>OY720229.1:7441253-8808046 GCA_963082605.1 Rhodophaea formosa | reverse complement strand
AAAGATCATACGCCATCTTTGATTCCACTTACCGTACAACACCGATACTTAGTATCTCATTATACTGGACATTGGCAGAATCACTGAAATCTCGGTGGAAGCCATAATTAAAAAAAGAAAGAAAGAAAAGACTGATTACTTATTACTGAGAGCAAGTGACCTATTCGAACGAACATCCATCTGGAATACGTTTTTTTTTTTCTATTTAGACTAGGTAATAGAAGGTAGCACTACTTGACTGACGGCATGGATCCAGGTCCAGGGCCAACTGTTAAAAAAAAAAACAAAAACAACATTTAAAAAAATCGTTTTATCTATCTTTTCAGATCTTTTCATAACATCGTTTCGATATGTATAGTATAATCCTCTGCATATTTATCTTAATCGGTCTTAGGTAGACTGACGTCACATCTTTGGGTCTGTGCCGAAACTGACCCCGGTCAAAACGTACTTTTTTTCGTTCTACCTATTCGATCGAACATCCAGCTGAAACTGTTTTATTACAACGCTTCGCGTTATGAAGCGTGCAACAAACTTTTTATAATTTTATTTAGCGCTATTAACAACTAAATTAAAATTAAACATAATTGATTAAAACTAAATTAACCTAAAAAAATATATTCCTATCTAAAACAAAACTTACCCATAAAAACAAAAACCTACTTATACATAAAAAATGTCCCGCAGGTCATTGCCCTGCGGTAATGTGCCCAGAAGACTGGCAGCATTGCCACGCTGAATAGCAATGCTTATTCTTTGTGCGAAATAGCTACCAGCCCTCTGGTCATTGGACACCTCGACCAGCCTTTTGCTTATGAGCTTGAAAAGTTTATGAGCCGATGGACCCCACGGACCCAGTATCTCCACCCCAAACGGCTCAAAAATATATGCGTCACCAAGGCATATATATTTGCGCCGTTTGGAGGACTCGGCGGTAGCTGCCATGCCAGCCATACAACTAGTGCCATGGAGATGGGAATGTGCGAGAGTGTCGACGCAGGTTGCATCCCACACCAACGGCCTTCCCAATCTCCAAGGCACAAGTGTCATACCGTCCGGTCTCTTGCCATCCTCCCGAGCCAAACCAATTGGTTCCAAAATGGCCGGCATCTGAATGGAGACAAGAGCGCGGAGGATATTGTTATTAAGGCTAGCATGACGTGCTATGCGTCCCGCACTCCTAGAGCAGGAGAGTCCGTGGTGGCCAAACTGGTCAACTGTGTCGCCGCAAGGACAACGATGCTGTATAGGAACGTACGTAGATTATAATGAGATTAATTGATTAAATGCTTAATTTTACTCCAAAATTATCAAATATTGCCACAATTCCCTTTTTCCGTTTGTATGGAGACATGAGCTTCCAAAAATTGAAAGCAAAAAAAAATTTTAAGAATTTTTTGTCTGTCTGTCTGTCGGTCTGTCTGTCTGTCTGTATGTATGATCACGTTTATCTCCGGCAATATTGAACGGATTCGAATGAAACTTTTTGCTATATAGCTAGTAAGCCATAAGGGGCAACATATAGGGTAGAAATAATTTTGGAAAATGGAACACCTGATGCAGCATCATAATGGTTTAGCTGAACTATAGGAAATATAAAAGTGGAGTAAGAGCGAGTAGCCAATCTACGGCGAAATTTCAGTTTTTTGGTGTTTTCGACCGCCTTATTTACGCCTAAATTAACCAAATGAAATAAAAAAAATTCGTGAATACATAAAGATAAACTCTTTTTTTAGTGCACTGCAAAGTAAAATTACCGTTTATAGGTGTTCACTTTTATTACTATGAGGTTTTCGTAACGCCGAATTGCAAAAATGCCGGTTAAAGCTCACTTTGAAATATGAAATAAAAATTAAATCATGTTAATGTAACTAATTGAATATTTTCAGAACGCAGATTATTTGTCTTTTAGTGCACCTCAGAGGAAAATATGATAAATTATTTAACTATATACTGATAAAAATTCGTTAAAAAATGTCATAATTTACGTTTTATAGCGCTGCTTTTCCACGATAAATACTTATTTTTTTCTTTGATATTCTATTTATTACTAATAAACATACTGTTTACAAGCAGATCTAATTTTTAATTTAATAATATCCGATGTGTATAATTTTATATAAATTTTTTAAAATCGCCTATAAAACCAAGCGCCCGTGTAGTGAAAATTTAGTACGCGCCAAGCCTTCCTGACGGGTGGACGTATCGCTCGTCGCTCGCCAATCGACACCTACAAGGTCATCGATCTACTGTGTGTAGACACGAATAGTGAGACCCGAGCGGGTTGATCGTTTACTAAGTATTAATAATTTTCGATTGTTTTTGAGTAACTATTATATGTGTCCATTTTGACTCGCATAAAAATCTTATTCATATTATTCTTTTTATTATTATGATGTAAAATTGTATAAAAACAAAATTCGGACTACTGGCAATAGGAGTTAAAAAGATATGTGAGACAAGGCACGCCCTTATTATATACAAGGTGACATTAAAACTGGTGAAATTTTCTAGGCCATCGTTTTCGTAGTTTATGGGGGTGCTCTAATGGATATGACGACATTTTTTTAATCCAAGATGGCGGATGTTAAATGCTATGAAAATTTTGATATGGCTATCGCTATCGAAGTTTTTCGGGGTGCAAATGATGATATGACGTCTATTTTGCAATCCAAGATGGCGGATGTCGAATATTATTAAACTTTTGATATAGCTATCGTTTTCGAGGCTTTGGTTGTTTTTAATGTCATCCTATATACAAAAGACACGACGACCAGACTTTTAAGCAATTTAAACAGAAATTTGAAAAAAAAACTATAAATTTTATTATGTTTCAGTAATGGAAAAGAAACGCAAAAAATACAGTTGCAAAAAAGAAACAAAATGCCAGCGAAAAGGTATTTTTTAATGCTATGATTTTGATAATCGACCGCCCGCGTGAATTTTGGTTGAATTGTGAAATAAAATGTAGCCTATGTTACTCACCAAATTCTTCACTACCAATATCTAGTACGAGTATGAAGTTTCATCCGATTAGTTCAGTTTAGTTTGTTTTTGCTTGAAAGAAGAACAAACACTACTACTAGGGGCAGGAGCTTGTGTGTGTATATCTCTGATCATAGCTCCCAAATCGACAGAAGATTTAGATTTATTTTGTCTGAAAGGTGAATAAGTCGGGACTATAAAAGGGCTTGTCTTGTTAAATATTGTATACTTTGATCAAATAAAAAGACGCTTTATAAAACAGACATTTGTGTAATATTTATATGGAAAAATTAAAAAGATAGAAATAATTAATACAAGCTTTACAATAATAATATACACTTATTATGTCTTTTAGGAAGTATATGATGCACTTATATCCGATGTAGAAAAATCAAATGGAGGGGAACAAATAAGTACCCAAGTAAAGAAACGAATAGTACTGAAGAGCATGATTTGGTTTATAACTACTAGGATTATAAGTATTTTGCAAATATCCCAAGCTTTACTAATAGAATTGATAATTTATTTTATTTCATTAGAATTAGAGCCAGCAATACCATTATAAAAGAAACCACCTTTTAATTTTAAAAAATATTCAAATTGTTGAATTGTTTTATTCTACACTTTAATTTGTAGGTCTTATATTATATGTATAATTTGTACCTTATCTATACATATAATGAAACAGTCAAAATATATTGTCTGTACATTTAGTATTTTTAACTGAAATAGAAAAGGGGCACTAAAAAAGAATAATAGAAAGGAAAAATATATTTTTAGAATTTCTTGTCTGTTTGTATGTATGATCGCGTTTATCTCCGGAAATATAGGACGGATTCGAATGAAACTTTTTTTGCTAAATAGCTACTAAACCTGGGCAACATAAAAGGTGAAAATGATTTCAAAAAATGGAACACCTGATGCAGCATCATAATGGTCCTGCTGAACTATAAGAAATATAAAAGTGGAGCCTTACCAAAGTTATTGAGCCTGATGAGCATTTTTGTTGAGGTATAAAAAATCTGAGATTTGGATTGCAGAACCATAAAGGTCCAGGTAAACTATAAGAATATATAAATGACGCCTAAGCAAAAGTTATTCAACCTGAGGAGCATTTTTTCTTGAGATATTTAAATTGAAGATTTGGAACACCTGACGCAGTACCATTATAGTCTAGGTAAAAAATAGGAAAAATAAAAAAAAAAATGACGCCTTAGCAAAAGTTATTCAACCTGATGAGCATTTTTTGTTGAGGTATTTAAATTGAAGATTTAGAACATCTGATACAGAACCTTGTCAAATTTTATATAGTCAATTTTACAGAGTCACTCTCTCCACTGAGATAAAGTGCATAAAGTACGATTAGCTTATATTACTGGTGACCGCCCAGCGGTCCCGGGGCACTCGCAACCAGGATATGCCTTTTTGGCAACGTAGCTTTCAGCCCATACGGCAAAACATGAGAGTTTGCTTTCTCTCTAAGCCTTGCACACTCAGGCAACACCCAAAGCCGAGGTCCGTCTCTCCCGAAGACCCTTTGGATATGTGCGCTTTTTAAGTTGAGCAGCATGACAGCAGGTCAAATTCACAAATTACTCTTATGTATCGACTTTAGTTCATATTAAGGTATATTAATTTACCGGAGTTATAAAGTCCACGTGAACGAAGTCGCGGGCATCAGCTAGTATCTTATAACATTCATATTTATACAAGTATTGAAATGGTGAGTAATTTTAAAATTAATTACTAGTATCAAAATTACTTGTCTGACTACGCTCAATCTAGCGCTAACACACACAATGACATGCTGTATAGTTTTACGTCTGTGTGAGTTAATATCGACTCCCGCTCATAGTTTGACTTGCACAAATTTGGCTGCGCGCTCTTTTTTATTGAGGTATAAAAAATCTGAGATTCGGAACACCTCATGCAGATGGCGATGCGGCTAGCAATCCATCTTTATTTTGATTCCACTCTCCACCTACAAGCCCACCAACATACTAAACGTGCTCTTTAGGTTTTATAGACCTAGGCTCTGTCTATTTTACCTATTATATAATGTGAATATGTATGTATGTAGGTATGATATACCTACAGGACAAAATCGGAAAATCGCAAATTTTATCTCATCTTATTAATTTAAATGAATAAAATTGTTACATAGGGCTGAAGTAATTCGATTTTAATTTAGTCTACTAGCTAGATTTTATTTTATTTTTTGTTTTAACAAAATAATATTACTGAGATAGGTTTAAATAGATAGTATTTTTTGCCGTACTTCTTAAAAGCTCTGTGGCTCAGTTGGCATCTATGTGTCCTACAAAGGATTGGTTCAAATCTCGCAACGACTGTCACTGTCACTTTTTTAGGGTTCCGTAGTAAACAAGAAACCCTTATAGTTTCGCCATGTCTGTCTGTCCGTCCGCGGTTTTACTCAGAGACTATAAGTACTAGTAAGCTGTAATTTAGTATGGGTATGTATATTAATCATGCCAAAAAAGTGGTAGAATGAAATCTTGAAAAAATTTTTTTATGGTAGCTCCCATACAAGTAAAGTGAAGGAGTAATTTTTTAATCGCTACTTACCCACCGTGTGGGGTATCGTTAAATACATCTTTAAAAATTATTGTAAGGTTGAGAACACCATTTTTCGATTTAGGGATCCGTTTCAGAAATATTTAGGTTTAATTTTTGTTAGAGGTACGTGTCCCCCCCTCTATCTACTAAACGGTTATATGGATACGTGAAAAAAATTACAGCAGTAGTATATATACTGAAGTTGAAAGGAAAACTATCAGAGCTGAGTACTAAGTACAAACTAAAAAGTTATAGCAAAGGTTATAGGCAACTTATAAAATGTACTGGAAAATTCATACAGTTTTCATTGCTAGATGACTGTGATGTGCGAGTGTGAACAGTGTGAACTCAAAGTTGTCATTCGCAACTACGGAACCCTACACTGCGCGTGGCCCGACACGCACTTGGCCGGTTTTTTTTGTACAAAAAAATAAACATTGTAGTACATTTATTTTTAATCTGTGACCAAAACGAGGAACGCTATGGTTTCATACTGAGGTTTCATAATTATTAATCCAAAAAAAAAAAAATACGATTCCGTTTATAATGGTTCAGAGATTTAAATATTTGCCAGGGCAATACGTTAGTATTATATTGTCTTTGGCCAGGGTGCTCAAAATAAATCTGTGTGTAACGCATGTTATTAAAGTTAGTTGTGGTAGAGCCTCGCTACCGGCAAAAATCACTTTTGCTAGTAGCATGAATGGGCCGGCTCGTCCGGGGAAGTACCACACTCTCACAGAAAATCGACGTTTGAGTAGTAGCTTTACCGCTGCTATGATACGTTCGGTGAGTGAGAGAGCCGAAGGCCCATCTCCCTCTGCCCCTCTGGGGAGAGAAAAAAAAAGGCCGGCAACGCTCCTGTGACACCCCTGGTGTTGCAGTTGTCCATGGGCAGCGGTGATCACTTACCATCAGATGGCCCGCTTGCTCGTTTGCCGTCCTGTGACAGAAAAAAACAAATTAAGGCTTAATTTTACCGTGTGGTGCCCGGCAGAGTAGAATAGGACCACTCCAAGTCTTCCAGAGGATGTCGTAGAAGGCGACTTAGGGAACACAAGCTAAACAAAGCTTATAAACATCAAAGAAACCTCTCCAACCCGTCTGGCCAGCGTGGGGAGTGTAGGCCAAATCCTCTGACTGCTCTGGCTAATATATAGCTCGGGTAGTGCAGAGAGGGTCGTGCTCCTGCAGTGGAGACTAAGAAAGACCTGATGATGACTAAAAAAATATATGTTTGTATATAAATATATAGGGACATATCACACAAATTAAGCTAGCCCCACAGTAAGTTGTGAACTTGTGTCGCAGGATACTAACTCAACGATAAAATACATACAAACATCCAAGACCCAGATCAATATGAAAAAGATCTTTTTCCATCTTGACCTGACCGGGGATCGAACCCGGGACCCCCGTGTCGCAGGCTAGCGTGTTGACCGCTGCGCCACGGAGCTCGTGTTCTTTTTATAAGCATAAACCCAAAAACTAATGTGTTGATTTAAAAAATTTTCTCATGTAGAAAGTTACATAATCAGCAAGTTACATACCAAGAATAAAGTAACAAAAAAAACATTACCCTACTTCTGGGTATCAGTCGGGAAATAAAGCAAAAATTTTTATTTTATTTTCCAATCCATCTGTAAAATGCAAAAGCCCAAGGTTTCAAAAATTTACGTGTAAGCAGCAGTTTACGTGTATAAGGCAAGCGCCCGAGGAGGAGCCCGATGGTCCAGTGGGTGTGAGCTCTATGAGCGCTTACGTATGTTAAGCAACCCCTGGTGCAGTCCCTACTTGGATGGGTGACCGCAAGTGGCATAAAATATCTCGAGCTCCTCCGTGCTTCGGAAGGCTCGTTAAGCCGTTGGTCCCGGCTGTCATCGTTGATGGCAGTCGTTAAGCTATGTCAGATGCCTTAAGGCAGCTTGAAAAATCTGACACCAGTGTTGGCCACTTACACATACGAAAAACAAACAAAAACAAACAACAGGCAAGCGCTGCAAAAACTATTGATGAGACTCTGATATTAAAGCATGTTCCGAACGAGGGAGACAACCAAAAAACAGACATATCAACAAATAGCACATGCAGAATTCAAAGGTCAATATTAGAAGGGGGTTACTACAAACAAAAAGAAATTTGTTATGTTATAAAAGCTCGTACCATATTCCAAGCTCAATAAAAGAAGGTGGTTCGGGGTCATAGCCCCCTGCCAATTAAACAATAAAACAATTATGTTTTCACAGCTCATACTACATTCAAAGATGAATAGAATAAGGGGGTTTGGGGGACGCAGCCACCTTCCAATCAGAGATGTGTCACATGCTCTCGTCAGAGAGTATTATGTTCCTTGGTCACATGTTTGTTCTACACAATAGTACCCTAGTAAATTTCTCGTCTATGATATCGATTTAACAAATGGCAAGGGTAGCAACACTGATGATTGACGTCCGTCTCGTCTACCGAAGACCACCCAACCCATCTCAGATTAATTACGACGAGGTAGATAGTCTAAGCAAATGCATGAATGATCCACCATGGATAGCGACCGCGCCGACCGCACTGACGGGCGTGCAGTGTACGGTCACGGTCGTTCATTCTAGGAACCCATAGCTTAAGTAATATAATGCAATCAAATTAAATAGTCACAATATTTCTTTGACCTCCGTACATTTTACGACAATTTTTATTTCCCGGTTACATAACTGTCATCCATCTGTCCTGTCACCTTTAGGGCCAAGCTACACGACCGATTTTTTGTCCAACCAAACTGTTTGGTTGGATTGGAAGTCACCACCAACTTCTATCCAACTAAACAGTTTAGTTGGCTATGTGCGCATACGATCAACTATTCTGTCGGTCGTCTGAGCTGAGAGGTATGGACCATACTACTAATTTGTGGTGTGGATGGCATTATTCAAGATATCAAGAATGAAAATGTCCAAAATGTACAATAAAAAAAATTATAGCCCTTGTAACAAAATGCAGAATGAAGAAAGTTTTGCTTTTATTTTCAATATTGAGTTCGTTCTAATTTGGCAAAATTTCTAAACATATTTCCTCCCACAACTTTTTCTTGCCATTGGTATCATTTTAATTTGCAAGTAGTAAACAATCTTGAAAACATTTTTTTTAGTGTATGTCCTATACAAGTAAAGTAGGAGCTCTACTAACTCATTGTGGCATTGTTGAATAGGTCTTGTAAAGTTGAGAACACCATTTTTCGATTTTAAGATCCGTTTCTGAAATATTAGGTTTTAAAGTGCAAACTTTTGTTAGGTGTCCCCCCCCCCCAACCTCTATAAAACTAAAAAGTTATAGCACTTTTTCATAAACCGACAAATTAACTTTGTCATTAATACAAACACTATGAAAAACAAATTGTTATATAAAGGCGGCCGAGCTTCTACCAACTTAATCAACTTTCCAAAATCCTCTACGACTAGCTGATGAAGGCGAGGCAGACGAAGGTGAAGCTGGCGAATCTTTCATTTTTACCGCGTATTGCGCTAGCGTCCTTCCACCGATACAGTTGACGGCTGACTGAACAGTCGGTCGCCGATTGAACGATTGGTCGTGTGCGCCCCGTCATACAAAACCGTGGAGTTTACGTCGATTGGCCAACTATTTAGTTGGTGATCGGTCTTGATTCTATTGATTAAACAGTTGAGTTGGTACCGTGTGCGCACTCGAGTACTGGTGCATTGATTTTTGTCAACCGATCAAACTATTCGGTTGGTGAACTATCGTTCGTGTAGCCTGGCCCTTAGTGATTTCTTACTTGTCAACTCGTCCTAAAGAAATATTTTGTAAAATCTACAATTAATTATTTAGTTGTAAGCTAAAGATACCAAGCTGGCAGCACGAAGGTTTCTTTTCATTGGAATTCATAGTTTTTCGCCGACTATACCGTACCGAGCAAATTTGAACAGGTTAGTTTTTCATTCTCACATTTTGTTGTTTGTCACATAGAAGGCTTTGTTTTCATATAATAATCGATAAACTCTGTCTAGGCCATGAATGGTTCAGTCTATGTACGCATATTTTTCCATATTGGTCATCATTTTTGGGACATTTCTTGAAGGTCTTGTCATATTAAAAATACGTAGGTACCACTGTGTCTCATATGATTCCCGTAAGGTACGACTATGACTATAATTTTAACCTTACCGTGTACCTATATTCGGAGGCTGGGTTAGGTTTGTCTGCCCCTGACTGTATATACTTACTTACCTACTTACTTAAAAAAATTAAAACATGATTTTTTTAAATTTATTTATAATATCCTTTCATGCCGGTCTGGGAGAAAAGAAAAAACGTAAAATGTTCCAGCTGCTTCTCTTCCCGCACAGATTGTAAAAGCCTATTGGGGGAATGCGCGTCAGGAATCATGTCAATAGGCGATACGGCTAGCAACCCATCATTATTTTGATTCCGTTCTCACCTACAAGCCCACCAACATGCTAAACATGGTCTAAAGGTTTTACAGGCCTGGGTTCTGTCTACCCCGCAAGGGAGAATGACATGATAGTATGTATGTATGGTACAGGTGATAGAAAATAGAATCAACACTGCTTAAAAAGATCCCAGATCCTAATTTAGTGAAATCCCAACTAATATTATAAATGCGAAAGTGAGTTTGTTTGTTTGTTTGTTACGCTTTCACGCTTTATCTACTGAACCGATCATCATGAAATTTTGCATACACATAGGATAGGGTACTGAGAAGGACATAGGCTATATATTACGCGGGCGAAGCCGCGGGTAACAGCTAGTAGGATATAATAATAACAAAATTGACTTGTCCATGAACTTTCATACATAGAGTTGCGCTTAATCATATACAGATGCCGCTATGTGCTATATCTAATATACATTTTACAACTAAACCTCCGGATGAGACTGCCTTTTCTACTCTTGATAAAGTTTGTAAGGAAGGAAATGAATTACACCTACACCAAAACTACTAGATTTAAAAGTAAGAAAAGCACATAGGCTATAAAAAGAGCGGACAAAATCGCAGGCAAGCAAGTTAAGCGATTCTGGTCTTGTGTCTCCCCTGATGGCTCCCCTAGGGGAGCCATTAGGATTTTTTTAGTCTTGGTGTCTTCCCTAGGTCAGGGAGACATCAGACCCAGCTTGTGCCCTTTTGTCTCAGCTATCATCATAGATGTCAGTCGTTAGGCTATGATTGAAGATGACTTCAAGCAACTCAATAATCTGACATCATTGTTGGCTTCTTACACACTCGAAAACAAACAAAAAGAAGGAAAAAACAGGATTACATATTTATTAAATAATGAATATAAGAAAAGGTGAAAAAATTCCACACGGGCAGGACTTGAACCTGCGTCTAGATCTCAGTACGATCTATGCGTTGTCAATTACGCCACCTCGCTTCAAGCCCCGGCGCCGAATTTCTCCACCATATCCCATTAATTATATAACCATATATTATATAACTTATTTTCTTTATTTAATAAATAATAATAATAATAATAAATAAGGTAAAATAGCATTGTGAATGCAAAATAAATCCCATATAAAGGATTACATATAATTAATCATAGAATACCAAACAGTGCCTACACGTCATCAGTAGTTACGCCTAAATTCACCGATGATTTACTGTTTCCTTTCATGATTATTACCTTAAAAGGGGATAGGGCATCAGAAGTTTAGTGATCTGTTGGTACATTCATATTATCACGTCTTTATCTCTTGCGGAGTAGACAGAGCCCAAGGTTATAAAACCCAAAGGCAACATTCAGCATGTTAGTGGGCGTTAAGGTATTTGTATTTGTATTTATTTATATTATTACACATAAGAACTACAAAAGTTTATGACTACTTACAATGTTACATAAACCAAATCTGGTTTTTCCGAACATTGGATCGTCGTTTAAGAGTTGCCTGGAAGCGCATGTCTCCATACAAACGGAAGAAGGGAATTGTGGCAATATTTGATAATTTTGGAGTAAAATTAAGCATTTAATCAATTAATCTCATTATAATCTAGGTACGTTCCTAATTTCCTATACAGCTTGGTTAAAATACCAATGGTTTGAGAATTACAAGCCTTAAATTTGTATGGAAATCTTGAGTATAATTCTAAAACATTTGATAATTTAACCAAACTGTATAGGAACGTACGTAGATTTTAATGAGATTAATTGATTGGATGCTTAATTTTGCCCTAAAATTATCAAATATTGCCACAATTCCCTTCTTCCGTTTGTATGGAGACATGTGCTTCCAGGCGACTCTTAAGTAAATATGATATAATTACGTGCCACATTATCATATTGCATAAGAAAACATTTGCCTCCAATTGTTCATTTAGTTAATATACAAATCATGCTTACAAAAATTAGGAATTTAATCTGATATAATACACGGCAGCAAAGAAGTAAGCAAGTACAGTATTTATTCGAAATGAAAACAGAATTATAATAAGCAGAATTATAATTATAAGGAGAATTATTGGAAAGCAGAATCTAAATAGTGATGGGCTGTACGTGATTTCTTCGTTTTCCGCCCAATCCCTTAATCGAATTTTGCGGTCAGCGCGGCAGCTGGTATGTTCTATGTTTTTCCTTCTCTCCCAAACCAGCATGGAACAGTTGGTGGTTCGGAAAAGTGTTTTACCTAAGCTAAAAACAGTTAGACAACAAAAAATATTTAGAAAACTTAACATTCTCACTTTAAATTGAAAAACAGTTATTCATAAAATAATTTGAAGGGTTTAGGGCCTCGCCTCGCAACAACCTACCTCCTCATTATATACATATAATTGTATATAATGAGGTTATAAGTTGATAGTTTAAATTTTTAAGGAAAAATTTATTTCCTTCTTTTTTTGAGCATTTGAATAAGTTCTTTTTACAAAAAGTTTTTTTGCTTTGAATTTATTTTATAAATAAAATAAGTTTCGGTGTCAGAGGTTTTGCTTTTTTTAATTAACACATTGTATATATTTTTTTTGTTTTAAGGTCCTACACAGCAGTTAATATAATATATAACTTATAAAACAATGTGTAACTCAGTAACATCCTCGATAATGTATGGTGTTATAGAATGTTATCGTTGTTACACATTGTTATATAACTGCTGTGTGGGAGCACCTATATAAATTGTATATAATGAGTTGAGTTATAAGTTAATAGTTAAAATTTTTAAGGAAAAATGTATTTCTTTCTTTTTTAGAGCGTGTCAATTAAGATTTTTTTTAAAAGTTTTTTTGTTTGATTTTATTTAATAAATAAAATGAGTTTCGGTGTCAGAGGTTTTGCTTTTTTTACTTCACATTTTTTTTTGTTTTAAGGTGCTCCCACACAACAGTTATATAACGTTATATAAAACAATGTGTAACTCAGTAACATTCTTGAAAATGTATGACGTCAGAGAATGTTATTGTTGTTGCATATTGTTTTATGACGTTATATAACTGCTGTGTCGGGGCACCGTTAATAAAAAAATATTATAAGGTATTAAAATTAACATTAGTCGACTATCCTATCATCATCATCAGGTCTTTTTAGTCTCCACTGCAGAAGCACGACCCTCTCTATACTACCAGAGCCATATATTAGGCAGAGCAGTCAGAGGATTTGGACTACACTCTCCACGCTGGCCAGACGGGTTGGAGAGGTCAACTATCGTATTCTCTAAGTATGATTGTTTCCAGCGCATTCTACTACAGCCGCCGTTACCACTCCAACATGACGTCACCACAGTGCTCACCGCGGCATCCCCCCGGGACACGGGACCCGGGCTCCCGGGGCCCGGGCACACCAGCCGTGCTGAATAGAGTTGACAATATCATCAAGTCGCAGGAGGACAAGAGGGAATATAGGTATGTTCCGTAACGTATTTTACCTATTGCATAGCTTTTATCGCAGGCATTGAGCGCGGCGACCGAATCAAATTTTAAAAATCTAACAAGTACATAACTATCAAATTAATTGTAGTATTTTTGTATTCATTTTCACTAATATTCGTTTGATAAAATAAGAGAAAAACAGGTTAACGCGTGTTTTTAGGGTTCCGTAGTAAACTAGGAACCCTTATAGTTTCGCCATGTCTGTCTGTCTGTCTGTCTGTCTGTCCGTCCGCGGTTTTACTCAGAGACTATAAGTACTAGAAAGCTGTAATTTGGTATGAGTGTGTATATTAATCATGGCAAAAAAGTCGTAGAATAAAATCTTGAAAAAAAATTTTTTTTTGGGTAGCTCCCATACAAGTAAAGTGGAGGAGTATTTTTTTTTTCTCTATTTACCCATCGTGTGGGGTATCGTTAAATAGGTCTTTGAAAAATATTGTGAGGTTGAGAACACCATTTTTCGATTTAGGGATCCGTTTCCGAAATATTTGGTTTTAAAGTGCAAAATTTTGTTAGAGGTACGTGTCCCCCCCCTCTATCTGCTAAACGGTTATATATGGATACGTGAAAAAAATTACAGCAGTAGTATATATACTGAAGTTGAAAGGAAAACTATCAGAGCTAGGTACTAAGTGCAAACTAAAAAGTTATAGGCAACCAACTTATAAAATGTACTGGAAAATGTAAAATTTCATACAAGCTTCATTGTTAGATGTTTTTGGTCGTTAAACTGTGAGGTGCAAGTGTAAACAGTGTGAACTCAAAGTTATCATTCGCAACTACGGAACCCTACACTGCGCGTGGCCCGACACGCACTTGGCTGGTTTTTTCTCTTTAAATTTGGCACTAGTAAATTACTTGAAAAAAATTTTTTTAGGGTAGCTCCCATACAAGTAAAGTGGGGGAGTAATATTTTTTTCTCTACTAACCCATCGTGTGGGGTATCGTTAAATAGGTCTTTTAAAAAAAATTGTGAGGTTGAGAACACCACTTTTCGATTTAGGGATCCGTTTTCGAAATATTTGGTTTTAAAGTGCGAAGTTATAGGCAACCAACTAATAAAATTTTGGAAATAAACGATATTATTATTATATTAAAATGAAATCGAAAATGTAAAATTTCATACAATTTTCATTGTTAGATGTTTTTGGTCGTTAAACTGTAAGGTGCGAGTGTGAATAGTGTAAACTCAAAGTTGTCATTCGCAACTGCGGAAACCTACACTGCGCGTGGCCCGACACGCACTTGGCCGGTTTTTAGGGTTCCGTAGTAAACAAGGAACCCTTATAGTTTCGCCATGTCTGTCTGTCTGTCTGTCTGTCTGTCTGTCCGTCCGCGGTTTTACGCAGAGACTATAAGTACTAGAAAGCTGTAATTTGGTATGGGTATGTATATTAATCATGGCACAAAAGTGGTAGAATAAAAACTTGAAAAAAATTTTTTTTTTAGGGTTGCTCCCATACAAGTAAAGTGGAGAAGTAATTTTTTTTTCTCTATTTACCCATCGTGTGGGATATCGTGTGGGATATCGTTTAATAGGTCTTTTAAAAATATTGTGAGGTTGAGAACACCATTTTTCGATTTAGGTATCCGTTTCCGAAATATTTGGTTTTAAAGTGCGAATTTTTGTTTGAGGTAAGTGTCCCCCCCTCTATCTGCTAAACGGTTATATACAGATACGTGAAAAAAATTACAGCAGTAGTATATATACTGAAGTTTAAAGGAAAACTATCAGAGCTGAGTACTAAGTACAAACTAAAAAGTTATAGGCAACCAACTTATAAACTGTAAAATTTCATACTATTTTCATTGTTAGATGTTTTTGGTCGCTAAACTGTAAGGTGCGAGTGTGAATAGTGTGAACTCAAAGTTGTCATTCGCAACTACGGAACCCTACACTGCGCGTGGCCCGACACGCACTTGGCCGGTTTTATGATCATAGGATTGCAAACGAGCAAGTGGGTCACCTGGTGGTAAGTGACCACCGCTGCCTATAGACAACTGCAACATCAGGGTTGTGCGTGACGAGCGCGTTGCCGGCATTTTAAGGAACTATAGACTCGTATTTTGAAGTTTCCAATGTCGTCTTCATTGACGAGCTCCGTGGCGCAGCGGTCAACACGCCTGCCTGCGACACGGATGGTCCCGGGTTCGATCCCCGGTCAGGTCAAGATGGAAAATGATCTTTTTCAGATTGACCTGGGTCTTGGATGTTTATCTATATATGTATTTGTTATAAAATATAGTATCGTTGAGTTAGTACACGCTCCACGCTGGTCAGACGGGTTGGAGAAGTCTCTTTATGTAATGTTTATATGCTTTGTGTAAGCCTTAACATTTGGCGCGCGTCATGTCGCACAATCTGTTGCTCTTCATTGTTGAGAGGCAACGCAGAACTTTAGCAACGTTGTTTGTCCATGCATGACCAGTCGTCGGCAACATGTTGCCAGAAGAACTAGTGTTGATTTCAACGGCTACGTTTATAATTTTATCGACCACACTACGGACATTGTTGCTCGTCACTCGACAACATCTGATGCTCAACTGCATGTTGCGCACCAGCCGGCAACGTCGCGCGCTGTTGTGCAACGTTGCTGAACATGTTGAGCGTCTCGTGTTGCGCGCCGAGTGTTGCCTAGTGGATACGAGGCTTTAGCATGTGTTCCTTGAGTCGCCTTCTAAGACATCCACGGGAAGACTTGGAGTGGTCCTATTCTACTTTGCCGGGAACCACATGGAATAAAAATAGTACCAATTCATTATATTTAAAAACGGGTCACTCACGTGCTACTTTGTCGGGGTTGCCCACTATAGTTTCGGACTCATCAGGAGTCCATTTTCAAGGCGAGTTCGGGATGCGCGACGCCGAAGTATCCCGGGCCCTTACTGCGTTTTCGCGGCGCGCCGCACGCAGCGCTGCTCGCTGGCTCCTCGTGGTGGGGATAGGAGGCTGCGCGGGCGGGGGATGTGGATGATGTGACGTCAGGGTGGTACTCGCATTGGTCACCGTTTCGTCATCTTCCCTGTCCGATGACGGTGCTTAAATATAATGTATTTATCTCACGTTAGTTTCAATGATATAGTACCAATTCGTTCATTATATGTATTTTGTTGCAGAGGCCTTGAATTATCGAATCGACTCAAGGTGCTTCTAGTCAGCGATCCCACTACGGACAAATCGGCCGCGGCGTTGGACGTCAGTGTTGGTAAGTTACACTGTTTATATCTTCATCATCATGCCTATTTATGCCAATTGACATTTTCTATGATAATTTAAGAGGGTATACTAGCAGTGCGTTTTCCATACAAATGTATTTCTCTATTTTCTCGCTGAAAACTGCTTCTAGAGGCACAATTCTTTTTACATACAATCTATTACTAAAATAGGTATGTCCCTATGTTTTATTTTTTTCTAAAAACCTGTTTAAAAGAAAAAAAAAAATGTACAAAAACAGTTTTTTTGGAAAAAATAAAAAATAGGGGCCTTCCTATTTTAGTACTAGATTTTATGAAAAAAGAATTGTGGCTCTAGAATCAGTTTTCAGCGAGAAAATAGAGAAATACATTTGTATGGAAACCATATTGAAAAAATACTGCTAGTATACGCTCTTAAAATTTTTTGTTAAGAGTCCCACGTAAAGCCGCAATCCCATACAAACGTAGTTTCGTTTTAGTTTTACAATAGTTAAGCCAATCTCAACCAAATTTCGTACATACGACCGGATAAGGCATATTGATGTTTATAATCAGATTTCATCGGGTAAAAACAATACCTATACAAAAGTACAGCGAGTTGAAATTTCGTATCGAAAACTTGTACACGCTGTACTTTTGTATAGGTATTGTTTTTAAAATTGAAATCTGATTTCTTATTTGTGTTGGTAGTTACTTAGTTAGTTGATACTAGTGTACCTGGCTCACGTGCACGTGTTGGGAAACTGTAAGTGCACTGAGTAAGTATAAACAATAAAGAATCTCAGAAGTAAAAAGTCTACTGGGCATAGGTCTCTCCTAAGAGTTTTAATCATTGGGAGGGTTTTGCCATACAAAAAATGCTTAGCAAACAGGTTGGTAAGCGCAGTTTGTTTGGCTTATCTATGTTCCGACGCTGCTGCCCACCGAAACTGTTTCTTAAGCGAAGGAAGGGTACGAGTTTTTTGGACTGGGGGAACAAAGGCATTTGGGGTGCTACTTGGTCGAATGCAAAAGGGGATGAGAAAATTGCAGCTCTGGAGGCCGGGCGCGCGTATCCGATTCCATACCTGCTACCACCTGATAGGCAGTTGACGATGACACCCCTGAACATTTACATTACATCTTCATCATCATCATCAGGTCTTTTAGTCTCCACTGCAGGAGCACGACCTCTGTTCTACCAGAGCCATATATCAGCCAGAGCAGTCAGAGGATTGAGCTTACACTCTCAACACTGGCCAGACGGGTTGAAGAGGTCTCTTTGATGTTTATAAGCTTTGTTTAGCTTGTGTATTTTAAGCCGCCTTTTATGACGTCCACGGGAAGACTTGGAGTGGTCCTATTTCACTCTACCGAGAACCACACGACTTTATATTAACATCTTCTACCACGTGTAAATTTAACCTCAACCTAGCCTCGAAGAGTTGACTGAGCCCATCAGTATGAACAACTTTACCTACGGGAACTGGATATTTTTCGTCGTGGGTACCGATACCAAATCAAATGGTTTATCTGAACAGATGCGATAATCGAAAATGCTTTTTTATAGTTAGTAATTAAATAAGTATTATATATAGTTAGTAATGAATCCCAACTTCCCAACTAATATTATAAATGCGAAAGTGAGTTTGTTTGTTAGTTTATTTGTTTGTTTGTTTGTTACGCTTTCACGCCGTATCTACTGAACCGATCATAATGAAATTTTGCACACACATAGGTTAGGGTACTGAGAAGGACATAGCGCTATATATAACGCGGGCGAAGCCGCGGGAAGCAGCTAGTTTAATATAAGACGAGCTCCGTGGCGCAGCGATCAACACGCCGGTCTGTGACATCGATGGTCCCGGGTTCGATCCCCGGTCAGGTCAAGATGAATAATGATCTTTTTCAGATTGACCTGTGTCTTGGATGTTTATCTATATATGTATTTGTTTCATTAGTGTCGTTGAGTTAGTATCCCATAACACAAGTCTTAATTAAGAACTTACTTTGGGGCTAGCTCAATCTGTGTGATTTGTCCGTGTATATTTATTTTATTTATTTATTTTATAAAATATAGCACGCAGCGTTATCCATGTACAGTTGGAGCGCAACTCTATAGGTTGTATGCAACTTCGTGGTCACGTCAAAGATGATACATCATCATCATCATCAGGTCTTTCTAGTCTCCACTGCAGGAGCACGACCCTCTCTGTACTACCAGAGCCATATATTAGCTTGAGTAGTCAGAGGATTTGGCCTACACTCTCCACGCTGGCCAGACGGGTTGGAGAGGTCTCTTTGATGTTTAGAAGCTTTGTTTAGCTTGTTTTTCCTTAGTCGCTTTTTACGACATCCACGGGATGACTTGGAGTGGTCCTATTCTACTCTGCCGGGAACCACACGGCGCAAAAGATGATACAATTAGGTTATAACTATTTGTTTTTCAGGATACCTCAGTGACCCGGACGAGTTGCCAGGTCTAGCGCACTTCTGCGAGCATATGCTGTTTCTGGGTACGAAGAAGTATCCAGAGGTAAGTGGAAGAAATTGAAGAATACGGTAGTTGCCTAATGTTAAGATTATATAAAATTTGTAACCAATTATAGTAATTTGTCACTAAAAACAATATAAAGAACACTTAATTTGATATCGATTTGTTAAGTGATCTTAAATCTTCTTTAAAGTTGGGTGAATAGGATAATTTTTAGGGTTCCGTAGTAAACAAGGAACCCTTATAGTTTCACCATGTCTGTCTGTCTGTCCGTCCGCGGTTTTACTCAGAGACTATAAGTACTAGAAAGCTGTATTTTGGCATGCGTATGTATATTAATCATGGCAAAAAAGTGGTAGAAAAAAATCATGAAAAAAAAATTTTTTTTGGGTAGCTCTCATACAAGTAAAGTGGGGAGTAATTTATTTATCTCTACTTACCCATCATGTGGGGTATCGTTAAATAGATCTTTAAAAAATATTGTGAGGTTGAGAGCACCATTTTTCTATTTAGGGATCCGTTTCCGAAATATTTGGTTTAAAAGTGCAATTTTTTGTTAGAGGTAAGTGTCCCCCCCTCTATATCTGCTAAACGGTTGTATATGGATACGTGAAAAAAAATTACAGTAGTAGTATATATACTGAAGTTGAAAGGAAAACTATCAGAGCTGAGTACTAAGTGCAAACAAAAAAGTTATAGGCAACCAACTTATAAAATGTACTGGAAAATATAAAATTTCATACAATATTCATTGTTAGATGTTTTTGGTCGTTAAACTGTGAGGTGAGAGTGTGAACAGTGTAAACTCAAAGTTGTCATTCGTAACTACGGAACCTACACTGCGCGTGGCCCGACATGCACTTGACCGGTTTTTAAAAGTATGAAAATCTTTTATTACAATTATACCTACTGTATTGTAGTCCGTTAAATTCATCGTAACTTTTATTATAAAACCATTACCACAAACGAAATATTTCGTATAGCTACCAAACAAAGTTCTCACCCACACAAAATACAAAGTTGTGACGTACAAATATGTAGGCATTTCTTCTTCAGCTTCAGCTACTAGTTTTGCTGTGCATTTAATTATTCTGGCAACCGTAACAATATTTTTTTTGCTGGCAACTCTAAGCAATGGAACCATTCGCACGGTTCAAAAATACGCTCGTTGATTTTATTCACATGTGAATACGAACCGAGTGCTGACGTCACAACGAGTGGTGGATTGATTCTATTAGTTCAGAAATGGACTCCCTGACCGGGACCTGGACCGATCGACCGGGATCGGGACCTGATGATGATGAATGTTAATGACTATTTTCGTTCACAGGAAAACGAGTACAACAAGTTTCTGTCAGAGCACGGTGGCTCTTCCAACGCGTCCACATCATCAGACCACACCACGTACTACTTTGACGTCCTGCCCGAACACTTAGCGGGGGCGCTAGATATGTAAGTATCCGTTAAGGGTTCCGTATCCAAAGGGGATGCTGTGTGGTTCCCGGCAGAGTAGAATAGGACCACTCCAAGTCATCTCGTGGATGTCGTAGACTTAGGAAACATAAGCTAAACAAAGCTTATGAACATTAAAGAGAACTCTCCAACGTAGGCCAAATCCTCTGACTGCTCTGGCTAAGATTTGGCTCTGGTAGTACAGAGAGGGCCGTGCTCCTGCAGTAGACTAAAATCGACCTGATGATTGTGATGAAAAGGGATGTTGTGTGGTTCCCGGCAGAGTAGAATAGGACCACCCCAAGTCATCTCGTGGACGTCGTAGGAGGCGACTTAGGAAACACAAGCTAAACAAAGCTTAAGAACAATAAAGAGACCTTTCCAACCCGTCTGGCCAGAGTGGAGTGTAGGCCAAGTCCTCTGTTTACACTTATTTCCATTTTATTCTTATTCGAACAAATTGATAGGGTTGAAGTCGGTTTTTGTTTTTTGTTAAAAATATTTTAAATTTTTGGCACGTCTGACATAGCACCATGAACAACTTTTTAGTCAACATGCCCATTCCTACCACAGATTCGCACAATTCTTCATCGCCCCACTATTCACGGAGTCGGCGACGGGTCGAGAACTGAGTGCAGTTAATTCAGAGCACGAGAAGAATGCGGCTTCTGACACGTGGAGGTTGGACCAGTTGAACAAGAGCTCAGCTGATAGTAAACACCCATACCACAAGTTTGGAACTGGTATGTTTATGCTCTTCATCATCATCATTTCGGCTGCAAGAAGTCCACTGCTGGACGTAGGCCCAAAGATTTCCAATACGACCGGTTGGAAGCGGCCTGCATCCAGCGCCTTCCAGCGACCTTTATCAGGTCGACTGACCACCTGGTCGGTGGGTGTCCAACGCTGCGCTTGCCGGTACGTGGTCGCCATTCAAGAATTTTTCTGCCGCATCGGCCATCGGTTCTTCGCGCTTTGTGCCCCGCCCACTGCCACTTCAAAGAGCTGATCCGCTAGGCTATGTCGGTGACCTTTGTTCTTCTACGGATCTTCTCGTTGATGCTCTTTGATTCCAGCTAAACAGAAGTCGTGGCCTTTGGGTTTTATGAACTATCGGAGGACCACTCCAAGTCTTCCCGTAGATGTCGATGACGGCGACTTAGGAAACGAGTTTAACAAAGCTTATTTACATCTAAGATACCTCTCCAACCCGCCTGGCCAGTGTGGAGAGTGTAGGCCAAATCCTCTGACTGCTCTGGCTAATATATGTCTCTGGTAGTACAGAGAGGGTCGTGCTCCTGCAGTGGAGACTAAAAAAGATCTAATGATGATGATGGCCGTTGGTTAAGCCGTTGGTCCCGGCTGTCATCGCTGATGGCAGTCGTTAAGTTATGTCAGATGCCTTTAGCCGGCTTGAAAAATCTGACATTTGTGTTGGCCACTTATACACACACAAAAAAAAAACACGTAGTAATTTGACGAGCTCCGTGACGCAGCGATCAACACGCCTGCCTGCGACACGGATGGTCCCGGGTTCGATCCCCAGTCAGGTCAAGATGGAAAATGATCTTTTTCAGATTGACCTGGGTCTTGGATGTTTATCTATATAAGTATCTATTATAAAATATAGTATCGTTGAGTTAGTATCCCATAACACAAGTCTCGAACTTCCTTTGGGGCTAACTCAATCTGTGTGATTTGTCCGTATATATTTATTTATCTGTTATTATTTGTATGTTTTAGGTAAAAGGGACACTCTGGAAACTATTCCGAAGTCAAAAGGTATAGATGTACGAAAATCCCTATTGGAGTTTCACCACAAATGGTACTCTTCGAACATTATGACGCTGGTTGTTTTTGGAAAAGGTGAGTACTTTGTAGCATGTTTATTTTTTTTTATTATTACGAAATAACGAACAGTGACAAAATGAATAATTAATAATAAAGATTTATCTTTAAGACTACATAATACGGTAGTTGCCTAATGTTAAGATTATATAAAATTTGTTTATAATGAGACTAATTTCTATCTAAAAACACCATAAAGAACACTTTTAATTTGATATCGATTCGTTAAGTGATCTTAAAGCATCTTTAAAGTTGGGTGAATAGGACCATTTTTTAAAGTATGAAAATCTATAATTACAAATTATACTGTATTTTAGTCTGCAAAATTTATAGCAACTTTTATTATGAAACCATTACCATAAACGAAATATTTCGTATAGCTACCAAACAAAGTTCTCACGCCACCCATACAAAATACAAGCTTGTGACGTCACACAAATATGTAGGCATTTCAGCGGCGCGTTTTCACGTCTAAAAATTTACGTCTAAAAACATGTGTCTTTAAAACTTTTATAACTGAAAGAGTTTTTTGTTTAGAAACGTATTTCTGTCACGATTGTGTTTATTTTTGGCAGGTCTTTACAAAGCAACATGAAAAAAATTTTAAGTCAACATGCCCATTTTGTAACCCCCACTCCCCAGACGGGTTGGAGAGATCTCTTTGAGGATAAGTTTTATTAAGCTTGTGTTCCCTAACTCGCCTTCTACGACATCCACGGGAAGAGGAGTGGTCATTCTACTCTGCCGGGAACCACTCGGCTAGCACTATGTTTTCCTTACAAATGTATTTCTCCATTTTCTCGCTGAAAACTGCTTCTAGAGGCACGATTCTTTTTCATAAAATCTATTACTAAAATAGATATGGCCCAGCTCCCGTAGCATGGCTCCCGCGACGCCGTTTATATCGCGCGATAAACTATCTACTTCTCGCTCTTCAGTATTGCGAAAAACAAGATGGCGATAGTCGATATACGTTGTCGCGCGTGCCATGAAACGGGGGCTGTTTTTTTTTTCTAAAAATTGCTTACCAAGAATTTTTTTTGGAAAAATGAATTGTGCCTCTAGAAGCATTTTTCAGCGAGAAAATAGAGAAATACATTTGTATGGAAACCATACTGCAAAAATACTGCTAGGATACGCTCTTAATGACCTTGTGCTCTGTCTACCCCGTCAGGGATAAAGACGTATGAATTCTTCCCTTTCAGAATCTCTCGACGAGCTTCAAGACATGGTAGTGCCCCTGTTCTCAGCTGTGGAGGATAGGTCAGTGACCGCCCCCAGTTGGCCGGATCACCCCTTCCCCCCTCACCTCAGAAGGAAAAGGGCCTACTGTCTACCTGTGAAAGATCTAAGATCCTTGTCTATAGACTTCCCCGTGCCGGATTCGAGGAAGCATTATAAAAGTGGGGTAAGTAGGTATTTTATTTTCATTTCATTTCATTTATTTATTTCTAAACAATACAAAATTGTGTTGAAATTATTCTTAAAATTTAACATATTACCTACGCAATCAATTTATAAATAAAAAAAAATAGAAATTGGACAAAAAAAAATTACAATTATAACGTTCAAATTAAATAAAAAACAGTCACAGATTTTTCAATGTCAAACATAAATATAATTATAATCATAAATTCTGTCATGCACTAACATCCACTATGGCCATCGCTCCTCATGTTTAAGAAATTCATCTACGGAGTAGTAACACTTTGTTTTCATGGTGCTGACTGCTGACTTCTCTAATCCATATACAGACTGATTTTGAACCTATTAGCTATGAGGAGCCCCGTGGCGCAGTGGTCAACACGCCTGTGACACGGATGGTCCCGGGTTCGATCCCCGGTCAGTTCAAGATGGAAAATAATCTTTTTCAGATTGGCCTGGGTCTTGGATGTTTAAGTCTGACGTGGTTCCTTTAACGATTACCAGATCAGACCAGATAGCAGCCTGGACCAACGGCTAACTTAGAATAATCTTTCTTATCAGACAATCAGGTGATTCATGCCTACAATGTGCAAACTAAACTGAAAACAACTTAACAAAGTATGCTTCCCATGGGAATCGAACCCACGACCCCCGGGTCGACAAGGCAAACGCCTTAACCACTGGACCACGAAGGCAGTTAGAGAAATTATTTCTGCACTTAAAATTATCCATATTGTTAAGGCTTGTTTTATAATGTGCCCCCCGGTGGCGGCTCGTGGCTCAAAGACCCGGTCTTTGAGCCACGAGCCGCCACTGTCCGCCACAACTAATTTCTGTTTATTTTATCCACAGCCCGGCCACTACCTGTCAAATCTACTCGGGCACGAAGGACCAGGAAGCTTGCTGTCAGAATTAAAAGCGAGGGGTTGGTGTAACAGGTACGTTATAAGAAAGATGATTCCGTGCTTCGGAAGGCACGTTAAGCCGTTGGTCCCGGCTGCCATCTGGTAGTCGTTAAAGGAACGTCAGAGGCCGAAAGGCGGTTCCGAAGAACTCTGACACCAGGGTGTGCATGGTCGACTGACCGTGTCACCTACACGAAATGATGATGAACAGGGGTGTAAGTAAGTAAAGTAAGTAAGTAAAAAATTTATTTGAGGAACACAAAAAGATAAAATATTCACATAAACAAACACAATTTTATAAAAAATAAACAAAAATTGATATCTTGCTTGTGTTCTCAAAATGAGTCCAATTCAGCATATGCTGGCCGTACGGAACTGCCAGCGCTGGTCTTCCATTGGATCCATTGTGACGTCACGGAACAGATTGAACCCGTTGAGTGTAGTCCCCGGCAGAGTACAACAA
This sequence comes from Rhodophaea formosa, assembly GCA_963082605.1. Classification (NCBI taxonomy): domain Eukaryota; kingdom Metazoa; phylum Arthropoda; class Insecta; order Lepidoptera; family Pyralidae; genus Rhodophaea; species Rhodophaea formosa. The sequence continues at coordinate 8,782,841 of OY720229.1, read as the reverse complement.
GACCACTCCAAGTCTTCCCGTGGATGTCGTAGAAGGCGACTTAGGGGACACAAGCTAAATATGGCTTTTAAACATCAAAGAGACGTGAAGTGGAGAGTGTAGGCCAAATCCTCTGCTCTGGCTAATATATGGCTCAAGTAGTACAGCGGTCGTGCTCCTGCAGTGGAGACTAACAAAGACCTGATGATGATGATGGTCAGAGTCATCCTCAACTGTCTGGTGGTTGCAGGTATGGTGTGATTGCAAAAGAAGTTTTTTTGTTTTTTAGGGTTCCGTAGTAAACTATGAACCCTTATAGTTTCGCCATGTCTGTCTGTCTGTCTGTCCGTCCGCGGTTTTACTCAGAGACTATAAGTACTAGAAAGCTGTAATTTGGTACGGGTATGTATATTAATCATGGCATAAAAGACGTAGAAACAAATCTTAAAAAAAATTTTTTTGGGTAGCTCCCATACAAGTAAAGTGGGGGAGTAATTTTTTTTTCTCTACTTACCCATCGTCTGGGGTATCGTTAATAAGGTCTTTGAAAAATATTGTGAGGTTGAGAACACCATTTTTCGATTTAGGGATCCTTTTCCGAAATATTTGGTTTTAAAGTGCAAATTTTTGTTAGAGGTACGTGTCCCCCCCCCCTCTATCTGCTAAACGGTTATATATAGATACGTGAAAAAAATTACAGCAGTAGTATATATACTGAAGTTGAAAGGAAAACTATCAGAGCTGGGTACTAAGTACAAACTAAAAAGTTATAGGCAACCAACTTATAAAATGTACTGGAAAATGTAAAATTCCATACTATCTTTATTGTTAGATGTTTTTGGTAGTTAAACTGTGAGGTGCGAGTGTAAACAGTGTGAACTCAAAGTTGTCATTCGCAACTACGGAACCCTATATTGCGCGTGGCCCGACATGCACTTGGCCGGTTTTATTTTTGAGTCAAGCGAATCTGGATTTAAAAAAAAGGTGACCATAGACACTACATTTTGTCATATTTACATTTCCCGCGAGTTAGTTGTCAAATTCAAAATTTATATGTTACTAGTATTGCATTTTTTTGAAAGTCGTCGAAAAAATATTTTATGCAACGGTTTATAAATAGGTCTTAGGTATAAAAGAATAATAAATTCATTTTCAATAGATTTTGTGTACGTGACGAACGACGAACTAAAAATAGGCTTAACCAATCATACCCTAAATCTAATTTTGCATCTGTGGCATTGGGCTAGAGAGCGGTTGTGATTAGTGTGTACGTTTATGGAGAATAGAGTATAGACTTATTATGAACAAGAAATTAAAAAAAAAATATATCTATTATTCTTTTTAAGTGTCCCTCTATCCATTTGAGTCAAAAATAGCAAATGTCCAGACAAAATATTTTTACTGTTTTATTATAATATGTATAATATAGATGTTCTTATGTTTGTCTTCTTGACCATATAAATGACAGATAAAAGTACAGGAGTAGAAAAAGTATTGTATGCAACTGTTCGAAATTAGTCCTTAAAGTACTCATGTGATCTTATTATGAAACTCCTCTGCGGCTCGTTTAATAAACCCACGTTCCTATTTTAAGGACCCTTATTACTTAACAGTTACATCAAGTATTATTATTGTGGATAAAAGGTAAAAGTCGTATAAAAGGTTAGTGCAGCTATGTCTTGTCCAAATTTGGAAGTACAATAATGTTGGTCATTAATCTATTAAAGTCTAAAAATTGCATATTGTCATTTATATAAGTCGAGCTCCGTGGCGCAGTGGTTAAGAGGGTATACTAGCAGCGCGTTTTCCATACAAATGTATTTCTCTATTTTCTCGCTGAAAACTGCTTCTAGAGGCACAATTCTTTTTACATACAATCTATTACTAAAATAGGTATGTCCCTATGTTTTATTTTTTTCTAAAACCTGTTGAAAAGAAAAAAAAAATTGTACAATAACAGTTTTTTTTAGAAAAAATAAGAAATAGGGGCATTTCTATTTTAGTACTAGATTTTATGAAAAAAGAATTGTAGCTCTAGAATCAGTTTTCAGCGAGAAAATAGAGAAATACATTTGTATGGAAACCATATTGAAAAAATACTGCTAGTATACGCTCTTAAGGATGCGCTAGTCGGGAACTCGAACTCGTCAACGCACGTGGCTAAAATGCGTGCTATTTCGCTGAGAAAGGGATAGACTCGGTTTCAAACAGTGCGCAACTATTTACACTGATGTATAAGCACATCGGAACAACAGTCTAGTGTGTGCAAACACAAATATTGTAGAAAATCTAAATCTTCGTCGTCTAAAAATTCGCGAGTATGCGTTTGGGAGAAGTGTTCTCGTGATAAAACAGCTGAATGTTTTTATTAAAAGTAAAATAATTTATATTTTTTAACAAACAAACTATGCTTGTATGAATTTTGTTTTAGAGATTTTATACTCCTTCCGGTATTTAATTGTGCCCAAAGATGCGTTAAAATTACGTGTTAAAACGGAATGTTTTGAGACTCATAACTTTTAAAGTACTTATAATTTTACAATTATGATTCCATACAAGCATAGATAACGACAAAACAAATCGATAGAATCAAAAACTTTAAACAGACGATACCGAACAACGGAGTCATCACCCTACAGAATTTGTATGGCGAAACACCTGACTAGCGCACCCTTAACACGCCAGCCTGCGACACGGGGATCCCGAGTTCATCCCCGGTCAGGTCATGATGGAAAACGATCTTTTTCAGATTGACCTGGGTCTTGGATTTTATCTATATAAGTATATATTATAAAAATATAGTATCGTTGAGTTAGTATACCGCGACACAAGTTCACAACTTACTGTAGGGCTAGCTCAATTTGTGTGATATGTCCCTATATATTTCGTCATCAGGTCTTGTTTAGTCTCCACTGCAGGAGCACGACCCTGTCTGTCTACCAGAGCTATATATTAGCCAGAGCAGTCAGAGGATTTGGCCTACACTCTCCACGCTGGCCAGACTGGTTGAAGAGGTATTTTTGATGTTTTAAAGCTTTGTTTAGCTTGTGTTCCCTTAGTCGCCTTCTACGACATCCACGGGAGGACTTGGAGTGGTCCTATTCCACTCTGCCGGGAACCACACGGCAAATGTGGCAACCCTATTTATTTATTATTATTTATTTTATTTATAATCATTGATAGTGTAATAATATTTCTGTGACAATATACTATTGTCGCGTTTTCAGTTTAGTGGGCGGCACGCGGATAGGTGCTCGCGGCTTCGGCTTCTTCGGCGTGCAAGTGGACCTAACCGAGCAGGGAGTGCAGCATATCGATGACATCATCACTCTGGTGTTTCAGGTGAGTTTTATATCATCATCATCATCATCATCAGGTCTCCATAGCTCGCGGCTTCGGCTTCTTCGGCGTGCAAGTGGACTTGACTGAGCAGGGAGTGCAGCATATCGACGACATCATCACTCTGGTGTTTCAGGTGAGTTTTATATCATCATCATCATCATCAGGTCTTTATTAGTCTCCACTGCAGGAGCACGACCCTCTATGTACTGCCAGAGCAGTCAGAGGATTTGGCCTACACTCTCCACGCTGGCCAGACGGGTTGGAGAGGTCTCTTAGATGTTTATAAGCTTTGTTTAGCTTGAGTTTCCTAAGTCGCCTTTTACGACATCCACGGGAAGACTTGGAGTGGATCTATTCTTCTCTGCCGGGCACCACACGGCTTATTGGGACAGTCATGACTATTAAATAATAAATAAATTATTCATTTTTCAGTACATCGCAATGTTACGCAAAGAAGGACCTCAGCGGTGGGTGTGGGAAGAGCAAAAGGACCTTATGGCCATGGAGTTTAGGTTCAAAGACGCTCAAGACCCTAGGAATTTTGTTACTGGCCACGTACATTTATTACAGGTGAGTTAGGGATACCTCCACGCTGGTGTGGGAGAAAAAAACCGGCCAAGTGTGAGTCAAACTCGCGCAGTGAGGGTTCCGTACAATATGCTTCGTGAACAATGTGCAAAATTGTTTTATTCAATTGACTAGCGCTATCTAGTGGTGTTTTAGTGAACTATTTCCCTAGGTGAACTTATTATGGTGAGTTTACCACTTTATTTTCAACTGATAGAATTCTTATTATTTTTCCTGTAATCTTCAAGCAATAAACTATATAGTGTAATTTTTTCTAAATTTTAGGCCCAGTAGTTTCGGAGATCATGGGGGTTGATTTTTCCCGAACAAAAAAAATATTTTTGAGATCCTCATAACAAGCCCTTTCATTTGATATATAACACGGTAAGGTTTGCAAAACTTTTTTTTAACACTTTTTCTATTTGGACCCCCTAAACTGAAGCTTATTTAAAAAAAATATATATTTACTTTGCACATCCGTGTTTGGGTCATAGGTTTACACCATCTTACCAAATTTCATTTAATTTGGTTCAGTAGATTCGGAGAAAATCGACTGTGACAAACGGACGGACGGACAGACAGACGTACGAATGATCCTATACGGGTTCCGTTTTTCATTTTTTGTACGGAACCCTAAAAACGTAAAATAATAGTAATAATAAATTGATCAACATCTCAAGAGGCTTTCGCTAGATGACTGGATCAAGGGACAGATACAGAAGGCAGTACTCTTGGATAAGGCATGTATTGTCAGAAGGTTTCTCTCTCTGGGGCCCTGACCTGGTAGCTAGAGCCTTGTCTCGCTGCTGGCGGCACTCTAGGTTTAGGTTTTTATTAGGATTTTTTTACAAACTCTTAATTTATGCTAATATAGCCTCTTTGTGAAGTTTAATTTAGTTTAGTCAAAGACAATATAATACTAACGTAACAGACTGCCCACCTCATACAAAAATATTGGACCAAAATAAGGTTGCGAAAAGCAGGCGAATGTATGGCGCAGGAGAGATGCTTGCTACTCGATACTAGATGGCGGTAATCTGCGTTAGCCTTTAACTTACTAAATATACGGTGTCATAATAAAATATTATGCTTATAATCAGTGGCGGCCGCTCCTTCAGTGCACTCGTGCACTGCACTACCAGATTTTTATGTATTTCCCAATTTTTTTTCGACACAATTATTATTTATCCCTCAGTATGTAACTTAAATTACACACTGAAGAAATATTAAAAAAATATTTTCAAACAAGCTTGATCTTTATGACCTAAGATTTAAGACTCATTTTAGCTAAACCAAAAATTGGGCGAGCGCTTTCAAAGTGCGCACGAAGCGTCTCCATAGAAACTATATGGAATGATACAGAAATGCTCCGGCAGGTGAAACGGAAGATGATCCGTACTCAATGTATGAGAAAAATTGAAAAATCGGGTCGCCGCACGAGTCCCGAATACTCCCGAACGGGCTCGCTCGGGCGGCATCGGCCGGGGTGTCTCGCTCGCTCGTTGAAGATTTTTGTTGCGAAGGCGTGTCCTTGACCTTACTCAAATCAGTTTGTTTGTTTTATTTCGCACCTGTGACACGGTGTGATAGATAACGCGCGCGAAATTATCCAATAATTATTCATAGTTATGGTTTTCTACTTTGTGTGTGCTTCAAAGTATAGTGGTTGAAAGTGGCTTCAAAGTGTGTTGTTAATGGGATTATTTGAACAAGAACTAAAAAAGAAAATAGGCTATGGCTTATTTAGGCGGTATGCCGCCTAATCCGTTTTTTGAAACCATCTTCTCGTGCTTTTCAACCTGAATTAGTTAAGTACCTATTAAAATATTCATTAGCGCACAGCTCCTCTCACTAAACCAATGGTAAGTCAAGATGATGAGATATTTCACTGCATGTACATAAGTACCTGATACTTTTTATACAGAAGTGGTTTTACAACATGCATTAATATTAACAAGAATTGTACCTAGAGTAACTGATTATGTATGTACAAATATTATTAAGTAGGTGCATAGGGGCAGTCGACTACAAATAATTGACGAACGTACGGCATTTCAATAGGTCGTTTTGCTTTTGAGAGACAGTAGGTAAGCAGGTAAGCAGGTGAACCACCACTCCTTGAAGTCACGAGCCGCCACTGGTTAAAATATTGTTTTGATTTTTAATAAGATATATTTTGTGAATCATGTTTTTATATTCTCATAATACGGTAGATACAATTTTGTGTAGTTTCGAGTGGCGCCATCTATGCGAGTCTCTGAGAACAAATCGTACGATTAAGGCTTTAAGACCACATGGTTTAGTTTACTCCCCCACAAGTGCTCAAACACCAAGTCTCAAGAAGACTTAGACCTCCGCGTCACAGGCTGGCGTGTTAACCGCTGCGCCACAGAGCTTATTTATATATTTATAAATAATAAATAAATAAATATATACGGACAAATCACACAGATTGAGCTAGCCCCAAAGTTGGAGACTTGTGTTATGGGATACTAACTCAACGATACTATATTTTATAATAGATACTTATATAGATAAACATTCAAGACACAGGTCAATCTGAAAAAGATCATTTTCCATCTTGACCTGACCGGGGATCGAACCCGGGGCCATCCGTGTCGCAGACAGGCGTGTTGACCGCTGCGTTACGGAGCTCGTCATTTATATATATATAAACATTTGATTTTTTTAAAAGTATTTTTGGCTTTCCTTCACCAGGAATTCCCTATGGAAGACGTGCTCAGCGCGTATTACATCATGACAGAGTGGCGACCCGAGCTAATAGACGAGTTGCTTGGCCTTCTCGTCCCGGACAATGTTCGCGTCGGTATCGTGGCCAAGTAAGTATTCAACAGTATTTTATGTAACTGTTAAGTAATGAGGGTCCTTAAGATACGAATGTGGGTTGGCGAGTTTCATAATAACATCACACGAGTATTTTAAGGACAAATTACGTACAGTTGCATACAATACTTAATCTACAAACACACTATAAAGTGTCTCTAATGTTTCAGAAACTATTCTAATAACTTTTTCATTGGTACTTCATTCTTGACTTATCCGGCAACAAATTGTTGATTATGTTCACTGCCTTGTAGAGAATTTTGGGTATTGTACATAGTTGCTTCCTCTTCACTTTTTTGATTCACTATCATTCACTGTTTATTACACATAAATCTACCTTTTCTTAAACATACGAAGTAAGTACGGTCGAGCTACGTGGCGCAGTGGTCAACACGCCTGCCTGCGACACGGAGGTCCCGGGTTCGATCCCCGGTCAGGTTAAGATAGAAAATGATCTTTTTCAGATTGACCTGGGTCTTGGATGTTTATCTATATAAGTATATATTATAAAATATTGTATCGTTGAGTTAGTATCCTGCGACACAAGTTCACAACTTACTGTGGGGCTAGCTCAATTTGTGTGATATGTCCCTATATATTTAAAAAAAATATTTAAAAATATTTAACATGCTTGGAAATGCTCACATTATTTTGACAACCTCGTTTGGGATAAATCGATATTGCTGTACTGGCCAATATACGCCAGCAAAGTATGTATGAAAAGCCATATCTGTCGTGTTTTAGCGGCCGGCAAAGTAACTCGAATACACATATATGTCGTGTAATTTAAAAAAAACCGGTCAAGTGCGTGTCGGGCCACGCGCAGTATAGGGTTCCGTAGTTGCGAATGACAACTTTGAGTTCACACTGTTTACACTCGCACCTCACAGTTTAACGACCAAAAACATCTAACAATAAAGATTGTATAAAATTTTACATTTTCCAGTACATTTTATAAGTTGGTTGCCTATAACTTTTTAGTTTGCACTTAGTACCCAGCTCTGATAGTTTTCCTTTCAACTTCAGTATATATACTACTGCTGTAATTTTTTTCACGTATCCATATATAACCGTTTAGCAGATAGAGGGGGGGGACACGTACCTCTAACAAAAATTTTCACTTTAAAACCAAATATTTCGGAAACGGATCCCTAAATCGAAAAATGGTGTTCTCAACCTCACAATATTTTTCAAAAACCTTTTTAACGATACCCCACACGATGGGTAAGTAGAGAAAAAAAAATTACTCCCACACTTTACTTGTATGGGAGCTACCCAAAAAAAAATTTTTTTTCAAGTTTTTTTTCTACGACTTTTTTGCCATGATTAATATACATACTCATACAAAATTACAGCTTTCTAGTACTTATAGTCTCTGAGTAAAACCGCGGACGGACAGACAGACAGACAGACAGACAGACAGACAGACAGACAGACAGACAGACAGACAGACAGACAGACAGACAGACAGACAGACAGACATGGCGAAACTATAAGGGTTCCTAGTTTACTACGGAACCCTAAAAATGGAACGACAGGTTTGCTGCGAAATATTTCAACTACGGTGATTACAAATTCAAATTTTATATAAGTATATATATTCGCGATAAATTCTACAGACTATGGAGGGTAGAAATAATTGTTAGGACCGAACTAAATGTTGGTATATGAGATTAACAATATTGTTCGCTAAATACTTCAATTATAACCTTGTTACTGTGCTATATAAATATAGTATCGTTGAGTTAGTATCCCATTATACAGGTTTCGAACTTACTTTGGGGCTAGCTCAGTCTGTGTGATTTGTTCGTATATATTTATTTATTATTATTATTTGATTTCAGATGTTTTGGAGATAAATGCGTCCAGACGGAGCCGTGGTACGGGACGAAGTATCTTCAGGAAGACATAGATCCAACGAAGATAAAGGTAAAATCCCAACTATTTTCTTTCTTATTATCTTATTAACTACTAGCGGCTTCGCCCGCGTAATTTATAGCTTATGTCCTTCTCGGTACCCTAACCTATGTGTATGCAAAATTTCATGATGATTGGTTCATGAAAATTTGTGTACAGATGAGTCACACACAACTAACACATAGACATGCATATGCCTAATTTGGCTTGTACCTTGACAGAGGGGAACGCAGCGTATGGCTACTCCCTTCCGGTACGGAAGTTCGTGTTGCTCGAAGTTCTGATTATTGATAAGATATATTTAGTGAATAATGCTTTTCATCATCATCATCATCATCAGGTGTTTATTAGTCTCCACTGCAGGAGCACGACCCTCTCTGTACTGCCAGAGCAGTAAGAGGATTTGGCCTACACTCTCCACGCTGGCCAGACGGGTTGGAGAGGTCTCTTTGATGTTTATAAGCTTTGTTTAGCTTTAGTGTCCTAAGTCGCCTTTTACGACATCCACGGGAAGATTTGGAGTGGTCCTATTCTTCTCTGCCGGGAACCACACGGCACAATAATGCTTTTATATTCTCATAATATGGAAGATACAGTCCGGAAGGCGTAAGGTGAGCTCTGCATTTGTGTGAGTAATCACCAAAAGTAGAGTCAGACCAAAAACTCTTAAAAATAAATTTGACACTTGACACTTCTTTATCGTTCATGTTTTTAAAATAACTGTTTAAATTACAAAATATTTCTATTACATGGTTATTTAAAGGGTTTCGTATTCTTCGTTTACTTTTGTTTGCAGCCATTTCTCTAATAAATCGGACACAAGAACAAAATATTAAGAATTAAATACGACACACTGCTACCAGTACAAGGGTGAAGTGTGACAGGTGCGCGGCGGAGATGCGCCGCGCTGTAAGCCGATGTCACACCTACACTATCTATGTGCACTCACACAAATGCAAAGCTCAGCTTAGGCCTCGCGAACTGTACAATATTGTGTAGCAACGAGTGGCGCCATCTATTTGATTCTGTGAGAACAAATCGTACGATTAAGGGGGTGGGACCATATGTTTGCAGGAATGGCAGTCGGTACAACTGTGCCAACGTCTCAAGCTCCCCCCTCCCAACGAGTTCATCCCCACCCGTTTAGAACTGGAGACGGAAGAGGACAGCACTACTGAAGCGGCTGCACCCGCCATCATCAAGGTAATGTCATCGACATCAGGACTTTGTTAGTTGTTCTAGAGTCTCTCAATTTCAAGCCCTGAGTTTGTTTTTTGTTTTTCGTGTGTGTAAGTGGGTAACACTGGTTTAAAATTTTTCAAGCTGCCTTGAGTCTCTCTCTGAATCTGACATAGTATAACGCCGCCAACAATGACAGCTAACGGCTTAACGTGCCGTCCGAAGCACGGAGGAGCTCGAGATATTTTTATGCCACTTGCGGTCACCCATACAATTGGGGACTGCGCCCGGGGTTGCTTTACATGCGTAAGCGCTTACAATGCTTACGCCCACTGGGTCTTCGAGTAAATTTATTAAACAAGCAATGAATTCTTATAGTTGACTAGTAAAATATTGTTTTTATGATATTATTAATAATTTCTATTTAAGATTATTTCATGATTATCATTGTATTTAATTAATCTAAATTGACGTTATTTTAACATACAACCTAACATATTTCCATGGTATTCTGAGGTGACGAAAAATTTAAATTGTGATTAACATCTTTGTATGTATGTATGTATGTATTTGTATGTATGTATGTATATCAAACGATCTTTGTATAACCTGTATCAAACGCAAATAAAGTTATTTCATTCTATTCTGGTCTCCACTGCAGGAGCACGACCCTCTCTGCTACCAGAGCCATATATTAGCCAGAGCAGTCAGAGGATTTGGCCTACACTCTCCACGCTGGCCAGACGGGTACAGGTCTCTGATGTTTACAAGCTTTGTTTAGCTTGTGTTTCCTAAGTCACCTTCTACGACATCCACGGGAAGACTTGGAGTGGTCCTGTTCTACCCTGCCGGGAACTACGCAGAAATGTACAATTATTACCCCCTTATTCATTAAAAATAACAATCGCTTATTAAACCTATTTTAGTTAAAATATATTTTGTCTTTATCCCACTCTGTAATGTTTGACATTGAAAGCCTCCGTGGTCCAGTGGTTAAGGCGTTTGCTTTGTTGACCCGGGGGTCGTGGGTTCGATTCCCACGGGAAGCATACTTTGTTAAGTTGTTTCCAGTTTGGTTAGGACATTGCAGGCATGAATCACCTGATTGTTTGATAAGAAAGATGATTCCGTGCTTCGGAAGGCACGTTAAGCCGGTGGTCCCGGCTGCCATCTGGTAGTCGTTAAAGGAACCACGTCAGAGGCCGAGAGGCGGTTCCGAAGAACTCTGACACCAGGGTGTGCAAGGTCGACTGACCGTGTCACCTACACGAAATGATGATGACGTTGAAAGAACGAGACAAAACATATTTTAACTAAAATAGGTTTAAGAGGGTATACTAGCAGTGCGTTTTCCATACAAATGTATTTCTCTATTTTCTCGCTGAAAACTGCTTCTAGAGGCACAATTCTTTTTACATACAATCTATTACTAAAATAGGTAAGTCCCTATGTTTTATTTTTTTCTAAAAACCTGTTTAAAAGAAAAAAAAATTGTACAAAAACAGTTTTTTTGGAAAAAATAAAAAATAGAGGCATTCCTACTTTAGTACTAGATTTTATAAAAAAAGAATTATGGCTCTAGAATCAGTTTTCAGCGAGAAAATAGAGAAATACATTTGTATGGAAACCATATTGAAAAAATACTGCTAGTATACGCTCTTAATAATCGTTTGTTATTATTTATGAGGGGGTAAATGTATAATGTTGTTATTTTGTTGTAGGATTCCCCATTGATGAGGCTATGGTTCAAAAGGGATGGAGAATTTATGTTACCTAAGGCAGTTATCACATTTGATCTAGTCAGGTAATAATATCATCATCATCATCATCGTCAGGTCTTTATTAGTCTCCACTGCAGGAGCACGACCCTCTCTATACTGCCAGAGCAGTAAGAGGATTTGGCCTACACTCTCCACGCTGGCCAGACGGGTTGGAGAGGTCTCTTTGATGTTTATAAGCTTTGTTTAGCTTTAGTTAATAATATATACTAATATTATTAAGTATGACGAGCTCCGTGGCGCAGCGGTTATCACGCCTGCGTGCGACACGGACGGATGGTCCCGAATTCGACCCCCGGTCAGGTCCAGATGAAAAATAATCTTTTTCAGATTGACTTGGTCTTGGATGTTTATCTATATTCGTTTGTTATCGTTGAGTTAGTATCCCATAACACAAGTCTCGAACTTACTTTGGGGCTAGCTCAATCTGTGTGGTTTGTCCGTATATTCTTATATATTTACAAGCTTTTGCCCGCGGCTTCGCCCGTGTAATCTACACAAATTAGATTGTTTTTTTTTTCTTAACTGGGGTTGCAATTTATCAAAGTACAATAAATGGAATATTATTTTTACTTACCACTTATTAAAAAATGTCATGTGACGAACTTCAAAAGTGACGAAAATTCACACAAACTTGCAATCCCTATTTCACCCTAATGTATAGAATGGGTATCCAGGATCATGTCTATCGGCGATGCGGCTAGCAACCCATCACTATTTTAGTTCCGTTCTCACTTACAAGCCCACCAACATGCTAAACGTGGCCTCAAGGTTTTTATAGACCTGAGCTCTGTCTACCCCGCAGGGAAAAAAGACGTGATAGTATGTATGTATGTACGAATGCACTTTTCAAAATCTAAACTCTTGCTCTAAATGCTTTACTATTTTCTATTAACTACTAAAATACATTGAAAATTTCATGTCTCCATTTAAAATTACGAAATTTCATACAAACTGCCAACACCTCTTTCATCCCTTTAGGGATAGAATTTCTTAAAATCCTTTCTTAGCGGACATCTCCTAGTCTCGATCTACCTTTCTGCCAAATTTCATCGTCATTGGCTAAATAGTTTTCGAGATTTCGTGAAGAGTGAGTGTGTAATTTTCGCTAGATATATATATTTATTTATTATTTTAAAAAAATATATAATCTAACGTATTTTTATATTCTCCCAGCCCCCTGGCGTACGCGGAGCCCCTAGCTTGCAGCTTGACTTCCGTGTGGGTCCTACTACTGCGGGACTCACTCCAGCAGTTCGCCTACGCGGCCGAACTCGCCGGCTTGAGGTGGAGCATCGGCAACGCCAAGTATGGACTTAGTGTGAGTTATGTACAGTCATTCTTAGCTAAAGACCTCTCCAACCCGTCTGGCCAGCGTGGAGGGTGTAGGCCAAATCCTCTGACTGCTCTGGCTAATATATGGCTCGGTAGTACAGATAGGGTCGAGCTCCTGCAGTGGAGGCTAAAATGGGTGAAAGCCGCAATCCCATACAAACGTAGTTTGGTTTTAGTTTTACAACAGTTAAGCCAATCTCAACCAAATTTCGTACATACGACCGGATAAGGCATATTGATGTTTATAATCAGATTTCAATTTTAAAAACAATACAGCGAGTACAAGTTTTCGATACGAAACTTCAACTCGCTGTAATTTTAAATTTATTAGTTTTTGTAGAACTAAAACCAAACTACGTTTGTATGGGATTGCGGCTTTACGTGGGACTCTTAATAGGCTGAGATAAATAGTTGAGTGAGTAGGTGTTGAAGTTTATAAGGCTTGGAGTTTGTAACCTTCGGCGACAGCAGCTTTTTAGGGTTCCGTACCGGATTTGTATAAACTTTTTTCTTAAAAAACTGTTTGAAAAAAATGTTTTTTTTGTGTGACAGCAGCTTTTTAGGGTTCCGTACCGGATTTGTATAAACTTTTTTCTTAAAAAACTGTTTGAAAAAAATGTTTTTTTTTTGTAAAAGTATTTTTTTGTAAAGTATTTTTTTATCTGAGTATTTTTATTTTTTTAAATAAAAATAATAATATTTACAATCACAAAACTAAAGTCCCTATCATAAGAAGCTATAAATTATGTAAATTGTTGTTTTTTGTGTAAAAAAAATAAACCAAAGAAGAGATGGTTAGAATTATTTTTCCATAAAGAATGGAGGGAGTTTGCAGGTGAAGTAATTATTTGGCAACGTAAAAAATCTTTTGTCCTGCATTGAGACTCAATAGCTAATAAAAAAAAACAATTTATAGCAAAAACTGTTACAGACACTTTCATATAAATCAGTAAGACTCAATAGCTAATAAGAAAAACAACTTATAGCAAAAACTGCTACAGAAACTTTATTATATCTCAGAAATGCGCCAAATGTTTACATTCACGGAGTCGGATTCGTTCCTGTACCAAAAAACCTTGGGCGACAGCGTTTTGTATCGTTAAAATATAACCCGACTAATTAGAATTGGTCTTTAATTTCGTATTACCCGTATAGTAATTTAAGTCAATTATACATCATCATCATCATCATGATATGATGACTCCACACATAGCTCTAATGCACTTTTTTTGTACAATGAATGCTCTATTTACTTCTACGGAGTTACCCCATAGTATTAGTCCGTACTACCGTCCGTAGGTAGTGGCTACCTCTCCATCTCGTCTGGCCAGCATGGAGAGTGTAGGCCAAATCCTCTGACTACTCAGGCTAGTATGCCATATACTAGCCTGAGTAGTCAGAGGATTTGGCCTATTGGTGCCTGATGATGATGACCTGGTGGTACAGAGAGGGTCGTGCTCCAGCAGTGGAGACTAGAAAGACCTGATGATGATGATGATGATGATGATTAGGCCGTACTTGAGGACTGAGTATACATATCCGTGATATGCGGATAACATAGTGCTTTGAGTTGCTATTTTTGATAATTTATATAGAACATACACAAAGCGATTTAATTTTTTGCATACTTGTTCTACATGTGCTTTCCAGTCACGATGGCTGTTCATTACGAGTCCAAGAAAAGTGGTCATTAACATCTGAAAGAATTAGATCGTTATAATTAAGATTTTTTGATTTATTTTAACCGTGTGGTTCCCGGCAGAGTAGAATAGGACCACTCCAAGTCATTCCGTGGATGTCGTAAAAGGCGACTAAGGAAACACAAGCTAAACAAAGCTTATTAACATCAAAGAGACCTCTCCAACCCGTCTGGCCAGCGTGGAGAGTGTAGGCGAAATCCTCTGACTACTCAGGCTAATATATGGCTCTGGTAGTGCAGAGAGGGTCGTGCTCCTGCGGTGGAGACTGGAAGGACCTGATGATGAATTAAGATTTACGTATGTCGGGTCACGTATGCCGTATGATGCCTGAAAGATGGGCACGTTCAGTCACCAAATGGGTTCCTGCTGATGGCAAACGTTCTCGAGGGAAGCCAAAAATGAGATGGAAAGACGAGTTGTGTGCGTTTAATAAGGAATGGCAAGACAGGGCACTGGATAGGACTAGGTGGAGAACAGAAGGGGAGGCTTTTGCCCAGCTGTGGGACCTAAATAGCTAGTTAAAAAAAAATTAAGATTTAGTTTATCAAAATGTGATTGAGTGAAATGAAATTGTATTATATTAGTCTTTGTCAAATTATATTCATAGGCTATATACAACGCGGGCGAAGCTAGTAATACAATAATTTCAATTGTGTCATTTTAAACAGTCTATTGGAAATAGTGCGCGCTAAACTTCCCACTTCTAAAAATACAAATAAAATTACATAAACAATAAAATTTTGGTCTGTTGTGAGTTTTAATTTTTTATCATCATCATCATCATCAGGTCTTTTTTAGTCTCCACTGCAGGAGCACGACCCTCTCTGTACTACCAGAGCCATGTATTAGCCAGAGCAATACGAGGATATGGCCTATACTCTCCACGTTGGCCAGACGGGTTTTAGAGGTTCTTTGATGTTTATAAGCTTTGTTTAGCTTGTCTTTCCTAAGTCGCCTTCTACGACATCCACGGGGAGACTTGCAGTGGTCCTATTCTACTCTGCCGGGAACCACACGGCTACTGCCATGAACGGGTTTCAGAATAATAATTTTTCAGGTGACAATAGAAGGGTACGACGACAAACAGCACGTTTTACTTGACAAGATAATCGATAATAATATTAAAACTTACGCGAGGTAAATTCATTATGAAAACACGGCTTTACTCACGTTTTATTACGTCGGATCTGCCGACCAGTTTCGGTCTGTTACGAACACCATCATGGTGATGATGATGGTCTTCGTAACAGACCGAAACTAGTCAGCAGATCCGACGTAATAAAACGTGAGTAAAGTAGTGTTTTCATAATGAAGATAATCGATGCTTGTTTCCTAAGTCGCCTTCTACGACATCCACGGGGAGACTTGGAGTGGTCCTATTTTACTCAGCCGGGAACCACACGGCTACTGCCATGAACGGGTTTCAAAAATAATACTTTTTCAGGTGACAATAGAAGGGTACGACGACAAACAGCACGTTTTACTTGACAAGATAATCGATCACATGGTGAACTTCAAGGCTGACCCTCAGAGGTTTGAAATAATGAAGGAGAACCACATTAGAGCTATCAAGAACTTTGAGGCGGAACAACCTTATCAGGTATGATAATGATAATTTATTCACATAAAATAGAGTACATACGATCTTAAATAATAAACATTTTTTTTTTCTTCCAACTACGCTGCAATTCTATCATAACTGCACTATATATCCAGCACAAAGTTGAACTTTGCTGCACTAGAAGTAAAAAAAAAACTAAACAGTGCAGTAAAGGATTTCCATACATTTTTGCTGCTCTAGTGCAGCAAAAATGTATGGAAATCCTTTACTGCACTGTTTAGTTTTTTTAAATTGTGGACAATAGTTGTCACCTGTCATAAAGAAGGTTGGCCAACCTAACGGCCGTATGGAGTTACACAACGAGTGTATTGCCTTGCCTAAAAAAAAATACTGGCCATAAAGAAAAAAAGCGGGAATGTGAACAACAAATTTTTAACTACCTATTGTAATTTGTCTTCAGTTTTATTTTTCAACTACTTTTATTGCAGTAGTTGAAAGAAAAGCAGATTATGCACCTCGCATT
Organism: Rhodophaea formosa; assembly: GCA_963082605.1. NCBI lineage: Eukaryota > Metazoa > Arthropoda > Insecta > Lepidoptera > Pyralidae > Rhodophaea > Rhodophaea formosa. Next base: position 8,766,116 of record OY720229.1, on the reverse strand, counting down.
AAGTAAGTTAAATTGCACTCGTGCTTTTTAGAGCCCTCGCTAGCGCTCGGGCTCCAAATAAACACTCGTGCAGCAATAACTTACTTTCTGCTCAGTGCAACAATCTACTATTGTTTATTTTGTTTTTTTTTTTTGTTTTTTGGACAAATCACACAGATTGAGCTAGCCCCAAAGTAAGTTCTTAAGTAAGACTTGTGTTATGGGATACTAACTCAACGATACTATACTTTATAACAAATACATATATAGATAAACATCCAAGACCCAGATCAATCTGAAAAAGATCATTTTCCATCTTGACCTGACCGGGGATCGAACCCGGGACCATCCGTGTCGCAGGCTGGCGTGTTGGCCGCTGCGCCACGGCGCCTTATTTATTATATATTTTTTTTCTTAGCTATTTGTGTCCACTGCTGGGCAAAAGCCTCCCCCTCCGTTTTCCACCTTGTCCTATCCAGCGCCGTAACCTGCCACTCATGGTCGAACGCACATAAGTCATCCTTCCGTCTAACCCGCGGCTTCCCTCTGTGCCGCCTTCCATCAGTGGGAACCCATTCAGTAATTGAACGTGCCCATCTTTCAGGCATCATCCGATATATGTGTCCCGCCCAGTCCCATTTCAGCCTAGCGGACTTCTTTCCCACATCTACCACTTTAGTAATGGAGCGCATTTATTATATATTATGTATTTATTTCTTTAAAAGTTTATGTACACAACACAAGCCTATCCTAATCCTAAGTAATGTTATAAATGCGAAAGTGAGTTTATTTGTATGTTACGCTTTCATGCCTTATCTACTGAATCGACCATCATGGAATTTTGCATACACATAGGGTAGGGTTGTGTGAAGGCAAAGGCTGTATATCACGCGGGTGAAGCCGCGGTTAACAGCTACTTAACAATAATAATTTAAAAGATTGTTAGCAAAAAAACAGAAACAGACTTCAACCTTATCAATTTGTTTGAATAAGCATAAGAATAAATTGGAAATAAGTGTTAACCGAACGGCATACTTATATTATTATCTTTTTCTTTTTGCGTATTTTTTCAAAAAGCGCTCGACACTTTTCGATAAAAAATTAATTGGGCTATCTGTAAAGCATTACCTTTCGAACAAAAAATTCTTTCTTTCGAATTTCTTAAATCAGTCCAGGCGTCTTTGAGAAATCGGGGAACCTACATGAACTGAGAACCTCCTCGTTTTTTAAAGTCGGTCGAAAATTTGTACAATGGCACTACTTATTTCTTAAGAAATCTCTTCCAGTAGGGCCTGTGAGAGGAGAATTTATTATGCAAAGCAGAGTGGCGTGTGCATAAACAAAAAGAAAATTGAATAGATTCACTAGCATTTTCTGGGGAGCGTATTGGTATCGCTCAAAAGATTATGCTTTGAAAACTGTAATATCTATAGAGTTTTTGGCTTAGCATGGCGTTTTTATCGCGGATGTGTCTTATTTTGGGAGGACTTTCCATGTAACAAGAGGCCATTCAAGTATTACGTAAGCAGAAAAATAGATATTTTTAACCCCCTCCCCCCCCCCCCCCTCTTGTCAGCAAAAGTAAGAAAAGTTCTTTCCCCCTCCCCCTAAGCTAACGTAATCATTGGTATCATTTTCACTAAAAATTATAGTGTATTTTGCGAACTGTTGCTTCTGACATCACCACGTCAACCCCCCCCGTCCCCCATGTCATCAAAAATAAGCCTTTCACTTTCTATATCTATCTATCTATCAGCCAGGGACGTCCACTGCTGGACATAGGCCTCCCCCATAGATTGCCGAAGGACAGATGGCCATTGGGGCATTAAATAATAAATAAATATACGGACAAATCACACAGATTGAGCTAGCCCCAAAGTAAGTTCTAAAGTAAGGCTTTTGTTATGGGTTTGGTATATTTTATAACAAATAAATATATAGATAAACATCCAAGACCCACGTCAATCTGAAAAAGATAATTTTTCATCTTGACCTGACCGGGGATCGAACCCGGGACCATCCGTGTCACAGGCCGGTGTTGACCGCTGCGCCACGGTGCTCGTCAAGTAAAGTCTTGGAGTGGCGGCCACGAACAGGCAAGCGCAGCGTGGGACGACCCCCGACCAGGTAGACAGACGACCTCATCAAGGCCGCCGGGAGTCGGGGGACTCAGCATGCACAAGACCGCAATTTGTGGCGATCTATGGGGGAGGCCTATGTCCAGCAGCCTTTCACTGCTTAGTCAACTGCCTCCGTGGTCCAGTGGTTAAGGCGTTTGCTTTGTTGACCCGGGGGTCGTGAGTTCGATTCCCACGGGAAGCATAAATTGTTAAGTTGTTTCTAGTTTGGTTAGGACATTGCAGTATTGAATCACCTGATTGTCTGATAAGAAAGATGATTTCGTGCTTCGGAAGGCACGTTAAGCCGTTGGTCCTGGCTGCCATTTGGTAGTCGTTAAAGGAACCACGTCAGAGGCCGAGAGGCGGTTCCGAAGAACTCTGACACCAGGGTGTGCATGGTCGACTGACCGTGTCACCTACACGAAATGATGATGACTGCGTAGTAATATTTGAATGACCCCGTTACGAAAAAAAATAATAATTTATCATCCTTATTGTTTGGTCCGTCGGCTAAATCAGTTTTATTTTATTTTATTCAATGGGAACAACAAACAGCTACATTATAAGTACTAGTACAACACACAATTTATATGTTGAATAAATGAATTTTATACTAAGAAAAAATAAAAAAAAAATTATAAAAAAAAAAGAATTAATAATAACGTAGCCCACAACGTTATTCACAAAATAACAAGTAGTTTTCTGGGCAACTAACTACATCACAAGCTTACTAACTAAATAATAGAAATAAAGTATATGCAATACATATCTACGCATGTACACATACACATATAAATGTACATGCGCAAATAAATACATAAATGTATATATATTGTTGGGAATGAAAATCCTAAACAATAAAAAAAAAAATTTATTAGGGCCTGCTAGCCCAAATTAATTAAATTTACAAAATAATAGAAAATTATAGCAACCGACAATAATTCGAACAGAGATTTCCCTTAGATGTATACTATCTGACGACCGACGACAAAATGGACGAGAATGGTGCAAGCAGCTCCTTATATAGGCAGGGGTGGGGGTTGCCACTGCATATCCGGGATTCTTCAGCTAACAATATAATTAATTGCGTAAAAAACTGATTTCAGTGACACAAAATACATTATTATAATGTATCCGACGAGCTCCGTGGCGCAGCGGTCATCACGCCTGCCTGCGACACGGATGGTCCCGGGTTCGATCCCCGGTCAGGTCAAGATGGAAAATGATCTTTTTTCAGATTGACCTGGGTCTTGGATGTTTATCTATATATGTATTTGTTATAAAATATAGAATTTACTTTGGGGCTAGCTCAATCTGTGTGATTTGTCCGTATATATTTATTTATTTATTATTTATCAGTTGTTTTGTTTTAGCACGCCGTGTACCAACAAGCGCTATGTCTGTCTGACGTTGTGTGGACCAGATGCCAATTACTCAGATCTGCTGCAAGTAAGTTGAATTTCAAACACGTTTAATATAACTGTCGCAGTCATCTGGTTGAATCTGCTACTTGATTGAATGACTAGAGCGTTCATTGAATGGCGACGTTTAATTGAATGACTAGGCCGAACGTTGATTGAACAAGCGTCACTCAACGTCCAACTAGTTAGCAGATTGTAACATAGCCCTTTGAACAGAGCGGACATAAATCAGTCAGGTGATTCAAATTTAGTTCATTTTTTTCCCACTACGGCGCTAGAAGTCACCAAAACAAATATGGCGGCAAACAGCTGGCACAAATAGAACTGTGTTGATATTTTTTTAGATAAAATTTACTTTAAAGTTCATTATTTGTAAAATAAAATAGTATGACAGCATGGATTTACCTATTATTACGCAGCCGCTGGCTACTTTTAAACTAAGAACGGTTTGCATAAATATAAGATTAAGTAAAGCTTTGGAAATCATGCTACCCCCAAACATTACAAAGTCGGCTATATCCCATTCAACAACTTCGCTATATGACGTTCAGTCAAGACGTTGAACGTTACATTCAACGACTTGACGAGTTGTCCTTTAGTCATTTAATTAAATGTCGCCATTCAATGAACGCGCTAGTCATTCAATCAAATAGAAAATTCAACCAGATTACTGCGACATAACTATCCTAAACAATGGCACTCATGACAGCTGCCATCCCCATTAAGGGCGGCCAACCCGTCTATCTTTTCATACAAACGCTCGTACGTGATTATGGCGGTGTAACAAATCTTTCTTTGAAGATTTTCTACTAATAGGTATCTTGTGCACTATATCTAGGTTTCTATCAAAATGAAAAATCAAAATTTGGAGAAACAACTTTAATATAAGCCTCCAAATATCCGCTTTTTTGCACAAATTTTATGTGAACTTTGGGCGTTTATAATGTACTCATTAATTGTAACAGTAAAGAAAATATTCATTTAGAAACCTTTCAAATGTAATGGAGATTCTAGATGTACAAGTTTTTTTTCATTAACTTGTAAGGCTTACCAATAAACACGTATTTCTTGAAACAAGTTTAATGAAATTTCCGCACACTATTTTTTGTTCAATGTCTTCGCGTACTCACTGGCTTGTTTCCATGTGGCAGTAAGAGGTGTGCGGGAGACGAGGGCAAGGAGCTCTTTTCGCTTTGCCTCTTTATCTGACATTGCGCTGGACGGAACAAGCTTTTCGACCATGCTCGCGTTGACGATAGTCGGTCGGGGAAGGGCCACCTTAAGACGCGATATTCCAGTGCTGCCCTCATTTTATAGTAGATTGTTATACAAGGGTTGTAAGTGATCAATTACACCCGAGATATTTAGGCGCACGAGCGAGCGACCCGAGCGAAGTTGTAAAGTAGAGTTGAACACTCTACTTTACAACATGAATGCGAGGAAAACTATATGAAATTTGCAACAAACAAGAAAATACGCGCCAAATCGTTTTTTTTAAATGGCGCTAGGCTCTTGATGCATTCAGCCATTTGAAGTGGCCAGTGCGCTTTAAAAAAAAATATTGAGTATTATAGGAGCCGATGCGTGGCGCGTAGCCGCCTTCGATTTTCAAATTTACTTACCTCCCTAAGGATGTAAATCGAACTTACACCCCGGATTTTCAGTTAAATACAACCTCATTTCAGAGCTTGAATGATGTAAAATAAATATTTGCAAGAAAACGAAGACACTATCGAAAATTTTGTGTTACGATTGTCTAGAAAACCATTTTAACTATTTTATGAACTACTTACTAACAGTTTCACCAATAGATATAATTATCCATGAGGAAGGTTTATAGGTATATATCACGCGGGCGAAGGGAACAGCTAGTTTCCTATAAGTTTGTTCCAAAGGCAATGTTATTCAATGTTATCTATAGAGCAATTCCTATGAATTCTGGAAGATATCACTCATCTTCATCATCAATCATCTCCATTGCAGGAGTACGACTATTATACATATACGATATATGTATATGTATAATAACATAACAGCCAGAGCAGTCAGAGGACCTGGCCTACACTCTCCACGCTGGCCAGATGGGTTGGAGAGGTCTCTTTGATGTTTGTAAGCTTTGTTTAGCTTGTGTTACCTAAGTCGCCTTTTACGACATCCACGGGAAGACTTGGATTGGTCCTATTCTACTCTGCCGGGAACCACACGGCTCACTCACTAATATATCTATTTTCCAGGTATGACAGTAGAGCAGGTAGATCAGTTCGCAGCGTCAGTGATGCGTCGGGTGCACGTAGAGGGGCTCATGTACGGAAATCTCACTAGGGAGCGGGCGCTCAAGATTGCTGACAGTGTTGAAAACAAGTAAGCAAGTGTGGTATATAATAAAAATAATAAATATATACGGACAAATCACACAGATTGAGCTAGCCCCAAAGTAAGTTCTTAAGAAAGACTTGTATTATGGGATACTAACTCAACGATACTATATTTTAAAACAAATACATATATAGATAAATATCCAAGACCCAGGTCAATCTGAAAAAGATCATTTTCCATCTTGACCTGACCGGGGATCGAACCCGGGACCATCCGTGTCACAGGCCGGCGTGGCCGCTGCGCCACGGAGCTCGTCATTATCGTATACATGGCGAAATTTCGATCGTTCCGGACCATTAAAGGGGTGATTCAGCCTGTCAATATAAACAACTTTTCCTATATATAGTTTTCTTCTTGGGTGTAAAAAAAAAGTAATCGAAATAATAGACGATAATGATTTTTGATATTTTCGCGATTAATACACATTTAAATAAAATTACTTTAAATACGGTTGTATCACGTTTATTTACGTTTCGATCGTGAACACTGTAAATAGTGCTCGAAACGTTAGGTGTATTAATAATGCAATAAACGCGATAAAACCGAATTAAGTTATTTTATTAAAATAATTAACGATATTATGATATTTTGTTTTCAGATTACCAAAGGACGCCACGCCACTTCTTGCCCAACAGTTACTGCTTTATAGAGAAGTTGAACTAGAAAAAGGCTAGTATTATAGGCATATTTTAAAAATGAAATGCAATGTCGGGAATTAACGCGAAAACATACCGTTTTTCTTCAGTTATCCAGTGACCACGGTCGGTGTAACCCGGCCGAAACGTCTGGAGAAAAACGGTATGTTTTCGCGTTAATTCCCGACATTGCATTTAATAATCATGCAACGCGAAAGTTTAAAAGCAGTTATATTTTAAAAATATCTAATAAACAGCTTACTAATGGATACCTCGTATTTAAACGCTTATTTATTTGCCATGTGGTTTCCGGTTGAGTAGAATAGGACCACTCCAAGTCTTCCCACGGATTTCGTAGAAGGCGACTTAGGAAACACAAGCTAAACAAAGCTTATAAATATTAAAGAAACCTCTCCAACCCGTCTGGCCAGCGTGGAGATTGTAGGCGAAATGCTCTGACTGCACTGGCTAATATATGACTCTGGTAGTACAGAGAGGGTCGTGCTCCTGCAGTGCAGACTAAAAAAGACCTGATGATGAAATAAGCTTACAGGTACATAAGCTTTTAAACAGTAGGTATCCATTAACAACCGGCATATTTAATATCAATTAAATGGTTTTTTTAAATAGCATGACAATGCTTGGTTTATTACATATTTTCAATTAAAATAATATACCGAGCATTGTAATGCTATTAAAAAAAAAAAAACAATTTAATTGAGTAAGAACTTTCTTGAATTTAATCAACTTTGTATTCATATGATATGAATGAAGTAAAATACCGCACTACTAAATAGTGGGTAGTATCAAAGACAATATAATACTAACGTAATAGACTGCCCACCTCATACAAAAATATTGGACCAAATTAAGGTTGGCGAATGTATGGCGCAGAAGAGTTGCTTGCTATTCGATACTAGATGGCGGTAATCTGCGTTAGCCTTTAACTTACTAAATATACGGTGTCATTTTAAAATATTACGCCTAAAATATTGTTTTGATTTTTAATAAGATATATTTTGTGAATCATGTTTTTATATTCTCATAACATGGTAGATACAATGTTGTGTAGTTTCGAGTGGCGCCATCTATGCGAGTCTCTGAGAACAAATCGTACGATTAAGGCGTTGAGACCACATGGTATTGTTGATCGAAGGTAGTAGTAAAGAAATACGCATGCTTTGAATGCGTTATACCCTAAATCAAAAGTCAAATGTTGGAAGCTTAAGAGTCGCTTCCGTTCCGTCGCTTCCATACGAATTTGAAAAGGCTTGTAATTCTCAAACCATTGGTATTTTAACCAAGCTGTATAGGAATGTACGTAAATTATAATGAGATTAATTGACTAAATGATTAATTTTACTCCAAAATTATCAAATATTGCCACAATTCCCGTTTTCCGTTTGTATGGAGACATGCGCTTCCAGGCGACTCTTAAGGAAGGCCCTGGATGCGGCGACTCCATACAAACGGAAATAAGGAATTGTCGCAACACTTGATAATTTTGGAGTAAAATTAGCATACAATAAATAAATCTCATGTTTGTTTAGTTTTTCGTATGTGTAAGTGGCCAACACTGGTGTCAGATTTTTCAAGCTGCCTTAAGGCATCTGACATAGCTTAACGACTGCCATTAACGATGACAGCCGGGACCAACGGCTTAACGTGCCGTGCCTTAATAAATCTCATTATAACCTATGTGCGTTCCTATTAGGCTTGTTTAAAATATAAATCGGGACGAGTGAACGTTACACTCTCAGTGCTTTGAGGGAAGCATTCCCGTCGTGTCGCCACCCCTTACACTCCCCCGATGATGGTCTTCGTAACAGACCGAAACTAGTCGGCGGATCCGACGTAATAAAACGTGAGTAAAGCCGTGTTTTCATAATGAATTTATCTCGCGTAAGTTTTAATATTATTATAAAATTTTAAGAGGCTTCTAATTCTTAAACCATTTATATTTTAAACAAGCTGTATGGGAACGTACGTAGATTATAATGAGATTAATTGATTGAATTCTAAATTTGTCTCCGAAATTTTCAAATATTGCCACACCTTATTTTCGTTTGTATGGAGACATGCGCATCCAGGGCCATCCGTAACAGAACCAATGAAATTTTGCATGCTACGCAATTTGGCTTGTGACAATAGAATTTCATAAAATAGTACATTATGATGTAAGAACGGTAAGCTGGATATTACAATCGAGGTTTCGCCTTGTGCTTATAAAAAACCGATGACTTCAAAAAACCGGCCAAGTGCGTGTCGGGCCACGCGCAGTGTAGGATTCCGTAGTTGCGAATGACAACTTTGAGTTCACACTCGCACATCACAGTTTAACGACCAAAAACATGTAAAAATGAAAATGTGTGAAATTTTATTTTCGAGTAAATTTTATAAGTTGGTTGCCTATAACTTTTTAGTTCGTACTAAATACTCAGCTCTGATAGTTTTCCTTTTAACTTCAGTATATATACTACTTCTGTAATTTTTTTCACGTATCTATATGTAACCGTTTAGCCGATAGAGGGGGGGGGGGGGGGGGGGGACACTTACCTCAAACAAAAATTTGCACTTGAAAATCAAATATTTCGGAAACTGATCCGTAAATTAAAAAATGGTGTTCTCAACCTCACTATATTTTTCAAAGACCTATCTAACAATAATAGGGTTTGTATAGAAAAAAAAATATTACTTCCTCTTTACTTGTATGGGAGCTACCCTAAATTTTTTTTACTTTTCAAGATTGTTATCTACCACTTTTTTGGCATGATTAATATAATACCCATACCAAATTACAGCGTTCTAGTACTTATAGTCTCTGAGTAAAACCGCGGACGGACAGACAGACAGACATGGCGAAACTATAAGGGTTCCTAGTTTACTACGGAACCCTAAAAAAGAAAAGAACAGAATCAATCAACAAAATTTATTGTCTTTGACAGGGACTTGGTACCTCCGTGAGGCCGAAAACTCCGTGCACAAGTCGTCGTGCGCCTCGCTGTACTACGGCTGCGGGGCTCGCTCGTCCCGCCTAAACGTGGTCCTCGAACTGCTCGCTCAGCTCCTGAGCGAACCCTGCTTCAATCAGCTTAGAACTAAGGTCTTTAATTTTTAGGGTTCCGTACAAATATTGAAAAACGGAACCCTTATAGGATCACTCGAGCGTCTGCCTGTCCGTCCGTCCGTCTGTCACAGCCGATTTTCTCCGAATCTACTGAACCAAATTATGTGAAATTTGGTAAGATGGTGTAATCCTATGACCCAAACACGGATGTGCAAAGTAAATAATCAGTTTTTTGAAAAAAGTGTCATTTTCAGGGGCCCAATTACAAAATTAAAAAAAAAAAGGTTTTGCAAACCTTACTGTGTCATATATCAAATGAAAGGACTCATTATGAGGATCTCAAAAATATTTTTTTTTGTTCGGGTAAAATCAATACTTTTGATTTTATTCACGAAAGAAGGCAAAATTTGACCATTCCCCCCCCCTGATCTCCGAAACTACTGCGCCGAAAATTTTGAAAAAATTACAAAATATAGTTCATTCCTTGAAGATTACAGGAAAAATAATAAGAATTCTATCACTTGAAAATTAAGTGGTAAACTCACTATAATAAGTTCATCTAGGGAAATAGTTCACTAAAACACCACTAGATGGCGCTAGTCAATTGAATAAAACATTTTTTGCACATTGTGTGTGTGTTCACAAAGCATATTGTACGGAACCCTCATTGCGCGAGTTTGACTCACACTTGGCCGGTTTTTTTATGTTAGCTTTAAGAAATGCAATAATTCCTCACAAGGTTTCCCTATCCAGATATGTTCCCTAAAAACCTACTCTCCATTGCCCTATGCAGTACGTAGCTAATAGAATGCCAATGTGACGTTTCGCCAATCGCAAGCGCACTTCATTGACGGCAACACTCAAATCTTTCTTTCTTAAACACACAATCGTTTAGTTAACATCAATAGTTCGTATATAATGCAAGATGAGCTCCGTGGTGCAGCGGTCAACACGCCGGCCTGTGACACGGATGGTCCCGGGTTCGATCCCCAGTCAGGTCAAGATGGAAAATGATCTTTTTCAGATTGACTTGGGTCTTGGATGTTTATCTATATATGTATTTGTTATAAAATATAGTATCGTTGAGTTATTATCCCATAACACAAGTCTTATTTAAGAACTTACTTTGGGGCTAGCTCAATCTGTGTGATTTGTCCGTATATATAAAATATAAAAAATATAAATAGTCAATAGTCAAAAATTTGATTTATCTTAAGATATTTTAAATATCATTTGGTGAACGTCAATTTACATTTACAATTGGTTTACAATCTTATGTTATTGTTGACGTCAATAAGTTACTTGAAGCTAAGTTTACACCGCTTCCAAGGCGGAGTGCAGAAGAAGCGGCAACAAACTGCACAACGCATTTTCTCCAAATGACGTCAACTTACAATCTATGACATACAAGTACCTACTTAGAACTAATATGTGGACGTGAGCTTACACTGTCATGTGATAATTTAAAATTCAATTAGATATGTCAAATAATAATTTAAAATTCAATGAGAGATGTCAAATAATAATTTTCGAAAAATGAATTATTAAATAAATGTAAATTTCATCGTTGAGATAACACAAGCCTTACTTATAAACTTACTTTGGGACTAGCCCAATCTGTGTGATTTGTCCGTATATATTTATTTATTTTATTTATTACTAGCTGTTACCCGCGGCTCTGCCCGCGTGATATATAGCCTATGTCCTTCTCAGTACCCTAACCTATGTGTATGCAAAATTTCATGATGATCGGTTCAATAGATTTGACGAGCTCCGTGGCGCAGCGGTCAACACGCCTGCCTGCGACACGGATGGTCCCGGGTTCGATTCCCGGTCAGGTCAAGATGGAAAATGATCTTTTTCAGATTGACCTGGGTCTTGGATGTTTATCTATATAAGTATCTATTATAAAACATAATATCGTTGAGTTAGTATCCCATAACACAAGTCTCGAACTTACTTTGGGGCTAGCTCAATCTGTGTGATTTGTCCGTAAAAAAAAAAAAAAAAATAGATACGGCGTGGCGGCGTATAACAAACAAACAAACAAACTCACTTTCGCATTTTTAATATTAGTTGGGATTTACAGGAACAACTGGGCTACATAGTGTTCAGTGGCGTTCGTCGGTCGAGTGGCGTTCAAGGCTTGCGAGTCATCGTGCAGAGCGACAAACACCCCACCTACGTCGAAGATCGAGTGGAGGCGTTCATAAAGAAATCTGAGGTGAGTGTTACAACTCGTAGTGTGTCATTCCGTGCTTCGGAAGGCACGTCAAGCCGTTGGTCCCGGCTGCCATCTGGTAGTCGTTAAAGGAACCACGTCAGAGTCCGAGAGGCGGTTCCGAAGAACTCTGACACCTGGGATTCAAAAGATTCAATGATTTTATTCAGAAAATAGGCCTTTTCAGGCACTCTTTCACGTTATTTCATAATTTAATTTTAAATGTGTGTAGTGATACAACGGCGACAATCCCTGTACGTGAGAGTTCGGGCACCGGTGTCTTCAATCAAATATGTACTAGATCCAGTGTTTCATACAAACGCAGGGAAAAAATGGCTGGAGTATACTATACCTTCATATCTATTAAGATATATAAGATAGACATAACTAAATATCATTAATTGAGGAGCCCGATGGTCCAGTGGGTGTGAGCTCTATGAGCGCTTACGTATGTTAAGGAACCCCTGGTGCAGTCCCTACTTGGATGGGTGACCGCAAGTGGTATAAAAATATCTCGAGCTCCTCCGTGCTTCGGAAGGCACGTTAAGCCGTTGGTCTCGGCTGTCATCATTGATGGCAGTCGTTAAGCTTTGTCAGATGCCTTAAGGCAGCTTGAAAAAACTGACACCAGTGTTGGCCACTTACACATACGAAAAACAAAACAAACACACAGCATAAATACTAATTTATTATATAATAGCTGTTACCCGCCGCTCCGCCCGCGTGATATATAGCCTATGTCATTCTCAGTACCCTAACCTATGTGTATGCAAAATTTCATGATGATCGGTTCCGTAAATACGGCTTGAAAGCGTAACAAACAAACAAACTCACTTCCGCATTTATAATATTAGTTAAGATTAGGATAGGATTATCAACTAAGGTTAATCAAGACGTTATGATACGTTCCTGTCTATAATGGTTTGGTTTTGTCAAAGACAATATAATACTAACGTAATAGACTGCCCACCGCATACAAAAATATTGGACTAACTTAAGGTGGCAAAAGTAGGCAAATATACGGCGCTGCACACTACCGCCATCTAGTAGCGAGTGGCAAGCTGCCGCTCGCTACTAGATGGCGGTAGTGTACATCAGCCTAAACTTACTAAATATAGGGTGTCATTTTTAATTATTATGCCTAAAATGTTGTTCTGATTTTTAATAAGATATACTTTGTGAATAATGTTTTTATATTCACAAAATAATTATTAATTATATTCACAAAAGCCGTGTAGTTCCCGGCAGAGTAGAACGACTCCAAGTCATCCCGTGGATGTCGTAAAAGGCGACTAAGGAAACACAAGCTAAACAAAGCTTATTAACATCAAAGATACCTCTCCAACCCGTCTGGCCAGCGTGGAGAGTGTAGGCCAAATCCTCTGACTACTCAGGCTAGTACATGGCTCTGGTAGTGCAGAGAGGGTCGTGCTCCTGCAGTGGAGACTAGAAAGACCTGATGATGATGATTCACAAAATAAGGAAGATACAATGTTGTGTAGTTTCGAGTGGCGCCATCTATGCGAGTCTCTAAGAACAAATCGTACGATTAAGGCGTTGGGACCACATGAGTAATGAACGTAAGACTGTTATTTCGCGGAGCATCGAGCTCGTAAAATTTTATCACCTCACGGAGCCGGCGCTTAGAAAATTCAACTTTATTGTAATACGTTAAGGCTTGATCTCGGACTGGAACCCACCAATGTTGGCGAGATTGTTGTAATTAGATTAAATAATAATATATTTATTATTAAATATATATAAGGACAAATCACATAGATTGAGCTAGCCCAAAGTAAGTTCTTAAGTAAGACTTGTGTTATGGGATACTAACTCAACGATACTATATAACAAACACATATATAGATAAACATCCAAGACCCAGGTCAATCTGAAAAAGATCATTTTCCATCTTGACCTGACCGGGGATCGAACCCGGGACCATCTGTGTCACAGGCGTGTAGACCGCTGCGCCACGGAGCTCGTCAATATTAGATATATTTTTATTTATGACATTTTATGAATTTGACATTTAACTCCTTTTTTATTTATTCCGACATTTGATAGCTTAGTACTTTTATAACTACTTTTAAACTTTCGCGTTGCATGATTATTAAATGCAATGTCGGGAATTAACGCGAAAACATACCGTTTTTCTCCAGAAGTTTCGGCCGGGTTACACCGACCGTGGTCAGTGACCACGGTCCAGTGACCACGATCGGTGTAACCCGTCCGAAACGTCTGGAGAAAAACGGTATGTTTTCGCGTTAATTCCCGACATTGCATTTAATAGTACTTTTATGTTTATCGCATTATTTTTAATTTTAAAATTGTAGCCCTGAGTTATATTTCTGACACAGTGTTCATTGTTTTGAAGAAATGAAAATTAATTATTTTCCCTACAGGTTTACCTAGCGACGATGTCGGACGAAGAGTTCCTGAAGCACCGCGCCGCGCTGGCGGCCCAGCGGCTGGAGAAGCCCAAGCGCATGTCCAGTCGCGCGAGCCAGATCTGGGGCGAGATATCTGCTCAGGTGACAAAATAAATAATCAATTATACCATACCAAAGACAATACAATACTAACATAATACACTGCCATCCATCCATCCATCCATCCATCAGGTCTTTTCTAGTCTCCACTGCAGGAGCACGGCCCTCTCTGTACTACCACAGCAATATTTTAGCCAGAGTAGTCAGAGGATTTGGCCTACACCCTCCACGCTGGCCAGACGGGTTGGAGAGGTATCTTTGATGTTAATAAGCTTTGTTTAGCTTGTGTCGCCTTTTACGACATCCACGGGATGACTTGGAGTGGTCCTATTCTACTCTGCCGGAAACTACACGGCTAGGTGAGCATATAATATCCAATTATACAGACATAAAAAATTAAGGCGCTCTTATAGTAACACTAGCGCCACCCAGCAATTAATTCTTTTAATTCTAAATTATATCGAATTTTAAAAATCTAACAAGTACATAACTAGTAAATGACTAGTAGTATTTTGGTTTTAATTTTCACTAATATTCGTTTGACAAATTAAGAGAAAAACAGATTAACGCCAAAAGTGGCCACTTTTGACGTTAATCTGTTTTGCAATATTATTCTAGACATTATAAAACATATAAATCATTTAAAAATAACGGATTGAAATGTTTACCTTTTAGTACCTTTTTACTGTAGCATTAAATTATTACTAAATGATAATTATAAATAAATAAATAAAATTAATTATTTATTATTATAAATAATTCGTAAATAATATTAATTATTTAGGAAATAGGTTTGAGTAACTAATGTTATTATTATCTACCTACCTGCCGTTATTTATTAAATTGAGTGCGTCCTCCTCTTTTCTACGTACAACACGCGGCGTATAAGTTGAACTAAGTGTGAGCGAGACACACCTATATTAATCAGTAGCAATGTATTGCGGTGTCCTACTCACACTTAGTTCAACTTATTTGCCGGGCACTGTAAGTTGCTGTGCCCGACAGGGCCCATAAATAATCTTGAACTTTGTATGTGTCACCTTTGTACTTTATGGTTTGCAATAAAATATTGAGTATTGAGTAAATAATGAATTATACCATACCAAAGACAATATAATACTAACGTGATAGACTGCCCACCTCATACAAAAATATTGGACCAAATTAAGGTTGCGAAAAGCAGGCGAATGTATGGCGCAGGAGAGTTGCTTGCTACTCGATACTAGATGGCGGTAATCTGCGTTAGCCTTTAACTTACTAAATATACGGTGTCATTTTAAAATATTATACCTAAAATATTGTTTTGATTTTTAATAAGATATATTTTTTCAAATCATGTTTTTAAATTCTCATAATACGGTAGATACAATGTTGTGTAGTTGCGAGTGGCGCCATCTATGCGAGACTCTGAGAACAAATCGTACGTTTAAGGCGTTGAGACCACATGACCATACCAAAGACAATACAATACTAACATAATACACTGCCAACCTCATACAAAAATATTGCCCCAAATTAAAGTGGCGAAAAGTAGGCGAATGTATGGCGCTGAAAAGTTGCTTTCCACTCGATACTAGATGGCGGTAATCTGCGTTAGGTTAGGTTAACTTACTAAAACTATGGTGTAATTTTAAAATATTACGTCTTAAGAGTCGCCTGGAAGCTCATGTCTCCATACAAACGAAAAAAGGGAATTGTGGCAATATTTGATAATTTTGGAGTAAAATTAAGCATTTAATCATTTAATTTAAATTTTTAATAAAAATTTAAATTAAATTTAATGGCCGAGAGGCGGTTCCGAAGAACTCTGACACCAGGGTGTGCATGGTCGACTGACCGTGTCACCTACACGAACAGAGAACAGAGAGAATCATTTAATCTCATTATAATCTACGTACGTTCCTATACAGCTTGGTTAAAATACCAATGGCTTGAGAATTACAAGCCTTTTTTTGTATGGAAATCTTGAGAGGCGTATAATTCTCAACCTATTGATAATTTAACCAAACTGTATAAGAACGTACGTAGATTATAATGAGATTAATTGATTGGATGCTTAATTTTACTCCAAAATTATCAAATATTGCCACAATTCCCTTTTTTTCGTTTGTATGGAGACATGCGCGTCCAGGCGAATCTTAAATGTTGTTCTAATTTTTAATAAGATATATTTTGTGAATATTCTCATAATACGGAAGAAACAATGTTGTGTAGCAACGAGTAGCGCCATCTATGTGAGTCTGTGAGAACAAATCGTACGATTAAGGAGTTGGGACCACATGCTGACAGTGACCGCTTCGTGGTTGCTGCATGTAAGCTTGCCCCTTGGCAACAGGCTCCCCAAGAATTCATAGGTAATATTATCATCATCATCATCATCATCATCAGGTCTTTATTAGTCTCCACTGCAGGAGCACGACCCTCTCTGTACTGCCAGAGCAGTAAGAGGATTTGGCCTACACTCTCCACGCTGGCCAGACGGGTTGGAGAGGTCTCTTTGATGTTTATAAGCTTTGTTTAGCTTGAGTTTCCTAAGTCGCCTGTTACGACATCCACGGGAAGATTTGGAGTGGTCCTATTCTTCTCTGCCGCGAACCACACGGCATCATCATCATCAGGTCTTTTTTAGTCTCCACTGCTGGAGCACGACCCTCTCTGTACTACCAGAGCCATATAGAATAAGCCAAAGCAGTCAGAGTCTGCACGCTGGCCAAACGGGTTGGAGAGGTCTCTTTGATGTTGTTAGCTTTGTTTAGCTTGTGTTTCCTAAGTCGCCTTGTACGACATCCACGGTTAGACTTGGAGTGGTCCTATTCTACTCTGCCGGGAACCACACGGCAATATTATATTAATTGTAATTTGGCCCGCAGGTGTACAACTTCGACCGGCCGCGCGTGGAGGTGGAGCAACTGAACACGGTCACCAAACAGGAGGTCATGGATTTCTTCCGAGTAAGTATACATTACTATACTAATGTGCCTTAAACCTTTGATATTGAATAGTCACCAAAAATTGAACCTTATGCCCCGGAGTTAAGGTCCAAAACAATGACTTTTGAATATACCTACTGCCTTGTACACGGTTAAGTCGAAAGTCTTCGACCAATGTGTGTTACCAGTGATGACTTACGGGTCCGAAACGTGGTCCCTTACTATGGGCAAAGACAATATAATACTAACGTAATAGACTGCCCACCTCATACAAAAATATTGGACCAAATTAAGGTTGCGAAAAGCGGGCGAATGTATGGCGCAGGAGAGTTGCTTGCTACTCGATACTAGATGGCGGTAATCTGCGTGAGTCTTTAACTCACTAAATATACGGTGTCATTTTAAAACATTATGCCTAAAATATTGGTTTGATTTTTAATAAGATATATTTTGTGAATCATGTTTTTATTTTCCCATAATACGGTAGATACAATGTTGGGTAGTTTCGAGTGGCGCCATCTATGCGAGTCTCTGAGAACAAATCGTACGATTAAGGCGTTGAGACCACATGCTATGGGCCTCATAAGAAAGCTCAAGGTCGCTCAAAGAGCTATGGAGAGGGCTATGCTCGGTGTTTCTCTGCGAGATCGAATCAGAAATTTATAAATTTTTAATAGTTTATTTAAAAAAAGGAAAGTATGCAAATAAGCCTGAAAGTGATTTTTTTGTGTTTATGGACATACTAGAGTTCCAATAAAAATAGCACAAAGTTAGTCTAAAAGTTTTTTGTCTGAGAATTCTCATGTACGAAAAGACTTTACCCCCACTTAATATTATATTTTATTTTTCTAATAGAAACACATAAGCGCCAAGTCGACGCAGCGCCGGAAACTGTCCGTGCATGTGGTCTCGACGGCTGAAGGCGGCGCCGGATCCAAACCGGACGGCAAGACCAACGGGCCGGACTCGTCGGACAAGAAATCGGACGACAACCATCAAACTAAGGAGGTAAGTCTTTTTTTATACAGGCTATATTACAATCTCGGAATCAGAATCCTCCAGAACAGCCTCCGTGGTCCAGTGGCTAAGGCGTTTGCCTTGTTGACCCGGGGGTAGTGGGTTCGATTCCCACGGTAAGCTTACAAGTTGTTTACAGTTTGGATAGGACATTGCAGGCATGAATCACCTGATTGTCTAATAAGAAAGTTGATTCCCTGCTTCGGAAGGCACATTAGGCCGGTGGAACCGGCTGGCATCTGGTAGTCGTTAAGGATGCGCTAGTCGGGAACTCGAACTCGTCAACGCACGTGGCTAAAATGCGTGCTATTTCGCTGAGAAAGGGATAGACTCGGTTTTGAACAGTGCGGAACTATTTACACTGATGTATAAGCACATCGGAACAACAGTCTATTGTGTGCAAACACAAATATTGTTGAAAATCTAAATCTTCGTCGTCTAAAAATTCGCGAGTATGCGTTTGGGAGAAGTGTTCTTGTGATAAAACAGCTGAATGTTTTTATTAAAAGTAAAATAATTTATATTTTTTAATAACCAAACTATGCTTGTATGAATTTTGTTTTAGTGATTTTATACTCCTTCCGGTATTAAATTGTGCGCAAAGATGCGTTAAAATTACGTGTTAAAACGGAATATTTTGAGGCTCATAACTTTTAAAGTACTTATAATTTTACAATTATGATTCCATACAAGCATAGATAACGACAAAACAAATCGATAGAATTAAAAACTTTAAACAGACGATACCGAACAACGGAGTCATCACCCTACAGAATTTGTATGGCGAAACACCTGACTAGCGCAACCTTAAAGGAACCACGTCAGAGGCCGAGAGGCGGTTCCGAGGAACTCTGACACCAGGGTGTGCATGGTCGACTGACCGTGTCACCTACACGAAATGATGATTACGATCAGGTTCCCTTATGGAATACAGAGTAGTAAGAACAAAAGGTGAAAAACCATTGAGATATAATACTAGAGGAGGTACATTATATATTGGCATTCTTCCACGCCTCAAAATTTAAAATTTAAGCGCTGCAGCGCTAAAACAATAACGAAGCGTTCACTCATACATAACTTAATACCTCAGCGCGTCAGCGCTATATTTGCTACTCTCACGCGTTTCCATAGCAACATGTCAACATAATGCAAAATGGCGGGAGGTAATTAAATTGACTTGTGTAAAAATTAATTTACTTGCTGATGAAAATTTGTTCCTTTGCACTGTGCAGTATTCGATAAGTTATTACTGCAATAACTCAATACACACCAAGGCATTTTTTATGATTCTTACCAAGTTTTTGTTTATTAATCGTGGGAAATACCACAAGCGAAAGAGCTAACAAGCGACTGAGTAAGTTGTGGCCACAGTTGAACGGGACAAAGTAAGGATTTGTGGTGTCTTCTCTAGAGTTATATCTCAATGTAAAAAAAAAAACAGTAATAAAATTAGTGTATAAAGGGTTATCTGCCCATAATACCAATAAAAGGCAGAGATAGTGTTTAGATGAAAATAAAATATAATTGTGAATCTTAAGAGAATTAATAGAAGAAAAGTAACAAAACATGAAATTTATTACAGGACATTGCCTTATCAACAGTTACCTATCCTTTATTAGTTCAGCATTGTAAGTGGCCAGTATCTTTATTAGCCAATAAAATATTGAAAACTATTTTATTTACTCACACACTATAAAATGTCTATAAAGATATCAGAAATGTCAATTAATAGGTGTCATTACGGCAATCACATCACATATTGTCTCTGGCTGTAGGTAATATTGTACGTATTTTCATTACGACATCGTTTTTCGATTAAGTAATGACTTTCAAATTTCGAATACCTTCATCTGAAAAGGAATCTTGGTCAATTTTTTTGAAAATAGAACTTCGTCGCCCGTGTCGTCGCTGAGCGCGGTCGTCCACAGCACGCGTTCTTGACGCGAGTTTGATTTGCCGCCATTGCAAAATAGGTGTAGATTTATTTGTAAAAAGAAATGATAACGAATTGAAAAAGTGATGAGGAAGCAGCTATGTACACTACCCAAAATTCTCAACAGGGCACCGAACATAATCAACAGTTTGTTGCCAGATAACTCAAGAATGAAGCACGTTGAAAGAAGCATGAAAGCATGAAAAAGTTTTTAGAACAGTTTCTGAAACATTAAAGACACTTTATAGTGTGTTTGTAGATAAAGTATTGTATGCATCTGTTCATAATTAGTCCTTAAAATACTCATGTTATCCTATTATGGAACTCGCCTGCGGCTCGTTTTTGGGGGTCTAATTTTTTATTCGTTTTATATCTTTTTTTTTCTAGTGATTCTGTATTATATTAAGGATTCTGATTTCGAGATTTCAATATGGCTCATTGGTTCAAAATCAGCCTGAATAAATGAAGGAAATAAGAAGAGAGAAGAGGCGGGTAATCAGGGGATCGAGTTAAGGGTACGCTAGTCAGGTGTTTCGCCATACAAGTTCTGTAGGGTGATGACTCCGTTGTTCGGTATCGTCTGTTTAAAGATTTTAATTCTATCGATTTGTCTTGTCGTTATCTATGCTTTTATGGAATCATAATTGCAAAATTATAAGTACTTTATAAGTTTTGAGTCTCAAAACATTCCGGTTCAACACGTAATTTTAACGCAACTTTGGGGACAATTAAATATCGGAAGGAGTATAAAATCTCTAAAACAAAATTCATACAAGCATAGTTTGGTTATTAAAAAAATTAAATAACTTTACTTTTAATTAAAACATTCAGCTGTTTTATCACAAGAACACTTCTCTCAGACTTGACAAGGTAAAATTTTGTTCAGGGGTTAGTTTGAGATCTTATATTAGTCGTGGTAGAGCCACGCTACCGGTGGAAATCACTTTTGCTAGTAGCATGTATGGGCCGGCTCGTCCGGGGAAGTATCACACTCTCACAGAAAAACGACGTTCGAGTTTTACCGCTGCTAAAAATAATGGCCGGCAACGCTCGGTGTTGCAGTTGTCCATGGGTGGCGGTGATCACTTACCATCAGGTGACCCGCTTGCCGACCTTGACAAAAAATATCTGTTTTTCACTTGAAGAATTTTTTTATCGCTAATAATATTTTTTTTCACAGGCTACGAAAATCACAGATCTGGTAGAGTTCAAGTCTCGTCGAAGGCTCTACCCCCACCCCGCGCCCTTCACCAACATACCGCGAAAAGGGGCACACTGCAAACTGTGAAAATGTATCAGTGGCAAGCGGAAGCGACCCTAAACCTCGTTGGATATAGGTAGGGTTGCCAACACTTTTTTGTCTGAATATAGTATTAAATAAAAAAAAACTAAAAATATAGTACGCCACAAAAAATACACCCTTATTTTAAATTCCATACACAAACTTTAAGAGGTGACTCAGCCCATCAACATGAACAACTTTTGTATGGGACCAATGCTGAAAATTAATGTTATTTTGACCTTTTCCATACATTTGGTCCGATCAGCTGGACACTTTTGTATGGGTGTGTCAATTTTTTTCGAGTTCCCAGCATTGGTCCCATATCAAAAGTTGTTCATGTTGATGGGCTGAGTCACCTCTTAAAGTTTGTGTATTGAATTTTAAATAAGGGTGTATAGTACTTCAGTAGGGAAAAATAAAGAATAGACTAAGTTATATTGTTTACTCATTTATTTTCGGTTATACGCATAATACGTTTGTCGAACGAAAAGCGCGTTAAAAACCTGCAGTATGGTTACTTTTTTATTTTTTTAGTTTTGCAAAATATAAATATTTAAACAGTATATAGTACGGAATCCCGAAATATAGTACAATACTGTATATTATAGTACAGTCCGAACCAAAGTTTATAGCGGCTCGGATATTAGCCGCTCACTGATTGTACGCGCCCCGCCTCCCCGCGCTATTGTGTACCGCCGTGAAGTTTGATTCGAACTGTACTGTTGGCAACCCTAGATATAGACATCAAAACAACATTTGTATACTATGTTATACATGGCGAAATTTTGATCGTTCCGGACCATTAAAGGGGTGATTCAGCCTGTCAATATAAACAACTTTTCCTATGGGACAAATGCTGTAAACTCGAAAAAAATTTCGACATTCCTATACAAATTGCCCGGGCGGCTGAACACTTTTGTATGAAAATGTCGAAATAAAATTTGAGTTTCCAGCATTGGTCCCATAGGAAAAATGGTTCATATCGACGGGCTGAATCACCCCTTTAAGGGTCCAGAACGATCAAAATTTCGCCATGTATATGTAGCTGGAGTATTAAATATTGTATCGTTGGGTTGGTATCTTACAAAGTTCGCAACTCACAGTGGAGGTGGCTCAATCTGTGTGATTTGTCCCTATTTATTTAAAAGTACACTGACTCGCGAAAATAGCCCTAAACAAATTGCGATATGGTTGAAAATAGTATTTTTGACTTTGATCGGCAAGCAATCTATTTTATTATCTTAAAAAAAGACACTTTAAATTATAATGAACTAGCCGCGGCTTCGCCCGCGTAATATATAGCCTATGTCCTTCTCGGTACCCTAACCTATGAGTATGCAAAATTTCATGATGATCGGTTCAGTAGATACGGCGTGAAAGCGTAACAAACAAACTCACTTTCGCATTTATAATATTAGTTAGGATTGCAGAAATTGTCGAATTGTATATATCAATAGGGTTACTTGTAAACGTGGATTACTATGAAACATAAATTTCATAAATCATTTTATGAAGATATTGAGTTGTATTTTCCACACTAAAACTTACCTGAAAGTATGTAGACCAGTAATCTCATAGAACCATTAATAGCACTTCTATTTTTTATAAAATATGGTATCGTTGAGTTAGTATCCCATAACACAAGTTTTACTTTAGGCGCTCTTATAGTAACACTAGCGCCACCCAGCAATTAAATTCTTCAAATACTAAATTATATCGAATTTTAAAAATCTAACAAGTACATAACTAGAAAATTACTTGTAGTATTTTGGTATTCATTTTCACTAATATTTGTTTAATAAATTAAGAAAAAAACAGGTTAACGCCAAAAGTGGCCACTTTTGGCGTTAACCTGTTTTTCTCTTTAAATATGACGCTACTAAATTACTTGTAATAAATAAAAAATACTACAAGTAATTTACTAGTTTTATACTTGTTAGATTTTTGAAATCCGATATCATTTAGGATTAAAAGAATTAATTGCTGGGTGGCGCTAGTGTTGCTATAAGAGCGCCTTAAGAAATTACTTTTGGTAATAGCTCAATCTGTGTGATTTGTCCGTATAATAAAAATACTGTATTGACCCTTATTAATAAATATAAAAATATTGTGTCACTCTGGTACCATTAATGGTACATGATGACCGTGGCGAACAAGTAAAAACTAAAATAATAATAATATTTATTATAATCAGATAACTAGGATATACGTGTTAGTAATACAGTAGACTTAAATAACTATGTTAGACGAAATTAAAATTTTAAAATTTGATTTAGGCTCTTAAAACAATAAAAAAATTATTTATGACGTTTGCTATGTGGTTCTGCGAGGTTGTTGGTGTATAAAAGTAACCCTATAAATATATAAATTTAAAAAGGCTTCGAAAATATTTGTCAATTTACAAACAATGAAAGTTACTGATGAAATACGTAAATTACGTAATTGGGCGTGAAAAATCATGTCAATAGGCGATGCGGCTAGCAACTCTTCACTATTTTGATTCCGTTGTCCACCTACAAGCCCACCAACATGCTAAACGTGGCCTTTAGGTTTTATAGACCTGGGCTCTGTCTACGCTGCAAGGGAAAAAGACGTGATGGTGTGTATGTATGTAAATTTGCATAATAAGCGCATTTTGAAATCCATGCAGTAACTGTGTCCATCTATATGTTTTGCTGTTTTCACGTCAAAACTACTGAAACGATGTGAAATTTGATGCACAGTCTAATTCCTCATATCAGATCAGATCATAGAGAGAGGACATAGGCTATTTTTTTCCACGGGGGCGAAGGCGGGCACAGCTAGTATATGATAAATTTAAAATAATGTTGACAATGTTGTATTTATATTAAGTACTTAGTACATTTCATGGAATTGTTCGCGAAACCTTTGGTTGTGTGAAAATTGTGAAAATTTGGTTTTTTTATTTTTAGTGATATGTTCTTCAAAACTCCTCCATGCTGGTTTGGGAGGGAAGGAAAAAAATAGGTGCATTTCTTGCCGCGCAGACCGTAAAAGACGAAGAATCATTTCAATAGGCGATGCGGCTAGCAACCCATCACTATTTTGTTGCCACTTTCCACCACTAACCTTTTTTGACCACTTTTCTTCCACCACTAACGGTTTTATGACCTCGGTCTCTGTCTACCCCGCAACGGATAAACACGTGATTGTATGTATGTCCTTCAAAACTAAGGCCTACTAGAACTCGTGTCAGATTTTCCATACTGCCTCATCTGAACGGCTACCCAGCGATAACCGTACAAGGTCTACGTAGAATAGGACTACTCCAAGTCTTCCCGTGGATGTCGAAGAAGGCGACTTAGGAAACAAACTAAAAAAAAGCGTAAAAACATCAAAGAGGCCTCTACAACCCGCCTGGCCAGCGTGGAGAGTGTAGGCCAAATCCTCCGACTGCTCTGGCTCATATATGGCTCTGGTGGTGCAGAGAGGTCGTGCTAAAAAAAAGACCTGATGATGATGACAAGATTTACGGGTTATACTGTAATGTACATTTTGTTTGTATGTGTTTTTGTTTTCTTGTTCAGTTGTAATGTCTATATATAACTAGCATTCCGTTACAGTACTACCACTTTTATAAGTTACACCGATGTTCCTGCGCAGAAGTCAAATTTTTGCATGGCGCGAAATACCCGTCCGCTATTGGCTGATGTGTACGCGCCATGCGGCGTCTCGACCACTCACGGCACTCGTACGAGTATTGCGAGCGAGATAGCACGAGTCCTGTTGTTTTTAGATTTCAAATCTTATTTTGTAGCAATGAGTTCGGTATTTGATTGATGTTTTCATTCGGCTTGAGTCGGCAGTAGGTTGCGCTATTCTGCGCCATCGAATAATGCCGATGTAACTTATAAAAGTGGTACTACTGTACGGATTTGTAAAGGACGTAAACGATTCGCTCTGTGAGCTGGTCCGTTTGTTTGTCACAATACTCCTCCGTGCTTCGGAAGGCACGTTAAGCGGTTGGTCCCGGCTGTCATCATTGAGGGCAGTCGTTAAGCTATGTCAGATGCCTCGAGGCAGCTTGAAAAATCCGACACCAGTGTTGGCCACTTACACACACGAAAAACAAACAAGTTAAATTGGTAACGTCGCTAGTTGTTCACGATACTACAACTGTACAATGTTGTATTTTATTTTAATATACGTATACGTTGCCATCTAATGGTTTTTATTTTATACATGTTCAGCATAAGGATAATAAAGTATGAATAAATCATGTCTTCTTTTTTATTTCTTAACATACCTTACGTAAGCAATAACACATTGTGATGCAAGTACAGTAAGCTGCATATTATTTCGACTGGACCGTTGACACCGAGGAGATCGACAGGTTTCCGCTCAATTCTTGATCCGGACATCCGTACATAGCTCACGGCTTTCTGTGGTCACCCATCACAGTGGGGACCACAGCCGGGGTTGCTTGACAAAGCGTTTCAACATGTTAACTTTTAACATGTTGACTTTTTAACGTGTTAGTAATCAAACATGTGAGTATTTTAACATGTAAGCATTTAGACATAATAACTTTTGTCAGAACGTCAGAAGGTCAGAATGTCAAACAAGTCGGTATTTTATCATGTGTCGCAAAGCCGGGTTTTAAATGAAAACAATTGGCTTCCACGATCAATTTTATTAAAATTAAAGGTCGTGGGCAGAAGGCCCGTCTGTCTTTTTACTCTGTTCACTATGCTACTTCCCGGGCGTAACGGCGGTGAAGGCTCCTGATGGTCGGCAGCTGTCCGTTTGGAGGTAGGTACTCGGAGATCGGCTTAGCGGCAGCCAGTAGCTCGGCGCGTGTGGTGTTATAGGGGGAGCAGAAAGCCCCAAATCTTGAACCCTATAAATATATAGCAAGGGTGAGGAATATGTCCCAGATCCGACTCCGATTGGCAACACTGACGGCTGGTGGCGGTGATAGGCTTGCGGGAGTATGTAGGTACCACTAATATGTAGCAGGTGCAGTGCAGTGTCGGCAATCAGAGCGGTTTTAGCGAGAAGCACGGCAATTTTAGGATAATGACATGGAAAGCCTAAACTTAATGGGAATGATGACATAACCTAAGCACAAGTGATAAAATTCTTTAAGTGAGATGCAAAATCAGCTTATTAAGAGATGATCAAATGTTTTCCCATTCATAATGAGTAAAAGAAGACAGATGAGTGACAATGGTGATATAGCTTGCTAAATACACACAGGTCTACACTTAAAAACTACGGCTAGGTACAAACAACTGTTCAACACTTACCCGAGTAGGGGTATAAATCCGCGTAGGTAGGTATTATACTTAGTAAGTTTTCGACTGTTCACAATAACGAAAAGAACTAGTATCACTGGTATATACTACCACTAGTAGGAGAATTAAATTAAGGCACTTTATGACGTAGTAAGTACGTTGTAACCTCAGTCGGGGCGGAGCGCGCAATACGTGCCACTCGCCACAAGATTGTCTCCACGAATGCTGGAGGCGAGGCTTGGGTGCGCCGGCGCAAGCGCCGCGCGCGATCGCCTGATCGATGACGTCAAGGATCATACGATGTTGAGAACAATGCATCGCCCGCTCGGTAGGTACAGTCAACAGAACGATAACTTGAAACTAAGTTAAGTTTTTATTCAAGTTTAGGAATTAAGTATGTATATAAGTTTATTTTCGATTATAGTTTTAAGTGTAATTTAGATGTAAGTTTTTAGTATTAAGTTAAATTTAGGTTTAAGTATTTTTTGTTTTAAGTTTAATTAGGATTTATTGATTCGCTTAAGTTTAATTTAGGATAATTATTGTTATTATTTTATATATATCTTAAGGTAACGAGTACTTACGTTACATTACCCCCTCCTGTACCGAAAGGATTTTATCCCTTAGATAAAATCCGCAACAAATGCGCTTACGTATTTGTTTTCTCATACACTCTTCATCTTTCATATTATAATTTTCATACATCACAATCAAACAACAACGATATTAGTTTATAATAATAACGTCGCATCCATACTATAAGAAGGGTATCGGTTTATTATTAAAACACGAATAACCTAAACAAATACCTTTTTTTTATGGTGATTTAACGGTAAATTGGGCAATTGAAATGTAAATACTCATCGTTTATTTTTTTTTATTTTTTTTAGTTAAGATTACCTATCGATTTTAAATCTTTAATATGCCAAGAACCTATGTTTTTACCTTGCATATTTTCCAAAACATAGACAAGTGGTGATTTTTTGTCTATTATTTTACATTTCATATATTTTGGGGCCAGTTTCTTACTTAAATATTTATCTTTATCGCTAATAACATAAGTGCGCTTCATGACAAAATCACCTACTTCAAATTCCGCCGGTTTACGGCGCAAATTATAATGTGCGGTATTTTTTACATGAGCATGCCACAACTGTTTTTGCACATCATCGAAAATGGCTGAAAGGCAACCCATATTTTCGGCGTAGATATCACGAGGTAAAAATATAATTTCTTTGTCCAGGTCATTATCGACATAATGAGTACCACACGAAACAAGCTCACGTCCATAGACTAAAAAGGAGGGCGTATAACCCGTGGCCTCGTTTACAGAATTGTTAATAGCAAACTGGACTTTGGGAATGAAAATGTCCCAAGTTCTGTGATCGTTTTCTACGAACGTCGAAATACAAGTGACTATAGTTTTGTTGTATCGCTCAACTGTGTTGACTTGTGGCGTGTATTTTGGAGTAAAGAATACGTTTGGAATATTGTATTTTTTGAAAATCGCGTCTGTTGCACCGCTTATAAATTGACTTCCATTATCCATGAGGACAGTTTGTGGCACGCCGTGAACTAAAAATACTTGGTTTTCTAATATCTTAATGATAACGTCCGCCGTAGGTCTTTTAATAGGCGAGATGATACAGTATTTCGAGAAACAACATGTAATAACTAAAATGTAACTGTTTTGCGCACGACTGACTGGAAGGGGACCAACAAGATCGATGGAAATCATCTGGAATGGCCGTGAGCACTGCTTAGGACGACCCATTTCACCTAACGTCTTGTGATTTTGCTGCTTGTATTCCAAGCACGTTGTGCACGAACCAACAAACCTCACTACATCAGCGTGCATTCCTGGCCAAAAATAGCGCAAGGCCAAACGACGATAGGTCTTAAAAATACCTAAATGACCTGCGATAGGTTCGCTGTGGTTTTCAACTAAGACCTGTTCACGAAGTTCTATCGGCACAACTTCTTTCCACGAGAACTCAGAAGTTAACTCGTGTTTGTTTTTGGTCAGTCTATACAATGTGTTATTTTTAATATTGAAATTTGGAAAATTTTGTGGTGTATTAAGTACACCATTGAAAATATCTTTATACCATTGATCGTTGGTACTCGTGAAGCTATTAGAAGTAGAAATAGCACCAACAGGGACCGCTCTTGACAAGGCGTCAGGTATGACGTTGTCCACACCACGACGATGTTTGATCTCGAAGTCAAATGCTGATAGTCGGACACCCCAACGCGCTAGTCTACCAGTGGGATTATTTAGAGAAAGGAACCACTTAAGTGCACTATGGTCTGTGTAGACAGTGAAACGCTTTCCATTCTCCAAATAACACCTCCAGTGTTCAATAGCAGTCAAGACAGCCAGTGTTTCCCGCTCTGTGATGCTGTAATTTCTTTCTGCCGCAGACAATGACTTGCTCATATAGGCTATTGGGTGTTCTTTACCATTAACCGTTTGGGTCAACATACCGCCAACACCAAAGTTAGAGGCATCAGTATGCACTTCAAAGGGCAGCGTGTAGTCTGGGCAGGAAAGAACAGGTGCTGAAATCAATGATTCCTTAAGCTTCTGAAAAGCAAATTCCGCTTCTGGTGTCCACCTAAAAGGCGGTGCGCCTTTCTTGTTAGAGGTCAACTTATTGAGAGGACCGGCAAGGGTGCTGAAGTTGGGGACAAAACGACGATACCAAGTCGCAGTGCCGAGAAAACGTTTAAGATCCTTACGACAAGTAGGTGTCGGGTAGTTAAGGATGGCCTCGACCTTCTCTGGATCGGTACGTAACCCCTCGCTGTCAACAACGTATCCTAAATATTTAAGTTGACTTCTAAAGAAATTGCACTTTTCTAAATTAACAGTAAGGTTTGCTTGTTTCAATTTCTCCAGAACTCGCAACAATAAAGACACGTGACTATTGAAATCTTGAGAAACGATGACGATATCATCAAGGTAACAGAAAACCTTTAAATCGAACTCCCTGAACAGCAGATCGACGAGACGCTGCTGCGTAGCGGGTGCATTGGTCAGTCCAAAGGCGGTACGCTTAAAACAAAGAGTCCCTCTGCCTGGTATGTAAAACGCAGTTTTGTTTCTGTCCTTTTCAGAAATCGGAATTTGCCAAAATGCCTTAGACAAATCGATGCTAGATAAGTAACGAGCATCCCTAAGGTTGTCAAGAATTTCGGAAACATATGGCAAACTGTAGGCGTCACGTTTGGTGATAGAATTTAATTTACGACTATCAAGACAAAAGCGAGGTTGACCATTTTTCTTTGTGACGAGGAGAACAGGAGAAGACCATTCACTTTCGCAAGGTTCAACGACACCTAAGGACAACATTTCATCAACTTGTTCTATCAAAATGCGCTGCTTTTCCGGCGACATGCGGTAATAGCGCTGTCGAATAGGCTGTGCGTCGCCAGTATCAATATTATGCGTGATAAGACTTGTCTCCCCTAATCCCTTTCGCTCAAAGGAAATAGCTTCAAACTGCTCTATAACGTTGTCCGCTAACTGACGCTCCATTTCTGTTAAGTTATCATAACTATGTAAATGTTTGCCTGAATTTTCAAGCTCAGATGCTGCTATTATGTCTTCCGTAAATTGTAAACTACTTAAATACTTTCGACAAATTCCAAAATCTCTCCAAAAGTCTACGCCTAATATGAGGTTTGAAGTAATAGGTGGTATAACAAACGCTTTTATAATGTGAAATTGGCTATCGAATTGAATAGGTAAGAAAATGTAACCAATACTTTTTAATACCTGACCACCTGCAGCTTGTACAGTTGTATCAGTGTCGTCATGCATGGAAAATCCATGTTCTAATAGGTATACATGTGCATTGTTACCGATTATTGTAATTGCAGATCCAGAATCCAAGAGACCAGTTATTTTAATATCATTAATATCAAGAGTGACATAAGGTCTATTATCAAGTGGTGGCTTTTTATTTAGAATTGTGTCAATTTTATAAGACTTAAAAAACATAGAAACGGTTTTAAGCCAAGAATCCCAATCGGCTTTATCAAATTTACTATGTCTAAGATTGGCACAATTCTCACTATTTAGTTTTTTGATCTTGAAGCAATATTTTTATTTTTTGAACAAGTCGGGCATTGTGGTGTTTTAACATCTTTTCTGCCACAAACAAAGCAAAATACATCGTCTTTGTTAGCCGTACACTGTCGTAAATTATGAGTGTCTACGCGGCAACGAGGACAAAAACGCTTCTTATCATTTGTTGTGTTTGTATCTATAGCATTTAAGCTATCATATTTTGTATTTTTATTATTGTAAGATTTAGTGTTATTTTCGTATTTTGTATGTTTATTATTGTAGTTGTTATTATTTTTGTAAAAAGTGTTATTTGATTTGTAATTTTGATTATAAGTTTGTCTTTGATGGAATTTATTTTGATTACTTACACCCGAGTAGGCAAAGTCCGGAGCTAAAGTATCAGCCGACGGTTTAGCAGGCTCATGAAAGTGAGCGAGACGAGACTGGAAATTTTCATAATTACGGCAAATTGTTTTTAAGGATTCAATATCTTTTATTTCTGAGACAGCAGCTAAAGGGCTGGTATAAGTTGGCCGAATATTATGAAGGATAATTTCTAACTTTTCCTCTTCCGTTAAGGGTTTTGACAAACGGGAGAACATACCTGTCATTATGGATAGATAGATTGTAATGTTCTCAGTCTCACCTTGAGTACGTGAACGAATTTCAGAAATTAACCTATAATCATAATCTGCGGGACCAAAATCTTTAATTAAAATAGGAACAAGTTCGCTCCACTTTTTGATGCTAGGTTTGATGCTCCTATACCAATGTAGTGCATCACCTACAAATATTTCTGTGCAATATGACAGAAGTTTCTCGTCATCAATCTTTCTGGCATCGCAAAATTCAGAGATACGCTGAATAAATGTGCGCACACATGATTTTCCATTATACTTAATTTTTGTAATTTCACCAGAAATTCCTCTCTCGCAAGTAACTTTAATATTTAAGGGACTAGTAGTTTCTTGCTCGTTTGCCTGCAATTCTAGGGGATCCACAACACTATCTTTGATGGCGTCATACTTCCGGTAATAATCTTTAAATTTAAGAATTGCAGAATCTCTTATTGATTTAGACTGTGTATCGGTGGGTTGGATTCTTTTAAGACGGTGATAAATATGGTGCAGCAAATTTTGAGTACGCAAAAGTGTATTTTTGTCTGGCAATTCATCTGAATCTAGAACTGTTGAAATTTTACCTATAATAGTATTTACGCCTAATAAATCAGTATTCGTATCAAATGAGCTATTTAAAATGTCCTCAGATGGGAACAAAGCCGATAATTTAGAAATTTGCTTTCTTAGTTCCATGACTGTACCAGCCGGCGTTTCACCTCTGATGCCAACCTCGTATTCCAATTCAGCCTTATTAAGGGATAAAAATTTAATGTGATATGCCATTTTACTAACAATTGAAAAAAAATGAAAAAAAAGAAAAAATAACGAAAAGATTGAGTAAGTGTTGAACAAGATATTTGATACAACTAATAACTAACTAACTAGACTATTAGATATACTAATGAAATAACCTGCTCTGTTACAAAACAGCGTTACAAACTACAACGTCTTTTTTTTGTAATAAAAAAAAATGAATGTGCAGAATGAAAATAAAAAAGAAAACAACACCAAGAAGAAAGAAAAGAAATAAAAGCTGAAATGATAATTAAAAAAATAATTAACCAATTCGCACTTGTACAATTGTATATCCTGCTGACTGTACTTTTGTACAGAAAATAACGGTTAACAAATGCAAGTTGCAGGGTGAAATGGAGTGCGAATTAGTTAGTTTTAATGATGAAATGAAAAGAACGTTTCACAAAAATAAGAAAAAAACATACACATGCACACTAACTACTTGCTGACAAAGCAAAAAGAACAGACCTTTTAAATAACCACGTTGAGCGCCAATGTCGCAAAGCCGGGTTTTAAATGAAAACAATTGGCTTCCACGATCAATTTTATTAAAATTAAAGGTCGTGGGCAGAAGGCCCGTCTGTCTTTTTACTCTGTTCACTATGCTACTTCCCGGGCGTAACGGCGGTGAAGGCTCCTGATGGTCGGCAGCTGTCCGTTTGGAGGTAGGTACTCGGAGATCGGCTTAGCGGCAGCCAGTAGCTCGGCGCGTGTGGTGTTATAGGGGGAGCAGAAAGCCCCAAATCTTGAACCCTATAAATATATAGCAAGGGTGAGGAATATGTCCCAGATCCGACTCCGATTGGCAACACTGACGGCTGGTGGCGGTGATAGGCTTGCGGGAGTATGTAGGTACCACTAATATGTAGCAGGTGCAGTGCAGTGTCGGCAATCAGAGCGGTTTTAGCGAGAAGCACGGCAATTTTAGGATAATGACATGGAAAGCCTAAACTTAATGGGAATGATGACATAACCTAAGCACAAGTGATAAAATTCTTTAAGTGAGATGCAAAATCAGCTTATTAAGAGATGATCAAATGTTTTCCCATTCATAATGAGTAAAAGAAGACAGATGAGTGACAATGGTGATATAGCTTGCTAAATACACACAGGTCTACACTTAAAAACTACGGCTAGGTACAAACAACTGTTCAACACTTACCCGAGTAGGGGTATAAATCCGCGTAGGTAGGTATTATACTTAGTAAGTTTTCGACTGTTCACAATAACGAAAAGAACTAGTATCACTGGTATATACTACCACTAGTAGGAGAATTAAATTAAGGCACTTTATGACGTAGTAAGTACGTTGTAACCTCAGTCGGGGCGGAGCGCGCAATACGTGCCACTCGCCACAAGATTGTCTCCACGAATGCTGGAGGCGAGGCTTGGGTGCGCCGGCGCAAGCGCCGCGCGCGATCGCCTGATCGATGACGTCAAGGATCATACGATGTTGAGAACAATGCATCGCCCGCTCGGTAGGTACAGTCAACAGAACGATAACTTGAAACTAAGTTAAGTTTTTATTCAAGTTTAGGAATTAAGTATGTATATAAGTTTATTTTCGATTATAGTTTTAAGTGTAATTTAGATGTAAGTTTTTAGTATTAAGTTAAATTTAGGTTTAAGTATTTTTTGTTTTAAGTTTAATTAGGATTTATTGATTCGCTTAAGTTTAATTTAGGATAATTATTGTTATTATTTTATATATATCTTAAGGTAACGAGTACTTACGTTACACATGTTAGCGTGTCAACCTTTGCAATAACCCAGCACAAGTCTACCCATATTTAAATTCCATAGCCCATCATAAATATGTTTTTTGTTATGTTAAAAAGCTGATATGATAAAAAACGAACACGTTAAAATTCCAACACATTGAAATGCTAACATTTTAAAAAGCTAACATGTTACAATGTTTACATGTTAAAAAGATAACCTGTTAAAATACTGACATGTTAAAATTTCCACATGGTGAAATGCTAAAATTTTTAAAAGCTAACATGTTAAAAGCTGACATGCTTAAAAGCTCACATGATAAAAACATTACATGTTAAAAAGCCAACATGTCAAAAAGTTAACCTGTTAAAAAGTAAACATGTCAAAAACTTTACATATTAAAAGTAATATGTAAAAGTTAACGTGTAGAAAGCTCACATGTTAAAAGCTTACATATTAAAAAGCTAACAAGTCAAAAAGCTAACATGTGAAAAAGTTAACATGTTAGAAAGCTAGCATTTCAAAAAGCTAACATGTTATAATGTTTACATGTAGAAAAGCTGACATGCTTAAAAGCTAACATGATAAAAACATTACATGTGAAATTGTAACATGTTAGAAAGCTAACATGTTAAAAGATAACATTAAAAAGGCTAACATGTTAGAAAGATAAAATGTTAAAAAGTTGACATGTTAAAAAGCTAACATGTTAGAAAGATAACATGTTAAAAAGTTAACATGTAAAAAAAGGTGATATGTTAAAACGACAACTGCTTAAAAATGCAATTGCAAGATTCGATCCGAACATTCGTACATAGCTCACGGCTCACTGTGGGTGGTCACCCATCACAGTGGGGACCACAGCCGGGGTTGCTTTACAAAGTGTTTCGAACTACGCGGGGGGAGTCATCTTAGTTGATGATGATGATGAATCTAATGATATATACGTTTTTGTTTTGAATGGACTACATAGCTAGCTCCAAATGAGCTTTCGCTACTTCACCGGACTTTTTGAGGTGAGGGCAACCTGTAACTTCACGAAAGGGTTCCCAGGAGGGACGAACCTCGGCTTTGGGCGTTGCCTGGGTACGCAAGGCTTGGAGAGACAGCAAACTCTCATATGCCTGATGGGCCGCGATTTGCATGCATGACCTGAAGGGCCGAACTGAGAAACAATGGCAAAGCCTTTAGAGAGCAGCAACTCTCATGTTTTGCCGTATGGGCCGAAAGCTACGGTGTCCGAAGGACCTATCCTGGGTGCAAATCACCCGGGACCGCCGGGCGGTCACCAGTAATCGGAGCTAGTCCTACTCTACGCACTCTGTTCAGGTGGCGAGTGTGACGGGGTTGGAGGGTGGGATTGCTCTGGCTGTTCGGAGCCGCAGAGGATTTAGACTGGGATATATATTAATGAAGCCGTGTGGTTCTCGGCAGAGTAGAAAAGGAACACTCCAAGTCATCCCGTGGATGTCGTAAAAAGCGACTAAGGAAAAACAAGCTAAACAAAGCTTCTGAACATCAAAGAGACCTCTCCAACCCGTCTGGCCAGCGTGGAGAGTGTAGGCCAAATCCTCTGACTACTCAAGCTAATGTATGGCTCTGGTGGTACGGAGAGGGTCGTGCTCCTGCAGTGGAGACTGGAAAGACCTGATGATGATGATATTTTAATGGTGATATGAAGTAGTTGAATAATCGGGAAAAAAAGTCGATAGCGCGTTTGAACTACGTACGCCATCTAGCGGAGTAGGAGGCGCGTCGAAGTCTTTTGGTCGGCGGAACGTTTGCTAAAATTGAGTGGAAACCTGTCGATATCGTCGAGTCGACACGGTCCGCCGAGCTAAAGACATCGACGCGCCCTACTCTTCTCTCGTACTCTTTTACCGCTACTGTGAAGGTTAGGTACCGCGCCGACATGCGGGCTACTGACACGCTCGCGCGCTTGTGGTTATATCTTCAGTGAGGAGTCGGCGGGAGCGTTGAAGTTAAGCAACCCCGGCCGTAGTCCCCACTTGGATGGGTGACCGCGAGTGGCACAACAATATCTCGATCTCCTCCGCGTGTTTTGGAAGGCACGTTAAGCCGTCGGTACCGGCTTTCCGATTGTTGAAGTCATTAGATATTGAGCCGTCACATGACATGGTAAGCAACCCCGGATGTGATCCCCACTAGGACGACCATAAGCAGCATAAAATGGTTTGGAGCTTCGCCGTGCTGCTTCTTCGTAAGGTACTTTAAGCCGTTGAGTCCCGCTATCATTGCT
Organism: Rhodophaea formosa; assembly: GCA_963082605.1. NCBI lineage: Eukaryota > Metazoa > Arthropoda > Insecta > Lepidoptera > Pyralidae > Rhodophaea > Rhodophaea formosa. The sequence goes on along the minus strand of OY720229.1, from coordinate 8,729,916 downwards.
GACATTGGCGGCATTGACATCAGTCACTGAGCCACTGAAATCTTGCCTAATAATAGGAGTGAAAAACGGGGAAGTTATATTGTTACGGTTTTCGTGTTAGTGGCAAGTGTAGAGGGCGCCACACGTTTATTGGCCATTTAGCTACGGAAAAGAAAATAATACACACAATACACACATTTTCAATGTTTTAATACGAAACATCAATATTAGACTTAAAGGGAGGCCAAACAACCCTCTCGATCCAGGGTAAGAATGCCGAGATTCTAGTATAAACGGCGGGCTGCCCCTTCAACCCGCATTTGTCCCCAAATGAGGTCACTCCGACGATGGTGCTCAGGCAGGGGAACTGGAAGTTGCGCACCTCGAGGGGACCGCCGGAGTCAGGCTGTGAACAATAAATAAATAAATATTTAGGGACATATCACACAAATTGAGCTAGCCCCACGGTAAGTTGTGAACTTGTGTCGCAGGATACTAACTCAACGATACTATATTTTATAATTTATACTTTTAAAGATAAACATCTAAGAGCCAGGTCAATATGGAAAAGATCTTTCTCCATAGTGACCTGACCGGGGATCGAACCCGAGTCGCAGGCTGGCATGTTGACCGCTGTGCCACGGAGCTCGACATAGATGTAGTGACAAGTGAAACGTGATGCAAGTACCACAAGGTTCTAACTTCCAATTGCTTTTTCTAATTTCCAGCTTAGGCCTAGGTATAGGAAAAGTTGTATATATTCATGGGCTGATTCGCCCCTTTAAGGACCGGAAAATATGTAATTTATTTCATCATCATTGGGTTTTATTTATTAGGTACTAGCTGTTACCCGCGGCTTCGCCCGCGTAATATATAGCCTATGTCCATCTCGGTACCCTAACCTATGTGTATGCAAAATTTCATTATAATCGGTTCAGTAGATACAGCGTGAAAGCGTAACAAACAAGTAAAAAAAAACAAACAAACTCACTTTTGCATTTATAATATTACTTAGTTGGGTTTTACTACAGGAGCACGGCCGACTTTGTACTACCAGAGCAATATATTAGCCAGAGCAGTCAGAGGCAATTAATAATGAGTAATTTTCTTACCGGACACTTATCAGAATAGGCCTTGCGTATTTCATAACACATCTGGGTGTTGGTGTCGAAGCCATACTTCAGCCGATGGAGACGTGGCTTAGGAGAAAACCGATACTGGCATTCCTCGTCGCTGTATCTTGACACTATTGCCTGGAATTCATAAGTATCTTTTTTAACCCACTCTTAAACACGACCCGCACTGGACCCGCGTTCGTCTAGTCAAAGGCACGAAGCCGTTAAAAATTTCAATTTAGATTTGTACAGTAGTACCACTTTTATAAGTTACATCGGCGTTGTTAGATGGCGCAGAATAGCGCAACCGACCGCCGACTCGGGCCGAATGAAAACATCAGTGAAATAACGAACTTATTGCTGCAACATAAGATTTTAAATCCAAAAGCAGAATAACTATTGCTATCTCACTCACAATACTTGTATGCCTGCCGCGAGTGGCCGAGACGCCGCATGGCGCGTACGCATCAGCCAATAGTAAACGGATATTTTCGCGCCATGCAAAAATTTGATTTCTGCGCAGGTACATCGGTGTAACTTATAAAAGTGGTAGTACTGTACTAACATAGTTATAACACTTTATCGGTTGTAAAGCCTGAAATAAAAGATTTTTATTTTATTTTATTTTTATTTGAAAAGAAGGAGACTTTGAGGATGCATTTGGGACCTTCATATGTCCACAGGAGATGCACGACCCTCTGTACTACCAGAGCCTTATTAGCCAGAGTAGTAAGAGGATTTGGCTTACACTCTCCATGCTGGCTAGACGGGTTGGACAGGTCTCTTTGATATTTATAAGCTATTTTATGTCTTATAAATATCAAAGAGACCTGTCCAAACTGAATATTCCTATTCCATTATACTTTAATTAGTAAGTATATAAATAGGAAACTATTTTTTTTATGTCATAGGACGGCAAACGAGCAAGCAGGTCACCTGATGGTAAGTGATCACCGCTGCTCATGGACAACTGCAACACCAGGGGTGTGACAAGAGCGTTGCCGGTCTTTTAATTTTACCTCCCCTAAAGGGGAGAAGGGATGGGCGTGAATGGGCCTTTGACTCTCAAACTCACCGAACGAAGCATAGCAGCGGCAAAGACAATATAATACTAACGTAATAGACTGCCCACCTCATACAAAAATATTGGATCAAATTAAGGTTGCGAAAAGCAGGCGAATGTATGGCGCAGGAGAGTTGCTTGGTAGCCAATACTAGATGGCGGTAATCTGCGTTAGCCTTTAACTTACTAAATATACGGTATCATTTTTAAATATTATGCCTAAAATATTGTTTTGATTTTTAATAAGATATATTTTGTGAATCATGTTTTTATATTCTCATAATACGGTAGATACAATGTTGTGTAGTTTCGAGTGGCGCCATCTATGCGAGTCTTTGAGAAAAATCGTACGATTAAGGCGTTGAGACCACATGGCAGCGGTAAAGGTACTACTCAAACGTCTCAAAGCATTGTTTAGCTTGTGTTTCCTAAGTCGCCCTCTACAACATCCACAGTCTTTGAAGAGATCTTATTCTATTGTGCCGGGAACCACACGGCGGAGATAAGAAATACTCTTACGTATTGCTGGAAGTCAGAGGAGCCATTACTGGTACTGGTGTCTCCCCAGCCCGTGATGGTAGCTTCCAATTCTTCGTCTTCATCGAGATGGTACAGGCAAGCTGGGCGAACGACCTCGTTGAAGATAATTCTGGAATTAAATTATATTTATAAAAAACCTTTTTTAGGGTTCCGTTGTAAACTAGGAACCCTTATAGTTTCGCCATGTCTGTCTGTCTGTCTGTCTGTCCGTCCGCGGTTTTACTCAGAGACCATAAGTACTAGAAAGCTGTAATTTGGTATGAGTATGTATATTAATCATGGCAAAAAAGTCGTAGAAAAAAATCTTGAAAAAAATTTTTTTTTGGGTAGCTCCCATACAAGTAAAGTGGGGGAGTCATTTTTTTTTCTCTACTTACCCATCTTGTGGGGTATCGTTAAAAAGTTCTTTGAAAAATATTGTGAGGTTGAGAACACCATTTTTCGATTTAGGGATCCGTTTCCGAAATATTTGGTTTTAAAGTGCAAATTTTTGTTAGAGGTACGTGTCCTCCCCCTCTATCTCCTAAACGGTTATATATAGATACGTGAAAAAAATTACAGCAGTAGAATATATACTGAAGTTGAAAGGAAAACTATCAGAGCTAAGTACTAAGTACAAACTAAAAAGTTATAGGCAACCAACTTATAAAATGTACTGGAAAATGTAAAATTTCATATAATCTTTATTGTTAGATGTTTTTGGTCGTTAAACTGTGAGGTGCGAGTGTAAACAGTGTGTACTCAAAGTTGTCATTCGCAACTACGGAACCCTATACTGCGCGTGGCCCGACACGCACTTGGCCGGTTTTTTATATGAACATGACAGGTCACGCCATCGCTTTAATCATCATCATCATAGCCGAATGAAATTCACTGCTAGACCGAGGCCTCCCCCAAGGATCTCCATCTTTGTATAGGATGATGCATGATGATGTTACGGTAAGAGTGATTAATTGAAAATTATTGATAATTGTCTATCATTATCAATAATTACCGAAATTCGAGGTAAAGGTAAGAAATTAATCACATTTGTCGGTGATTATTAATGTTACCTTAATACCGATAAATTTAATATTTTTTTAAAACAAACGCTGGTACTGGCTAATATATGGCTCTAGTAGTACAGAGAGAGTAGTACTCGAGCAGTGGAGACTTAAAAAGACCTGAAGCTCTGAGGGTACACTTACCTCTAACAAAAAATTGCACTGTTAAAACCAAATATTTCGGAAACGGATCCCTAAATCGAAAAATGGTGTTCTCAACCTCACAATATTTTTTAACGACCTATCTAACAATACCCAAGTCCCAACACGATGGATTTGTATAGAGAAAAAATATTATTCCCTCTTTACTTGTAAGGGAGCTACACTAATAAAGTTTTTTCAAGATTTTCTTCTACCACTTTTTTGACATGATTAATATACATACCCATACCAAATTTCAGCTTTCTAGTACTTATAGTCTCTGAGTAAAACCGCGGACAGACAGACAGACATGGCGAAACTATAAGGGTTCCTAGTTTACTACGGAACCCTAAAAAAGACCTGATGATGATAAACTCTCATGTTTTGCCGTATGGGCCGAACTACCACCAGGGCTCATATTCGTAAAGTAGAAGTAATATGAGCTAGGTACTTACTTACTAGCAGTGTACAGCAAAGCGATATCGTTGTAGTACTGGGGGGGATGGAATCCGGGATGCTTGTAAATCCTCAGCACGCGATGCAGACGTTTGAGCCGGATCTTGTCTAAGCGGCGCACCACCCCCACACGGATGAACGAGACGGCACTGGGAATGCAGCAAACTAGTTACATTATGATGCAAGTACGGTCAGCTGGATATTATACCTAGACGAGGTCAAAGACAATATAATACTAACGTAATAGACTGCCCACCTCATACAAAAATATTACCAAATTAAGGTTGCGAAAAGCAGGCGAATGTATGGCGCAGGAGAGTTGCTTGCTACTCGATACTAGATGGCGGTAATCTGCGTTAGCCTTTAACTTACTAAATATACAGTGTCATTTTAAAATATTATACCTAAAATATTCTTTTGATTTTTAATAAGATATATTTTGTGAATCATGTTTTTATATTCTCATAATACGGTAGATACAATGTTGTGTAGTTTCGAGTGTTGCCATCTATGCGAGTCTCTGAGAACAAATCGTACGATTAAGGCTTTGACACCACATGGCTGGGCTGTGGTGGTGGTGGCGTGACGTTTAGGGAGACTTACGTTTTGCCGTCACTAGTGCACTGCGCCGTTGTGAGCACGAAGCGTTGACTAATGATGGATCCCACACACGACCAGTGAGCTTTCTTGTGAAGCTCACCATATCCCAGCAGTGCCTAAAACAAGATGTGTTTAGATGTGGTAGAGCCGTGTGGTTTCAGGCAGAGTAGAATAGGACCACCCCAAGTCTTCACGTGGATGTCATAAAAGGCGACTTAGGAAACACAAGCTAAACAAAGCTTATAAACATCAAAAAGACCTCTCCAACTCGTCTGGCCAACGTGGAGAAGGTACGCCAAATCCTTTGACTGTTCTGGCTAATATATGGCTCTGGTAGTACAGAGATGGTCGTGCTCCTGCAGTGGAGACTGAAAAAGACCTGATGGTGATAGTGATAAAGACTTTGATGATGGTAATAATGATGATTCCTTACCAAGTATGGAAAGTGTCCGAACCGAGCTGGTTTCCCATCTGCGATCATGGGTTTACTTTTCTCGATTCCCGCTGGGGTACTGGGACATACCATTTCGTGGAATTCAAAACAGGCTGTAAAAACAACAGGCAATTACGCTACATACATACTATCACGTCATACTTTGTTAAGTTGTTTCCGGTTTGGTTAGGACATCGTAGGCATGAATCACCTGATTGTCTGATAAGAAAGATGATTCCGTGCTTCGGAAGGCACGTTAAGCCGTTGGTCCCGGCTGCCATCGGGTAGTCGTTAAAGGAACCACGTCAGAGGCCGAGAGGCGGTTCCGAAGAACTCTGACACCAGGGTGTGCATGGTCGATTGACCTTGTCACCTACACGAAATGATGATGATCACGTCTTTTTCCCTGGCGGGGTAGACAGAGCCCAGGTCAATTAAACCTTAAGGCATAAGCATGTTGGTGGGCTTGTAGGTAAGAACGGCATTAAAATAGTGGTGGATTGCTAGTCGCCTATAGCACTCAGGGATAACGTCCCTATCCAATGGTAAAATATTATATAATTATTTAAAAAAAAAATTTGACAAGTGCGAGTCGGGCTCGCCCATGAAGGGTTCCGTAGAAGCAAGCTTAGATTAGCCAAAACCTCTTTAACTTTCCGCCAGCAAAAGTAACACTTACCTCTAACAAAAATTTGCACTTTAAAATTTAAATTTCAGAAACGGTTTCCTAAATCAAAAAACCGGCCAAGTGTGAGTCAAACTCGCGCAATGAGGGTTCCGTACAATATGCTTCATGAACGAACACACACACAATGTGCAAAAATGTTTTATTCAATTGACTAGCGCTATCTAGTGGTGTTTTAGTGAACTATTTCCCTAGATGAACTTATTATAGTGAGTTTACCACTTTATTTTCAAGTGATAGAATTCTTGTTATTTTTCCTGTAATCTTCAAGGAATGAACTATATTTAGTAATCCGAAACTAAATTTTCAAAATCTTCGGCTCAGTAGTTTCGGAGATCAGGAGGGGGGGGGGGGGGGGGGGGGGGTGAATTTTTGCCTTCTTTCGTGAATAAAAGTATAAAAAAATATTTTTGGTATCCTCACAATGAGCCCTTTCATTTGATATATGACACAGCAAGGTTTGCAAAACTTTCTTTTAAAATTTTGTAATTGGGCCCCTAAAAATTACCCTTATTTCAAAAAAATCTTTATTTACTTTGCACATCTGTGTTTGGGTCATAGGATTACACCATCTTACCAAATTTCACCTAATTTGGTTCAGTAGATTCGGAGGAAATCGGCTGTGACAGACGGACGGACGGACAGACAGACGCACGAGTGATCCTAAAAGGGTTCCGTTTTTCAATTCTTGTACGGAACCCTAAAAGTAGAATATACCAGCTGCTTCTTTTCCCGCGCAGATCGTGTAAGCCGATCGAGGGAATGGGAATCATATTATTACTATTTCTGCGGAACTCACCTTTGTAGGATTTCTTTGGTGTCGAAAACTGCATCATTTTTTGGGGAGGGCTGTAAGGAAGTAAAAAGAATCAGATTATATTTAATAGGCATTTTTATATATTTTTCTACTCCTGTACTGTAATCTGTCATTTATATGGTCAAGAACACAAACATAAGAACATTATTAATAAGTCTATACTTTATTCTTCATAACAGTACGGCATAGCCGTACTATAATAGTTATAGTTCTGTGACTATAATGTAGCTATAACGATACAGCGATAGCAGCCACAGACTATTAAACCTAGATTTCGTGATTGCAAAAGAGTTTTTTTGAACTAAATGCATTGCTGCCAACGTAAGAAAAACTTATTCATAGTTTTTTTTAGAGTCTAGCGAACATTAATTTAAAAAAGAAAAGGTTCGAAACGTTAGGTGTATAAATAATGTAATAAACGCGATAAAAACCGTATTTAAATAGTTTTATTTAATAGGTAATCATAGACACAAAATTTTGGCATGTTTACATTATCCGCGAGTTAGTTGTCAAACTCAAAATTTATGTTTTACTAGTTTTGCATTTTTTTGAAAGTCGTAGAAAAAATATTGTATGCAACGGTTTTTAATTAGGTCTTAAAAGGCTCGTGGCGCCTCTATAAGCGATATTCGCTCGCTTCGCTCGCTCATATCGTACACCCCTATATCGCTATTCCCCCTTTTATAAAACCGTTGCATAAAATACTTTTATCTACTTACACACTGTAAAATGTCTATAACGACATCAGAAATTGTCTATTAGTAACTTCGAGCAACACGGCCTCCGTACTCGAAGATTAGTAAGTATCATAACGTCAATCACATTTATAACAACAATTAATTATATTGTCTCTGGCCGTAGGTAATATTGTACGTATTTTCATTGCGACATCGTTTTTCGATTAAATAATGCCTTTCAAGTTTCGAATACCTTTATTTGAAAAGGAATCTTGGCCAATTTATTAAAAATAGAACTTAAAAATAGTGAAAACTTGTACCAAGAATACTACAAGTTTTTAGGGTTCCGTAGTAAACTAGGAACCCTTATAGTTTCGCCATGTCTGTCTGTCTGTCTGTCTGTCTGTCTGTCTGTCTGTCTGTCTGTCCGTCCGCGGTTTTACTCAGAGACTATAAGTACTAGAAAGCTGTAATTTTGTATGAGTATGTATATTAATCATGGCAAAAAAGTCGTAGAAAAAAATCTTGAAAAAAAATTTTTTTTTGGGTAGCTCCCATACAAGTAAAGTGGGGGAGTATTTTTTTTTTCTCTACTTACCCATCGTGTGAGGTATCGTTAAAAAGGTTTTTGAAAAATATTGTGAGGTTGAGAACACCATTTTTCGATTTAGGGATCCGTTTCCGAAATATTTGGTTTTAAAGTGAAAATTTTTGTTAGAGGTACGTGTCCCCCCCCCTCTATCTGCTAAACGGTTATATATGGATACGTGAAAAAAATTACAGCAGTAGTATATATACTGAAGTTGAAAGGAAAACTATCAGAGCTGGGTACTAAGTGCAAACTAAAAAGTTATAGGCAACCAACTTATAAAATGTACTGGAAAATGTAAAATTTTATACAATCTTTATTGTTAGATGTTTTTGGTCGTTAAACTGTGAGGTGCGAGTGTAAACAGTGTGAACTCAAAGTTGTCATTCGCAACTACGGAACCCTATACTGTGCGTGGCCCGACACGCACTTGGCCGGTTTTTTAAATTTGATATGATTTAGGACTTACAAAATTCATTGCTGGGTGGCGCTAGTGTGTCGTATCGTCTGAACTCACAGCGCCTTAATCTAATTTTAACAACATGACTGGACTATAATAAGAGTATTTATTTATTTATTTATTCCTCTGACTGTTCTGGCTAATAAATGGTTATGATAGTCAGAGAGGGTCGTGCTCCTGCAATGGAGACTGAAAAGGACCTAATGATAAAGATGATGATTTATAACACAGTAAATTTTAAGAACTGATGAGAAAGAAGTGCATTTTTTCCATATCGCACTTATTTCTTAATTTCCTTAGTAAGAATAGATTATTTTGCCATGATTGTAAGAAACAGAATAGTAAAATAAAAAGCCTAAAACGGCCGTTTTTGGCGGTAATCAGTAGTTCTAGCGTACTTTTTGGCCGAGCCCTGTGGCCAAGCCCATCGGTGAGTTCGAGCTCGCAGCTAGGATGAAGGATTCACTTACCCTTTTTTTGTGATTGTGAAGAGAACTACTGATTACGTAACGTTAGTAATCAGTAGTTCTCTTAATGACTGATCCTCATAATATTAAAACATGATTCCAAAAATACTTGCTGGTTATTGTTATTATTATTAGTTAAACAAATAAATATATATCAGTATAAAAAAAAAAATGACTTACTTATATTACTTAGATTCTTGAATTTGATTTGATTTTATAAAGTATTAAGAACAAAATTATTGGTTTCGCTAGTTGGCCTAGTGCGGGCCCTTAAGGGGGCACACTAGGCACAGTAGCGACGCCAGTCATTTTATTCCTAATACTTTACAAATTGAAAGAAATTTAAGAATCATCAATCATCATCATTTCGTGTAGGTGACACGGTCAGTCGACCATGCACACCCTAGTGTCAGAGTTCTGCGGAACCGCCTCTCGGCCTTTGACGTGTTTCCTTTAACGACTACCAGATGGCAGCCGGGACCAACGGCTTAACGTGCCTTCCGAAGCACGGAATCATCTTTCTTATCAGACAATCAGGTGATTCATGCCTACGATGTCATAACCAAACCGGAAACAACTTAACAAAGTATGCTTCCCGTGGGAATCGAACCCACGACCTCCGGGTCAATAAGGCGAACGCCTTAACCACTGGACCACGGAGGCAGTTATAGTTTAAGAATGTAAATCATATAGGCCTTAGTAAGTAACCTGAAGTATTTTTGGAATTATGTTTAATATTATGAGAATCAGTGAGAATTATGACAATCAGTTTACTGCCAAAAACGGCCGTTTTTGGCGGTAATCACTATTTCTCTTAATGACTGATTCTCATATTATTTAAACATGATTCCAAAAATACTTCAGGTTACTTACTACGGCCTATATGATTTACATTCTTAAATTTCTTTCAATTTGTAAAGTATTAGGAATAAAATGACTGGCGTCGCTACTGTGCCTAGTGTGCGGCTTTAAGAGAACTACTGATTTCCACCTAAAACGGCTGTTTTTGGCGGTAATCAGTAGTTCTAGCGTACTTTTTGGCCACGCCCATCAGTGAGTTCGAGCTCGCAGCTAGGATGAAGGAATTACTCACTCAGTTTTTTGTGATTCAAAGGAGCAGCAAACAAGTGGGTCGTAAACGGCAAACCCACAGACCTGAAAAATATAATTTATTTTCATTATCATCATCAGGTCTTTTCATGTCTCCACTGCAGAAGCAAGACCCTCTCTGAGAGCCATTATTGGCCTGAGCAGGGGCCTACACTCTTCACGCTGGGCAGACAGATTGGAGAGGTCTCTTTGATATTTATAAGCTTTGTTTAGCTTGTGTGTCCTAAGTCGCCTTTTGCGACAGCCACAGGAAGACTGAGTGGTCCTATTCTACTTTAGCCGTGTGGTTCCCGGCAGAGTAGAATAGAACCACTCCAAGTCTTCCCTTCGATGCCATAGAAGGCGACTTAGGAAACAAGCTAAACATACTTAGCTTATAAACATCAAAGAGACCTCTCCAACCCGTCTGGCCAGCGTGGGCAGTGTAGGCCATATCCTCTGACTGTCGTGGCTAATATATGTATAGCAGAGAGGGTAATGATCCTGCAGTGGATTCTAAAAAAGACCTGATGATGATGATGATGATTATCATACAATTCCGTAGTAAACTAGGAACCCTTATAGTTTCGCCATGTCTGTCTGTCCGCGATTTTACTCACAGACTATAAGTACTAGAAAGCTGGAGTAATATTTTTTTCTTTAAAAACCCATCGTGTTGGTTATTGTTAAATAGGTCTTTAAAAAATATTGTGAGGTTTGGAAGAACATTTTTCGTTTTAGTGATCCGTTTTCGAAATATTTGGTTTTAAAGTACAAATTTTTGTTAAAGGTGAGTGTCCCCGCTCTATCTACTAAACGGTTATAAATGGATACGTGAAAATAAATACAGCAGTTTGTATATTGACTGAAATTGAAAGGATACTATCAGAGCTGAGTACTAAGTAGAAACTAAAAAAATATAGGCAACCAACTTATAAAATATACTCGAAAAGGAAAAAAATCATACAATTTTAATTGTTAGATGTTTTTGGTCGTTAAACTGTGAGATGCGAGTGTGAACTCAAAGTTGTCATTTGCAACTACGGAACCCTACACTGCGAGTGGCCCGACACGCACTTTGTATTGTTTTTTTTTGTTTGTTTTCCGTTGGAAAAGATTTTATTTTGGCGGGCTAGTTTGAGGATTTGAATGATAATAGTGTTGTCCCTAACGGCCTGGCCACGGGACATTCGCCGTGGCAAATTTTCGCGCAGCTCGAAGGACGAGTCGACCGGCGAGTGAAACAAGAGAATAAAAAAGTACCGAGCATGCCACGCGCGCCGGCAACTGGCGACGCGACCAACGAATTGTGTCGGGCGAATCACGCGGGCGACAGACGGCGCGGCGGGCGAGTGAAACAAAAGCACGGCGCATGCCACGGAGTCAGGCGGCAGTCGCGGCGAATAGTGCGAGAAACAAATGTTTTTAGTTGGTTTTGTATAAATGCCCAAAATTTTTGACATGGATATAAGAAATAAGTTTGGCCAGCTAAATAGAAGTCTGGCCACCCACAGCACAAAATTAAAAATATTATAATATAAATAATAAAAGAGATCGAATCAGAAACGAGGAGATCCGTAGAAGAACGAAGGTCACCGACATAGCTCAGCGGATTAGCTCTTTGAAGTGGCAGTGGGCGGGGCACATAGCGCGAAGAACCGTGGCCGATGGGGCGGAAGGGTTCTCGAATGGCGACCACGTACCGGCAAGCACAGCGTTGGACACCCACCGACCAGGTGGTCAGACGACCTGATAAAGGTCGCAGGAAGGCGCTGGATGCAGGCCGCTTCCAACCGGTCATATTGGAAATCCTTAGGGGAGGCCTATGTCCAGCAGTGGACTTCTTGTGGCTGAGATGATGATGATGATGAAATAATAAAAATGTGTCCGCACAAAAACCTATCCTGTATATGGATATGGAAACCCACAACAAATAGCAGACTGCCAATGCCCCCTCATTGAAAGAACAGAGAGCATCAAATACTTAGATGTCATTATTGACATTTGCCACACGCTCACATTCAACCAAACATAGAGAGTCATTAGCGAGTAGGATGCATAAACTCATGTACATCTTTAAAGCTCTAAGAGACATTCCAGACTGCAAAATCATTAAGATGATTTACAACGCCTAATGCCACTCTCTACTGCCATAATGAATTACCTGTCGGGCGGCATCACAAATACCGCTCTGCTGGAAGTCGAAAGAGCGCAACGTGCCATTCTAAAAGTCGCTGCGGGCATGTGGTGTCAACCACGTGTCAACGCCTTAATCGTACGATTTGTTCTCAGAGACTCGCATAGATGGCGCCACTCGAAACTACACAACATTGTATCTACCGTATTATGAGAATATAAAAACATGATTCACAATATATATCTTATTAAAAATCAAAACAATATTTTAGGCATAATATTTTAAAATGACACCGTATATTTAGTAAGTTAAAGGCTAACGCAGATTACCGCCATCTAGTATCGAGTAGCAAGCAACTCTTCTGCGCCATACATTCGCCTGCTTTTCGCAACCTTAATTTGGTCCAATATTTTTGTATGAGGTAGGCAGTCTATTACGTTAGTATTATATTGTCTTTGCTGTGGGCCTCCCCTTCCGCCACCCCACAACAGACCTGAACAAGCACTGGGCAGTACTGACGGTAAGACAGTCCTTCAGTGGCAATATTTTCATATAAATCTCTATGTTAATTTAGTTTATACTTTGTAACAACTACTTTGCGAACCTAACAATAAAAAAAAATCTCATAATACGTAAGATACAATGTTGTGTAGCAACGAGTCATCATCATCATTTCGTGTAAGTGACGTGGTTCCTTCAACGACTACCAGATGCCAGCCGGGACCAACGGCTAACGTACCTTCCGAAGCATGAAATCATCTTTCTTATCAGACAATCAGGTGATTCATGCCTGCAATGTCCTAACCAAACTGGAAACAACTTAACAAAGTATACTTCCCGTGGGAATCGAACCCACGACCCCCGAGTCAACAATGCAAACGCCTTAACCACTGGACCACGGAGACTATGAGACCACGAGTAGCGCCATCTATGTGAGTCTGTGAAAACAAATCGTACCGATTAAGGGGTTTTGACCACATGATAGGGGGACCTACCTTCTGGCGTCCTCCGAGCTGAAGAGTCTTCGCGGCGTGGTCACAGTGTTGAATCTTTGTGCAGTTTCCAACCTTCCCATCAATATCTTCACATAAGTCACCTATAAATAGCGATACTGGCAAAGTTTGAGTACCTGCGGATAACATTAATGATTTAATGCGTTGCCGATAGATGGAGCTCAAACGTGCTTCATAGATTTTTGAGATATACAGAGTGTTCAAAATGGCATAATAATACTAAAGGTCATAGCTCACTTACACGACTCTGCTCCAACACTGCTCCCACCCAACACGGCTATAAACTAATACGATTGCTCGCGGTCCACGCACCGACAGCTAGCAGGCACCCAGCATCCAGCTGCTTGATAGATAATTAGTGAATGGCCTACCCCGGTGTTCCGCGGCGACTGCTAGCAGTCAGCGTGCGGACACCGCGCAGACCGCTTGTAACCAGCACGTGGACAGCGAGGTGGCAACTACCGAGCAGTCAGCGGTAAGCTCGCTGACAGCGAGCTGTCTGCTAATTTATGTTACCACTATAAAATATATCCAACGGCCACGACCTAAAGCTCATATTTGAATGATATTAAATTTGTCGGGTGGGAGCGGAGTTATATAAGTGGACTATGACCTTCAAAGTCCGTTTTAAATTCCCACGGAGTAGCTTGACATTTCTCAAGTGAAGAATTTAACCATGTCAAAAGTTTTACTTGACATGAAATTAATCTAATTTGTGGATGTAACATGATTTTTAAAAGAAGGAAGACGAAGAAGTGATGTAGGTATCTAAATTCAAAGTTATCGAAATTAGTAAAAGTCAACAATTATCCATGGAACAAAAAATAATACAATAATTCTTTCGGTAAATAATAATAAAATAAAATGATTTTTATTCAGATAACTTAGATCCATTAGTTGGATTTATAGACCAGCTTTTTTAAATTTATTAAAATTTTATTTATGTATTTGTTAGTAACAATTTAACTTAAAAACTATGTTAGTATCATTTATGTAAACCAATTACAATGCCACTCCAGAACTAATGGAGTGTGCTGTCAGCTTTAGCACATAATGTCTGCAGAATATTTTTGTTGCTGCCTCGCAATCTGGTTAGTAATGAAGCGACTCGTTTGCGTCTAATGGCATAGAGTCATCAGTAAGGGCTTCAGCAACATCGCAGAGGTGCTACAGAAGCGAGGCAGCCGCAACAGTATCCTGAACATATTATTATATTGCACCGAACATATTATTGTAATGACCGGTCGTGGCTCATCTCCATTTTGTAAATGTAAAAAACAGGCAACACACCAAATGTCAGTTTACTCCGTAGGGTTAAAACGAACAGGGGCATGATCAGTCCGTTATATTGAACAACTTTCCCCAGGAGACAATAATCGAATGTCGAAAAATATGTACGATTTGACTTCCCATACTAAATTAGGGGGAATATTTAACCGGGCGAATAAAAAAATACTTAGCGACTGATGATGATATACTCTATAATTAATTTGAGCGAAACGAATATTTGGATTGGCGAAAAATTTACTTAAGGGCCCACACTAGGGCCTAAATAACCTGAAGTATTTTTGGAATCATGTTTAATATTATCAGAATCAGTGAGAATTATGAGAATCATCAAATCACGTTTTCTCTTAATGACTGATTCTCATAATATTAAAAACATGATTCCAAAATTACTTCAGCTTATTTACTAAGGCTTATATGATTTACATTCTTGAATTTCTATCTATTTGTAAAGTATTAGGAATAAAATGATTGGCGTCGCTACTGTGCCTAGTGTGCCCCCTTAACAGTTGACGAACGTTGATCAACAAAAATAAAAATATATATTTTTATATTTTTACTTTATGTATATCTAATATGATTGATAACACACCTAGTTGTGAGTTTGTAAGAACTGTGGGTACTTATATTTCGCGCTAAACTTGTAGACGTGGCCAACAGCACCTCTAAAAAAATATTTTTATTTTATTGTGCTTCCACGGAAGACCAGTGTTGCCGACTGTTGTATGACAGTTAGCAATGTATGCTGACTGTTTAATTTTTTTATTTTTACAAAATTGGTGAACTGAACTAACTTAATGTTAACTATTGTTATTGTACTGTACCGTTTGTAAATCACTGAATAAAGAATTTTCTATTCTATTCTATTCTATTCAAACGAGCTTCTAAAAGTGAGCTGCGAATAATACAAAAGAATTACTAAGTGAGCGACTGGAAATTCATACTTGTCGAGCTCCGTGGATATTATATTTTATAATAGATACTTATATAGATAAACATTCAAGACCCAGGTCAATCTGAAAAAGATCATTTTCCATCTTGACCTGACCGGGGATCGAACCCGGGACCATCCGTGTCACAGGCAGGACTTAAGGTTGTCACTCAAACAATTATTCGGTCGCTGAAATATTATAGTGCGGCCACCATGTCTGTGAGTCTGGCTCGTTTTGTATGTTAAGCAACTCAAACAATCTTTGTAAGTTGCTGTTTTGTAGATTTTTCGTCGCTCGCAATTAGTCGCTCACTCATTATAGTCCAGTAACTTTGTCGCCTAAAAGGGGATATAGCTTGCGTCATATCCGGTAGTTCTGATTGTTTGTGGACTTGTTTATGACGCTATATACCCGCCGTTACTCGCGTAAAATTTTGTAACACAAACAGTCGCGTCTGGGTCTATTAGACCCAAAAGTTAATTATTATATTTTATTCAAACAAAACAAAATATAGGTTTTTTTATAAATAAAATAAAAAGTAGGTAATAAAAATAGGTTATAATCACAATAAGGTTTATAATTATGTAACATTTGTTAACATTACAATAGTTTGAACAATAGTTTGCTTAATCTTATTTTTTTGGTATTATGGAACATATAAACCACAGCATTTTTTTATATATAATATTATTAATGTAATGTTTAAAAACTAATAAATTTTCTTCTAAACAACATAAACAATTTCAATTTTTTATGTAATAAAAAATTTTTCAAACAACCTTCAAAGTCAACATAAATTTACTTCTCAAAATACTTCTTATTCATACTAATTAGTCTTATAACGCAGTCTTTTCTTTAATTCTTAGACATCTGTTGATTACAATTAATGCATAAAAATGCTGTGTGATCTCTACAAAAGAAAAACTTACAAATCCGGCATTGGGTTTTAGATTTTCTGTTCTTTTTAGGGGGGCAAATAGCACATCTCCCACGATGTTTGCAGATTCAGCCGGTAGATCTGCACTTTCTTCATTGCCAAATACTTGAAACATTCTGTTGCGAATGTGTTTGGGCAAAGAAGTGATAGAAGACCTATTTTCTATTTGTGGTTTCACTAATCATCATCATCATCGTCTCAGCCACAAGAAGTCCACAGCTGGACATAGGCCTCCCCTAAGAATTCCCAATATGGCCGGTTGGAAGCGGCCTGCATCCAGCGCCTTCCTGCGACCTTTATCAGGTCGTCTGACCACCTGGTCGGTGGGGTCCAACGCTGCGCTTGCCGGTACGTGGTCGCCATTCAAGAACCTTTCCGCCCCATCGGCCATCGGTTCTTCGCGCTATGTGTACTGCTACTTCAAAGAGCTAATCCACTGAGCTATGTCGGTGACCTTGGTTCTTCTGCGGATTTCCTCCTTTCTGATTCGATCTCGCAGAGACACCGAGCATAGCCCTCTCCATAGCTCTTTACCGTTTATAAACTAGTTTTACTAGTACTAGGTTTTACTAATGATAAAGCCATTTCTTTTAGAAAGTTTCGTCTTTTAACGGAATCTTGTTGCATGCGTGTCATATTTGCGTTATAAATGGCATACGCATTTATCCCTCCTACATTCAGCAGCCCAAAAAATATTGTCAATGGCCATCTTTTGCTATTTCTAGATACAGAATAAGTACCGCACATCCCATCTACTACATCCACTCCACATTTATGCACATTATAATCCGTTTTCATTTCCGGTTTGCGTTGGTCTCCAGTAAGAACATCGATTTTTGCATCGGATGCATTGTTGAGGCTACTAGCACCACTTGGTTTTCTTCGGTGAGTATGATCCCAATGTGCATTCAGGTTGAAAGCCAAAGTAGGTGGAACATATCTCGCGTCCTTGTGTAGCAACAAAGCATGGAGGTATTTCTGGATTATTTTTGCGGATAGTACTTGTTACCGTAAGCTGATAATCTTCAAGTAATTCTGACATCAAGGGGATACTTGTGAACCAATTGTCCATGACTACGTTACGATGAGGACTTCTGATTAGCTCAACCATTCTTTTTACAACATTTGAAGGAGAATTACTCACAGCGTTCGGTCCCTCATTTTGCTTTTCCGTGTACACTTCTAAACGAGCCGTATAAAAAGTTCTAGAGTCAGCCATAACAAATATTTTTATGCTATATTTGGCGAGGTTTGGCATGTATTGCCGAATTAGACAACGCCCACGAAATGGCTCAAGTTTTCCGAACTGTGTCTCCCAAAGAGTAATGTTTTCTTATAATTTCCACAAACTCGGTAAATAAATCTCTAATTGGTGCAAGCTTATCATTTTGTCTCCTCTGCTCTCTTGTATTTAGATCATCAAATCTCAAATATCGAAGCAAGAAATGAAATCTTCGTCGCGACATAGTAGCTATGCACACGTCGGTTCCAGTGCCATCAGTTGCCCAAAAATCCAAGGTATTCAAATGTCCTCCACGGAGTTTCCCACAGTAATAAAGAAGCCCAACCAGAGCTTTTATTTCCACCAAGTCCGTAGGCAAGCAGTCTCTTTCTCTTTGGAAGTTACTGCGAATATTTTCAATAATCATATTGGTAGAGGTTACAACAGTTCCCAATAAACTATCAGGAAACATAAGACTCCAACGGTCTAAAGGTGTCAGTGCATATTTTGCCTGATTGATTGGCCCTGGTGGGTGAAATATAATATTGTGTCTACGGGTGCGAACATTTATTGGGGGCTCCTCAATACTCCAGTTTGCACCATTTTGACCAACATAAAATCCTTGGCGAATGTAACTCAATGGAACATCACTGAGATCAGATTTTCTGTGTAATAAATAGGCAGAAGTATTACCTGTAGAAAAAGGTTCCGGCTCAGGGTTCTGATCATTGCCGCTTTGAAATGAATCCGAGTCATGATCATCTACTTCTAAATTATCTTCAATTTCTGATGACACTTCTCCTTTTAAAAGTTTTTCGATTAACTGATCGTTTAAAACGTTTCGTGATATTTCTGCAATTAAAAAAACAAGGAACTAAATTTTTACACAATAAAAAAATACTTACACAAAACGTCGCTCTTGGGTCAAAACGACCCATACTCACTTTTAACGTCCGTGCTGTCCAAACGCCGCGCGCAAACTGGCCGGGGCGATTTTTTTTTAATGGACTCCGTAGCTAGCTCCAAATGAGCTTTAGCTACTTCAACCGGACTTTTGAGGTGAGGGCAGAGTGCCCAATGTAAGGCAATCTTCACCAAAGGGTTCCCAGGAGGGACGAACCTCGGCTTTGGGCGTTGCCTGGGTGCTGGCCGGGGCGAGGTGTGCGGATGGTCTCTATGCGCGGCAGTAAGTAATAACTTATATTTTGAAAGTTATCGAGTTAGAAATAAGGGCTTGGGTCTTTTCGACCCAGGCGCGACCGTTCGCGGGTTATGAATAATCCAAGTTTGTGACCTCGATTGCAAAACGCAACTTTGTCAAAAATCGAGGAAACCGTAAAATTTTCTGGTTTTTTAAATTTTTTGACGATTGAAACCCTGAAAAATTAGTTTTTGATAGCTTTTATGTAGGACGGTAGAAGAGCAGATAGAATTAGCTATAATATGAGACTAAAGTAGTTTCTGTAAACTTGATAGTTTCTGAGTTACATAGTTTCAGAAATTACAAATAATCCAAATTAAACCGAGTATTTTTTTTAGATTTTGGTGATAAGAAATCAATTCCGTTTACTACACCATTCTTTAAGTCCGTCAGTTAAAGCAATTTTAGTCTGAAACTATTATGAATACACAGTTGTACAAAATCATTTTTGCTAGCGAAAAATCATTAGTATTAGTATTTTTGATACTACGGAGAGTCTAGACGGTGGTACTTTCAAGGTCGAGTCAGACAGCACTTGGCCATTTTTTTCCTATTTCGTTGTTTTTCTACTGGGGATAGTTGTTTAATATCATGGGCTGACATGCCCCTTAATGTTATTTCGCCATTTTGTTACACACTTTAGGGTCATTCATATATTACGTAAGCAGTGAAAAGGCTAGGGGGGTCAAGGCTTGGCTTATTTTTGGTGAAGTTGTGAAGACATAAGCAACATTTTGAAAAATAAACAATTTTTTTTTGTATGGGATTTTATTTTGCATTCACAATGCTATTTTACCTTAATTATTAAATAATGAAAATAAGAAATGGTGAAAAAATTCCACGCGGGCAGGACTTGAACCTGCGTCTAGATCTCAGTACGATCTATGCGTTGCCAATTACGCCACCGCTTTATTTACTAAATAAGGTAAATTTTTTTGTGAAAACAAATCGTAGACCGTAGACCTCATGATAGGGGGACCTACCTTCTGGCGTCGTCTCAAAATGATACCAATGATTACTTAAGCTTAGGGGGAGGGAAGCAGAAATTTTCGTACTTTTGCTGACAAGGGGAGGGAGTTAAAAATAGCTATTTTTCGGCTTACGTAATACTTGAATGATTCCTTATAGGTTTTTTTTACAAATATATCTTTATTGTTGAACATAGGTAGGTATATAGGTAACAAATAACACTTTATCAGTCTCACCATGTCCTGTCCTTGGTTGGACGTACAATATTTAAAACAAAGATTATATGGAGTTAATCTCCTGTGAATTATGAATTTCTAATGTACAATATGATGTTTAATATAAAAAATGTAATGTAAGTATATGTCAATTAAGTAATAAGGTCAAATTATAATCTAATACATCAATTAGTAATTAGGTCAAATTTTTTTATTGCAGGATGAGGGTTAACATCTTTGTTCCCACTTTTTAGATAAATAAGAAAGTATAGACGTACAATATTTAAGGCGTAAATCTAACAGATAAGGCGGCCCAGTTACGGCGCCGACATGGAATTTGCATAACACAGTGATAGAATTCCTTAGCCCTCTTGTCATACTCAAAACATCGCGAGGAAAAAACACTATCGCCAGATGCCACGTGCGGGCACTGGAGGCGTTAATTTGTTCTTGCGATGTTGGTCGTTTTCACTATAACAATAAGGCTTAAAATCCTATCATAGTGTCCCACGCCTGCACTTTATCTGTGCCGTACCCGAACCCTTTCTCAGTGTTTTATGCTTAAAGTCCATTTAAATCAAGCGCATATATTTTAAGGACAGGTACTAAGAGTTCAAAAAAATGTTTTAGGAGAGAATGGCTTTTTTCACATTTTCAATTTATCATACAAAATAATATTTTCGTCGCTGTCATATCAAAACGTCGTAAGTTTAATTACTCTGTTTCAGGAAACACAAAAAACTGTTTTTTTATTGTACTTTGTAAAAATTACACATACTTTTTTTCGGAAAACGCATAATTTTACTGCGTCTATTCAATCGTAATGTCTTTGAAAACAGATTATAACTATAACATAAAAATTTTTCAACATACGACGTTTTGAATTTTTTTTTAATATATAATAACAAAATATACGACATTTTGCTTGTCTTAACGACGTTTTGACAGAAACCTTTTGATAGAAAGGCGTTTTGATAATCCTAAATAAAATAAATAAAAAACAGACATTACTATTAAAAATAGTATAATTCTCGAAAATAATCATCGAATTATATAATTAACGAGTCTTCTGACACGTCTGTCGATAGCTTCAAGCTAATAGCGGGCGGATCCATCCCACATACGCTAACAATACTCCATACAGGAACAGACTTGAGTTGTGTTAAGGCTCAACAGCTGGCCTGAAGTTAAAATTCCGTTGGACCTTGGAGAGGTTGCCCAGTTCTTTCGAAGCAGACTTACCCCTGGACTCAATATAGTTACCGAAGTTAAGGTTTATGGAAAGGTCAATACCAAGAAGTTTGAGATGACTGGGGATGGGAACAGGTACCTACATTCGAAAAAGTGGAAGCCTAGTTGAACGGGCTTCTTTTTTGCATTGAAGAAACGTGCCCGGATCTCCGAGGCCTTAAATCTTACAAGGTTGGCATCACCCAAATCGGAAACAGCCTGCAGAGTAAGATTGGTGCGGTCTACCAAAACTCCTTTTTTTGACCTTGCACGTGAAAAATATTTTTCCGATACGGTGCTATCTTTGCATCTGCACCATGTCTTTCAAGAGCATCACCCCAAAGATGCGACGCAAACAAGATCCCCAGTAGAACGGCGCTGGTGAAATCCGAATTGCTGCTCACTGAGACATTATCTTCAAGGTATGCCAGCGAGAGATAGTTTATAACATGCTCCATTACCTGACATAGAATGGAGGTAATCGCAATTGGGTGATAGATTGCAGGGTCGGTAGAATTACCCTGCTTGGGTATGCGTTCAACGTTGTCGAGTTTCCACGCTTTTCAGTTTGAAAAGAAAGACGATACAGTCGAGGGAGGAGGTCACAAAATAGGAGGCAATTCGGCTGCGCAATTTTGCAAGACAGTAGGAGGTATACCGTCGGGACCACTGGCATTTTTTACGTCTAGGTTACATAGAATTTTGAGAACCTTCTTTTGATGTATGTGGATTTCGCACATTTTACATCCATGAGGTGATAAAGTCTGCAAAGTTGCAGGCTTTCGTCTCCTGTGCCTCGGGCCATACCTGGTACGCTGACTGCTTATTAGCCTCAGCTATACCAGAAGATCGATCCGAGATTATTCGGAGATTGGAATATAGTATTTCATCGCCAGTCCGATAACCTCAGCAACAGCGCTTGCACAGCTCGAAGGATCGCCATAGAAAAGCAGACTTTTAGTCAAGGGTAAGATGCTAGGAAATGCCGAATCTAATCCCAGTACGCTGACCTATATTGTCACACCCGTCTAGTGCTTCTAGGGCTGGAGTCAGGTGAACGACATGTAAGAACGGACTTCACCATACAATGGTCAAACTCCAAAGAGAGCTGAGATTGCCACTTGGTATTGGTCAAGTTCAGTGGTAAGGAGAAGGTCCAAGCAATTATCTATGTGGTTCTCAACGCCGGGTATCCGAGACACCTGGTCAACCAGCTGGGAAAGATTATCGGGCAAGGAAAACTTGTACGCCTCTCTACTAACGTGGTCCATCTCCTGGTATGGAAACATGCATATATGTACATAAACAAAAATATAAAAGATGTGACTACTTTTGAATGTAACAATATTATAAAGTCTTAGTCGTTTAGCCAGTAATTAAACTGAAGTTACAATAACAATCGGTCACTTAGGTTATTTCACTGTTCAGTATTATTGTAGTTTCGTAAAATCAATATAATTGTAAATTATTTTCTGCTCGATGTGAGTAAAAATAACTAACTAACCTCGTTATTGAGGAAGAATACACCTAAATTCCACTGCCGAAAAACTGCCTTTTCGGATTTTAGGTCATAGAACACACGTCAATTGAGTTTGAATTTGTGGCCCCCAATAGAAACTCAAACGTAATTGTATGACATTTTTTTCATTTTCACCCCCACTCCCTTATTTGTCTTTGATCTTTATTGCCTAGAGAAAACATAAGGCAGTGGGTCGTCTGATACTAGTAATAGTATCTTCTTCGTAGTTTGTGCTTAATTCCTATTGCTTTAAGCACTACTTATATGCCCTATATGCATTTAGCGGTAACCGCATTAAAACGTCAAAAGATCTTATGTCAGTTTTTTTTTCTCAAGAAGACGTATGTTAAATCGTGGTTAAATCAAATGTTAAACATACGATAATTTGACAAAGTCATTGAAAATAAGACTTTATGACGAGTGCTTTAAAGTTCATATTCGTAGAAGACAACAACATGTGATAATTTGACACATTCAAGATTACGTTTCAAACAACGCATCCGCGTAATAAAAAAAATTAGAAAAAAAAACATACGACTTTTTGATATGACAGCGACGTTTGTTATATAGACTCGTATAGATTTGATACAGAAGCTCCCACGAGGCTATCAAAGAACATACGCCATCTTTGATGCCACTTGTTAAAAACTATACCGAACAACACCGATACTTAATATCTCATTATACTGGACATTGGCAGAATCACTGAAATCTCGGTGGAAGCCATAATATAAAAGAAGAAGGATAGAACAAAGTGGAGCCGTGTGGTTCCCGGCAGAGTAGAATACATAGGACCACTCCAAGTCTTCCCGTGGATGTCATAAAAGGCAACTTAGGAAACACAAGCTAAACAAAACCAACAAACATCAAAAAGACCTCTCCAACCCGTCTGGCCAGCGTGGAGAGTGTAGGCCAAATCCTCTGACTACTCTGGCTAATGTATTGCTGTGGTAGTACAGAGAGGGTCGTGCTTCTGCAGTGGAGACTAAAAAAGACCTGATGGTTGGATGGATGGATGGAGAACAAAGTAGGAACCCTCGTATCCTGCCTGCATATAGATAAATTACATACCGTCATAGAGTCCTTGGGTTGTATAATGGCATTCGCCGTTAATGAAATGCACTATAAATAAACAATGCATTAAAATCTTCATAATTCACTCTTTTACTACGATTTCTTTATTTACTAATTTTTAATTCAAGAAACAAAATATTTGAGTGGTTAAAGAAATAAGTCTTGAAGATATTTTCGCCAATATCAAAACACAAAATATATTTAAACTGAAAGAAAACCTCGATAACGAACCAACTGAAGTACTAAGAAAAGGTCTATTGAATGTCTTAATTCCGTTTGTAGTTATTGTTGTATTGATCAAATAATAAACAATAAATTACGCAATACTTTAAAACAAGTCAGTGTTGCGGAACCATCGATAGTTTTCCCTATGGGCCGTCCATTAATTACGTGAGGCTCAAAAGAGCCCCCTCTTTTGGAAGGGGGTTCGGCAAAATCACGAAATATCACTCGGGGGTTTATATTAGATATCACGTGTATTTATTTTTTCGTCTAACGTGCGATTTCTAAACCGAAAAATGGCATGTATTGTGACGTTGACTCGCCATTGCCATTCTGTCCGACATTTTTATCATGGTCCTTAGTTGTCTAGACAAAAAATAGGTTATGCTTTATAACTACTTAAAGAAAATTTTTAGGTATTAAAAAATACACGTGATGTTGAGTGGAGGAGGGGGGGGGGGGGGGGGGGGGGTGGGTAGGCTTAAACCTCACCACGTACCACAAAGGGGGGTTAAAAATGCTGAAAAAAAATCACGTGATTAATGGACGGCCCCGGCCTATCGATACCTCGGGTCAATACTATCGATGGTGCTTTATGTGCAATATCAATATCACTACATATCACTACATATTATGAAACAAAGTCCTCCGCCACGTCTGTCTTTCTGTTCGCGATAAACTCAGAAACTACTGCACGGATTTTCATGTGGTTTTCACTAATAGATAAAGTGATTAATGAAGAAGGTTTATAGATGTAATTCATGCCCAACACAGCCGGGGAGGGCTGCTAATTATTGATAAGAGCAATAATTATCGATGGTTTTGCGTCCGTTACTATCGATATTATTGGAAAAACTGACTCTATAGATACTTAAGCTAAATAATGAAATGAAATGAAATTTATTTGCATTGAATGAGTGAAATATAGTTATTATATACATTAATTTATAGTCCTACTAGCAGCCCTATCCGGCTGCGCCCGGCCATGTATTATACCTTAAAACCTTCCTCGTGAATCACTCTATCTATTGGTGAAAACCGTATGAAAATCTGTGGAGTAGTTTTTGAGTTTATCGCGAACAGACAGACAGACAGACAGACAGACAGACAGACGCGGCGGAGGACTTTGTTTTATAATATGTAGTGATACATTCAGCCATTGACGGCGTGCAAATATATAGTATCTAAGTATATTTTTAAAGTTAACAATATTCAAACAAATTATCAGGAAAAATTATGCATTAATCACCAATACTTTCAATGCTTTGGACGAAAAACTATTGATAAATAGATAAAACAAAAATGTATTACTGCCAATAATATCGATCGATAGCATTGCACGTATCAATAGTTATTGCTCAAAAAGTCCTATCAATACTATCGATATTATTGGCAATGCACGATAGACTGTCGATAATAATAGTTTCGCCTTCACTATTGATAGTCTATCAACAGCCATCACTGAAACGAATACTATGTTACCGTGCAAGCCCACTATTTGTCAACTACACAAATTGCTAAATAATTAATTGCCAAAGGCCAATGGTATTAAGTTACATCTATGGTCGTGCTCCTGCAGTGGAGACTAGAAAGATGTGTGGGTGCACGTGCGCGTGTGAGTTTACATTACATCAGAATTTTGTTTATTAACCTATTTACTGTTATTATGATACCAAAGCACAGCGAATTGGGTCATTTTACGTTCGAGGACGAATTAACAGGCTGTGTATGCAACTTTCGCTTACTAGCCAGGCGTGGGCTGACATGCGGTATTATTACTTTCGTCAAAGACAATATAATACTAACGAAATGGACTGCCCACCTCATACAAAAATATTGGACCAAATTAAGGTTGCGAAAAGCAGGCGAATGTGTGTGGCGCAGGAGAGTTCCTTGCTACTCGATACTAGATGGCGGTAATCTGCGTTAGCCTTTAACTTACTAAATATACGGTGTCAATTTAGAATATTATGCCTAAAATATTTTTTTTATTTTTAATAAGATAATTTTGTGAATCATGTTTTTATATTCTCATAATACGGTAGAAACAATGTTGTGTAGTTTCGAGTGGCGCCATCTATGCGAGTCTCTGAGAACAAATCGTATGATTAAGGCGTTGAGACCACATGCTTTCGTCTAGTAGGGTTCAAGCGATATTCAGTACTCTATAGACAGATCCCGTATCTAGTAACAACGCGTTTAAACCAAAAGCAGTGCTTTACTGTAACATACGACAACACAAAGCAGTCAGATGATTTAACGAATAGATGTATTATGTAATAGTTGCCGCGTGGTATGACGGGGCCGTGTGGTTCCCGACAGAGTAGAATAGGACCACTCCAAGTCTTCCCGTGGATGTCGTAGAAGGCAACTTAAGAAACACAAGCTAAACAAAGCCAAAGAGACCTCGACAGCCTGTCTGGCCAGCGTGGAGAGTGTAGACCAAATCCTCTGACTGCTCTGGCTAATATACAGCTCTGGTAGTATAGAGAGGGTTGTGCTCCTGCAGTGGAGACTAAAAAAGAGATGATGATGATGACGGATTGCACAGAGAACGGAATGTCGGTCGCACCGATTGACACACACATCACAGTGAGTCACATCACATTATCTTATTGACGAGCTCCGTAGCGCAGCGGTCAACACGCCTGCCGGCGACACGGATGGTCGATCCCCGGTCAGGTCAAGATGATAAATGATCTTTTTAGGGTTCCGTAGTTAAGTAAGAACTCTTATAGTTTCGCCATGTATGTCTGTCCGTCCGTGGTTTTACTCAGAGACTATAAGTACTAGAAAGCTGTAATTTGGTATGGGCATGTGGTCTCAACGCCTTAATCGTACGATTTGTTCTCAGGGACTCGCATAGATGGCGCCACTCGAAACTACACAACATTGTATCTACCGTATTATGAGAATATAAAAACATGATTCGTAAAATATATCTTATTAAAAATTAAAACAATATTTTAGGCATAATATTTTACCGACCAAAAACATCAAACAATGAAAATTGTATGAAATTTTACATTTTTGAGTACATTTTATGAGTTGGTTGCCTATAACTTTTTAGTTTGTACTTAGTAGTCAGCTCTGATAGTTTTCCTTTTAACTTCAGTATAGGTATATACTATTGCTATTATTACTATTTTTTCAGATATCCATAAATAACCGTTTAGCAGATAGAGGGGGGACGGGACACTTACCTCTAACAAAAATTTGTACTTTAAAACCAAATATTTCAGAAACGGATCCCTAAATCAAAAAATGATGTTCTCAACCTCACAATACTTTTTACAGTCCTATTTAACAATACCCCACACGATGGGTTAATAGAGAAAAAAATTTTTTTTTCATGATTTTTTTCTACCATACTTTTTTGGCATAACTATTATACATACCCATACCAAATTAAAGCTTTCTAGTACTTATAGTCTCTGAGTAAAACCGCAGACAGATGGACAGACAGACAGACAGACATGGCGAAACTATAAGGGTTCCTAGTTTACTACGGAACCCTAAAAATGGGACCCTTACTGACCTGATTACTGTTACTTCGTTATCCGTTTGTCTGTCTGTCACCCACCAGGCTGTAGCTCATGAACCGTGATAGCTAGACAGTTGAAATTTTCACAGTTGGTTTCTGTTGCCGGTATAATAAAAAAATACTAAAAACAGAATTAATTATATTTATTCCATATGTACAACAAACGCGAATTTTAATGTCATTTTTGATAAGGACAATGGTACAGACAGATAGTCAGAACCCATCGAGCGTAAATCCGACTAGCACTTGGCCATTTTTTTTGGGTTTTACCAAAGATGGAAGATGCATTGACCCACGCTGACTCACTAATTACGTTTGGAAACTCAAAATATTTAGGTATTCTAAGGTTTGTGTGTTTCCCGGCAGAGTAGAATACTCGTAGGACCACTCCAAGTCTCCCCGTGGATGTCGTAGAAGTCCGGAAACAGAAGCTAAACAAAGCTATAAACATCAAAGAGACCTCTCCAACCCGTCTGGCCAGCGTGGAGAGTGTAGGCCAAGTCCTCTAACTGCCCTGGCTAATATATAGCTCTGGTAGTACAGAGAGGGTCGTGCTCCTGCAGTGGAGACTAACAAAGACCTGTTGATGATGATTGATGAAGGTTTGTGTATTTTGGATGTTAATTTGTATATCCTTTGTATTTTCTATGGATGGATGAATGAATGAATGAATGAACGCTTTATTGCACCAACACTTAACTGTAAACAATCTTTGACTACGTACTCTCTAGATACCGTCATGCCTTTCTTTCAATGATTAAAAAACTGGCCAATTTTTCAATGCTTGTGTGCGTGACAGCTTTGTGTTATCACACGCGTCCTGTCAATTTATGCCCTGAAAATCCTTCAAATTTTTAGTTGTGTGTGTGCGCGACCACCTAAGAGTCGGCCATTACGCTTTTAAGTTAAAAGAGTCTATCTAGGTTTTATATAATCTAAGTCTAAGGTTTGTGTTTTTGGATATTAATTTGTATATCCTTTGTACTTTCTATGGATAAATGAATGAATGAATGAACGCTTCATTGCACCAACACTTAACAGCAAACAATACACGAATTTAATCCAAACAAAGGAACAGGTAATTAGTACAAAAGGCGAATGATTTATTATATAGTTTTGAGCAAATTTTATATTGTATACGTATTCCTAAAGCTGCGATAGCTATCGCAGCTTTAGGAATAGGTATACATACAGTCCACAGAACCCCTAAGGGTTCTGTGGACTAAAAACGCAACCCAAGAATTGAAGATTTGTACCCAGCCCCAATTTCCATGTAGACAAACCTGGGGTACGATTTTTTAAATTTCGCTGTTCGAGAAACAAAATAGAGGCAGGCCAAAGAAAAGATAGATGGAGTGTGTGAAGGAGGATATGGGGAAAAAGAAGGTAATGAAGGAGATGGCTCGAGATAGAGCGAAATGGAAAAGTTTACATGCTGTCCCGACCCCACATAAAGTGGGATAAGGTGAGGACAAAATAGAGAATAAGAAGAAGCAAACGAGCGGTTTTTCCATACAAAAATCGTTTGAAGACCAGTGCCACACGTTAAAAAAGTACCCCCTATTAAGGATGCGCTAGTCCGGAACTCGAACTCGTCGGCGCACGTGGCTAATTTGCGTGCTATTTCGCTGAGAAAGGGATAGACTCGGTTTTGAACAGTGCGGAACTATTTACACCGATGTATAAGCACATGGGAACTACACAGTCTAGTGTGTGCAAACACAAATATTGTTGAGAATCCAAATTTTATCTTCTAAAAATTCGCGAGTATGCGTTTGGGAGAAGTGTTCTTGTGATAAAACAGCTGAATGTTTTAATTAAAAGTAAAGTTATTAATTTTTTTAATAATCAAACTATGCTTATATGAATTTTGTTTTAGAAATTTTATAGTAAGTAGTATTAGTAGTAAGTGGGTGCAAGCGTTAAATACAAATACTTTTATTTTGCTCAAAATGCTACAGAATCTTATAAAATACCTAATGAATATGGTATGCGTTACTCCAGCCGAAAAGTATCTCTTTTCGAAAATTGACAATGTCAAATAATTAGAGCCTAACGTGGTATAAAAGTGCCTGAAAGTCTTGAATTTGTGCCGCCAGCCGTTTAAGAGATATTTGAAAAAACAATTTCTGGCTGGCGTAACGTTACTCCAGCCGAATTTTTTTGATCCAGACTACCTAGCTCTAAATGAAGTACACACACGGATAGCTTCAATTTGTGCCCAAAAGTGCCTTATATTTTCAAATTTGTGCTCCATGCGGTTTTAGAGATATTCAATTTTCGGCTGGAGTAACGTTTGCTCAGTTGCTGTATCTCTGAAACGGCAGGCCAATCAACCGTCGTTTTTTGTATAGATATAGAACGCTATTTGTGCCGATTTGTGCCATAGGTTTCATAAGTATCACTATTATGGTTAACGAGTTATGATTTTTTCTCTAAATATCGAAAATAGGCTCTAGCTCTTAAACAAGGAAACCTTAACAATTCAAACTGGTACCAACATGTAGTTCTTATACCACTACACATAATAAGAAGATATCATCAGCCCATCCCTCAAATTCGGTGAGTTATGACGATATTACTTGTTTCGGAAAGTCAAATCCGGTCCTGTCATTTTGAATAAAGAATTGACTATTTTTCTGTGAGCTGACTGATTTCATATTGATACATTATTTTAAATGTATCAATATGAAACAAAGAGCTTATTTATAGCGTATAATATTAGATGTTATTATTATATTGGTAAGATGGCTTAATTTGGAACCGTGGGTCGGGAAGTCCTAATTACGATTATGCGTCGTCATTCGTCCCGTCAGTCATTGCCTTTTGTGTTGCTCTGCGCTATTCATTCATCAATCATCGTCCTCCCGAACTGGGTAAAACCTTCTTTTTAAGAGGATCCACTACCTGTAATTTTCATACAAACAGCGGTAACTCTTCCACCCCCCTTAACCTTTACGAAATGAGGAAATTTTGGCTTTTTATTGATTCGGTTTAGATTAATTTAAATAAATAAAAATGCCCCGGGTATTTTTTTAGTAAAAAATATGGATATTTACTTAGATGCTCATAACTTTTCTTGTAAGCAATATATCTTAAATATCAAAACGTACAGCCCTACCTCTCCAATTTATCAATAACTAACTGTTACCCGCGGCATCGCCCGAGTGAAATATAGCCTATGTCCTTCTCAGTTCCCATTCACTTTCGCATTTGAAATATTAAGTATTGAAAATATTGAAATTGGACTATGTTTAAGGGGTGGGAAGCGTTATCGCTTTTTGTACGAAAATTTCCAGGTAGACCTCGTTCTTCTTAATTGTAGACCCTATTTCTTGCAACTTTAACATGCTTAATCTGAGCAAAATAGATATAGGACACATAAATATTGTAACATCTAATGTACTCTATTTTCGTGAATAAAATATTCATTATCATTATCAATAAATAAATAATTTAATAAATAAATATATACGGAAAAATCACACAGATTGAGCTAGTACCAAAGTAAGTTCGAGACTTGTGTTATGGGATACTAACTCAACGATACTATATTTTATAATAGATACTTATATAGATAAACATCCAAGACCCAGGTCAATCTGAAAAAGATCATTTTCCATCTTGACCTGACCGGGGATCGAACCCGGGACAATCCGTGTCGCAGGCAGGCGTGTTGACCTCTGCGCCACGGAGCTCGTTAATGCATGCATCAATGCATAATCAAACCTTGTCTTTATAATATACTAGCAGTTACCCGCGACTTCGTCCGCGGTGACTTCAGGTTTGGAATGCGGGGATTAAAATATGACGCTTCAAAGCGGAAAATTAAATATACACCCCGATTTACCCCCTTAGAGGTTTAATTTCGGGAAAATATTAAAAATGTTACTCATTATTTTTGCCGTTCTCAATCCACACGAAATTTCATACAAATATGTCCAAGGAATAAAAAGTTTCATATAAACTTTAATCCTCTATTTCACCCCCTTAGGGGATGACTTTTGAAAAATCCTTCCTTAGTGGATGCTTACGTCATAAGAGGAATAAGTAAGCAAAATTTCAAATTTCTAGCTCAAAGGGTTTGGCCTGCACGTGATCTTTGATAATTGCCCATTTTTTAAAGTATTAAAATGAATATAGTATGTTATCCTTAATATATAGACATATGCCATCGCGGATTTTTCTATAGACCTAAATAAGATACACAATTCCACCATACATTGTTTTGTTATAACTCAAAGGGTTGAGACAGCGTTTTCGTTGAAAGCTCCCAAACGGCTCATTTTTTATGACACCTTCAACAAATATCGTTGGTATATACAAAAATGTATACGAAAACTTAACAAACTATATACTAAAACCTTCCTCGAGAACCACGCTATCCATTGGAGAAAACCGCATGAAAATCGGTTCGGTAGTTTTGGAGTTTATCGCGAACAGACAGACAGACAGACGCGGCGGGGGACTTTGTTTTATAATATGTAGTGATAGTGATTAGTGATAGTGAAGTTTAGACAACGACATAAACTTAGCAAAGCGTTAGGTAGATCAATACCAGACACTGGGATAGCTAGATTCTTTCAACATTACGTTCATCAATCTAAACATATTTTTTGCTTGTCACCTCCAATTAGGTTTCCCAAAATTTTTTTGTTGATGTCATCTTTCCTCAGAAACTGAATCCTTTATAATCAGGTAGGTATACCGTCTCTTTAGGGTTCCGTGCAACGTTGTTGAGTCAAATATCCTAAAGACAGTTAAGGTCAAATTTACTTATAGATTTATAGCTGTTACCCGCGGCTTCGCCCGCGTGATATATAGCCTATGTCCTTCTCAGTACCCTAACCTGTGTGTATGCCAAATTTCGTTATGATCGGTTCAGAAGATAGGGCGTGAAAGCGTAACAAACAAACAATCACTTTCGCATTTATGATATTAGTTAGGATTAGGATATTAACCACAAGGACCCCGTTGCTGGAATTATGTTATATATTGAGTTTATAGTAATGGCTTTGTAATAAAAACTGCTATTAAAAAAAACACAAGGATGCAAATACATATCTATAAATAAATAAATAAATAAATATATAAATAAATATATACGGACATATCACACAGATTGAGCTAGCCCCAAAGTAAGTTCGAGACTTGTGTTATGGGATACTAACTCAACGATACTATATTTTATAATAGATACTTATATAGATAAACATCCAAGACCCAGGTCAATCTGAAAAATATCATTTTCCATCTTGACCTGACCGGGAATCGAACCCAGGACCATCTGTGTCGCAGGCAGGCGTGTTGACCGCTGCGCCACGGAGTATAGACAAAATGTATACTACATATATGTCATCATCATCATCATCAGGTCTTTTTAAGTCTCCACTGCAGGAACCTTTTCTGTATTACCAGCGCCATATGTTAGCCAGAGCAGTCAGAGGCTTTGGCCTACACTCTCCACGCTGGCCAGACTGGTTGGAGAGGTCTCATTGATGTTTGTTAGCTTTGTTCAGCTTGTGTATTCTAAGTAGCGTTCTACGAAATCTACAGAAAGACTTGGAGTGGTCCTATTCTACTCTGCCGGGGACCACACGGCATAATGCGATATAATAATATACCTAAATGGACAAAATGCGAACTACATTATGTTTGTTTTGTTTTTCGTATGTGTAAGTGGCCAACACTGGTGTCAGATTTTTCAAGCTGCCTTAAGGCATCTGACATAGCTTAAAGACTGCCATCAACGATGACAGCCGGGACCAACGGCTTAACGTGCCTTCCGAAGCACGGAGGAGCTCGAGATATTTTTATGCCACTTGCGGTCACCCATCCAAGTAGGGACTGCACCAGAGGTTGCTTAACATACGTAAGCGCTCATAGAGCTCACACGCACTGGACCATCGGGCCAACTACATAATATGTCATCATGATCATCCGGTCTTTTCAAGTCTCCACTGCAGGAACCTTCTCCGTACTACCAGAGCCATATGTTAGCCAAAGCAGTCAGAGGATTGGCCTACACTCTCCACGCTGGCCAGACAGGTTGGAGAGGTGTCATTGGTGTTTATAAGCTTTGTTTAGGGGTGTAATATTTAAACGAGTGACTGTAAATTCAAATTTTAAGTGCCCAAATAATGATTTTTCGCTACTAAAGGAGATTGCCCACGGATGGTATCATAAAAATATTGAATGTGTCAAAATACATAATAATAATAATAAATAATAAATACATACGGACAAATCACACAGATTAAGCTAGCCCCAAAGTAAGATCTTAAGTAAGACTTGTGTTATGGGATACTAACTCAACGATATTATATTTTATAATAGATACTTATATAGATAAACATCCAAGACCCAGGTCAATCTGAAAAAGATCATTTTCCATCTTGACCTGACCGGGGATCGAACCCGGGACCATCCGTGTCGCAGGCAGGCGTGTTGACCGCTGCGCCACGGAGTATAGACAAAATGCATACTACATATATGTCATCATCATCATCATGAGGTCTTTTTAAGTCTCCACTGCAGGAACCTTTTCTGTATTACCAGCGCCATATGTTAGCCAGAGCAGTCAGAGGCTTTGGCCTACACTCTCCACGCTGGCCAGACTGGTTGGAGAGGTCTCATTGATGTTTGTTAGCTTTGTTCAGCTTGTGTATTCTAAGTAGCGTTCTACGAAATCCACAGGAAGACTTGGAGTGGTCCTATTCTACTCTGCCGGGGACCACACGGCATAATGCGATATAATAATATACCTAAATACTTACCTAAATAGACAAAATGCGAATCTACATAATTGTCATCATGATCATCCGGTCTTTTCAAGTCTCCACTGCAGGAACCTTCTCTGTACTACCAGAGCCATATGTTAGCCAAAGCAGTCAGAGGATTGGCCTACACTCTCCACGCTGGCCAGACAGGTTGGAGAGGTGTCATTGGTATTTATAAGCTTTGTTCAGGGGTGTAACATTTAAACGAGTGACTGTAAATTCAAATTTTAAGTGCCCAAAAAAATGATTTTTCGCTACTAAAGGAGATTGCCCACGGATGGTATCATAAAAATATTGAATGTGTCAAAAGTTCATATTATTAATTATTCTTATTTTTATTTAAGATTATTTTATTTACAGCTGGAAAACCTCTACTTCACAGCACAAAACATTGATTTTCGCATTTCCCATTCCCCTACGTTTATAATGTTGCCACTTTTAATTGTGATTTTAACCATTGTGAAATCGTTTACTACAATATGACTACAATCGATATTTTTAAATTGAAGCCTTGTACATGCGTAACGTGCGTTAACTGGTTAAGAGTTGATGAATTAAAACTCAGCCGGATAGTACAATGTAATGTAAAATGACTAACTTCACATGCAACAAGAGCGTCCGTGTCACTTTTTTCGCGGGATTCATGTCGTGAAAGGAATTCTCGTACATCATATAATTCAAACATATTATTGTTACAAATGAATGATATCCACATGATATCCGATGACGAGCTCCGTGGCGCAGCGGTCAACACGCCAGGCTGCGACACGGATGGTCCCGGGTTCGATCCCCAGTCAGGTCAAAATGAAAAACGATCTTTTCAGATTGACCTGGGTCTTGGATGTTTATTTATATATGTATTTGTTATAAAATATTCTATCGTTGAGTTAGTATCCCATCATAACACAAGTCTCGAACTTACTTTGGGGCTAGCTCAGTCTGTGTGATTTGTCCGTATATATTTATTTATTTATTATTTAAAACACTTAAACGATCATGCGTTAAGAAAGTCTTTGTAGTAGGTCAGTGCATATTATACAGCCTGATGCGCGCCTCTGACACGGGTTCTGTCAGCTTCTTTATAACATCTCCCCAAATAGCTGCGTTTTATCAGACCGTACAATCGCTAGCGTTTTTGATGATAAGAAACGACTATTTTTACCCAACTGACTCACAAGTAGGAGGTAATGTTTTTCACGCGTATGCATGTATAATTATAAGTACATAAATATGCGCGTGAGTAAGTACATAAATAATAAATATGTCTGTTTCATTGTTCTTTCTTTTCTTTCTTCTTTTTAATTATGGCTTCCACCGAAATTTCAGTGATTCTGCCAATGTCCAGTATAATGAGATACTAAGTATCGGTGTTGTACGGTATGTGGCATCAAAGATGGCGTATGTTCTTTGGCAGCCTCGTGGGAGATTTTGGCGACAAATCTATACGAGTCCATTTAACAGTCTGCTTTAACTATTTCACAAATTGTTCTCGAGCACGAGCATTTATAACACCAAACTACACCAATTTCATATTGTAAAGTCCACTTAAATCAATTTGCAAAATTGTACAAGGCAAACGACAACTGAACCCCTTGACTTCCCACCAAAAACTCCTGTTTCATTGTTGCTTCCTGTAGCCTAAATGACTTGAGCAATTTTGAAGTGAGAAGTGTCATTAGATTCGTATTCTTCCGAGTATCATGCGCTAGTGACGTCAGCAAAAATCAAGATGGCGGGAGCACCGTCGTCTAACTGACGCCTACCTTGTAGTGTAGCATGCTTTAATTTGGTCCAATATTTTCGTTTGAGGTTGGCAGTCTCATCATCGTCAGGTCTTTGTTAGTCTCCACTACAGGAGCACGATCCTCTCTGTACTTCCAGAGCCATATATTAGCCAGAGCAGTCAGAGGACTTGGCCTACACTCTCCACGCTGGCCAGACGGGTTGGGTTGGGTTGGCAAATACGTTAGCATTATATTGTCTATGGTAACACCAAAAATACTACAAGAACTAGATTTTTTATTTTATCTGATTAAGCAGTAGAAGAATATATTGCCGGATGGCATTCACATATTCTAGCGCCTTAACCCACGTAAAGCCGAAATCCCATACAAACGTAGTTAGGTTTAAGTTTTACAACAGTTAAGCCAATCTCAACCAAATTTCGTACATACGACTGGATAAGGCATATTGATGTTTATAATCAGATTTCAACTTTAAAAACGATACCTATACAAAATTACAGCGAGTAGAAGTTTTCGCGAAAACTTAACCTATAGCACTGCTATTGGGAAGTGGCTTAAAGAACGCTGCATACCTACCTATTTCGGCAGCGCCATATATAGCGTCAACAATTTAACTAAGGTTCAGTAGACCTATTTCCAAAGTTGAATCCAAATCATTTCAAATAATTTTGTTAGTATTGGATTGTTGAAGGTTTTATTAAGTATTATTATGTGTTGTACTTTTCGTCACTAAATTACCATAGATCCACTGATATTATACGAGATTTCCTTTGAATTTTGCTAAAAAAAGTGCGTAAGATTACCATCAAAATCCCCAGGGGTGAGTCAATCCGACAAAATGATTAACCTTTCCTATAGGATCAATGCTGTGAACACATGTTTTTTAGGGTTCCGTAGTAAACTAGGAACCTTTATAGTTTCGCCATGTCTGTCTATCTGTCTGTCTGTCCGTCCGCGATTTTACTCAGAGACTATAAGTACTAGAAAGCTGTAATTTGGTATGGGTATGTATATTATTTATAGCAAAAAAGTGGTAGATAATGATTAAAAAAAAAATTATGGTAGCTCCCATACAAGTAAAGAGGGAGTAATATTTTTTTTTCTATACAAACCCATCGTTTAAATAAAATTATTTTAATACGGTTTTTATCGCGTTTATTACATTATTTATACACCTAACGTTTCGAGCACTTTACAGTGTTCGTGGTCGCAGGTAGACTAAGTTGACATTTGTCTAGTATTTTATAAGAACTGCAAAATCTACCGCCTAAAATATTTATTGATAACGTTCCGGATGTACGCAGTATTGGCTCACGGTGTCTGAAGGTCTTGCAGTCTTCTGCTTAGCTTGAGATTTGATTAAACTAACGCAACTACGGAACCCTACAATGCGCGTGGCCCGACACGCACTTGGCCGGTTTTTTATCATACAACTTGCTGGGCGGTCAAAAACTTTTGTATGAAAAAGTTTTACGGTCAGTTCGTATATTTGGTTCCATATTAAAGGTTGTTCGTTTTGACGGACTGAGTCACCCGTCTAAGGGATGTCAATGGTTTATTTTTTCACGCAGTTTAAATATAAAAAAATTAAAGCTAATCAAATATTTCACCCCATTTACAGCCATTCGAATATTTAAATGGGTACCTAGTATCTGCTAAAGGCTCCACACTAGGCACACTAGCGACGCCAATAATTTTTTTCCTAATACTTTACAAATAGAAAGAAATTCAAGAATGTAAATCATATAAGCACTAGTAAATAACCTGAAGTATTTTTGGAATCATGTTTTAATATTATGAGAGGCAGTCATTAAGAGAATATATGATTACCGCCTAAAATGGCCGTTTTTGGCGGTAATCATATATTCTCTTAATGACTGATTCTCATAAATTTTAAAAATATTGTAAAGTGTTAGGAATAAACTCAGGGAATAAAATGATTGGCGTCCCTACTGTACCTAGTATCTGCTTATGATGTTATGTGCCTGATATATTTTTATAGGAGAAGTTGTACAGTGTTATTAAAATACCTACAGTGCTATTTAAAGATCCATCCGCAAATACTGTATTGATTCTAAACGCCTGGCCTTTTTTTCGTTTGATCTCGGAATCACAAGTCTAAAAGAATACAAAACCGCAAGAAAATAGGTATAAAATAATAAAAAAAAATTTAAAAAAAAAACAAAATCCGACTTCAACTCCTATATTAAATAAATCGAAACTAAAAAGTAGAAAACAATAATATCTTGTTGATGGAGTTAGTGTGAAACATTGTAACAATATAAATAACTGTTTACATGTATCTCACGAAGTGTAAAATTCTTTTTGATATAATCTTATTTTATTTTTACAATTAAATTACTTGATGGTAAGAGTACAATGAACAAAATCCAAAAACATTATATAACACTAATTATAAATAGTTATTTATAATTAGTGTTTTATAATGTTTTTGCAACTGTTACACATTTAATTAAAAACGGTTTAACGCGATAAAACCGTATTTAAATTAATTTTATTTAATTAAAAATCATCAAGATACTGAATACTTTTTGATAAAAATTGATAGGACCATCTATGAATACATATGTAATAAAAAATAATTATTCTATTTTTTTTTTACAGTAGACCAACCCAAGATTAAATTAAATTAATTTATCACTGACTAAATAATCGCGTCATAACCATACAAAAAGGTACAGTTGAACTAAGGAACCCTATTTTTGATGCCAGTTAAATAACTTCATACATAAGTTCGAAATTTGATTAGTTTCATTTTGTCCAGAAGACGATTTTTTTTTAAATCTATGATTTTGTCCCATGTGTTTTTTTTTTTGTTTTTGTTAGGGCTTTCACGCATTACGTATTTAGCCAGTATCAAGTAAGTAAGTTTACCGCGCTGTTTCGAGTTTTCTTTACATGGGAATAATAACTAAATGTTATCTTTTATTTATTTTTTTCTTCTGGGATTAAAATAATGCCAGGTGTTCAGAATCAGTTTGTATACCCGAATATTTATAGTTTTGGACCTTAGAGTATCAATAATTCATACTCTAAGTTTTGACCCTATAAGGAGAAATACAGTTTTTCGATTTGAACAACTTTCCTATGGGACCAATGTTGGGAAATCGAATATTTTTGACATTTCTATTCAAAAATATTCAGTCGCCCGCTCAATTTGTGTGGGAATGTATTTTTTCCCAGCATTGCTCTCAATGGAGAAATTGTCCAAAATGACGGGCTGAACCACCCCTAAAAGGATCCTTAATGATCAATATTTCATGATGCAACAAATGATGTAGACTTAATATTTTAGGAAGTGAATAACATGCAAAAATTTATCG
Organism: Rhodophaea formosa; assembly: GCA_963082605.1. Lineage (NCBI taxonomy): Eukaryota > Metazoa > Arthropoda > Insecta > Lepidoptera > Pyralidae > Rhodophaea > Rhodophaea formosa. The sequence goes on along the minus strand of OY720229.1, from coordinate 8,690,392 downwards.
TTAATTGTTTGTTTATATTACTGTGCGATGCTGTGAATTGTCAGAAAATTAAGTTTGCGAGCGACCGCGGGTTTAGTGAAGGTCAGTAGACACTTATCTTACTCACCATCATCATCATCAGGTCTTTTTAGTCTCCACTGCAGGAGCATAACCCTCTCTGTACTACCAGAGCCATGTATTAGCCAGTCAGAGGATTGGCCTTAACTCTCCACGCTGGCCATTTCAATAGATCAGTATATTTTTTATTTAAAATTTTGGTTTAATCTATGCTTGCTACTGCGGAAAAGCCCGATGACCCAGTGGCGTAAGCATTATTAGTGCTTACTCATGCTAAGCAACCCCGGGTGCAGTCCCCACTTGGATGGGTGACCGCAAGTGGCATAAAATATCTCGAGCTTCTCCGCGCTTGGGAAGGCACGTTAAGCCGTTGGTCCCAGCTGTCATCGTGATGGCAGTCGTAAAGCTATGTCATGCCTTTAGGCAGCTTGAAAAATTTGACACCAATGTTGGCCACTTACACGAAAACTAACAAACTACGCAACCCTTCATACGCGAGTCCGACTCGCACTTTGCCACATTAATATTTCTCTATGCCTCTTTGGACACCACCAGCAGCCAGCATGGAAGATTATACACAACGCCCCCATTTCAATGTCACAAGTGGCAATGATCCTTATCGCAAATTCCGAATCAAACATTATGGTGGCTCGAACATTGCACGGGCCAATGCGCAGTACACAATATTAGGTTCATCGGGGCGCGCGGGGGGAGGCGGGGCGCGTACTGCGCAACCCGCAGTTAAGGATGCGCTAGTCCAGAACTCGAACTCGTCGGCGCACGTGGCTAATTTGCGTGCTATTTCGCTGAGAAAGGGATAGACTCGGTTTTGAACAGTGCGGAACTATTTACACTGATTTATAAGCACATTGGAACAGTGTGCGCAAACACAAATATTGTTGAAAATCTAAATGTTCTTCGTCTAAAAATTTGCGAGTATGCGTTTGGGAGAAGTGTTCTTGTGATAAAACAGCTGAATATTTTTATTAAAAGTAAAGTTATTTATATTTTTTAATAACCAAACTATGCTTGTATGAATTTTGTTTTAGAGATTTTATACTCCTTCCAGTATTTAATTGTGCCCAAAGTTGCGTTAAAATTACGTGTTAAAACGGAATGTTTTGAGACTCGCAACTTTTAAATTACTTATAATTTTACAATTATGATTCCATACAAGCATAGATAACGACAAGACAAATCTATAGAATTAAAAACTTTAAACGGACGATACCGAACAACGGAGTCATCACCCGTACAGAATTTGTATGGCGAAAGACCTGACTAGCGTACCCTTAATATCCGAGCCGCCATAAACTTTGATTCAGACTGTGCCTACTTAACGACGAAGGAGGAGGCGAATCTAGAGGTGCGATGATCAGGAATATCGAACAAATTGTACCTGTTTTACTATTTCCAGGTGACTTCTGCAAAGATGACGGCGGACTGAGGGGAAACTGCACCAAGATCCAGCAGTGTGAACACGCCAGGAAGATCGTTAAAGGTGGAGGATTCCCAACGGTACCTGTCTGCCTCTAACTAATATTCATCATCGGCATCAGGTCTTTTTAGTCTCCACTGCAGGAGCATGACCCTCTCTGTACTAGAGCCATACATTAGCCAGAGTAGTCAGAGAATTGACCTACACTCTCCATGCTTTTGTTTGTTTTTCGTATGTGTAAGTGGCCAACACTGGTGTCAGATTTTTCAAGCTGCCTTAAGGCATCTGACATAGCTTAACGACTGACATGATGACAGCCGGGACCAACGGCTTAACGTGCCTTCCGAAGCACGGAGGTGCTCGAGATATTTTTATGCCACTTGCGGTCACCCATCCCAGTAGGGACTGCACCAGGTAGGTAACATACGTAAGCGCTCATAGAGCCCACACCCACTGGACTATCGGGCTCCATGCTGGCTAGACGGGTTGGTCTCTCTGATGTTTATAAGCTTTTGTTTAGCTTGTGTTTCCTAAGTCGCCGTACGACATCCACGGAAAGACTTGGAGTGGTCCTATTCTACTCTGCCGGGTTACCCGGAATCACACGGCGTGAATCATTACGTTACATAGTGAAACCGTTATACTAAACCGATATAAAAAATATTCCACCGCATTAAAAAATAGCGGTATCAGCGAGTACCATCCATGGTGCAATCCAAGCTATGCCACAGTGGTTCCCGGCAGAGTAGGATAGGACCACTCTACGTCTTCCCGTGGATGTCTTAAAAGGCGACGAAGGAAACACAAGCTAAACAAAGCTTATTAACATCATAGAGACCTCTCCAACCCGTCTGGCCAGCGTGGAGAGTGTAGGCCAAATCCTCTGACTACTCAGGCTAGTATATGGCTCTGGTAGTACAGAGAGGGTCGTGCTCCTGCTGTGGAGACTAGAAAGACCTGACGATGATGATGAATCAAAACGTTACATAGTGAAACCGATATACTAAATCGATATAAAAAATAATTTCACGGCGTTAAAAATTGCGGTATCAGCGAGTACCATCCTTATGGTGCAACCCAAGCTATGCCATTGAGTGGTTTCCGGCAGAGTAGGATAGGACGACTCCAAGTCTTCCCGTAGATATCGTAGAAGGTGACTTAGGAAACACAATCCCTATTAATATCAAAGAGACCTCTCCAACCTGTCTGGCCAGCGTGGAAAGTGTATGCCAAGTCATCTAACGGCTCTGGCTAAATACAGCTTTCATCATCATTTCGTGTAGGTGACACGGTCAGTCGACCATGCACACCCTGGTGTCAGAGTTCTGCGGAACCGCCTCTAGGCGTGACGTGGTTACAGCTCTGGTAGTACAGAAAGACTCATGCTCCTACAATGGAGACTGAGGAAGACCTGATGAAGATGATGATGGTATACCCCAATATTCTAAACGCCTATGGTTCCGCTTAAGAGGGAAGGAATTGTGGCAATATTTGATAAGTTTGGTATAATATTAAGCATTCAATCAATTAATCTCCTTTTTAAGGTTGAAAATAAACAGGACGGGCGAATACCGAAGGCTTAGTAAAAGGGTTCCCTTTTTACCCTTTGTGCATGGAACCCTAAAAGATTATATTTTTCAGGTCTGTGGGTTCAACGGAATCGACCCAATGGTCTGCTGCCCCTTCCAATCACAGAGAAAAGGGTAAGAAAATACTTCATATTATAATGACATACATACATACATACTATCACGTCTTTTTCCCCTGCGGGGTAGACAGAGCCCAGGTCTGTGAAACCTTGAGGTCACGTTTAGCACGTTGGTGGGCTTGTAGGTGAGAACAGAATCAAAATAGTGATGGGATGCTAACCGCATCGCCTATAGAAATGATTCCTGATGCCCATTCCCTCGATCGGCTTTTACGATCTGCGCGGGAAGAGAAACAGCTGGTACATTCTACGTTTTTTCTTTTCTCCCCGACCAGCTTGGAAGATTATAATGGCCTTAGTCTGTAGCTTTTGAACAATTAATAAATACATATTATCTAATAAGATAATTTTAAATATGATATGACGTGAAAAAGTGCCTGCAAAGGCCTATTTTCTGAATAAACGTTTTGATTTTTGATTTTGATCAAAAACAATATTGTACTGTTTTTGATCAAAATCAAAAATCAAGCCGAGCCGTGTGGTTCCCGGCAGAGTAGAATAAGACCACTCCAAGTCTTCCCGTGGATGTCGTAAAAGGCGACTTAGGAAACACAAGCTAAATAAAGTTTACAAACATCAAAAAGACCTCTCCAACCCGTCTGGCCAGCGTGGAGAGTGTAGGCCAAATCCTCTGACTACTCTGGCTAATACATTGCTGTGGTAGTACAGAGAGGGTCGTGCTCCTGCAGTGGAGACTAAAAAAGACCTGATGGATGGATGGAATATTGTACTACTTTTTAGTTTACACTTTCATGCTGGTTTGGGAGAAAAAGAAAAACATAGAATATACCAGCTGCTTTTTTCCCGCGCAGACCGTAAACCGTATAAGGGATTGGGCGAAAATCAAAGGTATCACGTCAATAGGCGATGCGGCTAGCAACCCATCACTATTTTGATTTCGCTTTCCACCTTAATACTCACGAACACTTGCCTGTGGTTCCCCGCAGACTAGAATAGGACCACTCCAAGTCTTCCCGTGGATGTCGTAGAAGGCGACTTGGGAAACACAAGCCAAACAAAGCTTACAAACATCAAAGAGAGCTCTCCAACCCGTCTGGCCAGCGTGGAGAGTGTAGGCCAAATCCTCTGACAACTCTGGCTAATGGCTTGGGTGGTGCAGAGAGGGTCGTGCTGCAGTGGAAACTTACAAAGACCTGATGATGATGACTTACTAACACGCTAAACGTGACCTTTGCGATTTATGACCTTGGATTATTTTGTGTCTACCCCGCAAGGGATAAAGACGAGATGTGTATGTAGTACTAATGAATAGACTGCCTTATACAGAAATATTGGACCAAATTAAGGAGATGCATGAATTTTTCGGGGTTTAGTGACTTTTAAGGAAAACGGAAATATCCCAACTATATGTATAACAAATGCTGCGAAGTGAGTTTGTTTGTTTATTTATTTGTCTGTCACGCTTTCACGCCCTATCTACTGAACCGATCATCATTAAATTTTAATCAAAATTACTATCATCATCATGATCATCAGGTCTCTCTTAGACTCTACTGCAGGAGCACGACCCTCTCTGTACTACCAGAGCCATATATTAGCCAGAGCAGTCAGAGGATTTGGCCTGCACTCTCCACGCTGGCCAGATGGGTTGGAGAGGTCTCTTTGATGTTTCTAAGCTTTTTTACCTTGTGTTTCCTAAGTCATCTTCTACGACGTTCACAGGAAGACTTGGAGTGGTCCTATTCTACTCCGAGAACCGCACGGCGAGGATAGGGGCTAAATTATCATTTATATATATATATTTTTCTTACAGCCGTGTCGACTTGACGAAAAGAAAATCCTACAATGGTAAGTTCATCAGAATTTTGATAATCTTTTTTTAAATGAATCAATTGAGTGAGATGATGTCGAAGGTGGTAGGTACATGCAAACCCAAATAATACGTAAGTAATCACTCTTGTCTTGAAAATCCCTAATTCGGTATTTGCCTAATGTTAAGATTATATAAAATTTGTTTCCAATGATACTCATTTCTATCGAAAAACACTATAAAAAACACTTTTAATTTGATATCGATTCGTTTAGTGTTCTTAAAGCTTCTTTAAAGTTGGGTGAATAGGACCATTTTTAAAAGTATGAAAATCTTAAATTACACTTATACTGTACTAGCAGTTACCCGCGACTTCGTCCGCGGTGACTTCAGGTTTGGAATGCGGGGATTAAAATATGACGCTTCAAAGCGGAAAATTAAATATACACCCCGATTTACCCCCTTAGAGGTTTAATTTCGGGAAAATATTAAAAATGTTACTCATTATTTTTGCCGTTCTCAATCCACACGAAATTTCATACAAATATGTCCAAGGAATAAAAAGTTTCATATAAACTTTAATCCTCTATTTCACTCCCTTAGGGGATGACTTTTGAAAAATCCTTCCTTAGTGGATGCTTACGTCATAAGAGGAATAAGTAAGCAAAATTTCAAATTTCTAGCTCTAAGGGTTTGGCCTGCACGTGATCTTTGATAATTGCCCATTTTTTAAAGTATTAAAATGAATATAGTATGTTATCCTTAATATATAGACATATGCCATCGCGGATTTTTCTGTAGACCTAAATAAGATACACAATTCCACCATACATTGTTTTGTTATAACTCAAAGGGTTGAGACAGCGTTTTCGTTGAAAGCTCCCAAACGGCTCATTTTTTTATGACACCTCCAACAAATATCGTTGGTATATACAAAAATGTATACAAAAACTTAACAAACTATATACTAAAACCTTCCTCGAGAACCACGCTATCCATTGGAGAAAACCGCATGAAAATCGGTTCGGTAGTTTTGGAGTTTATCGCGAACAGACAGACAGACAGACGCGGCGGGGGACTTTGTTTTATAATATGTAGTGAGTATATACAAAAATGTATACAAAAACTTAACAAACTATATACTAAAACCTTCCTCGAGAACCACGCTATCCATTGGAGAAAACCGCATGAAAATCGGTTCGGTAGTTTTGGAGTTTATCGCGAACAGACAGACAGACAGACAGACAGACAGACGCGGCGGGGGACTTTGTTTTATAATATGTAGTGATTGTAGTCCGCAAAATTTATAGCAACTTTTATTATGAAACCATTACCACAAACGTTATATTTCGTATAGCTACCAAACATAGTTCTCACGCCGCCCATACAAAATTGTGACGTCACAAATATGTAGGTAGGCATTTCAGCAGCGCGTTTTCACGTCTAAAAATTAACATCTAAAAATATGTGTCTTTAAAACTTCTATATCTGAAAGAGTTTTTTGTTTAGAAATGTATTTAGGTCACTATTGTGTTTATTTTTGGCAGGTCTTTACATAGCGACACGAAAATTTTTTTAGTCAAGTAGCCAATTGTACGAGTTAGGAATAGTGACGCGGGGAGGGAATTTCATTCCTCAGCAGTTCGCATAAGGAAGGAAAAGGTGAATCTAGAGGTGTGGTGAGCACGACTTTCGATCACATATGGATGGAATTCATATGCGTATATCCATTTATCATAAAACTAATTCAAACATACAACAGAACGTAAAACACATTCCAGAATAAACCCGATGAGCAGAGGAGGTGCCGATGCGTAGCCGACTCCTCCGTGGTCCAGTGGTTAAGGCGTTTGCCTTGTTGGGCCGGGGGTCGTGGTTCGATTCCCACGGGAAGCTTTGTTAAGTTGTTTCCAGTTTGGTTAGGACATTGCAGGCATGAATCACCTGATTACACGTTAAAAGCTGTTGGTCCCGGCTGTCATCTGGTAGTCGTTAAAGGGACCACGTCAGAGGCCGAGAGGCGGTTCCGAAGAACTCTGACACCAGGGTATGCATGGTCGACTGACCGTGTCACCTACACGAAATGATGATGATGCCGACTCTTAAGATACCAAATGATCAAATGCTCATATTTCTTTTGCAGCCTGCATCGAGTATCATGAAATGGAGTGCCCTAGCATACCTGCAGGGTTTGACAGGAGGAAGCCCATTATCGCAAACGGAGAACATGCTCGCTTTGGACAGTTTCCTTATATGGTAATACCATAGATATTAAAATTCTACAGGAATAGATGTCTTATCCGGAGAGATGCGCTCTGGCTAGCTCAATTAGGTCCTTCACAGTATAGGTAGTGAGACAACTGGGGAATTCATCAGATGATGCTGCAGGTGTAACAATATCAGATGTTGGAGAAATGCTTTTTTTCATCTCCAGTCTGACTGTCAGAGCCTTTTGAGCTGTTAGTCCGTTAATTGCTGATGCACCGAAATAGTTTGCATTGCGGTTAAAAGTCACAAGTTACTAACACTATGTAGACAAATTTCTCAAAAAGTGGTTCCCGGTAAAGTAGAATAGGACCAATCTAAGTCTTCCCGTGGATGTCGTAGAAGGCGACTTAGGAACATAAGCTGAACAAAGCTTAATACATCAAAGAGACCTGCCCAATCCGTCTGGCCAGCGTGGAGAGTGTAGCCCAAATCCTCTGACTGCTCTGGCTAATGAATGGCTTTGGTACAGAGAAGGTCGTGCTTCTACATTGGAGACTAAAAAGACCTGATGATGATGATGTTTATTGTTATTTAGGCACTGCTGGGGCTTGGTCCAGATCTCGATAAGGCTCGTTGGTGGTGCGGCGGGTCCATCATCAGTCAACGCTTCGTACTCACAGCGGCACACTGCACTGCTCTTGGCAAAACGTAAGTTTACCTAGAAGAACAGTGGTGACCCTCCCTGTTACCTAAGAGTTCAGGCACCGGTGACCTTGACCCGGGGCGTGTAAGCGCTAGAGTTGATACCACGGAACAAGAACAGACACAAACACAACACAGACAGCCCTCGACCAAGACCGTCGGTGACGGCCCCGTTCAACACCCGCGCGCCTCTCGATGCCCCCGCGCATATTCAGATGCTTTTATAAAACCATTTTCTCTCTGGTTTTCTAGTAACGTCTCGTTCATCCGCGTGGGCACGTTGAGCCGCTCCGACTGGATCCGGCCAAGTCGTCTGCATCACGTGCAGAGGATTTACAAGCATCCCAAATACAATCCCCCCAGTCATTACAACGACATCGCTCTACTGTATACTGATAGAAAGTAAGTACCTTGACTTGTTTGGCGAAGATTCTAAATACAGGCTGTAAATCTGAAACGAGAGATATCCAACAGCATCCATTATCCGGCTATCAAAGCATCTCCCCCCTGGCCATGATCTACCTTGGTTGACTTGGAAGTTCTTGAACTAACTCAAGATTCATGTCAGCCGAAGCAAGGAGAATATGAACAGGTGGGGCTACAGCTCGGAAACCTCTTGTTCCTGTGGTGCCACCCCTCAGACCATAGCAAACTTATTATCTTGCCAATAAGAAGACTGTGCATGTGTCGCGTTTTATTTTAAGCCGGAAATAGGCAGGAACGTGCCAGAAGATTCGTTTCCGGCAGAGTAGAATAGGACCTCTCCAAGTCTTCCCGTGGATGTCGTAGAAGGCATCTTGCGAAAGCTTCTAAACATCAAAGAGACCCCTCCAAACCGTCTGGCCTGCAAGGAGAGTGTAGGCTAAGTAGCTGCTCTGGCTGATGTGTGACTCTGGTAGTACAGGAAGAGTTGTGCTCCAGCAGAGGAGACTAAAAATGATGTGATGATGATGTTTAATTGACGAGCTCCTTGGCGCAGCGGTCAACACGCCTGCCTGCGACACGGATGGTCCCGGGTTCGATACCCGGTTAGGTCAAATGGAAAATGATCTTTTTCAGATTGACCTGGGTTTTGGATGTTTATCTATATAAGTACTCATTTAAATAAAATTATTTTAATACGGTTTTTATCGCGTTTATTACATTGTTTATACACCTAACGTTTCGAGCACTTTACAGTGTTCGTGGTCGCAGGTAGACTAAGTTAACATTTGTCTAGTATTTTATAAGAACTGCAAAATCTACCGCCTAAAATATTTATTGATAACGTTCCGGATGTACGCAGTATTGGCTCACGGTGTCTGAAGGTCTTGCAGTCTTCTGCTTAGCTTGAGATTTGATTAAATTGATGACTGGATCCCAAGCTGGTGGTAACTGCCAACCATGCTCTCTATTGAAATTAGGATGTTTTTTAATTTCAATAGCCTCACGAAGCATTCTTGGAATGTATCTGTTTTCTTTTGCAAGGACTTGAGGATTATCAAAACGCATATAGTGGTTGGGTTTGTCTAGGGCATGTTCACAGACTGCAGACTTCGTTGAGCGCCTATGCTTCATGTCAGCAATATGTTCTTTTATACAGGTACCGATGCTTCTCTTTGTTTGCCCAATGTATGATAAACCACACTCACAGTCAATTTTATAAACTCCAGCATCTTGTAACGGGATATTAGATTTGACAGGTCTTAAAAGTTGGTTTATTTTCTTGTGCGGCTTGTAATAGGTCTTGATTGAAGCACGCTTAAGTATATTATCAATTTTGTCTGTAACTCCCTTTACATATGGTAAGATGGCAGGAAAGCGATCAACTGTGTGAGGCTTTGGGCGGCTTCTGTGATGTGTTTTTGGGAGGTTGAGGTTGTTGCTTCTAATTAATAATTAAATTAAATGTGTAACAATCGCGAAAACATAAGAAAACATTATATAAGTACTACTATAAAACATAGTATCGTTGAGTTAGTATCCCATAATACAAGTCTCGAACTTACTTTGGGGCTAGCTCAGTCCGTGTGATTATTCCGTATTTATTATTTTTCTTTTTTAATTTTATAATGTAATTCTAGGATATTCTTTACTAACCTCATCCGTCCAGTTTGCCTGTACTATGATGATGAAGACGAAGGCTTGCAAGCCACCATCGCTGGCTGGGGGCGCACCAGCTACAGGGATGAACCGACCGATATCCTGCAATATGTAAGTCTTTTGACCCTTTAAATAAAATTATTTAATACGGTTTTTATCGCGTTTATTACATTATTTATACACCTAACTTTTCGAGCACTTTACAGTGTTCGTGGTCGCAGGTAGACTAAGTTGACATTTGTCTAGTATTTTATAAGAACTGCAAAATCTACCGCCTAAAATATTTATTGATAACGTTCCGGATGTACGCAGTATTGGCTCACGGTGTCTGAAGGTCTTGCAGTCTTCTGCTTAGCTTGAGATTTGATTAAATTGATGACTGGATCCCAAGCTGGTGGTAACTGCCAACCATCCTCTCTTTTGAAATTAGGATGTTTTTCTAATTTCAATAGCCTTACGAAGCATTCTTGGAATGTATCTGTTTTCTTTTGCAAGGACTTGAGGATTATCAAAACGCATATAATGGTTGGGCTTGTCTAGGGCATGTTCACAGACTGCAGACTTCGTTGAGCGCCTATGCTTCATGTCAGCAATATGTTCTTTTATACGGGTACCGATGCTTCTCTTTGTTTGCCACACACACAGTCAATTTTATAAACTCCAGCATCTTGTAACGGGATATTAGATTTGACAGGTCTTAAAAGTTGACCCTACTGCCATGCCAGCTTGAGTTGCACTTGTTAGAATAAAAAAAAGAGATGTTTATTTTAACTTTTCAAATAATTGTATGTGTAAATATTTTAAGATAGCTAAATGTAAAAATAACACGTGATTTCTAGCGGATAAACAACACCTGTTGTTTACCGGTTAGAAATGGAAGTGGGGAGATGCCTTATAAGGGCGGCCCGGCCTATCAGAGCGTCACTTCTCGTTCGAGACGTGGACGGTGCGGACCTCTCTTCATAAAGCTAAGTAATTATCGATATTTAAAAGAAATAAAAATATTTTGATTGTGTGTTACTATAATAGAACTATTTCAGTAATTATAACTTTTTAGTAGAAATGATAATAATTTAGTTGTGTATTGGTAAAATAGACATACTTTAATAATTATTGGTGTCAATATATATTATATAATTCTATACTTGACTCGTGTACTATTTTGGTTCTTTCACTTTTTCTAATAACGTAAATATACTTATAGTTTTTGCTTTTCTTTCATAAATCCCTACCTAAATATCTTATCAATATTTAAATATTTCGTAGACTTTTGTAGATAAACAAATAATATATAGTTAATCTAACACACTCGTACTATAATACACTGCACTATACACGATGGCGCCACGTGCTATACTTAATACATACATAGATACATAGTATATAATATTATCACGACTGTATCCCTTATTTCTTCCATGCTGGTTTGGGAAAAAAAAATGGAATACACCAGCTGTGGTTCCCGGCAGAGCAGAATAGGACCACTCCAAGTCATTCCGTGGATGTCGTAAAAGGCGACTAAGGAAACACAAGCTAAACAAAGCTTATTAACATCAAAGAGACCTCTCCAACCCGTCTGGCCAGCGTGGAGAGTGTAGGCCAAGTCCTCTGACTGCTCGGGCAGGTATGTGGCTCTGGTAGTACAGAGAGGGTCGAGCTCCTGCAGTGGAGATTAGAAGGACCTGATGATGATGATGATGATGATGGCACCAGCTGCTCTTCTTCCCGCGCACACCGTAAAAGCCGGTCAAAGGATTGGGCAAAAATCTAAGGAATCACATTGATAGGCGATGCGGCTAGCAACCCATCTCTATTTTGATTCCGCTTTGCACCTTTACGCCCAATGCGTTGCTAAACGTAGCTTGTATGTTTTATAACCTTTGGCTCTGTCTACCCCGCAAAGGATAAAGACGTGATAGTATGTATGTATGTTTATCCCTTGCGGGGTAGACAGAGCCCATAGTCGTAAAACTCAAAGGCCAAGTTTAGCGTGTTTGTGGGCGTTAAGGTGGAAAGCGGAATCAAAATAGTGATGGGTTGCTAGCCGCATCGACTATAACGTGGTTCCGTAGATTTTCGCCTAATCCCTTGACCGGCTTTTACGGTGTGCGCGGGAAGAAACGCAGCTGGTATATTCTATTTTTTTCCTTTTCTCCGAAACCAGCATGAACCATATTTAATAGAAATAATAAAAAGAGAATAGGGAATATGCATGAAAAAAATATCTGTTATCTTACCAGTTTATCCAAAAATATTCAATAGTAAAGTACTGAAAGTGAAAACAGAATAAAATTTGGTTGAAAAACGAACGAGATAAAATGATTTTACGAAAATATGCCTATCTCACTCGCGAAAACACTATTTTATATGGCAAATGTATGCATGACATAGACTATGACGTCACTAGTCCATATCGGACTTCTCTTTCTTATTTAAACTTTATAGTTTCACATCTTCGTCGTTAATTAAGATATTTTAAAAGTTCTTTCATATTTTTTTCTGTGGTTATTAAGGATTATACTAAGCAAACAAAAAAATTACGTGCATACTCTCTATTCATATTACAATAGTGGTTTCATCTAGCATGTCCACGAAATGTCATACAAACTTAGAGTTGCGCTAAAACTATACAGAGATGGCGCTACGGGCTACTTACTATAAAAAGCGGTTTCCGATTATTGCATTCGGCTCGGCCCTTCAGGTCATGCATGCAAATCGCGGCCCATAGGCATATGAGAGTTTGCTGTCTCTCCAAGCCTTGCGCACCCAGGCAACGCCCAAAGCCGAGGTTCGTCCCTCCTGGGAACCCTTTGGTGAAGATTGCCTTACAGGTTGAGGGCACTCTGCCCTTACCTCAAAAGTCCGGTGAAGTAGCGAAAGCTCATTTGGAGCTAGCTACGTAGTCCATTAAAAAAAAAATGCATTCGGCCAGACGAACGTTGAACGACTCTCGACTAAGGGCTAAACCCCAACCTTTTTGTTTCCTTGTATTAATAGAAGTGTTATTTTGTATGAAAATTATAATTACATCTCACGCGCTTTAAAAATTATATTGAAATGAAGAGCAAGGCAAGTTCTACTAGATCCAACCCTCAGAAATAACAAATTCGTGCTAAGCTTTTCTAAAGCTCACCCAAATTCCATGATCCCATGGAAAAAGTTGTTCATATAGACGGGCCGAGTGACCCCCTTAAGAGGATCGACTACCTGTAGTTTTCATACAAAAAGCGATAACTCTTAAGAAACCTTTACGAAATAAGGAAATTTTGGTGTCTAACTCACCGTTTTTCTTTTTTATTGATTCTGTTTAGATTAATTTAAATAAATTAAAATGCCCCGGGTATTTTTTTATTAAAAAATATGAACATTTACTTAGATGCTCATAACTTTTGTTGTAAGTAATATATTTTAAATATCAAAACGTACAGCCCTACTTCTCCAATTTATCAATAATGTGTAAAATAAAACATCAAAATTGGACTAAGTTTAAGGCGTGGGAAGCGTTATAACTTTTTGTATGAAAATTTACAGGTAGGTAGTATCTTCTTAAGAGTATGTCGAGCGAGAATCAATTTACATTATTTTACATGCTGCATATGGAAAAATCTCACACATTGAGTTAGCTCCACAGTAAGTTGTGTTTGCTTTTGTATTCCAGGCAATGGTGTCGAAGTTTAGCGACAAAGAATGCATTAATCTGTTCTCTACGCCTTACCGTAAGCGGGAGTATGGTTTTGATACCACCACTCAGATGTGTTACGGCCACAGAGGAGGATATTCTGACACTTGTCCGGTAAGAATCATTAAGTCTCCACTGCAGGAGCACCACCCTGCCTGTACTACCAGAGCATTTCATTAGACGGAGCAGTCAGAGAATTTGGCCTACACTTTTCACGTTGCCATATCGCCATCACGTTACCACGGGTTGGAAAGGTCTCTTTGATGTTTATAAGCTTTGTTTAGCTTGAGTTTCCTAAGTTGCCTTCTGCGACATCCACGGGAAGACTTAGAGTGGTCCAATTCTACTCTGCCGGAACCGCATGGCCTAAACTGGTAAGAATACTTTAAGAGGGTATACTAGCGGTGCGTTTTTCATACAAATGTATTTCTCTATTTGCTCGCTGAAAACTGCTTCTAGAGGCACAATTCTTTTTACATAAAATCTATTACTGTAATAGGTATGTCCCTATGTTTTATTTTTTTTTTCTAAAAACCTGTTTAAAAGAAAAAAGATTGTACAAAAACTGTTATTTTGGAAAAATAAAAAATAGGGGCATTCCTATTTTAGTACTAGATTTTATGAAAAAAGAATTGTGGCTCTAGAATCAGTTTTCAGCGAGGAAATAGAGAAATACATTTGTATGGAAACCATATTGAAAAAATACTGCTAGTATACGCTCTTTATATTTTTACTTATTATTCTTTATACTCAAATTAGAATTATGGAACATACCAAAAACAAGCCGTGTGGCAGAGGCAACAGGACTACTCCAAGTCTTTCCAAGGATGTCGTAGAAGGTAACTAAGGAAACACAAGCTAACAAAGGTTATAAACATCCGACCTCTCCAACCCGTTTGGCCAGTGTGGAGAGTGTAGGCCAAGTCTTCTGACTGCTTTGGCTAATATAGCTATAGTAGTACAGAGAGGGTCGTGCTCCTGCAGTGTAGACTAGTAGACTAATATAGACCTGATGATGATGGCTTTGAGTAACCCAAAAAGATGTGATTTCAATATACTTTGTGTTTCAGGGAGACTCCGGTGGCCCCCTAGAAGTCGACAATTACCTGTTCCCCTGCCTGCGCACCATCATCGGAGTGACCTCCTTTGGGGACAAATGCGGGTTGAAGGGGCAGCCAGGCGTGTATACTAGAATCTCGGCATTCTTACCCTGGATCGAAAGTATTGTTTGGCCTTCCCCCTCTAATAATAATTAAAATTAAATGAAATTAAAAATGTATATTTTATGTTTTTATTTCATGGTTTCCACCGAGGCTTCGATGATGCTGCCAATGTCCAGTTTAAAGAGATATACATATATAAGGTTTGGCTTATCAATGTTGGCTAAGATGTTTTCCCACGAGCATCACAGAGGTGATCATGTACTAGATCGTTATCCAGGGCTTGACTGAGACATCTCCATTAGGATATAGGTTAATACAGAGAATGCCAGGATGTATGGGAAGCAGATGAGAGAGGATGTAGGTCGTATTCTAGGGTAAAGTCATGTCCATTAAAATATAGGTTAATATAGATGAGTAGATCAAGAGAACGCAGTAAGAAATGTCCACTGCTCTTGGTGAATGACATCACTCCTTTGCGCTAGCATGCTAGTATAGTTATAAAGAATAAACTAATTACTTACTTATAAATGAGCAGGGGTGAGCATCTGGAGGGACTATCATCATCATCATCATCGTCAGCTTTTTGCGGTCAACTGCTGGACATAAGCCTCCTTTTGTCTGCGCCATTCCGTTCTGTCCCTTGCTATCGCGAGCATAGGAGGGACTCTATGATTTGTAAATATATTTTTAAGTATTTAATTTTCTTTTTAGTTAGGATTATTTATGTTTAGTTAATTTTACTTTTTAGTTTTATATTAATTAGTTTTCTCTTCCATGAATCATGTACATGTGTGTTAAATGTAATCCTAACTAATATTATAAATGCGAAAGTTAGTTTGTTTGTTTATTTGTTTGTTTGTTTGTTACGCTTTCACGCCGTATCTACTGAACCGATCATCATGAAATTTTGCATTCACATAGGTTAGAGTACCGAGAAGGACATAGGCTATATATTACGCGGGCGAAGCCGCGGGCAACAGCTAGTAGACTTATAAATGGTAGTGTGCCATCTTCACAAAAAATCATCCATATAAAACGAGGGAGGTTGAAAAATGAGGTTAAATGTCACTGATGAGTGCCAACATTTATTTATCTACAGTTAATATACATATAAGGTGTAAGTAGGGTATCTTAGAAGCTGATGATCGTGTTCTAGGTCGTGTTCCAGGGCTTAAGTGAAATATCTACAGTAGGAAATAAAATAAAATGAATAGTTTTTATCCAAATAATATAAGTTAATACAGATAATGCAAGTATGTACCCGGAAACACAGTAAGATGATAGAAGATGCATGGAGCTAAGAAGGTAGGAACGGCGACATCCTGGTGTAGATCCCTGGTACACCAGTATGGTGACTCTATTGGTGAATAACGTCACTCTTTTAAACTATCATGCTAGTATGGTAAAAAGAAATAGTAAACTACTTAAAACCGGCCAAGTGCGTGTCGGACCACGCGCAGTGTAGGTTTCCGTAGTTGCGAATAACAACTTTGAGTTATCACTGAAAATTGTATGCAATTTTACATTTTCGAGTACATTTTATAAGTTAGTTGCCTATAATTTTTTAGTTTTTAGGTACTTAGAACTCAGCTCAGTCTTCCTTTAAACTTCAGTATATATACTACTGCTGTAATTTTTTTCACGTATCTATATATAACCGTTTAGCAGATAGAGGGGGGGGACACTTACCTCTAACAAAAATTTGCACTTTAAAACCAAATATTTCGGAAACGGATCCCTAATTTGAAAAATGGTGTTCTCAACCTCACAATATTTTTCAAAGACCTATTTAACGATACCCCACACGATGGGTAAATAGAGAAAAAAAAAATCTCCCCCACTTTACTTGTATGGGAGCTACCCTAAAAAAAATTTTTTTTTTCAAGTTTTTATTTTACCCCTTTTTTGCCATGATTAATATATATACCCATACCAAATTACAGCTTTCTAGTACTTATAGTCTCTGCGTAAAACCGCGGACGGACAGACAGACAGACAGACATGGCGAAACTATAAGGGTTCCTTGTTTACTACGGAACCCTAAAAATCTAATAGCTGATTGCCCTAGTAAATTACTTGTAGTATTCTTTTTGTTACTTTTCATAGATATTAGAATCTAAGTTCGGAATCGGATCGGAGAATCGGAAAAATTCGTTCTCTTAGAACGAATTTTTCCGCCAAAAGTGGCCACTTTTGGTGGTAAAAATTCGTTCTCTTAATTCATGACATCAAAAACAGTGAAAACTAGTAATTTACTATGGCATTCAGCTATTAAATTTTTTAAATTTGATGATTTGAACTTATAGAACTAATTTTTGGGTGCGCTAGCTCGCCTTAAGGCCATTTCTATGTTTATATGAAACGAAAGCAAACGAGCAAAAAAGTCGTCCATTTACATTTAAAAATTTAGTGTAAATTTAATAGTATTTTCTTTAAAAAATAGGCAGTATTTAGAGACTTAAATATCAGTGAACATAATCTCAGATCATGCTGGAGGGTAAAGTATAAGAAAAAAAATTGCTAGTGCGAGCAACACATGTCGTGCATTATAACGTCGTTTGGAAATCGATAGGAACTTTTTGGTGACAGACAGACAGACAGACAGACGGACATCGAAATATCAGTAGCAGGGTCCCGTTTTTACCCTTTGGTTGGGTACGGAACCCTAAGAACTTCATCGGTAAGCCATTATTGGTCGTCCGTCAGCTAAGTGTCTATTAGCATTAAGTGGGAGCAACAGCCGGCCTATTTACTAACTCGGATGACAGGTGTCGATGCCTATCAATCTAGGATTTGCTGTTACAATGCGGTTTTTGTATTTCAAATAAAAAGTTCGAGCAAGCAAAACCCGCATTGTAATTGTAAATTCTAGATTGATAGGCATCGACACCTGTCATCCGAGTAAGTAAATCCCCTATTTACTTACATGGATTATATTTATTTTTTATTTATTTAAACTTTATTGCACAAATTAAAACAAAAGTGTACAAATACGAAATGCCATTTTGCCATATTTTTGAAACCATCGATTGAACTGTAGTGCTGCCAACCTTCAACGAAAAATATATCATGAATTATTATTGGATTTAATTGAAATGTTATATAATTAGGTGCAAAGTATGTTATGGGCCATAAGTGCCATAACACAAGTCTCGAACTTACTTTGGGGCTAGCTGTAAATCTACTGCTAATCTCATAAATATCTGATATCAATTTAATCGTTGCCATAGCCTGCGTAATTACAACAATAAACCGGTTTCGCAGCATTGAGGTTATTTACGGTTTTCCTTGTAAAAGCCAGTGACGGTTTCTTGCAGGGTTTTATATAATATATATTTGAACTAGCTTCGCCCGCGGTTCCGCTCGCATTAAGTCGCTGTAACCCCTAATATATGCCGTGTGGTTCCCGGTAGAGTACAATAGGATCACTCCATGTCTTCCCGTGGATGTCGTAGAAGGCGACTTAGGGAACACAAGCTAAACAAAGCTTATAATATGAATGAGACCTCTCCAACCCGTCTGGCCAGCGTGGAGAGTGTAGGCCAAATCCTCTGACTGCTTTAGCTAATATACCTATTGCTTTGGCAGTACAGAGAGGGTCGTGCTCCTGCAGTGGAGACTTAAAAGACCTGATGATGATGAACCCCTAATAATAATAGTACGTGCAGGAAGGTAATGCAATGAGGTTGAAAGTGGCGATATCGGTTGACGATCTCAGTTCAAACCTTTATCTGTTATTTCGGTTTTTTTTTCAGTTTTAATATCATAATTCAATAATTATATCCAAATACTAGGTATAATGTTTTTAAGTATCCCTTTGCTAATTAAGTTATACTTGTAGATATAAAAATTTCGTAGTTATTGCTGAAAATATGAAGTGATTTGCGACGAAACCTTTTCTGGATATAGCTTTTTAGGGTTCCGTAGTAAACTACTTCCGTAGGAACCGTTAAAGTTTCGCCATGTCTGTCTGTCTGTCTGTCCGTCCGCGGTTTTACTCAGAGACTATAAGTACTAGAAAGCTGTAATAAAAGTGGTAGAAAATAATCTTGAAAAAAAAAATTTTTTTTGGGTAGCTCCCATACAAGTAAAGAGGAAGAAATATATTTTTTTCTATACAAACCCATCGTGTTGGGTATGGTTTTAAAGTGCAAATTTTTGTTAGAGGTACGTGCCCCCCCCCCCCCCTCCCTATCTGCTAAACAGATGGATGAAAAAAATTACAGCAGTAGTATATATATATATATATACTGAAGTTGAAAGAAATACAAACTAAAAAGTTATAGGCACTCAACTTATAAAATGTACTCGAATATGTAAAATTTTCGAGTACGTTACGATTATTACATACGGACAGACATATAATAATAATCTATGATGGGTTTCACTTTTTTCGCCATTCGTCTACGGAACCCTAACAAGCAGTTATAACTAACATGAGAGGAAGGAATTTTATTCAATTTTATTTTTCTCACGATAATCCTGATTGTAGTCTTGTTTGTACGTCTGTGTGGTTAGGACGTAGGAACCTGTTTTATTTAATTCTTAATTTATTTAGTTATTTGAACTAAATACAACGGTACATTGAGTTCCACTTACAGTATTAGTACAACAGTAACGTAATAAGATATTTAATAAATAATAAATAATAAGATATTTTTATACACATAGTGTATGGGTGATAATGTGGAAACACTTAGTGATAGTCGTTGTTGTGTATGTTGGATATGTTTTAGCATTGTCTGAAGGTAAGAATTACTCTGTCACAGAATTGACATTCACTAAATTTCACTAAATGATATTGAAATATCATACGATGAATAAAATGATTGACTATTGACTACCTATTGAATTAATTACAAGTATTATTTAAGTTAATTTATCCGTGTGGTTCCCGGCAGAGTAGAATAGGACCACTCCAAGTCTTACCGTAGATGTCGTAGAAGGCAACTTAAGAAACACACAAGCTACATTTTTTTTGTATTGTTTTACGGCCCTGGATACAAGTCCTTTAGAGCCTTTTTTCATTTATTTCGCCAGTTGGCGAGTTCTTCTTCTTGGTTGTCAACGAAATGATGGTGTAATTCATTTCGTTGTTTTCACGGAGCCCCTGGCGACAACTCTTCGCGAATCCACTGGTTTCATTGTTGACGACGCAGCAAGGCGGACAACCACCAGCCCGCTATGTAAATCTCACTACAGCCGCACAATGACAGTCTATTTTAGTAATTCTACACACTGTTCATAAATATGGGCATTTATAACACAAAATAACACCAATTTCACATTATAAAGTCCACTAGAATCAATTTGCGAAACAATCCAAAACAGACACCGTGTAGTCCGCTAAAATTCCCGCCAACAACTCCACACAAGCTAAACAAAGCTTATAAATGCCAAAGAGACCTCTCCAACCACCAGCGTGGAGAGTGTTGGCCAAATCCTGTGACTGCTCTGGCTAATACATGGCTCTGGTAGTACGGAGAGGGTCGTGCTCCTGCAGTGGAGACTAAGAAAGATATGATGATTTTTTTGTTTTTCGTATGTGTAAGTGGCCAACACTGGTGTCAGATTTTTCAAGCTGCAGCATCTGACATAGCTTAACGACTGCCATCAACGATGACAGCCGGGACCAACGGCTTAACGTGCCTTCCGAAGCACGAAGGAGCTCGAGATATATTAATTATGCCACTTGCGGTCACCCATCCAAGTAGGGACTGCACCAGGGGTTGCTTAACATACGTAAGCGCTCATAGAGCTCACACCCACTGGACCATCGGGCTCCTCAGACTTGATGATGATGAAGCACCGAGATATCTGCGTATTTTCGAAATAATATAATGTAGTATTTTTTTAATAAGGGACAAGGTTCCATAGACCATTCTCCCATTATTAAAAAAAAAACTCCTGTTGAGAAGGAGAATTGAATTAATTTTTTTTTTAAATGAAATATATTTTAGTAACTCCAAAATAGAATACACAATTCATCATCATCATTATCTCAGCCACAAGAAGTCCACTGCTGGACATAGGCCTCCCCTAAGGATTTCCAATACACAATTACAACATTGCATTTATAGTACCTATCTTATCATCAGGTCTTTCTTAGTCTCCACTGCAGGAGCACGACACTCTTCGTACCACTATGGCCTTACATTAGCCAGAGCAGTCAGAGGATTTAGCCTACACTCTCCATGCCGGCCAGATGGGTTGGAGAGGTCTTTTTGATGTTTATAAGCTTGTGTTTCCTAAGTCGCCTTCTACGACATCTACAGGAAGACTTGGAGTGGTCCTATTCTACTCTGCCTGCCGGGAATCACACGGCAATGCCGGGAACCACACTGCAATGCCGAGAACCACACGGCAATAATAACATTTATAGTACAATCACTATTTACGTACGCCATATGTTGATGGTAGTAATTGTTTTTTGAATGAATCTTTATTTTTTGTAGGTGATCCATGCGAAGACTTTGACAATCCTGATTACGAGGCTATTGGAGTATGTACTCATATTCAGAATTGTACTTCAGCCAAGGAGTTGATATTAATGAAAAAACATCCCAAGGTATGGATTCAAGGATATACAGATTGATTCTGAACCTGTGAAAATTTTAATGATGGAATTTTTAGCACCTCCGCTCGCGTCACAATTTTGTATTTAGCATATTATGAAAAAGTCCTCCGGTTGCGTCACAGTTTTGTATTTAGCATATTATGAAAAAATCCTCCGGTTGCGTCACAGTTTTGTATTTAGCATATTATGAAAAAGTCCTCCGGTTGCGTCACAGTTTTGTATTTAGCATATTATGAAAAAGTCCTCCGGTTGCGTCACAGTTTTGTATTTAGCATATTATGAAAAAATCCTCCGGTTGCGTCACAGTTTTGTATTTAGCATATTATGAAAAAGTCCTCCGGTCGCGTCACAGTTTTGTATTTAGCATATTATGAAAAAATAAAAGCATGAAATATCTCATCCAATCCCAACTAATCCTTATCTTTATCCTAACTATCCTAATCTATATGTTAAATAGTCCTATACTAACTATACTATACTAACTAATATTATAAATGCGAAATTGAGTTTGCTTGTTTGTTTGTTTGATACGCTTTCACGCCGTATCTATTGAACCGATCATCATGAATTTTTGCATACAAGGTGAGGGCAGTGTAGTAAAGTTCATAGGCTATATATCACGCGGGCGGAGCCGCGAGTAACAGCTAGTGAAAAAATAAAAGCATGAAATATCCCATCTAATCCCAACTAATCCTAATCCTACGAGTAACTATCCTAATCCTAAGTCCTAACCCTAACTTCCTAACTAATATTATAAAGACGAAAGTGAGTTTGTTTGTTTGTTACGCTTTCACGCCGTATCTACTGAACCGATCATCATGAAAATTTGCGTACACATAGGTTAGGAAACTGAGAAGGACATAGGTTATAAATCACGCGGGCGAAGCCGCGGGTAACAGCTAGTCCTAATCCTAACTAATATTATAAATGCGAAAGTGAGTTTGTTTGTTTGTTACGCTTTCACGCCCAACTCCTGAACCGATCATTATGAAATTTTGCATACATATTGTCTGAACTACGGAAAAGGACATAGGCTTTCTTTCATCCTGGAGAAAAGTACTGTTCCCGAGGGATCGACACTAACCAAAGCTAGTATATCGTAATTAAATCAAAACAACATTTTCTGCTTAAGTTTTATAAAGTACTTGCTGTTACCCGCGGCTTCGCCCGCGTGATTTATAGCCTATGTCTTTCTCAGTCCCCTTACCTATATATATGCAAAATTTCAGGATGATCGGTTCAGTAGATACGGCGTGAAAGCGTAACAAACAAACAAACAAACAAACTCACTTTCGCATTTATAACATTAGTTGGGATTGGGATAGTTGGGATATAGTTAGGAAGTTAGGATTAGGTTGTACTTGCCGTGTGGTTCCCGGCAGAGTAGAATAAGACCACTCCAAGTCTCCCCGTGGATGTCGTAGAAGCCGAGTAAGGAAACATAAGCTAAACTAAGCTATAAACATCAGATACCTCTCCAGCCCGTCTGGCCAGCGTGGAGAGTATAGGCCAAATCCTCTGACTGCTCTGGCTAATTGGCTTTCATAGTACAGAGAGGGTAGTGCTTCTGTAGTGGAGACTAACAAAGACCTGATGATGATGATGATGCCTGCAAAATCATTTTTTTAACCTTCATGTAAGTTCCCGTTTTATTTAAATTTCAAAATTTACTAACCGACTTCAAAAAAGGAGGAGGTTAACAATTCGTCGTAATTTTTTTTTATGTTTGTTCCTCTATTTCTCGAAGACGCCTGAACCGATTTAAGAAATTCTATTTTTGTTCGATAGGTAGTACTTTACAGATGGTCCCATTAAATTTTTATCGAAATTTGTCGAGCGTTTTTTGAAAAAATACACAAAAACCAAAAAAAAATGTTTACAGGTATGCCGTTCGGATTACACTTAATTTTTTTTCATATGCTTATTAAGAGACCTCTCCAACCCGTCTGGCCAGCGTGGAGAGAGTAGGCCAAATCCTCTGACTACTCAGGCTAGTATTATGGCTCTGGTAGTACAGAGAGGGTCGTGCTCCTGCAGTGGAGACTAGTAAAGACCTGATAATGATGATGATGATGATGCTTATTGAAAAAAAAATTATAGAATTGAAGTCGGATTTTGTTTTTAGTTAAAAATATCTTAAATTATTTTCCAGATATGTTCTTTTCAAGGAGTTAATCCCATTGTCTGTTGTTTTGAGCTGGAGTTTAGAACTGAAGAGTAAGTTGGAACTATTATTTATTATTTAAGCCCGCCCGCGACTTTGGTCACGTAAAGTCGTTCCCTGTGAACAATATATCTTCAAGAATGACTTTTCATTCTTGAAGATTTATTGTTGTTGAGACCACATGCCTATGCCATAGGTTACTTTTAACCTATGGCATTGGCATGTTGTCTCAACGCCTTAATGTTACGATTTGTTCTCAGAGACTCGCATAGATGGCGCCATTAGAAACTACACAACATTGTATCTACCGTATTATGAGAATATAAAAACATAATTCACAAAATATATCGCCATACATTTGCCTGCTTTTCGCAACCTTAATTTGGTCCAATATTTTTAAATGAGGTGGGCAGTCTATTACGTTAGTATTATATTGTCTTTGATGTATAGATTTTGCCAGAGCGCGTGCTGTTGGATGAGATTTTCCTGGAGAGTTACAATATCTATGGCTATGTCAAATACAAACTTCAAAACAAGGGTCTCTTTGAGAATACTGCGGCAGCTTAAGAGGGCCCTGAACGTGCGTGTCTCCATACAAACGAAAAAGGGAATTGTGGAAATATATGTATGATCATTTTATCTTATTATATATAATTTACGTACGTTCCTTTACAGCTTGCTAAAATGATCAATGGTTTGAGAATTATAAGGCTCTTAACATTTCAACACAAATTTTGAGAGACTTATGATTCTAAAACTATTGTTATATCAACCAAGCTATATAGGAACGTACGTAGTTTATAATGAGATTAATTGATTGAATACTAAATTTTATACCAAAACAATAAAATATTGCCACAATTCCCTTTCTCCGTTTGTATGGAGTCTGTTTGTTTGTTTGTAATATCTTTATTGTACGAATAATAAAGAACACAGAACATATAATATAGTATACACGTAAAAGCAAACATACAATGGCGGACTTATCCCATAAAGGGATCTCCTCCAGTCAACCGGCCAAATGATTGAGAGGATGTCTACTAATTGAAGGGTAGAAGTACGTACAAAATAACAAAGAAAATATAGGTAATAAAACTTACATAGTAAAATAAATACATACATATATAATAAATACATTCAAATCATTATTTTATATATATACATGGCGAAATTTTGATCGTTCCGGACCATTAAAGGGGTGATTCAGCCTGTCAATATAAACAACTTTTCCTATGGGACAAATGCTGTAAACTCAAAAAAAATTTCGACATTCCTATACAAATTGTACAATGGCGGCTGAACACTTTTGTATGAAAATGTCGAAATAAAATTTGAGTTTCCAGCATTGGTCCCATAGGAAAAATGGTTCATATCGACGGGCTGAATCACCCCTTTAAGGGTCCAGAACGATCAAAATTTCGCCATTTATATACACCCTGTGATATACACTTATATAAATATTATATAAATATACTATAAGGATATTCATATTACGGCCGCACACTAGACACTAGACGAGCTCCGTGGCGCAGCGGTCAACACGCCTGCCTGCGACACGGATGGTCCCGGGTTCGATCCCCGGTCAGGTCAAGATGGAAAATGATATTTTTCAGATTGACCTGGGTCTTGGATGTTTATCTATATAAGTATCTATTATAATATATAGTATCGTTGAGTTAGTATCCCATAATACAAGTCCCGAACTTACTTTGGGGCTAGCTCAATCTGTGTGATTTGTCCGTATATATGATTTTTTTTTTTTTTATTTTACTAGGCACAGTAGCGACGCCAATCATTTTATTCCTTATACTTTACAAATAGAAAGAAATTCAAGAATGTAAATCATATAAGCCTTGGTAAATAACCTGAAGTATTTTTGGAATCATGTTTAATATTATCAGAATCAGTGAGAATTATGAGAATCAGATTACCGCCAAAACCGGCCGTTCTTGGCGGTAACCACTATTTCTCTTAATGACTGATTCTTATAATATTAAAACATGAGTTAGTATGTGGATATGACGACGAATTCTGATAGGCAGCCAGTTAAGTTTTATGCGAAATTCAGAAATGTGATCATGTTTTTTAAGATTATAAACCAACCTCATAATTTGCAGGCGCTCCAATTTATCCAGCAGTTCTTCAGTGGGATCAAGGTAAGCAGCATCCGCGTAAGGGAATTAACAATGAATGAGCCAATAAAGCTTTAGTTTTGACGGGCAAAAAATTTTGTAATCCTTTTAAAAATGCAAGGAGCCAAAAATTTTACGACTCAGTTCCTTGATTTGAGCAGACCATGAAAACTTCTCATCAAGTATCAACCCCAAGTCCTTGACAGTTACAGACAAAGGAATAATTTTACCATCAAGTTGTTTGTTTTTGTTTTTCGTATGTGTAAGTGGCCAACACTGGTGTCAGATTTTACAAGCTGCCTTAAGAGTCCCACGTAAAGGCGCAATCCCATACAAACGTAGTTTCGTTTTAGTTTTACAACAGTTAAGCCAATCTCAACCAAATTTCGTACATACGACCGGATAAGGCATATTGATGTTTATAATCAGATCAAATCGATACAAGTTTTCGATACGAAACTTCAACTCGCTGTAATTTTGTATAGGTATTGTTATTAAAATTGAAATCTGATTATAAACATCAATATGCCTTATCCGGTCGTACGAGTATGTACGAAATTTGGTTGAGATTGGCTTAACTGTTGTAAAACTAAAACGAAACTACGTTTGTATGGGATTGCGGCTTTACGTGGGACTCTTAAGGCATCTGACATAGCTTAACGAGTACTATAAGGAATCAAGTATAACGTTGGGAGTAGAGGAAAAATGGAATTTTGAAATGAAATGTGGACTGCCAATAACTATCGCCTGTGATTTTTCTGGATTTATCATGATCCCAAAATTACGTGACCATGTGACAATAGAAGCGAGGTTGGAGTTAATGAGATCAAAGGCATGATGAAAATTTTCAAATGGGGCTGCTGAATATATCTGCAGGGCGTCTGCATACATATGATACGACGTTAAGAGAGAAGAAGTGATACTATCGATAAAAATAGAGAAAAGAATAGGGGATAGAACTCCACCCTGAGGAACACCAGCAACTAGATCGCACCAGTCAGATTCTTGCTGATTGACTTTGACCAGCTGACGCCTTTCCATCAGATAAGAGCGAAACCAAGAGAGAGAGGAAGAAGAAAAGTTTAGAGAATTTAAAGTGCTACGTAATATGTCGAAATCAATACTATTAAATGCATTAGAAAAGTCTAAAAGAACCAAGAGAGTGAGTTGTTTATTTTCAATGTTGAGACGAATATTGTCAGTGATCTTTACCAGCGCTGTTGTGGTACTATGTCCGGCGCGAAAACCGGACTGATATTGGTTTAATAGATTGTTAGCTGAAAGATATTTGCAAACTTGTCGCCGAACAAAGTGTTCGATAACTTTCGATAACACAGAAATTATAGAGATTGGACGGAAATGGGAAGGTAAGGAAGGATTAGATTTTTTAGGAAGTGGAATGACATGCGCATATTTCCATGATAAAGGAAAGACATCAGTTATAAATGAACAATTAATAATATTTACTAAAATTGGAGCAGTAAATTGAAGAAAAGGATGCAAAATTTCCAGACAAATACTATCTTTATCAATAGCGTTTGATTTAAGGCTACGGACAATTTCAATTACGTCGTCGACTGTTATTGGTTCAAATTGAAATCCAGGCCAAGAACAGTCAGGCACAGGTTTATAGCAAGGATAGCAAGCGTTGATTAGCTAGTATTAGGAGGCAGAGACATTGGAGAGGAACAAAAATATTGGTTGAGATTCTGTAAATTAGAAATGAGGTTCTAGCCATGGGACTGCTAGCTCAATCCTAGACCTTTCAAAATTTTCCACAGCTTGTTAGGATTACAATCATCAACATTGGCTTGATTGTATTTGCATTTAGGTTCCCTACCATAGATTTAAAAAAAATTTCGTCTTCGCTACACTGCTTATTACATAAGTTCCGCAAACTGACGTACCTTTCATGATTTCTGTCAAATGGGAAACGACGTAGCTTTATTTTAGCCTTGTCCCTACGAGCCATTAGCTTTTTGATGTCAGGGGTGAGCCTAGGAGCTGGGTAATGCTTGACTCTTACCTGCTTGAGTCATGCGCGTTCAGGGATCTCTTAAAGGAATTCGACCCATAAAAAAAAAGTTTTTTTTTTTCAGATTCAAACCCACATATCTAAGCATAGACAATAATGATCCTGAACAAGTTAAAAAGGCTGAAGAGCTGTGTCCTCCGATACCGAAAAAATTTCGTAAGTAGTTATTTTGGCTTCCATTTTTTATGTCATAGGACGGCAAACGAGCAACCGGGTGGCGTGATCGTTATCTTAATGAAAATGTCATATATCTCAAAAACTGTTGATTCGGTCTCTCTAAAACTAATTTATTATTAATTATTTTTTGTTGAAAGTGTTTATCGAGCTACTGCATATATATTTTTTACATTTTACCATCCTGGATGTAACTATATCTTTGTTTTGACTTTGAGAAAAAATAATTAAAGATTTTTTTTGTTCCAATCACATGACTGTATTCCCACAATTTTTAAATCATACTCCGTATCCGTTCAAGTTATTTATTTAAAACTAGCAATTCGCCCGTGGTACAAATTTTTTCTCTCCGTATGAATCATCCTCGTACTTCAAGGAAACTTAATTACCCCACCATGGTATAGTAATGTTAGGTGGCGATTACAGTACTACCACTTTTATAAGTTACACCGATGTACCTGCGCAGAAGTCAAATTTGTGCATGGCGCGAATATACCCGTCCGCTATTGGCTGATGTGTACGCGCCATGCGGCGTCTCGGCCACTCACGGCAGTCATACGAGTATTGCGAGCGAGATAGCACGAGTCCCGTTGTTTTTAGATTTCAAATCTTATTTTGTAGCAATAAGTTCGTTATTTGATTGATGTTTTCATTCGGCTTGAGTCGGCGGTAGGCTGCGCTATTCTGCGCCATCGAACAATGCCAATGTAACTTATTAAAGTGGTAGTACTGTACTTACGAATAGATGATCTAATTTCTCAATTCTTCCATGCTGGTTTGCGAGAAAAGATAAAACATGGAATATACCCGTTGCTTTTCTTCCCGCGCAGACCGTAAAAGCCGGTCAAGTGATGACGAAAACCTAAGGAATCACGTCAATAGGCGATGCGGCTAGCAACCCATCACTATTTTGATTCCACTTTCCATCTTATCGCCCTACTAACACGCTAAACGTGACCTTTGGGTTTTATAACCTTGGGCTCTTGGGCGCAGCGGTCAACACGCCGGCCTGCGACACGGAAGGTCCCGGGTTCGATCCCCGATCAGGTCAAAATAGAAAACGATCTTTTTCAGATTGACCTGGATGGACCTGGATCTTGGATGTTTATCTATAATTATGTAGGTATTATAAAATATACTTAGTATCGTTGAGTTAGTATCCCATAACACAAGTTTCGAACTTACTGTGGGGCTAGCTCAATCTGTGTGATTTGTCTGCATATATTTATTTATTTATACCATTTTTATCTAGATTTAGAATCAGATCTAGAGGAACCACCTCGTTACAGAGATGTTCGCACCACCAACAAGACGGGACAGACAGCTTGGGATAGTAAGTGTTTTTCAATAATTTATTATATTAATAATTTATTTATTACTTAACAAAACACGTCACACAAAAAGTATCATCATAAGGTCTTTTTTAGTCTCCACTGCAAGAGCACGATCCTCTCTGTACTACCAGAGCCAAATATTAGCCAGATCAGTCACAGTACTCACAGTAAATTGTTCTACACTATCTTTAGGCATGTGGTCTCATCTCAACGCCTTAATCGTACGATTTGTTCTCAGGGACTCGCATAGATGGCGCCACTCGAAACTACATAACATTGTATCTACCGTATTATGAGAATATAAAAACATGATACAAAATATATCTTATTAAAAATCAAAACAATATTTTAGGCATAATATTTTAAAATGACACCGTATATTTAGTAAGTTAAAGGCTAACGCAGATTACCGCCATCTAGTATCGAGTAGCAAGCAACTCTCCTGCGCCATACATTCGCCTGCTTTTCGCAACCTTAATTTGGTCCAATATTTTTGTATGAAGTGGGCAGTCTATACGTTAGTATTATATTGTCTTTGGTTGAGTTTTCGTGTTAGTTCTTGCGGGGAATGTAGAGGGCGCCACACGTTAAAGGCGTGACCCAGACCGTCAATATGAACAACTTTCTTTTGGAAGTAATGTTGAGAATCCCATTCTTTCTGCCGGGGCGGCTGAACACTTATAATGGAAATGTCGAAAAACGCTTCGAGGTCTCAGCATTGATCCCATAGAACAAGTTGTATATATTGACGGGCTGAGTCACCCCTTTTATTGGTTAAACACGCTGTATAGATGATTGTAATGCCGTGTGGTTCCCGGCAGAGTACTATAGGACCACTTCAAGTCTTCCCGTGGATGTCGTAGAAGGCGACTTAGGAAACACAAGCTAAACAAAGATTTGACATCAAAGAGACCTCTCCAACCAGTCTGGCCGCCGTAGAGAGTGTAGGCCAAACCTTCTGACTGCTCTGGCTATTATATGGCTCTGGTAGATCCAGAGAGGGTCATGTGTTCAGTAGAAAATTAAAAAAAAAATCTGAGGATGGAGTCCTGTTTATATACGTAACTAGCAGCCCTCCTCGAATGCGCCCCGGGTTTTATTATACCTATAAAATTTTCCTCATGAACCCCTCTTTCTATTAGCGAAAACCACATGAAAATTAGTTCAGTACTTCTTCTTCCTCACCTTATCCCACTTATGTGGTGTCGGGACAGCATGTAATCCTTTTCCATTTCGCTCTATCACGAGCCATCTCCTTCGTCACCTTCTTTTCCTTCATATCCTCCTTCACACACTCCATCCATCTTTTCTTTGGCCTTCCTCTATTCTGGTTTCCAGTAACTTTCATTTCCAGTACCCTTCTAGTAATATGGCTCTCTTCTCTCCGCATAACATGGCCGTACCATCCCAATCTATTACTCCTAACTCCATCAGTACTATTTGAGTTTATATCGCGAGCAGACAGAGACAGACGAGACGCGGCGTGATAAGTAAATGTCGTGATATTGATTAGCCACCGACCAGGTGGTCGGACGACCTGATAAAGGTCGCAGGAAGGCTGGATGCAGGCCGCTTCCAACCGGTCGTATTGGAAATCCTTGGGGGAGGCCAATGTCCAGCAGTGGACTTCTTGTGCCTGAGATGATGATAATGATATATGTATATATGTATCTATGTAAATATATTTTCCAGAATGCATAGAATACCAACAAACCCTAATATTTCCATGCGTCATAAACAAACAAACAAACAAGCATGAACGTCTCCATAGGTGTGAAAAGCTGAAGAGGTTCAAGAGAGCTGAACTCGGGACGAATGGGAAGGATGCCTATTTATACGAATTCGCTCATATGGTCTGTATTTTTAATCATATAAAGCCTAGATAAACTCTATTAGCCTCAAGGGAGCACACTAGGCACAGTAGCGACGCCAATCATTTTATTCCTAATACCTACTTTACAAATAGAAAGAAATTCAAGAATGTAAATCATATAAGCTTTAGTAAATAACTTGAAGTATTTTTGGAATCATGTTTTTAATATTATGAGAATTCTTGAATTTCTTTCTATTTGTAAAGTATTAGGAATAAAATGATTGGCGTCGTTACTGTGCTAGAAAAAACTAGTGTCCAACCGAGAGACGAAAAAATTTTTTTTTAAATCTATGGTCCAACCGATGTTCGGTCACATACAGCTATAATAAATTTCACGGATTTCGATGGCATTAATAAACAGGACGCGTGTGCTTACACAAAGCTGTCACGCACACAAGCATTGAAAAAGTAAGTAGTAGTAAAAAGTAGTAAAGTATTTTAATCATTAAAATAAAGGCATGGCGGTGTTTAGAGTGTTCATAGTCAAAGTTTAATCCATATTAAATCCTAATCCTATCCTAACTAACTAATATTATAAAAGTGAAAGTGAGTTTGTTTGTTTGTTTATTTGTTTGTTTGTTTGTTACGCTTTCACGCCAAACCTACTGAACCGATCATCATGAAATTTTGCACACACATAGGTAAGGGTACTGAAAAGGACATAGGCTATATATCACGCGGGCGGAGCCGCGGGTAACAGCTAGTATTTAATATTTTTAGCCGACTTTAAAAAAAGGAGGAGGTTCCCAATTCGTTGGAATCTTTTTTTTTTAATGTATGTATGTTCCCCGATTTCTCAAAGACACCAGGACCGATTTAAAAAAATATTTTTTTGTTCGATAGGTAATACTTTACAGATGGTTCCATAAAATTTATATCGAAATGTGTTGAGCGCTTTTTGAAAAAATACACAAAAACAAAAAAAAATACAAGGATGCCGTTCGGTTTACACTTATTTCCATTTTATTTTTATGCTTATTCAATTGTAATAAGGTTGAAGTCGGTTTTTGTTTTTTGTTAAAAATATCTAAGATTATATTAATCTATTAACATCCTGCCCGTTGACCGCAACCGTCTGGACTCTATTTTTTATATACTTATTTCAGTAGATACATGTTTTTATTAATATTTATTTTCTAGTTTATTATAGTTAAAAAGCTGAATAATTTGTTTGTTTGGTTGTAGCCGCTAATCTCAGGAACTACTACTACCAGACGAGCTCCGTGGCGCAGCGGTCAACACGCCGGCCTGTGACACGGATGGTCCCGGGTTCGATCCCCGGTCATGTCAAGATGGAAAATGATCTTTTTCAGATTGACCTGGGTCTTGGATGTTTATCTGTATATGTATTTGTTATTAAATATAGTATCGTTGAGTTAGTATCCCATAACACAAGTCTTCTTTGGGGCTAGTTCAATCTGTGTGATTTGTCCGTATATATTTATTTATTTACTACTGGACCGTATGCCTAGGTAAGGTACATACCACAGTTACATACCCAACCTAAGCTACTCAGAAATAACGTATGTACAACCAACAGTGAAAGAGTTTTTGAAATCATTCCAGTACCTACAAACGACACGTTAGAAGAGTCTGTCACTCTATCTATCTATGTACTTATACTTATATCCTTGCACACTGTGACGATGTGCGGTCTGCAGCCCTCCGCTGCTGCCCTCCTCAGGCGTCGCGCGCCCATATAGATATAAGACGCGGCCCAGCGGCGACGGACTCTCTTTACCGATCCCGATGAATGAATGAATGAATGAATGTATTTATTGCTTTAAACATTGTCATATGGTGATGGTAAATATCAAATTATGGAAACACACATTTAGTCATTACTGACATGCAATAGACAACGTTAAGGTGTCACGTGATATTAAAATACAGTTAAATATTAGGTAAATGTCAGTCTGCTTTCAATTATTTTACAATTAAACTAAAGTCCTTACATATTTTCCCATCCTATCGATATCGTTCTTGCCCATTCCAAATCCTCTCCGGCTCTGAACAGCCAGAGGCATCCCACCCTCCGACCCCGTCACCCTCGCCACCGGAACAGAGTGCGTAGAGTAGGACTAGCTTCGATTACTGGTGACCGCCCGGCGGTCCCGGGTGATTTGCACCCAGGATAGGTCCTTCGGACACCGTAGCTTTCGGCCCATACGGCAAAACATGAGAGTTGCTGCGCTCTAAAGGCTTTGCCATTGTTTCTCAGTTCGGCCCTTCAGGTCATGCATGCAAATCGCGGCCCATCAGGCATATGAGAGTTTGCTGTCTCTCCAAGCCTTGCGCACCCAGGCAACGCCCAAAACCGAGGTTCGTCCCTCCCGGGAACCCTTTGGTGATGTTTGCCTTACAGGTTGAGGGCACTCTGCTCTCACCTCAAAAGTACGGTGAAGTAGCGAAAGCTCATTTGGAGCTAGCTACTCGTACGTAGTCCATTCAAAAAAAAAAAGACTGGCTCTCTTTCGTCTGCGACCTGGACCCCTCACTCATCCGACCTTAGCCTAAACCCACGACTCTGTAGATCTACTTTATTAGTGTGGTGATCTTATATCTGCACTAAAACTTACAATATATCTCATTATTTGATACCTAGTGTTTATTTTCTCACGATGCCGTGAGAGTTAGCAATCAAGGTCGCAACCGCAGAATATATTAACGTTGAGGTGGGGCGTAACGTGCGACTGGCGACAGTAGCATAGCAGCTAATCCTGTTGCAAAGCTATCAAATACACTCGCGAACGGGGGAGAGGTGCGGGGCGGGGGCGCCATATTGCAAGCATAGCACTTTTCAATTCTGTGCTTATGGTGACAACCAGTAATAATTGAATACATTTTTCAATACGTTTCTTAATATTTTGGCCTAGTAACATGGATTGCCATATTTTTTTGCTATTTTCTGGACTAGGCCTTTGTACATTACACTAATCTTAATAACTGCTCGGTAGCCCAATGGTACAGATGCATAATTGAACGTTTTCCATAGAAACCGAGCAAAAAGTTCTCATGGTCCGCGTGAGAACTAATTGCTGATTTGTGAGATGAGATGTGATTTCTTTAAAACCTAAATAAAGGTACCTAATTTTTATAATACTTTTACAAACTAATTCTTAACTTTAACAAATTCCTTAACTGCTATACTGCATTCTTGTTTTACTTTATGGTAATCGAAAGTTTTATATGGTATACAATATATGTAAATTTTATATTGTAAATATGGTAATCGATTTAGCGAAAAACGTCGTGTGATCCTTGTACTCGGTAAACTGTTAATAGGCTTCGTTTTATCATTTAAGCACTCGGCTTCTTGAATGTACTGTTACTAAAATTAAGATCATTTTAAATGTGACTTGACCTGTGTGGTGGGCGGACTGTATATAGGTAGATGAAAACTATTATATGATGCGAAGATGTAGAAAAGAATAGAATTTTAAGCACTTCCTTGTAATTTTTGTATTAACACAACCACAGGACCCAACAAAAAAACTGACAATATAAAAGCAATAGCAAAATATATTAATTTATTTGACATAAATATCCATTTTTACGTGAGTTTTTTTACTATTCTAACAATAATACTAAATAAAGTTAATATTAAAAGCCTAAAAATAAAAATCATACAGTCCCTCCAGCTGCACTCCCTGGGCAAACTGCCCAAAAGGCTGGCAGCATTGCCAAATTGAATGGCCATATTTATAAAAAGGAAAATATATACTAAAAACTAATGAATCGTAACAACCTGAAAAAGTGGAAAAGCATATTTTCAGAATGATCGTTTCGATTTTTAATTAAGGTACCTGAGGGTAATAACGCCTACCTAATTTCAAATCACTATAAATCATTATTTCTTGAAAAAAACTATTTATTAAAATCAGCTAGTATTGCTTCTAGTAAATTTAAACATACATACAAATAAAATACATGAGTTTATGCATCATATTTTTTATTACAATTTAAACAAAAATTACGCACAGTGCAGCCTAATAACGCCCGGGTAGTTTAATTAGGACCTACACGTTTTTATGTTCTTGGAAAAGTGACAAACCATCAGAGACTGTTTACTTATTGTATTTGAACTATAAGCACTCATCCTTTTTTACTTATATAAGGGTTATTATTTATGTGTGAACTACATTTTAAGCGAAATTGGTCTCTTCCAATGAAATAGGCTTAATTGCGCGATGCACATAAGCCTTATTAACCGAAATTTTAATAAGACTAGTTGATGCTAAATAATTGATATGTAATTTATAAAGTGAATTCGTGTCAGCTTTTAATTTTCATTTTGTATGTTCCTTTTAATAACCAAGACGTTTACACTATTGCAAGTCTATTATTTTACAGGTAGGCGTTATTATACTCCAGGCCTTATTACCCTCCGGCACCTTACTATTTAAAAAAAATTACATTTTGTAAGTAAGGTACCTACTTAATTGGCTTACATTTTTTTTTCCAAATTTGTTGCAGAATGTATAGAGTACCAACGTGATTTGGTGTTTCCATGCTTGATAAACAATGAAACGGGACAGTTTGAGAGAATTCATAAATGTGCCAAGATATTGTATAAGAAAGATGTTGCGTTCGGCAGCAATGGGATAGCAGCTTTTCTATATGAATTCTCCCATATGGTTGGTATTTTTAGATATATATATATATTCATACATGAAATTTTCGATGATGTTGATGAATGGTGTGAAGATTCCGATGATTAAAGCGAGTAGTTTATTATTCTTTCTTCTTTTTAATTATGGCTTCCACCGAGATTTCAGTGATTCTGCCAATGTCCAGTATAATGAGATACTAAGTATCGGTGTTGCACGGTATGTGGCATTAAAGATGGCGTATGTTATTTGGCAGCCTCGTGGGAGATTTTGGCGACAAATCTATACGAGTCCATTTAACAGTCTACTTTAACTATTTCACAAATTGTTCTCGAGCACGAGCATTTATTATAAAGCCCACTTAAATCAATTTGCAAATTGTATAAGGCAAACGACAACTGAACCCCTTGAGGCCAGTCAATATCGACATTGACACTTTTTGTGTCGATGATGACGTGTTGCCTGGGCTATAGGGAGCAGTTGCTTTTTAACCGACTTCAAAAAAAAGGAGGAGGTTTACAATTCGTCGTAATGTTTTTTTTATTTATGTTCCCCGATATCTCGGAGACGCCTGGACCGATTTAAGAAATTCTTTTTTTGTTCGATAGGTAATACTTTACAGATGGTCCCATTAAATTTTTATCGAAATGTGTCGAGAACTTTTTGAAAAAATACACAAAAACCAAAAAAATTTTTTACAGGTATGCCGTTTGAATTTAACTTATTTCCATTTTTTTCATAAGCTTATAAAAAAAAATTGATAGGGTTGAAGTCGGTTTTAGTTTTTTTGTTAAAAATATCTTAAATTATTTGTTGCTTGTGCTCTATAGTCGAATGTGGTAATATAATGGTTGGTTCGGCTCGAGTTTGACTCGTTTTTGGCCGATTATTCACTGTTATTTTCTTGTAGGTGATTTTATTCTATTTTGATTCCGGATTCTGATTCCGATATTAATATTGCCAGGGTGTCAAAAACCTCATCAGGCATATATTATGCTGTATAAACCCTAAGAGGAGGGTTGTTTCTTGTTGTCTCAAACCAATGGTTTGAGAATTACAAGCCTTTTCAAATTTGTATGGAAATCTTGAGAGGCGTATATTCTCAAACTATTGATAATTTAACCAAATTGTATAGGAACGTACGTAGATTATAATGAGATTAATTGATTGGATGCTTAATTTTGCCCTAAAATTATCAAATATTGCCACAATTCCCTTTTTCCGTTTGTATGGAGACATGCGCTTCCAGGCGACTCTTAAGGCCGCACACTAGGCACAGAGCGACGCCAATCATTTTATTCCTAATACTTTACAAATAGAAAGAAATTCAAGAATGTAAATCATATAAGCGTTAGTAAATAACCTGAAGTATTTTTGGAATCATGTTTAGTATTATCAGAATCAATGAGAATTATGAGAATCAGAGAAATAGTGATTACCGCCAAAAACCGCCGTTTTTGGCGGTAATCACTATTTCTCTTAATAACTGATTCTCATAATATCAAAACAATGATTCAAAAATACTTCAGGTTATTTACTAAGGCTAATATGATTTACATTCTTGAATTTATTCCTATTTGTAAAATATTAGGAATAAAATGATTGGCGTCGCTAGGGTGCCTAGTGTGCCCCTTAAATCACTCTATCTATTAAAAGAAACCGCAACAAAATCCGTTGCGTAGATTCAAGTATACATAGGGACAGACACACAGCGGGAAGCTACTTTGTTTTATACTATGTAGTAATAGCGATAGCGATAGCGATAGCGATAGCGATAATGATAGTAATAATTGCAGGCCCTTCTTGGATACGGCGCTCTCGATCTAAACGAATGGCTTTGTGGAGGCACCATTATAAGCGAGAAGTTCATACTGACGGCTGGACACTGCGTGTATTCTCCTAAATTGTGAGTATTTACCCTCGTCTCTTAGATTAATAATTGGTCTCCGCGCGCTACGACAAGATACCGTCGGCGTACCTGAAAAATGCGGCAACAAACACTACGCCGTATTCGGCGTACCCGCGCCAGTGACGTCACAAGCGTTAAGTGAGGTAGACGTCAAGATAATTTTTCTAATTTTTGTTTGAAACCTTAGCATAATGCCGGTTTGTGTAGTCAAACTGTGTAAAAATAATACTACAAGAAACAAGACAAATACTAGCATCACATACCATCAGTAAGTATTGTATAAATCGTCATAAACACGGTTGTTTTGTTTGTTTTTCGTATGTGTAAGTGGCCAACACTGGTGTCAGATTTTTCAAGCTGCCTTAAGGCATCTGACATAGCTTAACGACTGCCATCAACGATGACAGCCGGGACCAACGGCTTAACGTGCCTTCCGAAGCACGGAGGAGCTCGAGATATTTTTATACCACTTGCGGTCACCCATCCAAGTAGGAACTGCACCAGGGGTTGCTTAACATACGTAAGCGCTCATAGAGCTCACACCCACTGGACCATCGGGCTCCTCTAAAACACGGTAAAATAATATAACCCTAAAATTGGCGCGGTGTACCGCTTTGTGAGCACTACAATATTGAGTTGCCGCATTCAGAAACCTGTTTTTTCTTCATAGCGCGGTATCTAGCCGTTATGATCTTGATATGGGCTTGTGGTCTCAATCTCAACGCCTTAATCGTACGATTTGTTCTCAGAGACTCGCATAGATGGCGCCACTCGAAACTACACAACATTGCATCTACCGTATTATGAGAATATAAAAACATGATTCACAAAATATATCTTATTGAAAAAAAATTACACCGTATATTTAGTAAGTTAAAGGCTAACGCAGATTACCGCCATCTAGTATCGAGTAGCAAGCAACTCTCCTGTGCCATACATTCGCCTGCTTTTCGCAACCTTAATTTGGTCCAATATTTTTGTATGAGGTGGGCAGTCTATTACGTTTGTCTTTGGTATGGGGTATCACCCTCAACTGCCTGCCCGGTGGTTGCAGGTCAGTTCATCGGCATGTGGTCCCAACGCCTTAATCCTACGATTTGTTCTCAGAGATCTCATTGCTACACAACATTGTAGAATATAAAGGCATTGTTTACAAAATATATCTCATAAACAATAAGAACAATATTTTTAGCTTTTTAGGGTTCCGTAGTAAACAAGTAACCCTTATAGTTTCGCCATGTCTGTCTGTCTGTCTGTCCGTCCGCGGTTTTACGCAGAGACTATAAGTACTAGAAAGCTGTTATTTGGTATGGGTGTGTATATTAATTGTGTGTAAAAAAAAAGTGGTAGAATAAAAGCTTGAAAAAAAATTTTTTTAGGGTAGCTCCCTACCTTTTACTATTTATCCATCGTGTGGGATATCGTTAAATAGGTCTTTCAAAAATATTGTGAGGTTGAGAATACCATTTTTCGATTTAGGGATCCGGTTCTAAAATATTTGGTTTTAAAGTGCGAATTTTTGTTAGAGGTAAGTGTCCCCCCCTCTATCTGCTAAACGGTTATTATAGATACCTACGTGAAAAAATTACAGCAGTAGTATATATACTGAAGTTGAAAGGAATACTATCAGAGCTGAGTACTAAGTGCAAACTAAAAAGTTATAGGCAACCAACTTATAAACTGTAAAATTTCATACTATTTTCATTGTTAGATGTTTTTGGTCGTTAAACTGTAAGGTGCGAGTGTGAATAGTGTGAACTCAAAGTTGTCATTCGCAACTACGGAACCCTACACTGCGCGTGGCCCGACACGCACTTGGCCGGTTTTTATTTGAAAATTACACCTCAGTTTTAGTAGGTTTTAAGCTAACCCAGATTAAATCAGCCACTCGATACTAGACGGCGGTAGTCTGCACCGCCATACTTGGCCACACATTCGACTACTTTTCGCCACCTTAATTTGGTTCAATATTTTTGTATGAGGTGGGCAGTCTATACGTTAGTATTATATTGTCTTTGGCATTGGGTACGCGCGCCCGCTCCCAAGCTGCTTCAATCATCATCATCATCATCATCATCAGGTCTTTCTAGTCTCCACTGCTGGAGCACGACCCTTTCTGTACTACCAGAGCCATTTACTAGCCTGAGTAGTCAGAGGATTTGGCCTACACTCTCCACGCTGGCCAGACGGGTTAGAGAGGTCTCTTTGATGTTAATAAGCTTTGTTTAGCTTGTGATTCCTTAGTCGCCTTTTACGACATCCACGGGATGACTTGCGAGTGGTCCTATTCTACTCTGCCGGGAACCACACGGGCTGCTACAAACTCGTCCCCAATCCATCCGAACGAGTACCATTCCAAAAACCTTTATCCCCTTTCCCATAGTCCAACAAATTCCTAACTTCCCTCGCTTGAAAACGGTTTCGACGAGCGGCAGCGTCGGAACCGATATAAGATAACTGCGTTCACCAACCCGACTGTCAAACGTGGTGTGTATGGCAAAACAGTAGGAAAAGTAAGATGAATATCCTTGGGAAGCCCAGATCCAGCAATGGACTTCTTGCAGCTGAGACGACGACCTAAGGGGTAAAAACTAATGAGGCTTCCCTGTTCGTCCGTCTGCCTGTCACCAGGCTGTATCTCTTGACCAGTGATAGCTAAACAATTGTTGTTACAAATGTTCTATTTCTGTTGCCGCTGTTACATTAATACAATTTTTTTTAATAAATACAACAACCATAATTTGCCGTTTTTTGCGCAATAGTATCATGTTGTATAAATAAATAAGTATATACGGACAAATCACACAGATGAACTAGCCCCAAAGTAAGTTCAAGACTTGTGTTATGGGATACTAACTCAACGATACTATATTCTATTACAAATACATATATAGATAAACATTCAAGACCCAGGTCAATCTAAAAAAGATCATGTTTCATCTTGACCTGACTGGAGATCGAACCTGGGACCATCCGTGTCGTAGGCCGGCCGTGTTGATCGCTACGCCACGGAGCTCGTCATCTGTATAGATAATGGTACCCTTCGTGCGTACGAGGGGTACCATTATCTATACAGATGATGAGCTCCGTGGCGCAGCGATCGGATAAAATACATGGTGAAATTTTGATCAATCCGGACCATTAAAGGGGTGATTCAGCCTGTCAATATAAACAACTTTTCCTATGGGACAAATGCTGTAAACTCGGAAAAAAATTCGACATTCCTATACAAATTGCCCGGGCGGCTGAACACTTTTGTATGAAAATGTCGAAATAAAATTTGAGTTTCCAGCATTGGTCCCAAAGGAAAAATGGTTCATATCGACGGGCTGAATCACTCCTTTAAGGGTCCAGAACGATCAAAATTTCGCCATGTATAACCATGTGTATAATGCGATTTTCATCATTTTATCCGATTTTTAATTTAATTTGTGTATTTTTTATTATCTTTCAGCGGGAAAGTGACCCGAGTAGCCACTGGTTTCCTCAAAAGGAGTGATATACACAAAAGCGCAAGGATATATAATGTTACCAAGATTATTACTCACCCGGACTACAAGCCACCCAGCAAATACAATGATATAGCTTTATTGGAGGTTGAAGGGTTAGTTCTTTGACTATCATCATCATCAGGCTTTTTTTGTCTCCACTGTAGAAGCACGAACCTCTCTGAACTACCAAGGCCATAATTATCAGGCAGAGAAGTTAGAGAATTAGGCCTTAATTTCCTACGCTGGCCAGACGGGTTGGAGAGGTCTCTTTGATGTTTATAAGCTTTGTTTAGCTTGTGTTTCCTAAGTCGCCTTCAACGACATCCACGGGAAGACTTGGAGTGGTCCTATTCTACTGTGCTGGGAACTAGAGAAAACATAAGGCAGTGGGTCGTCTAATACTAGTAATTGTATTTTCTTCGTAGTTAGTTTCTCTGGTTCCTCCGACATGAACAATTTTCGCTCGCAATTTGTTTAACTTAATATTGTAAATGAAACGACTTGGATTTCGTACCACACACCCTTCGAGCAACACGGCCTCCGTACCGGACACACACCACACGTATATTTTTTGTCTCCGTTCCTCTCTAGAACTATCTTAATAACCCTCTAATAACCTATCCTATCTCTCTCATGCATCATCTGTCATTCAAATCTAATCGTCTCTTTCACTCAAGGTAATTCGTCAATCGTTCTGTTTCTCTCACACACAATACGTTTCATTCAACACAATATTCATTGACCTTACATGCCCTTTGAAATATACAATTTTTTTACATCTCTAAATAAAATTTAAATTTCACATTTGTTCCCTCGTTACAAAATTATAATTTGATTTGGTTGTTGCTCATAAGTATTATACGTATTTTCTTCTTCTTGTATAATATTTTGTGCAGTGTCCGTTTTTATTAATATTGTGTACAGATCGTGTAAATAAACTGTTGTAAATAGTGTTCGGTTTTGCTCTTCAAACATTCCCGCTTTTTTCATTTGCTTTGGTGCGGAATATTTGGAGGACTCGGAGCCCGCCACTGCTACAGAGTTTTAAAAAACCGGCCAAGTGCGTGTCGGGCCACGCGCAGTATAGGGTTCCGTAGTTGCGAATGACAACTTTGAGTTCACACTGTTCACACTCGCACCTCACAGTTTAACGACCAAATACATCTAACAATGAAAATTGTATGAAATTGTACATTTTCGAGTACATTTTATAAGTTGGTTGCCTATAACTTTTTAGTTTGTACTTAGTACTCAGCTCTGATAGTTTTCCTTTCAAGTTCAGTATACATACTACTGCTGTAATTTTTTTTCACGTATCTAAATATAACCGTTTAGCAGATAGAGGGGGGGACACTTACCTCTAACATAAATTCGCACTTTAAAACCAAATATTTCGGAAACGGATCCCTAAATCGAAAAATGGTGTGCTCAACCTCACAATATTTTTTAAAGACCTATTTAACGATACCCCACACGATGGGTAAATAGAGAAAAAGAATTACTCCCCCACTTTACTTGTATGGGAGCAACCCTAAAAAAAAATTTTTTTCAAGATTTTCTTGTACCTCTTTTTTGACGTGATTAATATAGGTACATATCCATACCAAATATATATATTATAGTCTCTGCGTAAAACCGCCGTCGGACAGACAAACAGACAGACATGGCGAAACTATAAGGGTTCCTTGTTTACTACGGAACCCTAAAAACGATATGTTGAGAAAGCAATAAATCTTACTGTTTCACTGACCACAGGGATCGGCATTATAAAATCTTCTTACGACTAACTTTAGTAAAGTATTTTAATAATAAACTGTGTGATCAAACCAAAACACATGTGGAGGAAGAAACAGCCAGTCATTGATATTTTTTTTTAATGTCATTCTTATTTCAGAATGCGTTTAGACGAGTACCAGGTGCCAGCATGTCTGCACACGGGGGATTTTAACTTCAACACTAACATCCTGGAAGCCACGGGGTGGGGGGCGTTGTGGTACAAGGGGGAAAGACCTGATGTTTTACAAAAGGTAAAAGTTTAACTAGTTTTCACCCGCATTAAGATCCATAATCATTAAAAATAGTATTTGTTCTCAAGGAAAGATGCCTTTAATGCCTTTAATCCTGACAACAAAATTTTAATAATGGACTGTTCAGTGGACAGGCACTTTCACATTTAATAGGTATGTACCTAATTTTCGTAGATGAACTTCATTGAAAAATACATATATATTTTTGAGTGCTGTGTATTTGTGAAAAGCCATCTACATTTGTTTAAACTGAAAGATAACTATATAAAGCACACAAAACATCTAGATATCCCAATAATCTACTGTTACCTTGTACGAAAACAAAATATTATCAAAGAAACAGTTACTATAGCTGCATAATTTTTTTCAATAAACTTTTAGAAAACTTAAAGCAATTAAAATTAAACTCATTTAAAACTCAACTTTATAAACTACTTAAAGACAGATGTTTTAACAGTGTACAGGAATTTTTAAATTTCAAATGGAGTGGAACTGTAGTTCATAATAATAACTGACATAATTATACTTATTCACTATAACTACTAATGATAAATTATTATTGCATGATTTTTCCTGATAATTTGTTTGAATATTGTTAACTTTAAAAATTTACTTATATTTGTACGCCGTTAATAGCTGAATGTATAAGACTATTATAAATTAATGTATATAATAACTATATTTCACTCATTCAATGCAAATAAATTTCATTTCATTTCATTTCAAGCCCGAATGGGTTAGTAACTTTTGAAATTGAAATTGAAGGCGTTAGTCGTACCAAGACTTAAGACGCGGTTTCGAATACTGCCTGTGTGATTTTTTTTCCAATATAAGAGAATATCAGAATAGCATTGAAATTATAGGTATTAAGTATAGGTCAAATCCTCTGACTGCTCTGGCTAATATATGGCTCTGGTAGTACAGAGAGGGCCGTGTTCCTGCAGTGAAGACTAAAACAAGACCTAGTGATGATAAAATTAAAGTAAGTTGATATATCTGCAACATTAAAAGACAATTGTACTTCTTCCAGGAGTGCTATTTTTGAACGCGTGACTCACTAAAATGCAAGTCGTGCACGACTACAAGTCACACTCGTCTTCCAAGTCACGAAATGCCATTTTGCCTTATTTTTGAAACCATCGCTTGAACTGTAGTCCTGCCAACCTTCAACGAAAATATTTCATTTCTTCTTATTTCACGCAGAATTTTTCAAAACTGTTTTAAGGTTTTTAAGGATTTTTAAAATGTTTAAAAAGTGTAGCGTCAAATGGAACGTAAAATGATGACAGATGAACTTCAAATG
Organism: Rhodophaea formosa; assembly: GCA_963082605.1. NCBI lineage: Eukaryota > Metazoa > Arthropoda > Insecta > Lepidoptera > Pyralidae > Rhodophaea > Rhodophaea formosa. The sequence continues at coordinate 8,645,955 of OY720229.1, read as the reverse complement.
ACAGAAAGTGACTTTGACATAAAAGCGTTTGTCGCCTGCGGAAACGAGCGGTCTCAACCGCTCGTTGCAATCACTCGTCAACGCATGATTCAAAAATGCGGCCTTTTAGAAATACTCGCGTCAATCACTCGTTTAGTCAGTCACGCGTTCAAAAATAGCACTCCTGCTCGCACTCACTTGTCTCAACCATCTTTAATGCAACTGACACAAACTAAACTCCCCGCCACGAGAAGCTATAAATTAAGTACATCAATAAACTTCCTACTGAGTTAGAGTTACCTAGCGACAATATTATGAGTTAACCAAATACAATTGACTTAAATTACTATACGGGTAATACGAAACTAATGACCAATTCTAATTAGTTGGGTTATATTTTAACGATACAAAACGCTGTCGCTCAATGTTTTTTGGTACAGGAACGAGTCCGACTCCGTGAATGCAAACATTTGGCGCATATCTGAGATATAATAAAGTTTCTGTTAGAATTTTTGCTATAAGTTGTTTTTTTTATTAGCTATTGAGTCTTACTGATTTATAATAAAGTTTCTGTAACAGTTTTTGCTATAAATTGTTTTTTTATTTATTAGCTATTGAGTCTCAATGCAGGGCAAAAGATTTTTTACGTTGCCAAATAATTACTTCTCCTGCAAACTTCCTCCATTCTTCATGGAAAAATATTTCTAACCATCTCTTCTTTGGTTTATTTTTTTACACAAAAAACAACAATATTATTTTTTATTTCATCCAAATGTTGCGAACCCCTGAACCTTTTTTTTTCATAATTTATAGCTTCTTATGAAAGGGACTTTAAGTATGGAGAATTATACTTTTTAAGAACCACTGTGTACAGTATAAAGTGATCAATTCAGTCTCTTTTAAATTTGTTTCTTTTTAGATGAGCCTGAAAGTTTTCACCGCAGAGTCCTGCAAGAAACAGTTTCCACCCAGCAGACTCTTGAAGCATGGATATAACGATACTACGCAGCTGTGTTACGGCGATCAACTATATAATACTGACACTTGTGATGTAAGAATGCGCTTTTTATGTGTGTAAGTGGCCAACGTGCCATGTGGTTCCCGGCAGAGTAGAATAAAATCATTCCAAGTCTTCCCGTGAATAACGTAGAAGGTGACTTAGGAAACACAAGCTGACATTAAAGAGACTTCTCCAACCCGTCTGGCCGTGGAGTGTGAAGGCCAAAGCCTGTAACTGCTCTTGTTAATATATGGCTCTGGCAGTAGAGGTCATACTCCTGCAGTGGAGACCACAGAAGACCTAATGATTATGATGATGAAGTAGCAAACTGGTGTCAGATTCGTTTAACCCCCAAAAAAGGCTTCTTATCTTAACGACTGCCATCAATGATGACAGCCATGCAGGACCTACAACTTATGGTACCTTCTGATCATGTGGTCTCAACGCCTTAATCGTACGATTTGTTATCAGAGACTCGCATAGATGGCGCCACTCGAAACTACACAACATTGTATCTACCGTATTAAGAGAATATAAAAACATGATTCACAAAATGTATCTTATTAAAAATCAAAACAATATTTTAGGCATAATATTTTAAAATGACACCGTATATTAAGTAAGTTAAAGGCTAACGCAGATTACCGCCATCTAGTATCGACTACCAAGCAACTCTCCTGCGCCATACATTCGCCTGCTTTTCGCAACCTTAATTTGGTCCAATATTTACGTTAGTATTATCAAAGACAATATAATACTAACGTAATAGACTGCCCACCTCATACAAAAATATTGGACCAAAATAAGGTTGCGAAAAGCAGGCGAATGTATGGCGCAGGAGAGTTTCTTGCTACTCGATACTAGATGGCGGTAATCTGCGTTAGCCTTTAAGTTACTAAATATACGGTGTCATTATAAAATATTATGCTTAAAATATTGTTTTCATTTTAATAAGATATATCTTGTGAATCATGTTTTATATTCTCATAATACGGTAGATACAATGTTGTGTAGTTTCGAGTGGCGCCATCTATGCGAGTCTCTGAGAACAAATCGTACGATTAAGGCGTTGAGACCACATGGTATTTATTATATTGTCTTTGGTATTATATTGTCTTTGGTCGCTCAAAGACTAAAGACTCCTCGTTCAAATCCTGCCCGCGTGGATTTACATGGACCATGGATCTAAGAATAATCAGGATATGCCCTTGGAAAATGTAACAGTGACGCACATAAAAATCCCTACACTCGTGTCGCGACACTAGCGCACGCACACATCGGCACAAAAATCCCTACACTTTTCCCCGGTCGAACGAAATGTCAAATTTCCCAAATGTCAAATACATGCTGCACACATGTGACTTGATGTGACGTAAGTTATGCTTCACTTTTGATGTGTCTAATGACGGGTCCATATTATTCCTAGGTCCATGACATGGACATATTTTATTTCTTTATTAAGAGTACCTATACAGAATATTACTGCACTAGGCACAGTACCGACGCCAATCATTTTATTCCAAACTAGCTGACCCGGCGAACTTCGTACCGCCTAACAGTCAATGATTGAGTATTCATTACACATATCGAGTTTTCATTGTTTTTAAGATGTATTCTGCTATTCGAGGCGGAGACAAATCCAACGAATCAATAACCATGAAAATTGGCTCAGCAGATCTCGAGTTATAAGTGTTGTAACAAACCCGTCTTTGTTTTATATATAAGAGAAGATACCTTACAAATAAACAGAAATTCAATAATGTAAATCATATAGGCACTAGTAAATAACCTGAAGTATTTTTGGAATCATTTTTAATATTATCAGAATTAGTGAGAATCAGATTACCGCCAAAACGGCCGTTTTTGGCGGTAATCTGATTCATTCTTGAATTTCTGTCTATTTGTAAAGTATTAGGAATAAAAAAACCGGCCAAGTGCGTGTCGGGCCACGCGCAGTGTAGGGTTCCGTAGTTGCGAATGACAACTTTGAGTTCACACTATTCACACTCGCACCTTACAGTTTAACGACCAAAAACATCTAACAATGATAATAGTATGAAATTTTACAGTTTATAAGTTGTTGCCTATAACTTTTTAGTTTTTAGTTAGTACTCAGCTCTGATAGTTTTCCTTTCAACTTCAGTATATATACTACTGCTGTAATTTTTTTCACGTATCTATATATAACCGTTTAGCAGATAGAGGGGGGGGGGGGGACACGTACCTCTAACAAAAATTCGCACTTTAAAACCAAATATTTCGGAAACGGATCCCTAAATCGAAAAATGGTGTTCTCAACCTCACAATATTTTTGAAAGATCTATTTAACGATACCCCACACGATGAGTAAATAGAGAAAAAAAAAATTACTCCCCCACTTTACTTGTATGGAAGCTACCCTAAAAAAAATTTTTTTTCATTATTTTATTCTTCCACTTTTTTGCCATGATTAATATACATACCCATACCAAATTACAGCTTTCTAATACTTATAGTCTCTGCGTAAAACCGCGGACGGACAGACAGACAGACATGGCGAAACTATAAGGGTTCCTTGTTTACTACGGAACCCTAAAAATGATTGGCGTCGCTACTGTGCCTAGTGTGCCCCCTTAAAGAGCAATGTTTTTGTGTTTGCAGGGTGACAGTGGAGGCCCCCTACAGATGGCTCATACAAGTATGCACTGCATGCATCTGGTGGTAGGCGTGACCTCGTTCGGGACTAATTGCGGTGTGGTGAACCGGCCTGCCGTGTATACCAGGGTGAAACCCTACGTGCCCTGGATAGAGAGCGTTGTATGGCCTAGTGAAATAAACGCTTAGTAAATTACTTTGAATTGTTTTTTTTTCTAGATGATTCTAGAAATCCGTAACCGCTTTTCAGGTTTAATCGGAGTTTAAGAGGAGCCCGATGGCACAGTGGGTGTGAGCTCTAAGAGCGCTTACATATGTTAAGCAACCCCTGGTGCAGTCCCTACTTGGATGGGTGACCGCAAGTGGCATAAAAATATCTCGAGCTCCTCCGTGCTTCGGAAGGCACGTTAAGCCGTTGGTCCCGGCTGTCATCGTTAATGGCAGTCGTTAAGCTATGTCAGATGCCTTAAGGCAGCTTGAAAAATCTGACACCAGTGTTGGCCACTTACACATACGAAAAACAAAACAGGTTTAATCAGCGCCATCTTGTGAGAAGTCTTGTAGTTATTTGTTGTATTGTGTGTACATTCGTACATGTGGTCTCAACCCCTTAATCGTACGATTTGTTCTCAGAGACTCGCATAGATGGCGCCACTCAAAACTACACAACATTGTATCTACCGTATTATGGGAATATAAAAACATGATTCACAAAATATATCTTATTAAAAATCAAACCCATATTTTAGGCATAGTATTTTAAAATGACACCGTATATTTTGTGAGTTAAAGACTCACGCAGATTACCGCCATCTAGTATCGAGTAGCAAGCAACTCTCCTGCGCCATACATTCGCCTGCTTTTCGCAACCTTAATTTGGTCCAATATTTTTGTATGAGGTGGGCAGTCTATTACGTTAGTATTATATTGTCTTTGATTCGTAGTTGAGTCTTCGTGTTAGTTCTTGTAGCGAATGAAGAGGTCGCCACAATAGCAAGTCTGGAAGTGGTTGCTAGATTGCTTTGAAAAATCTCGCCCTCCACCCGTAGTAGGTACACGCGTTCGTTTGGCGTTGGATTAATGTCTATTACATTTAGGTACTGATATGTGTTAGTTGCCAACACTTATTGCAAGAGATATGTAACAATCCAGAAGATTGACCAGTGCTTACCAATGCTGTCCAATGTGCTCGCAATGCTAGTAACAGGCAGAGGTGGAGAGCCATTGCACAAGCAGCAACCCTCGTCCAAGCGATGGGCAGTATACAAGATCCCGCACCAGGACCATCTGCACAACCACGACCACTCTGTCAAGAGTGAACGACTGAGAAGAAGATAAGTAAGAACTTTAGTTTCCTTGGCACGGGCCCGGAAGTCTACCCCAAATTGTGCCTAATATGAGAAAAAGTTGACATTGTTTGACAAGCTATGACTCAATAACTATAAGTCACAGAGAGTTCAAATTATAAATAAATATATCACATATCACACAAATTGAGCTAGCCCCACAGTAAGTTGTGAACTTGTGTCGCAGGATACTAACTCAACGATACTATATTTTATAATATATACTTATATACATAAACATCCAAGACCTTGGTCAATATGAAAAAGATCTTTTTCCATCTTGACCTGACCGGGGATCGAACCCGGGACCCCCGTGTCGCAGGCTAGCGTGTTGACCGCTGCGCCACAGAGCTCGACGACTATACTCAAACGGTAGATAATTTAGTGTGTTTCATAAAAGTATACCACTTTTTTACTTTTATTAGGGTTCCGTAGTAAACAAGGAACCCTTATAGTTTCGCCATGTCTGTCTGTCTGTCCGTCCGCGGTTTTACGCAGAGACTATAAGTTCTAGAAAGCTGTAATTTGGTATGGGTATGTATATTAATCATGGCAAAAAAGTGGTAGAATAATATCTTGAAAAAAATTTTTTTTAGGGTAGCTCCCATACAAGTAAAGTGAGGGAGTATTTTTTTTTCTCTATTTACCTATTGTGTGGGGTATCGTTAAATAGGTCTTTCAAAAATATTGTGAGGTTGAGAACACCATTTTTTGATTAAGGGCTCCGTTTCCGAAATATTTGGTTTTAAAGTGCGAATTTTTGTTAGAGGTAAGTGTCCCCCCCTCTATCTGCTAAACGGTTATATATAGATACGTGAAAAAAATTACAGCAGTAGCATATATACTGAAGTTGAAAGGAAAACTATCAGAACTGAGTAGTAAGTACAAACTAAAAAGTTATAGGCAACCAACTTATAAACTGTAAAATTTCATACTATTTTCATTGTTAGATGTTCTTGGTCGTTAAACTGTAAGGTGCGAGTGTGAATAGTGTGAACTCAAAGTTGTCATTCGCAACTACGGAACCCTACACTGCGCGTGGCCCGACACGCACTTGGCCGCTTTTTTTTATTTAGAGACTCGAAAACTGCACCCTTAAGGTAGTTTTTTCGTTAAAACTGAAAAAGTCCCATACCTTCGGGCCCCCAGGAGTAGCACAGGGTTAAGAAAGTTGCAAACTCTTTTGTAGGCTTTTCTAAGTGGTCTCTACAATAAATAAAAAAATCGCCGATACATGCGCGTTTGCAATGTTTGATGTCGATTTTGACTGGCCTACATTTCTTGGCGAAGTGATTTTTGTGAATTGAGTTCACACCTTAGAGTATATATTGATACTCTAAGGTTCACACACACTAGCGCCACCCAGCAATTAATTCATTTATTCCTAAATCAAATCAAATTTTAAAAATTTAATAACTGAATGCCCTAGTAAATTACTTGTAGTATTATTTTTGTTACTTTTCATAGATATTACAACTTAGCCCCACTTGCTTTTGTTATTAATCTGAGGGCCCCACACTAGTCACACTAGCGACGCCAATAATTTTATTCCTTATAAGTACTTTACGAATAGAAATAAATTCAAGAATGTAAATCATATAAGCCTAAGCAAAGACAATATAATACTAACGTAATAGACTGCCCACCTCATACAAAAATATTGGACCAAATTAAGGTTGCGAAAAGCAGGCGAAATGTATGGCGCAGGAGAGTTGCTTGCTACTCGATACGGCCTAAGTAAAGAACCTGAAGTATTTTTGGAATCATGTTTAATATTATCAGAATCAGTGAGAATTATGAAAATTAGATTAGTAATCACTTTTTGTCTTAATGACTGATTCTCATAATATTAAAACATGATTCCGGCGGATTGGCGGTAAGAATTCGATTCCAAAAATTCCAAATGATTCCAAAAATACTTCCAGTTATTTACTAGTGCTTATATGATTTACATTCTTGAATTTCTTTCTATTTGTAAAGTATTAGGAATAAAATGATTGGCGTCGCTACTGTGCCTAGTGTGCCCCCTTAATTCATCAAATTAAAAATAGTGAAAACTTGTATTTGATTTAGGACTTAAATTAATTACTGGGTGGCGCTAGTGTATGAACTCACCTCGCCTTAAGACTGGTTGTGGTTTTTGAGTTCGTTTACTAACTGGTTTTTCTTTATCCTTAGTCGTTTAGAAACATCTGTTGTTTTAGGATGTGAGATCAGTTTTTAATTATAAATAAAAAAAAACTTAAGAGTCGCCTGGAAGCGCATGTCTCCATACAAACGGAAAAAGGGAATTGTGGCAATATTTGATAATTTTAGGGAAAAATTAAGCATCCAATCAATTAATCTCATTATAATCTACGTACGTTCCTATACAGTTTCGTTAAATTATCAAATGTTTGAGAATTATACGCCTCTCAAGATTTCCATACAAATTTGAAAAGGCTTATAATTCTCAAACCATTGGTATTTTAACCAAGCTGTATAGGATCGTACGTAGATTATAATGAGATCAATTGATTAAATGCTTAATTTTACTCCAAAATTATCAAATATTGCCACAATGCCCTTTTTCCGTTTGTATGGAAACATGCGCTTCCAGGCGACTCTTTAAGTAATAAGAACTTTCTAAGGAAAAAATATGACGTGTTGGTTGTTTCTTGAACCAGTTTGTTTTTGGGGAAAATGTTTCCAAAAAGTATATTGATATTTGTGGTTCTTTTAAGTTATGGATTTGCCGAGGATTTGAATGAAGGTAAATATCTAATTGTAAGTCCTTTGATATTTTCGGACTCTTTCGTTTATTTTAAACCGACTTCAAAAAGGAGAGTTCTCATTTCGTCTTTATTTTTTTTTATATGTTTGTTACGCGATTATCTTTATATTTCAAATAATTAAAATAGAGTTCAACCCACGGTCTAATATTATAGTATGCTCTGTGGTTCAACCAGCGAACGTAAAAACAACTATTCACACTTTTTCTTTTTTCACCAGGTCACCAATGTTCGAAACTGGATAAGATCGGCACTTGTGTTAATATACGTAACTGCACTTCAACCCTTGAAGAAATTAAGAACAAGATTTTTCCTAAGGTAATGTACAATGTACATGAATAAATATAATCACGTCTTTATCCCTTGCGGGGTAGACAGAGCCCAAATTCATTAAATCCAAAGGAAAGCGGAATCAAAATAGAGAAGGGTTGCTAGCCAAGCCGCATCGCTTATTTACGTGATTCCGGCCATGAGGTTCCCGAGAGAGTAGAATAGGACCACTCCAATTCTTCTCGTGGATGTCGTAGAAAACGAGGAAACACAAGCTTAACAAAGCTTATAAACATTAAAAAGATATCTCCAACCTGTGTGGCCAGCGTGGAAAGTGGCTTGCTAATATGGCTCTGGTAGTACAGAGAGGGTCGTGCTCCTGCAGTGGTGACTATAAAAGAACCAAAAAAGAACCGATGATGATGAATGTACATGCACATATAAAAAATGACGCCTTGGCGAAAGTTTTTGAGCCTAATCAGCATTTTTTGTTGAGAAATATCGACGATTTGAAACAACTGACGCAGAAACAAGTTAAATTTATTTGCATAAATATGTGATAACAAGTATTCCTTATGTATCTACATTAGTTCGTATTTTAACTTTTTAATGTCATTAAGTCCACGTGAAAGAAGTCATTAGCTAGTACAACAACTAATGTTTTAGGGTTCCGTAGTAAACAAGGAACCCTTATAGTTTCGCCATGTCTGTCTGTCTGTCCGCGGTTTTACTCAGAGACTATAAGTACTAGAAAGCTGTAATTTGGTATAGTCATGTATATTAATCATGGCAAAAAAGTGGTAGAAAGAAATCTTGAAAAAAAAATTTTTTTTAGGGTAGCTCCCATACAAGTAAAGTGGGGGAGTATTTTTTTCCCTATTAACCCATCATGAGGGGTATCGTTAAATAGGTCTTTAAAAAATATTGTGAGGTTGAGAACACCATTTTTCAATTTAGGGATCTGTTTCCGAAATATTTGGTTTTAAAGTGCGAATTTTTGTTAGAGGTAAGTGTAAAATTTCATACAATTTTCGTTGATGAATTTCATAGATGTTTTTGGTCGTTAAACTGTGAGGTGCGAGTGTGAACAGTGTGAACTCAAAATTGTCATGCGCAACTACGGAACTCTATACTGCGCGTGGCCCGACACGCACTTGGCCGGCTTTTTTTACATCATTCAAACTCCGGGTTGTTAGTTCGATTTACATCCTGAGGGAGGTACTTAAGTAAATTTGAAAATCGAAGGCGGCTCCGCGCCACGCATGCGGCTCCTATAATACTCAATTTTTTATTTTTAACAAGCGCATTGGCCGGCCACTACAAATGGCTGAATGCATCAAGACTCTCATGAGCGCAACGCCATATAAAAAAACCGGTTTGGCGCGCTTATTTCTTGTTTTATTGTTTGTTGCAAACGTTGCAAATTGCATATATTTATCCTCGCATTCATGATGTAAAGTCTTTGATTATTTATGATGTAAAGTAGAGGGTTCAACTCGAGTGAAAATGATCAAAACACCCTCGAACTACAAGCGCCCTCGGTCGCTTCGCTCGCTCGTGCGTCTAAATGTTTTCGCGATTGTTACACATTAAAAGAAAATGACTTTTAAAATGATTATTTTACCAGCTTTCGCCCAGGGCACGCGTTGGTGTCGATCCCTCGGGAACAGTACTTTTTGTACCGGGATGTTACGTGAAAGTTAGCCTATATCCTTCTCCGTGTGGTTCCCGGCAGAGTAGAATAGGACCACTCCAAGTCATCCCGTGGATGTCGTAGAAGGCAACTTAGGGGACACAAGCTAAACAAAGCTTATAAACATCATAGAGACCTCTCCAACACGTCTGGCCAGCGTGGAGAGTGTAGGCCAAATCCTCTGACTATTCAAGCTTATATATGGCTCTGGTAGTACAGAGAGGGTCGTGCTCCTGCAGTGGAGACTAAAAAGACCTGATGATGATGATCCTTCTCCGTACTCCAAAGAAAGTGTATGGAAAATTTCATGATCGGTTCAATAAATAGGGCGTGAAAGCGTAAAAAAAAACAAACTTACTTTTATATTTATAATAGCTGTTAGCCGCGGCTTCGCCCGCGTAATATATAGCCTATGTCCTTCTCGGTACCCTAACCTATGTGTATGCAAAATTTCATAATGATCGGTTCGGTAAATTCGGCGTGAAAGCGTAACAAACAAATAAACTCACTTTCGCAAGTTAGGATTAGGATATTAGTTGGGATTGGGATTTATACATACTATCAGGTCTTTTTCCTTGCGGGGTAGACAGATCCCAGGTCTGTAAAACCTCAAGGCCACGTTTAACATGTTGGTGGGCTTCTAGGTGAGAACGGAATCGAAATAGTGATGGGTTGCTAGCCGCATCGCCTATTGACATGATTCCTGACGCCCATTCCCTCGATCGGCTTTTACGATCTGCACGGGAAGAGAAGCAGCTGGTACGTTCTACGTTTTTCTTTTCTCCCAGTCCAGCGTGGAAAATTTCAAAATTTAAAAGTAGTTTCATTTAAGCTATAACTAAATAATAAATATATTTAATTAGGTAACAATATTAAAACTAACTTATATAAACTAAGAATTAAACCTACCTATAAAATAAAACTACTTATAAATAAAACCTACCTATAAATAAAACTTACCTATAAATAGAAAATGTCCAGCAGGTCATTGCCCTGCGGTAATGTGCCCAGAAGACTGGCAGCATTGCCACGTTGAATGGCAATGCTTATTCTTTGGGCAAAATAGTCGCCAGCCCTCTGGTCATTCGACACCTCGACCAGCCTTTTGCTCACAAACTTGAATAGTTTGTGAGCTGATAAATATTAATAATAATAATTACTCCGCTGCTGGTGGCTCACTAGTATAGGTTTTTATAAAAATTGTATTTAATTTTGTACGATATTTTGTTATATTTTACTTTTTATATAGTTTTTATAATTCCTATCCTAAGAATTGAAGCAAATAAAGAGAATAATAATTAAATTTCAGGTATGTTCCTTGAATTCTGAGCGAGTAATTGTATGTTGTTTTGACTCGACCAACAACACATATGAAGAGTAAGTTCAATTTAACTATCAAGTACCTAGTAATGCAGCACCACTTACCGTGTGGTTCCCGGCAGAGTAGAATAGGACCACTCCAAGTCATCCTGTGGATGTCGTAGAAGGCGACTTAAGAAAAACAAGCTAATCAAAGCTTAAAAACATCAATGAGACTTCTCTAACCCGTCTGGCCAGCGTGGAGAGTGTAGGCCAAATCCTCTGACTACTCAAGCTAATATATAGCTTTGGTAGTACAGAGAGGATCCTGCTCCTGCAGTGGAGACTAGAAAGACCTGATGATGATGATGATGATGAGGCATTCCTTTGCCATAATGTATATTCTTTTTTAATTTAAAAGTTACATTGATTTAATCGTGGCAATAAATGTTTTTTTTTTTTTTATTGTTTACGATGATGATGATATTTTCAGCATCCGTCCAACTTTCATCAGCACAGAAGATAAGGGTGCTTTGATAAAGAAAACTGATGGCAAGAAAAACACAACTGATTACGATTACCAAGACATAGGTCTAGGAGAGGATGTATGTGAACCAGTACCTGAACAACATACAACGAAGAAGACTGGTCAAATTGCTTGGGACAGTAAGTATTGCTCATCATCATCATTTCGTGTAGGCATGTGGTCTCAACGCCTTAATCGTACGATTTGTTCTCAGAGACTCGCATAGATGGCGCCACTCGAAACTACACAACACTGTATCTACCGTATTATGAGAATATAAAAACATGATTCACAAAATATATCTTATTAAAAATCAAAACAATATTTGAGGCATAATATTTTAAAATGACACCGTATACTAACGCAGATTACCGCCATCTAGTATCGAGTAGCAAGCATCTCTCCTGCGCCATACATTCGCCTGCTTTTCGCAACCTTAATTTGATCCAATATTTTTGTATGAGGTGGGCAGTCTATTACGTTAGTATTATATTGTCTTTGCTGTAGGTGACACGGTCAGTCGACCATGCACACACTGGTGTCAGAGTTCTTCGCAACCGCCTCTCGGCCTCTGACTTGGTTCCTATAACGACTACCAGATGGCAGCTGGGACCAACGGTTTAACGAGCCTTCCGAAGCACGGAATCATCTTTCTTATCAGACAATCAGGTGATTCATGCCTGCAATGTCTTAACCAAACTGGAAACAATTTAACAAAGTATGCTTCCCGTGGGAATCGAAGCCACGACCCCCGGGTCAACAAGGCGAACGCCTTAACCACTGGACCACGGAGGCAGTTAAAGTACTTGCTTATTCTTAGGAGCTGCCATCACGAGCGAGAGAAAAGCGACGAATTTGCACTTCTTTTTTATAATATCACAAACTGTTGCCCACCGCTTCGCCCGCGAGATAGCCTATGTCCTTCTCCGTAGCATTATCAACGGGCATGCCAAATTTCAAGGTGATTGGTTCAGTAGATAAAGTGAGGAGAGTTAACAAACAAATATACAAACTCACATTCGCATTTATAGTATAGGATATTGTCTGTACGAGCATGTGGTCTCAACGCCTTAATCGTACAATTTGTTCTCAGAGACTCGCATAGATGGCGCCACTCGAAACTACACAACATTGTATCTACCGTATTATGGGAATATAAAAACATGATTCACAAAATATATCTTATTAAAAATCAAACCAATATTTTAGGCATAATATTTCAAAATGACACCGTATATTTAGTAAGTTAAAGACTCACGGAGATTACCGCTATCTAGTATCGACTAGCAAGCAACTCTCCTGCGCCATACATTCGCCTGCTTTTCGCAACCTTAATTTGGTCCAATATTTTTGTACGAGGTGGGCAGTCTATTACGTTAGTATTATGTCTTTGGTACGAGCGAGCTCCTACATTTGCATTTATTTATAGTTATGCTGACAACAGCTAATTGTATTTTCAAACAGTGACAATAAATCAGTCTTACGAGATACACGCGTCGCCATTCCTTAAACATTTCAACATTTTAACATCTGGGAGAACACTAGGCACAGTAGCGACGCCAATCATTTTATTCCTAATACTTTACAAATAGAAAGAAATTCAAGAATATAAACAATATAAGCCTTAGTAAATAACCTGAAGTATTTTTGGAATCATGTTTTATTATTATGAGAATCAGTTATTGAGAGAAAAAGTGATAACCGCCAAAAACGGCCGTTTTTGGCGGTAATCAGATTCTCATAATTCTCACTGATTCCGATAATAATAAACATAATTCCAAAAATACTTCAGGTTATTTACTAAGGCTTGTATTGTTTATATTCTTGAAGTTCTTTCTATTTGTAAAGTATTAGGAATAAAATGATTGGCGTCGCTACTGTGCCTAGTGTTCCCCCTTAACGTAGCTTCAGACTAGAGCATCAAACGTGTGGTCAGTGACCTCACATTGTCTTTGACGATACATAAGAAAATACTTGTAGCAGTGCTATATGCTACGATATATAAATTAAAAGTTAATAAATAACAAAGTATTTTGTTTTGCAAAAAAAAACTTTATAATACTATGTTGGAACTATCCTTTGGGTCAGTTTATTTTGCCGCCTGATTTCAGCGAGGATGGTTTTTATCACAAAATATTTTTACTGTTTTGTTATTTAGGTATTTTTTTTTTACGGACAAATCACACAGATTGAGCTAGCCCCAAAGTAAGTTCTAATGACAGACTTGTGTTATGGGATACTAACTCAACGATACTATATTTTATAACAAATACATATTATATAGATAAACATCCAAGACCCAGGTCAATCTGAAAAAGATCATTTTCCATCTTGACCTGACCGGGGATCGAACCCGGGACCATCCGTGTCGCAGGCAGGCGTGATGACCGCTGCGCCACGGAGCTCGTCAATATATGTATAGATAGATTAATTGAATTGCAAAAGTGACCGGTATATTTTACGTGTTTTTTCCTTCTCAGCCAGCATACTTAGTAGCACATTTTTTGCCTTAGCAACAAAGCAGGATTTGAATTATTCTCTTGCAATTAAAACCCACATTAATAACAAAACATTTTTCCTTATTCGTCATATAATACAAATGACCTCTGTTATTTGCTGGCTTAAGAGTCGCCTGGAAACGCATGTCTCCATACAAACGGAAAAAGGGAATTGTGACAATATTTGATAATTTTGGAGTAAAATTAAGCATTTAATCAATTAATCTCATTATAATCTACGTACGTTCCTATACAGCTTGGTTAAAATACCAATGGTTTGAGAATTACAAGCCTTTTTAAATTTGTATGGAAATCTTGAGAGGCGTATAATTCTCAAACTATTGATAATTTAACCAAACTGTATAAGAACGTACGTAGATTATAAGAAGAATAATTGATTGGATGCTTAATTTTACTCCAAAATTATCAAATATTGCCACAATTCCCTTTTTCCGTTTGTATGGAGACATGCGCGTCCAGGCGACTCTTAAGAGGGTATACTAGCAGTGCGTTTTCCATACAAATGTATTTCTCTATTTTCTCGCTGAAAACTGCTTCTAGAGGCACAATTCTTTTTACAAAAAATCTATTACTAAAATAGGTATGTCCCTATGTTGTTTTATTTTTTTCTAAAAACCTGTTTAAAGGAAAAAAAATTGTACAAAAACAGTTTTTTTGGAAAAAATAAAAAATAGAGGCATTCCTATTTTAGTACTAGATATTATGAAAAAAGAAATGTGGCTCTAGAATCAGTTTTCAGCGAGAAAATAGAGAAATACATTTGTATGGAAACCGTATTGAAAAAATACTGCTAGTATACGCTCTTAATGTATTCCCGCTCACTATATATAATACAAGTATTTATTTCCTGTTTTAGTCCTGGGGGTATTTTGGTGACGTTGTTTATACAATTTTTTAACTGACTTCAAGGAGGAGGCTCTCAATTCGTCTGTATGTTTTGTTTGTATGTTTGTTAGCAATTACTCCGTCAGCTATAAACCGATTTTAATGATTATTTATTTGTTCGATAGGCAATGCTTCAAAGGTGGTCCCATATAAATTTTATTGAAATATATCGAGCGCTTTTTGAAAAAACTACCAAAAACAATACAAAATTGTACACGGATGCCGTTTGGTTTAATTTAATTTCTGTTTTATTCTTTCACGAAACAAGACATGTTGATGAGGACAATGTTCCTCTGTTTTAATTGAACTAGTACAAACTTCGGGTAGAGTACAAATCGCCGGGGCGGCTGCACACTTTTGTATGGAAATGCCGAAATTTATTTTAGTTGTTTGGCTGTTATTATAATCTCATTATACTATACTGAGCTAGTATAGACCGTAGTTCGATTTTTTTTTTAAATAAATAAATATATAGGGACACATCACACAAATTGAGCTAGCCCCACAGTAAGTTGTGAACTTGTGTCGCAGGATACTAACTCAACGATACTATATTTTATAATATATACTTATAAAGATAAACATCCAAGACCCAGGTCAATATGAAAAAGATCTTTTTCCATCTTGACCTGACCGGGGATCGAACCCGGGACCCCCGTGTCGCAGGCTAGCGTGTTGACCGCTGCGCCACGGAGCTCGACGGTTTATTACGGGTATGTCCCTTCCACGTTGTACATGTATTTGTCATAAAATGTAGTATCGTTGAGTGAGTATTCCTGTACGAGCTTACCTCGCACATTCAGCAACCCGCAGCCTACATCATGTAAGTCGCATGTCAGCTCCTTTTATGATATAAATACCTTGACTATCTTACAATCAACTTGAGATGCTATCGATGGCTCTCTGAGATACTATCGTGGATACTGCCATCGAGAAAGGATCCGTCACACCAAGCCCTCCCCATGTAACCAGCAAGAGCAATAAACTACTATCTCTGTGACGTGATCTATCTCCACGCCACCACCTTCAACCCAGCAAGCAGCAACATCTCTTCATGTTCCATTACTTCTGCAATGAAACGATTGTCATGTAATATACAAAAAACTAATTATGTTTAATTCAATCCAATATTTTGAGTTAAAAGTTTAAAACAGTAAATAAAAGAATATAAAGTTAATCAGATTAATCAAATTAATATCACTAACATAATTCGCAAATGTAAAATAAATACAAATTTTTGTTACATAATTAAAAATATGGTCCTAGTATACTAACATAATAAAATACGTTTTAAATTTAGTAATGCAGTAAGTACTTTTTACAAATTGCAATAATTCGTGGGTACTCCCATTCATTTATGTGCGTCCTCCTCTAATCTAATATTGCTGTGCCCGACAGGGTCCATAAATGGTCTAACTTTGTAATTTGTCATCTAATGTCTTTATGGTTTGCAATAAATATTTGAGTATTGAGTATGTATGGTGTTGGGCCTAACACCAAGTCCGGCACCATACAATCCCAGAAGCCCATAACGCAAGCCTCGAACTCACTTTGAGGCCAGCCCAATCTGTGTGATTTGTCCGTATTTATTTATTATATAAAAATGAATAATTATTTATTTATTTATTATGTAAAATAAATAAATTGTTACAGAATGCATAGAGTACCAAAACAAATACGTCTTCCCTTGCACGCGCTGGGGTCTGCTGAATCGGCCTACTCGACAGCAGATATGTCGGAAGACACCAGACTCTTTAGTTGTTGGCAGCAACGGCGTGGACGCAAACCCTTATGAGTTTGGGCATATGGTACGTAATTCTGTTTATTTCATTTAGTATTACTACTGTTTTCGCCGTGTGGTTCCCGGCAGAGTAGAATAGGTCCACTCCAAGTCTTCCTGTGGATGTCGTAGAAGACGACTTAGGACACAAAAGCTAAACAAAGCTTATAAACATCAAAGAAACCTCTACAACCCGTCTGGCCAGCATGGACTCTCCATGCTGGCCAGACGGGTTGTAGGCCAAATCCTCTGACTGCTCTGGCTAATATATGGCTCTGGTAGTACAGAGAGAGTCGTGCTCCTGTAGTGGAGACTAATAAAGACCTGATGATGACCATTGTACAATCGAAGATTCTTTGTTATAATTTTCAGGCCCTGCTCGGCTACGGTACAGACATTTCTACCAGTCAGTGGCTGTGTGGAGGGAGCATCATCAGTGAGCGATTCATCCTCACTGCTGGACATTGCGTGTTGTCACCCTTTTGGTAAGTAATGTTTCTTCTAAAGGCTACGCCCGCTTGATATATAGCCTATGTCCTTCACAGTACCCTAACCTATGTGTATGCAAAATTTCATGATGATCGGTTTTGTGGATACGGCGTGAAAGCGTAACAAACAAACTAACTTTCGTATTTTCAACTAGCTGTTACCGCGGCTTCGCCCGCGTAATATATAGCCTATGTCCTTCTCGGTACCCTAACCTATGTGTATGCAAAACTTCATGATAATCGGTTCAGTAGATTCGGCGTGAAAGCGTAACAAACAAACAAACAAATAAACAAACAAACAAACTCACTTTCGCATTTATAATATTAGTTAGGATACTACTAGCTGATGCCCGCAACTTCGTTCGCTTGGACTATATGACTCCGGCGTATTAATATACCTTAACACGAACTAAACATACATAAGAAAATACTTGTAGCAGTGTTATAAAATTGTATGGCATTGCATTGGCTGCTGCTAAATACTGGAGAGATAAAATATAGGATTCTTTTAGACTTTTTGACCCACCGACATGATAAGAAGAAGACTATATAGCTAGCTTCAAGTGAGCTTGCGCTACTTCACCAAACTTTGAGGTATTGGCAGAGCGCCTTCAACCTACCGCACATCTCCAAAAGGCCTTCGGGAGGGACGGACCTCGGCTTTGGGTGTTGCCTGTGTGTTCAAGGCTTGGAGTGATAGCAAACTCTCATATTTAACCGTGTGGGCTGAAAACTAAGTACGTTGCCAAAAGGGGCACCGCTGGGCGGTCACCAGTAATATGAGCTAATCGTATTCTACGCACTCTATCCCAGAGGAGAGTGTGACTCTGTAAAATTGTCAATATAAAATTTTACAAGGTACTTGGTACTTAGTGTATCAGATGTTCTAAATACTCGATTTTTTAACCTCAACCAAAAATACTAATCAGGTTGAACAACTTTTGCTACAGCGTCATTTTTATATTTCCTATAGTTTACCTGGACTATTATGGTTCTGCGTCAGGTGTTCCAAATCATCAAATTAAATACCTGAACAAAAAATGCTCATCAGGTTGAATAACTTTTGCTAAGGCGTCATTTATATATTTCTTATAGTTTACCGGGACCATTATGGTTCTGCATAAGGTGTTTCAAATCTCAGATTTTTTTATACCTCAACAAAAATGCTCATCAGGCTTAACAAATTTTGCTAAGGCTCCACTTTTCTATATCTCTTATAGTTCAGCTGGATCATTATGATGCTGCATCAGGTGTTCCATTTTTCAAAATCATTTCTATCTTATATGTTGCCCCGGCTTAATAGCTATATAGCAAAAAAAGTTTCATTCGAATCCGTCCAATATTTACGAAGATAAACGTGATCATACATACAGACAGACAAGAAATTCTAAAAAAAAAATTTCCTTTCTATTATTCTTTATAAGTGCCCATCCATTTCAGTCGAAAATACTAAATGTACAGACAAAATATTTTTACTGTTTTATTATACGTACAGATTAGTTGGGATTTCCTCTGCCTGCTATGGCATGCTTCTGCAGTGGAGACTAAAAAATTGACCAAGTGCGAGTCGGACTCGCGCATAAAGGGTTCCGTACCATATTATGCTTTCATAATACGGTAGTTGCCTAATGTTAAGATTATATAAAATTTGTTTCCAATGATACTAATTTCCATCTAAAAATACTATAAAGAACACTTTAAATTTGATATCGATTCGTTAAGTGATCCTAAAGCTTCTTTAAAGTTCAACGTTTCAACGGCTAGCCATCACGGTTTATTAGATATAACCTGGTGACTGACGGAGAGACAGACTGACATTGAAGTCTCGTTAATAGGGTCCCTACGGAACCCTAAAAAGATACTTAATTTCTGTATGTACACTCTTAAGCTCGTAAACGCATAGATTTGATTTATACAACTTTTGTCTAGCCTAAAAAATACATACATATATACATACTATCACGTCTTTCTCCCTTGCGGGGTAGACAGAGCCCAGGTTTGTAAAACCTAGGCCACGTTTAGCATGTTTCTGGGGTTGTAGGTTTGAACGGCATCAAAATAGTGATGCCAATTCCTAGAAAAATGTATAGTGTATTATTTTTTTTTTATTAGAACAATATTTTTGGAATAATAATCATAATAGATATCTCATTTTAGCAAGTTTAGGCTAACGCCATCTATTGACGAGTGGAAGACAACTGTGCAACTTGAAGAAGACTTTATTTGATCCAATATTTTAGTATGCGGTAGGCAGTCTATATCCTTTTTAGTCTCCACTGCAGGAGCACGACCCTCTCTGTACTATCAGAGCCATAATTAGCCAGAGCAGTCAGAGGATTTAGGCAGTCTAATATGATAGTATTATATTGTATTTACCCTAACCAAAGACAATATAATACTAACGTAATAGACTGCCCACCTCATACAAAAATATTGGACCATATTAAGGTTGCGAAAAGCAGGCGAATGTATGGCGCAGGAGAGTTGCTTGATAGTCGATACTAGATGGCGGTAATCTGCGTTAGCCTTTAACTTACTAAATATACGGTACCTTTTAAAAATATTATGCCTAAAATATTGTTTTGATTTTTAATAAGATATATTTTGTGAATCATGTTTTTATATTCTCATAATACGGTAGATACAATGTTGTGTAGTTTCGAGTGGCGCCATCTATGCGAGTCTCTGAGAACAAATCGTACGATTAAGGCGTTGAGACCACATGATGGCGCTGAACACTACCGCCATCTAGTAGCGAGTGGCTAATTGCCCCTCGCTACTAGATGGCGGTAGTCTGCGTCAGCCTAAACTGAATAAAACTGAGGTGTAATTTTGAAATAATAAGCCAAAAATATTGTTCTCATTATTAATAAGAGAAGTATATTTTGTGAATAATGCTTTTATATTTTCATAATACTGAATCTGTGAGAACAAATCGTACGATTAAGGGGTTGGGACCACATGCCCTAACCTATGGCATAAGCTATAAATTCATTGGTAGGACATTCGTACTTTTTACATATATACATGCAAAGTATACTCTGATTTGCGACCATTCCTTCGGCTGGTTTCTACGACCTGCGCAGGAAAAAAGGCAGCTGGTACATTCTTCGTTTCTTTTCACCCAGACCAGCATGAAAAGTTTTTACATTCTTTATAATAGGTAGTACATTATGATGCAAGTACGGTAAGCTGGATATTAAAGTCGAGGTGTTTATAGGCACGAGGCGAATCCGAGTGCTTTAAACCGATGACTATATAAGACAGCTTACCGTACGAGCATCATACGACGTTTTTCATTACATTTGCGATTACAATAAACTAAAACAAGATTGCAGTTTAGCAAATAAGGAATTTTGTAAAAAATACATTTATAATAATCAGGTACATTTACTCAGGTTTTTACAAAAAAGAATATTGATAAACTTCCTTTTCGAAGTCGGTAAAAAAATCACATCTCACGAATCAGAAAAAAGTTTTCATGCTGAACTTGAAACTCTTTGCTCGGATTCTATGAAAAAGTTTTAATTTTGCATCTGTGACATTGGGCTATTGAACGGTTGTGATTGGTGTAAAGTAAAAAGCACTAGTGCCGAAAATAGATCATTACGATCCAAGTTTTGATGTCATAAGTATCGTATTATTAGCAAATGTATTAAAAAAGAAATTCTCATTATTTTTCAGGGGCAACGTGACCCGGGTAGCCACAGGCATCCTTAGGAAGAGTGAAGTGACTAAGGAAAATGCCCAGATATATAACGTGAAAACTGTCATAGTACATCCGGAGTATAAGCCACCTAGAAAGTACAACGATATTGCTTTACTGGAGACAGAAGATGAGTGAGTGTCAAGCAGTTAGGGCTTTCTTCTTCTTCTTTATAATATGGTTTCCATCGAGGTTTCGCTGGTTCTGCCAATGTCCAGTTAAATGAAATACAAAGTAGCAGTGTACGGTATACAGTTAACACGTAGCAATTAAAGATGGCGTTGGTCCTTTGGTTGCCTCATGGGTGCTTAAATCTATACGAGTCCGTCCGCATTATGCGTGATTTTTGTTAGGGTTCCGTAGTAAACAAGGAACCCTTATAGTTTCGCCATGTCTGTCTGTCTGTCCGTCCGCGGTTTTACGCAGAGACTATAAGTACTAGAAAGCTGTAATTTGGTATGGGTATGTATATTAATCATGGCAAAAAAGTGGTAGAATAAAATCTCGAAAAAAAATTTTTTTTAGGGTAGCTCCCATACAAGTAAAGTGGGGGAGTATTTTTTTTTTCTCTATTTACCCATCATGTGGGGTATCGTTAAATAGGTCTTTCAAAAATATTGTGAGGTTGAGAACACCATTTTTCGATTTAGGGATTCGTTTTCGAAATATTTGGTTTTAAAGTGCGAATTTTTGTTAGAGGTAAGTGTCCCCCCCCTCTATCTACTAAACGGTTATATAAAGATACGTGAAAAAAATTACAGCAGTAGTATATATACTGAAGTTGAAAGGAAAACTATCAGAGCTGAGTACTAAGTGCAAACTAAAAAGTTATAGGCAACCAACTTATAAACTGTAAAATTTCATACTATTTTCATTGTTAGATGTTTTTGGTCGTTAAACTGTAAGGTGCGAGTGTGAATAGTGTGAACTCAAAGTTGTCATTCGCAACTACGGAACCCTACACTGCGCGTGGCCCGACACGCACTTGGCCGGTTTTTTAAATTGTAATTAAAAAATTATGACGCATAAACATGCATTTCATTTGTATGCATGTTCACATTTACAAGAAGCAATACAAATGTATTGGTAACAATTATATATTAGAACCGTTTGGGGTTGAAACTCTAGGGCCGTGGAGACCCTCGGCGCATAAATTATTCAATGCCATCGCTAAAAAATTAATAGGGGTGTCCCGTGGCTGTGAGGCTGGCTTATATTTTGGCCAAAAGATTAGCATTGCCATACAGCGTGGCAATGCTGCCAGCCTTCTGGGCACGCTACCACGGGGCAACGAGCTGCCAGGTCTGTTTTATTTGTAAATATGTAGTAGTTTTAGTTAACCCTTTATTTTTTACATTCTAAACATGTTATTTAATTTCATAGAAATAAATTCATCAAAGAAGCAATTACTAGCTGATTTTAACAAATTGTTTTTTTCAAGCAATAAACATTTATAGTGATTTGAAATTAAGTAGGCGTTATTACCCTCAGGTACCTTATACGGACAAATAACACAGATTGAGGTAGCCCCAAAATAAGTTCGAGACTTGTTTTACGGGATACGAACTCAACGATACTATATTTTATTACAAATACCTATATAGATAAATTGCAGTGGAGACTAGAAAGACCTGATGATGATGATGATGATATAGATAAACATCCAAGACCCAGGTCAATCTGAAAAAGATCATTTTCCATCTTGACCTGACCGGGGATCGATCGAACCTGGGACCATTCGTGTCGCAGGCAGGCGTGTTGACCGCTGCGCCACGGAGCTCGTCAAATCTTTGATTGTTATTTGTTAAAGCAATACCTGTATCTCAAACTGGACATTGGTAGAATCACCGACACTATTAAACTATTACTAGATAATAAAACAAGTCGTACGTGATAGGAGTTGAAAATACATCATCATCATCATCATCATTTCAGCCGCAAGAAGTCCACTGCTGGACATAGGCCTCCCTCAAGGATTTTCAATATGACCGGTTGAAAGCTGCATCCAGCGCCTTCTTGCGACCCTTATCAGGTCGTCCGACCACCTGGTCGGTGGGTGTCCAACGCTGCGCTTGCCATCTTTGTCTTTCATCGTTGTCTTGTCCATATTCATGAAAATACATGCTTACACTATTATCATCATCATCATCATTTCGAGTAGTTGACACGGTCAGTCGACCATGCACACCCTGTTCCCTGTTTGTTCAGAGTTCTTCGGAACCGCCTCTCGGCTTCTGGCATGGTTCCTTTAACGACTACCAGATGGCAGCCGGAACCAACGGCTTGACGTGCCTTCCGAAGCACGGAATCATCTTTCTTATCAGACAATCAGGTGATTCATGCCTGCAATGTCCTAACCAAACTGGAAACAACTTAATTAAGTATGCTTCCCGTGGGAGTCGAACCTACGACCCCCGGGTCAGTAAAGCAAACGCCTTAACCACTAGACCACAGAGGCTGTGGTCTCGGCTGGCATCATAGATATCAGAATATGCTGGCATCGTTGATGGCTATCGTTAAGCTATAATGTCTGTCAGATGCCATGAGGCAACTTGAAAAATATATGTTGGCCACTTAGACACAAGAAAATCCAAGTTTTTTTTTTCAGAATTCGTTTAAGTGAGTACCAGTTTCCAGCGTGCCTTCATACAGGAAAGTACTCGAATCACGCCGGCGTAGCCATGGCTACAGGATGGGGGGCGCTGTGGTATA
Organism: Rhodophaea formosa; assembly: GCA_963082605.1. Classification (NCBI taxonomy): domain Eukaryota; kingdom Metazoa; phylum Arthropoda; class Insecta; order Lepidoptera; family Pyralidae; genus Rhodophaea; species Rhodophaea formosa. The sequence continues at coordinate 8,622,347 of OY720229.1, read as the reverse complement.
GGGGGGAGAGGCCTGATATACTTCAGAAGGTAGGTGTTACAAATACTAGTATATTCTTACGGGTTTTGATGAAAATAATAACGCCGTGTCCTTACCTCCTAGCTGTCAATATATTTTCAAACTAATAATAGATTTTTGCAAGCGAAAGAATAATATATTGAGGGTGTCGTGTGGTTCCCGGCAGAGAAGAATAGGACCACTACAAGTCTTCCCGTGGATGTCTTAGAAGGTGACTTAGGAAAAATAAGCTAAACAAAGCTTATTAATCATCAATGAGACCTCTCCAACCCTTCTGGCCAGCTTTCCTCTGGCTGTTCTAGCTTTAATATATGGCTCTGGTAAAACATAGAGGGTCGTGCTCCTACAGTGGAGAATGTGAAAGACCTTATGATGATGATGATGATGATCTTATTATAAAATATAACTATTTAGTATCGTTGGGTTAGTATCCTAAGACAAAGTTCACAACGACTCACTGGGGCCTATAACTCACATCTGTGTGATTAATCCCTATATTAAAAAAATTTAAAATATTTTTATCAAAAAAACAAAAACCGAATACACAATCGGCAGTCGGCAAACCGATCTATCAATTTCCTTTGTTTTAATATAATAAGCATAAAGTAATTAATATTAAATAAATAAAAAAAATATGAGAATTAAATGGAAATCAGACATATGAGAGTTTGCTGTCTCTCCAAGCCTTGCGCACCCAGGCAACGCCCAAAGCCGAGGTTCGTCCCTCCCGGGCACCCTTTCCTTACAGGTTGAGGGCACTCTGCTCTCTCTTCAAAAGCCCGGTGAAGTAGCGAAAGCTCATTTGGAGCTAGCTACGTAGTACATTAAAAAAAAGAAAAATGTAAACCAAATGGCGTCTTAAATTTTTTTTAGGTTTTTGTATTTTTTTCAAAAAGCGCTCGACATATTTTGATAAAATTTGAATGGGACCATCTGTAAAGCATTACCTATCGAACAAAAAAAGAATTTCTTAAATCGGTACAGGCGTCTTCGAGAAATCGGGGAACATACATAAAAAATAAAGATTCCGACGAATTGAGAACCTCCTCCTTTTTTTGAAGTCGGTTAAAAACTTCCGCCGTGTGGTTCCCGGCAGAGTAGAATAGGACCACTCCAAGTCTTCCCGTGGATGTCGTAAAATTCGACTTAGGAAACACAAGCTAAACAAAGCTTACAAACATCAAAAAGACCTCTTCAACCCGTCTGGCCAGCGTGGAGAGTGTAGGCCAAATCCTCTGACTACTCTGGCTAATATATTACTGTGGTAGTACAGAGAGGGTCGTGGTCCTGCAGTGGAGACTAAAAAAGACCTGATGGATGGATGGATGATGAAAAATTTCCAGATGACCCTGAAAGTATTCAACGCAGACGCTTGTAGGCAGCACTACCAGATTCATAGACTCCTCAAGAAGGGATTTGACGAGGACATACAACTGTGTTACGGAGACCCAATTGAGGACACTGATACTTGTGAAGTAAGAAATTTTTTATTGATTTATCCAACTCAGCAATGTCCAAGTCCACAGCTGGACATAGGCCAAGGATCCTCAATACTGGTGGAAAGCGGGTTGCATCCAGCGATAGACTCAGGAAGTCACCTGCAGGCCTATTTGCTAACTTTTGACAGCTATGGTGTACATCATTTTCATGGTAACTTTAATATTCATTACGGCTTCGGTATGGTTGACTATTTTTATTTAAGTTAAGACAACCGTAATGGATGCTAAAGTGACAATCAAATCGTTGTACACCGAGTTAGCAAATCGGCCTGCTGGTCGGTTGGGTGTCCAACGCTGCGCTTGCCGGTATGTGATAGACATTTGAGAACCTTTCTGCTCCATCTGGAAACGGTTCTATGCGCGATGTGCCCCGCCCACTGCCACTTCAAAGAGATTATCCACCGGCTTATGACAGTGACCTTTATTCTTCTACGAATCAATTTTGGCAAAAACTAACTAAGTAAAACTTCACTTCACTCTTCTAACTGTAAACAGTTCATAAAGTAGTTTGAAGGGTTGTCGCAGAACAAAATTTCAAATGATTTCCCCCTTTTTTTTCAAATATAATTTTTCAAAAGGGGGGCAGCACTGGACTCATGTATACCCTTCAGTAATTTGGTTCAAATGTTTTACAATCGCAAAAACTTGAGTTAACAAGCCCACCAACATGTTAAACGTGGACTTTAGGTTTTATTACCTGGGCTCTGGCTACCCCGCAAGGTAAAAAGTCGTGATATGTATGTAAAACTTAAGTTTTCAATGTATCTTTTCAGGGCGACAGTGGCGGGCCTTTGCAAATCGTACATCCAAACATGCATTGCATGCATTTGGTTGTAGGCGTGACGTCATTCGGTAATCCCTGTGGGAGGGTAAACCAACCCGCCGTGTACACCAGAGTGGACTCCTATGTACCCTGGATAGAGAGTATTGTTTGGCCTAAGGAATAAATACTTTTTTTAGCTATTTATGTCCCACTGTTGGGCAAAAACCTTCCCCTCCGACTTCCACCCTGTCCTATCCAGCGCCGTAATCTGCCACTCCTTGTCGAACGCAAATAAGTCATTCTTCCATCTAATCCTCGGCTTTACTCTGGAACGCCTGTCATCATTCAGGCATTCAACGTGCCCATCTTTCAGACAACATATGTCATATGTGACCCGCCCAGTCCCATTTCACCCGCGGACTTCTTTCCATACATAAATAAATTTCTTAAAGATACATAAATTATAACATATTAAAATTGTAGCCTTGTGGCAGCAGGTTATGAATTACCGTCCCAATGACAACTTTGCTATCGTCTGGCATACACTTGCAAGTCTTGCAACCCTCAAAAGAGGTTGGCGATTTTTTTTTTACACTTAAACATACTTAAATTATAACATATTAAAATTGTAGCCTTGTGGCATAAGGTTATGAATTACCGTCCCAATGACAACTTTGCTATCGTCTGGCACACACTTGCAACCCTCAAAATAGGTTGGCAAATTTTTTTTTACACTTAAACATACTTAAATTATAACATATTTAAAATTGTAGCCTTGTGGGTAACGGGTTAGTCAGGTGGTTCACGAGCTCTCCCACGTCGTCTGGCAGGTACTTGCAATCACTAGAATGGTCTGGCTGTTTACATATATTTTTTAAACAATTGAAAGAATGTTCCCTCAAAATTGTAGCCTTGTGGCAGCAGGTTATGAATTACTGTCCCAATGACAAATTTGCTATCGTCTGGTACATACTTGCATCCCTCAAAATAGGTTGGCAATTTTTTTTTTACACTTAAAAATACTTAAATTATAACATATTAAAATTGTAGCCTTGTGGCAGACGGTTACGAAAAAAATTTTTTTTTTGCATTTTCAAAAATTTTTGGGATAATGACGCAACCGCGATATCCCTGCCAGACCGGTATTTTTATAATTAGCAGATAATAAAATATAATTTAAAAAATTTCTAGCTTTGTGGGAAACGGGTTAGTCAGATGGTTCGCTAGCTCTTAATCTATTTAGTAATGAAGCTTAGTGTATGTTAATAGTGTTTTATGTAAAAGAATATTTTTGTATCTACCGTAAGATTAAATGCAGGACTCCTATGAACGCTGGATTGAGAGTATTTTTTGGCCTAAGGAATAAATACTTAATAATTTTATATCATTGAAATTTACGTTAGATAAAATTTAGGACTCCTATGTACCCTGGATTGAGAATATTGTTTGGTCTAAGAAATAAAGAATTTTAAGTAAAAGAATAATTTTGTATCATTGAAATTTATGTTAGATAAAATTTAGGACTCCTATGTATCCTGGATTGAGAATATTGTTTGGGCTAAGGAATAAAGACTTTTTCAACACACTTGCTCATAAAGTGGCTCTATGGTCACTGCAATTAGGCACAGAATGACACCCATAATCAAACTGTGACTTTTTCGTTGCTATAACTCACTAGTGAGTTATAGATTTTTTTTTAATTTTATTGGTTGAGTTGCTTTGGTCTTAAAAAAGTTTTTATTAAAAAACCGGCCAAGTGCGTGTCGGGCCACGCGCAGTATAGGGTTCCGTAGTTGCGAATGACAACTTTGAGTACACACTGTTTACACTCGCACCTCACAGTTTAACGACCAAAAACATCTAACAATAAAGATTGTATGAAATTTTACATTTTCCAGTACATTTTATAAGTTGGTTGCCTATAACTTTTTAGTTTGTACTTAGTACTTAGCTCTGATAGTTTTCCTTTCAACTTCAATATATATACTACTGCTGTAATTTTTTTCACGTATCTATATATAACCTCTAACAAAAACACGTACCTCTAACAAAAATTTGCACTTTAAAACCAAATATTTCGGAAACGGATCCCTAAATCGAAAAATGGTGTTCTCAACCTCACAATATTTTTCAAAGACCTTTTTAACGATACCCCACACGATGGGTAAGTAGAGAAAAAAAAATGATTCCCACATTTTACTTGTACGGGAGCTACCCAAAAAAAAATTTTTTTTCAAGATTTTTTTCTACGACTTTTTTTGCCATGATTAATATACATACTCATACCAAATTACAGCTTTCTAGTACTTATGGTCTCTGAGTAAAACCGCGGACGGACAGACAGACAGACAGACAGACAGACAGACAGACAGACAGACAGACAGACAGACATGGCGAAACTATAAGGGTTCCTAGTTTACTACGGAACCCTAAAAAAGATCGTGTTCAATAGAACAAATAAATTAATGTTCCTATTGCTTGCTCATTTCAAGCAACTTCTGATTTAAATAGATAATTTTAACTCGTACGTGTTTAATAAATAAAACTTTCACTCAAATATAACTTTTGTTTTCTCTGTAATAAAAGAAAACTGTACGTGGCAGAATAGGAGCAAATCCTTTGCGCGGAAAATAAAAAAAAAATCTCATCCCTTTAGTCTGTGGCCGATCGCAATGCGCGCGCATAGGAAACTGTTTAATGTTTCCCGCCATAGCGAAACATTTTTCACAACTCGTTTTCACTACCTATTGAAATTATAGTTATTTATTAATTAAAATGTCTACAAGTACTAGTTACGAAGAAAATTATTTATGTTGTACACCGCCCGATATAAGATGTGAAGCCCTTAACGTTATGGAAAGTTTACTACCTGAAAACTCCAAGGAAAATTATCTATTAGCGTATCAAAATTTCATAAAATGGCAAAACAGCAAGAATACGCAGTCTTTTTCAGAAAATGTGTTCATGGCGTACTTTAAAGAATTATCTTCTAAGTACAAACCTAGCTCTTTGTGGTGTTTATACTCAATGTTAAAAAGTACAGTCCGACCAAAGAATGGAGTGGACTTAAAAACATACTCTAATTTGTCAGCTTATCTAAAGAGACTATCCGATGGATTTAGAAGCAAGAAATCAAAGTTTTTATCGTCTGACGATATAGAAAAATTTTTAAAAGATGCTCCAGATAACCAATATCTGGCTACTAAGGTTAGTTAAATTAATTTTAAATATCTACGCGTCTTCAGCCTGTGTTGTATGTTGAACTTAATAATTATTGTTTCTTTTTTTTTTCAGGTTGCTTTAATATTTGGTGTAACTGGTGCCTGTAGGATACAAGAATTAACAAATATAACCGTAAAAAACATAGAAAACCATGGACAGATGCTTTTAGTGAAGATACCTATCACGAAAAATAAAATACCGAGGTCATTCACCATACACGGTCCATTCTATGAAATTGTTAAGAAGTATGAAAGTTTGCGGTCACCAAAAGCAAAAACTGACCGTTTCTTTCTAAATTACCAGAATGGTAAATGGACCTGTCAGCCTATAGGTATAAACAAATTTGGTTCTATGCCTAAAGAAATCGCAAAGTTTTTAGGTTTAGCAGATGCTGAGAGCTACACTGGACATAGTTTCAGAAGAACTTCAGCTACATTGCTGGCTAATTCAGGAGCTGATAAAATGACTTTGAAGCGTCATGGTGGGTGGCGATCTAGCAATGAAGCAGAATCATACGTAGAAGATTCCATACAAAACAAGAAGGAAATTTGTGCAAAAATCACAAAAAGAATTAAACTTGATTCTGAGGCGCTTCCTACTGACGAAACACCAAGTACATCCAATGATTGGATTTCACCTACCTACACGAATAATGAGCCATCTCAAATTACAATAGAACATGAAAGTATTTCAATAAATAATCTATCTGATGAGACCGCTATGCCATCAAAAACAGTTAATTATAATTTTACTAACTGCACATTTACTAATTGTTTCTCTAAATAAACTTTTTATCTACTAAATAAAATGAGTTTTTATTGTTTTAATTTTATTCACAAGTGTGTTGAAAAACGTCGTATGATACACGTGTGTATTGATGATTACCGTCCTTGGCTCTCTTAAGACCCTCGCCTGTGGCTCAGGTCTCAATGGCGCCTCGGCGGTAATCACCAATGTTACACACTAGTACCATAATGTACTATTAAGTAAAATAATAATTTTGTCATTGAAATTTACGTTACATAAAATTTTGGACTCCTATGAACCCTGGATTGAGAGTATTGTTTGGCCTACGGAATAAATACTTTTAAGTAAAACAATAATTTTATACTATTGAAACTAACATAAGATTACCAGGACTCCTCTTTACGCTGGAGTGAGAGTATTTGTGAGTGTTCGTTTAGCAATGTTTTATGCAACAAAGAAATTTTACTTCTTTTACCTGCATTAAACGGATAACGAAGTTATTTGAGAGTGAGAACCAAATTCAGTGAGCAGACGTAAAGACAAGGGCAGAAACTGTAAAAACCGCATCTCTGCTGGGAAGCCTCCTTGGTGCATTCACTGTCTAAAAAGGCTAACAAGAATGTGCTTTACGCTTGATAATTTTATTTTATAATAATTATAAAATAAAATTATCATAAATATTATTATTATTTGTATCTCCTTTTGGGTCATGGGTGTTACCCCGGTCCTTTGAGAGGCTTGCGTGGGGATACAGATCCAACACGTAGAGGCCCTTTGGAGAAGTTGATGTAGTGTACGTCTCCAGCCAGGACCCGGTCCTGGTAATACCAATGTATGATACGCCCTTGAACAGGTCTTGGCCGGAGGTGGAGCTATTGTATTTTAATAGAGAAAAATAATGGGTTATGGGATGAAATGTGGGTGGTCTTGTACTGGGTTATTGTAAAGGCTCGGACACCTACCATAATCATGATAACTGACTATTTATATGCAGGTGGTGGCTTGCCGCCCACTAGATGGGCCCCATAATGTCATAAATTTATGCATTTCCAATTATTTTTATGACGTGACAGTATGATATTAATCCTTTCGTTAATTATCACTCGTTTCCATAGAAGTCCTTACTACGTTAGTATTATTTTGTCTTTGTCCTTACTGAGCGTATTCTGTTAAACAAAAGCCAATTTGAGTCTGAGTAGCGGTAGGAACTCATATCCATAACTCTGCTATTGCGTTTGTAAAACCTCCCGCATTACAGAACTAAAAACAGGGTAGCATTTAAATTGTCAAACTGCATGTTCAATCGCTGAAAGGATCCCGCAGCTCTGGTTCTGAGTAGTAAGGGTTTTCATATACGCGTCTTCGCCGAACCAAAATTAGGATGGGTTTAATGTTGTGCAAAATTAAACCCATCCTAATTCTGAAGAAAAACCCTGACAACCACTCTACTTGGAAAAATATACCATCCGCTTCTCAATTGTTAACGTTAACGTTAACTTAAGAACTTTCATCTATAACATTTGATTATTTTTTTTTTCAATACATCTACTAATAATACGGTTCTTAAGACATCGAAATCTGTAATGATGTATTTTACGGCACTTGTGCTTTTTACTTTACACCAATCACAACTGCTCAATAGCCCAATGCCACAGAAGCAAAATTTAAACATTTTCATAGAATCCGAGCAAAGAGTTTCAAGTTCAGCATGAAAACTTTTTTCTGATTCGCAAGATGTGATTTTTAGCCGACTTCGAAAAGGAGAAGGTTATCGATGTACTTTTTTGGAGAAAATAAACCTATTTATTTATTTATTTATATTTGATTATAATAAAATAATTACCTGAGTTAATGTACCTGATTATTATAAATGTATTTTTACAAACTGCTTTAGTTCCTAACTTTTATAAATTCCTTATTTGCTGAACCTCAATCTTGTTTTAGTTTAAGGTAATCGCAAATGTATTGAAAATCGTCATATGATACTCGTACGGTAAGCTGTCTATTATAGTCGTCGGTTTATTATAAGCACTCGGCTTTGCCTCGTGCCTATAAACACCTCGACTATAATATCCAGCTTACCGTAATTGTATCATTATGTACTATTATGTCATTGAAGAGGCTCTGAAACTACCGGCCCGATATTCAAATTTCTTTCACCTTTTTTTATTAGCTATTTAGGTCCCACTGCTGGGCAAAAGCTTCCCTTCCGTTCTCCATCTAGTCCTGTCCAGTGCCCTATCTTGCCATTCTTTATTAAGTGCACACGACTCGTCTTTCCATCACATTTTTGGCTTCCCTCTTGATCGCTTGCCATCAGTAGGAACCCATTTGGTTACTGAATATGCCCATATGACAGCTATTATTTATCTGGGGGCGACATAAGCTACAACAAAAATAGAAAAAATAGAAGTAATGCTTTATGATGCCGTTATTTTATTTCCAACTAAACTCTTAATCCAAATAAGTGATTTAGTTACACTTTACAATTTTCCTACCATCCCCAAAGTGACATTTTTACCGTCCTACATACCCAAAGTGACATTTTTACGCCATTTTTAAATCGAAAATAGTATTTTCGATTTCTTGGTGGCTCCCTAGATTTCTCACTGGGTCACTCCTCTCAGTTTCTGACTCATATTCTAAGTCATCATATTTCTCATCACCCACAAACATCTGACATTTTCATGAAACTATTTTTGATCTTCTGCTTCCTTTTTTCTTCCTTCTTTCCTTCCTTCCATTTATATTAGGTTTCTGCTCTTCTTACCCTTGAAATCTTTCAGACTCATATTCTAAGACATCATACTTCTCATCACCCATAAATATCGGACATTACTATGCCATTATTACCTATTTTTATTTATTGGTGGCTCCCTATATTTCTCACAAGGTCTGCACTTTTTATCTTTGGAATCTTTCCAACAGGACTCAAATTCTACGTCATCATACTTCTCACCACCAATAAATATCCGACATTAACGCCATTTTCACTATACCCTTTTCGAACTCTTGGTGGCTCCCTATATTTCTCACAGGGTCTGCTCTTCTTTGCCTTGGAATCTTTCCAACTGGACTCATTCTAAGTCATCATACTTCTCATCACCCATAAATATTTGACATTATCAACTCGATTTTCTATTTCCTATGTTCCGGTGGCTCCCTAGATTTCTCACTAGGTTCCTTACTGATCTTCTCATCCTCTGAATCTTCTCTACTCGACTCGTATTCAAAATCGTCATACATCTCATCGCTCGTAGACAATAAAGACTTTTTTCTCGTCATATCCGGCTCGCTTACGGTTCGTCTTGAATCAAGTTCAGTGCCGTCTGCGGCGTCTGCCTCATCGTCCGATCCGAGCATTTTGACATGCTCTATGGTCACTTTGATGTTGTTTTGTAGTTTATGTGCTTCTGAAAAGTGAAATTAAATTAAATTATATACCTGTGAAAAATATGAAATATAAAAGAATTAAATAAAGGCAAACCTGAACCTGGAGTTAAATTTTTGAACTAGGCAGTAGAATTTATCCGCCACTCGTTGTGAGTTCTTTTGTCCTAATATGCTTTGGGCTACCGGGTTTGGCATAAAATATTTTGTCATAATAGTTTTTAGGCATAATTGACTTTTGGCATACGGGTAATTTGGGCATAATTATATTTTAGGCTATTTTGTTTTGGAATAATGTTAATTGCCATAATCTCCATAGGCAAGTCTAATTGTTGGTTTGTATGAAGTATCTAATAGTAATTTGGCATTATACCTGGAAGACAGTCTTCAGGGCAAGGACAAAATATACTGGATATATCCGGTGTGACAATCCGTATATTGGCGAGTGAATACTTCAGCACGATCTTTTCGTTGTCACACCCGCAATTTTAGAGGACATTCAACGTACTGTAGCTTTTAAACTTTTAAAATATTGTTACTCATTTGGAAAATCAGCTCAAACCAACTAAGCTCATAAGAAGACCATCTTATAGACGAGTGCGATACTCTGTACACTAGAATTACCTGCTAGGCGATTGTTTTGACATTCTTTAGTAAACCACGATTGGTGTGCACTGTAAAGGCACCGTTGAGTAATAGTTTTGTATGAAGTATCTAACCAACCAGTCTCCTGAGTGAGTCCTCCGTGTGGTTCCCGGCAGAGTAGAATAGGACCACTCCAAGTCATCCCGTGGATGTCGTAAAAGGCGACTCAGGAAACACAAGCTAAACAAAGCTTATTAACATCAAAGAGACCTCTCCAACCCGTCTGGCCACCGTGGAGAGTGTAAGCCAAGTCCTCTCACTGCTCAGGCTGGTATATGGCTCTGGTAGTGCAGAGAGGGTCGTGCTCCTGCAGTGGCGACTAGAAGGACCTAATGATGACGATGATGATGAAGTATCTAATAGTGATTTGGCATTATGATAAATAAATAAATATATATGGACAAATCACACAGATTATACCTGGAAGACAGTCTTCAGGGCAAGGACAAATACTGGATATATCCGGTGTGACAATCCTTATATTGGCGAGTGAATGCTTCAGCACGATCTTTTCGTTGTCACACCCGCACTTGCCGCAGGACGAGTTGCGTTTGATGATCTCTTTTGAGCTGAAGATACCACCTTGAATCAAAATTAGATACAGATATAGACATTCTTAGCTTGTAAATTCCTAAGTCACCTTCTACGACGTCAACGGGAAGACTTGGGGTCGACCTATTCTATTCTTCCCGGAACCACACAGCTGAGACAGTACAGAGAGGATCATGCTCCTGCAGTGGAGACTAAAAAAGACCTGATGATGATGATAGAAATTCTACCAATGCCTTCGTGGTCCAATAGTTTCTTAAGCACTGATCAGCGCTCTATGGACATCATGTAATTGCCAGGCGAGCGAATTTTGAAAGCTTTCCATAAAATATTATATAATTAGGTATAAAATTTCGAATTTTCCGCAAGTTCGAAATTTTCGCTGTTTTTCCGCAAGTCAAGAGTTAAGGCGCTCGCCTTTTGATGAAACTAAATGAAATAGAAAAGAGTCAAGCAACAACATGGCCTAGACATTAAGTTTCGCAGTATTATCGATAAGCGATTTGATCCATTACGGTCTAGGCAACCATAATGCATAATGGCCATCAGCCGTTAGAAGGTCCTTAACTCTTATGATCCTGTAATGGACCTTCGACTCACAATATCCATTACCCCACAGCCGGCGCGAGAGTATAATAAATATACTTAACAGTAAAACTTATTTATACCAACTAATATAATAAATACGAAAGTGAGTTTGTTTGTTACGCTTTCACGCCGTATTTACTGAACCGATCATCATGAAATTTGGCATACGCATAGGTTATACTAAAAAGGACATAGGCTATATATCAAGGTAGGTAACAGCTAGTTGTTCATAAATTATATCTTATTTATGTGCAAATGACAGAAAAAATTGTACGATTTAGAGGCCGGGATCATATGACTGTGTGATTTATTGATTTTTCGGATGTCTACGCGTCATCATCATCATCAGATCTTTGTTAGTCTCCACTGCAGGAGCAGGACCCGGTCTGTACTACCAGAGGCATATATTACCAAAAGCTAGGATTCTATATATTATATTAGATCTACGCGTGCTCCCGGTAAAATCCTCACGTGCATTGAGATATAAGTACCTACTACGTTCTAGAAGAGCTACGTTTTAACCCGGCGTCATGGGGGTGGTTTATTGATATAATTATACCTTTACCCTAGCCTTTACCTTATTAATTTATTACCTTACAATTATATTGTATTTTTTTAAAATTGAAAGTAGTTTAAGTACTTGCTAATGAAAATTTATTCCTTTGCACTGTGCAGTGTTCGATAACTTACTACTGCAATAACTAAATAAATGCACACTAAGGCATTTTTATGATTTTGCACCATGTTTTGTTTATTAATCGTGGGAAGTACCATAAGCGGAAGAGCTCAACCGACTGTGTGAATTGCGGCGCGATCGCCGCAGTTGAACGGGACAAAGTAAAGATTTGCGGTGTCTTCTCTAGTAATCATATCTCAATGCTCACGTGAGATGCTTCGGGACCCGGGGCCGGGGGTAGGGAGTTGCCCCGAGACTTGGATAAACAGTGTGTTGCGCGGAAAAACTTAAGAGCAGTGTGGAACAATGGCTAAACAAATACCAGCCATTACCAAACCAGTTACCGCCTACTGAGAAACTACCACCGGGTCGCCTGCTCTCATCATAATTTCGTGTAGGTGACACGGTCAGTCGACCATGCATACCCTGGTGTCAGAGTTCTTCGGACCCGCCACTCGGCCTCTGACGTGGTTCCTTTAACGGCTACTAGATAGCACCCAGGACCAACGACTCAACGTGCATTCCGAAGGAATCATCTTCCTTATCTGACAATCAGGAGATTCATGCCTGGAATGTCCTAACCAAACTGGAAACAACAAGTATGCTTCCTTCCAGTAGTGGGAATCGAACCCACGTCCCCCGGGTCAATAAGGCAAACTCCTTAACCACTGGACCACAGAGGCCTGCCCTGATCAGGTCAGTCTGGAAGTCTTTAAAAGACTGCTGGTGTTGCTTATACACCATATACAATTTTTCGTGTGTGTAAGTGGCCAACACTGGTGTCAGATTTTTAAAATGGGGTTTCTCCAGCAATAGTGATTGCGACTGCGGCGCTATCCAATCTATGGCTCGCCTTTTGGTGTGCCTTACAACCAAAGTTCTTGCTCCAAACAGCAAATGAACGGGCAATCTCAGTTGCAAAGAGCTGGTCGAAATATAGCCATTCTACGACTCGATAGAAGAAGTTATGAAATCCATACCTTTCTTTCCTTGAGTAAACGTCAACGGTATATCCACCCCTTCCCCAAAATCCTGCTTCCCTACCCTCTTCTTACCCCCAAAGGACGCTATTGCCTTCCTTATGGAAGATCTGAATGCCTTCAACCCCCCCTTTTCATCTGGAGTATAGAGGAGGTTGCAGAGACATTTGTCGCTTGGGCCAGTCCCTTCAGTCATTTTTTGCAGTGATTCTTCATCAATCTTCCTTATTTTGCTGTAGTCCATGGCCCAGGAAGTTTTGGAGGTTAGGTCTTATGAAACTCTTTGCAGTCTAAAGAGGTTTTTGAAGTGTTAGGGTTGGGTTTTTTAAGTTAAAGATTTTTTGGGGACAGAGGTTGTTTTTGATTAAACTTTATGGAATGCGATATAATAAAAGGTTTTGGGAAGTGCAAACGTTGTTTATTTTTTACAAATATTTTGGTAAGCTATTTTTGTTTTAAGTTTTGAGGTTAGTTTTGTCAAAACTCTTTGCTGAGTTTTAAGTTGTTAAGGAAAAGCTTGTACTTAAACTGTAAGTTAAGGCTTTTAATGGTAAAGTTTTTGTAATGAAATAGAAGTAATTTTGTTAATCGCGTTTTTGTAAAATTTTTACTATTAAAGGGAAAAGAAAGCAATAGCTTAAGTGAATCACTTTTGAATCCATGTTAGGCTATAATTGAATGTTTAGATTCTGGTAAAATGTATTTTTTGTAATAAAAAAGAAATGGTGGAAATTTATGTGCTCTGGAGTTCAAGTTTCAAGTTCTTCAAGATGTGTGCAAAAGAAAATATACTTTGCTTATGTTTTTATTATGTAATTCTATTTAAGTATTAATTAGGAATATTTAATGGTTGTTTTTTATTTAGGAGTACAGAGTTTTGTATACTAGAATTATCTAATACCAAAAAAAAGAAGAATATAATTTTTTATGTAAATATAAAGTAGGTTATGCCGATAATAAATTTATAATGAACTCCTTCGCGTTATGTACCTTTTGGCTCTTATATAAAAAAACGTATTAAAAATACTCAAAACGCTGTTAGTTTTATAATTGACTGTATAATAAAAAGTGGTGAATATTAAATTGTTCGATATTAATTTGTAATAAACATGAAACATTAATAAATTGTTTGTAATAATGGAACGAAAATAGTCCGATTTTGGATTCGTTGCGTCACGTGCATCCATACCGTTTTTCTTTTACAAAATTACGTACTTTTGTAAAAAAAAATATGCACTAATACTATTTTTTGTAAAATATTATTCTATGTTATTTGAAGTCATCTTTGGCGACCTTCTTGATATATTTTATGTAATCATATTGTTATTTTTTTAGGATAGGTATAAATGTTTTTGTTTCTTCGCCAACTTAGGCCATGGTAGATCTGAAAAAGAAAAGATGTTATGCTCTGATTATTACTGAATTCATCATCTTGAGGAGCCCGATGGTTCAGTGGGTGTGAGCTCTATGAGCGCTTACGAATGTTAAGCAACCCCTGGTGCAGTCCATACTTGGATGGATGACCGCAAGTGGCATAAAAATATCTCGAGCTCCTTCCGTGCTTCGGAAGGCACGTTAAGCCGTTGGTCCCAGCTGTCATCGTTGATGGCAGTCGTTAAGCCATGGTAGATGCCTTAAGGCAGCTTGAAAAATCTGACACCAGTGTTGGCCACTACACATACGAAAAAAAAATAATCTCAGCCGGCAAGAAGTCCACTGTTCATCACATCATCATTTCGTGTAGGTGACACGGTCAGTCGACCATGCACACCCTGGTGTCAGAGTTCTCCGGAACCGCCTCTCAGCCTCTGACGTGAATCCTTTAACGACTACCAGATGGCAGCCGGGACCACCGGATTAACGTGCCTTCCGAAGCACGGAATCTACTCTTGTAGAATTAATACAAGCATTTGACAAGCTAGAAGTTGAACCTCAACTAACATCGGCAAGAAGCCTGTTAATCACTACGCCATGGTATCATCAGCTAAACTATCATTTGAAGTTAAAATAATTACCTGTATCAGAAATTTTCATGTATCTACTTCCCCATTTTTCTATTGATTACTGCTGAGCACAAACTACGAAGAAGATACTATTACTAGTATCAGACGTCCCACTGCCTTGTTTTCTCTAGGCAATAAAAATCATGGACAAATAAGGGAGTGAGGGTGAAAATGAAAAAAATGCCATACAATTACGTTTGAGTTTCTATTGGGGGCCACAAATTCAAACTCAATTGACATGTGTTCTATGCCCTAAAATCCGTAAATGCAGTTTTTTGGCAGTGCTGCTGAGCATAGAATAAAATTTTACTGCTGAGTGTCATGATTGGGTGACAATTGGTGACAATTTTGTGATTCTATTCTTTTTATTTATTGTGAAATGTCCAGCAGCTGCCATATAGTTAAGAAGAAAGAGGTTGCATGAATGAATTCGATCCTCAAAGGCAGGTACAACATCATAAGGTCTTTGAGGCTCCACTGCAGGAGCACGACCCTCTCTGTACTACCAGAGCCATTATTAGCCAAAGTAGTTAAAAGATTTGCCTACACTCTCCACGCTGACCAGACGGGTTGTAGAGGTCTCGTTGATGTTTACACAGGATGTTTATAACCCAATCTACACGGACAAATCACACAGATTGAGCTAGCTCCAAAGTAAGTTCGAGACTTTGTTATGGGATACTAACTCAACGACACTATATTTTATAATAGATACTTATATAGATAAACATCCAAGACCCAAGTCAATCTGAAAAACATCATTTTCCATCTTGACCTGACCGGAGTCGAACCCGGGACCACCCGTGTCACAGCCCGGCGTGTTGACCACTGCGCCACGGAGCTCGTCGTAAGTCACCTTCTACGACATCCACGGGAAGACTTGGAGTGGTCCTATTCTATCTACCGAGAACCACACGGCTGAAAAGAAGTTCGCATTATTTTTTTAAAAATCCCCCGACTGTCATTTTGACAGTTTATGTCTGCCATATTGAATTGCTGACAGGTTTTTTGGTGGGAAGTTAAGGGGTTCGGTTGTCGTTTGCCTTATACAAATTTGCAAATTGATTTAAGTGGACTTTATAATATGAAATTGGTGTAGTTTGGTGTTATAAATTCTCGTGCTCGAGAACAATTTGTGAAATAGTTAAAGTAGACTGTTAAATGGACTCGTATAGATTTGTCGCCAAAATCTCCCACGAGGCTGCCAAAGAACATACGCCATCTTTGATGCCACATACCGTACAACACCGATACTTTGTATCTCATTATACTCGACATTGGCAGAATCACTGAAATCTCGGTGGAAGCCATAATTAAAAAGAAGAAAGAAAGAAGAATTGCTGACACTTTGCTGACGTTACATAGCCTATGGCACTTCTGGAATGAATCCAAATATAATGACACGTCACACTGCAAAATCGGTCAAGCCGTTTAGGCTACACAAGGAAACAATGCAACAGACATACATACATACATACTAGGGCCGTTTTAAACCTATTGGAGACCCTAGGTACAAAGATAATAGGGGAATATAATACAAATGCATATAGGTATACCTTATATTATAATCAATCAAATATTACCATTTGATCCTGATTGAACTTGATGAGCTCCGTGGCGCAGCGGTCAACACGCCTGCCTGCGACACGGATGGTCCCGGGTTCGATCCCCGGTCAGGTCAAGATGGAAAATGATCATTTTCAGATTGACCTGGGTCTTGGATGTTTATCTATATAAGTATTTATTATAAAATATAGTTGTGACTAGAACAAGCTAAACTCGAGAAGAATCCAGCCCTTCCAGTCACCTGGTGGAATTGAACAATGGAACAGCTATTTTTCTACCAAACTAACCTAGGCATGTATGCATCCCTAAATGCAATGATAGTTGTGTTAATACTAATCTTACTATCTCTTAAATCCAGCTAACAATAAGTATCCTGGTCACGGAACACGAAATGTACCCTAACTCCTAGTATTTTAATTTTTTTTATTATTATTTTTGTTTTGTTTTCAAAGCCTTACAAATCAAGATGACCTAACTGCACCAAACGCTAGCCTAATTCAGAAGCCTATAATCAACTGCTATGTATGTTTGTTTGTTCCAATTATTCAATCCCTGTTTTGGCTCGTGATCAATGTCTAGTGGAGAATCCCTTGTTTTCCGTGGCAACCCATGAACTTTTTAAAGCTGTGGCTTTGTCCTATTATAAACCTAACTTAATGAAACATACCCTAACTTAGACTTGCCTAAATAGCTATCTTTGAATGTTTGCACGCTATTACTGTGTATATAAACTTTAATTTAATGATGCGCTACGAATTTATCTACTTAATAAATATTTTTAATTGCACTGTTTCTTTTTGTTGCCTGCCTCTAGTAATTTACAATTTTGCCTTATTATGGAGAAGTTTATTAATAATTAACATTATGGAGAATGATATCTACTAGTATGATCCTATCCTCAATAGCTTATTGCTATGTATGCAAAATATTGTCATGGTATAAGGTACCTTTTAAATATGTATGGAAGTATGAGAATATAAGAATTTATATTTTCTACAAAACGAATACTTACATCTCAAGCTGTCTAAAAACATCTATGATAAGATTATGAAAGTATGTATTGTGGATAATCAAGTTGGTTAAGTAAATAGTTTAACTAGCAGACATTTCAGGCTGCCTAAAGGCATCTATGATAAAACTATGCCGCTATGACAAGTTAAAATCTAAGATTAATTATTTATGTTTATAGCTCACTTCAACATTAATATCTACCAGATATTTCAAGGTGTTTAAAGGCATCTATGATTAGATTATAAAATTGTATGTAAGATATGGTAAAATATGGGGTTGTTAGTTTGTGTATGTCATTGTAGTGTACTCTCAATTCGGTATGGTAATGTTTGTATGGTATGTATTTATATACCCAGCGTGTTATTTTAACGGCTAGGTCGGCACCCCTCCCCGTACCGACTATACGGCTCGACTCCAGAATTGGACACCAGTTCTACCGTATGCTACGTTACTATTTTTGAAGCAAACTAGGGAAACTCATGCTAGAGTTAATATAGTGCCTATATCTACTGTCAGTAGAATAGGTAGGAGACAAGAGGAAAGACAAAGTGTCTTCAAGCGTAATATCTGTTTACAGAGGATCCGTTTAGGACTCACTCTGGTCGCTGGGCTGAGCTCATATCTGTAAATCTACCGAGGTAGGTACACTTTATATTGTGTAAAATCAATTGAGCTCAGTTTAATTAAACTAATACAGATATTACTTAATTCTCTTAAGGAGTTTTAATTCAACAGGGAAATTTGTCTGTCTGTCACCCTAGGTAGAGCATATCTTTTATAAGAGATGCTACAATAATACTTTTACTAGTATTAATTGTTATCTATTTTATCTATGTTCCCATTACTTAAGGACTTGATTATAATGGCAAATCTTATACCATGGTCTCAATTATTGGTATTATTATACCCCATCTCTAGATCTTAGAGACAGATTGAGATGAAATGTCTATTCTCATTCATTCAAAGTTCATTTACATCAGACTTACTAGTCATTGTAACACCTTCAATAGGTTTGTGATTTGTAATGTCCATTGGTTTTGATATGTAGGCATGTGAGTAAATCTTATACTCGGCCTTAATAGTATAAAATGGACACTACTTATTAGGAATTTCTTATTTATTCCAGGAATAGATAGTATCACTCCTATTACTCCTTCTAGGACTTAGTGACCGACATCTCACGGACTGACACCTCCAATTCAGAGAATAAAATGATGTGGTAAATAATATAAGGTCATTGTTATTTCATATGGATGACCATAAAGTCTGATTAATTGTTCTGAATACAATAAGTTAGGATATTTATGTAAATAGGCAGTGAATAGACGGATCAGTCTCAATCTTTTGTGAAGTTAAACTAGGAATTTATGTCATAGGTATGTTAATTGTTTTATCCATGACATAGCCTCTTATTTTTTATATCTTTAGTATATGGGAAATACTGAATGTAACAGAAGATATCACCAAAATTATTATGTAGTGTATGCTGTAGCATTAAATCACTACTTCTTTAAATATAGGAAAAGAGTATCAAACCTTCATTAGCGCCTCAATCACTGATTTATTACAACCAAAATATGCACTGTTTTCACATAATTTTTGTCACTTCCACTGATTTAGATTGCACAATGATGATCACTACTTTATAGGGTTTTCAGCAATTACTGAACTCACATTTTCAAAGCCGTAGAAGTAATTTCTAATGCAAAGTACGCTCTACTCTAAATCCTGTCAGGCCCTAAATTCTAAGCTAATGTGTTAAGTTACTGGATCTCAAGATCCCCAAGTGTTGTGTAGGGTGTATGAAGGTTCCTCCGGTGTAAGAGGTTCCTTCCTATGCTAGCTGAGAGTTTTTGAGGAAGCCTTCCTCGCCCTAAGACTAATGAATTTACCTGCCTCGACATCTCCTAAATAAGATTCCTACGCTGGTGTGATAGAGTAGGTACTTAGCCAAATACCGTCCTCTCTAAGCTCTAATTAAGGGGTCAGGGGTCACCACGATCCTATCACTATGGCCCTGTGTAGTTGTGCTCATTCCTTTGGGAAGGATCAGAATGCGCACTCCTAACGGTGGGATTAACAGAACCATCAGATCCCCAAGACCTGGAGCGATATAACATATTCACACTATTCGGACCGTAGTTAACCAACCAATGAGGCCCAATGGTTCTATTAAATAGCTTTCTAGGCTGGAAATTACAGCCCACTCAACATGCTACAGTGCTGAGTTAGTTTAGTCCTAATTCAGGTCGATACCCCATATAAAGAACTATTCGCTCTCATATGAAGTGCGCCCAGCGATATCTTGGCCATAAACTCCCCAATTAGACACAAACTTTACTAATTCAAACAAAATTATTCCGACGCGGCCGCCATCACGCCCATTACGCCATTTTGAAAATGATGCAATAAACGAAATGAAAACCACACCAAAATAACCCCATTCAAATATGCAACAATCGCGAAAATATGAACACTTTACTAATCTTTCATTTAAATCAACATAAGCTACAAATATCTCCGGTTTGACACAGAAAACCCCTCGAGAACAATTTTTACATTGTTACACGAGGAACGTCCCAACATCATTCCTTCGACACTCAGCTTGCTGAGCACAAATAACGCATGGAAACGATCGAAATGATTTTACAGGGAAAACTACGTTACATGTATCTCAAAATAAAACAATTTTAAGATACTTTAACTTGAGAAAAACGATACCAATGTCTTTCTTAGTTAAAGCATTTTAGCAAAGGGACCGCGGGATTAATTCGATCCTAATTTGCCAAAATATCGCAAACCCCACACTACTTGTTCTTTCTTGCGTTAAAATAAAACTTCTTCATACTTCGGGGGAGCGGCAGCAGCGAGACCTCCTCGAGGCGATTTTTCAGCAGACAAATGAGGCCGATTTTGCCCGGTCCGGCGTTTTTATGCCCTCGTTTTTCCCCAGTTCCCCGAAGAACCTCCCACTTTTTTGGCATAAAAATAATAATTTATGATGCCCTTGAAATTATGCTTGTGGCTTTCACCTTAGAATCAAGGCTACTAAGGGTGATAGTCCTATAAACTTATCATTCCTTACGACCTTCTTTCCGAGATTGACAACATCGACTGCAAGCATTTGATTGGTCACTACCTGGACTGCAAGCGTTCCTATTGGCGATTATTAGCTAAAACTTCTAGAACATTCTATTTGGGGTGAATCGGGACTATTTCCGGCTGTTTTCAATTATTACAATTTCATACTTAAAAGTAACACTGTAGAGTTTAATTTGCCTTACAGCTTTTCCTTCCATAGACAATATCGAGTAGTTTATAAGGGCACTTTTATATCTACACTAAATACTCAGAGATCAGTCAATACTAATGATAAATACTAGCTATTAGTTAGGGGTATAGTAGTTTATTGGGTTATCATTGTGTCATAATTTGTTTGCAATGCTTATCAAGTAATTTATCCATAACTACTGTAAAATTAGGAAATTATCATAATTATTTCCCTTTTATAAATCCTTTCCATATTTTCATTGAATGCAACACTCGTTTGTCTCGTTTATCAATTTTCCCAACTTTTACAAGGCAAAAGGGAATCCACTAATTAAGTATGCATTATTTTACCATGAATGATTTCTTTATCAAAAAAAACTAATAAATTTAATGTAATTAAATAAAAGCATGTGTAAATCTTATCGAAGTTATTGATTTAATGTTAACCATTATTTATATCTCCATTGATTTCTAAACTAAGACTTAATTTCACAGTCCCATCAATTTATGAACGAAGTTTTAAATGTCAATGTCATATCATTGTCATAATTTGGCCTATTGTAAACAATAGTTTTGTAAACAAACTATAAAGTTATTGTATGATTTTACCTCGAAGTTAAAGTAAAGATAGTTATTGTATGATTTCAAGTGTTCCCATTAATATTTGAGAATCTGAACGCGACACATATATGTGTTCCGTTACAGCCGACCCTTCAAATTTAGACTGAAGCGACTTTCTCAAAGGACCTGAAGTCGAAATTTTACTTAATTTAAGATTTAAATTACATTCTCAAATATTTTGTTTAATTTATATATGCAAAACAACCCCTTTTTTTTCAATACCCCCCCCCCCCCTCCCCTTTCTAAATATTATTCTCCCAAAATCTTCGAAATGTGTAGCCCTAGTGTGTGTGAACGAGTGTGATGTGTATTTAAACCAAGGGCATGTTTTTCATTACCAGAACTCAGCTGTGAGCTTATACCACTGTCTATATCCAACAATAACCTCTCTCAGGGTGCATCAAAGCTCAGGTCGGAGTAGTCGTGTGACTACTGATCCTAATAATCCTATAGTGAAGATATGAACGGATTCAACCTTACAATCAGAACAATATACCGCCACCATATCCGTCCATAAACTAGATCATCCCCACGGAGTCAAAGACCATTGAAGTCGATATCCAGAAGTCATACCCAAAACCTTGCTCAAGCAAATCCTAACATTGCCTTGGAGAGTGTGGCGTGACTCGAAGAATATCAGTGTGTAAGTGTGGAGATTTATACAGGTGTAGTAACACGCGGGATAATCATCACGGATATTTTTATCCTGAATTTAACCTAACACCAAATATCCCCCTATATAAAACTCATGTGTGTAGTGTAGATTCTAAATTTTGGGCAAATAATATGAATAATCCGGTTCCACTCTTGTTATGTCCTGAGGCCCTCACTAAGCTCTATTTCTTAACCCCCCCTTACTTCCCAAGTCTAATCAAAGTTTGCATTCTTCCTCATTCGCACAATCACGCTTGCCTAAGAACAAATCAAGGCTTCGCCGAATCACATTTAAAATTGTTTGAACTAGACACTAATTTAATTTTAAGTTAAGTCCAACAGATAAGTAATAACCCAACTCCATGTATTTGACAGAAGGTCATTTATTCAAAGTAAAGCATCAACATGTCAATATTATGAATGCTAAAACTTTTCAGAAAGAATCCAAATTCTCAAATACCAATAATAACTCCTTGATATCGACCCTAGATTTTAATTAAGTTACTTAATCTATTATTATTAGTATTAATTTAAGAACAAAGGTTCATAATGACAGCTTAATTGTACAAAACCACAGAAAAATTATTAATAAATGTTACTAAGACTAAATCGAATTTATATGAATTTATTTGAATTTATTTGAATATATTTGAATTTATTTGAATTTATTTGAATTTATTTGAATTTATTTGAATTTATTTGAATTTATTTGAATTTATTTAAATTTATTTATATTTATTTGATTTTATTAGGATTTATTTGAATTTATTACAATTCACTAGAATTTGTTTATATATATTGGAATTATTAGAGTTATTTATATAATTTTATTAAATTATTTGTGATTATTGAATTTTATTAAACCTATTCTGATTTATAGTTATTTTATCGCAAATTCTAAAATTCAGCCCATTAATAACTAAAGTTTACGAAAGATTACTTTATTTCCGCTATTCCGACTCTACGTTTACGCATTTCCCATATCAGAGACCCGAATTAACCTGTAAAGGAATTTAAATATTAGTATTACAAAATATTAACTTGTATGGAACCAAAATATTATCATATCCTTACGTTACTATAGATAAGACTCATCAAAATATCGATTCGTAGGTTGATTGATTGATCGAAAGTTACAATTACGAATGCATGGTACAACACTATAGTTATCGACTATCTATTACCACTTCACTCTCTATCTATGGCGTTGCCGTTCAAACTACTGTCAATGTCACCAACGTGACAACGGACAACGTGGCATTGTCAAACAAAATGACAATTCATTTATGATAACCTATGTTTCACTAAACGATTTCAAAAATGTTCTTTTGTTTCTTTCACAATTGAATGGAAAATAACTGTTATAACAAGAGAAACTATGTCAACAAACTATGCTGTATAACCTATGGATTCCTCATGTAAGTACAAAACGTACCTTACGTTAATTCCTGTACAATCTTTGTTTTAACTGTAAAGAGCTATAACTAAGGTCTACAACATTATCTCCACACCACTTTACACTTGTTTTCCTACAACATAACACAAATAGTGCGACCCTATACTGAGTTTAACCATTAACTACTAAAACTTAGTTTTCTTTTCTTGTTAACAAACCTAATACTAACGTGCATGTTTTACTTTCCAGAATATGAATGAAGTAACACAACACAAGCGTTAAAGCTTCCTTTCAAATGATAAGAAGAAAAATATAGTTAAGAAAAGTTATATTTCAACGCTAGAAAATAATACTTTGAATGTTGAAACTTCAAATTATCAGAATGATCAAACATATGACTGCTGATGGAGCATACCTACTACAAGTTTGTTAACCAGGTGGTACTACTTTCCTAAATGTTCTATCAAAATAAGAAGTGTATGAACTACCAGTGACCGATGTATTTAAGAAATAAATACTTTAGTGAAACCATATTGCTTATTTCAGTTTTATATATATATAATGTCATGGTAACTGAAAACGTAGTAAGTACTATTTAAATTACACTATCCTTTTCACACATTTACTACTTAATTATTATCAAAACAAATTTCTCCGTCACATCTGTAAGTCTGTTCGCGGGTAAGAAAAACTACTGCACAGATTCACACGCGGTCTCCACCGATAGAAAGCAATTCATAAGAAAGATACATAAGCACTTTACAGGCCCGGACTCTAACTATAAGACTGCTAGTAAATTTTATTTTTAAATTATCTATTTAATTTCTTAATAGGTATTTATTTTTAATTCTTTTTCTTGTTTTTATTTATTTTAAACCGCCCCGAAGGAAAGCCGCCGCTACTCCCCATAATCTGACCTTACAAACCATAGAGTATGTTTACTGTATGTTAAAATTAAATCCTTTAAATTTGAAATCATAATATTATATTTTGCCCTTTATCATAAGGAACATTTGTATATAAGAAGGTATTATTCTAGTGACAGGAACCTTAGCAATGCAAACTCTTTAACTTCTGAATGAGTAGGTTGTTGTAAAGTCAGAAAAGCTTTCCCCTGATCCACCAGACTCGACACAAAGCTACCCCAATTCTTTATTTATTTTAATTCAAATTACAATATCTAATCTTAAATAGCTAATACAATTATCAAATTAAATTTAAAATTATGTACTACTCTTTCTAGCAAAGGTTTTCAGCCCTACGACAAGTCTTGGGTTCGGAAGTTACTTAAGAGAAAGTAACTTTCACTGAACACTTTGATAAAATGAATATTATATGAATAGCCTCCCTTATAGAATTAAAAATATGAACTTTATATCCCTATATTATTATTACTAGTTTATTATTACAGTTACTCATAATACCTAGAGAAATATTTAGCATTAAATCTTCCCTTTTCCTTATTTGTCCTCGGATCAACCAACAGATAGGTATTTTTGTGTAAATTAGCCGCTATTACATAAGGACCCTCATTTAATGGTTCAAAATTTTCTGTCATATTTAAATTATTGTCAGAGCTATCTAGCTTCCTTACTTTAACTAACTGTCCTATTTGATATTGTGGAGATTTATGTTTTATATAGAATTTACTTATCGGTTCCTGATCTGCTTTTAAGTTTTCTCTAACCTTTTCTCTTATGGAGTCTCTAGTCTGAATGTCAGTATCAACTCTACCATAACTAAGCCTAGTAGATTTATCATTTAAGATGTCACAAGGTGTAAATCCAGTACTTTCATGGAGAGTATTATTATACAATAGTTCTAAATTTGGCAACAGAGTTATCCAGTCTTGATGTTCGATTCTACAATGAGTTCTAAGTAATCTACCTAATGCTTTATTTACTTTTACAGTCATATTTGAACAAGGGTTTTCTGCTGTAGTATAGATAATCTGTATACCTTGCTTACTCATAGTTTCTATCCATTTCTTACTAGTAAACTGAGAACCCTTATAAGACATAATATTTTTTGGTTTTATTGTTTTAAAGAAGGTTTTTATACTAGTTATGACCGATGAGATGTTCGCTTTTTTGAGATTAAATAGTTTCACATATTTACTAAAAGAGTCTTGAATTACAAGAATATAATTTAATTCTGATTTTTTACTAGGAAATGGCCCATATATGTTTAATAATACTAAATCCCCTACATCTTCGGATATCATTAACTGACAAGGTCCTACAAGTTTTATAGTATCATCTTTTGTGGTCTGACAATCTGGACATCCCCTTAACACCCTTTTAACTTGTTTAGTAAGTCCTTTCCAATAGTATCTATCCCTTATGTACTTAATTACCTTATATATTCCTTCATGTCCTCTGTCAAAATGAACTTGCCAAATAATTTCCTCTCTTAGTACTTTTGGTAAACAAATAACTTTATTTTTAAATTTATCTGGTGAAAAATATAACAGCTGATCATTAAAGGTATATCTTTTAAATGCTTGATTTGACTGACTATTTATTTCCTGATTTTCTAATTCTGATATTAATTTACTGATTTCTGAATCTTCCTGTTGGAATTTAGGCAATTCGCTTAACTTAATTAATAAATCCTTACTTTTTAATGAGGCTAGGTTAGATATGTTTGAAAAATTATGCTTTTCTGTGGTGCTGGAATTAGCTAACACTTCACAGCCCCTAGTATCAACAAATGAGTGTTTACAATTTAAATTTAACACATCTACTATCTGACTGTTATTATATAGCGGTTCTAAATCTTGCTCCCCGTATCCCAAACCATGATTATTAAAATAAGATTTTAATTTATGACATATTGGAAATTTTAACCCACTACTAATTTTTCCTAAAGGTTGACCCGCTTTCCATTTCATTTGAACCATTAAATTATACCCCCTATTTTTCTCTACTGTTGAGGCTGATCCGCAGACTACAGTTTTACTTTTAACTACTCTTTTAACAAATTTAACATTTTTATTCTGCTTAGGTTGCGATTTCTTCAGACGTATCTGCCACTGATGATAGTACTTATGCAGAAAACTATTTTTCTTAGACCTCCTATCTTTATTCTTCTTAACACCACTAAAGCTCCCAGACTGAGATGGTTTCCTCTGTATGATATCGTCCATTCTTGCTAAGAATTCTACTGCTTCTATAATAGTTCCTATTTTTGCCGCAGTACACATTTGTTGTATATATCGAGGATAATGCCGCATTATGTCAGATATAAGTTGCTTCTCGGGGATATTATAATTTAACATCTGAGCTCGACCCGTCAACTTAAGAAAATGTTCTGTCATACTAGGGTGACTATTCCTATCCCAAGAGCCTTGAACTATTTCCTTCCTCAAATCATTTTGCTCATTTTCCCCCCAATATGCATCGAGAAAATCCCTTTTGAAATCATTGAATGTCTTCCATCGACTTTTATAAATTTTTGCCCAATCCCTGGCATGTCCTACGAGGCATTCCTGAATTGAATCTGACTCATTTTCCGGTTCCTGTATCTTTTTTAAATAACTTTCCAAGTCTTCAATAAACATTAACGGATCCATTGGTGTCTCACCATATCTAGGTTTTTCTATTTTAATGTTATTAATATTATACTCTTTACATTCCTTATCTTTTGTAGGCATCTGTGCTTTCTCTTGCGAGGAGTCTATATCTACTTCTATAGTCATTGAATCTCGAGGTAAAACATTGTTATATATTTCTGTACTGTCGGTTAAAGCAGTCCTAACTTGATTGACAGTTTTCCCCGACTCACCCATCTTTTTCACTAATAATCCTACTGTTATCTTCGACAGCGACTGCATTACAGTTACATCTAATAATCTTCTAATCTCTTTAGTTTATTTACTCTTTAGTTTACGGAGTATGTTTCAGCACTGGTTTCATTAATCTTTCAGTTTGTTGCGAGGTTATCAGATTACTCTTTGTTGTACGTAAGGTCAGATCTAATAAACAAAAATTAAGTATATTTAAACCTTTTCTTAATAGAATAGTAGATAAAATAATGTACACGTAAGTAAGATAAAATTATTCCTTCATGACAGAATACTAGTTAGATAGCTTCTCCCTTACTATGCCTTTACTATTTAAAAGTTTACGTCCGTATTCTACCTAGTTAATAGACTAATTAATTTTTATTCTCAAAGTAAAGTTTCACAAGTATAAGAATAATTTATCATAAGTAATCGATACCATGTTAGTTTTTATACTAGTAACGCCATCTACAATTATCAAAGTAATTTAAGAACATAACTCGATAGTTCAATTTGTAACTCTCCTAGTGGTCACAAGGTGGCACTAGTGACGCAACAGGCTATTTTCTAAAGGTTTAGTTTAATTATTTTTAAAGCAAAGCTAATTTTATTTATCTTTGTAAGTAGATCTACAAACATAAGAAAGAAGGAACTAAATTTTATTACAAAAAGAGGTAAGAATTTATCAAAAATATTATCGCATAGTGTATAGCATCATTTTTAGTATGGCTGTATGATGGTTTACTATCTTCGCTTCACATGTCAATGACAACAACAACTTTCAAATGTCAAACATGAGCTTGTCAAAGTAATCTTTTATCAATAGGTACGATACGCACATTTTGATCTTATTTTTAACTATTTTATTTGTTTCAGGTAATTAAATTGATAAACAATACGACTAACATAACACACGACCCTAATACTTTATTCCAAAGTGATGTTATCGAGGAACTACAACGAAAACAGTGAACAACAGTGTACCGACCTAGTGCAACGAAAACGTGATATATCTTCCTACATAAAAACCACTGCTTTCTATCCATGTCGCGGTAACAAATGTGACTAGAACAAGCTAAACTCGAGAAGAATCCAGCCCTTCCAGTCACCTGGTGGAATTGAACAATGGAACAGCTATTTTTCTACCAAACTAACCTAGGCATGTATGCATCCCTAAATGCAATGATAGTTGTGTTAATACTAATCTTACTATCTCTTAAATCCAGCTAACAATAAGTATCCTGGTCACGGAACACGAAATGTACCCTAACTCCTAGTATTTTAATTTTTTTTATTATTATTTTTGTTTTGTTTTCAAAGCCTTACAAATCAAGATGACCTAACTGCACCAAACGCTAGCCTAATTCAGAAGCCTATAATCAACTGCTATGTATGTTTGTTTGTTCCAATTATTCAATCCCTGTTTTGGCTCGTGATCAATGTCTAGTGGAGAATCCCTTGTTTTCCGTGGCAACCCATGAACTTTTTAAAGCTTTGGCTTTGTCCTATTATAAACCTAACTTAATGAAACATACCCTAACTTAGACTTGCCTAAATAGCTATCTTTGAATGTTTGCACGCTATTACTGTGTATATAAACTTTAATTTAATGATGCGCTACGAATTTATCTACTTAATAAATATTTTTAATTGCACTGTTTCTTTTTGTTGCCTGCCTCTAGTAATTTACAATTTTGCCTTATTATGGAGAAGTTTATTAATAATTAACATTATGGAGAATGATATCTACTAGTATGATCCTATCCTCAATAGCTTATTGCTATGTATGCAAAATATTGTCATGGTATAAGGTACCTTTTAAATATGTATGGAAGTATGAGAATATAAGAATTTATATTTTCTACAAAACGAATACTTACATCTCAAGCTGTCTAAAAACATCTATGATAAGATTATGAAAGTATGTATTGTGGATAATCAAGTTGGTTAAGTAAATAGTTTAACTAGCAGACATTTCAGGCTGCCTAAAGGCATCTATGATAAAACTATGCCGCTATGACAAGTTAAAATCTAAGATTAATTATTTATGTTTATAGCTCACTTCAACATTAATATCTACCAGATATTTCAAGGTGTTTAAAGGCATCTATGATTAGATTATAAAAGTGTATGTAAGATATGGTAAAATATGGGGTTGTTAGTTTGTGTATGTCATTGTAGTGTACTCTCAATTCGGTATGGTAATGTTTGTATGGTATGTATTTATATACCCAGCGTGTTATTTTAACGGCTAGGTCGGCACCCCTCCCCGTACCGACTATACGGCTCGACTCCAGAATTGGACACCAGTTCTACCGTATGCTACGTTACTATTTTTGAAGCAAACTAGGGAAACTCATGCTAGAGTTAATATAGTGCCTATATCTACTGTCAGTAGAATAGGTAGGAGACAAGAGGAAAGACAAAGTGTCTTCAAGCGTAATATCTGTTTACAGAGGATCCGTTTAGGACTCACTCTGGTCGCTGGGCTGAGCTCATATCTGTAAATCTACCGAGGTAGGTACACTTTATATTGTGTAAAATCAATTGAGCTCAGTTTAATTAAACTAATACAGATATTACTTAATTCTCTTAAGGAGTTTTAATTCAACAGGGAAATTTGTCTGTCTGTCACCCTAGGTAGAGCATATCTTTTATAAGAGATGCTACAATAATACTTTTACTAGTATTAATTGTTATCTATTTTATCTATGTTCCCATTACTTAAGGACTTGATTATAATGGCAAATCTTATACCATGGTCTCAATTATTGGTATTATTATACCCCATCTCTAGATCTTAGAGACAGATTGAGATGAAATGTCTATTCTCATTCATTCAAAGTTCATTTACATCAGACTTACTAGTCATTGTAACACCTTCAATAGGTTTGTGATTTGTAATGTCCATTGGTTTTGATATGTAGGCATGTGAGTAAATCTTATACTCGGCCTTAATAGTATAAAATGGACACTACTTATTAGGAATTTCTTATTTATTCCAGGAATAGATAGTATCACTCCTATTACTCATGTCATGGTCAAGCCTTAACCTTCTAGGACTTAGTGACCGACATCTCACGGACTGACACCTCCAATTCAGAGAATAAAATGATGTGGTAAATAATATAAGGTCATTGTTATTTCATATGGATGACCATAAAGTCTGATTAATTGTTCTGAATACAATAAGTTAGGATATTTATGTAAATAGGCAGTGAATAGACGGATCAGTCTCAATCTTTTGTGAAGTTAAACTAGGAATTTATGTCATAGGTATGTTAATTGTTTTATCCATGACATAGCCTCTTATTTTTTATATCTTTAGTATATGGGAAATACTGAATGTAACAGAAGATATCACCAAAATTATTATGTAGTGTATGCTGTAGCATTAAATCACTACTTCTTTAAATATAGGAAAAGAGTATCAAACCTTCATTAGCGCCTCAATCACTGATTTATTACAACCAAAATATGCACTGTTTTCACATAATTTTTGTCACTTCCACTGATTTAGATTGCACAATGATGATCACTACTTTATAGGGTTTTCAGCAATTACTGAACTCACATTTTCAAAGCCGTAGAAGTAATTTCTAATGCAAAGTAGGTACGCTCTACTCTAAATCCTGTCAGGCCCTAAATTCTAAGCTAATGTGTTAAGTTACTGGATCTCAAGATCCCCAAGTGTTGTGTAGGGTGTATGAAGGTTCCTCCGGTGTAAGAGGTTCCTTCCTATGCTAGCTGAGAGTTTTTGAGGAAGCCTTCCTCGCCCTAAGACTAATGAATTTACCTGCCTCGACATCTCCTAAATAAGATTCCTACGCTGGTGTGATAGAGTAGGTACTTAGCCAAATACCGTCCTCTCTAAGCTCTAATTAAGGGGTCAGGGGTCACCACGATCCTATCACTATGGCCCTGTGTAGTTGTGCTCATTCCTTTGGGAAGGATCAGAATGCGCACTCCTAACGGTGGGATTAACAGAACCATCAGATCCCCAAGACCTGGAGCGATATAACATATTCACACTATTCGGACCGTAGTTAACCAACCAATGAGGCCCAATGGTTCTATTAAATAGCTTTCTAGGCTGGAAATTACAGCCCACTCAACATGCTACAGTGCTGAGTTAGTTTAGTCCTAATTCAGGTCGATACCCCATATAAAGAACTATTCGCTCTCATATGAAGTGCGCCCAGCGATATCTTGGCCATAAACTCCCCAATTAGACACAAACTTTACTAATTCAAACAAAATTATTCCGACGCGGCCGCCATCACGCCCATTACGCCATTTTGAAAATGATGCAATAAACGAAATGAAAACCACACCAAAATAACCCCATTCAAATATGCAACAATCGCGAAAATATGAACACTTTACTAATCTTTCATTTAAATCAACATAAGCTACAAATATCTCCGGTTTGACACAGAAAACCCCTCGAGAACAATTTTTACATTGTTACACGAGGAACGTCCCAACATCATTCCTTCGACACTCAGCTTGCTGAGCACAAATAACGCATGGAAACGATCGAAATGATTTTACAGGGAAAACTACGTTACATGTATCTCAAAATAAAACAATTTTAAGATACTTTAACTTGAGAAAAACGATACCAATGTCTTTCTTAGTTAAAGCATTTTAGCAAAGGGACCGCGGGATTAATTCGATCCTAATTTGCCAAAATATCGCAAACCCCACACTACTTGTTCTTTCTTGCGTTAAAATAAAACTTCTTCATACTTCGGGGGAGCGGCAGCAGCGAGACCTCCTCGAGGCGATTTTTCAGCAGACAAATGAGGCCGATTTTTTTTTTTTTTTTTTTTTTTTTTTTGAATGGACTACGTAGCTAGCTCCAAGTGAGCTTTCGCTACTTCACCGGACTTTTGAGGTGAGGGCAGAATGCCCTCAACCTGTAAGGCAAACATCACCAAAGGGTACCCAGGAGGGACGAACCTCGGCTTTGGGCGTTGCCTGGGTGCGCAAGGCTTGGAGAGACAGCAAACTCTCATATGCCAGATGGGCCGCGATTTGCATGCATGACCTGAAGGGCCGAACTGAGAAACAATGGCAAAGCCTTTAGAGAGCAGCAACTCTCATGTTTTGCCGTATGGGCCGAAAGCTACGGTGTCCGAAGGACCTATCCTGGGTGCAAATCACCCGGGACCGCCGGGCGGTCACCAGTAATCGGAGCTAGTCCTACTCTACGGAGGCCGATTTTGCCCGGTCCGGCGTTTTTATGCCCTCGCTTTTCCCCAGTTCCCCGAAGAACCTCCCACTTTTTTGGCATAAAAATAATAATTTATGATGCCCTTGAAATTATGCTTGTGGCTTTCACCTTAGAATCAAGGCTACTAAGGGTGATAGTCCTATAAACTTATCATTCCTTACGACCTTCTTTCCGAGATTGACAACATCGACTGCAAGCATTTGATTGGTCACTACCTGGACTGCAAGCGTTCCTATTGGCGATTATTAGCTAAAACTTCTAGAACATTCTATTTGGGGTGAATCGGGACTATTTCCGGCTGTTTTCAATTATTACAATTTCATACTTAAAAGTAACACTGTAGAGTTTAATTTGCCTTACAGCTTTTCCTTCCATAGACAATATCGAGTAGTTTATAAGGGCACTTTTATATCTACACTAAATACTCAGAGATCAGTCAATACTAATGATAAATACTAGCTATTAGTTAGGGGTATAGTAGTTTATTGGGTTATCATTGTGTCATAATTTGTTTGCAATGCTTATCAAGTAATTTATCCATAACTACTGTAAAATTAGGAAATTATCATAATTATTTCCCTTTTATAAATCCTTTCCATATTTTCATTGAATGCAACACTCGTTTGTCTCGTTTATCAATTTTCCCAACTTTTACAAGGCAAAAGGGAATCCACTAATTAAGTATGCATTATTTTACCATGAATGATTTCTTTATCAAAAAAAACTAATAAATTTAATGTAATTAAATAAAAGCATGTGTAAATCTTATCGAAGTTATTGATTTAATGTTAACCATTATTTATATCTCCATTGATTTCTAAACTAAGACTTAATTTCACAGTCCCATCAATTTATGAACGAAGTTTTAAATGTCAATGTCATATCATTGTCATAATTTGGCCTATTGTAAACAATAGTTTTGTAAACAAACTATAAAGTTATTGTATGATTTTACCTCGAAGTTAAAGTAAAGATAGTTATTGTATGATTTCAAGTGTTCCCATTAATATTTGAGAATCTGAACGCGACACATATATGTGTTCCGTTACATAGTGTCGTTGAGTTAGTATCCCATAACACAAGTCTCGAACTTAGTTTGGGGCTAGCTCAATCTGTGTGATTAAAAAAAAATTCTTTAAGACTACGTTTTTGATAATTATTTTAATATAGGTTACTGTTCAGTATTGTGTTGGTAATCACATGATGATGTAGCATTAACGGTGAGCCCTTATCGACTGCGGGGCCCTGGGCATGTGCCCAGAGGGCCCAGAGTGACCTGTGGGTAAGAGAGGCTGTACATGGTGGGTTAGTCGGTTAATAAACCAGTTTTTTTTTCTTATTTCATCCAGGAAAACGGTACTCCTACTGTGGTATCGACGTTAACGCGAGCGAAGCCGCGAGTGAATTCTAGGGATTTATAAAAAGCTTCTAACGTTTTATAAAAACTTTAAAAGTTGAACGAAAGCAATCAGTTTGTGTCACGGACACCGACCGCAAGTCATTTCAGTTAACTTGTTTGTTTAAATATTATTTTATAGTTTCCTATTAAAACGACTTAAATATCATTGTTTTGTTCAAATTTTTTCTATCACGCCGGCAGAGTAGAATAGGACCACTCCAAGTCTTCCCGTGGATGTCGCAGAAGGCGACTTAGCAAAACACCAGCTAAACAAAGCTTATAAACAACAAAGAGACCTCTCCATCCCGTCTGGTCAGCGTAGTGAGGGTAAGCCAAATCCTCTGACTACTTTGGCTAATATATGGCTCTGGTAGTACAAAGAGGGTCGTGCTCCTGCAGTGGAGACTAAAAAAGACCTAGTCTAAAAGCCTAGCCTAAAGTCTAGCTCCGGCGACGCCGTTTATATCGCGCGATAAACTATCTACTTCTCGCTCTTCAGTATTGTGAAAAACAAGATGGCGATAGTCGATAAACATTGTCGCGCGTGCCATGCTACGGGGGCTCATGATGATAATGTTTCCACGCTGGTCTGGGAGAAAAGAAAAACGTAGAATGTACCAGCTGCTCCTCTTCCCGCGCAGATCGTAAAAGCCGATCGAGGGAATTGGCGTGAGGAATCATGTCAATAGACGACGCGGCTAGCAACCATCACTATTTTGATTCCGTTCTCCACCTACAAGCCCACCAACGTGGTATGCTAAACGTGGACTTTAGGTTTTATAGACCTGGGCTCTGTCTACCCCGCAAGGGGAAACGACGTGATTGTATGTATGTATGATGATACTGATCATCATCATCATTTCGTGTAGGTGACACGGTCAGTCGACCATGCACACCCTGGTGTCAGAGTTCTTTGGAACCGCCTATCGGCCTCTGACGTTCCTTTAACGACTACCAGATGGCAGCCGGGACTAACGGCTTAAAATGCCTTCCGAAGCACAGAATCATCTTTCTTATCAGACTATCAGGAGATACTAATATGATACTGATGAACGTTTTGGATACAATTGTACGTAATTGACAACTACAAGTAAGTACGTAGTCCTCGCAACATAAAAAAAAAAAAAAAATCGCCTACTTCTATGCTTCGCAAGCACTTGCGATTTGCCGCCCACTTCACATCACAATTTATTAAACCTTACATAATATGACAGATACCGCCCAAACGCCCCCAAATTGTCACATTGGGCTGAAAATAACCTTAATATGTTTCATAAATCAAACGTCCTTCGTTTCCCTACAAACTGTGTCAAATGAGACGTGTAATTATTTCTTTACTATCAATTTTCCGCAACGACTTCTTGTTTAAAAAAAGTGTTTTTAATGGGGATTCACAAACTACGAAGAATACCTACTGTTATTAGTATCAGACGACCGACTGTCTTATGTTTTCTTAAGCAAAGACTATATAATACTAACGTACACTACCACTTTAATAAGTTACATCGGCATGGTTCGATAGCGCAGAATAACGCAACCTACCGGCGACTCAAGCCGACTGAAAACATCAATCAATTGCTACAAAATAAGATTTGAAATTCAAAAACAACAGGACTCGTGCTATCTCGCTCGCAATAGTCGTACGACTGCCGTGAGTGGTCGAGACGCCGCATGGCGCGTACACATAAGTTAATAGCGGACGGGTATTTTCGCGCCATGCAAAAATTTGACTTCGGCGCAGGTACATCGGTGTAACTTATAAAAGTGGTAGTACTGTAATAGACCGCCAACCTCATACAAAAATATGGCGAATGTATGCCGCTGTAGAGTTGATTTCCACCAGATACTAGATGGGGGTAACCTGCGTTCGCCTAAACTTACTAAAACCATGTAGTCCCAACCCCTTAATCGTACGATTTGTTCTCACAGACTTGCATAGATGGCGCTACTCGTTGCTACACAACATTGTATCTACCATATTATGAGATTATAAAAGCATTATTCACAAAATATATCTTATTACAAATTATAACAATATTTTAAGCATAATATTTTAAAATTATTCCTTAGTTTAAGTAAGTTTAGACTAACGCAGATTACCGCCATCTATTAGCGAGTAGCAAACAACTCTGCAGCGACATACATTCGCCTACTTTCCGCCACCTTAATTTGGTCATGTGGTCTCACCGCCTTAATCGTACGATTTGTTCACAGAGAGAGATTGTATGAGGTGGGCAGTCTATTATGTTAGTATTAAATAGTCTTTGTCATGGTTGACGCTCTGTGCTCCTGACAATGCTATTACGTACCTATTTGAACTTCAAGTCGAATGATTAGAGGAAAAATGCCCATATTTATGTACAATGTGTGGAATAATTGAAATAGACTGTCATGGTGCGGCTGTAGTGAGATTTACTTTGCGGGCTGGTGGTTGTCCGCCTTGCTGCGTCATGTATTATGAAACTACTTGTTATCAGAAGCTCGACGACCACGAGGCTACCAAAGAACTTACGCCATCTCTGATGCCACATACCGTACAACACCGATACTTAGTATCTCATTATACTGGACATTGGCAGAATCACTGAAATCTCGGTGGAAGCCATAATTTAAAAGAAGAAAGAAAGATAGATATATATTTACATACGTACGTGCTAAACACATTACCATCCTTCTAGGTGGGAAAGTTGGTTAATAAATAAACTGAAATCAAAACCTGCCCTTATATCAAAATTAGATTAACTGTAATCCAAAACCGGAAATTTTCGAACTTTTGTTTTTCTCCTAATTTATTTGGTTTCGGTGTTACGTTTCGTTTGAGAGTTAAAGAAGTCTTAGCTAAAAGGTCGTGGTATTTTGGTAAGCTGCGTATTACGTTTTATTTATTATTTGGTCAGATATAGGAAATACAAGATAAACAAAGCTTAAAACCATCAAAGAGACCTCTCCAACTGCCAGACGGGCCAGCGTGGAGAGTGTTGGCCAAATCCTCTGACTGCTCTGGCTTATATACGGCTCTGGCAGAGAGAGTCGTGCTCTTACAGTTGAGACCAACAAAGACCTGATGATGATGATCATTTCGTGTAGGTCAGTTCGGTCAGTCGACCATGCACACCCTGGTGTCAGAGTTCTTCGGAACCACCTCACGGCCTCGGACGTGGTTCCTTTAACTACTACCAGGTGGCAGCCGGGACCAACGGCTTAACGTGCCTTCCGAAGCACGGAATCATCTTTTTTTGTCAGACAATCAGGTTATCCAAGCATGCAATGTCTTAACCAAACTGGAAACAACTTAACAAAATATGCTTCCCGTAGGAATCGAACCCACGACCCCCGGATCAACAAGGCAAACGCCTAACCACTGGACCACGGAGGTTGTTGATGATGATATAATACTATATAATCAGTTCCATACTGGTTTGGGAGAAAGGTAAAAACATAGAATAAACCATCTGCTTTTCTTCCCACGCAGACCGTAAAATCCGGTCAAGGGATTGAGCTAAAATCTAAGGAATCACGTTAATAGGCAATGTGGCTAGCAACCCATCACTATTTTGATTCCACTTTCCATCTAAACGCCCAATAACACGCTAAACGTGGCAAAAAAGAAAAAAACAGAATATACCAGCCGCTTTTCTTCCCGCGCAGACCGTAAAAGCTGGTCAAGGGATTGGCCAAAAATTTAAGGGTGATTGATAGGCGATGCGGTAAGCAACCCCTAACTATTTTGATTCCGCTTTCCACCTTTACGCCCACTACGTTGCTAAACACTCAGTCGGCCTTGCACACCCTGGTGTCAGAGTTCTTTGGAACCGCCTCTCGGCCTCTGACGTAGTTCTTTTAACGACTACCAGATGGGAGCCGGGACCAACGGCTTAACGTGCCTTCCGAAGCACGGAATCATCTTTCTTAAGAGGTGACTCAGCCCATCAAAATGAACGACTTTTGATATGGGACCAATGCAAGGATTTGAAAAAAATATTGACATACCCATACAAAAGGTTGCAGCTGATCGTACCAAATGTATGAAAAAAGTAAAAATAATATTGAATTTTCAGCATTGGTCCCATAACAAAAGTTGTTCATGTTGATGGGCTGAATCACCTCTTAAAGTTTGTGTACCTATTGAATTTAAATTAAGGTTGTATCAGACACATTAAAAATGTAATTACACTAAACTGAATGTATTACTGTGTGGTTCCGAATAAATTATTTTTCTTTCTTTCTTTCTTTCTTTATATTCAAACGAGTGACTACCAACAAGCACGAGGCGAAGCCGAATGCTTATAAAGTAGTAGTAGTTTAGTAGTAGTAGTAGTACTTTAGTAGTCGGAGTTTGTAATGGCTATACCGGCTGTGCTACACACGATGATTTTCATCTTACTGAGACAGTAGAGTATATTAAACGAGCTGCGTGGCGCAGCGGTCAACACGAGTTTGTTTGTTACTATTTCACGGCATAACTACTGAACCGATCATCATGAAATTTTGCACTCACGTGCTCTGGACTATGGACAAAGACATAGGCTACCTTTCATCCTGGAGAAAAGTACTCTTCCCGAGGAATCGACATTAACGCGGACGGAGCTGTAGGTGGAAGCTAGTTGTCTATAATTAATTCATGGGTGGTCAATAATTGTAGTGGACTGTAGGATTAAAACACTTCTTCGATTTCTTTGATTTATTTTCTTGATTACTTCTTGATGTACACTGAAACACTGAATGCTCAGTACTGGCAGAGCTCGACATTTATACATTAGCAAATGCCCTGTTAGTAGTAGTACTATACGAATGAGAACGTTTATCCAGAAAAAAGGAGACGATGGTCTATGAATACAAACAGCCAGCTGCCACGACCATTCACCATTCCAATATGTACCAAATTTCATACAAATCAATTTAGTAGTTTGGCGTGAGAGCGAGACAGACAGACAGAGTTACTTTATTATGTCTTTTTCATCCATCACTGGGTA
Organism: Rhodophaea formosa; assembly: GCA_963082605.1. Lineage (NCBI taxonomy): Eukaryota > Metazoa > Arthropoda > Insecta > Lepidoptera > Pyralidae > Rhodophaea > Rhodophaea formosa. The sequence continues at coordinate 8,583,354 of OY720229.1, read as the reverse complement.
GGCAGAGCTTAAAACTATAATACCAGGGTCACGTTTAGCGTATTGGAAGGCTTTAAAGTTTCTAAAGTGACGTATTTGAAGGGTTGATATGGAAATTTAAATCAAAATAATTAGGATTACTCGTTACCATGGCACATACACTTTACTAGTGCTATGAATTCGCTACAAAAATGCAGGTGTGCTACGAGATAGTGCTATGATAGTGCTACGATAGTGCTACGATCGTCCTACGATTGTGCTACGATTGTTCTACGATCGTGCTACGATCGTCCTACGATTTTGCTACGAATGTGCTACGATACTGCTAAAGACATTATAATGTAGTATAGACTGCCAACCTCATACAAAAATATTAAATATATAAATAAATAAATATATGAGGCTCCCACTCCCATTCAGCAAACATGATTTTGACGTTTATGCTCGATTACTGAATGTTGTGTAGATAATGATACGCAATTATTCGCGCGCGATTCCGACTCGCAATTGGCAAATTTTTATTGTTAATTTACTTATCTCGTTATGATAGTTTTTAAGTTTGGTTAAAAGGCTCAGTTTTAGTGTGTTAAGTAGCTAAGTTCAAAAAGTCAAGGGATCTATTCGCGTACTGAAAATTTCGTTCGAATATGGTCCCATTAAATTTTTGTTGCAATGTATCAAGCACTTTTTGAAAAAATAAACAAAAACCCAAAAAAAAAATTACAAGTATGCCGTTGGTTTAATTTTATTTCTGTTTAATTCTTTCGCGAATCAAGACACGTTGATTACGGCGTTGTTCCTCTATTTTGATTGAACTACCACACCCATTTACGTATAGGATTGAAGTCGGTTTTACTTTTAAGTTAAAAATAATTATTTACTTTCCCATACTAATTGCCCGGGCGGCTGAACAATTTTGTATGAAATTGACGATATTTTTTTTAAGGTTCGAGGGTGGGTTCCACCGGAAACGGATTATTTGAAGGATAGGAGTGTTCATCATAAATGCTGAAAAAAGTTTCATAAATGCTGACGAAGTTCTAAATTGACGTTGGTTGCCGCTTCTCCTGCACTCCGCTTTGGAAGCGGCGTTAAACTTATCTCTAAGTAAATTACTGACGTCAACATATTATTATCATGTAGGTATTTTTTGTTAAATACTGTTGTTTGTTTTGTTTTACGTAAATACCTACTACTTAAATGTTAAGGTTCACTTAATGAATATTTAAATATATAATGATGAAATCCACAGATTTTATTCATTACTCAAATTAAAAAAAAGGTCCTATGCCCTACCTTACCTACTTACTTTAGTCTACTACCCTAACCTATGTGTCTGCGAATTTCATGATGATCGTGTCAGTCAGAAGTCACATTCGCATGTTTTGTTTTGTTTTTCGTATGAGGTATAAGTGGCCAACACTGGTGTCAGATTTTTCAAGCTGCCTAAAGGCATCTGACATAGCTTAACGACTGCCATCAACGATGACAGCCGGGACCAACGGCTTAACGTGCCTTCCGAAGCACGGAGGAGCTCGAGATATTTTTATGCCACTTCCGGTCACCCATCCAAGTAGGGACTGCACCAGGGGTTGCTTAACATACGTAAGCGCTCATAGAGCTCACACCCACTGGACCATCGGGCTCCTCATGTATAATATTAGTTAGGATATCGTTCGTTTCGTGACTCCGCATTTCACAAATAGTCCCCCAAGCATTAGTTCGTTCGATGTAAATAGCAAAACGAACATAAAGAAGATAAGAAAGCGCTAATCCCCTAAGAGAATTTTTATCCTTAAGATTGAACAATCAATAAACGTTATTTGTTCCCGAACTTTATAATGAACAAGTTGTTACAGTTATTAACATCCTTAAGAGTCTCACGTAAAGGCGCAATCCCATACAAACGTAGTTTCCACCATACAGCGAGTACAAGTTTTCGATACGAAACTTCAACTCGCTGTAATTTTGTATAGGTATTGTTTTTAAAATTGAAATCTGATTATAAACATCAATATGCCTTATCCGGTCGTATGTACGAAATTTGGTTGAGATTGGCTTAACTGTTGTAAAACTAAAACGAAACTACGTTTGTATGGGATTGCGGCTTTACGTGGGACTCTTAAGAGTCGCCTGGACGCGCATGTGTCCATACAAACCGAAAAAGGAGATTGTGACAATATTTGATAATTTTGGAGTAAAATTAAGCATTTAATCAATTAATCTTCTTATAATCTACGTACGTTCCTATACAGTTTGGTTAAATTATCAATAGTTTGAGAATTATACGACGGTCAAGATTTCCATACAAATTTAAAAAGGCTTGTAATTCTCAAACCATTGGTATTTTAACCAAGCTGTATAGGAACGTACGTAGATTATAATGAGACTAATTGATTAAATGCTTAATTTTACTCCAAAATTATCAAATATTGTCACAATCTCCTTTTTCCGTTTGTATGGAGACATGCGCTTTCAGGCGACTATTAAACGTACGGGGTAATCAGAGTCGCAGAACCTAAGGCCACTGGAATTTTAATATTATAAATACAAATTTGAATTATAATTCCTTCCACGCTGATCTGGCAGAAAAGAAAAAACGTGGAATGTACCAACTGCTTCTCTTCCCGCGCAGATCGTAAAAGCCGATCAAGGGAATGGGCGTAAGGAATCATGACAATAGGCGATGCGGCTAGCAACCCATCTATTTTGTTTCCGTTCTCCACCTACAAGCCCAACAACATGCTAAGCGTGGCCTTTAGGTTTCATAGACCTGGGCTCTGCCTACCCCGCGAGGAAGGAAGACGTGATGTTATGTATGTAAATAGTTTAGCAGTAATTACAATCTTTACAAATACATCTCAATGAGAACCTCCTAAATTGGGTTATTCCGTATTCATCCCACGTAATCTCATCCCATGCATTTGGAAATTCTTGACTCAACCCAAATTTTAATTCCTTACTCATCCTATCTTCTCTCTTTAATAGAAATCAACCAAAAAATTGAAAGCTTTACCAATAGAAAGTCAAGTATCTATTTAAAAAGTTATTTTAACTGTGGTTACATTTAACAGCTTTGTTTACATTCAGTTCGTTAAAAGTTCTCAGCAAATAAGGAGAAGACAAACATACAAATTAAAGATAAGAGGTCCATTGCAATTAGGGTTGCCATATCTCAGGAATTGTCCGGAGATTTCGGGATTTTCGGACATCTCAGAATTGCGGCCTGAGTTTTTGCAAATCTAAGAAAAACTCAGGAAGTTTTGAATTTTGAATAGAATACGGTACTATTCTCATTATTTTGTGTAGGTGACACGGTCAGTCGACCATGTACACCCAGGTGTCAGAGTTCTTCGGAACCGCCTCTCGGCCTCTGACGTGGTGCCTTTAACGACTACCAGATGGCAGCCGTGACCAACGGCTTAACGTGCCTTCCGAAGCACAGAATCATCTTTCTTATCAGACAATCACGTGATTCATGCCTGCAATGTCCTAATCAAACTGGAAACAACTTAAGAAAGTATGCTTCCCGTGGGATTCGAACCACGACCCCAACAAGGCAAACGCCATAACCACTGGACCACAAAGGCTGTTACACTATTTAAAGATGTACATTGTCAAAATTTAAACAACATTGCAAAGGTACATTATATTATCATGTCTTTTCCGTAGCGGGGTAGACAGAGCCGTAGGTCATAAGACACAAATACCACGTTTAGCGTGTTAGTGGGCCAGGAGCGGAAGCAAAATAGTGATGGGTTGCTAGCCGCATCTTCTATTCACGTGATTCCTTAGATTTAGCCCAATCCCTCGACCGGCTTTTACGGTCTGCGCGGGAAGAAAAGCTGGCCTTTTCTCCGGACTTTTGTTTTTTTATTTATTTGGTAACCCTAATTGTAATCGACAAAGTTCTGAAGAAATGTTAAAAGAACTCTTTGTACAATCTGATACCCTGGTACTTCACGAAGCTGTGGTCATCTACATGCTTGCTTCTCGTAGCGGGCCGCAGAGTAAAGTATACCATCATCATCATCATCATCAGGTCTTTTTTAGTCTCCACTGCAGGAGCACGACCCTCTCTGTACTACCAGAGCTGTACATTAGCCACAGCAGTCAGAGGACTTGGCCTACACTCTCCACGCTGGCCAGACGGGTTGAAGAGGTCTCCTGATGTTTATAAGCTTTGTTAAGCTTGTGTTTCCTAAGTCGCCTTGTATGACATTCACGGGAAGACTTGGAGTGGTCCTATTCTTCTCTGCCGGGAACCCACGGCACACCATCCTCATATACTATTGGTATTAATATAAGAGTATTGTTAGTGGTACCTATACTTTTTTCTGTGGCCCACTGTACAAACTGATATTAAAACCTTAACCTAGTACTTAAAGAACCTATGGTCATCTACCTGCTTGGTTTTCGTGTGTGTGGCCAACACTGAAGGACAAACTATTTCTTGATCTATTGAGGAGCCCGATGGTCCAGTGGTTGTGAGCTCTATGAGCGCTTACGTATGTTAAGCAACCCCTGGTGCAGTCCCTACTTGGATGGGTGACCGCAAGTGGCATAAAAATATCTCGAGCTCCTCCGTGCTTCGGAAGGCACGTTGGAAGGCACGTTCGGGACCAACGGCTTACCGTTGGTCCCGGCTGTCATCGTGATGGCAGTCGTTAATCTATGTATGTCAGTTGCCTTAAGGCAGCTTGAAAAATCTGACACCAGTGTTGGCCACTTACGCATACGAAAAACAAAAAACAAAACTATTTCTTGATAAAAATCTTTCGCATAAAAATAAAACCGACGATAATAACTGTAAAAAAAATCACCACTTTTTTCATTTACAGAGGTTTAGTTTTTTTAAATATATATTCATGTATTCGCCGTATGGTTCCCGGCAGAGAAGAATAGGACCACTCCAAGTCTTAGGAAACCCAAGCTAAACAAAGCTTTTAAACATCAAAGAGACCTCTCTAACCCATCTGGCCAGCGTGGAGAGTGTAGGCCAAATTCTCTGACAAATACACAAACAAACTCACTTTCGCATTTATAATATTAGTTAGGATTAGGATAATAAAAACATAATAAATATACAAAATAAACATCTTTGCCTATGGACCCCATAGGCGAAGTTGTTCATTTAGAGAATTGATGGATAAGAGTGTTCATACTAACACCATGTCAAGATCCGTTGCGTAGCGTTCAATTCTGCGTTCTGTGGCGGTCAACACGCGCCTGTGACACGGATGGTCCCGGGTTCGATCCCCGGTCAGGTCAAAATGAAAAATGATCTTTTTCAGATTGACCTGGGTCTTGGATGTTTACCTATATATGTATTTGTTATAAAATATAGAATCGTTGAGTTAGTATCCCATAACACAAGTCTTACTTAAGAACTTACTTTGGTTTGTCCGTATATATTTATTTATAATTATTTATTTATTTATACAATAATATTGTCTTTGGCGCTATCCTACCACGCTGGTCTGGGAGAAAAGAAAAAACTTAGAATGTACCAGCTGATTCTCTTCCCGCGCAGATCGTAAAAGCCAATCGAGGGAATGGGCGTGAGGAGTCATATCAATAGGCGATGTGGCTAGCAACCCGTCACTATTTTGTTTCCGTTCTACAAGCCCACCAACATGCTAAACGTGGCCTTTAGGTTGTATAGACCTGAGCTCTGTCTATCCCGCAAGGGAAAAAGACGTGGTTGGTGAAGTCTTTGACCATGTATAGATAAACATCCAAGACTTAGGTCAATCTGAAAAAGATCGTTTTCCATCATGTAATACAATAGGTATGTATTGTATTAATAATATTATTAGACCACGGAAACCTTCCAAATTTGGCCCACCATAAAGAAATATGGTGCATTGGATATAATATAATTATGGAGTCATACTCTCATGGTAGAAGTGCGTTAGGTCCGCGGGCGGTCTGATGGGAACAGAAGTGGTGTAGAGTCGAATTGTGTTTACAAATATTGGCTTCACTGCAAAGACTTTTTAGTTGTGGTAGCCACGGTGCCACTGAAATAACTTTGCTAGTAGCATGGATGGGTCGGCTCGTTCGTGAAAGTATTAAACTCTCACAGAAAATTGACGTATGAATAGAAGCTTTACCGCTGCTATGCTTCGTTCGGTGAGTGAGAGAGCCGGAAGCCCACCTCCCTCTCCCCTCTGGGGAGGGAAAAATAAAAGGCCGGCAACGCTCCTGTGACACCCCTGGTGTTGAAGTTGTCCATAGGCAGCGGTGATCACTTATCATCAGGTGACCCGCTTGCTCGTTTGCCGTCCTATGACATAAAAAAAAGAAATGGGTTTGATTTCGATCATCATCTAGGAGACAAAGATATGGGCTCATAATGATACGTAAGATTTTAACTCGCCTAGAATTCGGCGTGAGGCTTTTTGTGCAAATTTTGGTAAAAAAAAGCATTTCTTTTAGGCAGGAAATATTTTTTAATTTATTTATATTTATTTATTTTATTTTATTTATTTATTTTTCGTTAAAAGAGAATAACGACTCACGTACGATCTCGTCAATTCTAGTGGTAACACACACAGATTGGACTTTAAGATGGAAACTGAAAAGAAAAAAAACTAATATTTTCCTAAACCCAAAAAGTGAGATTGGTAAATTTTAAACACAACCCCTTCCCTTAAACAGATAACTGAAAAGTTAAGTAAGAAACATAAATTTATGAGACGGCATGCTGGTGAAATACACAATATAGGAAACAAAAGCTAAACATTATGTTTACTAAAACATAATGTTTAGCTTTTGTTTCCTAAGTCGCCTTCTACGATATCCACGGTAAGATAGTGGTCCTACCTATTCTACTCTGCGGGGAATCACAAGGCAGTAATAATACTCGTACTTTTATATTTTGTCAATAAAAGACTCAAAAAGTTATTTAACGTCACTGACTCCACGCCTTTCGTTGTTCCGCCGCCTTCTTCTTCGTATATAAATGTCGGACGCGACTCCACGCTGCATTCGCTGACATCGGCCCGAGGTGAGTGTTTGTCTGTTTGTTCATTTCTCCGAAACTTTTGTATGTGTAGGAAATAATTTGGAGTGTTGTAGAACTAGAAAAGATCTTGCTACTTAGTAGGTTATTTTTCCTTCATTTAGTATGGTTTGATATAATTTTTTTCTGGTTCCAAAAAAATTACACGCGAATTTCTGAAAGAAAATGGTTTAATTAATCATTTATTTGCACGAATATTACAAAGATAATTTATTAAGGGCGGCCAACCCGTCTATCTTTTCATACAAACGCTCGTACGTGCTTATGGCAGTGTAACAAATCTTTCTTTGAAGCTTTTCAACTAATAGGTATCTTGTGCACTATATCTAGGTTTCTATCAAAACGCGAAATCAAATTTGGAGAAATAACTTCAATATTAGCCTCCAAAAATGCGCTTTTTTGCACAAATTTTATGTGAACTTTGGGCGTTTATAATGTACTCATTAATTTTAACTGTAAAGAAAATATTTATTTAGAAACCTTGCAAATGTAATGGAGATTCTAGATGTTAAACGTTTTTTTCATAAACTTGTAAGGCTTACTAATAACATAATACTAGAAACAAGTTTAGTGAAATTTCACACTATTTTTCGTTCAATGTCTTCGTGTACTTACTAGCTAGCTTGTTACCATGTGGCGGTAAGAGGTGTAAGGGGGACGAGGGCAAGGGGCAAATTTAGCTTTGCCTCTTTATCTGACATTGCGCTGGACGGAACAAGCTTTTAGACCATGCTCGCGTTGACGATAGTCGGTCGAGGAAGGGCCCTCTTAAGACAAAACAATACTGTGATACACATTTAAATAAACCGAAAATTAATAAAAAAAATCTCCAGTGCATTTTTATAATTATCGTACCTTACCCTGTGAATCTAAGAAACCTATATTTTTTATATTCGTACTCGGCACACGATGTTACGTTTTAGGGTAGTACTCAAAATAAAAAAGATAAGTGTGAATAGGCCTCACGCACCGTGGTTTCCGTTAAAAAAGTAAATAATGTTAATTTTTTTTCTTCTACCTAAAAATTTTATAAAAATGTCCCGGAAAAATTATCAGTTGTTGGTTTTTCGTGTGTGTAAGTGGCCTACACTGGTGTCAGATTTTTCAAGCTGCCTTAAGGCATCTGACCTAGCTTAACGACTGCCATCAAACAACCGGGATCAACGGCTTAACGCGCTATCCGAAGCACGGAGGAGCTCGAGGTATTTATTTAAATTAACAGTAAGCTCATCTGAAATCATATTTACCTCTAAATTGATCTCATTAACAATAATTGTGTTGTAATTGCAACACAAATGTATTGTTAATGAGATCTCTCTTGAAATATTTTAGTATTTCTGATAATTTATTATTGTTAAACGGCATTCAATTCCTTGTTTTTAGTTATAAAAGTTATAAAATAAAGTAAACTTAGAAATAAAGTAGTCGTATAGACTAAGACGCAGGTTCGATTCTACCCACGTCGATTTTTTTCTCAATTTTGATACGAAAATTCTACTCGCTGTAATTTTGTATAGGTATTGTTTTTAAAATTGAAATCTGATTATAAACATCAATATGCCTTATCCGGTCGTATGTACGAAATTTGGTTGAGATTGGCTCAACAGTTGTAAAACTAAAACCAAACTACGTTTGTATGGGATTTCGGCTTTACGTGGGACTCTTAATACGCGCCACGAGCCTTTTAAGACCTAATTATAAACCGTAGCATACAATATTTTTCTGCGACTTTCAAAAAAATGCGAAACCAGTAAAACATAAATATTCAGTTTGACATGACAACTAACTCGCGGGAAATGTAAAATCTAGGTTTTGTAGTCTGCAACACGGCCTCCGTACCGGACGGAGGGAGTGGGCAAAGCGACAATTTACTATGACAATTTTTCTGGCGTTTTTTGCGGGGGGAAATGTGCACACAAGTTTAGTTCCGCACACCTACATACAAAACTTAAACTGTCACTTGATAGTAATTATGACATTGTCACAAAAATGACATAAAAAAGAAAAAATAATTTGTGTACAGATGAGTCACACACAACTAACACATAGACATGCATATGCCTAATTTTGGCTTGTACCTTGACAGAGGGGAATGCAGCGTATGGCTACTCCCTTCCGTGTTGCTCGAAGTCTGTGGCTGCTAGGCGTATCGTTATAGCGACATAATATACTACTATACTACTATAAAGAATAGAGTACATACTTATTATAATACTTGTTTGTGTTCTTGACCATATAAATGGCAGATAAAAGTACAGTAGTAGAAAATAGAAAAATAAATTAAAATATATTGGAGTGAGGGTAAAAATTAATGAATGTAGTGCTATTTAGTTTGAATTTTCTACTGGGGGCCACAAATTCAAAATCAATTGACACGTTCTATGACCCAATACCCGTAAAGACAGTTTTTCGGCAGAGGTCAACAGTTCCCTTGCGAGTCGGAGGAAATTTGCAAAACTTTTGAGACATTGTCGGCTATATCTTTTGACCGCGTAAATAAACTTCTAATTTATGTCTTCACACCTTTCTTCTAAGTTAATTCATTTCTTCAAACATTTTGTCAAATTGCGCTCGTGTTCGTTCAAAATAGGTGGCAGCTGAAAATCAGCGGTTGATTCTTCAGAGTAACCTTAGATTATATAAATCTAGATAGACTCTATTAGCATAAAAGTGTAGAAAAAACTAGTGTCCAATAGATAGTCTATCGCGCACACACATAGCTATCAATTCGACCACAGAGTAAATATTCTGATAAGTATCTATGAATTCGACGGATTTTGACGTGATTTTGACATAGATATCAGATACATCTCTGTGAATTTTGAGGGCATAAATTGACAGGACGCGTGTTTTATTTAGGTATTGTTTTACGGCCCTGGATACAAGTCCTTTAGAGTCTTTCTTCATTTATTTCGCCAGATGGCGAGTTATTCTTCTTTGTTGTCAACGAAATGATGGTGTAATTCATTTCGTTGTTTTCACGGAGCCCCTGGCGACAACTCTTCGCGAATCCACTGTTTTCATCATTGACGACGCAGCAAGGCGGACAACCACCAGCCCGCTTTGTAAATCTCACTACAGCCGCACAATGACAGTCTATTTTAGTTATTCTACACATTGTTCATAAATATGGGCATTTATAACACAAAATAACACCAATTGCACATTATAAAGTCCACTAGAATCAATTTGCGAAACAATCCAAAACAGACACCGTGTAGTCCGCTAAAATTCCCGCCAAGAACTCAAAGGACGCGTGTGATGACACAAAGCTGTCACGCACACAAGCATTGAAAAGGAGTTTTTGGTGGGAAGTCAAGGGGTTGCGCTAATTGATTTAAGTGGACTTTATAATATGAAATTGGTGTAGTTTGGTGTTATAAATGCTCGTGCTCGAGAACAATTTCTGAAATAGTTAAAGTAGACTGTTAAATGGACTCGTATAGATTTGTCGCCAAAATCTCCCACGAGGCTGCCAAAGAGCATACGCCATCTTTGATGCCACATACCGTACAACACCGATACTTAGTATCTCATTATACTGGACATTGGCAGAATCACTGAAATCTCGGTGGAAGCCATACATAATTAAAAAGAAGAAGAAGCATTGAAAAATTGGCCAGTTTTTTTTTAACATTGAATAAAGGCATGACGGTGTCTAGAGGTCAAAGAGAGTACATGCGCTGAGCTGTACCCTATTTCTGCTTCTGTGGCACACATCATCATCAGGTACTTCCAGTCTCCACTGCAGGAGCACGACCCTCTCCGTACTACCAGAGCCATTCAGCTTGAGTAGTCAGAGGACTTGGCCTACACTCTCCACGCTGGCCAGACGGGTTGGAGAGGCTCTTTGATGTTTATAAGCTTTGTTTAGCTTGTGTTTCCTTAGTCGCCTTTTACGACATCCCATCTCGTGGAGTGGTCCTATTCTACTCTGCCGGGAACCACACGGCGTAGATGGCTCTGTGGCACACATATTTGCATGTATTGTTGTTAAATAAATATAACTAACATTTTTGCTGTTGCCACTCGTACAACGTGCGTGACAGTTGAACATAATAAATGATGTATTCATCATCATCCATGTAATCTTCCTTGAAGATTACATGGATGATGATGTCTAAGTATAATTTTTTTTTCAATACAATATAAATTTCAACTTGCTACCTACGTCCTCGCGTTTCGAGAAAAATCCTGTAAGGCTTTCTGTTTATCTTTTATGGTACAGACAGAACCCCCAATGCCAAATATATTAACGATTTCAAATATATTAACGACTTCAAATATATTAACGATTTTAAATATATAACGACTTCAAATATATTAACGATTTCAAATATATTAACGATATGAAATGGAAAGTATATTTAAAATTTGTAAAAATAAAATTGAGAGAAAAGGAAAAACATAAAATGCACCAGCTGCTTTTCTTCCTGCGCAGACCGTAAAAGCCGGTGCAGGGATTGGGCGAAAATCTAAGGAATCACACATAGTAAATATTCTGATATCTATGGGAATCACGTTATACGCGATTCGGCCAGCAACCGAACACTATTTCGATCCGCTTTCCACCTTAACGCCCTCTCATCATCATCATCATCATCATTATCATTTCGTGTAGGTGACACGGTCAGTCGACCATGCACACCCTGGTGTCAGAGTTCTTCGGAACCGCCTCTCGGCCTCTGACGTGGTTCCTTTAACGACTACCAGATGGCAGCCGGGACCACCGGCTTAACGTGCCTTCCGAAGCACGGAATCATCTTTCTTATCAGACAATCAGGTGATTCATGCCTGCAATATCCTAACCAAACTGGAAACAACTTAACAAAGTATGCTTCCCGTGGGAATCGAACCCACGACCCCCGGGTCAACAAGGAAAACGCCTTAACCACTGGACCATGGACTGGAACACGCTTAACGTGGCCTTTGGGTCTTAAGACCTTGGGCTCTGTCTACCCCGCAAGGATAAAGACGTGATAATATATATGCCGTGTGGTTCCCGGCATACGTAGGACCACTCCAAGTCTTCCCGTGGATGTCGTAGAAGGCGACTTAGAAAACACAAGCTAAACAAAGCTATAAACATTAAAGAGTCCTCTCCAACCCGTCTGGCCAGCGTGTTGACCAAATCCTCTGACTGCTCTGGCTATTATACGAGTCTAGTACTTAGTACAGAAAGGGTCGTGCTCCTGCAGTGGAGATTAACAAAGACCTGTTGATGAATATGTATGTATTAAAAAAAAAATATATAACAAGAAAGATAAATGACGTTCAAAAAGCGATACATGAGATCCAAAATTTGAATAAAAACTATTCATTTCATTTCATTTCATTTAACTACATATCCTCTAAATCATGTTTTAATACAAAACACCTTTGTTACCTACCTAAGTTACAAGAAATTTCGTATTTTGACCTTTGTAAAACATGATAACTTCGGAACAGCCATGTATGGGATGTAGGTACCTTACATATGTTGTTTTAACTTTGGTTTAATTGGGGTTTGGAGTTTTCAACATTGTACATGTGCTCTAATAACTAGCAAAAACGGGAACTTTATGAGCTTAATTTCATAAGACCTTATGCTTTTTGATTTTTACCCGACTGACCTACCCAGGAGAGGTAATGTTTTTCGCACGTTTCTATGTAGTAAAAGGCTACTTAGGAAACATAAGCTAATGCAATATCTAACATTGCTGCTTAGGAGGGTATACTAGCAGTGCGTTTTCCATACAAATGTATTTCTCTATTTTCTCGCTGAAAACTGCTTACCTGCTGCTGAAAGGCACAATTCTTTTTACGTACAATCTATTACTAAAATAGGTATGTCCCTGTTTTATTTTTTTCTAAAAACCTGTTTAAAAGAAAAAAAAAATGTACAAAAACAGTTTTTTTGGACAAAATAAAAAATAGAGGCATTCCTATTTTAGTACTTGATTTTATGAAAAAAGAATTGTGGCTCTAGAATCAGTTTTCAGCGAGAAAATAGAGAAATACATTTGTATGGAAACCATATTGAAAAAATTCTGCTAGTATACGCTCTTAACAAAGTTCTCACATCGCCCATACAAAATGCTAAAGAGGTGACGTCACTTGCTCGTTGATTTTTGTTAGAGGAGTTTACGCCGAGAGGAAATAATTGTCTAATCTAATAATTGAGATAATTTTTCACTGACTCGGCGTTTCTTCTCTGCAGTGGTCGGTTCCGAAACGCTAGTAGTCTGTAGCTTTTGAATAATTAATAAATACATATTATCTAATAACATAATTTGAAATATGATATGACGTGAAAAAGTGCCTGCAAAGGCCTATTTTCTAAATAAACGTTTTGATGTAAAAATAGCTGTAAAAGTGAAATTAAAAAAAACCGGCCAAGTGTGAGTCAAACTCACGCAATGAGGGTTCCGTACAATATGCTTCGTAAACACACAACAATGTGCAAAAAATGTTTTATTCAATTAACTAGCGCCATCTAGTGGTGTTTTAGTGAACTATTTCCCTAGATGAACTTATTATAGTGAGTTTACCACTTAATTTTCAAGTGATAGAATTCTTATTATTTTTCCTGTAATCTTCAAGGAATGAACTATATTTTGTAATTTTTTCAAAATTTTCGGCCCAGTAGTTTCGGAGATCAGGGGGGGGGAATGGTCAATTTTTGCCTTCTTTCGTGAATAAAATCAAAAGTATTGATTTTACCCGAACAAAAATAAATATTTTTGAGATCCTCATAATGAGCCCTTTCATTTGATATATGACACAGTAAGGTTTGCAAAACTTTGTTTTAAAATTTTGTAATTGGGCCCCTCAAAATGACCCTTTTTTCAAAAAAATCTTTATTTACTTTGCACATCCGTGTTTGGGTCATAGGATTACACTATCTTACCAAATTTCATCTAATTTGGTTAAGTAGATTCGGAGAAAATCGGCTGTGACAGACGGACGGACGGACAGACAGACGCTCGAGTGATCCTATAAGGGTTCCGTTTTTCAACTTTTGTACGGAACCCTAAAAAATGAAAATATTTATTTTCAGACAACTTTTTAGTCCATTTTTGTTAGTAAACTTATAGTTAGGTGTGTTAGTACTTATATTCTACTAGCGAGATTGTTGAACTAATAAAATGGCCAACAAACGGACAATCCCCGCTGTCGGCTATTGCTCTCAGAACACTGTGAGAGCTGCCCCGATTCGGCGCAGCATTGATGCCACTTTCTTTCGCAGGATTGCATCAAAGCTATCCACCCCCGCTTGAGCGAACATAGTTGAGGCGCTACAAATAAATGAAAAGAATAAAATTGAAATAAAAATGATTTTGGCTTTGATTTTGATTTTGACTGATATTCCTGTTTTTGAGATAAAGATGATGAAAAGGGTTCATAAGCACAACGATAAAAAGATGAGCAAGTTCCGTATTAGCTTTCGCTTTCTATTAGTGAAAGCATTTTGAAAAGCGGTTCAGTAGTTTCGGAGCCTATTCAATGCAAACAAACAAACAACCAAATCTTTTTTCCATATAATATTAGTAAGATTCTCGGGCACAAAATAAATGCTACTTTTTTAACCTACAGAGTTCATCTCCAAAGGGACCAATTATAAACATAAAGACGCAACCTTTTTCATATAATTGACAAAATGTAAACATTCTTTAGAGCTTAAAAACTTAATAATTCCACATTATTGACCCACATAATTGCACATTATGACGAGCTCCGTGGCGCAGCGGTCAACACGCCGGCCTGTGACACGGATGGTCCCGGGTTCGATCCTCGGTCAGGTCAAGATGAAAAATTTTCTTTTTCAGACTGACCTGGGTCTTGGATGTTTATCTATATATGTATTTGTTATAAAATATAGTATCATTGGGTTAGTATCCCATAACACAAGTCTTATTTAAGAACTTACTTTGGGGCTAGCTCAATGGGGATGGCAACTGTCACGTTACAGTTTAGTAGGGTTGTTCCGATACAACTGTCAAATGTATGGACTTTTACACTAATCAATATTTTTCTTCATAATCAGACCAAATCTCGTGAAATAAACTATTAAATTGTTTATACTAGCTAGTTTCCCACAAATTGGCATATATATTTTATTGTTACTATAACAAACAATATTATTGTAGGTTATGTTTGCAAAATACTTAAAAATCTTTTGATAAGGGAACATATATGCGTTTTATACATTTTTTTACGAAAGCTTTAATGTTTTGTCACTATTCTTATGCACTAATTAATTGCATCAAAATCTAAAAATAAAGATATTTTAATTTTTGTTAAGGATATACGTACGCAGCGACATCTACAATTAGCTTTGCGCTGCAACCCCTATTTGTGTGATTTGTCCGTATATATTTATTTATTTATTTACATGGTATGTTCTGTATTTATGTATTTTATAAGTATATTATGTTATGATATACCGGCTGATTTTGAACCTATGAACTATAATGTAATCTCGGGATCAGAATCTATAATAAAATACAGAATTGTAAGAAAGATAAGGAATAAAACGACCGCGGGCTATAAGATTTCATACAAATTCCATTGAGCCCGAGAGCGCATTAAGTATTTTTTTAAATTGAATAGGGCACTATACCTCGCACAAGCGTCAAATCTTCTACATCCAAACAGTTTTCTAGTCGAATATTCAAATTTGGAATTGCTAGTGACCACGATAAAAAAAAACATTTGAACGATATTGCGAGTTTTTTGTCCTTAATTCAAATTTAAAAAAGAATAATAAAAAACATAAATCTAAACTAAATAAAAAATGGAGCCCAGATCGCTGTCATCACAGGGTAATGTACCCAAAAGACTGGCCGCATTTCCACGTTGAATATTTTCTTAAAATGCAGAAACATATGCAAAATCATGCTTATTTTACTGTTTTAAAACTATTTTAAAAATACGAAACTTTCACAATATTTTCTAAAAATGCTCAAAACTTGCACGATTTTTTCTAAAAATGCAGAACCATATACATTATCATTATTCATACTTATTTTACTCTTTTTAAACTGTTTCAAAATGCAAAATACGAAACCTCCACAATATTTTCTAAAAATGCTTGAAACTTTTGCTAACCTTTCTAAAAATGCAAAAACATAAACAATATCATACCAATTTTACTAATTTTTTCACAATATTATCTAAAAAAACCGGCCAAGTGTGAGTCAAACTCGCGCAATGAGGGTTCCGTACAATATGCTTCGTGAACACACACACAATGTGCAAAAATGTTTTATTCAATTGACTAGCGCTATCTAGTGGTGTTTTAGTGAACTAGTTCCGTAGGTGAACTTATTATAGTGAGTTTACCACTTTATTTTTAAGTGATAGAATTCTTATTATTTTTCCTGTAATCTTCAAAGAATGAACTATATAACGTAATTTTTTCAAAATTTTTGGCCCAGTAGTTTCGGAGATCACGGGGGGGAATGGTCAATTTTTGCCTTCTTTCGTGAATAAAATCAAAAGTATTGATTTTACCCGAACAAAAAAAAATATTTTTGAGATCCTCATAATGAGTCCTTTCATTTGATATATGACACAGAATGGTCTGCAAAACCTTTTTTTTAATTTTGTAATTGGGCCCCTGAAAATGACCCTTATTAAAAAAAATCTCTTTTTACTTTGCACATCCGTGTTTGGGTCATAGGATTACACCATCTTACCAAATTTCACCTACTTTGTTTCAGTAGATTCGGAGAAAATCGGCTGTGACAGACGGACGGACGGACAGACAGACGCACGAGTGATCCTATAAGGGTTCCGTTTTTCAATATTTGTACGGAACCCTAAAAACCAGCCAAGTGCGTGTCGGGCCACGCGCAGTGTAGGGTTCCGTAGTTCCGAATCAAAACTTGGAGTTCACACTGTTTACACTCGCACCTCACAGTTTAACGACCAAAAACATGTAACAATGAAAATGTATGAAATTTTATATCGAGTACATTTTATAAGTTGGTTGCCTATAACTTTTTAGTTTGTACTTAGTACTCAGCTCTGATAGTTTTCCTTTCAACTTCAACTTCAGTATAAATACTACTGCTGTAATTTTTTTTCACGTATCCATATATAACCGTTTAGTAGATAGAGGGGGGGGGGCACTTCCCTTTAACAAAAATTTTCACTTTAAAACCAAATATTTCGGAAACGGATCCCTAAATCGAAAAATGGTGTTCTCAACTTCACAATATTTTTTAAGAGCGTATACTAGCAGTATTTTTTCAATATGGTTTCCATACAAATGTATTTCTCTATTTTCTCGCTGAAAATTGATTCTAGAGCCACAATTCTTTTTTCATAAAATCGAGTATTAAAATAGGAATGCCCCTATTTTTTATTTTTTCCAAAAAAAATGTGTCTTTGTACAAATAATTTTTCTTTTAAACAGGTTTTTAGAAAAAAATAAAACATAGGGACATACATCATTTAGTAATAGATTTTATGTAAAAAGAATTGTGCCTCTAAAAGCAGTTTTCAGCGAGAAAATAGAGAAATACATTTGTATGGAAAACGCACTGCTAGTATACCCTCTTAAAGAACTATCTAACAATACCCAACACGATACGTTTGTATAGAAAAAAAATATTACTCCCTCTTTAGTTGTATGGGAGCTACCCTAAAAAAATTTTTTTTCAAGATTTTCTTCTACTACTTTTTTCACATGATTAATATACATACCCATACCAAATTTCAGCTTTCTAGTACTTATAGTCTCTGAGTAAAACCGCGGACGGACAGACAGACAGACAGACATGGCGAAACTATAAGGGTTCCTTGTTTACTACGGAACCCTACAAATTATCAAAACATCCACAATATTTTCTAAAAATGCAGAAACTTATACCCTACCTACATACTTATTTTACTCTGTTTAAACCGTTTCAAAATACGTTTAAATAATTTAACTGTTGGAGACTCGCGGCAGATGGAAGAATAATATTCATTTAATTTGTCCTTTATTATTTCAAAGAGGTTATGAGACGGTAAAGAGGGGTTCTTTTAAGACCGTCATCCCAACGCGATTTTGTTATAAGATTATGTTTAGAGAATATTATACCTCGATAGACACTTCATTAGCTCACTAATTTTCAAACTGCCAAATTTTCTTTACGCTTCTGAACCAATTTAATGAAACTTGCTTTGTTCCCTCAGTTGGACTATACTAAGTCAAACGAGAATTACTGTCATCCAACTTATTGTTTTGAAGTATGCGAAGACTAATATTTAGGTCATTACCTAAATATTAGTCTTCGCATACTTCAATAATTAAATTGGCGTTTTCTGTAGAGAATTTCGAGCAAAATGAATTTTTCATACTTACTAACGTTTATAATATTATTTCGGGTTTGGTTAAAAAAAATGTGAAATTTTGCATATAGTTACGGACAACAGTAAGCCTAATTTTGACATTATAAAAAGTTCGAAAATTAATAGAAATATGGCTACATTTTTGATTAAAACGGAGTAACGTGAAACGAGTTCTTTTCATGAGCATTTTCCAATAATTAAATTCACAAAAACAAAAATTTTGATGCATGCAGAATGTAAATAATATAGACCACTTTCAAGTTTAAATAAAAAAAAAATTGTTGACCTGAAAATTATTATCATTAGGAACAAAATGACAAGCAAAGAAAAAACGCCAATTTCATAGGTACAACACCCAATATATAAATAATACATACATAATCATATTTATTCGCACAAATTCTTAGATCCATGCACAAAGCACGGTACACAAAAATGTAAAATACAATTTTAAATAAGCACTTTTATCGGTACGTAGTACTTAAAGCACACAATTATGAAGTTTGACACTAGGGTTACCAACCGTACTTTAATATACAGTATTGTACTATATTTCGGGACTCCGTACTATATACTGTTGAAAAAATATATAGTACGCGAAAATACTATATTTTACTACAATAGATCACTGTTTATATTTTGAGTCACTGGAGGACTCACTTCAAAATGACACAATGCCCTCAACAAACCTGCTTAAAGCACAGCATTACTGATTGCAGATTAAGAATAAAAAAAATAAAGAATCTTTTGCAACAATAAAACTAATAAGTAAAAAAAAAAGTTCCTGCAATTGTTGAACGCGACTTTCATACGACAGACGTTATGTGCGTATAACGGAAAATAATTAAGTAAATAATATAACTTCGTCTATTTTCATTCTTCCCTACTAAAATACTATATATTTTTTGAAGCCTTCTATATTTTTATAGCTTTATTTTTAAAATTTAAAGCCGCCAAAGCGATGGTCTGACGATATCCGACGACACGCAGGGCATGGCTGGATGAGACGGGCACAAGACCGCCAGTCATGGTTGCAATTGGAGGAGGCCTACATCCAAGACTGGATTTGATTGGGCTTATAATGATGATGAATGATTTTTAAAATACTTTATTTTGACAAAAAAATGTTGGCCACCCTACTTGACACACATGTTCTGACTAATATTATACAAAAACTGTAAAACTATGACAGTATTACATTCAAAGGGGTCTAATTGATAATAGTATTTAATAGTAGGTATTGATAGTAAATTGGTATTATGTACTTTCCAATGATCGCAATAAGAGCCTAGCTCTTGAATTTCGTAGGTACCTACTTTGTAATAAGTAGATTAACTTAAGAGTCGCCTGGAAGCGCATGGCTCCATACAAACGGAAAAATGGAATTGTGACAATATTTGATAATTTTATAGTAAAACTAATCATTTAATCAATTAATCTCATTATAATCTACGTACGTTCCTATACAGCTTGGTTAAAATACCAATGGTTTGAGAATTACAAGCCTTTTCAAATTTGTATGGAAATTTTGAGAGGCGTATAATTCTCAAACATTTGATAATTTAACCAAACTGTACAGGAATGTACGTAGATTATAATGAGATTAATTGATTGGATGCTTAATTTTGCCCGAAAATTATCAAATATTGCCACAATTCCCTTTTTCCGTTTGTATGGAGACATGCGCTTCCAGGCGACTCTTAAAACCATATCCTACCTTACATCATAAAGACCAGCTTTGCATAACTTAAAACTTGTGCGTTAAGCCCAAAGACAATTTTAATGAAATCTCAAGGAACGTTAGCTTCCCCTTTGATAGTATACAATTTGTTCGGTACCTATTATTTTTTTTACTCGAGGAAGTAAGTTAACTTTTATTAATTACACAATTTGGGTTCTTATTAAAATGTGAGAAAAAGAAGTTCGGTATTAACTACCGATAATTTAAATTCACGAAAACGAACAACGTCGAGCTCCGTTCCCGGGTTCGATCCATCCGGATCCGAGTCATGGTGGAAAACGATCTTTTTCAGTATGACCTGGGTCTTGGATGTTTATCTATATAAGTATATCTTATAAAATATAGTACCGTTGAGTTGGTATCCTGCGACACAAGTTCACAACTTACTGTGGGGCTGGCTCAATTTGTGTGATATGTCCTTATATATTATTATTATTATATATAATATTATATTATTATTACTTTTGTTCTGTGACCAAGTCTGACATCGAGAAAATTAATGAGGTATTCCATTTCAATGAAACGGGCGAGCTTAAAAGAGCCCTGAATATGATTGTACACGAACGCACTGTACGATGACCGTGTAAAGTTTGACCACAGAGCGCATGCCTAAAAATTTTGGCAGAAGGCCCTAAACAGTGTGCATTTCACTTCAGCCGTACAACTCCTGAATCTATGAGCAAATATTCTGATATCTATGATGAGCCAACATATTACCACGGACCCACGGACCGACAGTGCCCTGCGCTCCCTTTCAATGTCATGGTCATCTTTCAGGGACTCTGATTCACACTGATTTTGCAACTTGATTTTCGCGGACTTTATATATTATGGTGTTATAAATGGTCGTGCTCATGAACAATGTGTGAAGTAGTTGAATGAAGTAGACTGTTATATGGACTCTAATTATTATTATTATGGACTTTTAAAGGACCTACGCCACCTTTGGTACTTTGTATCTCTTTTGGACATTGGCAGAAGCCGTGTGGTTCCCGGCAGAGTAGAATAGGACCACTCCAAATCATCCCGTGGATGTCGTAAAAGGCGACTAAGGAAACACAAGCTAAACAAAGCTTATTATCATCAAAGAGACCTCTCCAACCCGTCTGGCCAGCGTGGAGAGTGTAGGCCAAATCCTCTGACTACTCAGGCTAGTATATGGCTCTGGTAGTACAGAGAGGGCCGTGCTCCTGCAGTGGAGACCGGGAAGACCTGATGATGATGATAATGATGACTTAGAATAGAGGTTGGGACCATATAATGTACGCAAAGCTGTAAGCAATCGCTACTTTTATATTATTCCACATGTAGTGAACCACGTGACATGTTCAAGTAATAAGGCAAATTGCTCGTTATTGTCATAGTACCTATATTACTTACTGTAATAATAGGAGTGGCTTGGCTGCGAATTACTTTTATGTTTTCGGTAATGCGGATGCTAATTCTATGAATAGCTAGTGTGGGTTTATACAAGGTAATATAAAACGAATATTTGAAGGATATACTGCTACCTAACAGTCATCATATTTAACGTGACTACGAAGTTTCATATAAACTAAAGTTGCGCTCCAATTAAACACGGATGGCGCATTTAATATAATTGGTATTTAATGCTTTAATTCGTATTTAATATATATTCATATTTCAACTAACTATAACAAGTGATTTTTCTTAGCTTGATATTAAATCGCTACTTTTTTTTTCTTTTTGGGTCACGGGTTACCGGTTACCCCGGTCCTTTAAGAGGCTTACGTCATACAAATCCAATTCAAATTTTACTAATATAGTTTTATAGGTTTTTTTACTAACAAAATATGGACTCGTATTGTTTTTTAACTATGCAGTCTGAAATAAACAGGCACAATGGAGTGATGATTTGCGCAAGATGGCTGGTAGAATCTGGATGCGAGCAGCCGAAGATAGATCTCGATGGCGTGCAATTGGGGAGGCCTATGTCCAACAGTGGACGAGTATAGGCTGATGATGATGATGGTGGCTTGCCACCCACTAGATGGGCCCCTAAAAAAAGCCGACGATTGTTGCCGACAAAAGTGGCACCACCGGTGTGGGCGACTCAGGGGTGTTGAGAGGTGTGCTGCGCTTCCTCCGAAGCTACTCGCGTCGTTAGGCCTTTAACACTTCCACCCCTGGAGCAACAGCTCTCTCGACTCGAGTACGGATCCCTTCATACGCGATTCCGAATCGCACTTGGCAGATTTTTATAAGTACATAGGCTTTATATATTAATCTAAGGTAGGTAACCTAAGATTTTATAAAGCCTAGATAGACTATTAGCCTAAAAGTATAGAAAAAAATTAAGTCCCACCTTCGAGCAACACGGCCTCCGTACCGGACGGAGGAAGTGGGCAAAGCGACAATTCGCTATTACAATTTTTCTGGCGTTTTTTGCGGGGGGAAATGTGCACACAAGTTTAGTTCCGCACACCTACAAATAGAACTTAAACTGACACTTGATAGTAATTATGACATTGTCACAAAAAATGTTTACAGATGTGACAAAGATTTGTGTACAGATGAGTCACACACAACTAAGACATAGAAATGCATATGCCTAATTTGGCTTGTACCTTGACAGAGGGGAACGCAGCGTATGGCTACTCCCTTCCAGTACGGAAGGCCGTGTTGACGGAAGGCCGTGTTGCTCGAAGAGTCCAACCCATATTCATCATGCAAACACATAAGAGCTACCAATTTGACGGATTTTGATGGCATTAATTGACAGGATGCGTGTGCTTAGTTGCTTACACTTATGGTTCTGTGGCTTACACAAAGCTGTCACGCACACAAGCATTGATAAAATGGCCTTTTGAATCATTGAAATAAGGAACACCGTCATGTCTAGAGAGTATATAGTCAAAGATACCTACCTACCAGTATGTAATATCATCAATGCATAAGATTTCCCCGTTCTCCCCCGCTGGGCGCCACAGGACGCACTTTATTGCAAAAATACTGCACAAATATTAAGATGGAGGTGATATTTATATTTAATTGTTTCGGTCCCTAAGGCGTTTGCCTTGTTGACCCGGGGGTCGTGGGTTCGATTCCCACGGGAAGCATACTTTGTTAAGTTGTTTCCAGTTTGGTTAGGACATTGTAGGCATGAATCACCTGATTGTCTGATAAGAAAGATGATTCCGTGCTTCGGAAGGCACGTTAAGCCGTTTGGTCCCGGCTGCCATATGATAGTCGTTAAAGGAACCACGACAGAGGCCGAGAGGCGGTTCCGCAGAACTCTGACACCAGGGTGTGCATGGTCGACTGACCGTGTCACCTACACGAAATGATGATGATTGTTTCGGTTTACCGTGTGGTTCCTTGCAGAGTAGAATAGGACCACTCCTCATCCCGTGGATGTCGCAGAAGGTGACTTAGGAAACACAAGCTTAACAAAGCTTATATACATCAAAGAGACCTCTTCAACCCGTTTGGCCATCATGGTAGGACAAATCCTCTGACTGCTCTGGCTAATATATGGCTCTGCTAGTATAGATAGAGTCGTTTTTCTGCAAAGGAGGCTAAGAAAGACCTAATAATGATGATGATGTTTCTTTTTAACCAACTTCAAAAAAGGAGGAGGTTCTCAATTCGGCTGTATGTTTTTTTTTTGTATGTATGTTACGCGATTACTCTGTCAATTATGGATCGATTTTAGTAATTCTTTTTTTTTTATAGGTAATGCTCCAGAGGTGGTCCCATAAATTTTTTGTAGCAATGTATTGAGAACTTTTTGAAAAAATAAACAAAAACCCAAAAACATTGTAAAAGTATGCCGTTCGGTTTAAATTTATTTTTTTCTTATGCGAATCAAGACGATGATGATGAGAACGTTACTCCTCTGTTTTAACTGAACTTCAAAGGTGTCCTATAATATTTTTATCGAAAAGTATCCAGTACTTTTAGAAAGAATCAACAAAAACTTTGTACAGGTATGCCGTTTGGTTTAATTATATTTCTGTTTAATTCTTTCGCGAATCAAGAAAGTTAATGACGACGTTGTTCCTCTATTTTGATTTAACTACCACACCCACTAAAACCTAATTTTAAGTTCCAGTTTGTACATTTACGTATATAGGGTTGAAGTAGGTTTTACTTTTTTGTTAATTATTAATTGTTTATTATGAAATCCACACAGCTTAAAATGTCGCGTAAATAGTCCAAAAAACGCAAAAATGCAGTATAGACAGTAATAATTCTGACTTAAACTATATAAAAAGTAAATAGTAAAAAACCGGCCAAGTGTGAGTCAAACTCGCGCAATGAGGGTTCCGTACAATATGCTTCGTGAACACACACACAATGTGCAAAAATGTTTTATTCAATTGACTAGCGCTATCTAGTGGTGTTTTAGTGAATTATTTCCCTAGGTGAAGTTATTATAGTGAGTTTACCACTTTATTTTCAACTGATAGAATTCTTATTATTTTTCCTGTAATCTTCAAGCAATAAACTACATACTGTAATTTCTTCGAAATTTTAGGCCCAGTAGTTTCGGAGATCAGGGGGGGGGGATGGTCAAATTTTGCCTTCTTTCGTGAATAAAATCAAAATTTTATTGATTTTTCCCGAACAAAAAAATATATTTTTGAGATCCTCATAACAAGCCCTTTCATTTGATATATAACACGGTAAGGTTTGCAAAACTTTTTTTAACATTTTCTATTTGGACCCCATAAACTGACCCTTATTTAAAAAAATATATATTTACTTTACACATCCATGTTTGGGTCATAGTTTTACACCATCTTACCAAATTTCATTTAATTTGGTTCAGTAGATTCGGAGAAAATCGTCTGTGACAGACGGACGGACGGACAGACAGACGCTCGAGTGATCCTATAAGGGTTCCGTTTTTCATTTTTTGTACGGAACCCTAAAAGTGGAATATAAGACGATTACCTCAAAACCCAAAAGCGCAATAAACCGCACTGCCCCCTGACACGCTTGTTTCGTATGAAATGTGTTGAAAGCACAGATATTAGAAAAAAAAAACATGTCTGTGGTTCTTCTTCTTCTGTTTTATAAAATGGCTTCCACCGAGATTTCAGTGATTCTGCCAATGTCCAGTAAATTGAGATACTAAGTATCGGTGTTGTACGGTAAAGTTGTAACAAGTAGCATCAAAAATGGCGTAGGTATGTTCTTTGATGCCTCGTGGTCGGGAGGTTATGGCAGCAAGTCTATACGAGTTCATAAAACAGTCCACTTTAACTATTTCACAAATTGTTCCATGAGCACGAGCATTTATAACACCAAACTACACCAATTTCATATTATAAAGTCCACCAAAATCAATTTGCAAAATCTTCCAAGGCAGACCCCAACTGCACCCCTTGACTTCCCACGACAAAACCATGTCTGTGGTTGAAAGGCGTCTCTAGAAGCGAAAGCGATAGTCACATTTCCTACTCTGTGATGTAATCAACTTATTTTAGTAGATTTTGTTTTGAAATCGGAACAAGTATCTAGCAACATTAAAAAAATCACACGACTGACTTTTTTGAAAGTTGAAATTCGACATATTGATTTTTGGTGACGTCAAAGAGTACTTCCAAAAAACTGCCTATACATAGATATAGGGCATAGAAATTAGGGCATAGAATACGCGTCAATTGAGTTTGAATTTGCGGCCCCCAATAGAAATTCAAACTTATTTGTATAACATTTTATCATCTTAACCCTCACTCCAATATTTGTCTATGGTCACTATTGCCTAGAGAAAACATAAGCCAGTCGGTCGTCAGATACAGTATAATTAGGTCCTTACCTATGAAATTGGCGCTTTCTACAGAAAATTTCAAGCAAAGTGAATTTTTAATACTAACGTTTTTATTATTATTTCGGGTTTTATAAATTCAACAAAAATGAAACTTTGCATGTAGTTACGGACAACAGTAAGCCTAATTTAGACATTCTAAAATTCCCAAAAAGTTAGAAAAATAATAGAAATATGGCTCCATTTGTAATTAAATCGGACAAACCTTGCTGAAACAAGATTTTTCCATGAGCATTTTCCAATAATTAAATTCACAAATATTTTAATGCATGCAGAATTTTAATAATATAGGCCACTTTCAAGATTAAATTAAAAAAAAATGTGTTTAACTGAAAATTATTGTCATTAGGAATAATATTGCAAGCGGGAAAAAACGCCAATTTCATAGGACCAAATAGTATCTTTTAGTTTATGTCAAAGAGCGTATGCTAGATACTCAATGAATTATATCTTTGATGATACTCCAGGTAAGAATAAGAATCTAATGACACACAAAATCAGTCATATCTTTTAGGCTACTGGAGGCGATGGAACAGACACAAAGAACAGTAAAAAAGAGTATTTGCACTCTGAAATTGAACAAAATGGCATATTGATGAAGAAATTTTGAAGTGAATTCAATGTTATGATCAAACCACCCGACGCGACGTCAAAACACGAGTAGGCGCAACGAGCCGTCATGTTAGCAATACGTCGCTTACTAGTGGCATGTGGGCGCTTGCATAGATGGCGCCACTCGAAACTACACAACATTGTATCTACCGTATTATGAGAATATAAAACATGATTCACAAAATATATCTTATTAAAAAACAAAACAATATTTTAGGCATAATATTTTAAAATGACACCGTATATTTAGTAAGTTAAAGGCTAACGCAGATTACCGCCATCTAGTATCGACTACCAAGCAACTCTCCTGCGCCATACACGCCTGCTTTTCGCAACCTTAATTTGGTCCAATATTTTTGTATGAGGTGGGCAGTCTACTTCGAGCAACACGGCCTCCGTACCGGACGGAGCAGTCTATTACGTTAGTATTATATTGTCTTTGCTAGTGGCGACCGCGCCACGCCTACATTGCACTTCCACTATTTTACTGTTCCGTGAACAGACATATCAATATCAACATGCCCTTACAAGGGGCCCTGAACGCGCATGTCTCCATACAAACGGAACGGGAATTGTGGCTAAATTTGATAATTTTTGTGTAAAATTAAGCATTCAGACAATTAATCTCTTTACAATCTACGTACGATTCTATAGAGCTTGGTGAAATTATCAATGGTTTGAGAATTATTAATGTCACAACCATTTTTATACAAATTTTGCAAGGCTTATAAATTATAATCTTATAATTGATATTTTAACTGAACGGTGTAGATTATAATAAGTTTAATTGATTGAATGCCTAGTTTACCTTATTATTATATAGTTTTATTGCAAATAATAAAATAATAACATTAAACAATGAAACTAACTTAAATGAACTAAAACTAACAATTAAAACTACCTAAGAAATAACTTAAATAATTATTATATTGTTTTCGGTTTTACATAAAAATTATCAAATATTGAAACATTACCCTTTGTCCGCTTGTATGGAGACATGTGCGTTCAGGGCTCAGTCTTACAATATGAACGAATTTTTCTTTGGTATAAATGGAGGAACTCAACTTTTGGACATTTTCATACAAAAGTTTTCAACCGCCATTATTTCCTATGTGTCAAAAAATATTTGGGTTGCCAGCATTGGTCCCCTTAGATCATTTTTAGGGTTCCGTAGGAAACTAGGAACCCTTATAGTTTCGCCATATCTGTCTGTCTGTCCGTCCGCGGCTTTACTCAGAGACTATAAGTATTAGAAAGCTGAAATTTGTTCTGGGTTTGCATATTAATCATGTCAAAAAAGTGGTAGAAGAAAATCATTAAAAAAAATTTTTTTAGGGTAGCTCCCATATAAGTAAAGATGGAGTACCTAATATTTTTTTCTATTTAAACCCATCGTGTTGGGTATTGTTAGATAGGTCTTTAAAAAATATTGTGAGGTTAAGAACACCCCGTCTATCTACTAAACGGTTATATATGGATACGTGAAAAAAATTACAGCAGTAGTATATATACTGAAGTTGAAAGGAAAACTATCAGAGCTGAGTACTAAGTACAAACTAAAAAGTTATAATATAACAACTTATAAAATGTACTCGAAAATATAAAATTTTATTCATTTTAATTGTTACATGTTTTTTGGTCGTTAAACTGTGAGGTGCGAGTGTAAACAGTGTGAACTCAAAGTTGTCATTCGCAACTACGGAACCCTACACTGCGCGTGGCCCGACACGCACTTGTCCGGTTTTTTAAGTTGGTCACATACGAAAAATTGTTAAAAATTACACCAATAAGAACCTAGCTCTTAAATTTCGGATAGTATATTTATTTACTCCTTAATTCAATAAATAAAGGTACCTTATCCGACTTGTTTAACAATTGAACACTAACTTCTTAACTTGATTGGTAACTTTTGTCACTAAGTTAATTTGGTTTCGTTAACTTATTTGCTAGATAGTTAATTGTTCAATTTTGACAATTGGGATCAATTACCAAAGTTAAGTAGACATTTAAAGTTACAAGTTGATTCAATTTTTGCTTACCTTTGCCAAGCCTATACATATCGTCATCATCGTCATCAGGTCTTGTTTAGTCTCCACTGCAGGAGCACGACCCTCTCTGACTACCATAGCCTTATATTGGCCAGAGCAGTCAGAGGATTTGGCCTACACTCTCCACGCTGGCCAGATGGGTTGGAGAGGTTTCTTTGATGTTTTAAAGCTTTGTTTAGCTTGTGTTCCCTTAGTCGCCTTTTACGACATCCACGGGAGGACTTGGAGTGTTCCTATTCTACTCTGCCGGGAATTACACGGCAATACATATTATCATGTCTTTTTCTCTAGCGGGGTAGACAGAGCCTAATAGCATTCTTATGCTGCCATAGGCCACATTTAGCATGTTGGTTGGGCGTATAGTTGGAAAACGGAATCCAAATAGTGGGTTGCTAGCCGCATCGCCTATAACCATGATTCCTCTGATCTTTGTCCATTCCCACGACCGGCTTTTACAGTTTACGCGGGAAGAAAAGCAGCTGGTATATTCTACGTTTTTTCTTTTTTCCCAGACCAGCGTTGAAGAGCCTGTTTATGCTCTAAACCGAAATGTTTCCATGTGGTTCCCGGCAGAGTAGAATAGGACCACTCCAAGTCTTCCCGTGGATGTCGTAAAAGGCGACTTAGGAAACACAAGCTAAACAAAGCTTACAAACATCAAAAAACCTCTCCAACCCGTCTGGCCCGCGTGGAGAGTGTAGGCCAAATCCTCTGACTACTCTGGCTAATATATTGCTGTGGTAGCACAGAGAGGGTCGTGCTCCTGCAGTGGAGACTAAAAAAGACATGGATGGATGGATGGTCCTAACCTGTATTCTATTTTTTTTATGGCTTCTACCGAAGTTTCAGTGATTCTGCCAATCTCCATTCTTCTTCTTCATCAGGTCTTAAGTCTCTGCAGGAGCACGACCCTCTCTGTACCCAGAGCCATTAGCTAGAAGAGCAATCAGAGGATTTGGCCTTCACTTTCCACGCTGGCCAGACGGGTTGGAGAGGTCTCTAGAGGTAGCTTTGTTTAGCTGGTGTTTCCTAAGTCGCCTTTTACGACATCCACGGGAAGACTTGGAGTGGTCCTATTCTACTCTGCCGGGAACCACACGGCGAACCACCTTCGTCTGACCAAAGACAATATAATACTAATAAGTCTAACTATGGCGGTCTATATACGATAGTAATTATTGATATTCTTTTACATCATACGATTTAGATGTTGCTTAGTATGACACACATTGACTCACATTAAATAATAAATAAATAAATATATACGGACAAATCACACAGATTGAGCTAGCACCAAAGTCGAGACTTGTGTTATGGGATACTAACTCAACGATACTATATTTTATAATAGATTATACACATTGTTCATTGTCATATTATTATGTTTTACCAGGTTTTACTAATGCTTCGACTTAAGAGTCCCACGTAAAGCCGCAATCCCATACAAACGTAGTTTCGTTTTAGTTTTACAACAGTTAAGCCAATCTCAACAAGTACAAAATTACAGCGAGTACAAGTTTTCGATACAAAACTTCAACTCGCTGTAATTTTGTATAGGTATTGTTTTTAAAATTGAAATCTGATTATAAACATCAATATGCCTTATCCGGTCGTATGTACGAAATTTGGTTGAGATTGGCTTAACTGTTGTAAAACTAAAACGAAACTACGTTTGTATGGGATTGCGGCTTTAGACTCTTAAGAAGGGCAATAGCCTTTCCATAAACCAATTTTCATTAAATACGTTTTCATTTAAGATGGAAGAGGCCATTCTTAAGTTTGCCGCTTTATATCTTACTTAACTTTCTCTTTGTTGATATCTTCTGTGTTTATTTACTTAGGTCGGTCCATTAAAACTTTGATTTCTACCGATTGTTAATGTTGAAATTAGTGGTAGAAAGTTTATGCCAAACGAGACTGTCCTTTTAGCGAAAGATTTTTTAATAAAATTTTATGAGTATTTACTGTTTATCCGGATTTCCTAAAAATCTTTTTTTTAATAAAATATTTTTTTTTATTAAACAAAGAGGAGAGATATTGTTTGTTTATTTTTTTTTTTTTTTTGATGATCACACATTGAGCTAGCCCCACAGTGCCTAAGTTGTGAACTTGTGTCGCAGGATACTAACTCAACGATACTATATTTTATAATATATACATATATAGATAAATATCCAAGACCCAGGTCAATCTGCAAAAGATCGTTTTCCATCACGACCTGGAGTGCCATTTTTGAACGCGTGCCACTCGTCTTCGAACGATTTTTGTATGGAAAAATTGTTCGAAGACGAGTGGCACGCGTTCAAAAATAGTACCCCTGACCGGGGATCGAACCCGGGACCCCCGTGTCGCAGGCCGGCTAGTTATAGGATATAGGATGGTTTGTTTATACATAGGTTCCGAAACGGCTGGACCAATTATAAAAATCTTTCACCTAACGAAAGCTAACTTTCTTTTATCTGCGGGTGCAACACAATGTACCTAACAATTAATACTTACATACTATATTAATTTAATGCGAGTACCAAGTTATTATTTATTTTTTCTACTCCTGTACTTTTATTTGTCATTTATATGATCAAGAACACAAACATAAGAACATCCATAATAAGTCTATACTCTATACTCCATAACAGTACGACACAGCCCTCACACAGCCGTACTATAATGTCGCTATTACGATACGACTAGCAGCCACAGACTATTAAACCTAGATTTCGTGATTGCAAAAGAAGTTTTTTGTTTTTTTGTTTATAAGAGTCAAGCGAACATTTATTAAAAAAAAGAATGTAACCATAGACACAAAGTTTTGTCATATTTACATTTCCCGCAACGTAGTGATTATATGCTCTTTGTTTCCCGCGAGTTAGTTGTCAAACTCAAAAATTATGTTCTACTAGTTTTACATTTTTTGAAAGTCGTAGAAAAAATATTGTATGCAACGGTTTATAATTAGGTCTTAAAAGGCTCGTGGCGCCTCTATTATAAAATATTAACCGACTTGGTATTAAATGGACCTTACATCTTTTAAGGTACAAGAACCGAGTTGCGAGACTTGGTTTTTTTACAAGTATTGTTTGATGGCATGTTAACAGTATCATTAAATAATTTTCTTGTTCTAGATCCGCCATCTTGAAGCTAGCTGTAAATTTTCCCGCCATGTCGTCGTTGTGTCGCGTGTCTATGTTTCTGCTGGTGACGCTGTTGTATCTGGATTCCTGCTACTCAGCTACGGTGAGTTCACCTTCTTAGCCAATTAAACCTTGATTGATACCATCGAGATATAATACGCTAGAGGAGCTACGTTAAATATTGGCATTGTTCCGTTCCTCGAAATTTAAAATTTAAGCGCTGCAGCGCTAAACAATAGCAAAGCGTCCAATCACATATAACTCAATACCTCAGCGCCATATTTGCTACTCTCACGCGTTTCCATAGCAACATGTCAACATGCAAAATGGCGGGAGTCACATAGAATAGATAAACATCTAAGACCCAGGTCAATCTGAAAAAGATCATTTTCCATCTTGAGCTGACCGGGGATCGAACCCGGGACCATCCGTGTCGCGAGCAGGCGTGTTGACCGCTGCGCCACGGATCTCGTCAATGTACTTACTTACATTTCTTTATATGTTTCTAGTTACCCAGAAACTACGATCCAAGAATGACAGATGAGATGGTGATGACCCCGAAGAAACGACCGTTCTGCAATGCATTTACAGGTAGCTATAATAATAAACAACTTAACTTTACTCATGTTTTATTACGTTGGATCCGCTGACTAGTATCGGTCTGTTACGAAGACCATCATCGGAGTGAAAGGGGTGGTGACACGAAGGTTACGCTTCCCTCAAAGTAACTACTAGTAATAAAAACGTGAGTAAACCGTGTTTTCATAATGAATTTATCTCGAGTAAGTATTATAACTTAACTTTAACTTAACAACAGCTCTACTTTTTAGACACCATAGTCTCTCACAATCTTAAATCATGTAACAAATAGTTGTTTCATGTCTAAGTTAAGAGCGTATCCTAGCAGTATTTTTTTAGTATGGTTTCCATCCAAATGTATTTCTCTATTTTCTCGCTGAAAACTGAATCAAGAGGCACAATTCTTTTCTATAAAATGTAGTACTAAAATAGGTAGGCCAATATATTTTTTTCCTAAATACTGTTTTTGTGTAAAAAAATTCTTTTAAACCGTTTTTAGAAAAAAATAAAACATAGGGACATACCTATTTTAGTAATAGATTTTATGAAAAAAGAATTGTGCCTCTAGAAGCAGTTTTCAGCGAGAAAATAGAGAAATATATTTGTATAGAAAACGTACTGCTAGGATACCCTCTTTAAGTTTAGTGTTAAATTTTCCCGTTTCAAAATACGTCAAAAATGGGGATTTTTCTCCATATGCAATCCAAATTTCGTAACATTCACCACTCATTATAAAATTATTCGTTCTCAAGAAACTTAACATTTTTTATATTAATATTTACTTAATTACTTAAAACTAAGAGTTCGGCGAACTCACCTTGAAAATGGACTCGTGATGAGTCCCAATCATAACCGGCACTCCCGACAAAATAGCACGTGGGTGACCAATGTGTTTTAACCGACTTTAAAAAGGGTAGGTTCTCAATTCGTTTTTGTATGTTCCCCGATTTCTCGAAGACGAGACAGAGCCCAAGGTCATAAAACCTAAAGGCCACTTTTAGCGTGTTCACAAAAGTTTTCAAAATTTGGTACTATTAACATGTGCAAGATGAGATGAACTTTTATAAATACTAATAAACGAATTAAAAAGTTTTTACTTCGAAATCAGGTAACATTTTTATGACATATATCTTACTAGCTGTTACTTGTGGCTTTGCTCGCGTGATATATAGCCTATGTCCTTCTTAGTACCCTAACCTATGTGTATGCAAAATTTCATGATGATCGGTTTAGTAGATACTAAACTAAGATAAAAGCGTAACAAACAAACTCACTTTCGCATTTATAATATTAGTTAGGAATTTAGGATTTGTTTGTGTGTTTTTTATCCGCCATATTATTCTCACATCTTCAGATCTTAAGCCTAACAATATCGCATAATGTCACCTTAATTTATTCCAGGTTGTGGCCGAAAGCGGTCTCAAGTACCCGGGATGCCCGTGCAAGAAATAATGAGGCAAAAACAGGTAAGTTCGTATATCAAACTTATATGCCCGTGGCTGAAATTGGAACTAAATTTTTTCATAAAATTTTGCACGTTGCGCAAAGATGATAGCGCCACCGTAAAATCAACGGGTAGTTTTTAACATAAGTGGGGTCGAGATGTGCCTTTGTTGGGTTTGTAGTTAGAAGTTTTTGGTAAACTTTGTGATGTCGAGTAGTTTTACTTTTCTACCAATGGCTTTAAATGTTTTTCACGCGTATTGACTCGATTTCACTGAGACTGTAATGATGAAAAACTTGCATCATTTTTTAAACAAGCATATCTTGGTAACCTTTAAGTCTAGGGCTCTTCTTCTGTTTTATATTAAGGCTTCCACCGAAATTTCAGTGATTCTGCCAATGTCCAGTATAATGAGATACTAAGTATCGGTGTTGTACGGTAAAGTTTTTCCAAGTAGCATCAAAGATGGCGTATGTTCTTTGATGCCTCGTGGGAGTTTCTGGCGGCAAATCTATACGAGTCCATTTTGTCAGTCTACTTTAACTATTTCACAAATTGTTAATGAGCACGAGCATTTATAACGCCAAACTACACCAATTTCATATTATAAAGGCCACGAAAATCAATTTACAAAATTGTCTACGGCAAACTTCAACTGTACCCCTTGACTTCCCACCACAAACTCCATATTTAAAATCTCTGTTAGGAAAAATTGTAACAACAAAGTCACAAATTTTCCTCTCGGCGTAAACGCCGCAAATTAAACAAGTATAGTACCGAATTAGAAAAAATCAGCCAATTGCGAGTCGGACTCGCGCACTAAGGGTTCCGTACCATTATCTATACAACATAAGACTATTGTGAAAAAGCGGCTAAAACAAGTTTGATGTAATACACGTCTTAAATATTAATTTTATTTTGATTTAATTATTTATTTTTAAAATGAATATACAACTAAATATTCTATGAATATTTCAAACATCTACCTGGTGCCGTTGTCAATATCGAGCAAACGGCAAAAATACTACTTGTATTTTATGGGATCATATATTAATTTTATTTTGTTTTTAGTATTTATTGTTGTAACGACAACAGAAATACTCATATATCATCTAGTATAGTAACTAATTTAAAAAAAACAGTCTTCATGGCAGACTCACCCAATTTTTCCTAATGACTGAAATACCTCAAAACTTTATTGCTCACATTTCAGTTCGTAGACGATGACTCTTTCAACTCGATCCTGGACTCGGAAAACGCCATTGATGACCTCTCCAGGCAAATTCTATCCGAAGCCAAGCTGTGGGAAGCTATCCAGGAAGCAAGCGTGGAACTAGCGAGGCGGAAACAGAAGGATTACCAGTAAGAAGGATTTATTAAGGCTGGTGTTGTCTATGGTTAACAAAAAAAAACCATCTCAAGTTCGAAATATGATTTCAAATCAAAATATTTGACTGCATGTTCCTAATAAAGAAAAATATAATACAAAATTCCTCATAATATAATTTGTTTTGAAATATAATGAAAACTTGACAACACTAGCTAAGGGTTAAAAAACAACGACTGGCTGTATATTTAAAATAGCCGTAGCGTTTTATAAAAACTAAAACCGTGTAACTAAAATACTTGGACGTATAATCGTTGGTTCCTTTGCCAATGAAATGTTGGCGCGAATATTTTTCTCAGAATATTTTGAATTTAGATTTTTTTTAAATACTATGGAAAAAAATAATTTCTATTCGAATAGTTTTCTAAGATTTTCTAGAAAGATATTTTTGGAAGTAAAACTAAGTTGGATTTGGTTAAGTAGCATTAATTTTAGTACCTAGGAGGTGACATGTATAGTTAGTTTGTATAATTATAGATTTTAAATTAATAATGTCGATAATTTTGCTCTGTACAAGTCTTGAATGTCGAGAATTTACAAGTCTGTTATATTAGGATTTCGAAATAATAGTAAAAAACGTTGTTTTTAAGGATTTTGTGAAAATAACGTAAAGAAAAATAAAGTTTGACCCTTTTAAAATATGTTGAATAGGTACTACTTAAAATAACTGATTTGTCGAAGTTTGTCAAGTACCTACTGAAGGTTAGGATTTTTTTTAATGAATTATCTTGTCTCTTCTATAACTTAATTTAAATATTTTAACAAAATCCTCAAACAACGATGAATGCAAGTAAATTAGTTAATGTATTTAAAATACCTATTTTAAAAGCCATTTCCCAATACGATTGCAAATACATTATCTGTGGTGGAAAATGGCGCCAAGAGTTGTGAACGTTAGGGCAAAGACTCCAGCAACCATAAGTTTAAATTATCTAGTCGTTAGGTTAAGTGAATTATAAATGTGTTATTATTAATAAAACAAGATCATCTGGGTTCCGTTTTATTATTATTTATTATCACATATTATTATAATTAATAGCTATTTACATTACGTCACGCATCCAGCCAATGTTGACGTAATAAAAAGAAATAAGTAAGCATGATACTTAGATCAGTAATATAATGCAATAAGCAAAAGATTTGGACATGTGTGAATTTTAATTTATGTTGCTCGCAAAAACTACTAGTCTGAATAACTTTTTAAATCTGCACGACATTACTAACTTCCTTTGAACAACACGGCCTTCCGTTACGGAGGCCGTGTTGCTCGAAGCTAACTTCCTACAATCTTATCTTATCTTATCTTCATTGGGGCCGATTATAAATCGGAAGCACGTCTAACCTTTGGGTTATTTTGTACTTAAAAAACTTCCTACAAAGCACTATTCATGGTTCCTAAGGAACTATTTTTAAACGCGTGAGAATCTTCGTGAAAGCTCTCTTTTTGAAAATAGCACTCCGGAAGGATGAAATCGGACAATAGGAGATATTACTGAAAGCTGTGCCGCCAGAGTGCGCCACTAGCACATACAGTAAAACAGGTTTGACACTGACAAGTATGTACATGTCAGTGTCAAAGTCGCAATTAATTTGTGAAATTATACATTAATCCTATATTAATTTGATTTTAAAATACTCCTATAAGTATTAAAATATAAAAATGCAATTAATCTGCGTATTCGGATGTAAAATAAAGGCAATTTATTGCAAGTTTCACATACTTGTCAATGTCAAACATTTGTTTACTGTCTCTGCTAATGCTGCCCTCTGGCGGGAGAACATTGCAGTATTATCTCCCATTGGAATACAATTCAACTTAAAGAAGGTAATTATACTTAGTCATATCTCGAAATCATAAAATTCATACTTATAACAATATGTAATAACCTCTTTATTATCAAGATTAATCACAATATAAATTTGCTCCTATATTACACTTAAAATATATTGGCTGTTAAAAATACATTTTTCTTTGAGAAATAAACGTCAGTAGCAGTAGTTATGTTTGTTTTTACGGATTTTACTTGCAGTTGTAAAAAAAATCAATGTTGATGTAAATTGCTTCCGCTAGTAGAATCCTTGAGCGAGAAAATATCTAGTCAAATTTTCAATAAAGTCAACCAAGTCCTTTTTTATCTCGCCCATTTTCAGTGAGTGGATTGATCGTAGAATTTATCTGTAATCAACAACTAGCATACATTCTTAATTTTATTAAATAAAAATAATAAAGCTATTAAAGTTTGCTCAGGTTATGTCAAAACGGTTGATATAGTATCGTATAGCTTAGTATTTACCAAAATACTAAGTATTCCATTACTTAACAAATTGGATTTAATGAAATTAAAAAGAGATATATATATTATAAAGAGATAGGTATTATAATTATTAAATACAGACTAACTTTTAAGGGATTGCATTCACAATGCTAATTGTGATATACTCTTATTAAATTAAAAAATAAGAAACAGAAAAAAAAAACAAGTGGGCACAATTTGAACAGCAGTCTTTACACTTTGCACCAAATGTTTTCTTATATTACAATAAATATTTTAGGCGGTAAATATTGCAGTTCTTATAAAATATTAGACAAATGTCAACTGAGTCTACCTGCGACCACGAACACTGAAAAGTGTTCGAAACGTTAAGTGTACAAATAATGTAATAAACGCGATAAAAATTGTGTTAAAATAATTTCTTTGTACCAAAGTTCGTATTCGTACAAAGAGTAAAGACTGCTGCTTCAACCCCAGCCCGCGTGATGTTTTTTACCCATATCTTATTTCCTAATTTAATAAGAGTAAATACAAAAATAGCTATGGCAGCTTCCCATACATAATTTTAGTTATTTATCAAAGTTTGTGTGTATGAATGATATATACCTTGTTTTAAAGAACATAAACTGTTGATTCTGAAGGCAAAAACATCATAATTATAGAACTCCAGATTTTAAGTTATGACGCTTATAAGTTTTATAGGTTATATCAATATTACGAGTAAACATTATTATGTGTTTAGTATATACGCAACAAAATGTTTTCATTTCTTTATAAAACTAAAAATGAAAATAAATAATAAAACTAAAAAGCGTATAAAAATATTATACGTTTTATGGTTGCTGCGAGTTTTTAAGACTCTTTTGGTGCCCCGAACTAAAAATCTGCCATAGCTCTTTTTATTTTTTTTGATAAGCAAAACGGTTTTTTTTTTATAGGTATATAATATTTTTTTCCAATAAAAAAGACTAGTAGATCATCAACTTATTTGAAATTTTTTCTTTCTTCTTTTTAATTATGGCTTCCACCGAGATTTCAGTGATTCTGCCAATGTCCAGTATAATGAGATACTAATTATCGATGTTGTACGGTATGTGGCATCAAAGATGGCGTATGTTCTTTGGCAGCCTCGTGAGAGATTTTGGCGATAAATCTATACGAGTCCATATAACAGTCTACTTTAACTATTTCACAAATTGTTCTCGAGCACGAGTAATTTGAAATTTTTACAATGTAATTTTAACAGCGGTATTGCAGCCTTGACAGTCTCCGTACTAAAACCAAACAATCTTAGTTATCTAGACATCATAGACAACTTGGAGTCTGTCTTCATCGTAGGGTCTGTACTCGTTGGAAACCAGGCTGTTCCAGGGTTCCGGGATGTTCTCGACCAGGAAGAAGGGGAGTTTCTTCTGACCACTTTCGGATTTGAATTCAGGCATGTTGGGAGTCCAGAGCTGCAAAGATATTATGTATACTGATTATTTGTAAAACACAATTATCATAATCTTAATCCTTACTATATAAATGCGAAAGTGAGTTTATTTGTTTGTTACGCTTTCACGCCCTATCTACTGAACCGATCATCATGAAATGTGCATATACACATAGGTTAGGGTACTCAGAAGGACATAGGCTATATATCGCGCAGGTGAAGCCGCGGGTAACAGCTAGTCTATTCTGAAATATAGTATCGTTGAGTTAGTATCCTACGACACAAGTTCACAACTTATTGTTTGCAAGCTCCGTTTGGGTCATTTTTCTCGATAAAAAAAGTTCAGGATGCAGTTAAGGCTTTAGAATAGCTTAGCGGGCATTAAAATATTCTGCGGATTGGAATCGATAGAACTCACTATGCTTCTCATAAAGACATATCTTTTTAAGAGCGGAGTTAAGCCGTTTTCATATAATAAGCTCTTAGATTTCATACTTTACACACAAAATGACGAAAAAAATAAGTTGGTCATAGAAAACAGGTTAGGTTTCCTGTGACCAAATCAGAGCGAGTGAGCAAAGCGAGCGAGCGTCCTCAACTAAGGGCGAAACGCCGACATTTTTGTATTTCGTAAAAATGTTAAGTGCTATTTTGCATGTAAATCTCAATGACATCTCCGCGTCTTAAAAATCATTGTAGAGAATAACAAGGCGAGTTCTGTTAGATAAAATCCCAGAAATAACAAATTCATGCTAAGCTCTTCTAAAGTCCACCCGGCAAATAATCAAAATGAGGTGGACCTACCTTCAGGGTGTCAGATCCCCTCTTCTTTCGAAGGTAGTTGAAGCAGCAAGATCTGAAGTGCCTCGTGCCACATGCTGAAGCACATTCGCTGCCGCAAGAGTCGCAAGAGAGGCTGGCAGCCCAAAGAGTACTTCCTGGAAGGTATATTATTAAGATAAAGACATTTCTATAGGTATTTTTTATGCTATTTCTCATATGCCTACTCTTATCCTAAT
This sequence comes from Rhodophaea formosa, assembly GCA_963082605.1. Classification (NCBI taxonomy): domain Eukaryota; kingdom Metazoa; phylum Arthropoda; class Insecta; order Lepidoptera; family Pyralidae; genus Rhodophaea; species Rhodophaea formosa. Next base: position 8,543,560 of record OY720229.1, on the reverse strand, counting down.
CCTAACTAATATTATAAATGCGAAAGTGAGTTTGTTTGTAACGCTTTCACGCCGTATCTACTGAACCGATCATCATGAAATTTTGCATACACATAGGTTAGGGTACTGAGATGGACATAGGCCATAAATCACGCGAGCAAAGCCGCGGGTAACAGCTAGTTAAGAAATAAGATATTTAATAGAGACAAAAAGTAGTAAAGTAGATAGTCGAACAAAGACTTAAGACTTTTGTAGGTACTTTTATTAAATTAATCCAAGTATTAAATTAAGAAATACGATCATCATCGTTTTTGTTAGTCTCCACTGCAGGAGCACGACCCTCTCTGTACTACCAGAGCCATATATTAGCCACAGCAGTCAAATGATTTGGCCTAAACTCTCCAAGCTGGCCAGATGGGTTGGAGAAGTCTATTTGATGTTTTTATGCGTTGTTTAGCTTTGTTTTGTCTTTCTCTTGTACAAAGAGCAAAGACTGCTGCAACTTCAAACTGAATTTACGTGGAAGATGTCTATTTAGCATTCTTATTTTAACATCTAACATTAAACAAAAATCCAATTATCTAACTCGTCACTAGATCAAGGTAACACGCACATCTAGGTAAACACAAAAGTGCATTAAAGACAGGTACTACCAAAGAACATACATACTATCACGTCTTTTTTCCTTGCGGGGTAGACAGAGCCCAGGTATTTAAAACCTATAGACCAAGTTTAGCATTTTGGTGGGCTTGTAGGTAAAGAACGGTATCAAAACAGAGATGGGTTGCTTGCCGCATTGCCTATTGACATTATTCCTCACGCCTAATCCCTCGATCGGCTTTTACGATCTGCGCGGGAAGAGAAGCAGCTGGTACAGTCGACGTTTTTTTATATTCTCCCAGACCAATAAGAACATCTAGGATTTTTCCACACAAATCATTAGCATTTTTCAAATTACTTTATCCAACCCGTCATTACATCAATTTAAGTCACACGCACACACGGCACATCTAGAGGGTGCGCTTTAGAATAGCTTAGCGCGAATTTCGATCTTCTGCGGATTCGAATTGATAGAACTCGATTTTCTTTTTATCATATAGTCTGTTCGGGGAAATGGTGGAAAGTTAATAAAGATATATAATTTGGAAAATATTAAATAATTTATGTTAATAAAACTTAACCACAATTTTTTTATATTAGTGGGTACAAAACATGTCAACATAAGGACGAAAATATATTTCTATTCGTGCATTATACTCGCTGCGTAACAGTCGTTTCACGCGAATCCCGCGACGCATCTACGAGTACTGCGTCTGTACGGCGCGTGCGGAGTTTTTGAAGCTGCCGAAAGTGCGTTTGGCGGGCGCGGATGGTTGCTGGCGAGGGTGTCAGCTGCCGGCGTCGGCATATCAAAGCGCGCAAACCATTTTCCCGCACAGAATATCCCGCACTATAACTTAAAATTTTATAAAGAGTGGAGTCGCGCCGTTTCTCATTTTAAGCTTTTACTTGCATATTTTGACCATAACAAAAGACAAGTTGGTTACAGAAGGTAGGTTAGGTTCGTTAGGTTTCCTTGTGACCAAAACAGAGCGCGTGAGTGAAGCGAGCGAACGTTCCCAACTTAGGGCAATACCGCAACTTTTTTGTTACTAGTATAAATTTAAGGGCAATTTTGTATTTTTTTTTAAATTATGTTGTTAAGAACAGCAAGGCAAGTTCTATTAGATCCAATCATCAGAAATAACAAATTCGTGCTTAGCTATTCTAAAGCTCACCCCATCTAGGTATCACAAAAGTGCATTAAAGACAGGTAATTACTAAGTACATCGAGGATTTTTCTACACAAATCAATATCCTTTTTAAATTACGGAGGGGCTTTAGAATAGCTTAGCACGAACTTAGATGTTTTGCGGATTGGAATCGATAGAACTCACTTTTATTTTTACTTAGACAACATTTTTAAAGCGCGGATACGCCGTTTTCAAATTTTAACCTTTTACTTGCATAGGTAGTTTGGCCATAGAAAATGACCACGCAAAAACAAATTGGTCACAGGAGGTAGGTTAGGTTTCCTTGTGACCAAGACTGAGCGAGCGAACACCCTCAGCTTAAAGCGAAACCCCAAATTTTTTGGTACTAGTAAAAATTGAAGTGCTATTATGTATGAAATCTTTTAAAAATCTTCTTGTTGAGAACAGCAAGGCAAGTTCTGTTAGAACCAATCCTCAGAAAAAAAAAATCGTGCTATGCTATTCTAAAGCTCAACCCATCTAGGTAACACAAAAGTGGATTAAAGACAGGTACTACCTAAGAACATCTAGAATTTTTCTACACAAATCATTATCCTTTTTCAAATTACTTCTAACATAACACAGTTTTTTCTACTGTCGGCTAAGTCTGACCTGGCTCGTACTCTGCTGAAGCTGTAGCCTCTTTTTTGTATCTTCTAGAGTCAGCTTGAGACCATGCGGCTTAACAAATTATATTTTTTTAAATACTTAATATAAGAGGTAATTTCTATACATACTTATTTGACTTGAAAATAATGTTATGTTCATTTAAAACTATTTTGGGGCCCTAGCGCGAGGGGCTTTTTAAAGTGATGCCCCCACTGCTTAATGCTTATATCTACTTCCGGTGATAAGAGGGCTAGCTGCTTTTTTGCCTAGCGAATTAGCATAGCTATCCAACGGGGGAACGCAGCCAGCGTTCTTGCCACCATGTCTCACGGGCAGGAATTATTCTAAATTTTGTAGTGTTGTTTGCTCTCCCTCTTTTATTTAAATAGTTATATAGTTTATTGTATTATGTAATTACTTTAAAACTGTTTTTAGGGTTCCGTACAAAAATTGAAAAACGGAACCCTTATAGGATTACTCGTGCGTCTGTCTGTCCGTCCGTCCGTCTGTCACAGCCGATTTTCTCCGAATCTACTGAACCAAATTAGGTGAAATTTGGTAAGATGGTGTAATCCTATGACCCAAACACGGATGTGCAAAGTAAAAAAAGATTTTTTTGAAATAAGGGTCATTTTCAGGGGCCCAATTACAAAATTTAAAAAAAAAGTTTTGCAAGTCTTACTGTGTCATATATCAAATGAAAGGGCTCATTATGAGGATCAAACAAATATTTTTTTTTGTTCGGGTAAAATCAATACTTTTGATTTTATTCACGAAAGAAGGCAAAAATTGACCATTCCCCCTCCCCCTGATCTCCGAAACTACTGGGCCGAAAATTTTGAAAAAATTACAAAATGTAGTTCATTCTTTGAAGATTACAGGAAAAATAATAAGAATTCTATCACTTGAAAATAAAGTGGTAAACTCACTATAATCAGTTCATCTAGGGAAATAGTTCACTAAAACACCACTAGATAGCGCTAGTCAATTGAATAAAACATTTTTGCACATTGTGTGTGTGTACACGAAGCATATTGTACGGAACCTTCATTGCGCGAGTTTGACTCACACTTGGCCGGTTTTTTTATGAAATAAATATATACCTGACGAAATAAAAGTATTTTTATTAAAAAATATATTTAAGATTTATTTAAATAGGTACGTTTTTGTCGCGTTTAATAGCGTTTATTTCATTATTTAAACCGCTAACGTTTCAAATAACACTTTACAGTGGTCATGGTAATGAACGCGACAAAATTGCGAAATTACGAAAACATGAGGTAATATTATGAACCCTATTAATTTGAGAGCTACGAGTATTCATATATACTTATTTAAAATAATAATTAGTCGAAAGGGAGAACTTGGCCTTTAATTACAAAAACTATTATAATACCTATGTCATTATCTTAACATTTTCTTTATTTATAAAAAAAATAATATGTACAGTGTTGTATAAATTATGTTGTTAAATGCAAAATATTTATTACGAGTAGCTATGTCACCTGAACCTATACTTGATGAGTATGTAATTTATATTAAAAAAAACGTTATGTTACATTTTAAACCGCAATACACTTGTATAGGGCAAAATACAAAAAAAATTGTAAATTGGATTGTAAACTCTGGGATCAGCCTGAGTTATTTCAATTAAAGTAACAAATTATTTTTTAAAAAATTCCAAAGTATACTACACTAAACTTTGGTAACTTATTTTTTTTTAATTTAAATGTGTCGCGAAAATATTAGAAAACTTTATAGCAAAATTGTAGAAATAATTAAAATTTAACTTACCAATAAGCATCAAAGAAACAATTGCCGTGATCTTCAACATTTTAAAATTAAAAAAGAATTCTCTATTAAAAAAATAAACTTGTCTTTGGTAATGGCGCCCGTAGAACAGCTGATGCTAGAATGTCTTACCGAGATGGGTCACCCCTTTTATATGGGACAAAGTTTGCTTAGGTACTTGCTATGCGTAGGCTGCGACGACGCGAGAAAAATGTGTATTTATTTTGTTTTATAAGGCATGTCACAGCTATTTTTAAAGAGAAAAATCTTAAAAATAGAGGGCATTTTAGTTAAGGGCCTTCCATACTATGTCTATACGTTCGTCTCAATGGTCCACACCATGGACCTACATAGGTTTAATATGGACCGGGAGCGGGGACGTCACTACTGACGCCAAGTTTTACATGTGCAGTATAAATAAATAAATAATAAATAAATATATACGGACAAATTACACAGATTGAGCTAGCCCCAAAGTAAGTTCGAGACTTGACTAACTCAACGATACTATATTTTATACTCAGATTTTATAATAGATATTCATATAGATAAACATCCAGGAACAGGACAATTTGGAAAAGATCATGTTCCATCTTCCATATCAGGTCAATATGGAAGATGGAACATGATCTTTTGGATCGAACCTGGGGCCATCCGCATCAAGCGTGTTGACTGCTGCGCCACGGAGCTCATTATAGTCATAGTAGTAAATAGGTAGGTGCCTCAGTCCTAAGTATAAATTAAAATTTACACATTTTTAGGGTTCCGTAGTAAACTAGGAACCCTTATAGTTTCGCCATGTCTGTCTGTCTGCCTGTCTGTCCGTCCGTCCGCGGTTTTACTCAAAGACTATAAGTACTAGAAACTGTAATTTGGTATGGGTATGTATATTAATCAGGGCAAAAAAGTGGTAGAAAAAAATCTTGAAAAAAATATTTTTTTAGTGTAGATATGAGATACAAGTAAAGTGGGGGAGTATTTTTTTTTCTCTACTTACCCATCGAGTGGGGTGTCGTTAAAAAGGTCTTTGAAAAATATTGTGAGGTTGAGAACACCATTTTTCGATTTAGGGATCCGTTTCCGAAATATTTGGTTTTAAAGTGAAAATGTTTGTTAGAGGTAAGTGTCCCCTTCCCCCTCTATCTGCTAAACGGTTATATATGGATACGTGAAAAAAATTACATCAGTAGCATATATACTGAAGTTGAAAGGAAAACTATCAGAGCTAAGTACTAAGTGCAAACTAAAAAGTTATAGGCAACCATCTTATAAAATGTACTGGAAAATGTAAAACTGTGAGGTGCGAGTGTGAACAGTGTGAACTCAAAGTTGTCATTCGCAACTACGGAACCCTACACTGCGCGTGGCCCGACACGCACTTGGCCGGTTTTTTTATTAATTATTGAATTAGGCATTTGTCTCCTCACCTGATGGTAAGAGACGATGAAGACGAGGATGTTGCATGCCTATCCAAGAGATATCCATTAGAATAAACATTTGGAAGAGTTCGAATTACAGCGGAAAATATAGGGAAAATTCCATGCATTTCGATGTCGATGTGTACTTATTATGTCGCAACATGTTGCATGCAAAGTATTCGCGTCACTTTTAAGTTTCTTTGGGGCCTATTGAACTTTATGGCCCATGCTTCTTCTTTCTGCCGAGCTTATGCTCGCTGGCATCCTCAGCTGTTGAGCTTCAAAGCCAGAGAGCTTGCTACTGAGGCAGATAGTAACTGCTCATGTTTATAAACGATTTTACAAAGCTTTTAACGGCCTTCTGCTCGGCCTCTTGCCTTACACCACACCAATCAGCCTTATGTAGGTATACCTATGCTTTAAGTTGACCTTTGGTCTAAAGCAATTGGTCATATATAATACGTCTTAAGCTGTGTGGTTCCTAGCAGAGAAGAATAGGACCACTCCATGTTTTGCCGTGGATGTCGGAGAAGGCGAATTAGGTAAAACAAGCTTATAAACATCAAAGAGACCTCTTCAACTCGTCTAGCCTACGTAGAGAGTGTAGGCCGAATCCTTTGACTACTCTGGCTAATATATGGCTGTGGCAGTATAAAGAGTTGCTTCTGCAGTCAAGACTATAAAAGACCTGATGATGATGATGATGACACGTAAGGTAAAAAGTTGGTGTCTCTTGTGATGTCCTCAGCGCTCGGTCCCTAATATTCCTAGGTCTAAGACAGATGAGTAGCATTTCAGCATTTTTACATTTAGAAACTGATGAGAATGAGGTGTCCGAAGCTTTTAACAAGAATTTCTTACAAATTTAAACACTTACCCCCAAATATCTACTAAAAACCTACCTACCTAATGACATTTTAAAATTTCAGGTTTTCTTTGCTTGCTAAGTTATCTAGACAATAACAGAACGATTTTAGTTAAGTATGCTTCTAAGATGACTTTATTAATAATATAATATTTTTTATTTTTTTATTTTATTTTACTAGGATCCACATGTTAGTAATACAGTAGACTTAAATAACTATGTAAGAAGAAATTTGAATTAAGTATTCGAGTGTTAAAGTGTGTAAGGACCCTATATTTTTAATTTCAACCCCTTGAATATCGATTAAAAAGTTTTCCTATAAAAATGTTAAAATCGCCCCCGAAGCGCGTGACTTGCTTACTAAACAGAAAATATAAAGAAGTCAATATTTATGAAATATAATTTAGGAGAATTTTCTAGAAAATGGAATCATGATAGGCGATACAGCTTGCAACCCTTAACTATGTGTATTTCTTTTCTGTTACCACATTAAAAAGTGTCAATTTGGACAGCTTGTCCGAGTGTTTTTTGGGAGTCTGTAGTGGGAAGACAAGGGGTACAGTTGAAGTTTGCCTAAGACATTTTTGCAAATTGATTTTAGTGGACTTTATAATATGAAATTGGTGTAGTTTGGCGTTATAAATGCTCGTGCTCATTTACAATTTCTGAAATAGTTAAAGTGGACTGATAAATGGACTGGTATAGATTTGCCGCCAGAAGTTCCCACGAGGCATCAAAGAACATACGCCATCTTTGGTGCTACTTGGAATAACTTTACCGTACAACACCGATACTTAGTATCTCATTATACTGGACATAGGCAGAATCACTGAAATTTCGGTGGAAGCCATAATATAAAACAGAAGAAGAGTATTTTTTGTCCGAATCGTCAGTTACTCTCCACAAAAACGCTAAACGTAGCCTTTTAAAAAAAAGCTGTAATTTAGTATGGTCAAAAAAAGTGGTAGAAACAAATTTTGAAAAAAAATTTTTTTTTGTGTAGCTCCCATACAAGGAAAGTGGGGGAGTATTTTTTTTTTCTCTATTTACCCATCGTGTGGGGTATCATTAAATAGGTCTTTAAAAAATATTGTGATTGGTTTTAAAGTGCGAATTTTTGTTAGATGTAAGTTTTCCAATCTATATTATTTTGTAGGTATTTGTGTACGTATATTGTTTATAATATATCATTAAAGTTTAAGATAAATTGGTAATGTAGGTATAATGAACTCCACCCAAACTGATTTTTTTCTGATTGGTCCAATGGTTGACTGGCAGAGAATGCCACATGGCATTAAGTCCACCTTTTGTACATTTATTTTTTTTAAGTTGTGCAATAATGTATAGGTAAAATAAATAAATAAATAGGCAACCAACGTATAAAATGTACTGGAAAATGTAAAATTGCATACAATTTTCATTGTTAGATGTTTTCGGTCGTTAAACTATGAAGAAATCAAGTTTTTTTAAAAGTGGTTTTGGCACTTGTATGCTTATTTATTTTATTTTTTTTTTATTTATTATCACAAAATCTACAGCTCTTATGAATATAACAATAAAAAAAATCTTATAAATTACACTTACAGCCAATAACAGATTTACATTTTTTAGTTTAATACAGATAGCACGAATTTTTTTTTATTTAGTTATATATTAATATTATTGAGCAAGACATATATAGGTACTCCCTTGAAATTAATGAAAGTAGTTTGCAAACCGTGTATATTATCTGTATTATGTATCTTTTTTATCTACATTTATGCTAATAAACAATTAGCCTTAGGTCTTAGACCTTGGGCTCAGTCTACCCTGTTAGAGATCAATGACGAGCTCCGTGGCGCAGCGGTCAACACGCCTGCCTGTGACACGGAGGTCCCGGGTTCGATTCCCGGTCAGGTCAAGATGGAAATCTTTTTCAGATTGACCTGGGTCTTGGATGTTTAGTATATATGTATTAGTTATAAAATATAGTATCGTTGAGTTAGTATCCCATAACACAAGTCTCGAACTTACTTTGGGGCTAACTCAATCTGTGTGATTAGTCCGTATATATTTATTTAATACTGCACAGATTTTCATGCAGGTTTCACTCATAGATAAAGTGATTCATGAGGAAGGTTTATTGGTATAATAGTGCCCGGGCGCAGCCTGGAAGGGTTGCTAGTAATAAATCTTTAATAAATACATAACTAAAGTTAATTCTTGTGAATAGGCATACTAATTTGAGTTTGCGTGTACCAATAACTAATCGTTACTGAGAAAAATAATTAAGGTTAAACTAAAAAGTAAAAATAACAAAACAATATAAATAAACCTAACTATATATATTTACCAATCATACATTCCCTCCAGATGCTCACCCCTAAGCATCGTACCCAAAAGGCTGGCAGCATTGCCAAATTGAATGGCAATGCTGATACGCTGAGCCAGGTAGCTTCCAGCCCTTTGGTCACGGGATATAACTAATTATATACGGATAAACCACACGGATTGAGCTAGCCCTAAAGAAAGTTCCAGACTTGTGTTATGGGATACCAACTCAACGTTACTATATTTTATAACAAATACATGTAATAAACATCCAAGACCCAGTTCAATCTGAAAAAGATAATTTTTATCCTGACCGGGGAGCGAACCCGGGACCACCCGTGTTGATTGCTGCGCCACGGAGGTCATCAAAAGTAAATACGTAAGTAATATACGTTATCACATAGATTTAAAAAAAGCCCTCCGTTATCATATAAAACCCTTCAGGCGAGTAGGCGACCAAAACTGTTGAAAAGAGTTTCTTTCGGCGTTTCTTCTCGGGAGTGATCGGTTCCGAAACGCTAGTAGTCTGTAGCATTGAACAATTAATAAATACATATAATAAAGGTAGCAATAAGTGTACCGGTATTTTTTAAGAATTTTTTAAATAAATGATTTAAAAAAAATTATCTTATAAGATTATTTTAAATATAATATGACGTGAAAAAGTGCCTGCAAAGGCCTATTTTCTGAATAAACGTTTTGATTTTGATTTTGTAAATGCAGTGTATCAAAGATAAAATTCAATAAGTACACATCTATGGAGAAAGTAGGTAAGCTTTGTAACTAGATACTATAAAGCATGAATCATGTTTTAACGCACAATATTTGCATAGAACCTCGGCTTTTTCCGAGCATAAGTATCTATGTCTATGTAGTGGTTTGACTCGGGGGTTTGCGTGGAAAATATTCGTAGAGTATTTTTAACGACTGTCAATTCAGTTCCATTTTTTAGGGTTCAAACTTCATAAGGTTTATTCGGAAAAAAGGCCCTTGTATGCACTTTTTCACGTCAAATCACATTGAAAATGTTATTAAGTATTTCATTAATTATTTTTCAAAACCTACAGACTACTAGTTCATATGACTGTGTTAATACTAACATACATGGCGAAATTTTGACCGTTCCGGACCATTAAAGGGGTGATTTAGCTTGTCAATATAAACAACTTTTCCTATGGGACAAATGCTGTAAACTCGAAAAAAATTTCGACATTTCCTATACAAATTGCCCGGGCGGCTTAACACTTTTGTATGACAATTTCGAAATAAAATTTGAGTTTCCAGCATTGGTCCAATAGGAAAAATGGTTCATTTCGACGGGCTGAATCGAACGATCAAAATTTCGCCATGTATAATAAAATACATAGGTACATACCTAAATATATTCATACATACATACGGGTTTAAAACATTTTCTGGAAGGGACAGTCGCGTAAAAATTGGACACAATTAAGTGAGTATCTTTGTTTTTAAATAATACATCTTTCTTTCTATTTTTTATACTAGGTATGTGTTTGTTTTTTTTAAACTTTATTTTTTTATACTCAACAGGAAAACGGAAATGTTTTGTTCCGTGATCAAGCCGGAATTCGAGAAAAAAGAATATCAGCTGCTCAGTACCAGTAACCCAGTAGGTATTCATTTTATGATCTTGACATATTTATACTAAATTAGAAATGTCATATTCAAAGTCTAGAACGGTTCTTAGTAGGTAGGTACAGTCCGGAAGGCGTAAGCTGAGCTCTGCATTTGTGTGAGTAATCACCAAAAGTAGAGTCAGACCAAAAACTCTTAAAAATAAATTTGACACTTGACACGTCTTTATCGTTCATGTTTTTAAAATAACTATTTAAATTACAAAATATTTCTATTACATGGCTATTTAAAGGGTTTTCGTATTCTTCATTTACTTTTGTTTGCAGCCATTTCACTAATAAATCGGACACAAGAACAAAATATAAATAATTAAATACGTCACGCTGCTACCACAGTACAAGGGTGAAGTGTGACAGGTGCGCGGCGGAGATGCGCCGCGCTATAAGCCGATGTCACACCTACACTATCTATGTGCACTCACACAAACGCAAAGCTCAGCTTAGGCCTCGCTTTAAATAAAAGAATAAGTATGCGATTGCGAAATTGTTTACTATTATTATACAAAAATAAAAAATAAGGGGATAAGGAAAAATAAGGGGATCCCCAAACATGGAAATGAAAATAAAAATATTTTTATCAAACCTTCAAGTGTGGGGTGTCCACCATCATCAGGTCTTTTTTTAGTCTCCACCGCAGGAGCATGAACCTCTGTACTACCAGTTATAATAGCCAGAGTAGCCTCCACTCTCCACGCTGGCCAGACAGGTTGGGGAGGTTTCTTGATGTTTATAAGCTTTGTTTAGCTTGTGTTTCCTAAGTCGCCTTCTACAACATCCACGGGAAGACTTGGAGTGGTCCCATTCTACTCTGCTGGGAACCACACGGCCGGGGTGGGCGTCCGTAGATTTTAAAAATGACATTTAGGTTCCTTAAACCAAAATATCTCATATTCAGTGGCTTAAAAAAGAATCACTTCGAAATTGGTAAAAATTTACCATTTTCCTTTTTTTTGGTGGATTTGACGCTGGCAAGTACCTGGGGAAACGATTCCAAAACACCTCATTTGTGGCAATGCGGAACTTGCATACATTTTTTTTCATTGTCCTATGAAAAGAGCTCTCAAAAATAGAAATAAATAAATAAATAAATAAATAAATATATACGGACAAATCACACAGATTGAGCTAGCCCCAAAGTAAGTTCTAATGAAAGACTTGTGTTATGGGATACTAACTCAACGATACTATATTTTATAACAAATACATATATAGATAAACATCCAAGACCCAGGTCAATCTGAAAAAGATCATTTTCCATCTTGACCTGACCGGGGATCGAACCCGGGACCATCCGTGTCGCAGGCAGGCGTGATGACCGCTGCACCACGGAGCTCGTCATCTCGTCAAATAAAAGTGAAAAACTCATCTTGATAACCCAATAACTCTTTGAGATAGAAGGGTTAGAAAATTCGAATTTTTCGTTTCGGCCGTCCCTAAGAAAAAACAACTGACTAGTGACTTCACTCCTTTAACAATTAACAATTGGTATTCGTGTTGTGAGGACTAGTTTGTCAGCTATGTAAAATATTGCGTTTAGGGAAATGGCTTCTTAACAAAAACTGCTATAAATTTAAAGAGCTATTTCATAGTAATATAAGATTTTTGAAATTTTCATATATTTGAAACGGACTTTTTTAACCAATCTTAACGAAAGTTAATGTATCGATATCAGACTGAAAGTGTCCTTAACAGATTTTTCCAGCTTATATAATCAGAAATAGTTTTCAAAATGTACTCTTCATGCAAGTTCCCCGTTATATTAGAAATCAATTTTAATTTTACTAAGTTTTTATAGAAGAACTTAAAAACTGAGGTAGGAGGACTTTCATAGAAATAAAACAGAATGTATAAAAGAATTGTTTACTTAAAATCAAACACCAACTTATAAAATAACAAGCCATCATCTCAATTTCTTAAATTAAACCAACATACAATATTTACATACATTTAAGCAGGGGTTGAAAACGGTAAAGGTATAAGGGTATGGTACCGATATAAAATTACGATACACCTAAGAAGGTAGAACCAAATCGGTTGACAATTACGGTTGTGATACAGCTAAATATAAATAATGGTATTTATACATTTACGATATCGTTATGTATCGATACCTTTATAATTACTGACACATTGACACATACAAACATTGAGGCGAATCCTCGGCGGTAAAATTCAATGAAAACCTTTATTTCATAATTCCAATATCGAAAAAAATAACAATACCGCAATATAACAGTACCAGAATCGTACCGTTTCTTTATGGTATGGTAATTTGAAGGTACCATTATTCTAAGGTATCGAAATACCTATAAAGGTATGACGTCATACCGCTTACCGATTTAACCGTATTTTCTTCGATTATTCAATCCCTGCATTTAAGTATTGACTACAAATCTACCCTTTGTAAAACCGTTATAGACCATCATCCTAATACCTATAATTTCTGATGTATACATAATGTTAGGGTAAACACCTTCGTCGCTCAAGCCATCAAATTAGCCCGATGGGATCAACGCTTTAAACTCAAAAAAATTCGTTTCTTTTTAGGGTTCCGCAGTAAGCAAGGAACCCTTATAGTTTTGCCATGTCTGTCTGTCCGTCCGCGGTTTTACACAGAGACTTTAATTACTAGAAAGCTGTAATTTGGTATGAGTATGTATATTAATCATGCCAAAAAGGGGATGGAAAAATATTTTGAATAAAAAAAAATTAAGTGTAGCTCCCATACAAGTAAAGAGGGAGTAATATTTTTTTCTCTATACAAACCCATAGTGTTGGGTATTGTTAAATAGGTCTTTAAAAAATATTGTGAGCTTGAGAACACCATTTTTCGATTTAGGGATCCGTTTCTGAAATATTATGCAATTTTTGTTAGAGGTAAGTGTCGAAGAATAACAGTATTTACCCTAACATCTTGTTTATAAATTTACCTATACAGACAAATCGGAGATTGAGCTAGCCCAGTATGTTGTGAACATGTGTCGTAGGATAATATGTAGATTTATTAATGGTCATAGCCTAACTTTTCAGCTTATTTACTAACTCGATTGACAGGTGTCGATGCCTATCAATCTAGGATTTGCTGTTACAAAGCGGTTTTTGTATTCCAAATAAAAAGTTCGAGCAAGCAAAACCCGCATTGTAACTGTAAATTCTAGATTGATAGGCATCGACACCTGTCATCCGAGTTAGTAAATAAGGGGCTGAAGAAGAGGTTTGTACCCACAATACCTAGCTAAGATCAACGCAGACACTTTCTTATTTTATACATCAGGAAATCTCGTTGAAACGAAGGTTTTATAAAGGTTAAGTACAAAAACAATCTAAGACAAGTTTACGCTTAAAACCATCTTGGTTCCAATGGAACAACAGAAACTGACTTAACTTTAAGGGCGTATCCTAGCAGTATTTTTTCAGTATGTTTTCTATACAAAGTTATTCCTTTTGACGAAGCATGTAGCGGATACAGTTTTATGTATTTTTTGACGAAGCATGTCGCAGATTCTTTTCTGTTTACTTTTGACGAGGCGTGTTGCGCATTCATTCCTGTAAACTTTTGACGAAGCATGTTGCTAATGATTCATTGTTGGTTTTCGACGAAGCTTGTGGCGGATGACCGTATGTAGTAAATTTCAATAATAAAATATTTCCTCTATTATATATTTTATCAAAAAAACTTTTATTTTTATTTTTTATACAGTTTTTAGAAAAAAAAACAATACTTATTAAAATTGAAAATATGTGAGGAAAAAGAATTCGCCACAGGTAGGATTCGAACCCACGAGTCTTAGGTCTGCGCCCTAAGTGTGTTACCAACTACACCACCGTGACTTCGAATACACACACTTAGGGCGCAGACCTAAGACTCGTGGTTCGAATCCTACCTGTGGCGAATTCTTTTTCCTCACATATTTTCAATTTTAATAGTATACCGAGCATTGTAATGCTATTTAAAAAACCATTTAAACCATACTTATTTTAGTACTAGATTTTATGAAAAAAGAATTGTGCCTCTAGAGGCAGTTTTCAGCGAGAAAATAGAGGAATAATACATTTGTATGGAAAACATACTGCTAGGATACGCTCTTAAGGGCCGGTACTAGGCCAACTAGCGACACCAATTATTTTATTCCCGCCTGACACTTTACAAATAAAATCAAATTCAAGAATCTAAGTAACTTAAGCCTTAGTAAAAAAAATGAAGTATATTTAACAGGGACTTATATCAATACCACAAGAAGTATCGATACCTTTTTATGCATATCTAAGTATTTAAATAAATTAGTATTCTGTATCACTACTTTGAATTATCACTTTAATTTAATACCAATATATTCGACAACAACACTACCTATAGATAACTAATTGCTTTCCTTTTCGTACATATGATATAATACAAGGACAGACGAGCGTGTGACGCGTGCAGTGAACTGACAACTTGAAAGAAATAATTTTTATTAAATAAAATATCAATATTTTTTATCGATACCCTAAAAAATTTAAAAATATTCGTTCACATCACATATTGATAAAATAATACATATTTTTATGCATAAAGTAAATACAAAAATACTAATACCTACAATATCGATATTTTTATTAATATCTCGTTAGTATCGATACCATCAGAGTATTGATATTTCTGTCCCTGATATTTAATGTAGTAATCAGTAGTTCTCTTAATGACTGATTCTCATAATATTAAAAAATGATTCCAAAAATACTTCAGGTTGTTTACTAAGGCTTATGTTAATTAGATTCTTGAATTAGATTTTATTTGTAAAGTATTAGGAATAATATTATTGGTGTCCCTAGTTGGCCTAGTGCCACCCCTTAAGAGTCGCCTGGACGCACATTTCTCCATACAAACGGAAAAAGGGAATTGTGGCAATATTTGATAATTTTGGAGTAAAATTAAGCATCCAATCAATTAATCTTATAATAATCTACGTACGTTCCTATACAGTTTGGTTAAATTATCAATAGTTTGAGAATTATACGCCTCTCAAGATTTCCATACAAATTTGAAAAGGCTTGTAATTCTCAAACCATTGGTATTTTAACTAAGCTGTATAGGAACGTACGTAGATTATAATGAGATTAATTGACTAAATGCTTAATTTTACTCCAAAATTATCAGATATTGCCACAATTCCCTTTTTCCGTTTGTATGGAGACATGCGCTTCCAGGCGACTCTTTAGGCAGCACTACTCCAGAAAAAAAACATATATACATAATATCACCTCTTTATCCTTTGCGGGGTAGACAGAGCCCAAGGTAAAACATGTACGGCCTTAAGGTAATATCTTGTAGTATTGTGATGAAATGTGTTGTGTCAACCAACCAAATTGTGGAATCAATAGTTTAATACAAGACATTTCACTCTCTATCGACATCGCATCGGCGCGCTCAACGCGGGTGTGCTTATAAATGTATGTATGGCGCTTCATACAAGCGGCGTGATATACATACATATTATTACCTCCTTATCCCTTGCGGGGTAGACAGAGCCTAAAGTTGTAAAACCCACAGGCCACGGTTAGGCATGTTAGTGAGCGGTAAGGTGGAAAGCGGATTCAAAATAGTGATGGATTGCTAGCCGCATCGCCTTAATTCTATAGATTTTCGCCCCACCCCTTTGTCATATATCTGTAGCACAGGATTTTCTCTAGCAACGCTTTTGTTTAGCTACGACATCTATCTATCTATATATATATATATATATATATATCTATATCTATATATCTATATATAAGTATAAAACAAAGACGGGTTTGTTACAACACTTATAACTCGAGATCTGCTGAACCAATTTTCATGGTTATTGATTCGTTGGATTTGTCTCCGCCCCGAATAGCAGAATACATCTTAAAAACAATGAAAACTCGATATGTGTAATGAATAGTTAATCATTGACTGTTAAGCGATACGAAGTTCGCCAGGTCAGCTAGTTGTAAATAAATAAAATATGTATATACTATACTTATTTCATACCCTTGACCGAGTTTTACAGTCATGCACACGTCTGTGTGCGAGTGATAAACTTCAAGAAACCTCCATCCCGTCTGGCCAGCGTGGAGAATGTAGGCCAAATCCTCTGACTACTCTAGCTAATACATGGCTCTGGAAGTACAGAGGGTCGTGCTCCTGCAGTGGAGACTAACAAAGACCTGATGATGATTCTGACGTGATTTCTCAATGGAGTGTGAAATGTCATTGTTTAAATATTTATGCTTAGCGACTAGGTTTTATTAACAAATAATGTCCAAAATGCCCTATATTCTCTGATCAAGTATATAAAACTAGATACACAAAAAACAAAGCATCCTAATCAATATGCACCCACTAGACAATTGGGTTATTTTTTTCTATACAAATTTGAATATCAATTTTCGAAAGTAGACGTCAGTTTTCGAAATTCGACTTTATGGCATGCAAGTAAGGTTGGTTATGCATTGAAGTAGGTTCTACCATGGTGGTATCATCTTTAACGTGTCCACGAATTTTCATACAAACGGGAGTTGTACTCTAACTATACATAGATGGCGCTACGTGCTATACTTAATAGATATTTAAAGAAAAACATTTTCGATTATTGCATTAAATAAGAATTACATTTTTATCTTCCAAATAAATACGTACTGTCCTTTTTATGCTTAAAAACATTCTAATTAGTCTAGTTGACTTAGTGAACCTACTGCCATCTAACGGTGGCTTCTTAAAACTGAGTTTGCCAGAGCGTATGCCTCCAGACGAGACATCTACTCCTGTAAAATTATAATATCCTACTTACAGATAATTACATATATTTAACCAAAATCTACAGATATAAAACAGCATTCATCACTCCAGTCGGCCTTTTTCTTGTCCTTATCATGCCGTTTGGAATGCAACACCATCTTGCTTCTTATCATGAACCCCCCATATATATATATACAATTTGAAATGCATAATTAATTTGTAAAATAAAAGTTGTTGATGAATATTTAATAAATTGGTCTAAAATTAACTAACTAAACTAACTAACTAACTAACTAAATTTGATATCTATTACTTTTCCCTTTAAAGTAAGTTGGACCAGGCCGTTTTATAAGGTAAAAAAGTAAAAAAAAAAATACCATAACTTATCCCTCTAAATATAAAACAACTTTTCTTGATATGTTTAAAAAACGCGGTATTTACGACATAGACGACATACGCGGTATAGACAAACTGTCATGATATAGTACGCGCTGAGCACGTCTTCCATAGGGAATTCCTGGTGAAAGAAAGCCAAAAATACTTTTAAAAAAAAAACAAATGTTTATTGTTTATATGTATATATATAAATAACGAGCTCCGTGGCTCAGCGGTTAACACGCCTGCCTGCGACACGGATGGTCCCGGGTTCGATCCCCGGTCAGGTCAATATGGAAAATGATCTTTTTCAGATTGACCTGGGTCTTGGATGTTTATCTATATAAGTATCTATTATAAAATATGGTATCGTTGAGTTAGTATCCCATAACCCAAGTCTCGAACTTACTTTGGGGCTAACTCAATCTGTGTCATTTGTCCGTGTATATTTATTTATTTTTCGCCAATAACAGCATAGAGTGTAATATTTTATTCAACTATGCATCTAGATTTTGATACTTGATCGAAGAATATTACATAAAAACTAAATTCTACAGAAAAAACAGCATTCATCACTCCAACTCGGCCTTTTTCTTATCCTTATCATGCCGTTTGGAATGCAACACCATCTTGCTTCTTGTCATAAACTTCTTCAAACACACCGGACACTCGAACCTCTTATCCCCTATATGCATTTTGAAGTGCATCACTAAATTGGTCTTCTGCGTGAAGGTTTTAGCGCAAATTTCACAGGCGTACGGTTTGATGCCGTTGTGGACTTTTTCATGCCGGTCGAGGTCCGCTTTGCGGTAGAAGGATGAACCGCATGTATTGCAGTTGAAGTTCTTTATTCCTGCAAAGAAAGGAAATTTATTTATTTATTGAAACTTTATTATAATACATATTATCACGTCTTTTTTCCGTACGGGGTAGACAGAGCCTATAGCCTAAAAACCTTAACACCAAAAGCCACATTTTTTTATCCTCCCAGACCAGCATGGAAAGAATTCATTTATATTAATTAACATTAAATAAATTCCTAGCAAAACACCCTTCCCTATGATGGGATTCTTTTATGTAGTTGTGTGTTCCTGTGGCTCGAGTGGACTTTTTGCGGCTAAGAATATGGACTTTCCTCTTTTTACATACATAGATAAATCACGTCTTTATTGCTTGCGGGGTAGACAGAGCCCAAGGTCGTAAAACCCAAAGGTCACGTTTTGCAGTTAGTAGGCATTAAGGTAGAAAGCGGAATCAAAATAGTAATGGGTTGGCCGCATTGCCTATAACGTAATGCCTTAGATTTTCGCCGAATCCCTAGACCGGCTTTTACGGTCTGCGCGGGAAGAAAGCCAGCATATATTCTATGTTTTTCCCTTTCTCCCGGAAGATTCCTTTTTATATTAGTAAGGATTAAATTTACATTCCAACGTACCTTTATTCGCCATGAAGTTCCCGGCAGAGTAGAATAGGACCATTCCAAGTCTTCCCGTGGATGTCGTAGAAGGCGACTTAGGACACACAAGCTAAACAAAGCTTATAAACATCAAAGGCACCTCTCCAACCCGTCTGGCCAGCGTGTCCCAAATCCTCTGACCTCTGGCTAATATATAGCTCTGATAGTACAGAGAAGGTCAAAAAGACCTCATGATGATAATACCTGTAGAGACAAAAAGACCTCATGATGATAATACCTTTATGAGACAGCTGGTGTATACTCAAATGCCCCAGCTGTGTATACGTCTTCCCACAGGTCGTACACATATACGGCCTCTCCCCGGTGTGTGTTCGTAAGTGCTTCTTTAACTCGTAACCTGTTTGGAACGTTTTATCACAGTGGCTGCAAGGTCGACGTTCTTTTGGTATGCTACGTTTTCTGATGCGTTTTCTGGAAGAATAAATAAATAAAATTAATTAATATATGTATACGGACAAATAACACAAATTGAGCTAGCACAGTAAGTTGTAAACTCAGGTCTTAGGATATTAACTCATAGATGCTATATTTAAAATAGATACAGTACTACCACTTTTATAAGTTACACCGATGTACCTGCGCAGAAATCAAAATTTTGCATGGCGCTAAGATATCCTTGCTATTGCGCAGAAATCGAATTTTTGCATGGCGCTAAAATATCTTTTAATTAAGTAGTATATTTTACAGTCCTGACGTAAATGGCCAATCTGAATTTCCTTAATATATTATGATTTTTTATTCAATGAAGCAGGCAAATAAAACGGCATATTTTCTTCCTTGACATTATCATATTTTTAGTATAGTTAATCTTATTCTACGAGAATAAGATTAACTATATTACAATGTAATCCTTGTACTCTGATATAAGGCTATAAATAAATAAATAGTACCCTCATAACTAATATTATAAATGCGAAAGTGAGTTTGTTTAATTGTTTGTTTGTTAAGCTTTCACGCCCTATCTACTGAACCGATCATCATAAAATTTTGCATACACATAAGTTAGGGTCCTGAGAAGGACTTAGGCTATATATCACGCGGGCAAAGCCGCGGGTAACAGCTAGTACAATATAAAGAAATATAAATTTACTTTTTAGGTGGGGGGTCTTCTTCATCAGATATCTCTATAACTTCACATTTGATGACAATTTCTTCCACAGGGACGTCCTTTACTACAGGGCCCTCATTCGGGCCCTCAACTACTGGTACTTCCACGGTGGGGGCCTCTTTAGTAGGTCCCTCTACTATTGGTACCTCTGGAAAGGGGGCCTCTGTTTCCGTGGAGCTCACTGTTAAAAGAAAAGAGTGTATTTAACACTTGCCGCCTTTACAAAATGCTTTAAGTTTTTATCTGTAAGTGGTCAACACTGGAGTCAGATTTTTTAAGCTGCCTTAAGGCATCTGTCATAGCTTAAGAACTGCCATCAATGATGATCACTGAAATCAACGGCTTAATGTGTCTTCCAAATTACGGAGGAGCTCGAGATATTTTTATGCCAGTTGCGGTCACCCAACCAAGTGGGGACTGCGCTCGGAGTTGCTTAACATGCGGAAGCGCTTATAATGCTCACGCCCACTAGGCCATCGGGCTCCTCTGCTATTGCTTAAGTGCTTGCCAATACAAATCAAATGAGCCTTAATACTTACAATGGGTTTTTATACTTCAGTTTAGAAGTACCTAAAGCCACCTCCTGACTCTATCATCAGATCATTTTTATGGTACCATAATATTGTGTTGTTATCTGACTTACAAAAGTACACAAAATTTCAGTGGTTAAGGATAAGTGTTTCAAAATTAAGTTGCAAGATTTGTGTCTCACAGACTAACAGGGCAAGTATAATAGTAAGTGCAGTAAGCAGGATATTATAGTCAAGGTGCTTGATCATCATCAGCGGCAAGAAGTCCAGTGCTGGACATAGGCCTCCCCTAAGGACTTCAGTTACGAAGAGGCAAAGTTTTAAAGGCAAGCCGCCTGCCTGACACTTAGGAAATGAAATGTGGAAAATATTAAAATGAAACAGAAAATATTCAAATTACATAATGAATATATAGTTTTGAATATAACGTTTTTTATTTATATTTGCAAAATCAACTGTCTACTAGCACTTCGGAACGACCACTGCTGAGAAAAATACACCAAAAGAGTTCAGTCAAGTTTTGGTCCATAAGTGCATGAAGGACTATGCTTTGTATCTCCGAAACCGCGACCTGTGAAAGTGAAGTATTGTGCGGGCAAACACTTTATGTTTGCCCGCACCGGGAATCGAACCTAGTTAAGCAGGCAGGCGTGTTAACCACAGCACCACGGACCACGGAGACCGTCAATTCGGAAACAATGTGAAATTATTAATGGCCGGAAACCACTATTGAGTATCTTGTATTCTTTCGAAAACACAAAGAACTGAAAGTCTCATTTATGTAGTGAAGATCTAATGTTCCAAATAGTTTACTGACACATTTGAGTCGAAAACCGGGCCTACAAAAAGGTTGTATTCAAATAAAACCATATTTTCTAAATAAGTAAAAAAAAAACAAGGAAATTAGCGGTGAAGAACACGCATGTTTTTGAGTATAAATAAAACTTAACTTACTTTTATAACTTCGGTACTGGCTTTAAGGGTTACTGTTTACAAAAACAACACACTAATATCAACACAATTATGCTTGTTTTGATTTTATATAAAAATTCCGTGCTACGAATACGTAGCCGTCATGTTTGAAACGTTCCGTTCTCTCTCTGTTGGCATTGACAGTTCTCACAAAACTTATGTGTGACCTTACAAACTTGTTCATAAAAAAATATTTGGTTAAAAAAATACACAAACAAAAAATAACGCGTAATGAAACGCAATTTAAAAAAAATGACATTGACAGTTTTGAATAAGGTTGCCAGGATATTGCACGCAAAATTACTAACAAAATGACATTATGCGCTATGCGTTTTGTTTCTGGTTCCTGCCACGGGAATTCTTTAAAAATAATGTAAAGTAAATAATCGCAGCCAGATAAAATACTGTAACGACGCTCAAAAAACTCTTTTATTTTATGTAACATATTGGTTTGATTTAGTACATATTTTTTTATTTCGTCAAGTAAAAGTAAAGACAAATTAGGGATTGCAGTTAGCCACTTGACTGACCTATTTATTTATGTTTATCACTTTCATAAGTCATAACATAACTTATTGTTACAAAAGACGAAAGCGCAGTAAAGTAATAGCATAATAGGTCCATAATGTCAGGCCAATGTAAATAATATACGGACCAAAATAAAGAAAATAAAATATAGATTACTTTTACTTATCCCCACCACCATTCCTAATGAAATAAATGCGGTAAATATATTCTAATTCAAATACGTACCTACTTAAATGTAAGTAAACATTGAAAACATAGAAAAATGGCATTGAATAATTTAGTAGGTAGGTACTTAATTTGTTGACCTTCTTTTATAACCCGGCTGATTTGAAATGTTCTTCATTGCCACGGAATAGCTTGGAATATTATTGTATCATCGATTTGGTAGCGTTGGAGATAACCAACCGGGTCAAGCAATGATGTCATACTATGAGAATTAATTTTAAATGTGACGTTAGATTACTTCTGCCGGTGAATTGGGGGAAGTAGCACACTTTTTATCGTGTAAAATAGTTTATTCGTGAAATTCTAGTTTTACAGTGATAAAATTAAAATATGACATACTATCAACATCGATCGACAGGTAAGTCGAACATTATGTTTTTGTTTAATTATTCCCAATTTTTTTTTCATTTGCCGGTAAAATTTTAGGTTCAGATTGAGATTGAGACTAATAAAATGAACCCTATTCTGAAAACCTAAACCTAGAAATGTAAATAAAAAAAATAGTCAGTAGACTAACGATTTAATAAAACCATAATGTAATTTTTTAATCGGAGTTTAAACAAACATTTCTTATAATATTTTGGGCTAAAATTAATATTAAAGATGTCATTTGAATTTATTATGAGGTAGAAAACATAAAAACCAGTCTAAAGGAGTGTCTTTGATTGATGAACAGCTGTTTTGCGGTGATGTCATTTAAATGTGGCCTCTGACGACATGAACATAAAATTCTGTGTATTGTATTCATATGAAATCTATGATTGTATTCTAATAGCAATATCTAGTCATTGTTAGCCTGATTATATGCAGTTCGTCTGCCTTTTTTGCATTAATCACTGAAAATCATCAAAGAACTATAAGAATTGACGAAAAAAAGACTAAGAATACAAAAAATGTAAAATATAGGTATTTTGCCTACCCTCGTTTTATTATTATAATTTTTTTATCAATTTTTTAACTTTATGTTTAGGTACCTAGGTATATTATTTTTCATTAGAAAATAAGAAAGAAAATTTTAATATTTATCGGGAATGAATCCTATAAATAAATAAAATAAATATCAATATTTTAAATGTGAAAGTTAATAATAATGTGAAGAGTTTTTATATTCTCTTACGCATGCGTGATCAAAATCGCGGTTAGATTTAGATGATATTTATTACTAAAGACAATTAAGTCTGTAAGAGTTTTTAGGGTTCCGTGGTAAACAAGGAACCCTTATAGTTTCGCCATCTCTGCCTGTCTGTTTGTCTGTCTGTCTGTCTGTCTGTCTGAGACTGTCTGAGACTATAAGTACTAGAAAGCTGTTATTTAGTATGAGTATGTATATTAATCATGGCAAAAAAGTGGTAGAAAAAAAATTTGAAAAAAAAAATTTTTCGTATAGCTCTCGTACAAGTGGAGAGTAATTTTTTTTCTCTACTTACCCATCGTGTGGGGTATTGTTAAATAGGTCTTTGAAAAATATTGTGAGGTTGACAGCACCAATTTTCGATTTAGGGATCCGTTTCCGAAATATTTGGTTTTAAAGGCCTAAACCTATACAAAATTACAGCGAGTTGAAGTTTCGTATCGAAAACTTGTACTCGCTGTAATTTTGTTTAGGTATTGTTTTTAAAATTGAAATCTGATTATAAACATCAATATGCCTTATCCGGTCGTATGTACGAAATTTGGTTGAAATTGGCTTAACTGTTGTAAAACTAAAACGAAACTACGTTTGTATGGGATTGCGGCTTTACGTGGGACTCTTAAAACTTAAAAGTATTCTAACAGGCTGGTTTGATGGTTTGAAATTTAGGGGTGTTTCTAATTTACTACCTACTCTGGTTATGCGTAAATGATATTGTTTGTTTGTTACGCTTTTAATCCTTAACTACAGAACCGATGATCATGAAATTTTGCATAGGTTTGTGTAGGCACCTAGTAAATATTCTGATATCTATGGTGTAGGCACAGGTTGTCTGGGGTAGAGAGGACAGGCAACGTTCATTGGGGAAATCATGGGGGAAATAAATAAATCCTATTCCCGAGAGATCGCGACATTAACGCGAGCGGAGCCGCGGGCGGAACTATATATAAATAAATATAGACAAACTAGCCGTTGCTCGCGGCTTCGCCCGCGTATATTTTTGCCGTATAAATTTTCCGCGTCGTTTATCGAAAATCCCACGGGAACAATATTTTTTTCCGGGTTAATGAAAGGTACCCGGTGTCCTTCTCAGCACCTTTAACCTATGTGTATGCCAAATTTCAAGAAGATTGGTTCAGTATGTAAAGCGTGACGAGGTAATAAACAAACAAACAAATAGTTATACAAACTCACTTTCGTATTGTAAAAAGTAATTTAAAAATTAAATAATTTTAGTATAAGAAAATCATGACAGAATCTAATTACTATTTAAACTATTCTAACAATTTCCATTTTCCGTCGTATTTATTATATTAGATGGGATTAGTTGCGATCACACAGATTGAGCTAACCAGCAGTTGGATCCCTATATACATACATACATATTATCACGTCTTTATCCCTTGCGGGGTAGACAGAGCCCCAGGTCGTAAAACCCAAAGGCCTCGTTTAGCGTATTGGTGGAAATCGGAATCAATATAGTGAATTGGTGCTAGCCGCATCAACTATAACGTGGTTCCGTAGATTTTCGCCCAATCCCATGTTTCCCAGTTTGTTGTATTGTACTCCGTAGTTGTCAAAAGTCAAAAGGCTTGCAGGTAACGCGGGCTAAGTCGCGGACTCACAGTCATAATTCACTTGAGTCACCTAATTCGTCGGTGGTCTTGCAACGTTGATGTAACAGAATTGTGCCATCGATCCTTGACCTCGTTGCTATAGGCGTAGAGGAGATACAGTACAGAGACTAAGCCCTATTCGATGCGATTTTTTCAAACTCGGACCCAAATATTTTATTAATCGTAAGATATTTTAAACATCATTTGGTGAAAGTCAATTTTCATTAGAATTTGTTTACAACGTTATATTGTTGACGTCAATAATTTACATATAGCTAAGTTTAAGGTCGCTTCCAAAGCGGAGTGCAGAAGAAGCGGCAACAACGTCAACTTACGATCTACGACATACCTAACTTAGAACTAATATGTGAACTTGAGCTTACATTATGTATAAACAGCTCCTAGCAAAGTATGGTGCTTTATGAGGGCTCGCGAAGTTTAATTATAATAGCGAAAGCCATGCAAATGAAGTCGCTGATAATGTGTTTATTAAAAATGTATAATAATAACGTGCTCCTGTAGTGGAGACAAACAAAGACCTGATGATGATGATGATATAAGTATAAGCTATTATAGGTGATTTTACTTTCTTGCACTTATACATAGTTAATTTATCTTTTGGCGATGTCGCAGGAAAATTACTAGTTCTCAAATATGCTTACGCTCTGTAAAAACCTCATCTTATCCACGATCCAATATGGCGACGCCTACTCACTTTCGTTTGTTTAAGCCGGGTCCACATTTGTAGCATCAAAACGTATCACGATCAGTCGTATCGTATCGAGTATTTGTATCATAGATATGGACGCTCATTTTGTCCATGTCGTATTATTAAAGCGTATTTTGTAAAAAACGCGTCCATACTTATCAAATGCCGTATCATGTCAGTGAATCGGCTTTACCTTTGCAAATATGGACGCTTTAATCCGATCCTTGTATCTTTTCCTGATACGCGTTTCGTTCAGTGCACCTTCCCATTATTCTTATCCCAGCTCATCTTCAATGTTTACCTCTTTCATTCACAAATTAACACAGGTAATAACATGAGAAACACTGGAAATAATCGCGTATCAAATGCATTCACGTCCAAACTTGTTCGATACGACGTGTGTCCCCTTTGATCTTCGCTAAAAAACCGACACAGGATGGTTCGCGGTGTATCACGTATCGTATCGCGATACAGTATCGTGATACAGTATCAAAATACGTCCATACCACCAATCGTGATACGCGTATCGGATACGAGGTGTTTAAAGAAACGCGGTTATTGCGGATCGAGCCGTATCAGATACAACACGTATCCTTATTGGGTATCATCTTGCGTCCAAACTAGCGATTATGATACATAACAAAGCTACGCAACGTAGATACGATACACCGAAATGCTACAAATGTGGACCCACCTACATGCGTTGCGTGCTGTCTGCCGATTTTTCTGTTTCCTACTGCATATAGGTCAAAAGATTTTAACCGACTTCAAAAAAGGAAGTTATCAATGCGACCTGTATGATGAAATCTGTAATATGAGAAAAAGCCGTAGAATGTACCAGCTGCTTCTCTTCCCGCGATCGTAAAAGCCGATCGAGGGAATGGGCGTCAGGAATCATGTTAATAGGCGATGCGGCTAGCAACCCATCAGTATTTTGATTCCGTTCTCCACCTACAAGCAGACCAAGATGCTAAACGTAACCTTTAGGTTTTAAGGACGTGGGCTCTGTCTACCCCGCAAGGGAAAAAGACGTGATGAATTAGAACTTGACGAATTAGAATGTGTTTAAGTGTAAAAAAGGATATAGTTCACATTTATTTGAATGATAAAAATGTATAATGAATTAATACAATAATCGAAAAAGCTTTTTATAGTTTACTAGCTGTTACCCGCGGCTTCGCCCGCGTGATATATAGCCTATGTCCTTCTCAGTGCCCTAACCTATGTGTATGCAAAATTTCATGATGATCGGTTCTGTAGATACGGCGTGAAAGCAAACAAACAAAGTCACTTTCGCATTTATAATATTAGTTAGGATAGGATTTAGGATTAGGATTGTAATATTAAATAAAAGTAGTGCCACCTGTGTATAGTTGGAGTGCAACTCTTGTTTGTGTGAAACTTCGTGGCCACATTAAAGATAATATCACCAAGGCAATATTATCAAAAATTTCATAGTTTTTTTTTTCTTTTTGTATATTATATTATATTATGTTAGTCTACATCAGCTTCTAACTAAACACGAAGGTACATATAAAAAAAATATCAAGAAACCCCCGGCACGAAAATCCTTCACGGTTTTGATAAAACATATCTTAGAACCATCGCCAAGATACTGCTTTCAAATAATATAGAAACACCAAGTAAATATTCTGATATCTATGATAGAAACGCATCCATCACTGTTAAGGTCCTCTAATTTTGCGTCAGGGGTTAAAAAAATATTTGCAAGATTTGTTTGTGTTGGTCAATCACTTACACAAATAAACTTACAAGGCAAGACAATACAAGCTTCTAAAAATAAGTTTTAGGTTAGAATCACAAAAATGCATCATAAATATAATTTACAATTTTTGATACTAATTTTCTTTCCACCGAATGTACAAAAGTTTGAATCAGTATATGTATGTCGCAGTCATCTGGTTGAATCTGCTATTTGATTGAATGACTAGCGCGTTCATTGAATAACTCCATTTAATTGAATGACTAAAAGACAACTCGTCAAGTCGTTGAATGTAACGTTCAACGTCTTGACTAAACGTCATTAAGCGAAGTCGTTGAATGGAATATGTATAGCCGACTTTGTAATGTGAGGTGGTAGCATAATTTCCCAAGCTTTACTTAATCTCATATTTTTGCAAACTTTTCTTAGTTTTAAAGTAGGCGGCGGCGGCGTAATAATAGCTAAATCCATGCTGTCATGGCTGTCATACTATACTATTAAATTACAAATAACGCACTTTAAAGTAAATTTAATCCAAAAAAATTTCAACACAGTGCTTTCTGTGCTGTGCCAGTGTTTGACGCCATATTTGTTTTGGTGACTTCTAGCGCCGCAGGCCGCAGGGGGGGAAAATGAACTAAATTTGAATCACCTGTCACCTGACTGATTTATGTCTGTTCAAAGGGCTATGTTAAAATCCGCTAACTAGTTGGACGTTGAATGACGCTTGTTCAATCACCGTTCGGCCTAGTCATTCAATTAAATGGTGTCATTCAATGAACGCGCTAGTCATTCAATCAAACAGCAGATTCAACTAGAAGACTGCGACATGTATACGAAATCGAGTTTTCATTTTTTTTGGGTCAATTTTTTATGCATTGAAATCAATTACAAAAGATAAATGGCTGCCTGATAAACAAGGAATGTGCATTTAGATTGCGATTGTGAATTCCTTATCAAAATCTGTGTCGAGAAGATTTCAGCTTTTTTTTTGTTAGACCATAGATTTAAAAAAAATATTCCTACTTTTGAGGTTGAAACGTTGTAGCTTGTTGTCTGAAACAAGTAGCAAATGAGACAAAATGTCCCTAATTAAACCAAAAAACAAAACCGACTTGATTCCTGCCATTTTTCCTAGTGACTGATGCACACTTTACTCTCTATTCTTTATCCCCAAAGCTACTGAGCCAATTTTGATAAAATTTGCACTGTTCCTTAAGTTGGACTATAGCAAGTTCAAATAAATTTGATTTTTGATTTTTGCAGTCCAACTTACAGTTTTAGAGAAATACGCGACAACATACAAATCTAAGTACATTTTATAAATAAAAGGTTTTTTGAAATAAAATTATTTTGTTTTTATTTTACATATACAGACTTATGAAAGTTGGCATACCTACTACCTAGTAATAAAGGTTTGTTTGTTTGCATTGAATAGACTTCGAAACTACAGGACCGATTTGCAAAATTCTTTCACCTGTAGAAAGCTCATTTACCGGCGGATGACATAGGCTATAATTTTCCACAAAATAGCAGGAAAATATCTAGTTACTAAATAAACGTGGCTTGGCTAAAAAGCTATTTCATAATGCTTGGAACCTACGTTATATCTATCTCGTTTACGTTTATAACTGTTGAGTACGCCGACTATTTTTGTTTCGCGTTTTAATAGGTCAAACACATTTGCAGTTTAGGTCAAACAAATAAACAATTACGCTGGAATTTACATGCTTGATTCGGTTAGTAGATCATCATCATCAGGTCTTTTTTAGTTTTCACTGCAAGAGCACGACCCTTTCTGTACTACCAGAGCCAGATATTAGCTAGAGCAGTCAGAGGATTTGGCCTTCACTCTCCACGCTAGCCAGACGGGTTAGAGAGGTCTCTTTGATGTTTATTGGCTTTGTTTAGCTTGTGTTTCCTAAGTCGCCTTCTACGACATCCACGGAAAGACTTGGAGTGGTCCTATAAATAAGATGAAATTTAATGAAAAAAGAATCTAATTCAATGTATCAGTAGTTAATTACTTGAGTGTTTTTCCTATAACTTTCTCTTAATATAGTATAACAGTATGTATATATGTATGTTTTTCCCGCCCATCTCTGTAGCTTCAATCAACAAGATACCACTCCCATAGAGTTACTTGCTTTACTTTAGGTTTTTCCTTGACGGATGTCATTAGTGTTAATAAATGGCTAAGCCTCAGAACAATAATTTACAGGCTAAGCGATCTCTCCTTTGGGTTTTTTTTTTACCTATTAGCCATAGATTAAAAAAATCGTCACTATTAGCAAATGTTTTTGAATTCCCATTTGGACGCAAGCATTCTTCCATGGAACCATATAAAAAGATTGATTTTAAGTTTATTTCTCTAAATTTCCAGGCATATTGCCGCCGCCGCCTCTAACCGACAAACTGCGTCTATACCACGTCGAAATGAACCCGTACGGCCACAGAGTTCTGCTGTTACTAGAGGCGAAAAAGGTCAAATATGAGGTGTACAAACTGGACCCGCTGCGGCTTCCTGATTGGTTTAGGGAGAAGAATCCAAGACGTAAGTAAAATAACATATTATTTATCATTATCATAATCCCTATCCCTACTAATATTATAAATGCGAAAGTGAGTTTGTTTGTTTGTTACGCTTTCACGCCGTATCTACTGAATCGATCATCATGAAATTTTGCCTAAACATAGGTTAGGGTACCGAGAAGGACATAGGCTATAAATTACTCGGGCGAAGCCGCGGGTAACAGCTAGTATATATTTTTGAAAACGTCTTGCAATCATCATGGTAGCCGCACAAAGTCTACTGGTGGACCATAGACCTCGCTCAATGATTTCCAATACGACTGTTGGAAATGGCCTGCATTCAGCGCTGTCCTGTGGCCTATAGATATATATTTGTTTGTCGATCATTTAATCATCGTATAATCGATATACTATTTGGCGTATCAGACCCCTCCTTATCATCATGTCAGCCGTAAGAAGCCACTGCTGGACATAGGCCTCCCTCAAGGATTTCCAATACAACCGTTTGGAGGCGGCCTGTATCCAGCGTCTTCCTGCGACCTTGGTCAGTCGTCCGACCACCTAGTCGGTGGGTGTCCAACGCTACGCCTGCCGGTGGTCGCCATTCTAGAACCTTTCTCCTCATCGGCCATCGGTTCTACGCGCTATGTGCCCCGCCCATTGCCACTCCAATTGCTAATCCGCTGAGCCATGTCGGTGCCATTTGTTCGGGATTCACCGAAAGACCTCGTGTGTAACTTACTCGTTTATGACTTGTCAATTTAGTACTTACCCTATGTTTACGCTTTCCAGTAAAAATCCCAGTCCTGGAAATTCCAACGGAGCAAGGAGACAAATACCTGTTTGAAAGCGTCGTCATCTGTGACTACCTGGACGAGAAGTATCCACGGAACCCTCTACATTCCAAGGACCCCTACGTGAAAGCTCAAGATAGACTGCTCATTGAGAGGTTCAATGAGGTTTGTATTTATCATCATTCAGCATTTCGTGTAGATGACACGGTCAGTCGACCATGCACCCCTGCTGTCAGAGTTCTTCGGAACCGCCTCTCGGCCTCTAACGTGGTTCCAGATGGCAACCGGGACCAACGGACTTTCTTATCAGACAATCAGGTGTTTCATGCCTGCAATGTCCTAACCAAACTGAAAACAACTCAACAAAGTATGCTTCCCGTAGGAATCGAACCACGACCCCCGGGTCAACAGCAAACGCCTTACCCACTCTGGACTAATATATAAAGCTGAAGATTTGGTTGTTAGTTTAGTTTAACGCGCTAATCTCAGGAACAACTGGACAGATTTTAAAAATTCTTACACCGTTGGATAGTTACGTTATCCTTGAGTGCCATAGGCTATGTATGTAGCACGGGCAAAGCCAGAGCGGGCTGCTAGTTGTAAAATAAAATCTTATTCCTCACCTTTTCCCACTTTATGTGGGGACGGCACAGCATGTCAGTTTCTTCCACTTCACTCTATCGCTGGTCATACTTACTCTCTGTTACACACTTCTTACACATATCTAACGCGTTCCTTCCACCTTTTCTTTGGTCTTCCCCTATTTCTTCGACCTCTAACTTCCATTCCCAAAGCTCTTTTCGCTACATAATTTTCATTCCTCCGTGGTCCAGTGGCTAAGGTGTTTGCCTTGTTGACCCGGGGGCCGTGGGTTCGATTTCCCACGGTAAGCATAC
This sequence comes from Rhodophaea formosa, assembly GCA_963082605.1. NCBI lineage: Eukaryota > Metazoa > Arthropoda > Insecta > Lepidoptera > Pyralidae > Rhodophaea > Rhodophaea formosa. Next base: position 8,511,781 of record OY720229.1, on the reverse strand, counting down.
TTTGTTAAGTAGTTTCTAGGGTGTGCATGGTCGACTGACGTGTCACCTACACGAAATGATTATACTTTCTGTTAAACACTTTTTACACATATCTTATGCATTCCTTTCACCTTTTCTTTGGTCCTCCCCTATTTCTTCAACCTCTAACTTCCATTCCTAAAGCTCTTTTCGCTACATGATTTTCATTCCTCCGTGGTCCAGTGGCTAAGGCGTTTGCCTTGTTGACCCGGGGGTCGTGGGTTCGATCTCCCACGGTAAGCATACTTGGTTAAGTTGTTTCCAGTTTGGTTAGGACATTGCAGGCATGAATCACCTGGTTGTTGAAATGAATAAATGATCTTTTTCAGATTGACCTGGGTCTTGGATGTTTATCTATATAAGTATCTATTATAAAATATAGTATCGTTGAGTTAGTATCCCATAACACAAATTTCGAACTTACTTTGGGGCTAGCCCAATCTGTGTGATTTGTCCGTATATATTTATTATTCCTAAAACTCTTTCCTATATGTAAGCATGGACCTAGGAATAATATGGACCCGTCAAATTTCAGATTAGACACATCAAAAGTGAAGCATAACTTACGTCACATCAAGTCACATGTGTGCAGCATGTATTTGACATTTGGGAAATTTGACATTTCGTTCGACCGGGGAAAAGTGTAGGGATTTTTGTGCCGATGTGTGCGTGCGCTAGTGTCGCGACACGAGTGTAGGGATTTTTATGTGCGTCACTGTTACATTTTCCAAGGGCATATCCTGATTATTCTTAGATCCATGTATGTAAGTAAGTACATGATTTTCATTCTTCCTCATAACATAGCCATAAAATACACAATTATGTTTTCTTTTTCAGTTAATAAAGGGCAGTCTAGAATGCTTCGACACGAACTTTGCGTACGGCAGTGATCAGATCGTGCAGACCTTAGATATATTCGAGAAGGAGTTAGCAGCTAGAGGTAATACTATAATCATTTTAAGATCTCATCTCATTTCGTGTAGGTGACACGGTCAGTCGACCATGCACACCCTGGTGTCAGAGTTCTGCGGAAACGCCTCTCGGCCTCTGACGTGGTTCCTTTAACGACTACCAGATGGCAACCGGGACCAACGACTTAACGTGTCTTCCGAAGTAGGTCATCTTTCTTATCAGACAATCAGGTGATTCATGCCTGCAATGTCCTAACCAAACTGGAAACAACTTAACAAAGTATGTGTACGAGCTTACCTCGCACATTTGAGCGGCACGCGGCCACATACATGTAGATCGCGTGTCAGCTGTTTTAACAATATACTTAATTAGCACCAAAATCTTATCATATTCGAGATACTATCGGACAGCCAACGAGAAAGGACCCGTCACGCCCAACCATCAAAATGTATACAAGAAGCAATAAATCAGTTAACTATGTGACGTGGTCTTGTATCTCCACACCACCATCTTCAACCTATCAACATCACTTCATGTAACATGGTGTTGGGCCTAACATCAAGTCTGGCACCGTACAGTATGCTTCCCGTGGGATGAGATGATCTTAAGATTATTTTTTATGCATGGACTGTAGTGTGGTAGTAGCCTAAGTAGCTATAAGATATATATGATATAAAAAAAGTAATAATTTAAAGAAGATGTTAGACTCCTTTATTCAATAACTTCTCATACATATATATCTTATAGCTACTTAGGCTACTACCACACTACAGTCCACCGTGTCCACAGTGACCGCGTGACCTACTCAAAATGATGATGATTTAAAGATTGATTGATGGAGTGAATATACTTCCATGTTGGTCTGGGAGGAAAGAAAAAACGTAGAATGTACCAGCTGCTTCTCTTCCCGAGCAAATTGTAAAAGCCGATCGAGGGAATGGGCGTGAGGAATCATGTCATTTAGGCGATGCTGCTAGCAATCCATCACTATTTTGATTCCGTTGTCCACCTACAAGCCCACCGACATGCTAAACGTGGGCTTTGTCTACCCCGCAAAGGACAAAGACGTGATAGTATGTATGTATTTAAAGATTGTCGACATGGCGCCGCTAGGTGAACGGCGCCGTTCGGAAAAACGGAACTCGATTACTGAGACTTCGATGTCCGTCTGTCTATCTTGTCGATCAGTCACCTGGCTCATGAACCGTGATAGCTAGAAAAAGTTCACAAATAAAAAATGCTGTTGACGCTCTAACAAGAAATAATAAAAATCGAATAAATACTAAAGAGTTACCTTACAACTATCGCAATTTTATTACTATTTTTAGGGTTCCCTAGTAAACACGGAACCCTTATAGTTTCGCCATGTCTGTCTGTCTGTCTCTGTCCGTCCGCGGGTTTACTCGGAGACTATATGTTAATGCGTTTAATTGAATAACTAGGCCGAAAGTTGATTGAACAAGCGTCGCTCAACGTTTAACTAGTTAGCGGATTGTAACATAGCCCTTTGAACAGAGCAGACATAAAATCAGTCAGGTGATTCAAATTTAGTTAATTTTTTCCCCTCTGCGACGCTTGTAGTTGCCAAAACAAATATGGCGTCAAACAGCTCGCACAGATGGTACGGTCAAAGACAATATAATATACGGTGTTGATATTTTTTTCGATTACATTTACTTAAAAGTGCGTTATTTGTAATAAAATGACTGAATGATTAAAATAATATGACATCATGGATTTACCTATTATTATGCCGTCGCCGGCTACTTTAAAAACTTAGAAAATTTTGCAAAAATATGAGATTAAATAAAGCTTTGGAAATCATGCTACCACCAAATTTTACAAAGTCGGCTAAGATTCAACGACTTCGCTAAATGACGTTCATTCAGTCAAGACGTTGAACGTTACATTCAACGACTTAACGAGTTCTCCTTTAGTCATTCAATTAAACGTGGTCATACAATGAACGCGCTAGTCATTCAATCAAATAGCAGATTCAACCAGATGACTGCGACATATATATATATATATATAGTCACTCACGTGCTAGGTGTGAAAAAGTGCCCCCGTACTGGTCTTTTTGCTGAATAAAATCTTTGAATCTTCGATTATAATTTCCAGGTACAAACTACTTCGGAGGCAGCCGACCTGGCATGCTGGATTACATGATCTGGCCGTGGGTGGAGAGGCTGTTCCTGCTGCGGTGTGTCAATGAACTTAAGTTCGACAGCAAGAAGTCACTGTTCCCTAATTTTGTGAGTAAACATCATTCCCGTACCACATAACCCATTTTTAGGGTTCCGTACAAAAATTGAAAAACGGAACCCTTATAAGATCACTCGTGCGTCTGTCTGTCCGTCCGTCCGTCTGTCACAGCCGATTTTCTTCGAATGTACTGAAACAAATTAGGTGAAATTTGGTAAGATGGTGTAATCCTATGACCCAAACACGGATGTGCAAAGTAAATAAAGTTTTTTTTTTAAATAAGTGTCATTTTCAGGGGCCCAATTACAAAATTTTAAATGAAAGTTTTGCAAACCTTACTGTGTCATTGGTATATCAAATGAAAGGGCTCATTATGAGGATCTCAAAAATATTTTTTTGTGTTCGGGTAAAATCAATACTTACTTTGAAAATAAAGTGGTAAACTCACTATAATAAGTTCATCTAGGGAAATAGTTCACTAAAACACCACTAGATAGCGCTAGTCAATTGAATTAAACATTTTTGCACATTGTAGGTATGTGTGTTCACGAAGCATATTGTACGGAACCCTCATTGCGCGAGTTTGACTCACACTTGGCCGGTTTTTTATAATATTGGGTCCTTGCCTATGAAATTTGCGTTTTTTTCCCGCTTGCCATTGTGTTTCTAATGACAATAATTTTCAGTTTAATTCATTTTTTTTTTTACTTTAACTGCAAGCATTTAAAGTATTTGTGAATTGGATTATTGAATATATAATGCTCATGGAAAAAACTAGTTTCAGGATTTGTCCGTTTTAAACAAAAATATAGCAACATTTGTATACTTTTTCAAACTTTTTGAAAATTGAATAATGTCTAAAATAGGCTTACTGCTGTCCGTAACAACATGCAAAATTTCACTTTTGTTGAATTTATCAAACCCGAAATAATGTTAAAAACGTTAGTATGAAGAATTCACTTCTCTCGAAATTCTCCATAGAAAACGCCAATTTCATAGTTAAGGACCTAATATTTCTACGCAACCCATTTTTATACCATATTTTATTCATTAATTTTGTCGTGGACCACTCCAAGTCTTCCCGTGGATGTCGTAGAAGGCGACTTAGGAAACACGATCTAAACGAAGCATATAAATATCAAAGAGACGTTTCCAACCCGTCGGGCCAGCGTGGTGAGTGTAGGCCAAATCCTCTGACTGCTCTGGTTAAAATATGGCTCTGTTAGTACAGTGAGGGTCTTACTCCTGCAGTGAAGACTTAAAAAGACCTGATGATGATGATAATGTTCATAAATCAAAATGGTCTTGGAATCTACGTACCTACTGCTACCGTGGGCTATTTTCCACACTTAGGCCGCCTATTCGGGCCCATTGTGTGTGAACAGAAGATGTCCATTCTTCGGTCTTCTGTTGATAGGAGATCCCAGATCTCCTTCTTTGGTGGGTTGATACGGTTGTTTTACACAAGCCAACCCAGCTCGTCGAGAAAGCGTAGAACCGCAGAGGGTGTGCTGCAGGCCTCGCTCATGGTATCTGGTTTTCCCAGGAAGCCTTCTCTTGTAGTTGTCACACTAGGGCGTTCTAGTAGTAGATGCCTAGCTGTTTCTTCAGTCTCTAAGCAACCTCTGCAAAGAGGGCTGTCAGTCAAGCCTATAACAGATAGGAGTTTATTTAGCATACAATGGCCTGTGATTACTTACCTATGAACATTATATAGGTGCATACGCACAAAAAATGTGTTTTCGTACATCTCAACTTAAAGATTTTTTAATTATTTACACCTTATATATTTCTGTGCTGCAGGCGGATTGGGGTGATCAGATGCAGTTCGACGAAGTAGTGAAGAAGTTGTCTCACTCCCCGATGGAATATTTCGACTATTACAAAAATGCGCGGGCGCACTCCATGGGATACTATCTGTAAAATAACATAAAGATTAAGCCCAGCATAAATTTAATTTAAGGGGGCACACTAGGCACAGAGCCCGATGGTCCAGTGGGTGTGAGCTCTAAGAGCGCTTACATATGTTAAGCAACCCCTGGTGCAGTCCCTACTTGGATGGGTGACCGCAAGTGGCATAAAAATATCTCGAGCTCCTCCGTGCTTCGGAAGGCACGTTAAGCCGTTGTTCCCGGCTGTCATCGTTGATGGCAGTCGTTAAGCTATGTCAGATGCCTTAAGGCAGCTTGAAAAATCTGACACCAGTGTTGGCCACTTACACATACGAAAAACAAACAAACAAACAGTAGCGACGCCAATAATTTTATTCCTAATACTTTACAAATAGAAAGAAATTCAAGAATGTAAATCATATAAGCACTAGTAAATAACCTGAAGTATTTTTGGAATCATGTTTAATATTATCAGAATCAGTGAGAATTATGAGAATCAGATGACATGGTTCCAAAAATACTTCAAGCTATTTACTAAGGCTTATATAAATAAATAAATAAATATAAATATATACGGTACAAATCACACAGATTGAGCTAGCCCCAAAGTAAGTTCTTATTAAAGACTTGTGTTATGGGATACTAACTCAACGATACTATATTTTATAACAAATACATATATAGATAAACATCCAAGATATGATTTACATTCTTGAATTTTTTTCTATTTGTAAAGTATAAGGAATAAAATGATTGGCGTCGCTACTGTGCCTAGTGTGCCCCCTTAATTTGCAGAGTATAGTATTTAATTGTACAGGGTGTAAAGGGAATGTGAAATTTGTAGTAAATCTCGATTATATTTTTTTCGCATTCACTTTGCCTCTGGGGGAGAAATTTGTTCAATACCATGTATTGATAGGTCAAGTTTTTTAAATTATTCACTTTTTTGTTACATCCTGTATAGTTAAGAAAAATTTTAGTTTAAATATTTACAACTTTTTTTAGGCTCTAAAATTAAACTCCGCATTTTTTTTTTGCATCTTTATACACATTTTTTTGTCGTGGAACTCGAAATCTTCGCTTAAAGTAATTTAATTAGGCTTAAGGGGGAACAGTAGGCACAGTAGCGACGCCAATCATTTTATTCCTAATACTTTACAAATAGAAAGGAATTCAAGAATATAAACAATACAAGCCTTAGTAAATAACCTGAAGTATTTTTTGAATCATGTTTATTACTATCGGAATCAGTGAGAATTATGAGAATCTGATTACCGCCAAAAACGGCCGTTTTTGGCGGTTATCACTTTTTCTCTCAATGACTAATTCTCATAATATCAAAACATGATTCCAAAAATACTTCAGGTTATTTACTAAGGCTTGTATTGTTTATATTCTTGAATTTCTTTCTATTTGTAAAGTATTAGGAATAAAATGATTGGCGTCGCTACTGTGCCTACTGTTCCCCCTTAAGAATACATTTGTATGATTTAGCTTAAAAAATATCGCTTTAGCTCAAAGTTGTGTTGGATAATTTATAGTTTTGTTTAAATTATGTAACACACTACCTACAGTCTGCCATACATCAAGCGAAATTAATGCAATTCCAAAAGGCCGTGTGGTTCCCGGCAGAGTAGAATAGGACCCAAGTCTTCCCGTGGATGTCGTAGAAAGCGACTTACATCAAAGAGACCTCTTGAACCCGTCTGGCCAGCGTGGAGAGTGCAGGCCAAATCCTCTGACTTCTCTGGCTCTAGTAGTACAGAGAGGGTCATGCTCCTGCAGTGGAGACTAAAAAAGACCTGATGATGATGATGATGATGATGAACACTAACCCTTCAAACGATCAAAACAATCCGCCAAAATGAACAACTTTTCCTATGTTTGTTTGTTTTTCGTATGTGTAAGTGGCCAACACTGGTGTCAGATTTTTCAAGCTGCCTTAAGGCATCTGACAAAGCTTACTTACTTACTTACGTTTCCTATAAGACCAAAGCTGGGAAATAATAATTTAACATATTTTTAACAAAAAACAAAAACCGACTTTAACACTATCAATTTGTTTGAATACGCATAAGAATAGAATGGAAATAAGTGTAAACCGAACGGCATGCGTGTAATTTTTTATTTTTATTTTTTGTGTATTTTTTCAAAAAGCGCTCGACACTTTTCGATAAAAATTTAATGGGACCATTAGCAAAGACAATATAGGTAATACTAACGTAATAGACTGCCCACCTCATACAAAAATATTGGACCAAATTAAGGTTGCGAAAAGTAGGCGAATGTATGACGCAGGAGAGTTGCTTGCTACTCAATACTAGATGGCGGTAATCTGCGTGAGTCTTTAACTTACTAAATATACGGTGTCATTTATAATTTTATGCCTAAAATATTGTTTTGATTTTTAATAAGATATATTTTGTGTATCATCTTTTTATATTCTCATACGGTAGATACAATGTTGTGTAGTTTCGAGTGGCGCCATCTATACGAGTCTCTGAGAACAAATCGTACGATTAAGGCGTTGAGACCACATGCCATTAGTAAAGTCATCATCATCATTTCGTGTAGGTGACACGGTCAGGACGACCATGTACACAATTACCTATCGAACAACAATAGAATTTCTTAAATCGGTCCAGGCGTCTTCGAGAAATCGGGAAACATACATAAAAAAATGATTCCGATGAATTGAGAACCTCCTCATTTTTTGAAGTCGGTTAAAATAAATTGACATACTTATTCATACAAATTGTCGGGACGGCCGAACACTTGTATGAAACTGTCGTACTTAATAAAGTCGTAATTTTAATAGTTAAAAATTCCTATAGGAAAAGTTCTCCATTTTGAAGGGCTGATTTGATGGTTTGAAGAATAAGGGTGTTCTTACTCATCATCATCAGGTCTTTCTAGTCTCCACTGCAGGGGCACGACCCTCTCTGTACTACCAGGGCCATATATTAGCTTGCATGAGTAGTCAGAGGATTTGGCCTACACTCTCCACGCTGGCCAGGCGGGTTGGAGAGGTCTCTTTGATGTTTATTAGCTTTGTTTAGCTTGTGTTTCCTAAGTCGCCTTCTACGACATCCACGGGAAGTGAGTGGTCCTATTCTACTCTGCCGGGAACCACACGGCGTACTATACCTTGTATACAGGATATTATGGTAAATCCCGTTGTTCGGTAAAATAAGGAGCGTGTGCCCAGCACTTGGTCGAGAATGCTGATGATAGGTATTACGAACAATTAAGAAAAAAAAACGCTTGATCCGTGGTCCACTGTATGTATCTATTTATACTGAGTGTAACAAAAAAGGCGAAATTATAATTAAATGCATCATGTATTCATGATATTGAATAATTTTCCCGTTGGTAAATCTATTGAAAAATAAAAAACAAACAATTTGAGCAATGGGTTAGACAATAGTAAATTACCGCCTTAAAGAAGTTGTTTTGTTTTATTAAATGTACTTTGGTAAACAAAGGTTACAAATATTTTATTTTCCAACAACACCTTTAAAAAAATATTTTTATTTTATTGTGCTTCCACGGAAGACCAGTGTTGCCGACTGTTGTAGGTATGATAGTTAGCAATGTATGTTGAGTGGAACTCACTTTCAGTGGTTTAAATATAACTGTTTAATTTTTATTTTTACAAAATTGGTGAACTGAACTAACTTAATGTTAACTATTGTTATTGTACTGTACCGTTTGTAAATCACTGAATAAAGGTTTTTCTATTCTATTCTATTCTAAATATCTAAGTTGGTGTCACCGTAGTACATATATCTATATGGTTGGTTTTTAGCTTTTTGCCTAAAAGATTATACAAATTATTACTACATAAAATTTAGGTAACAAAAATAAAAAAAAATATCATATCATGAAGTGCTCTTCATACAATTTCGCCTTTTTACACCATGAATGTTTAAAGTAAGTAAGTACTTAACTAATTAGGTATTTTGTATAATTTATACAACAGAAGTGTATATTTATGGTCTAATTATGAGATCTGCATTTCATATGTGTCTTTTTATAATCTACGCTAATGCGTAAATATCACAAATCGTACGCTTTATTTTTTTTACTTTGGCATTTTTATATGTTTAACCTAAAATGTTACTCATCCTAAATTATAAAACATATTATTATAATATGTTCACTATACTATGTTAGTATTATGGTGGCTCCACACATGGCTAATTTTGTGTTTGTGATTAGATGTTCGCGTATTTGCCACAATTTTTTACCTATGGACAAATAGGCGATATCACCGGCTACACTTGGAGCCAAATACAAAAAATAAGGTATTTGCCACCAGAAAGTAAATTAGCCGTACAAAATGGACGTTGCACTGGCAGCTGGATTTTATTATATAAATGCATGTTACTATATACATTATAGGTTATAAAGGCGGTCTGCCCGTACTGGTCGACAATTCGCGCGCTTATGAAGCCGACCACGTGTGGCCAGTATATTTGCTTGTTTGCCTATTTGTCTCCTTTGATGTGTCTCAAAAAAAAACCGACAGACGTTCGGTAAACCGTATTTGTTATTGGCTGTATTTGTCAAATAGGCAAATATGGCAATAATTTTGGCAAATATACTCTCCACACATGAAAGTTATTTGACAAATATAACAAATATCCAAATACAAATAGCCATGTGTAGAGCCACCATTAGGTATGCGTTGCCTTTCAGGATACCAATATTTTTTTTCAATACAATAGACTCAATTGTGACTTAATTTTACGGCGTTTAGTTTCACCATCCACTAGACTACGAAACTCAATGAGTACCTACTAAAAACTTTTTTAAAACTGTTACATTTACCTACATTTAGGTTAACGTTGTAAAATAAACTTTCTATTCAATTATGCTTCGTATTTTATTGGAGATCTGTGCCACAGGACCAGCCTTTTACAGGCTCCACTCTACCAATCTGAGACTTTAATTTATATGGTTGCTTGTTGAAGTGTCCTCAACATGTAACATTATAAAAAAAAAATACCCACTTTGTAACTTTAGATCATCATCATCATCAGGTCTTTCTAGTCTCTACTGCAGGAGCACGACCCTCTCTGTACTAACAGAGCCATATACCAGCCTGAGTAGTCAGAGGATTTGGGCTACACTCTCCACGCTGGCCATACAGACGGGTTGGAGAGGTCTCTTTGATGTTAATAAGCTTTGTTTAGCTTGTGTTTCCTTTCGCCTTTTACGACATCCACGGAATGACTTGGAGTGGTCTTATTCTACTCTGCCGGGAACCACACGGCGAACTTTAGATTACTATAAATATATTCTTATCTTTTTAGTGTTGTTGTATTTCGGTCAATAGTAGGTATTGTTATTTATTTAGCTCCGTTGAAGTTCCTCAGTCCACCCAGGTTAGATTCTTAAATTAGTACAGACATAAAATATATTTTTAGGTTTATTTATTAATCAATCCCTCTTCTTTCTACTCATAAACAAAGATCAATAAAATAAACGAGATGTAAAATTTTACTAGTGACACAATCATACTGCAGTTCTAAAAAACTACTGAACTGATCATCTAGATTTATGCAATTACTTATATTTTCTTATGAAATATGGCACATATGTTTAGAAGCGATGCAACTCAGAGCATAATATAAAATATATTGGCACAATTATAACCTCTTTTTTAAAATATCCTCTTTATTTTAAGTCGGTTAAAAAGTATTTCCTGATACTAACACCACCTATGCTGACATTTTATAGATAGCAAAAACAAAACGCAATTTTCGTTCAAAAATTACGTTTCCGATCTTTTCGATCTTTGACAGCCAACAACTTGACAACACAATGTTTTCGCGCATATTTCCGAACGGGTAACTGTCAAAAATTTACAAATACCTATTGAACATATTTATCACAAAAACACAAAAAATACATGAATAACGCTTAAAATAGACAAATCACCGCTTAAAATGCCTCTTATACGATCCGCCAGTTTTAATTTATTTATCGAAATCCTAGTGCGAGTGATTTTACTGTCAACTTTTTGGTAAGTTTCGGTCCATATGCTACGTGTTACATTTCATTGTATTTGAAAACACTAAATTCACAAATTCTATGAGATTATTCCTATTTTCAGCCACAAACATCTAGTTCCGAGTATAACTTACGTATTCTTTTCACATTTTCCCTAAAATCATATAGTTTTGTTTTATAAAATATTCCGAAAAAATTAGTGATTTTCATGTTTGATTATGATGTTAATAAGTCAAGGGAAGACGCGTAAAGACGAATTCTTCGGTTAACCTTGTGAATTTACAAACAAAGCGATTGAAATGCTAATGAGGGACGTTTTGAGTTCAAAATCGACTGATTAGTATAATTATCTCTTATCTTTACAAGTAGGTATAATAGCTAATGTGACGTTTATTACAGCATCAAACAAATCCGCGCTTACTTATCAAATGTCTATTACATTGAGCAAATGCAGGAAAAGTGTGCATAATCTGAATGACAACAATTTTTACTCCCCACATTAAAAACATGCTTTTTCCCTCTTTTACCAGTAATCAATATTTTTTTCTTTTGGCATAGCATCATCACATTGTTTCGAGCTCCGTGGCGCAGCGGTCAACACGCCGGCCTGTGACACGGATGGTCCGGGTTCGATCCCCGGTCAGGTCAAGATGGAAAATAATCTTTTTCAGATTGACCTGGGTCTTGGATGTTTATCTATTTAAGTATCTATTATAAAATATAGTATCGTTGAGTTAGTATCCCATAACACAAGTCTCAAACTTACTTTGGGGCTAGCTCAATCTGTGTGATTTGTCCGTATATATTTATTTATTTAAGGATGCCACCAAAAGGTGGCACTTGAGCTATCAAAGGCCTCGTTTTAGTCTTCACTGCAGGAGCACGACCCTATATTATCCTAGCAGCAGTCAGGGGATTTGGCCTACACTCTCCACTCTGGCCAGACGGGTTGGAAACGTCTTTTTGATGTTTATAAGCTTTATTTACCTTGTTTCCTAAGTCGCCTTCTACGACATCCATGGGAAGTCTTGGAGTGGTCCTATTCTACTCTGCCAGGAACCACAGGACTTATTAAAAATTGATCTTTTTTTAGTTACATGGAAACTATGACACCGTTCATCAGAGAAATTCTACCAATGGACATGTCTGACTGTATGCACCCGAGGAGAGACTCCTACGTGCCCAGCGGGACTTTATGGGCCATAGTACTGTCCGTGCCGTTTACACTGTCACTCTTAGCCTGGGCTGTTTGTAATGACTGCAACGATGCGTTGGAGGTAAGTTGTTTCCTATACTTTTGTTAGTGGCCAATACAGATGATGAATTTTCTTTTTTATGCTATGGAAAGTCCTAAAATAAAGGCACATCGCAAAAAGATCGCCATGCTAAACTAAAAACCCTTTTAGTTATTACAGTTTTAAAAGCCCATTTTTTGGGCGATACCAATACGCTCCCCTGAAAATGCTAGTGAATCGTGACGTCATAGTTTTGTAAAATGTATGGGATGTATGAGTAACTTGTTCGGCAGCTATATTAAATATTACTTTTTTAGGTTATCACAATGATCTAATAGAAATAAATGCTTCATATTTAGAAGAATTGTATGTGTAATGGTAATATTTATTTTTAATTTTTTCATTCTTTTAAAATAGACTTGCCCAACCAACTTTAAAAGGTTATTTAGCGTGGTAAATCGATATCAAATTGAAAGTGTACTTTTATAGTCTTTTTAGATAGATTTTGATATAATATGAAACATTTTTATGAATCTTAATACCCAGTCATTTGACGAGCTCCGTGGCGCAGCGGTCAACACGCCAGGCTACTACACGGATGGTCCCGGGTTCGATCCCCGGTCAGGTCAAGATGAAAAACGATATTTTTCAGATTGACCTGGGTCTTGGATGTTTATCTATATATGTATTTGTTATAAAATATAGATCGTTGAGTTAGTATCCCATAACACAAGTCTCGAAAAAAAATCTAATAATATGGCTGAGGAAATGAAATCTCTATGTAAGTAAATAACGTTGAATAACCCACTTAAGGCGCTCAAATAGTAACACTAGCGCCACCCAGCAATTAAATTCCTTAAATCATAAATTGTATCGAATTTTAAAAATCTAACAAGTGCAAAACTACTAAATTACTTATAGAATTTTTTGTATGTTACACAAGTAATTTACTAGTGCCATATTTAAAGAGAAAAATCGATTAACGCCAAAAGTGGCCACTTTTGGCGTTAACCTGTTTTTCTCTTAGTTTATCAAACGAATATTAGTGGAAATGAATACAAACAAGTAATTTACTAGTTACATACTTGTTAGATTTTTAAAATTTGATATACCCAGCCAGCAATTAATTCTTTTAATCCTAAATTAAGGATTGAAAGAATTAATTGCTGGGTGGCGCTAGTGTTACTATAGGAGCGCCTTAAAGGATTCTCAAGGCCAGAATGTAGGCTTTACTTATTTGAGTTTCCGTGTATTTTAGACCTCATTGTTGCATCCCATTAGGAAAAATAGCAGTCAAACTCACTCGAAATGTTCGGATAATCGAAAAAAAAAGTGGTATACAGAATTGAATGAATGAATGAGTGATTTATTTGAAAACACACACAGTAAATAAAAAACATAAAACATTTAACAATAAAGATAATTTATAAATAGTCAGTTATCATGATTATGGCAGGTGTCCGAGCCTATACAATAACCCAGTATAAGACCACCCACATTTCACCCCATAACCCATTATTTTTCTCCATTAAAATACAATAGCTCCACCTCCGGCCAAGACCTGTTCAAGGGCGTATCATGCATTGATATTCCCAGGACCGGGTCCTGGCTGGAGACCTACACTACATCAACTTCTCCAAAGGGCCTCTACGTGTTGGATCTGTATCCCCACGCAAGCCTCTCAAAGGACCGGGGTAACACCCGTGACCCAAAAAGAAGATAATTTTATGACATTGAGTCTGTCTTCACATAGGTCAAAACTAGTGTTGACAGCTGTCCCGATTTGTGCGGGACGTCCCGAATTTTAGGGGTCTGGGGACACGTCCCGATTTGTACTTGATCGGGACGCTAAATGTCCCGATTAATCAAAAAATTAAACGGTTACGTAAATTTTACTCCTTACATCACTATGTCAATTGCAAAATAGCGGTACGTGGTCGCCATTCGAGAACCTTTTAGCTCCATCGGCCATCGGTTCTTCGTGCTATGTGTCCCGCCCACTGCCACTTCAAATAGCTAATCCGCTGGGCTATGTCGGTGACTTTGGTTCTTCTACGGATCTCCTCGTTTCTGATTCGATGTCGCAGAGAAACACCTAGCATAGCTCTCTCCATAATATACCGAGCATTGTAATGCTATTTAAAAACCATTTAATATATATCAAATATTTGGTTTTTTATGCCTGTATTTTAAAAAAAAAATATGTAAATTATTAATTTGGCTGTATCCCAACTTCCCAATCCTAATCCCAACTAATATTATAAATGCGAAAGTGAGTTTGTTTGTTTATTTGTTTTTTGTTACGCTTTCACGCCGTATCTACTGAACCGATCATCATGAAATTTTGCATACACATAGGTTAGGGTACCGAGAAGGACATAGGCTATATATGACGCGGGCGAAGCCGCGGGTAACAGGTAGTTTATTTATATAATGACAAATCACACAAATATACTTATTTAAAATGTATCTCAAAACTATTTTTCAATATTTTTCAGGTCTTGCTAGCATGGTCTTTGGCTCTTGGACTAAATGGGGTGCTGACAGATATTATGAAGTTAATAGCAGGTAAAAATTATACTCATCATCAGGTCCCTATCAGTCTCCACTGCAGGAGCACGACCCTCTCTGTACTGCCAAAGCAGTCAGAGGATTTGGCCTACACTCTCCACGCTGGCCAGACGGGTTGGAGAGGTCTCTTTGATGTTTATAAGCTTTGTTTAGCTTGAGTTTCCTAAGTCGCCTTTTACGACATCCACGGGAAGATTTGGAGTAGTCCTATTCTTCTCAGCCGGGAATCACACGGCTTAAAAAAAAAGAAAAAAATTATACTAGGTAAACATTACTGTCATCTCTTCTATGGAGTCGTAGAATGGCAATATTTGTACATACTTTATATGGGATTTTATTTTGCATAAGGTAAAATAGCATTGTGAATGCAAAATAAAATCCCATATAAAGTATTGTATGGCTTCCTACACTTTAGTTGATTTCCAAATTCATTGCAAAATGAGTTGAAATAAAATACCGCACTAGAAAAGTGGGGTAGTTGTGTTGGGTGAAGCAAGCCTAGATGCGTGTAAGAGGAATGGGATATATGGTGGAGAAATTCGGCGCCGGGGCTTGAAGGTAATTGGCAACGCATAGATCGTACTGAGATCTAGACGCAGTTCAAGTCCTGCCCGCGTGGAATTTTTTCACCATTTCTTATTTTTTTTTATTTAATAAATATTTGTATATATTAAATATTATTCCAGACCAGACTTCATACGTGAATGACCCGTATTTTACATATTATGTTATATTACGTTATGTTATATTATGTTAACATCTCACGTTAGTTTTAATCATATTAAATATGTTTTAACCAGCGCTTTGCAACTATGATTGCCCGTTCGTTTGCCTCATTGAGATCCTGCATAGTGCAAGAAGTTTGGTTTTCTGGGCACACCAAAATGTGATCCATAGACTGGACAGCACCGCAGTCGCATTCAGTATTGCTGGAGAAACCCCATTTTGCTCTATTTTCTTTGTATCTGCCAACACCCCGCAGTCTATTTAAAGACTTCCAGACTGGCCAGGGCAGACTGCCACCCGGTGGTAGTTTCTCAGCAGGCGGTAACTGGTTTGGTAATGGCTGGTATTTGTTTAGCCATTGTTTCACTCTGACCTTAGGGACTTCTTTGATGCATGTACTAGGTTGCCTCAAGAAACTATTATTGTCATTATCATCAGCCTATACTCGTCATTATTGTCATCATATTCCATGCGTCCTGGTTTTTGTTTTTTGTATGTGTATTTGTGACTAACACTGGAGTCATATTTTTCCAGCTGCCTAAAGGCATCTGACATAGCTTAATAACTGCAATCTACTTAATCTCATCTTATCTATTACGACAGTCAACGACTGAACGTGCCTTCCAAAGCAAGGAGAGCTCGAGATATTTCATGCCACTCGCGGTCACCCATCCAAGCAGGAACTGCGCCAGGTTGCTTAACATGCGTTAACGCTAACAATGCTCACGCCCACTAGACCATCGGGATTCCCGGTTGCCTCCTCAGTGGTAACGCTTCAGAGTCCAGGGTCCGCTTCCTATCCTAGATTTGACGAGGTTACTGGTTGTTACACTGAGCGCCGTGTGTGTGGTTCCCGGCAGAATGGAATAGGACCACACTAAGTCTGCCCGTGGATGTCGTAGAAGGCGACTTAGGTAATACAAACTAAACAAACTTTATTAAGAGTCTACTGGACGCGCATGTCTCCATACAAACGGAAAAAGGGAATTGTGGCAATATTTGATAATTTTGCAGTAAAATTAAGCATTTAATCTCATTATAATCTACGTACGTTCCTATACAGCTTGGTTAAAATACCAATGGTTTGAGAATTACAAGCCTTTTCAAATTTGTAAGGAAATCTTTAGAGGCGTATAATTCTCGAACATTTGATAATTTAACCAAACTGTATAGGAAGAAACGTACGTAGATTATAATGAGATTAATTGATTGGATGCTTAATTTTGCCCTAAAATTATCAAATATTGCCACAATTCCCTTTTTCCGTTTGTATGGAGACATGCGCGTCCAGGCGACTCTTAACATCAAAGAGACCTCCAACCCGTGTGCTAGAGTGTAGAGCATAGATTTAAAAAATCGTCTTTCTTGTGTCGTGTGTAGGCCAAATCCTCTGACTGCTCTGGCTAATATATGGCTCTGGTAGTACAGAGAGGGTCGTGCTCCTGCAGTGGAGACTAGAAAGACCTGATGATGATGATGATGATAACATTATTCAAACTTACGCGACATAACATTTTATATTCTTTCATCATATATCGACGAGCTCTGTGGCGTAGCGGTCAACACGCCTGCCTGCGACACGGATGGTCCCAGGTTCGATCCCGGTCAGGTTAAGGTGAAAAATGATCTTTAGGGGTCACGCTGCAGTGGTCTTCCGTACTTCAGAAGGTACGTTAAGCTGGTGACCCGAGGCTCATCTAGCGTTTGGTCTACCTATTGGGTTACGGAAGTCACGGCACTCTCTCTGTGTCATCATCCTCATCACCAGGTCTTTTTAGTCTCCACTGCAGGAGCACGACCCTCTCTGTACTACCAGAGGCATATATTGACGATGACGAGCTCCGTGGCGCAGCGGTCAACACGCCGGTCTGTGACACGGATGGTCCCGGGTTCGACCCCCGGTCAGGTCAAGATGAGAAATGATATTTTTCAGATTGACTTGGGTTTTGGATGTTTATTTATATATGTATTTGTTATAAAATATAGTATCGTTGAGTTAGTATCCCATAACACAAGTCTTACATAAGAACTTACTTTGGGGCTAGCTCAATCTGTGTGATTTGTCCGTATATATTTATTTATTATTTATATATTTATTATTATATTAGCCAGAGCAGACAGAGGATTTGGCCTACACTCTCCACGCTGGCCAGGCGGGTTGGAGAGGAATAATGATTTCTAATTGCAGGGCGACCCCGACCAGATTTCTTCTACCGGTGCTTCCCAGACGGGGTAGAGAAGCCCAATCTAGCGTGTACCGGAGACCCTTGGGACGTCATGGAGGGTCGGAAGTCCTTTCCTAGCGGTCATAGCAGTTGTAAGTATCAAAATTAATAAACACGCCGTGTGGTTCCAGGCAGAGTAGAATAGGACCACTCCGAGTCTTCCCGTGGATGTCGTAGTCGACTTAGGAAACACAAGCTAGACAAAGCTTGTAAACATCAAAGAGAGAGAGCGTGGAGGGTAGCCCAAATCCTCTGTCTGTTCTAGCTAATAGGCTCTGGTAGTACAGAGAGGGTCGTGCTCCTGCAGTGGAGACTGGAAGGACCTGATGATGATAATATACACGGTAAAATAATAATTGTTTTGGACCCTGTAAGGAGTGATACCAGTGCTTCTCAGACGGGGTAGAGAAGCCCAATCTAGCGTGAACCGGAGACCCTTGGGACGTCATGGAGGGAGGGAAGTCTTTTCCTAGCGGTCAAATCAGTTGTTAAGTATCAATATATAAATATTTAAGGCCAAACCACACAGATTGAGATAGCCCCACAGTAAGTTGTAGTTGAGGAGCCCGATGGTCCAGTGGGTAAGCATTATTAGCGCTTACGTATGTTGAGCAACCTGTGGCGCAGTCCCCTATTGGATAGGCGACCGCAAGTGGCATCAGAATATGTTGAGGTCCTCCGTGCTTCGGAAAGCCCGTTAAGCCGTTGGTCCCGGCTGTCATCATTGATGGCAGTCGTTAAGCTATGTCAGATGCCTGTAGGCAGCTTGAAAAATCAGAGTGTTGGCCACTTACACACACAAAGAAAAAAGGAAAAGTAAGTTGTGAACTTATGTCGTAGGATACTTACTCAACGATACTATATTTTATAATAGCAATAATAGATACTTGGGATGTTATGGAGGGACGGAAGAGGGAAGTCTTTAACAAGGGGACATAGCAGTTGTAAGTATACAGGGATTTATGTATTAGGAATTATGTACACCGTGTGGTTCCCGGCAGAGTAGAATAGGACCACTCCAAGTCTTGTAGATGTCATAGTCGACTTAGGAAACACAAGCTAAAAAAAGCTTGTAAACATCAAAGAGAGAGAGCGTGGAGGGTAGCCCAAATCCTCTGACTGCTCTAGCTAGAAGGCTCTGGCAGTGCAGAGAGGGTCGTGCTCCTGCAGTGGAGACTAACAAAGACTGATGATGATGTATTGAAAATACTTCTTCCAGTGCCATTTTATTTGCTCGGCCTCACCTTGGCCTGGCTGTGTAGTCACCTCGGAGTCCTCTCCAAGCGACACTTAAGGGTTATCTAGATCTGGCTAATATATGGCTCTGGTAGTACAGAGAGGGTCGTGCTCCTGCAGTGGAGACTCTTTTCTTTTTTTTCTTTTTTTAATTAATAAATAAATAAATAAATATATAGGGACATGTCACACAAATTGAGCTAGCCCCGCAGTAAGTACGAGCTCCGTGGCGCAGCGGTCAACACGCCAGCCTGCGACACGGGGGTCCCGGGTTCGATCCCCGGTCAGGTCATGATGGAAAAACGATCTTTTTCAGAATGACCTGGGTCTTGGATGTTTATTTATTTAAGTATATATTATAAAATATAGTATCGTTGAGTTAGTATCCTGCAACACAAGTTCACAACTTACTGCGGGGCTAGCTCAATTTGTGTGACATGTCCCTATATATTTATTTATTAAAAAAAAAAACTATTTTTATGTCATAAGACGGCAATCGAGCAACCGGGTCATCTGATGGTAAGTGATCACCGCTGCCCATGGACAACTGCAACTCCAAGGGTGTTACAAGAGCGTTGCCGACCATTATTTTTCCCTCCCCAGAGGGGGAGAGAGGATGGGCCTCCAGCCGGATAGGAGAGCCCTCTCGCTCACCGAACGAAGCATAGAAGCGGTAAAGCTACTACTCGAACGTCGATTTTCTGTGAGAGTGTGGTACTTCCCTGGACGAGCCGGCCCATTCATGCTACTAGCAAAAGTGAATTTTGCCGGTAGCTACCAAAGCCAAAAGACTAACAAAGGCCTGATGATGATGTATTAAAAATACTGCTTCCAGTGTCTTTCTGTTCACTCGGCCTCGCCTCGGCCTGGCTGTGTGGTCGCCTCGGTGTGCTCTCCAAGCGGCGAGGCAGTTCCTTGAGAATACTGGCCTGCCTCGCGCCTCTGGTAGTAGCAGCTTGCGTGGCCATGTCAAGGAGCTGTGACTACCATCATCATTGGCAAGGTAATTAACCCCTAAAATGTAAGGAGTTGCATTTTGACACATAATATGTACATAATCCCAACTAATCTCAATCCCAACTAATATTATAAATGCGAAAGTGAGTTTGTTTGTTTGTTACGCTTTCACGCCGTATCTACTGAACCGATCATCATGAAATTTTGCATACACATAGGTTAGGGTACCGAGAAGGACATAGGCTATATATTACGCGGGCGAAGCCGCGGGTAACAGCTAGTAATAAATAATTAAAATATACAAAGTGGAAGGGACATACCCCTAACAAATCGAACCACGGGCTACACTAGATCACTTTAGTATAACGAAATTAAATAATATTCAAAAAACAAAAAAAAATTACCTCACCATACAAATCGTCAGGCGGCTGCGCACTTTTGTATGGAAATACCGAAATTTATTTTTGTTTTTTCGCTGTTATTTTAATTTCATAATACTATTATGACCTAGTATAGACCGTGGGACGATTTATTACGGATATGTCCCTTCCACGTTGTATTTATTATATCATTATATTTATATGAATATTTTAAATATATTCGGTAAATAGGTATATATATTTTTTAGGGTACCGTGCAAAAAATTAAAAACGGAACCCTTATAGGATCACTCGTGCGTCTGTTTGTCCGTCCGTCCGTCTGTCACAATCGATTTTCTCCGAATCTACTGAACCGAGTAAATTTACAATAAAATGTAATGTATTAAATGTATGGAATAGTCAAAATTTTTGATTTCCCAGCATTGACCCCATAGGAAAAGTTATTATACATATAGTCGAGGGCCATGTTACATACACTCTGTATAAATGTACGAAATAGGGATATATTTATACCCCTGAGTCACAGCGTGCGCGTAGTACCAAACCAACACTACTATTCATGGATAAAAATTCAGTGATTGATTGAAAAATTATTTTGGTGAGATTATATTTTTATTTTTATATATGTGTAATAATTTTCAGACATCCTCGTGGGCTCTACCCTAGGTTTTGTCATCGCCATATTCTGCTACAGACAGTTTTACAACCCTCTTTCATCAGAATACGCAGGCATACCGTATGTAGTCTCCAATAATTTAACTAAATATGTCAGTGGAAAACCTGATATTAGCCCAGTGAAGGACAACAAAGAGGTTGAGTCTACCCCGTTGCTGAATGGAAGGAAAGAAGATAAGTGGATATAAATTGTCTAAAAGACAACCTTGTATATCGAATGAGGGACATATGAGTTTATCGGAATGCCTTTTGGTTCACGATTTTTATTTGCCACCTCAACGGTGCTACAAATTTGTACAGCTTATCTTATATAACACATCATGCTTATTGAAGATGATAAAGAGGCCTTCTCATTAAACGAGTAAGCCCATATTTATACGTAGTAAAACTTAGTTCTGTGTTAATCGACTTGGAGTCATATCATTATAAGTAACCTGTAACTGTATATCTGTGGCGCCGCGGTGGTGGTAAAAATGTACCTCGTTGAAGTATTATCTACTTAAAGATTGTATTTATGATGTAAGAAAATTATGAAAAAAATATATTTATTTACCATTGGATTGGAAATTGCTAGAGATAGATATAGTTAAATTGTATGTTATCAAAAATTGAAGAAACAAATATTACTTATTTGTTTGGAAAATTGCAAAAAAAAACGTAAACGTAAGAATGCATAGCACCGTAAACTCCGCTCTGTATTTTATATAATTGGTTCCCGGTTGCATTCTCAGTAGTGTTACGAAGTATGGAGACCGCTTAGTTTTTAACTATTTTTACTGTTGGATACCCCAACAGTAAAAATAGTTAAAAACTAAGTTATGTTGTATGTGTAAATTATGTTATATGTGTTAGGGTACTTTAATCCTTGGAACCACCGAACCATCCCGCCAACATGAATATTTTTTAAATGGGTCCAAAGTTGTAAATAAAAAAAAATTCTTCATTTTCATACAAAAGTGTTTGGTCGGCCCGGCAGACTGCATGAAAATTACGATTTTTTATTTTATTTCCATTATAGTTAGGTCCCATATGAAAAGATGTCATGTTAACGGGCTGGTTTGATCGTTTGAAGGATCAGAGTGTTCACCGTAACTCCAAGTTCATGAAGTATGAAGAATGCAGGAATTACCAAATAAGGTTTATTTATCTCAACCAGTGAGAAAAACAGATCTCTAGGGAAATAATAGTGAGATATTAACAGGTATAGGTTTTAATTTAATTATATTATTTAATATGTGATTCGTCCGTTTATATTTAATCAGCAAGTGATTGGTATTGGTGATTTTTGTATGAAATGTTCAATTCCATTTTATACATTTTATTTCTTTATAAGTTCCAAAGGAAAAATTACTATATCATCAATATATTGTCTCTTGAACACTACACATTTAAATAGTAATTTTAAAGGGGCTGTTAAAATTTATCACTAAGATAAACAGGTATATTTATTTATATAGAAACTATATTGTGATTATAAATAATGACGATCGTTATTATTTATTTATATTATTATTTTTATTTAATCGAATCGTAACTTATAAATTTAAATAGTTATTTATTTTAATTAGTTATGGTAACTACACATTTGTGTGCCAATTATGTTTTGTTTGCAGAATTTTATTTTGTAATATTAAATGTATTTTACTTTTATTTTATTTAAAGTTAATTTGAGTTTAATGTGTTGTGATTGTTTGTAATGGTTAATAAATATTTAAATTATTGTGTTTATCTGAAATGCTTAATCGAGACGCCAGCACGACGAAGTCCAGTGATTTTATTCAGTCAATATATTTTAATCATTTGTACAAATATTCCTAACATGTGATGTTTGGTTACCGGTTTTAGCATTTATACCTATACATAATAAAATAAATAATATTATATTTTAACTGAGGTAGTATCTTAGAATCAAAGTTCCTTTATTTTTAATGTTTAGTAATTTTCAGCTACATAGCTGATTGGCACAGAAATTGGCTGAAAAGCGTCTAATAAGAAACCTGCTTTTGTTTCAGTATCTAGATTTTTAGCTAAAATGTCCATAAATGAATGTGACTTTGATTATAATAATGACTTAATCAAAATGTTTTCATATCAAAGCCAATAAATATTTTTACATTATAATATATTCCATTATTTTGTTTGTTTTTAGACATCCAAGAATTATTATTTTACTTTAGTTTTAAAGATATTACACAAAAATTAAAAGTATTTTGGTATGTCCAGTCGAAAAGAAGGGAAAATCAAAATCGAAACAAAACACAAATGTTCCGTAAAGACAAAAAAAAATTATGGGTTAAAATTTTGCCTACATTCATGCACATATTATTATATCTAAGAAACTACCGCGGCACTTTTAATGAGGTTTTAAGAAACTTAGTTTAGAAAAATTATAATTTGCTTGACTTATCGAGTTGACGTAACAATTACCATCATATTGATTTAGTACTTCGGTTTTTATAATTCTACTTGTATACGTAATTTATAATAATTAGTATAATTTGCCTCTGTGTGTGTGATGTTATTATTAATTTTAATAATTTTCGGGTTTAGATGTAAGTAAAAATTTATATAATTAAAATCAAATTGAAATATTTAAAGTATAAAATTGACTGTGTTACACATTGTATCAAATACATTAGTAGATAAAATAAGAAATTGATAAAAGACAAAAATATACCGTGCACAAAATAAATTAATATTAAAATTTAACTAATCACGACCAGAATATTTTAATACCTTTGTTAATAAAAACAATCATATTATATTAAATTAACTATAAAACATCCTTACATAATACAAAAAATAAGTAGCGACATACTTTCAGGTTTATATCATACAAATTAACGGCTTTTAATGACATTACAGTAAAATAACCTCTTAATTTACGTTCCTATTTAATGTATTGTAAAAATGTGTTAAATTATTAAAAAAAAAACAAATATTATTATAGTTATTACCATAAGGTGATAACAATGTCATGATTCTATTTAAAAAGTTTTGATATTCCAAAATTTTATTGTATGAAAATGTTCATATCAGAAATAAAAATCTTTAACACCACGGAAAAGTTTCTTTCTCTATCCATTTTTCCCTTTTGACCATGAGTCAATGACTTATATTTGCTAAAATGGCAAAATCCTCTGACTGCTCTGGCTAATATATGGCTCTAGTAGTATAGAGAGGGTCGTGCTCCTGTAGTGGAGACTAACAAAGACTTGATGATGTTAGATTGGCAGTGAAATGCTTTTAAACTACGTTATATTATATGATTCAGATACCCAAGCAGAGATGGTATTTTTAAGCATGGTATTTAGGTCATTTGCTGCATCAACTTTGTAAATTATTTTAATTAAATTTACTTGAAAAATCTTAAATGTGGTCCTGCCAGAGAGTAAATATCACATCATTTTACAGTAAGTAATATACTTTAACTCCAACAAAATGCAAAATCAACTGGGAACACGCCGTTCTAAAACACGATTGTTGTATAGACTAAGTTCTTCTTCTGTTTAATATTATGGCTTCCACCGAGATGTCAGTGATTCTGCCAATGTCCAATATATTGAGATACTAAGTATCGGTGTTGTACGGTAAGTTTTAACAAGTAGCATCAAAGATAGCGTATGTTCTTTGATGCCTCTTGGGAGCTTCTGGTGACAAATCTATACACGAGCATTTATAACACCAAACTACACCAATTTCATATTATAAAGTACACTAAAACCAATTTGCAAACCCTTGACTTCCCACCACAAACTCCATGGGCAAAGTTATTTAATTATATGGAATGACAGTTAAGGTGACGGGCTTTGTGTATACCTAAGAGAAATGGGATATGGTGGGGAAATTCGACGTCTGAGATTGAACCGCGGTGGCTGAATTGGTAAGCCGTAGTCATATAAAGACAAAGACGCAAGTTCACATCCCGCCCGCGTGGAATTTGTTCCAATATCTTACTTCTTAAGAGTCGCCTGGACGCGCATGTCTCCATACAAACGGAAAAAGGGACTTGTGGCAATATTTGTCAATATTGGGGCAAAATTAAGCATCCAATCAATTAATCTCATTGTAATCTACGTACGTTCCTATACAGTTTGGTTAAATTATCAATAGTTTGAGAATTAAACGCCTCTCAAGATTTCCATACAAATTTAAAAAGGCTTGTAATTCTCAAACTATTGGTATTATAACCAAGCTGTATATATAGGAACGTACCTACGTAGATTATAATGAGATTAATTGATAAAATGCTTAATATTACTCCAAAATTATCAAATATTGCCACAATTCGCTTTTTTCGTTTGTATGGAAACTTGCGCTTCGAGGCGACTCTTAAGAAGATTGACTAAGTACCTGTAAATTTTTATACAAAAAGCGATAACGCTTTCCATCCCTTAAACATAGTCCAATTTCAATATTTTTTTATACATTTTTGATAAATTGGAGAAGTAGGGCTGTACGTTTTGATATTTAAGATACCTATATTGTTTACAACAAAAGTTATGAGCGTCTAAGTAAATATCCAAATTTTTTACATAAAAAATACCCGGGACATTTTAATTTATTTAAATTAATCTAATTCGAATCAATAAAAAGGAAAACGGTTAGCCCTAGATTAAGGTGTGCTAAATCGAATGACGCCAAAATTTCCTCATTTCGTAAAGGTTTAGGGGGGTGGAAGAGTTACCGCTTTTTGTATGAAAATTACAGGTAGGTACCTAGTCGATAAGAATTCCACGCTAGTCTGGGAAAAAAGAAAAGACGTAGAATGTACCAGCTGTTTCTCTTCCCGCGCAGATCGTAAAAGCCGATCGAGGGAATGGGCGTAAGGAATCATGTCAATAGGCGATGCGGCTAGCAACCCATCACCAATTTTTTTATTTTCGCTATCGTTGCCACAGTAGCTATACACAGGACACAGGGTCATGCATGTGGTCTCAATCCCTTAAGGGTGCTCCTTGGTCAATTTCGACTATATTTAACCTCTATAAAAATGGTCAAACATAAAGCACAATACCCAAAAAAAACATATATTGTAGAATGGTTTTTAATCTTTACTTGCTGAGGAGGACTTTTTCTAGAGTTTATAGTTTTTTAGAAAATAAAAGTACCGCGTACATCTATTTTTATTGCAAATATTCATTAACTACGTAACTATTTGTCTTAAAGTCACGCAATTTTTATGTTCAATACAATACCAATCAACCTACAAACTCCCCCGAGGATTTTTTTATTTTACCGATTATTCTTCTTTTTAATATTAAATTTATGTTATTTCATATTTTGAATGCGCGCGGGCGACGCCGACGGGCGGCAGTCGACCGCTGACTTTCTGACGGGGAACTAAGGTTCAAAACTCGGCCCATATCCTGAAGGTCATTATCGCATGTACCAGCCTTAATCATACGATTTGTTCTCGCAGACTGAAATGAAATGAAATTTTATTCAAATTTGGATATCATGTATCGCTTTTTGAACGTCATATTTTTTTAAAATTTGCAAGATCTAAAAACTACTAGCGTTTCGGAAAGACCACTGTTGAGAAGAATACGCGGGAAAAACTCAGTCCAGTTTTAGACACACATAGATAGCATCACTTGTTGCTACACAACATTGAATCTACCATATTATGAGAATATAAAAGCATTATGCAAAAAGTATATTAAGTATTATTAAAAATTAGAACAACATTTTTGGCATAACATTTTAAAATTACATATCATGTTTAGTAAGTTAAGGCTAACCCTGATTACCGCCATCTAGTATCGAGTGGAAAGCAACTCTGCAGCGCCATACATTCGCCTACCTTAATTTGGTCCAATATTTGGCAGTCTAATGTTAGTAAATATTTTCTTTGACAGGGTGAATAAAAGTTAAAGCATTTATTCAATTCACAATCATACATTTATTCAAATAAAAAACTTAAATCATTTCAATCTAAATAATAATAACAGTACAAAATGATTTTATCATTATATCACAAAATAATTAATTCCATAATAAACGTAAATTTTTATGACTTGGTCGTTTTTTTAGCATTATTAAACGAATTTGATGGCGGAGTTTTAACACCGCCTTTAAAAAACCGTCGTTCTTATCTCTCTTTTAGAAAAAAAATTAAGCAAATGATTTGTAGTTATTGATTGGTATTAGATATAAACCAATGAAGATAATGATTATGTATAATAAGCTCATATTTATATAGGTTGTAACAGAAAGACGGAATAATATTTGTAAAACACTCAGTCTGTGAGAATTTAGACTTGTTTAAGTAATACTATATGTACATATTCGGGTATATATAAAACTTGAACTCTGATACAAATTGAGCAATCAGATCGTGTTTCTATGAAAAGTTTTGTTTTTCGCGTATCTGATTGGGCAAAGTTTTTTAATATAATGGGCCGACAACTTAACTTCAAATACTTATTATTTTGCATTTCTGTTAAAACCTGATAGCACATTAAAATATTACTATTTGACCACTTATAATTCAATAAGATTAATTTTGCTCATTCATTACACATTGATTTTAATTGGTATGACATTGGATGGACATGAAAAATATAATTTTAGTCTCTATTGTTTATTATAAATACCTATTAAATTCGGTATACATATCATAATATACAGGGTTGATCATAAAAAAAGTTAAAACATTTTAAAATGCCTAATTTAATAACACCTTATGACACAAACCATCGCGATATAAAAAAAGTTGATCTCTCATACATACACAGATGACAGATGATATAGACCAAACGGCTTAACCTTCCAAAGCAGCCCTCCTAACCATAACCACCTTATCTTACATTTTAGTCCAAAATTAGTTGATAACATATTCAGAATCAAGCCGACGTGGTCTACACGAGGCGTAAAGATCTTAAGCAAGAAATGATACCTACACTCAATATAGTAAAACATTCTGCTAGGTATCAGGCTGTCCGGATGTTTAATAAGCTACCGGCTGAGTATAAATGCCATAAGAAATTTAAAGCATTTAAGACAACATTGAGGGGCTTTTTGTTAAAAAAATGTTATTATAGCATAGACGATTTTTTTAATGACAATAATAGTTATAATTAATTTGACATTTTTTTTTCAATTTTATTGTTGACTAGCAGCCCTACCCGGCTGCGCCCGGACATATATTATACCTTAAAACCTTCCTCGTGAATCACTCTATCTATTGGTGAAAACCGTATGAAAATCCGTGGAGTAGTTTTTGAGTTTATCGCGAACAGACAGACAGACAGACGCGGCGGAGGACTTTGTTTTATAATATGTAGTGATATATAGATCAATAATTTTGTTTTATTCATTATTATTATTGTAATAGCATGTTAAAAATTCAAACACAATGTATATTGTTTTTATGAATATGAACTATGAACTGTCTACAATAATCTTTACTTTGGACCAAAATGTCAGATAAGGTGATTATGGTTAGAAAGGCAGACAAGCTCTCTTTATTAATACATGAACAACAACATTTTACAACAACTTACATCTAAGTATATTAGTTCCGACTTGGTGACATCTCATGTTAAGCAATATTGAGCTTAGATGGGTCACCATTTTTTGGCATTTAAATTAATAATACATTTACTGTAGCGTGAGCGAGGTGGTATGCTCGACCGCCAAAGGGAAGATCTTCCCTCAGGGAAAGGTGTGCGCACAAGTAGTAAGCCGTACGTCTAGACGACCTCTGTGGCCACTAGGCCAAAGGCGGTGTGACAGCCTGGCTTGACAATCACTACATTATCAAGCCAGGCTGTCACACCGCAGGTCGGTTCGATCCCCGGGCCACGATGTAAAATTATCTTTCTCAGATTGATCTGGGTCTTGGATGTATATCAATATATGTATTTGTTACGATGTCGAACTTACTTTGGTGCTAGGTCAATCTGTGTGATTTGTCCATAATTATATATCCCTGTAAACAGCCAACTGTGGAAACAGCCTTATCTTTCAAACCAGCCCGTAAAAATATGCAACTTTCCAATGGAACCAATGCTGGGCATTTAAAATATTTTTCGACATTTTCATACCAATGCAGAGCCGGCCGAACACTTTTTAATGAAAAAAAATTTATTTTTTAAATATCCCAACATAGGTCCCATATGAAATGTTGTTGTTTATGATGTTAGCTATCTAGTCCTATGAGCTGGTTTTTTTTACAAGTAACCCTGTATATTATACTAATATTATAAAGAGAAATACTTGTTTGTTTGCATTGAATAGGCACCGAAACTACTGGCCCGATTTTCAAAATTCTTTCAACCTATAGAAAGCTAATTTATCTGCCGGTGACATAGGCTATAATTTACGGAAAATTGCTAGTAATTTTAATTGCGCACACCTACCTTAGAGGGAAGATTTCTTACCTTTGTGGCGGTAGAGAAAGCAACCTCGCTCCCGCTACACTTACTAAATATTTACAATACAATTATAAATGCGTACAGGCTTCAAGCCAAGCTCATGAAAAACTGGAGTTACATGAAATCACTACTTCAATGCATACAGAGTAGACTTAGCCTATGGCCCGTCATACAGACCCTCGACATACCCTTTAAAGGTACGCGCATGCGTGTATTTTCATACAAAATACACACGAGCGCTTCAGCGGTTGGAAGCGCATACGGATTTTTGCGATGAGGCCCGGCATAATGTGCGCGTTCTTTACGCCTGTAGCACACAGCCGCGAATGCGGAACGGAAGCGTTCCGGAACGGAACATTGGCGGCCCGCGAAACGCTGTCTAGTATGATTTTGTTTGGTGCGTCTCACACCGCAAGCGGAACGATACCGGAACGGAATCATACGCTTTCTTCGTAGTTTCGCCAATGTTCCGTTCCGGACCGCTTCCATTCCGCATTCGAGGCTGTTTGCTACATGTGTTAAAGGGGTGACTCAGTCCATCAATATGAACAATTTTTGCTATGAAACCAATGCTAAGAACTAAAAAAAATCGATAGGCAGCACTGTCGAAGCTGATATAAGCCAAATAAACTGCGCTCACCCAAGCGTGGAGCGTTTGCCAAGCGTGAAGAGTATGGCAAAACCCCCATGATGGAAATCTTTGGGGATGCCTATGTCCAGCAGTGGACTTCTTGCGGCTAAGATGATGATGCTTTTTCACACACCTTTTTTTTTAGCATACTTTATTTTCTCCAAATACTTTTGCAGCTACACCATATCATAATAGAAGTGCTGTGAACCTCTCAATACAGTTCCATACGTTAGTATTTATTTTAATTCTATTCCCAAATCGTAAAAATGTATTATGGATACCCGGCTTTACTCACGTTTATTTAGTCTTCGCCGACTAGTTTCAGTCTGTTACGAAGACTTTCATCATGGCAAATGATAGGGGTAGCGACACGACGGTTACGCTTCCCTCAAAGCCGGGTTTCCATAATAAATTTATCCCGCGTAATGTTTAAACATTATTATCGTAAAAATTTGTGGAAATGTATGCAACTCTTTTAAGAAAGAGCCTCTAAATAGGCTATTTAATATCTTATTTTCTTCTAACATTCATATATTGAGCTCTAGACAGACAGGATATATAGAAATATAATGTGGGTCTGACCCGTTTTTTTTTTCTATTCTTACTAAGTAGTTTGAAAAGTCTCAGACTTTTTAAACGGACTTGAGACATAGTTATTGTTAATATATGATATACGAGTAACTCACGTACACAGAGCACGGAATTACACAATACCTGCTCTTTGCTCACGTCAAAGAATATGAATACTCATATTCTTTGGCTCACGTATAACATCAGCTACTAGCTGCCATGGACCCTTAAAAGTATTAACGCCTGTAACACAGCCGCGAATGCGGACCGGAAGCTTTCCGGAACGAAACACTGGCGGAACCGCGAAACGCTGTTGTATGATTCTGTTCCGGTTTCGTTCCGCTTGCGGTGTGAGACGCACCAAACAAAATCATACTAGACAGCGTTTCGCGGTCCGCCAATGTTCCGTTCCGGAACGCTTCCGATCCGCATTCGCGGCTGTGTGCTACAGCCGTAAGTATTCATCATATCTAGCTATATTAACCCCCTTCCCTCTCTTGTCAGCAAAAGCAGAGACTATTATAATGTTGTTTTTCGTGTGTGTAAGTAGCCAACACTGGTGTCATATTTTTTAAGCTGGCTAAAGGTATCTGACATAGCTTAACGACTGCCATCAAAGATTACAGCCGGGACCAACAGCTTAACTTGCCTTCCGAAGCACGGAGGAGCTCGAGATATTTTTATGCCACCTGCGGTCACCCATCCAAGTGGGGATTGCGCCCGGGGTTGCTTAACATACGTAAGCGCTAATAATGCTCACGCCCACTGGACTATCGGGCAAACAATAAAATATTTTAAATTCAGCATTAGTCCCGTAGTAAAAGTTGTTCGTTCGGGCTGAGTCGCCCCCTTTATCATCGGACAGGGTTTCATTAAAATATTTCAATATATTTTTCTGTCTCCATCTTATATCTATTGCAAGAAATTTAATCCGCGCGTCTCGATTCAAAAACTCGACCGCGGGGTAAGATCGAAACTAGTCGACCAGTACCTGACATTATACGTGTGTTAATCGTATATGCTATGTATGTCTCAGTCTTACACCATGGACATAACTTTGGTGACATATTACAAATTACCAAATGATCCTCTGAGGATAATCGAAGTCTTTCCACATCACCTCTTTAGTGAAAAACACATAGAACATTGCTGCGTTTAATCCTAAATACCACAGAAACTCAAAAACTACCACCCAATTGGGAGGCCTGCAGAACCGAAGCCTCAAAATTATGAACGGAATCAAAAAATACCGTATTTCTATCATCTTTTGCAACGACAATCCTAATAACAAGCTTACTGAATATGGAAATAGGAAAGAAATGCAGTTTTGGCATCTCAGATTGTCATATAGACTGTACAATAGGAAGACATATGCTGGGACCATAGCGTATTTAGCATATTCATACTTCCGAAACAAACGGTTCCAAACGTAGAATGTATAATGTCTGTTGTCTGCTAATAAATACGGATGTTCTATAGTATTGTAATGTACTATAGCTATAAACAGTATAGTAAAGAATATAACTTTTAATTTGTGATAGTACATAACTTTTAAAGTTGTTAGGAATTTGTTTAATACGTATGGCGAACCAAAAACTCCGTAGAATATCAAAAAGTAGAGCATTTGAGGCAGATGTATGGAAGCTTCGTGCGCTGTCTTGTCTCCTAAGACTATAGAACCATTCCAAACAACGAATACAATAAAAGATATCAAAGTTATACTATGAGTAAAGAGTATAGACATATCTTGCAAAGTTAAATACTTGAAGAACGTAGTTGAACATGTACTAATATGATATACTACAGCAGCAACGAAATCTGCTAAGCTATAGTACCGCTTTAACAAAGACTTGTCTATATCCTTCGCAATCAAAGATGTCCTACTTAGCTTAGTTTTACTTATTATTTGGTTACCGTATACTCTTGAACTCTTTATGAAGATATCTAAGACTTTGTGACCGAAAACCATTGCTATCCAAACTATATTAGTCTGCCTCATCATAACACTTAAAATACCGAATAAAAGAATCAAAATTTTATACCGATTGACTAGACATAATCTCGAAAATGCTAATAGAAATGTCAATGATAGCGTATCAGTGTAATAAACGTGAGAAAAGAAATACAAAGGCGGTAGAATCGCTAAATTGAAAGCTTGCATTACAGTCTTAGCATAGCTGGTATTACCATAGACATACTTCAATATCGATGCGAATAGAAGTAGATTGATGCATGAGGCTGCTAAGTTGATGAACCGCAGGTTGTAGGTGCTGCAGGAGAAATGTTGGCCAAGTATCGCTGCAGACACCAGATACAGGCCAGGCAGAGTAGTTATCTTCGGATTCCAATACGAAAAGTTACGTTCACAATACGCAAGCCCTTGAGGAATGTGGAATAGTTCATCGATGACTGTCTGGAGTGTATCGTGGATTTTGTCGAAGAGTAGTTTTGAGAAGTGGTAGTATATGTTTAGGGCTACGAATAGTAATAGGTAGTACTTGAGTAGCGGCTTCATGTTTGAGTCTGAAACAAGGAAATATTGGTTTTATAGAATTCTCCAGGCAAAGGCCCAGGAAGATGTCACATCGTCCCAGGAAGATGCCAATTTCAATTGATTTAGTCACAAATAATAATACATTGCTTTTATTATCGACGAGCTCCGTGGCGCAGCTGTCAACACGCCGGCCTGTGACACGGATGGTCCCAGGTTCGATCCCCGGTCAGGTCAAGATGATAAACGATCTTTTTCAGATTGACCTGAGTCTTGGATGTTAATCTATATATGTATTTGTTATACAATATAGTATCGTTGAGTTAGTATCCCATAATACAAGTCTTACTTAAAAACTTACTTTGGGGCTAAATCAATCTGTGTGATTTGTCCGTATATATTTATTTATTTATTTATAAGTACTTATACTCTACTCCTATGACTTAAACTAAAAAATCTAATACATCTACATTGTAACATCGTCCCAGGGGGATGTCACACTGTCCCAGGAAGATGTCACACTGTCCCAGGAAGATGCCACACTGTCCCAGGAAGATGTCACATCGTGAGGAAAAGTCTCATAAGCATACATGTGGCTTGAAGCTCTCAAACCCGTGATTCTATAGCGCATCAAATATGTTTGCACAAGCATATATTAATGGCTTTCAAACTGTGCTGTGGATGAAAAAATTTTAAAACCCTGCCTGGCTTTTTTGACAGTTTAAGTATGCCTTACTATGTTTTCTGACGTTACATAGCCTATGACACTCCGAAGATATGAATCTAATAACTTCACACTTAGTTTGTGGTGGGAAGTCAAGGGGTACAGTTGTCGTTTGCCTTAGACCATTATGCAAATTGATTCTAGTGGACTGTATAATATTAAATTGGTGTAGTTTGGTGTTATAAATGCTCGTGCTCGTGAATTGTGAAATAGTTAAAGTACTGCCACGAGGCAAAGAATATACGCCATCTTTGATGCCACATACCGTACATCACCGATACTTAGTATCTCATTTTACTGGACATTAGCAGAATCACTGAAATCTCGGTGGAAGCCATAATCAAAAAGAAGAAGGAAAGAACTTCACACTTCAAACCAGTCAAGCCATTCAAGCTACCGGAAGCGACAATGGAACAGATGTACCTTTTTATATTGTTTTATATTCTATTTTATCATTAGGTGGGTTAAATTTCAAGTGAAGCTCCAATTACTTACTATCAAAGGTTTTTGTTCACCGTTGTCGGTTTTTATGCATTTAATCATATTTTGAGTCCATTAGATATATTACACCATTTTTTTTGGGCCATTTATGAGGCTTATATCAGCCAACAAGTGCCACCAGTAATTTTATTCCTTTGCTCCTAAATCAGATCAAATATAAAAAAATGCAGTAGTAGTGAATTACACAGAGTATTCTAAATTTAACTTGATCAATATCATAATTTTAAACTAAGAGAACTACTCATTACCGCTAAAAGTGGCCGCTTTTGGGAGAAATTAGTAGTTTTCTTAATTTCCTAATTTACCAAATGCAATGCAAAATATGCGTGTAGTTCCCGGCAGAGTAGAATAGGACCACTCCAAGTCATCCCGAGGATGTCGTAAAAGGCGACTAAGGAAACACAAGCTAAACAAAGCTTATTAACATCAAAGATACCTCTCCAACCCGTCTGGCCAGCGGGGAGAGTGTAGGCCAAATCCTCTGACTACTCAGGCTAGTATATAGCCCTGGTAGTACAGAGAGGGTCGTGCTCCTGCAGTGGAGACTAGAAAGACCTGATGATGATGATGAATGCAAAATAATGAATTACAAACATATTATGACGTCTTTATCCCTTGTGGGGTAGACAGAGCCCAAGTCATCACTTTCACACCCTATCTACTGAACCAATCATCATAAAATTTAGCACACACATAGGTTAGGGTACTGAGAAAGACATAGGCTATATATCACGCGGGCAGAGCCGCGGGTGCCGCTAGTGCTTCATAAGTTGGTCAGATGCATTAAGATAACCTTGTCTTACCTATTTATTTTATGCAAAAGTTATATGTCTAGTTTATCTGCAGAGACTGTATATCTTTGGCAAAGAAATTAGTCAAAGAAAAACAAGACTTCTTTATTACCTACACATTTTTTGGCAAGAAAACTCTGTATTTTGAAAAATAGCTGGCGCAATTTCCATAAAATATGTCTAAGAACCACCGCTAAAATACATGCTTTATAATAAAGCAATTGAACCACATACACATTGATTCAAGAGCTACAGTAACACATATGCAATGTATGCAGAGTGGAACTCACTTTCAGTGGTTTAAATATAACTGTTAAATTTTTTATTTTTACAAAATCGGTGAACTGAACTAACTTAATGTTAACTATTGTTTTTGTTCTGTACCGTTTGTAAATCGCTGAATAAAGATTTTTCTATTCTATTCTATTCTATATGGACAGACGCAAACACATAGTGGACAAATTTATAGCAGCCCTCTTTTTGTGTTGGAGGTTAAAAAAAATTACACGCTAGGACATTAGCAATAAAATAGATTTTACTCAGAAGTGTAATGTGGTGATGGTCGTGGTCGCATCAACCAGGCCCGTACCATGGATTTTTTGCTATTTTTCGCAAATCATAGGCTTTCTAACAAAAGCTCGACAGCATCATTCATTTTTAGGGTTCCGTAGTAAACAAGGAACCCTTATAGTTTCGCCATGTCTGTCTGTCTGTCTGTCTGTCCGTCCGCGGTTTTACGCAGAGACTATAAGTACTAGAAAGCTGTAATTTGGTATGGGTATGTATATTAATCATGGCAAAAAAGTGGTAGAATAAAATCTTGAAAAAAAATTTTTTTTAGGGTGGCTCCCATACAAGTAAAGTGAGGGAGTAATTTTTTTTTCTCTATTTACCTATTGTGTGGGGTATCGTTAAATAGGTCTTTCAAAAATATTGTGAGGTTGAGAACACCATTTTTTGATTAAGGGCTCCGTTTCCGAAATATTTGGTTTTAAAGTGCGATTTTTTGTTAGAGGTAAGTGTCCCCCCCTCTATCTGCTAAACGGTTATATATAGATACGTGAAAAAAATTACAGCAGTAGCATATATACTGAAGTTGAAAGGAAAACTATCAGAGCTGAGTAGTAAGTACAAACTAAAAAGTTATAGGCAACCAACTTATAAACTGTAAAATTTCATACTATTTTCATTGTTAGATGTTTTTGGTCGTTAAACTGTAAGGTGCGAGTGTGAATAGTGTGAACTCAAAGTTGTCATTCGCAACTACGGAACCCTACACTGCGCGTGGCCCGACACGCACTTGGCCGGTTTTTATTATTTTTTTCCTACCCTAAGGAATGAGGTTGGCTGGAAGAAATTGCATATTGCAATAAGTCCGCTTTGTGCCCTATATTTGTATAATTGTTTGTGTACTGTCTACTTTCAATTTATTTAGATATATTGGTGCAATAAAGTGTTTATTCATTCATTCATCATGCATGAGGCCCCTTTAGGCGCGGGCCGTGGGTGAGGGCCTGCTTTGGCAAGGCGCAACGCAGACGACGGACAGTGGCGGACAAAAAGTCTGCGGCGCACTCTTATCAGGGATAGAAATATCAATACTTTGATAGTATGGATATTGTAGGTATTAGTATGTTTGTGTTAACTTTATGCATGTTATTTCATTTCCAATATTCCGTTTCATATCACAAGACAATGATCATTTAACTAAAAGTATTATTCATCAATTAACTAAAACTAACAGTATAAACTAATATTTTAAACTAAAACTAATTTTAAAATAATAATAACAAATAGGAGTACCTAAAAACTAAACTTAAGTAAAATTACAAAATAAAGAAGATACAAGATAAATAAAAAATATCGCGCAGATCATTGCCTTGCGGCAGGGTCCCCAAAAGGCTGGCTGCATTGCCACGTTGGATGGCAATGCTAATTTGTTGTGCAAAATATAATATATTTTTATACTTTTAAGGGTATTGATAAAAAATATTTATATTTTATTTAATAAAAATTATTTCTTCCAAGTTGTCAGTTCACAGCACGCTTCACACGCTCGTCTGTCCTTGTATTATATCATATGTACGGAAAGGAAAGCAATAGTTATCTATAGGTGTTTTGTCGTTGTCGAATATATTGGTATCAAATTAAAGTGATAGTTCAAAGTATTGATACAGAATACTAATTTATTTAAATACTTAGATATGTATAAAAATGTATCGATACTTCTTGTGGTATCGATATAAGTCCCTGACTCTTATTAGTATTACAATAAGGTTGCACTTTATCTGCGAATGTCCGCTAGGTGACATGAGGTATTGCACGTACAATACAAAGTGCAACCTTATTTTATACGAAAATGAGCACGCCGCGGACTTTTTGTCCGGCACTGTTCGTCATCTGCGTTGCACCTAACTACGTCACTGTAACTACAGACATATTCCAATTAGAACCAAAACAAGAAAAATCAATATTAAAATCAACAAGTAGGTAGGCATGTAAATTGAGAATATTTTTTTGATTAATATGTTTCATGAATATGAAATTGAGTGATCGCGAACAAGAAATAAGAATTGAACTGTCTAAATATCCGTTAATCGGACCAAAATGCGTAATAATTATAAAACAACACAAAAATTGTTACCTTGAAAAACTATTCGTAATCGCTCTCCAGTTCGAGAGATTTTTCAACTGCTGTTCTTTTTTCAATTCAAGTTGTTTTAAAGATATATAATCTTTTTAATAAATGAGGAATTTCGCTATACTTTTCCTCAAATAATATTTTTCAAAAGGCCGAGAAAGCCGAGAAGATAGGGTAGTTCACCGAGCGTGGCGGAGCTGCACAGCGGCGGTTTTGACAGTGGACAGATTTGTTTTGTTTACCAAACAAAACGCATCATGCAATGCACGCATGACACGTATTTATTTTTAAACGATTACATACTCTTTTTAATGAGAATAAAATCCGATTATTCCGAGAAAGAGCTTTACTAAATAAACTATACTTAAAACACTATCAAAGTAAAAATTTTGACACGCGCAAATTCTGTATGATTATAGATAAAAACAAAACTATGGAAAACAAAACGCAATATTGAGGACAATTTCATTCTACGCAGGACACACATGACACAAGACTTATTAAAACTAGTACAAGTACAATACAAGTACAACGAAACGTATTTTATCAGTTTGTTTTTATTTGCCTTTAAATAAAATACCCGAACAGTATGAAATGCACTTAGAATCATTTACCCTATTGGCGATGCAAAGATTCTAACTAGCGCCTCTAGTGTCAAAATTGTGAACCTGTCTAAGAACGACACTTTGACAGTTTGTGATACAAGTTACGTCACATCTAATTTATTTATTAAATTTAATTAGGATTCGTGTGGTTTCTACAGGTTTTTTTGCAGCACAAGACAATAATAATAATGTTGTCAATAGTTGATATAGTTAAAGCGTCTGCAGGATACACAAAACCAATGCGTTCTGGAGAAGAATTATTACGGAGTGGAATGGTGATTTCTGTTGGAAAAAAAGAAAAGACTAATAACAATAATAAAGATACAACTATACAACTATTTTCCTGTGTCTGATATCAGCCCTATTTTCTCTAACAATTGATTTTATTTTATGGGCTAAGACTTCTTTATCATAGCTTCTCTTAGGAATATTCTGAGACGGTACGACATTAGGAAACAATTTCTGTCTTTTTGAATCTGAAACAATAAACATATCTCGTTATCTGATGAGGAACTCGCCTAAACCTAAACTAAACAAATAACATATAAAATATGTTAATTGTACAATAAATTAATTATGTACATTTTTCCAAGATAATTGAGTTACAAATGTCAAAATTAGCATTATTAGTAATTCTGAATAGGTACAAAAAATTATATCAGAACCCACTCCATAGCGAATAATTAAAACTTAAGTAAATAGTCTCAAGCTTGAAAATGATGAGAACAAACTCTCATTGCTGGTGAAATCGGCTTGCCTATTCTTAAAGCAGTCTTCCATTTTTCTTCATAATATTATCTTTTGGAAACAAATGAAAACTTATTCCCGGATCTCCATAAGTAGAACATTGAGGAACGCAACAATATTTTGTATTTATCCTTTTATTAGCAAGAGGTTTCTTTAAATAATCGTGATCCATCATATTTTTTTATAGTTAACCTCCAAGCAAAAAGCAAAGTGTTGTCCTTAGACAAGTTCTAAATTTCGCCGCTAGAGGCGCGCGGATAATCTTTGCATCGCCAATACCGTTACAAATAGAATAGAACAATCTTTATTCAGTGATTTACAAATGGTACAGTACAAGAATAGTTAACACAAAGTTAGTACAGTTTATATTGTTTTTTTGGTACTCGCCGTTGATGTTGATGCCAAGTCTATCCCATTCCAGGAGCTTGAAGGCGTCCTCCATTGCAGCGGTGAACAGCTTTGGAGATATGACATCTCCCTGTCTCACACCTCTCTGCAGTGGAATAGCCCTCGTACTCTGCTCCTGTACTCGGACTGACATTGTGGCGTTGCTGTACAAGCACCTCAACACTTCGATATACCGATGGTCGATACGGCATCGCTGGAGAGACCGAAGCACAGCCCATGTTTCGATTGAATCAAAGGCTTTCTCATAGTCCACAAACGCTAAGCATAGTGGCCGGTTATACTCCTTGGTCTTCTGTATAACCTGCCGCAGCGTATGGATGTGGTCTATGGTACTGTAGGCTTTTCGGAAACCGGCTTATTCCAAGTCTATATTATATAAAATAAAATAATTATTGTTACTCTTTTTTCATTTGCCGCAGTCGGGTAAAAGCAGGAATCAATTTATTTCCTGCCTTTGAAAACGTACTGATTTTTGAGCGTGACAGTAAATGTCAGGTCAGACAGCCATCCATTGACACTTAACATTTTATAAGGATTTTGCCCGTCACTGTGTTGGATATCACACGTGTTTGAGTGAAATCGCGATCTTTTGACTATACTGCTTTGTGTCTCTTAAAATTTATGTTTGTTTTGTCCTGGTGGTGGTACCAAGGTAAGAAATATAGTATCTAACTAATTGTTTTGTCCAATTAGGGATGGACGAGGAGCCCCCGGATGGGGGAGGCAACCCTCCCCCTGATATTTCGATGGACAGTAATCCCGTGTCCACTAATCCGAAGCCTATTATACGCGCGGCTAAACGCCTAGCGGAATCTGAGCTCCTTAAAGAAGCAAAAAAAAGTACACAAACTCCCCCTTCGGATTCAATCCAATCCGTTTACGTAAGGCCTGGTTACGAGGAAGACAGTGACTTCCTATACGATGAATCTGATCCTGGACCATATGTAGTTCATGTGAGTCGTACAGAACCAGACCACTCAGCCGGTTTAACAATCCGCGTTCTTAAGTTCGCCCAGCAAATTTATAAAAGTAGGGTAGGCGGAATCACGTCAGGTGGAATCCAAGCTATCAGTAGGAGTAAAATAGCAGTAACATTTAAGTCAGCCTCAGAAGCTAACAATTTTACCAAAAATGATACATTCCTTAGTGAATATAAATTAACTGCAATAATCCCCAAATTCTTAGTTTCCCGTATGGGAGTTGTGCGTGGTATCCCTACAGACTGGACACTGGAAGAGCTTGTCCATGGAATGGAGACACCTAGAGGGGCAGGATTAGTAATTAGAGCCAGAAGGCTAAACGTAAAAAAGAAAACAGAGTCAGAGGTTACTTGGGTCCCATCAACCACAGTTGTCCTAACATTCCTTGGCCAATCACTTCCAGAAAAAGTTTATTGTTATTGTACATCTCTCGATGTTGACATTTATCAACTACCGACAATACAATGCCGTAACTGCTGTAAGTTTGGACATATAAAAAGTCAGTGCCGTTCAAAACCCCGTTGCTATAAATGTGGCCAAAACCACACTGGTGATGAATGTGACAATGAAGACCCAACCTGCTTCCTATGTAGAGGTGGACATCTGGCGACAGATAGTCGATGCCCTGAACATCTACGACAAAAATCTATAAAAGTCATAATGTCCCAGGAAAATATAAGCTATTCAGATGCTGCTCGCCGACTCCCCCCTACCAAAACGTCCTATGCTGATATAACAGCCACTAAGTCTCCTCTTCAATCCCAAATGACTCCCCCACATCCCCAAACTCCTGAATATGTATATCTTTATCCTCCACAGAAATCATCCTACAAAAAAACAATATATAAATCCCCAAAACCCATACCAACCCTTGGCAAATCATATGACTATGAAACCCATAACCACATCACCAGCACTCCCAGATCATCACAACCTAATGGTTGTGCTATGATGGACAGCCCTACACCAAAACTCACTCCCAATGACAATATCATCGAACTTTTAGTATGCTCTCTTATCAACATAGTTTCAAAATTCTCTGACGCACTACCGTCCAATGTCAATTTTTTACTGCAACAGCTACTACAAACCCTAGTTTCTCAGGATGGATCACGCCCAAAAGGAGCTCCTACAGTGGAACTGTAAGAGTGTCCGGCACAAAAAATATGACCTCCTCTCTCTTCTCAACCAGTACAAGCCCGTTGTCGCTGCCATCTCCGAGACATGGTTGTGTCCGGGTTCTCGTTTTCGAGTTCCTGGGTACTCTTGTCTTCGTGATGACAGGGACGACGGGTATGCAGGTTGTGCCCTTTTTACCTCCAATTCCTATACCTTCTCTCAAATACCTATTCCTAGTCACAGCCCAGACTTCCATCTGGTGGCTGCTACCTGTATAGGTATTTCTTTTATATCCGTTTACATTCCCTATCCCAATGCTCAAATTATTACTGATCTGAATTCCTTACTTACAAATATTCCTAAACCTATGGTCGTCCTTGGTGACTTCAACATTCATAGTACCCTGTGGGGCTATGACGATGACGACCCCTTCCTTCCTGTATTCCTTGACCTCTTAGATTCACAAGATCTGTGTATAATGAATGATGGCTCTCCAACACGGAGAACATCTCCGACACAGAGAAAGAGTGCTCCAGATCTTACATTAGTCTCCCCTTCTATAGCTTCTTCTACTTCCTGGTGTGTTCTCCCTAATACATTTGGGAGCGACCATATGCCTATAGTAACTTCCATTTGTACTTCTTTTAAACCTGCCCCGCCTATTCAACCCCTCCTTAAATACCGTACCCAACAGGCAGATTGGCCTAAATACTCTCAGTCCCTAGATGAAGAAGTGAGTACTCTTCCCAATGTTAGCAACTTAAATTCACAAGAAGTCTACAATCAATTCATTGCTTGCATACACACAGCTGCCAGTAAAACAATACCAATTAAGTCTCCCCCTAGAAAGAATATACCGTCTCCGCCCTGGTGGGATCACGACTGCACAATAAGTGTCAATGACCGTAAGGATGCCGAAGACCAGTTTCTTTCTGACATCAATATGTCTAATTACCTTAATTACAAGAAAGTCTGTGCCCGCACCAAAAGACTCCTTGCCAAAAAAAAGAAGATGGGTTGGAATTCATTCTGTGAAACATTATCTCCCAGGACTCATCCTTCTTTAATCTGGAAAAAAATCAAAGCCTTCCGCAGGAGCCTAAACGACAACAGCTCTACTTCAAATGACCCCTCCCCATGGTTGGATCAATTTGTGGACAAATTAGCTCCACCTTTTGCCCCAAACTTGGACTGTCAACTTCCTTTTCATTCTCAGGTCTCCTCTGATTTTATGAATGAAGAATTCTCATTTGCAGAACTCTCTAATGCCCTAGATCATTTGAAGGACTCAGCTCCAGGTTTAGATGGAATCCCATACTCCTTTATTTGTAAGGCTTCGTCTTCTGCTAAGAGATATCTTCTTAATATTATTAATTCATTCTTCCTATCTGGAAATATCCCCGAATCCTGGAAGACTCAAATTATAATTCCAATTATAAAACCAGGGAAGGACCCTTCAGATCCTTCTTCTTATAGACCTATTGCCCTAAGCTCAGTTATAGAGAAAATCATGGAGCACCTCATAAAAAACCGTTTGGAGTGGATAGTAGAGAACAGAAACCTCCTATCGAAATCTCAGTTTGGTTTTAGACGCTCTAAAGGTACTGTTGACAGCCTTAGCATCCTGAGTTCCACGATCAGGTTAGCCTTTTCCAAGAACGAAAATGTTATTGGAGTCTTTTTAGACATAGCATCTGCCTATGACAATGTCCAACTCCCTCTGCTCAGGCAGAAAATGCAACAGCTGAGCATTCCGGAGCGACTCACTGATGCTATCTGCAACCTCTTCATGGCGCGTTCCATCTCTGTCCGAGTCAACGGTAACCTTCTACCACCCCGTAAAATTTGGAAAGGCCTTCCACAGGGCTCTGTCCTTAGCCCTATCCTATACAATATATACACTTACGACCTAGACCTCACCGTTTCCAGCTTCTGTAAGGTCTTGCAGTATGCGGATGATATTGCCATTTATGCACAAGCGGAAAAGTTCGAGGATATATCTTTACGTCTAAATTCGGCTCTTTACTACCTAAATGATTGGCTGGATAGACATGGGCTATCACTTTCTATTAATAAATGTCGTGCAGTCGTATTCTCCCGCAAAAGGTCTATACCTCCTATTAATATTTCTGTTAATGATATCCCTATTAAATTTGAAGACAAAATAAAATTCTTAGGAGTATATTTCGACTCAAAAATGACGGGCTTGCAACATCTGAATTATGTATCACAGAAAGCTGAAAAGGGCGTTAATGTTCTCCGTGCGCTATCAGGCGTTCGCTGGGGCTCCCACCCATACAGCCAACTACTACTCTACAAGGCTATTGTGCGAAGTCACTTCGATTACGGTTGCTTCCTGTTAGAACCTTGTAGCAAGCTTGCCCTCGCTAGACTCGATAAAATTCAAGCTAAGTGT
The DNA here is from genome assembly GCA_963082605.1 of Rhodophaea formosa. Classification (NCBI taxonomy): domain Eukaryota; kingdom Metazoa; phylum Arthropoda; class Insecta; order Lepidoptera; family Pyralidae; genus Rhodophaea; species Rhodophaea formosa. The sequence continues at coordinate 8,467,726 of OY720229.1, read as the reverse complement.
CTACGTACTGTCACTGGAGCCATGAAATCTTCCCCAACATTGGCATTACAAGTGGAATGTTTTGAGCCCCCTCTTCGACTCCGAAGACAATATCTGGCAGATAGATTCTTTTACAAAACCATTCAACATTCTACTCATCCTCTTTTAAACATTCTTGACTCTGTTTCTGAAACTCTTAATACCACAAATTACTGGATACATAAAGATTTTCCACCGCTCCTTAAGAGTTATCAAAAATACAAAAACCTCGACTACCCAGTACATCAACTCACCAGTGACCCACTCTTTAATACAACATTTTCGGCCCTTATATTCCAACCCCAAGTAATCTTAGATATCGGTGTAAACAAACATTCACTGGAAGCAAACAATACATTTAATAAAATTATAGAGGAAGAATGGTCAGACTGGCTTCTTATTTTTACGGACGCTTCCAAGTTGTCAGAGGAAGGTAATGTAGGCATAGCAGTCTGGATCCCTAAATATGGAGTTCTTCTAAGCTTTAAAAGCACCCCACATTGTTCGGTGTTCTCTGGGGAAGCTATCGCCTTATTAGAAGCAGCCTTGTATGTGGAATCCCACCGCTTAAACAAAGCCCTCATTCTATCGGATTCAAAGAGTAGCCTCCAGGACTTAGTCAAGCTCCCATTTCACGCTAAATACAACTTCTCCATAACTCTGTCTACTCGTGATGCCTTGTACAGATGCCACGAGGCTGGGATTGAGGTAGCTATGGCATGGATTCCAGGCCACGCTGGAATACGTGGCAACGAAACTGCAGACGCTTTCGCTAAAGACGCTACACAACGAGGTTCTGATAAATACCTCTATTGCCTTCCACGCGATCTGAAGCTAACGGCTCATACTCGTCTTACAAAAGACTGGGATTCGTTTTGGATGTCTAACGGTATGCGCGCAGCAAAACATTACTCCAAACTCCAACCAGATATTCCTACCAAACCTTGGTTTTCTAAATACCGAAATCTTCATAAACACCCTACATCGGCAATTATTAGATTACGCCTAGGCCATGTATGCTCTCCGGTATTCCTAGCAAAAATCAGAGTGAAAGATAGTTCGCTGTGCGAGTGTGGCCTGGACGAGGGTACCTTGGAACACATCTTTTTCGAATGCCCCAAGTTGTCTGTTTCTCTGTACGACTCACTTCCTCGTAATATTCCACGACCGGTTAATATCTCTTACTTATTAACTTTAGTATTCTCCTCGTTCGTTAATATATTGGCGAAATTTATCAAAAATAATAATATATATCTATAATCTTACGTTATATATCTACCGGCCATTACCTTTATAGATTATATATTTATTTATTACTGTATATAAGTATATAATAATTTACTCCTCTGTGTGGTTTTAGCCCCTCTTACTGACCAACTACAAATATGTAAATAGACTACCATTAACAACTAACTCTGTGTTTGTCATTGTTTTAGGTTACACTCAGCTCACCTACCGATTAATTGTCAATTGTAATAATCGTTGTGTCATTTCCAACCTTGACATTGGCAGAATCATCGTTTGGCTGAACGATGGAGCCATAACATAAGAAAAGAAGAAGAACATTTTATAAATATTAACGGTTTTGCGTGCATTTTGAACTTGTGAATTAATTTTACTGCATTTCTTCTTGTTTTATGTGCATTTATCATGTGCAAATTATAACCACTATGGAGGCAAATGAATTCGTAGCAAGGCTCAAAGCTAATGGCAACGAAAAAGACTTGTGTGACTTGGAAAAAGTTATCAGTGAACATAAAGTTATTTTATCGAAATTGCCAGCAAAAGACCGCGGTTCTTTCTGTTTGAATGTGTTGTGTATATTGTGCAGGTAATTATAAATTCCATATCCTTCGTAAAAGTATAGTGAATAGTTTGTTATCGTTCGTAATCGTATCGTAAGTTTTTCGTGAGTCGGGCTTGAAGTTGCCTACAAAGGAGGCTGAAGAGGCTCCTGCAGTCTCTTTTAGTATCCACTGCAGGAGCTAGACCCTCTCTGTAATACCAGAGCCCCTGGGGTCGGGGTATACGAAAGAGGGCCCCGGACTTAGAATATTTTTCTCGATTTTTTGATGTCCTATTAAGACCCATTTTTTATGACGCCACGGCTACGAGATCATCATCAGCATCACTTTAGGTCATATAAACTTTTTTCCTGCGGCTGATATTTCCAGAGTTATCGGCAATTTTTTTTTAAGACTTCAGAATTACGCGGTAATTCGTTTCTGACTTACTTTAGGGCTAGCTAACTCAATCTGTGTGATTTATCCATATATATATTTACTAGCTGTTAAGCGCGACTTCGCCCGCATGATTTATAGCCTATGGCCTTCTCAGTACCCTAACCTATGTATATGCAAAATTTAATGATGATTGGTTCAGTAGATAGGGCGTGAGAGCGTAATAAACAAATAAACAAACTCACTTTCGCATTTATAATATTAGTTAGGATTTATTTAAAGAGTTGTGCTCCTGCAGTGGAGACTAAAAAAGACTGTAACTGAGATTGATTTATTAATACACAAATGTCATTTTCATCCTGTATATTTAAATTTAAAATATTTCAAAACATAAACCGTGTTAAAATTACAGGAACATAGACAAGGTACCGTCATGGAGAGACAGCATAGACCCTAAGTTACTCCTCACTCTCAGCATAGACTGTGTCCGGGAGACGAGAGCAATGGAGCGACCAGACCAAGTTAAAACGTTAGCCTGTGTCTATCATATTCACAGGTTCATAGTGAGACTAGTAAGTAATACTCAACTAAATAAAACAATCTAAAAACATATGGCCTGGAGTCAAAACTCCTACAGGTTGCGCTAAACTTATATAATGGAACTAATATTTAAAAATGTATTAACTGTTCTGAATACAATATTTAAATTTATGACAATGGCTGAATAGGAGCTTTTATAATCGTTTACTAACTTTGTACACCCAATTCAAACGCAAATAAAATATTTCTTTCTTTCGGATTTATTTATCGGACATTAGCTGTGAGTTGCGGAGTACGCGCCCCGCCTCCCCCCGCGCGCCCTGTTTGACCTACAATTGTGTATTGTGCATCGACTTGCGTGATGTTCTGAGGCACAATAAAGTTTGTAGCGGCCTGTAAAAATTTAATATCTAAAAACTGACTAATGGGTCCAAACAAGCAGCCTAAGTGTGGAAAATAGCCCATGGAAAGAGTAAGAGCAGTTTAGCTCTACGTCCAATCGGAATTGGCAAAAAAAGCATCAGGAAATGTCTCACCCTGTAAAGAATTGCTTTACAATTATAATATTTATGGCGTTAGGGATTTGGATCGGAATTAATGCGGAAGCGCTCGAAGGAAGTATACTCGTACTAACAATGTTTAAAAGGTGAACGAACAAGAACATACAACCTTTAACTTGATGAAGAAAGGTGATCGAAAAATAACATGGTACTTCTTAGAACTAGTAAATTAACTTACTTCCAATTTAGAAAAAGTTAGATTGAAAACAACATGGTAAGTATGTCTTCTCCTTTTCTCCCAATTTTGAGAATAGACTCAAGACGTTAGAGTTTTTGAATATATTGTCATATTAGCATTACAGCAGCATGTTTTATTCACTTTTCAGAAATCGCCAATACCGCCGGAGCTAGTACTAAAAATTTCCTTCATGCCATTTGAGTGCGACGTCAAGAACATGCTTACGGAGTACGCCAAGACATATTGGAGCATTCTTGTGGATAGACTGACTTATATTGAAGTTTTGAAAGCAGGTATTATTATATGATTTATCTTTAGTTCCGTAAAAAAAAAAATTACTAGCTATACTTATTATTTTTAGGAATAAATATTTTTTTCTCTTAAAAAATAATATTTTGAGGAAAAAGAAAAGTGTCATAGTGTTGCCCACACACACGAAAAACATAAAAACACTTTATCTGAGAAAATAGATCTTGAAAGCGATAGGGATAGGCAATTTGTACTACGACCATGGATCTAAGAATAATCAAGATATGCCCTTGGAAAATGTAACAGTGACGCACATAAAAATCCCTACACTCGTGTCGCGACACTAGCGCACGCACACATCGGCACAAAAATCCCTACACTTTTCCCCGGTCGAACGAAATGTCAAATTTCCCAAATGTCAAATACATGCTGCACACATGTAACTTGATGTGACGTAAGTTATGCTTCACTTTTGATGTGTCTAATGCCGGGTCCATATTATTCCTAGGTCCATGACTACGACTCATTTATTCATTTCATAACTTACAAATTTGAACCTTATAATTAACAAGTACATTAAAAAATTTTTAGTCAAATATTCCACCCCGGATTCTACCCGGCTCAAAGGTACCCATTACACTAGCGGCGTTACCTCGCTGAATGGCTTCCTTTTGTAAATAAATAAAAAAAAAATACAGCATTATTGTCTTGGGTTACTAGAAAAAATGCTAATCTAATTATATAAATTTATTTCATTATTACCTGCTTACTGGTTCAATCCTGCTATGTACTGCATGGTTGTGGTGGTGGTAATGATTTTATAAACTCTTAATATGATTTTTCTCCTTTTTTAGGGAAAGTGGCAATCGTGAAATTACTACCTAAAGTAACGGAAGACATACTCAAAGTCATACAAATCTACGACACAGCTCAATTCTGTACCAACGCGTTGACATTTCTCATCAAAAAACTACATTCTTTATACAATGACCGATATTCAAACGAGCTTAACAAAATTTTTGGACAGATAATCGACAGTTTTAGTACGAAAACCGATTTGAAAAACTTTAAAAAGCTATCTGAGAAGGAAATTAGAGATCTGTATGTGAAATTTAATGATTGTTTCTATGTGATAGTAGAAAATTCTTCGAAAAACAGTTTCAAAGATAGTATATTGACTAATGTTGTACGAACATATATAAGTCTGTTAGGACACAGGCCAGAAATTTTTCATTGCTTTCAGACATTTTACTCCAATGCCTTTTGCAATATATTCACTAATATGACGAATCCAAACTATAATGAAACAATTTTCAATAGTCTACTCCTTTCTTTCGAGACTACAGAGAAATTGGGGTATTCTAAACTCATGTACGTAACATACCCATTTGTAAACCAACTGCTAAGATTGTACATAGATTATATTGTTAAAAGTAACAAAATATGGAACGAAATATTCACAGAACAATGCCAGGAGTATTTTCTTAAAATTATACTATTAATTATGAAGAAATCAAAAAGTACTGAGCAGCTTTTGAAATGCGAAAATTGTAAAGTCAAAACGGGTTTGCACGACGCATTACGTCTCTCGTTCTTGAGTATTAATTTTGTAAAACAAAATACAGAGATCGAAAACCTACAACCCGTATTCAATAAGGTGATCGAACAACAACACGCCACACTCAAAGAATTAGCGGTACTAGGATGTTGCAACTACGAAAAGTGTTATCGAAAACTGCAAACCGACATTCATAACACGGCAATTGCCTTGAACAAATCTCAACACTATGACTATTCCATAAAACTATTTAACATATATTTAGAACACGAAATACAAAGTTTTAAGGATAATTCTGACTTGAAAAATATAAGTCGCGCGCTGTACAACAAGAGTATTTGTGAGTTGGATAACAAAAAGTTCGAAGATGCATTGAAAAACGCGTTTTTAAGTCTCATTTTCGCGTGGCCAGAAGGGCTTAGCTCCGATAAATATATGAGCTTAGTGATGGATATAAAAGCAAAAGCGTTGAAGGCTTGCGAGGACGAAGAAGCTCAAGATAAATTACAACTGGTGTCGATATTGGATGCTTGTAAAATGTGCTTGGAAGATAAGTGGTATGGGAACCTCAGGCCATTTTTTGCGCCCTTAAAATTTAGGTAAGTCTATTCCTTGTTTCTTTATGTTCTAGTTATAAAACCGGTTTCAGTATTTAAAGCTGTCTAAAGGCATCTGATTCAGGGATGTTGCGGGTGTAATGCGAATCTTCAGATGTTTTTAAAATATTTTTTCTCTATCTACGACCGTTTGATAGCAGTTTTTTGACAAAAACGCTTAGAAGAGCTTAACGTTTACACTTTAATCTGTAAACTGTAGTTCATAAAAAAGGTTGAAGGGTTATCTAGGGCCTCGCAGATTTTTTTTATTCCTTTTTAGGGTTCCGTAGTAAACTAGGAACCCTTATAGTTTCGCCATGTCTGTCTGTCTGTCCATCCGCGGTTTTACGCAGAGATTATAAGTACTAGAAAGCTGTAATTTGGTATGGGTATGTATATTAATCATGGCAAAAAAGTGGTAGAATAAAATTTTGAAAAAAAAAAAAAAATTTTAGGTTTTCTTCCATAGAAGTAAAGTAAGGGTGTAATTTTTTTTCTCTATTTACCCATCGTGTGGGGTATCGTTAAATAGGTCTTTCAAAAATATTGTGAGGTTGATAACACCGTTTTTCGATTAAGGGATCCGTTTCCGAAATATTTGGTTTTAAAGTGTGAATTTTTGATAGAGGTAAATGCCCCCCTCCCCCCCTATCTGCTAAACGGTTATATATAGATACGTGAAAAAAATTACAGCAGTAATATATATACTGTAGTTGAAAGAAAAACTATCAGAGCTGTGTAGTAAGTACAAACTAAAAAGTTATAGACAACCAACTTATAAACTGTAAAATTTCATAGTATTTTCATTGTTAGATGTTTTTGGTCGTTAAACTGTAAGGTGCGAGTGTGAATAGTGTGAACTCAAAGTTGTCATTCGCAACTGCGGAACCCTAAACTGCGCGTGGCCCGACACGCACTTGGCCGGTTTTTAGGGTTCCGTAGTAAACAAGGAACCCTTATAGTTTCGCCATGTCTGTCTGTCTGTCTGTCTGTCTGTCCGTCCGCGGTTTTACGCAGAGACTATAAGTACTAGAAAGCTGTAATTTGGTATGGGTATGTATATTAATCATGGCAAAAAAGTGGTAGAATAAAAACTTGAAAAAAAATTTTTTTTAGCCTAGCTTCCGTACAAGTAAAGTGGGGTAGTAATTTTTTTTTTCTCTTTTTACCCATCGTGTGGGGTATCGTTAAATAGGTCTTTCAAAAATATTGTGGGGTTGAGAACACCATTTTTCGAATTAGGGATCCGTTTCCGAAATATTTGATTTTAAAGTGCGAATTTTTGTTAGACGTAAGTGTCCCCCCCCTCTATCTGCTAAACGGTTATATATAGATACATGAAAAAAAATACAGCAGTAGTATATATACTGAAGTTTAAAGAGCTGAGTACTAAGTAGAAACTAAAAAGTTATAGGCATTCAACTGATAAACTGTAAAATTTCATACTATTTTCATTGTTAGATGTTTTTGGTCGTTAAACTGTAAGGTGCGAGTGTGAATAGTGTGAACTCAAAGTTGTCATTCGCAACTACGGAACCCTACACTGCGCGTGGCCCGACACGCACTTGGCCGGTTTTTTTTATTCAAGTAATGGGCAAGCAGGCAACGGCCCTCCTGATAGAAAGCGGTTAGCGTAGCCTATGGTTGCCTGCAACACCAGGGGTGTCACTCGCGCGTTGCCTGTACCTGTATCCTCTTAATTCGTTAAGCCTTATTGTCATTCTAAAAACGACCAGCATAGCGAGATAAAACTTCGTCGCTAGCTGCAGCAAGATGCTACGGTTTACGGATGCTAAGCAGCGGTGATCACTTACCATCAGGTGACCCGCTTGATTGTTTGCCGTCTTATGTCATAAACATTACCTCTAAAATGTGTATCTGTCTGTTACAGCGCACTCCTGAAACACGAGTTCACCATGTACGCTAAGCTGTGGCCCTCGATAGCACCAATAGCGGGAGTGTGGAGGTCTCTACATGAGTTGCTGAACAACAAATATAGTTGGTTGGCAGGTGAGATTCTGAAGTAATTTATTAAATTACCTTTTATATCACTTGCAATTTTCCCGCGACTCCGTCCGCGAAAATTATAGCCTATGTCACCCTTTTTTGGCAATTGGGCTGCGGTACCTTACAAATTGTCTTTTTATAATTCTTCTTAGGGGTATTATTCTAATTATTTTTTTCTTTTTAGCTGAAAATGAAGACGCCATCTTGTCAACGCTATACGATATTATTTTGGAAACATCGGCAGTGGTTCGATCCATTTACAGCCATTACTATAGGGATGTTCTAGTGGAATTAGTGGAGATTTTCGACAAGACTCCGGTGAGTAAAAAACACTGATCTATTTTAGTTCTTAGGACAATGAAATAAGGTCTATTATCATGACAAAGAGCAGTGTAGATACTTTCGGTGCCTTAAATAAAGACAGCATCCCGTCAAATCTATACGACATTATTTTGGAAACATCGGCAGTGGTTCGATCCATTTACAGCCATTACTATAGGGATGTTCTAGTGGAATTAGTGGAGATGTTCGACAAGACTCCGGTGAGTAAAAAACACTGATCTATTTTAGTTCTTAAGACAATGAAATAAGGTCTATTATCATGACATAGAGCAGTGTAGATACTTTCGTTGCCTTAAATAAAGACAGCATCCCGTCAAATCTATACGACATTATTTTGGAAACATCGGCAGTGGTTCGATCCATTTACAGCCATTACTATAGGGATGTTCTAGTGGAATTAGTGGAGATTTTGGACAAGACTCCGGTAAGAAAAAAACTGTTCTATTTTAGTTCTTGAGGCAATGAAATTAGATCTATTATCAATTCAAACTGCTATATATATTTTGGAAACCTCGGCTGTTGTTCGATCCATATACAGCCTTTACTATAATAGAGATGTTCTAGTAGTAGAATTGGTAGAGATGTTCGACTAGACTCCGGTAAGTAAAAAAACTGATCTATTTTAGTTCTTAAGACAATGAAATAAGGTCTATTATCATGACAAAGGGCAGTTTATATACTTTCGTTGCCTAAAATGAAGGCACCATCCTGCCAACTCTATACGATATTATTTTGGAAACATCGGCAGTGGTTCGATCCATTTACAGCCATTACTATAGGGATGTTCTAGTGGAATTGGTGGAGATGCTCGACAAGACTCCGGTGAGTAAAAAACACTGATCTATTTTAGTTCTTAGGACAATGAAATAAGGTCTATTATCATGACAAAGGGCAGTTTATATACTTTCGTTGCCTAAAATGAAGGCACCATCCTGCCAACTCTATACGATATTATTTTGGAAACATCGGCAGTGGTTCGATCCATTTACAGCCATTACTATAGGGATGTTCTAGTGGAATTGGTGGAGATGCTCGACAAGATTTCGGTGAGAAAAAAACACTGATCTATTTTAGTTCTTAAGACAATCAAATAAGGTCTATTATCATGACAACGGGCAGTGTAGATATTTTGCCTAAAACGGAGACACCATTCTGTCAACTCTATACAACATAACTTTAAAAACATCAGCAGTGTTCAGATCCATATACAGCCACACTATAGGGATGTTCTAGTAGAATTAGTGGAGATGCTCGACAAGACTCCGGTAAGTTAAAATGGTAGCTAAATGTGGTCCTTAAGTCTGTGTCTTAAAGTCTATAATAATATTATATGTGTGAAACTATCGAAAATTCATCCATCTGTTGTGTCACATTTTACGCAATAAATATTCATTTATTCATTCAAATAAAACGGCACCATAGATGGTTTCGTTGGCTATAAGTATAAAATGAAGATGCAATCCTGTCAACGCTATCATTTTGGAAACTTCGGCTGTGGTCCGTTGCATATACATCCACTACTATAGGGACGTTATCGGTAAATTAGTGGGAAGCATGAATTTTAGGGGTTACAGGACCTGCCCCTTGTTTTAACAAATCACAGATTGAGCTAGCCCTTAATGTAAGTTCGAGACTTGTGTTATGGGATACTAACTCAAGGATACTATGTTTTATAACAAATACATATATAGATAAACATCCAAGACCCAGCTCAAACCGAAAAACATCATTTTTCATTTTAACCTGACCGGGGATCGAACCCGGGACCATCCGTGTCGCAGGCAGGCGTGTTGTCCGCTGCGCCACGGAGCTCGTCAAATAATAAAAAGATTTTTGCCCATGACCGGCTTTTACGGTGTCCGCACGGAAAGCTTATAGGTATATTTTATGTGGCGCATCCTTGGTGCGTAGAGTGCGTGCCAGCTCCAATATCATTCTGAAGATGATCATTGATCACTGACCGACTGGTCTGTACTTACCTTCAGCACTGCTGTGATAGACATGTCGCAGAGCCTAGGCCGCAACGAAGGTATTAGGTAGCATAGTTGGTTTTTCTTTTTAATAATTTTAAAGAATTTGTGACATTTCTTTTATTAAAACTTATATTCATTAATTTGTAAATTTAAATTTAATAAAATTTATTTTATAATTCAATTCAATTATTTTATAATTCAATTTAATTATTTTATAATTCAATTTATATAATATTATAATTCATTAAATTTATTTTGTAATTTTATTGTGACATTTCTTTTAAATTAAAATTGTATTTCTAATGTAAAATTGTATGGATCTTTGATATCTGAAAGAAATGATTTTTATTTTTATGTTTTGTCTTTCCGACATAATAATACGATGATAATTCTATTTTTATTCGCAGGCTGACAACACAGAGCTCCAAATCATACAAGCGTCTTTACTTTTCCTCAAAGCTGAGTTCGATCTACACGATGCCAGTGAGAGATACCAGTGGAAAGTCTCCGATCCAGTAAGTCATCATCATCATCATCAGGTCTTTGTTAGTCTCCGGTGCACGGTGTCTGCAGGAGCACGACCCTCTATGTACTACCAGATCCATATAGGACGAGCTCCGTGGCGCAGCGGTCAACACGCCTGCCTGCGACACGGATGGTCCCGGGTTCGATCCCCGGTCAGTTCAAGATGGAAAATTATCTTTTTCTGATTATCCTGGGTCTTGGATGTTTCTCTATATAAGTATCTATTATAAAATATAGTATCGTTGAGTTAGTATCCCATAACACAAGTGTCGAACTTACTTTGGGGCTAGCTCAATCTGTGTGATTTGTCTGTAAAAAAAGAGCAGTCAGAGGATCTGGCCTACACTCTCCACGTTGTCCAGATGGGTTGGAGAGTTCTCTATGATGTTTATAAGCTTTGTTTAGCTTGTGTTTTCTAAGTCGCCGAAAATGTAAGGAATCACATTGATAGGCGATGCGGCTAGCAACCCATCACTTTGATTCCGCTTTCCACCTTTACGCCCACTACGATGCTAAACGTGGCCTGTAGGTTTTATGACCTTGGGCTCTGTCTACCCCGCAAGGGATAAAGACGTGATAGTATATATGTATGTTAATTTAACGTCTTGACTGTCCGCTGGTTATAGGCTATGTGACGTCACAACAATCGAAATAATAAAATAGTATTTTACGTAGATAACAAAAATGTAAGATAAGTACGTAAAATATATTACCATTCTCCCGTGGAACCTCAAAAAATGCCCGGAAATATTAGTACCTGATCGGATTTTAGTTTTTAAACTTTATTCCAACGGTAAAAGAATTTTTGTAATCAGTCCAGTACCTAGTTTCTGAGATTAGCGCGTTGAGCCAAAAAAAAACAAACAAACGAACTCTTCAGCTATAGTAATATTATAAATATTAGTATAGATATAAAAGTACAATCCCGGGACATTCAAAAGTAGAATAAATGGGTATCTCTTGGATGGGCATGTGACATCCTCGTCTTCATCGTCACTTACCATCAGGTGAGATGGGAGACAAATGCCTAATTCAATAATCCTTATCCTAATCCTAACCTCCTAACTAATATTATAAATGCGAAAGTGAGTTTGTTTGTTTGTTTGTTACGCTTTCACGCCGTATCTACTGAACCGATGGTCATGAAATTTAGCATACACATAGGTTAAGGTACTGAGAAGGACATCCTATCCTAATCCTAATATCCTAATCCTAATCCTAACTATAATTATATATTAATATTTTTTAATATTATAAATGAGAAAGTTTGTTTGTTTATTTGTTTGTTTGTTTGTTACGCTTTCACGCCGTATCTACTGAACCGATGGTCATGAAATTTTGCATACACATAGGTTAAGGTACTGAGAAGGACATCCTATCCTAATCCTAATCCTAATCCTAACTATAATTATATATTAATATTTTTTAATATTATAAATGAGAAAGTTTGTTTGTTTATTTGTTTGTTTGTTTGTTACGCTTTCACGCTGTATCTACTGAACCGATGGTCATGAAATTTTGCATACACATAGGTTAAGGTACTGAGAAGGACATAGGCTATATATCACGCGGGCAGAGCCGCGGGTAACAGCTAGTTAATTATAAAAATAGTATATTGTTGCTCATTATCTTCAACAGAGTATGGATCCCGACCAAGCCCAGGTCACCCGCACGATCTCTCAAGAGTTCGAAGCCACGCGCCGAGCTGTCCAAGCCGTGGAGTTGTGGACTGATATACTGCCGGACATTAAATCAGGTATTGATGGGCTGGGTCACCCCTGGGTGTGTCGAGGTTCAATTTTTACGCTGTATCATTATCTTATCATCAGGTATTGGTTAGTCTCCAATTCAGCACGACCCTCTCTGTACTACCAGAGCCATATATTAGCCAGTCATCATATATTTAAGAACTTTGTTCTTGTCGGTGGAGTATTTTCCATTTTTCCCTATCCTCCGCTATCTCTTTGACCTCTCTGTACGACACGACTTTTGCCTTCTTTTATTTTTTTATTTCGTCTGTGAATGCTCTCCTTGGCCTTCCTTTTCCACTCTTAACTTCAATCTTTCCTTCTAAGATGGTTTTAATAAATTCGTCGTGTCGAATAAGATGGCCAAACATCTTTCCTCGCCTTATTTTTATTTTTTATTTTATTACAACTTTATTGTACCAAAGCAGAACTTGTTACAATTGGCGGACTTAATGCTATGAGCATTCTCTCCCAGTCAACCATAGGGATAAACAGAAAAAGTTGTTCGGCGCAAAGGGTGAATAATTTAAATATGATCAAATATAAAGTTATTGATATTTAATAACACATACCTTATGTCTATACAGTTAAATAAAGTTCTCTTTTCATTGACAAGTTCCAGAACTTCCTTGTTTGTCTTTTCTTTAGGCAAACATATTAGCCAGAGCAGTCATAAAATTTGGCCTAATCTCTCCACGCTGGCCAGGGTTGGAGATATCTCTTTGATGTTTATAAGCTTTGTTTAGTTTATGTTCCCTAAGTCGCCTTCTACGACATCTATAAGAAGACTTGGTGTGGTCCTATTTTACTCTGCCGGGAACCACACGGCTTCAAGTAAAATAAACCATTGAAGTCGATCGCAGCAAAGACAACCTAGTCAGGTGGGGCTGTACATAATCCAGTTTCAATATCTGCGACTTTGGTGCATCTCCCCAGACCATCACCAACCTCCTGGCATGCCCAGAGTACCCAGAGACCTGCAAATTTGAGGACCTGTACATAGCTATAGAGAATGGCATCAAATATTGGTTGAAAAAGGCAATTTGACTATCGAATCGATACGAAGAAATAAGACATGGTATCACTACGTGCCTTCTTTAACAGCCTCCAAGGTCCAGTGGTTAAGGCGTTTGCCTCATTGACCCGGGGTCGTGGGTTCGATTCCCATAATTAGGACATTGCAGGCATGAATCACCTGATTGTCTGATAAGATTGATGATTCCGTGCTTCGGAAGGCACGTTAAGCCGTTGGTCCCGGCTGCCATCTGGTAGTCGCTAAAGGAACCACGTCAGAGTCCGAGAGGCGGTTCCGAAAAACTCGACTGATCGTGTCACCTACACGAAATGATGATGACAAGACTATGTCATGATGACGACGAGCTCCGTGGCGCAGCGGTCAACACTCCTGCCTGCGACACGGATGGTCCCGGGTTCGATCCCCGGTCAGGTCAAGATGGAAAACGATCTTTTTCAGATTGACCTGGGTCTTGGATGTTTATCTATTATAAAATACTAGCTGCTACCCGCGGCTTCGCCCGCGTGGTATATAGCCTATGTCCTTCTCAGTACCCTAACCTATGTGTATGCAAAGTTTCATGATGATCGGTTTAGTAGATTCGGCGTGATAGCGTAACAAACAAACAAATAAATAAACAAACAAACTCACTTTCGCATTTATAATATTAGTTAGGATAGTATCGTTGAGTTAGTATCCCATAACACAAGTCTCGAACTTACTTTGGGGCTAGCTCAATCTGTGTGATTTGTCCGTAAAGTCCGTATATATTTATTTATATCTATGTTCTTTTGCAGTTAACGTCACAAAACGCCTGCACCTAGCCCTGGAAATAGCCGAGATCTTCGTCCAGCAGTTACTGCAGCTGCACAGACAGACACACGCGCTTCAACTAGCTCACATCTGCTGTGTATTAGCGGAACACTTAGATAATAGGTAAGTTTCATCTCAACTTATACAGCGTGTATATATATTTATATACTTCTTGATCAGGTCGTTTTTAGGCTCCATTGGAGGAGCACGACCCTCTGTACTATTAGAGCCATATATTATCTAGAGCAGTCACAAGACTTGGCCTACACTCTCCACACTGGCCAGACGGGTTGGAGAGGTCTCTTTGATGTTTAAAAGCTTTGTTTAGCTTGTGTTTCCTAAGTCGCCTTTAACGACATCCACGGGGAGACTTGAAGTGGTCCTATTCTACTCTGCTGGAAACCACACGGCCATAGGTATACAATATATAATTAGCCCTGGAAATAGCCTAGATCTTCGTCCAGCAGTTACTTATATACTTTTATTTTGACATGTTATAGACTTTTATTTTGACATGTTATAGACTTTTATTTTTACATGTTATAGACTTTTATTTTGACATGTTTTTTTTTTAATTTCAGAATATCCTACGTCCGCAATGCAGGCGTACTGCTCTCACATATAGACAGACAAACGGATCTACTTCTCGATATAGTGACCAAAGCCGGGAAACATTGCTCAGAGTTGTTCAGCGACAAGAGTACAGTGGATATCGCTATTGTCTTCGTTTGTGATGCTGCTGTAAGTATCATCATCATCATAAGGTCTTTGTAAGTCTCCAAATAAAATAAAAAATAGAACAGAATATAGGTTGACGACTCAGTGCTGTCATCTTTTGGTGGGCATTTCAGATAACCCTCATTGTCTAGCGGGTGTACCTCTAGCAGTGAGATGTAGCGGTACACCCGCTAGACAATGAGCTGTACACCCGCTAGACAATGAGGTGTAGCGGTACACCCGCTAGATAATGAGGATTTTCTGAAATACCTACCAACAGATGATGGATTAGTGAACGATGATACCTAATACACTATCTAATCGATATACACGAGCTTCGAGGCGCAGCGGTCAACACGCCTGCCTGCGACACGGAAGGTCCCGGGTTCGATCCCCGGTCAAGTTAAAATGGAAAATGATCTTTTTCAGATTGACCTGGGCCTTGGATGTTTGTCTATATATGTATTTGTTATAAAATATTGTACAGTTGAGTTAGTATCCCGTAACACAAGTCACGAACTTACTTTGGGGCTAGCTCAATCTGTGTGATTTGTCTGTATATATTTATTTATTTTTATTTATTTATTTAGGTAGTGTATCTAGTTTTATATACTTGATCAAAGAATAAAGGGGTTTTGAACATTCTATGTTAATAAAATCTAGTCGCTAAGCATAAATATTTAAGGGCGCGCATTCAATCTACGGCGAAATTTCAGTTTTTTGGTGTTTTAGACCGCCTTATTTACGCGTAAATTAACCAAATAAAATAAAATTATTCGTGATTATATAAAGATCACCTCTTTTTTTAGTGCACTGCAACGTAAAATTACCGTTTATAGTTGTTCACTTTTATTACTATGAGGTTTTCGTAACGCCGAATTGCAAAAATGCCGGTTAAAGCTCACTTTGAAATATGAAATAAAAATTAAATCATGTTAATGTAACTAATTTAATATTTTTAGAACGCAGATTATATTGTCTTTTAGTGCACCTCAGAGGAAAATATGATAAATTATTTATCTATATACTGATAAAAATTCGTTAAAAAATGTCATAATTTACGTTTTATAGTGCTGCTTTTCCACGATAAATACTTATTTTTTTCTTTGATATTCTATTTATTACTAATGGACATACTGTTTGCAAGCAGATCTAATTTTTAATTTAATTAATATCCGATGTTTATAATTTTATATGAATTTTTTAAAATCGCCTTTAAAACCAAGCGCCCGTGTAGTGACAATTTAGTTCGCGCCAAGCCTTCCTGACGGGTGGACGTATCGCTCGTCGCTCGTCAGTCGACGTCTACAAGGTCATCGATCTACTGTGTGTAGACACGTATAGTGCGACCCGAGCGGGTTGATCGTTTACTAAGTATTAATACTTTTCGATTGTTTTGAGTAACTATTATATGTGTCCATTTTGACTCGCATAAAAATCTTATTCATATTATTTTTTTATATTTTTTTATTTATTTTATACAGGCACGCCCTTATTATGTACAAGGTGACATTAAAACTGGTGAAATTTTCTAGGGCATCGTTTTCGTAGTTTTTGGGGGTGCTCTAATGGATATGACGACATTTTCTTAATCCAAGATGGCGGATGTTAAATGCTATGAAATTTTTGATATGGCTATCGTTATTGAGGTTTTTCGGGGTGCAAATGATGATATGACGTCTATTTTGCAATCAAAGATGGCGGATGTCAAATGGAATGAAATTTTCGATATGGGTATCGTTTTCGAGGTTTTTGGGGGTGCATATAATGAATATGACGTCTTTTTCCGAATCTAAGATGGCGGATGTCAAATGTCATGAAATTTTTGATATGGGTATCGTTTGTGAAGGCTTTGGGGGTGCTCATAATGGATATGATGTCATTTTTGGAATCCAAGATGGCGGATGTCTAATATTATTAAACTTTTGATATAGCTATCGTTTTCGAGGCTTGTTGTTTTTAATGTCATCCTATATACAAAAGACACGAAAGCAATTTACACAGAAATTTGAAAAAAAAAAACTGGTAAAATTTAATTATGTTTCAGTAATGGAAAAGAAACGCAAGAAATACAGTTGAAATTCGTAGATAATCGATCGCCCGCGTGAATTTTGGTTAAATTGTGAAATAAAATGTAGCCTATGTTACTCACCGAATTCTTCACTACCAATATCTAGTACGAGTATGAAGTTTCATCTGATTAGTTCAGTTTAGTTTGTTTTTGCTTGAAAGACGAACAAACACAACTACTAGGGGCAGGAGCTTGTGTGTGTATCTGTCTGATCATAGCTCCCAAATCGACAAAAGATTTAGATTTATTTTTATTTTGTCTGAAGGTGAATTACTATCGGGACTATAAAAGGGCTTAATATTTAAATGGAAAAATAAAAAAGATAGAAATGATTAATACAAGCTTCACAATAATAATATACACTTATTATTTCTTTTAGGAAGTATATGATGCACTTATATCCGATGTAGAAAAATCAAATGGAGGGGAGAACAAATAAGTACCCTGGAAAAAACGAATAGTATTGAAGAGCATGATTTAGTTTATAACTACTAGGATTATAAGTACATTGCAAATATCCCAAGCTTTACTAATAGAATTGATATTTATTTTATTTCATTACAATTAGAGCCAGCAATACCAACATAAAAGAAACCGGCTTTTAATTTTAAAAAATATTCAAGTTGTTGAATTATTTTTTCCCTACATTTATTCTACACTTTAATTTTTAGGTCTTATATTATATGTATAATTTGTACCTTATCTATACATATAATAAAACAGTAAAAATATTTTGTCTGTACATTTAGTATTTTTGACTGAAACAGATAGAGGGACACTAAAAAAGAATAATAGAAAGGAAAAATGTTTTTTTAGAATTTCTAAGCTGTCTGCCTGTCTGTCTGTATGTATGATCACGTTTATCTCCGGAAATATTGGACGGATTCGAATGAAACTTTTTTGCTATATAGCTACTAAACCTAGGCAACATAAATGGTGAAAATGATTTCAAAAAATGGAACACCTGATGCAGCATCATAATGGTCCTGCTGAACTATAAGAATATATATAAATGACGCCTTAGCAAAAGTTATTTAACCTGAGGAGCATTCTTTGTTGATATGTTTAAATTGAAGATTTGGAACACCTGACGCAGAACCATTATAGTCTAGGTAATAAATAGGAAATATAAAAATGACGCCTTAGCAAAAGTTATGCAACTTGATGAGCATTTTTTGTTGAGGTATTTAAATTGAAGATTTAGAACATCTGATACAGAACTATGTCAAATTTTATATCGTCAATTTTACAGAGTCACTCTCCACTGGGATACAGTGCATAAAGTAAGATTAGCTTATATTACTGGTGACCGCCCAGCGGTCCCGGGCCACTCGCAACTAGGATATGCCTTTTGGCAACGTAGCTTCTAGCCCATACGGCAAAACATGAGAGTTTGCTTTCTCTCTAAGCCTTGCACACTTAGGCAACACAAAAAGCCGAAGTCCGTCTCTCTTGAAGGCCCTTTGGATATGTGCGCTTTTTAAGTTGCAGCATGACAGCAGGTCAAATTTACAGATTACGCTTATGTATCGACTTTAGTTCATATTAAGGTATGTTAATTCACCGGAGTTATAAAGTCCACGTGAACGAAGTCGCGGGCATCAGCTAGTATCTTATAACATTCATATTTATACAAGTATTGAAATAATGAGTAATTTTAAAATTAATTACGAGTATCAAAATTACTTGTCCGACTACACTCAATCTAGCGCTAACACACACAATGACATCCTGTATAGTTTTACGTCTGTGTGAGTTAATATCGACTCCCGCTCATAGTTTGACTTGCACAAATTTGGCTGCTCGCTCTTAAACAATGACATTTAACACTCTATATACAACTCACGGCAGAATCATCGCGGTGCGTACCATTAGAATTATCTTATTAAGTATTATGCATTTACTAATTATTGCTCCGTGGCGCAGTGGTCAAAACGCCAGACTGTGACACGAGAGGTTCCGGGTTCGATTCCCGGCCAGGTCAAGATGGAAAATGATCTTTTTCAGATTGACTTAGGCATGGGTGTTTATCTATATATGTATATGTTATCCTAACTAATATTAAATGCGAAAGTGAGTTTGTTTGTTACGCTTTCACGCCGTATCTACTGAACCGATCATCATTAAATTTTGTATACACATAGGTTAGGGTACCGAGAAGGACATAGGCTATATATTACGCGGGTGAAACCGCGGGTAACAGCTAGTATATATAAAAAAAAAAGCTACAGACTACTAGCATTTCGTAACCGACCACTGCAGAGAAGAAATGCCGAAAGAAACTCTTTTCAACAGTATAGGTCGCCTACTCGCCTGAAGGGCTTTGTATGGTTGATTATATTTCTTTCTTATTTACTTTTCTTTTTTTTATCTGTTTTCATTTTACATTCATTATTTTTGGAACATGTTTATGTTTACGATCGAATTAGCAAATTACAAAAACAGCAGAACATGAAGTAGTCTCAAAGAGGCCGACCAGACCAGTCCCCACTGGCAGCACCCGTTCACGAGCTGACGTATGGGTCAGCCATCGTTTTTTGTTTGTTTTTCGTATGTGTAAGTGGCCAACACTGGTGTCAGATTTTTCAAGCTGCCTTAAGGGCATCTGACATAGCTTAAACGACTGCCATCAACGATGACAGCCGGGACCAACGGCTTAACGTGCCATCCGAAGCACGGAGGAGCTCGAGATATTTTTATGCCACTTGCGGTCACCCATCCAAGTAGGGACTGCACCAGGGGTTGCTTAACATACGTAAGCGCTCACAGAGCTCACACCCACTGGATCACCGGGGTCCTCAAGCATCGTTAAGCTCAACCATATTAGGTTCGGAAAAGTGTTGCCAGGTATCCTGATTTCAGAGGACTGGAGATGACAACAAAAATATATAATACTTTACCCGATACTTTAAGAGCGGAAAAAAAGGACCCAATATTTATTAAAAAGATAAAAGAATTATGTTTAGATAAAAGCTATTACACAATTGACGAGTTTTTAAACGATACTGAATTAAAGTGACTGTAACATACTTGACATACAATACAACTAATAATTCTATATATACTCACATAAAAATACGACATAAAACTACATTAAAATAATTGCCTTATATTTAACATTAAAGTGACATCAAATAATAAATGTTAATAAAATCTATCTAAGAAAAAAATGACAAGTAACTAATTATATAACCATAAAGAGCAATCAAAAAATCAAGTAAGTAACACATATTAAACATATACACGATAATTTACTATTATTTCTTATTTTTTTTTTTAAATAAAATTATATTTTTTAATATCTTATAGTACAAAACCCGTTTGCCATTCCAAATTTTTTTTAAGCGATGCCCGACAGGGTTCATATTGTACCTATTTAATATAATTACAGTGCAGTGACATTATTTTAAAAGCTGATGTAATGTACAATACGAAACGCAATAAAGAAATTGAAATAAAAATAAATGGCCCGATAAATCTAATTATTAATTCTAAAAAAAATTACTTATTCTTTCAGATACACTACACTCAGTGCGGGGCCGTCGGTACAGCAGCTAAGCTTGTACAGTTCGCCCAATCACAGATTGTGACAGCTTACGAGAATTTCCAAGACGTTAACTGTAAGTCTATCTATAATAAATATAGTATCATTGAGTTAGTATAGTTGTGGTAGATCCACGCTACTCGCGAAATTCTTCATATACGATTATATTTTATTATTACGATATTTTTTTCTTTATACCTATAATTCGAGAACGAATTATAGGTATAGGTAATAATTTGTTCTCTTAACGGTACGCTAGTCAGGTGTTTCGCCATACAAATTCTGTAGGGTGATGACTCCGTTGTTCGGTATCGTCTGTTTAAAGTTTTTAATTCTGTCGATTTGCCTTGTCGTTATCTATGCTTGTATGGAATCATAATTGTAAAATTATAAGTACTTTAAAAGTTATGAATCTCAAAACATTCCGTTTCAACACGTAATTTTAACGCAACTTTGGGCACAATTAAATACCGGAAGGAGTATAAAATCTCTAAAACAAAATTCATACAAGCATAGTTTGGTTATTAAAAAATATAAATTATTTTACTTTTAATAAAAACATTCAGCTGTTTTATCACAAGAACACTTCTCCCAAACGCATACTCGCGAATTTTTAGACGACGAAGATTTAGATTTTCAACAATATTTGTGTTTTTACACACTAGACTGCTGTTCCGATGTGCTTACACATCAGTGTAAATAGTTCCGCACTGTTCAAAACCGAGTCTATCCCTTTCCGAGCGAAATAGCACGCATTTTAGCCACGTGCGCTGACGAGTTCGAGTTCCCGACTAGCGCATCCTTAAGGCTACGTATTCGGACGTACATCAGTAATTTTTTGTTTATTTAATTTATTTTTTGTTATTTTCCAGTGGATTTGGCGGTCGGTCGTCTGATGGAAGCTCAATGCATTTTGTGCCGGGACTCGGGGTCAAGCACCTTAAGTGCCGTCAACGGCACTCAACGACACTACCTAGCCATTAGCAATACAGGTGAGAAATTTCATCATCATCAGGTCTTTCTTAGTCTCCACTGCAGGAGCACGACCCTCTCTGTACTACCAGAGCCATATATTAGCCAGAGCAGTCAGAGGATAGGCCTACATTCTCTATGCTGGCCAGACGGATTGGAGAGGTCTCTTTGATGTTTATAAGCTTGTTTAGCTTGTGTTTCCTAAGTCGCCTTCTACGACATCCACGGGAAGACTTGGAGTGGTCCTATTCTACTCTGCCGGGAACCACACGGCATATTCGGTATCAAGCACCCTTTAGTGCCGTTAATAGCACTCAACGACACTATCTAGCCATTAGCAATACAGGTAAGAAACATTATTCGTCATCATCATCAGGTCTTTGTTAGTCTCCACTGCAGGAGCACGACCCTCTCTGTACTACCAGAGCATATATTACCTAGAGCAATCAGAGGTCATCATCATCATTTCGAGTAGGTGACATGGTCAGTCGACCATGCACACCCTGGTGTCAGAGTTCTTCGGAACCGCCTCTCGGCCCCTGACGTGGTTCCTTTAACGACTACCAGATGGCAGCCGGGACCAACGGCTTAACGTGCCTTCCGAAGCACGGAATCATCTTTCTTATCAGACAATCAGGTGATTCATGCCTGCAATGTCCTAACCAAACTGGAAACAACTTAACAAAGTATGCTTCCCGTGGGAATCGAACCCACGACCCCTGGGTCAGTAAAGCAAACGCCTTAACCACTGGACCACAGAGGTTGTTGAAATCAGAGGTCATCATCATTTCGTATAGGTGACACGGTCAGTCGACCATGCACACCCTGGTGTCAGAGTTCTTCGGAACCGCCTCTCGGCCTCTGACGTGGTTCCGAGACCAACGGCTTAACGTGCCTTCCGAAGCACGGAATCATCTTATCAGACAATCAGGTGATTCATGCCTGCATTGTCCTAACCATACTGGAAACAACTTAAAGTATGCTTCCCGTGGGAATTGAACCACGATACGAAATATTACGTGATAATAAATAAATATATACGGACAAATCACACAGATTGAGCTAGCCCCAAAGTAAGTTCTTAAGCGAGACTTGTGTTATGGGATACTAACTCAACGATACTATATTTTATAACAAATACATATATAGATAAACATCCAAGACCTAGGTCAATCTGAAAAAGATCATTTTCCATCTTGACCTGACCGGGGATCGAACCCGGGACCTCCGTGTCGCAGGCAGGCGTGTTGACCGCTGCGCCACGGAGCTATGTTTTTATTTTATTTATTTATTATAAACACACACGACAGTTTACAACTTAAACAATTACTAAAATTTTCAAGATAAAATGATTAAATCTAGGTTGTAACCCAAAATATGTGTGAACATAGAAACTAGCAAAAAGAGTTACAAACAATAAACAATGAATTGAACTAAAATTACTTATCCTAAACAATAAAACTAAACAACATTTACATTTAGAACTTATGGAAAAAGTGACCTATACATGAAACAAATAAGTGATAAAAGAAAATAATAATAAAAACTACACTATCAAATAGGAGAAAAAATATATATCTACAAAATATGGGCCTCCTCCTCCTCGCGTTGTTATCCTCATTACTGAGGGTCGTGATTCCCTTGTTGTGAGGTGATCATCTTTCGGACAGTTGCGCGCCATTTGTTCCTCTCTTTGGCCGAATGAAGAGCGTCGTGTAGGTTGGTCTCCAGGGTTGTTCGGATCTGGTCTGTCCACCTTATTGGACTACGGCCTCTTGGTCTATTGCCATCAACCTTTCCGGTAACCATGAGTTGCTCGAGGTTATTCCCACCTTTTCTGGCGATGTGACCAAAGAAATCCAGCACTTTTTGCAGGCAGATAGAAGAGAGTCGGGTCTTTACTTTTAGTTGTTGCAGGATAGACGCATTTGTACGGAAAGCCGTCCATGGAATTTGAAGCATTTTCCTCCAGCACCACATCTCAAAAGCATCGATGCGGGCGCGGTCAGCTTTCTTTAGTGTCCAAGTCTCGGCTCCGTAGCTGAATATGGAGAACACCAAGGTCTTTACTAAATTCATTTTGGTTTTGCGGGAGATGTTTCGATCTCTCCATATTCCTTGCAGTTGGGTCATCGCATTTTTAGCCATCCCTATGCGTCTTCTGATTTCTTTTTCACATGAACCATTATTGCTTATGTTAGCCCCGAGATAGACAAAGTCTTCCACTGTTTCGAGCTTGAGAGCACCCGTGAACTTCAGTTTATTGCCACGATCAACTACCATGAGCTTGGTTTTACTGTGGTTGATTTTGAGACCCATTTCTAAGCTGATTCGCTCTATTCTGTTTAGGATGTCGACCATTTCAGCTTCGTTGTTGGCTACAAGGGTGGTATCATCTGCGTATCGGAGGTTGGTGATCGAAGTGCCACCTATAGTTACACCACCATTCCAATCCTCACATGCCTGTCTGATGATATATTCTCCATATGCATTGAATAAAATGGGCGAGAGAATGCAGCCCTGCCTGACACCCTTTTCGAAGTTGAAGGGCTCCGATACTGCTTTATCAATCTTTACGATTCCCTGGTTGTTCAGATATAGAGTCTCAACAAGTGCTACCAAATGCTCGGGTACTCCCATCTCTTTCAACACTCTCCAGAGGTCCGACCAGACTACGCAATCAAAGGCTTTACTGTAGTCTATGAAGCACAGTATGAGCGGAGTATTGAACTCATATGATTTCTCAATTAGTTGGCGAATGTTGAGTATTTGCTCTCGAGTACCTTTACCTTTGACAAAACCGGCTTGCTCCTGCGGTATTTGCCAGTCCAAGAAGTGACGGATCCTGTTGTTAATGATGTGTAACAATACTTTGCTGGCATGAGAAATTAGAGCCAGGGTTCTATAATTGTCACATTTCGCAGTGGACCCTTTTTTGTGGAGTGGAAGAATAACAGACTTTGTCCAGTCGGTAGGCCATTCCCCGGTGTGCCAGATGTCATTGCATAGTCGGTGTAACGCATCTATTCCAGCTGGGCCCATTGCTTTTAAAATCTCACTGGTGAGCTGGTCTGGTCCAGGAGCTTTCTTAGCTTTGAGAGCATCCAATGCAGCCGTTACCTCTGATCGCATTATTGGGGGCTCGATAGTCAGGCAATCCCATGAGTTCTTGTTATAAGAGGACTTCTTACCATTTAAGCTTTTATAAAGTTGTTCACAGTAACTTCGCCAGCGGTTTGTTATTGCATCTAGATCTTGGAGCGGTGTTCCATCCTCATCTTCAATCATCCAAGTTTTAGACTTAAATTGTTTGGATAGGAGTCTTACTTTTTTGAAAAGGTCTGCAGTCTGAGTTTGGAGAAAATATGGGCATTTGTATAGAAATATATGTATAAAAAAAAATTATAATAATACAATACAATAAATTTTACATTTTTTTTTTACAATTTTTGGTCTGACAGTTTACGATACAATATATCCTTGAGGGATTTGATATATAGAGTCAATTTGGGTAGAAAAATGTCAAAAGCTATGTATATGCATATGTTTGTATGTTCTTTCAGCATCAACCCGCCACGCCCGTCGACTCCTAGCCTTAACCCTCAAGACCCACATCGCCACCACCAGCCTTGTGGCCGTGACCCTCGCCCGTGCGCTGTTGCTGCACCGTCGGTCTAGAAGCGTGTGCGCTGTTGCCGTCCCGAGCAGTGCTGGAGTAGTACTAGCGGCGTTGTATGCTAGGATCATTAATGTACACAATATGGAGGATGCTCAAGTAAGTTAACAATACTATCAAATCTTCTGACGGCTGGCTGTACCCAAGGCCGGATCCATGGGGGTTAAGACACTCCCCTCTCCCCCCTTGGGCTAGGTCGAAACTTCTCCACGAAATGGAGGATGCCCAAGTAAATTGAAACTATACAGCAACCAAACGCCTTGTGGTTCCTGGCAGAGTAGAATAGGACCACTCCAAGTCTTCCCCATGGACCTAGGAATAATATGGACCCGGCATTAGACACATCAAAAGTGAAGCATAACTTACGTCACATCAAGTCACATGTGTGCAGCATGTATTTGACATTTGGGAAATTTGACATTTCGTTCGCCCGGGGAAAAGTGTAGGGATTTTTGTGCCGATGTGTGCGTGCGCTAGTGTCGCGACACGAGTGTAGGGATTTTTATGTGCGTCACTGTTACATTTTCCAAGGGCATATCCTGATTATTCTTAGATCCATGGTCTTCCCGTGGATGTCGTAGAAGGCGACTTAGAAAACACAGGCAAGTCTGCCTCAGTTTATATAGAAGTCTGTGATTGGCCCTCGCCCGCGCGCTGTTGCTGCACCGTCGGTCTCGTAGCGTTTGCGCTGTTGCCGTCCCGAGCAGTGCTGGAGTAGTACTAGCGGCGTTGTATGCTAGGATCGTCAATGTGCATAATATGGAAGATGCCCAAGTAAGTTTTTTGTTTGTATTTCGTCTGTGTAAGTGGCCAACACTGGTGTCAAACTTTTCAGGCTACCTAGACAGGCATCTGATGTAGCCTAACGACTGCCATCAATGATGACAGCCGGGACCAGCGGCTTAACGTGCTTTCCGAAGCATAGAGAAGATCGAGATATTTTCATGCCACTTGTGGCCACCCATCCAAGTGGGACCGCGCTCAGGGTTGCTTTACATGCGTTAGCGCTTACAGTGCTTACACCTACCGCTACCCAGATGCTCCTCAGGTATATAGGTTGAGAATACTTCCCTCTGGCATAGCATCCCTCCCACCCTCTAGGCTGGGTCCAAGCAATAGCCCCTTGGCCGTGACCCTCGCCCGCGCGCTGTTGCTGCACCGTCGGTCCCGTAGACTGCGCTGTTGCCGTCCCGAGCATCACCTACGCTAGCATCACCAATGTGCATGATATGGAGAATGCCCAAGTAACTCTGAATATCCAATAGTCGAGCTCCGTGGCGCAGCGGTCAACACGCTAGCCTGCGACACGGGAGTCCGGGGTTCGATCCCCGGTCAGGTCAAGATGGAAAAAGATCTTTTTCATATTGACCTGGGTCTTGGATGTTTATCTATATAAGTATATATTATAAAATATAGTATCGTTGAGTTAGTTTCCTGCGACACAAGTTCACAACTTACAGTGGGGCTAGCTCAATTTGTGTGATATGTCCCTATATATTTTATTTTATTTTTAACTTGAAACTATACAGCAATCAAATGCCTTGTGGTTCTCGGCAGAGTAGAACAGGACCACTCCAAGTCTTCCCGTGGATGTCGTAGAAGGCGACTAAGGAAACACAAGCTAAACAAAGCTTATAAACATCAAAGAGATCTCTGCAACCCGTCTGGCCAGCGTGGAGAGTGTAGGCCAAATCCTCTGACTACTCAGGCTAATATATGGCTCTGGTTGTACAGAGAGGGTCGTGCTCCTGCAGTGGAGACTAGAAAGACCTGATGATGATGATGGTGTTTCAACATTTAAATTTTTGTTTCAGATAAAAATCGACAATCGTCTCAAATACATTCTCGGGATCGACACTACAAGCGAGACCCATTCATACCCGAAAGCGCCCGAGCTCAAACCCGAAGTATTCACCCCAAAACAAGAACTGGAAACAATGTTGGAAAATGTCACATTCAAAAAAACCCAAGTCAGCCCTTCCTTACCCTGTATATCAATCCCTGGGTTCAAAACCCCTGAATTCTTAAAACATTGTATGTGCGATTGCTATGCGTGCGAAATACCACTATGTCATATCTTAACAGCATATACCGTTGCTTTAGAAGCAGCTATGTATTTTAGAGCGAAAGAAATCGATATAGCGCAAAATTATTTCGACGGTGCGTTCGTGTGTTTTCAACTCGCTGAGCAGAAATTGATGAAGTTTAGTC
Organism: Rhodophaea formosa; assembly: GCA_963082605.1. NCBI lineage: Eukaryota > Metazoa > Arthropoda > Insecta > Lepidoptera > Pyralidae > Rhodophaea > Rhodophaea formosa. The sequence continues at coordinate 8,440,233 of OY720229.1, read as the reverse complement.
AAAAGAAGTGTGAGGGATTTATAGTTGAAGCTGTAAATAGGGGTTTGATGAAAGAATTTAAGGGTTTTGAAGTCGAAATGTTGATAGAAGCGTCGTTTTTTGAATTGTCTCAAAATAATAATGATAAAGCTGATGCGTATGTAGTTAAAATACATGAAATAATACAAGATTTTGATATTGGTGTGTATCTGAAGAACGAAGTAATGAATTTGATGGTCACTTCAGCTCGGATGAGGAAAATAGTTAAAAAACATGTTGACAATAGCCTAGAAAGTGAATTCGAAAACTTAAAGCTATCCCCAGTAAAAGATGTTGAACCACCAAAAACGCCAGAAGTGAAAGCGAAAGTACCACCGAAAATACCGAAACTAGTCGTCAAAGATGAAGAGATACCGAAGAAACGTAAAGTAATCAAACTGAACTTAGACGATGTGGCCGAAGAGAAAGAAGCGCCAAAGAAAAAGACAGAATTCAAAATACCTGTTCCAAAAACGTCTAAACACGTATTAGAAAATATCACTCCTAGAAATACGCGTGCCAAACCCAAAATATTAGTGACGCAATCCTCAGACGATATTAAAACTCCAGTGAACGAGTTTTTCACACCCATAGCGAATACGCCAGACGAATTCTTCACGCCAATGTCAACCTTAAAGACATATTCTAAGAAATCTCTAAGACAAAATATAGTGAAGAATTTAGAAAACGAATTTTCGACCCCTAAAGTGGAACTTACTGGGAGACATTCCCAAGAAATGCCTAAATTAGGTAGAGAAATACCAAAATCAAATACTGAAGTGACGAAATTAAGCAGTGAAGAGCCAAAACCGGGACGATCGATAGTGAAGGATAAGAAGACCCTAAAAAGGGCGACTAGTCCTGGTAAATTGGTGCCAAATGCCCCATCGAGGTCTAGTAGAAGACAGCCGGTCAAGTTTAAGATTAGCGAGGATAAATAAGTTTAACATTCATATTAATTCTAGCCTCCAACCCGTCTGGCCAGCGTGGAGAGTGTAGGCCAAATCCTCTGACTGCTCTGGCTAATATATGGCTCGGTAGTACAGAGAGGGTCGTGCTCCTGCATTGGAGACTAACAAAGACCTCATGATGATGATGATGATGATGATTATTTCCAGCTGTGCCCGCGACTTCGTCCGCGTGTAGAATAGAGATCTTTGGGTAGCTTGTTTTCGAATTACAAAGTATCCTATGTCCTTTTTAAGGTTCTATATGTTTACCAAATTTTATTTAAATCGGTTTAGAAGTTTTGGTGTGAAAGCGAAACAGACAGACAGAGTTACTATGGCATTTATAATATTAATAATATATATAGTAAGGAAGTAAGAATTATTGAGGATAAACAATAAACAAAATTATAATTAAATTTTTAATGCATTTGCTATTAATAAGGTCCTTATAACATCGAAACTTGGATCTTAAGGGTACACTAGTCAGTTGTTTCGCCATACAAATTCTGTAGGGTGATGACTCCGTTGTTCGGTATCGTCAGTTTAAAGTTTTTAATTCTATCGATTTGTTTTTTCGTTATCTATGCTTGTATGGAATCATAATTGTAAAATTATAAGTACTTTAAAAGTTACGAGTCTCAAAACATTCCGTTTTAACACTTAATTTTAACGCAACTTTGGGCACAATTAAATACCGGAAGGAGTATAAAATCTCTAAAACAAAATTCATACAAGCATAGTGTGGTTATTAAAAAATATAAATTATTTTACTTTTAATAAAAACATTCAGCTGTTTGATCACAAGAACACTTCTCCCAAACGCATACTCGCGAATTTTTAGACGACGAAGATTTAGATTTTCAACAATATTTGTGTTTGCACACACTAGACTGTTGTTCCGATGTGCTTATACATCAGTGTAAATAGTTCCGCACTGTTCAAAACCGAGCCTATCCCTTTCTCAGCGAAATAGCACGCATTTTAGCCACGTGCGCTAACGAGTTCGAGTTTCGGACTAGCGCATCCTTAAGAGTTGTATTTTACGGACTAGGTCTTTTTAGGGTTCCGTAGCCGAATGGCAAAATACAGAATCCGTTTAAATTCGAAATGTCTGTCCGTATGTCACAGCCATTTTATTTTGAAACTATTGAGATTTCTCTTTTTTTTTAATGCTTGACTACACAATTGAAACTTGGTAGGTAAATGATTCTGTGTAACTACCGTTTTACGATTTTTAAACAAAAATAAAATATAAGATACAGGGGGCTTTCCATACATGGAACTAAAATAAAAAAAACTAATACGTGTTAGGTGTCCATAGATAGTATTAGATAGATCTTTGAAAAAACACATTGAAGTTCCTTAAACCATTTTTACTCTATTCAGTTGGCATTTTAAAAGTTGCGAAATGTGTGTCGCCACCACCTCTGACTTTTTAAATAACAGTGTAAATAAAAACCAAATACTGTATATCTTAATGAAGACTCAACGGAAATTGGATTTAATGAGATATAGTAAGCAATTTTTTAAATACAAACATGTGAAAAACGTAGTATGTTATGCTGCTGGTATTTTAGCTAATCTGTGCTTGCTACTACGGAACTCTTCAAAGGCGAGTCCTACTTGCACATGGCCATTTTTCTTAACACTACTTCCTTGTCCCTACAAATGTCTTGAAAAACGTCGTATGATGCTCGTACTCAGTAAGCTGGCTAGCCAGCTGATGATTATAAACTCATTGGTTTATTATAAGCACTCGGCTTGACCTCGCGCCTGTAATATCTAAGGGACGATGTGTCGTAGGATACCAACTCGAAGATTTTATAATGAATCATTACTCATATAGATAAACATATTCAAAATCCTAGCCAATCTGAAAAAGATCGTTTTCCATCATGATCTGGCCGGGGATCGAATCCGGGACCACTCGTGTGGCAGGCTGACGCGTTAACCACTGCGCAACGGAGGTCGTCACGGGCACAACCCAGTATGTATTTCATGTAAAAATTGTTTTACTATTTAGGAATAATTTCAATATAGTTTATGTTATTACTTACTTGGGACCAAACGATGACTGCAAATTGTAATTTAACTAAACTTGTAAATGTAATGTATTTGTATTGATAAATAAAATTATTTTAAGGTATGTATGTAGTGTTTATTTTATATTATATATATAAAAATAATGATTTGAATATACCTACTCAATTGTAAAGGGACTTTAAACCTATTGCCATAAAGTGCATACATGTTTGAGCTCGCGTGACTTCAAGTCCGCGCAATTTTGACATGCTCAGCATGTTTGCGCTTTATGATAATAGATTTAAAGTTTATTTTCAAATGTCTTAAGAAATGCTCTCCACTGCTTTGCTCTTGGTGTCAACGCCCGGCTCCCATGGCCTAGCTGGGAATGCTGGCTGCAGCCGCCTCCTAATGACTCAAGATCCGAGATGCCTCACGCCTTTTTAGGGTTCCGTAGTAAACAAGGAACCCTTATAGTTTCGCCATGTCTGTCTGTCTGTCTGTCTGTCCGTCCGCGGTTTTACTCAAAGACTATAAGCTAATACTTGAAAGCTGTAATTTGGTATAGGTATTTTTATAATGGCATAAAAGGGGTAGAAAAAAATCTTGAAAATATTTTTTTTTAGGATAGCTCCCATTCAGGTAAAGTGGGGGATTAATTTTTTTTCTCTACTTACCCATCGTGTGGAGTATCGTTAAATAGGTCTTTAAAAAATATTGTGAGGTTGAGAACACCACTTTTTGATTTAAGGATCCGTTACCGAAATATTTGGTTTTAAAGTGCAAATTTTTGTTAGAGGTAAGTGTCCCCCCCCCCCTCCCCTCTATCTGCTAAACGGTTATATATGGATGGATACGTAAAAAAATTACAGCAGTAGTACAAATACTGAAGTTGAAAAGAAAACTATCAGAGCTAAGTGCTAAGTGTATACTAAAAAGTTATAGGCAACCAACTTATAAAATGTACTGGAAAATGTAAAATTTCATACAATTTTCATTGTTAGATGTTTTTGGTCGTTAAACTGTGAGGTGCGAGTGTGAACAGTGTGAACTCCAAGTTGTCATTCGCAACTACGGAACCCTACACTGCGCGTGGCCCGACACGCACTTGGCCGATTTTTTTTCACGAGTTGAAAATGCCTTCGCATACCACTCTACTGCGGGTACAGCGTAGTGGATATGTGGGGCTTGCACCCTCTAAAAACTAGACTATCCGCCATTGTTCCTAGTCTACAGGCACAGGATGCCTCATGCCTAGCTCAACCAACCCTTCTCAAGCCCCTAGGAACAGATTCGTCTTGAATAAAACGACTATTTAGAGAGAAATTAATACTTATTTACGCTGCTAGGCAGCCAATAGAAAACACGTACATTTTAAATAGGTGCGCTAACACAAGATGAAAATTTAATATGAGACGCGTGGGTGCCGATGACCAACTAGACACACGTAACGTGTGACAGTCGGGCATACGACTGTCACACTTAAGGGCACACACACTAGGCACATTAGCGACGCCAATCATTTTATTCCTAATACTTTACAAATAGACAGAAATTCAAGAATGTAAATCATAGTTATAAGCCTTAGTAAATAACCTGAAGTATTTTTGGAATCATGTTTATTATTATGGTAATACCTCATATGCTATAAATTACGTGAACGAAGTCGCGGGAAATCAGCTAGTACCTACTCAATATCAAATCAAAAATCCTTAATTTTTCTCCAGAAACACGTTTAAACATACGGTGAGCATAATTTTGTACAAAAATGCTCTTCCAAAGTATATAATATAACAAGTCTGTGTAAATAAAATTAAATCTAAATAAATAAAAGTGAGGTGGAGTAGGAACCTGGTGCCTATGCTAGGTTTTCCTATATAACAGGTCACCAGCAGGCCTATTTGCTAACTTTTGACAGCTACGGTGTACATCATTTTCATTGTAACTTCAATATTCATTACGGCTTCGGTATGAATGGCTATTTTTATTTAAGATATGAAAACCGAAATGGATGCTAAAGTGACAATCAAATCGTTGTACACCGAGTTAGCAAATCGGTCACCAGCCCCCTATTTACTAACTCTGATGACAGGTGTCGATGCCTATCAATCTAGGATTTGCTGTTACAATGCGGTTTTTGTATTCCAAATAAAAATTTCGAGCAAGCAAAACCCGCATTGTAACTGTAAATTCTAGATTGATAGGCATCGACACCTGTCATCCGAGTTAGTAAATAAGGGGGCAGGACCCTCTATTGCCTTACTTTATGTTTATTATATCTTATTTAATACAAAATAAAGACATCAATATAAATAACACAAACTGTCCCCGGAAGCCTGCTCCCGTCGTTGACGTATGCCGCCATTTTCCGTGAATTTATGACGTCATAAAGCGCTTTGTTTCGCGAATTCAGTTTTTATCGCTTTTATTGTTCATCCCATCTGGATATATATTTCTATAGTTCATCCTGTCTGTCTATTGATGGTGTTGACAGCATTACCATAGTCTTTTTCAATCCTAATTTGATACAAACTTCAAAAAGCAATAAAAAATATGTTTTTAAATATAATAATAAATATAAATAAATTGTACTTTATTTTGATACTATGTACTTTTTTTCGTACCTATAATAACCAATGTACATTATTTGCAAAAAAAGGTGGCAACCCTAGTTGTACCCTTAAACATTACCAACCAACAACACATACAGCATAACGCTAATAAAGGGCAGCATTGTACTGAATTTCCTTCTTGTGCCGTAGGACACAATATTTACAACGATACAATATTGAATAATAGATACTCGTATTTATACATGACAAAATTTTGATCGTTCCGGACCATTAAAGGGGTGATTCAGCCTGTCAATATAAACAACTTTTCCTATGGGACAAATGCTGTAAACTCGAAAAAAATTTCGACATTCCTATACAAATTGGCCGGGCGGCTGAAAACTTTTGTATAAAAATGTCGAAATAAAATTTGAGTTTCCAGCATTGGTCCCATAGGAAGAATGGTTCATATCGACGGGCTGAATCACCCCTTTAAGGGTCCAGAACGATCAAAATTTCGCCATGTATAGATGAATATCCAAGACCCAAGATCGATTTAAATCATGACCGGGTATCAAATCCCGGCACCACTCGTGTCACAGGCTGGCGTATTATAACCGCTACGCCACGGACGTCGTCAAATCTACTCATCATAGCAGGTTCTCTATTGTAAAAATCGGCCAAGTGCGAGTCGGTCTTGCGCATGTAGGGTTCCGTACCATTATCTATAGAATACTATCGAGCAAAATCGGCAAAAAATCAATCATTTTTTTCAAAGCTGATTTACTATATAACTTAATATTCTATGAATATTTCAAGAGTCTACCTGATGCCGTTATTTTTTTTTATTTCACACAAATTGAGCTAGCCCCACAGTTAGTGTGAACTTGTGTCGCAGGATACTAACTCAACGATACTATATTTTATAATATATACTTATATATATTAACATCTAACACCCAAGTCAATATGAAAAAGATCTTTTTCCATCTTGACCTGACCGGGGATCGAACCCGGGACCGTGTCGCAGGCTAGCGTGTTGACCGCTGCGCCTCAGAGCTCGACAGCTCGTTATTAATATCGAGCAAAATTTTTCGAAAATATCACTTTTGTGGTATGGGAGCCCCTTTTGTTGTATGATTAGTATTTGTTGTTATAGCAGCAACAGAAATTCATCATCTGTAAAAATTTCAACTGTCTAGGTGCTTATGACGATTTATGAGATACAGCCTGGTATCAAACAGACAGACATCGAAGTGTCGTGAATATAGGGTCCCGTTTTCAGGGTTCCGTAGTAAACAAGGAACTCTTATAGTTTCGCATGTCTGTCTGTCTGTCCGTCCACGGTTTTACGCAGAGACTATAAGTACTAGAGAGCTGTAATTTGGTATGAATATGTATATAAATCATGCAAAAAAAGTGGTAAAAAAAATCTTGAAAAAAATTTTTTTTTAGGATAGCTCCCATACAAGTAAAGTGGGAGGTATCGATAAATAGTTCTTTAAAAATATTGTGAGGTTGAGAACACCATTTTTCGATTTAGGGATCAGTTTCCGAAATATTTGGTTTTAAAGTGCGAATTTTTGTTAGAGGTAAGCGTCCCCCCCACTATCTGCTAAACGGTTATATAGATACGTAAAAAAAATTACAGCAGTAGTATATATATAGGTACTGAAGTTGAAAGGAAAACTATCAGCGCTGAGTACTAAGTACAAACTAAAAAGTTATATAGGCAACCAACTTATAAAATGTACTAGAAAATGTAAAATTTCATACAATTTTCATTGTTAGATGTTTTTGGTCGTTAAACTGTGAGGTGCGAGTGTCAACAGTGTAAACTCAAAGTTGTCATTCGCAACCTACGGAACCCTATACTGCGCGTGACCCGACACGTACTTGGCCGGTTTTTTACCTTTTAGGTACCTACGTAACCCTAAAAACGATTTCCCACTTATTCCCACGCCTCTTCACGCTAGTGATGCGTCAGTGTCGGGAACACACGCCATTTACGAGATTTATATCACAAAGAACGTTAGCTGAGGTTGTCAACCCCGTGAAAAAGTAAGGGTAGTTTGTGTGGATTTGTCGTGGTCACCCCGGTTGCATCCTCACCTGTATATTTAGTACGTAGTAAGTGTTCAATGAAACCTATCTAAACTAATATTATAAAGCTGAAGAGTTTTTGTTTGTTTGTTTGATCGAACGCGGTGATCTCAAGAACTACTAAATATTGTAAAATATTGTAATCGAAGCCCTTCAGGCACGTAGGAAACAAGTCTTGAATGAGTTTCTTTCGGCGTATACTTCTTACCAGTGGTCATTTCGAAACGCTAGTAGTTTTTCGATTTTGCATATTAAAAATAATAAGAAAGTAAAAAATATGACGTTCAAAAAGAGATACAATTATCCAATTTTGAATAAAAATCTTTGACTTTGAGTACTGGGCCGATTTCAAAATTTCTTTTACCATTTTCTCGACTTATAAACGTGGTACTACTTTAAATCCTGTACCACACAGCCGCGAGTGCAGACCGGAAGCGTTCCGAAACGGAACATTGGCGGAGTGCTATAGCGCTATGCTGCCTGAGGGCTATTATATTTACCACGGGAAGGCGCTTACACCAGCCAACTAGCGCCACCCTTGGTTTTATTTCTTTTAATACTAAATAAGATCGAGTTGATAAAATAATAATAATAATAACTTTTTTATTTCTCACCATAATCACAAGATATAACAGTACAACATTAAACTAATTTACACTTGAATTTCAATTAATGAATTATGGTGGGTTGATACCTAAACTAGGTATATCCTGTGTCTCTGATTATCAACCCTCCACCCCAGTTAATGGTAGCAAATATACAAGATAATGGTGTCGTATAATATATATCTTATATCAAAAGTACTTACATTTATTATTATTTTTATTAAGAAGCTTATTTACTAAAAAGCAACTTACGATACCATCTAAGAGAAAAACGCACTAAAATTAACAATAAAATAAAAAAATAAAAACAAACAACGAACTTTACGCCCATAATTATAACAATAACAATAGCCTATCAGTAATAATCCGAACAACACCACAATATAATCAAACAAATGTCACAGATTGTTTGGAAAAAATTAAATGCAGTTGGGTAGTAAACAAAAGCCTACTGCGGGCCGCAAGCACCACAATGTGTTTAGTATAAAAAAAAAAATATTATAAAAATAAAATCGACGTAAGCACTTCACTAGTAAATTACTTCTAGTATTTTTTTTGTATTGCTTTTCATTATTTTGCATTCGATAAACCACTTTTGGCGGTAATCAGTAGTTCTCTCAATCTGAAATGCTGATGTCGATGAAATGTTCTACTAAAAATACTACAAGTCATTTACTAAGGAAGTAATTATGTAGATTTTTGCAATTGGTTCTTATTTCGGAGAGCAAAAATTAAATAACGGGTGTCGCTAGTCTCGGCGATGTAAGCCTCTATTTGAATTTGTAATGCTTCGGAGGTCGGGTATCACAAGAACGTTAATTTTCCGTCGAAACTAAGAGAGAACGAAAATCTTTATTTGGCAAAATCATAGATACTTATTAAAAATTCGACACGAATAGATGTCTCATCTTGAGGCACGCGCTCTGGCAAGCTAATCGACAACATATACTAAAACAAACAAACAATAAAAAACTATTTTAATTTTAAATAATTAGATTAAATATTTTTTTTTAATTTTTTAAAATTAATTTGCTTAAACAAACAAACAATCAAATATTTCCACCACGGATAAAAAATATTCCCCTTTTCTCTTTATTAAATTACTAGCAGTTCGCCCCGGCTTCGCCCGTGGTAAATAAATATAATAATTTCTCTCTATAAAAACCGGCCAAGTGCGTGTCGGGCCACGCGCAATGTAGTTGCGAATGACAACTTTGAGTTCACACTATTCACACTCGCACCTTACAGTTTAACGACCAAAAACATGTAACAATGAAAATAGTATGAAATTTTACAGTTTATAAGTTGGTTGCCGATAACTTTTTAGTTTGTACTTAGTACTCAGCTCTGATCGGATCTTAGTGATCCGTTTCCGAAATATTTGGTTTTAAAGTGCGAATTTTTGTTAGACGTAAGTGTCCCCCCCCTCTATCTGCAAACGGTTATATATAGACACGTGAAAAAAATTACAGCAGTAGTATATATACTGAAGTTGAAAGGAAAACTATCAGAGCTGAGTACTAAGTACAAACTATAAAGTTATAAGCAACCAACTTATAAAATGTACTCGAAAATGTAAAATTTCATACAATTTTCATTGTTAGATGTTTTTGGTCGTTAAACTGTAAGGTGCGAGTGTGAACAGTGTGAACTCAAAGTTGTAATTCGCAACTACGGAACCCTCCCTACACTGCGCGTGGCCCGACACGCACATGGCCGGTTTTTATATTATAGTAATAAGTGTATAAGTATTAGTATAGACAAAGACAATATAATACTAACGTATAGATCACTGAGATGGCCCAGTGGGCGTGAGCAACGTGAGCTTACGCATGTTAAGCAACCCCGGGAGCAGTCCCCACTTGGATAGGTGACCGCAAGTGGCATAAAAAATATCTCGAGCTCCTCCGTGCTTCGGAAGGCACGTTAAGCCGTTGGTCCCGGCTGTCATCATTGATGGCAGTTAAGCTGTAACAGATGCCTACAGGCAGCTTAAAAATTGGGCAACAATGTTAGCCACTTAATATAATAATAGCCTTTATTCGGACTTTACAAAAAACAACAAATTACTTAATCTAAAAATTATTATTTATCCTTTTTCGTCCGTTTGTCATTGACAAAGGCCTCCTCCAAACCTTTCCATGTCTCCCTGTTTGCTGTTTTTCTAATCCAGGTAGCTCCAGCCACTTCCTTGATGTCATCTACCCATCTTTTGCAAGGTCTTCCTCTTTTCCTTGTTAGGTGTCTTGGGTACCTCCTTCTTGACCATTTATCTTTGCCTCTAATGGTATGACCCGCCCATCTCCATTTAAGTTTGTTTATTGCTAATGTTACCTGTCTTGTCTTTGTACTTTTTCAAATCAGTTCTATTCTTATTTTGTCAGTCAGTCGATTCTCCATCATACTCCTTTCCATTGAGTTTTGGCTGATGTCTGAAGTTTCTTTGCTTGGTCTTTGGTTGTTAGCCACTTACACAAAAAAAAAAAACAATTTTACAGAATAGATCACGGAGTAAAAATTATGCATATATACTCCGTGGTATAGATATACAGAGCTTCCAAGCCATATCTTTTAAAATTGTCCAAAAGCACCAAAAGCTCTCAAACTGTAGACGAAAGCCACGCCAACCAGCTAGTTTCAAAAGCAATGCAATTTGAACCCAACACCGCCGGTCACGAGGCAATGTGTGCGTCGCCCTTCCACCGTACACACGGGCCCTGTGAAAGGGACGCGTCTGTGTGCATTATACAGGTATCGTATTTTGGGTGCGACGCAGCGGGAGGTTTCCCTGATTGTGGGGTAAGTTTTAGGGTTAGTTTTTTTTTTAATTTGAAGCAATTCCTGGGCCGTTTTTAGGATTCCGTACCTAAGGGGTGAAAATAGGATCCTGTTATTAAGCCTCCACTGTCCGTCCATCCGTCCGTCCGTTCGTTTGTCATAGGGTCGTAAGTGGCCATTGAACCGTTATAGGTAGAGATTTGAAAAATTGACAGAATGTGTGCTTTGCCACTAAAATGAACATAATAAAAACAGAATAAATACAAATAATAATAAAAACATAGTGGCCTTAAAAAACATGTATTTGTAGTTAATTATTGTATCGTCGTACGGAACCCTTAGTGCAAGATTCTGACACGCATTTGGCCAGTTTTATTTTGAGCTATTGTTATTTGGTATTATTTAGATTCTTTATATTAAAAAAAATATTGAATGTAAATGTCATGAAACATACACATACCTATTTATAACAACACGTGACAGACATTTGCGCAATAAATCGATTCACGGGCTATACTAGATCACTCCTATTATAATATTAAAATAGGCAAAAGTAAAAAAAGACATCCCCAAAAAATTACACGAGTGGCTGCATACTGTTGTATAAAAATGCAGTTTCTATTTTTTGATTTTTTTTTACTGATAATATATTTTTGTGCAATACAAATCAATTAGGTTAAATTTGTTGTTCATTATTTACAACCTACCTCTAAAGGGTTTTTCCGGAAACCATTAAGCTGTTTTAATTTATTGATGGGGTTTATTGCAATGTTAAAAGTATCAATTCTAAAATGCAATAAAACAACTAATAGAAGGCCTTTGTAGACCAGAAAATAATTCGTTAGTAAATATTTTAAAATTATTCATGTTATTCCATTACTAATACACTAGTTATTTTATAACTACATACGTCACTCGCGTACTAAAGTCACTACAAAGCGTTAATTCCTAAAGTTGTTACTATAATACTGAATCGATAACCGGGGTAAAATTAACCGGGAGATCTGAACTCCGAATCTAGCAACACCGCCCAAGCGAGTCCACAAAATATTTTTTTTACCCCGTCAGTTCGCGTTCGACTCTCGGCCCTGTCGTGTCGTAATTTCGTGTTTATTTGTGTATTCGTGAACCCAAAGTGTATAACAGTGTATACAACTGTGTTTAGTGATTTCCTAACTGTATCCCACAGTGATTTTGACCATTTTTCGAGTTCGGTAAGTGTTATTTTTAATAAATAAACGCTAATATTTAAGTCCGAAAATTGTCGCGAGCTTTTATTGTGTAATTTTCGTGTTTTACAATGTTTCTACAGCTTTTTATTGCAAGCTTTTGAGGATTATACTGTTTACAACCGACACTTTCTCTACCATTTAGTAAATAAATTCTACCGTTTAAAAATACATACCTACAAAAGAAGTATAAATTTTTGAAAATAACTCTACCTAGGTATTTATCTGTTTGTTACCTCTACATGATTTGACGATTGAACCGATTTGGATGAAATTTTGTAGTGGGATAGTTTGAGACTTGGGGAAGGGCATAGGATACCTTTTATCCAGGAAGAGGGGACTGTTCCCGAGGAATATTTAGGCGAGCGCGAAAAGTGTTTACTTATTTCCTTTCTTTAGGTACCTTTTATAGGTACCTACGACCTTATTTAATTGTACCTGAGTTAAAGTGTTCTAATGTTTACTTATTTTATTATGTTCAAGGACTTGGCATTTTTTATATAATAAATTAGGTTTTAATGAATTATTAATTTAAAAATGTCCAGTGGACGAGTATAGGCTGATGATGATGATGATGATGAATTTAAAAATAATTACCTACCTAATCTATTCTCACTAACTTAGTATGACTAGGTAGGTACTAGCCGACTCTCGCGACTTCGTCCGCGTAAACTATAGACTAAGTTCTTAGCCTTAGTTTTATATAGAAACGATTTTTTTAAGTCGGTTATTAGTTTTTGGTTTAAGTATTTATTTATTACACACCTAACTTATTACTTATTACGACCATAAATAATCAAAGCTATTTACTATAATAATTATAAGTATGGATGGAGGTTTTTGCCTTTATTTCGTCATGAAGACGAAATCCTCCTTGGTAAGTTGGTTTCCAAAATAAGACCTAACCACCTTACCTATATGTTCTATGTTTTTGTTTTTTTTTTTAAATATCTTTTCATTCAAATTTGTTATTTAAAATGACAATATTAAAGTCGCCAAGATAAAAAGTAAAAAAAAATAAATTCGATTTTCTCCAATTTCAAGACTGCTTTTTGAGGATACAGCTTTTATTGCAAGCTTTCGAAAGCCCGCATCGTGTATCCTAAGCACTTATGTTTAAGTGGTATGTATTTTAAATATTAAATGCACTTGAACACGGGATATTCTAATTTTATAAGCCATTTACGTCGTGTTTAATGGATCTTTATTTATTTTAAAGTAATTATCAATCAAATCTGGGTACTACACACGGTAGTGCATCCGCCAAGACGAGCCATTAGAAGCGCAGGGCTATTTTGCTTATTAAAACTTGATATTTTAACTATTGGTAATGATAAAAACAATGTAAGTTCTAGAAATCAATATTATTAATTTTAGAAGAGAAACTAGCACAAAAATAAAACTTTAGTTTTGTACCGAAAAGGATCGGAAAGATGATAAAAATAATAATTAATAACGGAAGCTCAAGGCACTAGCTTTCCTCAAAAGATTCATCGGATTTTTGTACCCTTATTAATGTACCTACTTGATACAACGTCTCCAAAAGTTGCAGTTTTGTCTCAAAAGCGCTAAGAAAAGCTTGAAAAAGTTGTAGGCAGAAGATCATAAAATACTTTATCTAGGGCTTCGTAGAACTAAATATCATACGACCATTCTGTTTTCCTATATAATTGATTTCAAATGGGAGCAACATTGGGCCCGCAAAAATTTATGTATGGCCTTAACGAATATTATTGCAAAAATAAATAAGGAAAGATGGTCGGTAACTCATCTCGTCTTGTTCAGTTCTACTTGGCTCTTTACCTAGGGTTGCCAACCATACTGTTTTTAGCAGTATTATACTTAATAATATTAAAACTTACGCGAGATAAATTCATTATGAAAACACGGCTTTACTCACGTTTTATTACGTCGGATCTGCCGACTAGTTTCGGTCTGTTACGAAGACCATCATCGATGCGAAATACTGTTTTTATGACCACTGGTACTTAGAACTGCAGGCCTTATGTAAAGTGGTAGGACAAGAAAAATAAGTTTCTATTTTGAATATAAGTAAATACTCGTAATTTGTAAATAAATAGGTATGCTTTATGAACTTTAAAAAATACAAGGATTTGTAAAACGTCAAAAGATATTAAATACTAATTACTTTTCTTATATACTGTTCAATTTGTTTTTCCGCCCTAAATATACTGTTTTTCTCTTAAATAAAAGTTGGCAAGGTAGGGTACCTTTACCAGTTTTAACGATCTTGACTTGCCAGAACGCGTGTTGCCGGATGAGATATCTATTCCTCTAGAATTATAATAGGTGTATAATGCTTGTAAAAAGACTAGGTTTTTCAACGAACTAGGTAAGTTATGTAAATCCTGGGTCTTACCTCTATGCTCAGAAGCTAATACATGGCCACCTAATAGGATTATGGCATGTTCTTAACTGTAAGCTCATTATTCATATTTAGGGTTTCTAAATATTCAAGCTTATGTCGCAAGATATGACTATGAATAATATTAATACTAGTTAAAAACTAATAACTAGTATTTTAGCCATGTGGTTCCCGGTAGAGTACTACTTCAAGTCTTCCCGTGGATATCGTAGAAGGCGACTTAGGAAACAAAAGCTAAACAAAGTTTATAAACATCAAAAAGACCTTGTTTACCAACCCGTCTGGCGTCAGCGTGGATAGTGTAGGACACATCCTCTGACTGCTCTGGCTAATAAATGGCTCTGAAAGTACAGAGAGGGATCGTTCTGCAGTGAAGACCAAACAAAGACATATGATGATGGTTTATCAATTTTACAGTTTTACTCACTCATTCATCGATAAATGTCTAATATATCGATAGAAAAGAAAGTCAACTTGTAGTGCCTATCTACTTAGCATGAATTTGAATTTGAAATGCTGTTATCACTACATCGATAACTCTCTAAATATTTGTGTTCCCACGGATGTAAATTGTTGTTATGTATGATGGATCGGTACTGAGCAATTGAAATATGGAAAAAAATAAAGTGTAGTAACTTATATACCTATCACTAGCCGTGCCTGCGACCTCATCCTCATATTTAACAAATTAAGTAGGTACACTATTGTGCCCAAATATTTTCTATTTTCTTATTTTCTTTTTTAATATTGTATAATTAAGGTACTTAACGTAAACCGCCTCAATAATTCCTTCCAGATGTGAGAGCACTGGCGAACTGTAACACAGGTTTAACCTTCTTCAGTCGTCAGTCTCCAAAAAATTAGTTGTAAGATTTTTCATACTTTGTTTATTTTTTTATGGAGACATAAATCACATTTTTACTTTTTACTTTACTCATCCGCCTAAAAAAGTAGCCTATGTTCTCTCACGCTCTTGACTATCTGTGTACCAAATTTCATTTACATCGGTTCAGTCGTTTTAGCGTGAAAGCGTAAACAGACAGTCTTACTTTGGCATTTATAATTTTAGTTCGGATTATTATCACAGCCGTATAAAAAATTGCTGGTAGGGTTGTCAACCGTCCTATAATATAGTATTGTATACTAAATTTCGGGACTCGGGACTCCGTACTATATACTGTTGAAGAAATATATGTATAGTACGCGAAAATACTATATTTTAGTAAAATACATCAATGTTAATTTCGTAAATCTAAAACAGAATTAATAAAAAAAAGGTCCCGATATTTTAAAACGTGCCTTTCGTTGGACGACGTAATGTACCTATGTGCTGGTACCTAACTGAACGCGTCCCTGTCATAAATTTCTATTAAAATCAAAAATGTTTTTTTTAAATAAATTTAAAAGTTGACAGTGATTTATTAAAGATAAAAATACATAACTATAAATTAGTCTTATTCTTTTCCCTAATAAAATACTATAAAATTTTTGAAGCGTACTATATTTTTAATAGCCTTTTTGAAAAAATACTATATTCATACAACAAAATGATGGCAACCCTGACTGTTGGACATAGGCCTCCCCTAGGGATTGCTATCCCCTTCTTAGTCTCTAAGTCATACGTCTGCGTCATCATCATCATTTCGTGTAGGTGACAAGGTCAGTCGACCATGCACACCCTGGTGTCAGAGTTCTTCGGAACCGCCTCTTGGCCGACGTGGATCCTTGAACGACTACCAGATGGCAGCCGGGACCACCGGCTTAACGTGCCTTCCAAAGCCGGAATCATCTTTTTTATCAGACAATCAGGTGATTCATGCCTGCAATGTCCTATCCAAACTGGAAACAAATAAACAAAGTATGCTTCCCGTGGGAATCGAACCCACGACCCCCGGGTGTCTGCGTCGATTTTTAAAAACAGGCAAAGTACAAGGTTAGCCAACGAACACAGTCCAAAGCGCAGGCCGAGGCAGACAATTTTCACAAAACATCTGCTAACAGCTGTGCGTCTAGACGGGAAAACTGACTGGAACCATTTCCTGCGGAAATTTTCATATTATATCTGGCGGGAATTCGTTTTGTCTAACCCAAGGAGATCATTAAACTATCTTGCCTTCGACTAATAAAGTATTGTCAAGTAAAGTATTGTATTGTAAAGTAAAGTATTGTATTTCAGAATTATTACAAAAGAAAAATCATCAGGTCCTTTTAGGGTTCCGTAGTAAACAAGGAACTTATAGTTTCGCCATGTCTGTCTGTCTGTCCGTCCGCGGTTTTACGCAGATACTATAAGTACTAGAAAGCTGTAATTTAGTATGGGTATGTATATTAAGCATGCCAAAAAAGTGATGGAAAAAAATCTTGAAAAAAATTTTTTTTAGGGTAGTTCCCATACACGTAAAGTGGGGGAGTATTTTTTTTTCTCTATTTACCCGTCGTCTGGGGTATCGTTAAATAGGTCTTTGAAAAATATTGTGAGGTTGAGAACACCATTTTTCGATTTAGGGATCCGTTTCCGAAATATTTGGTTTTAAAGTGCGAATTTTTGTTAGAGGTAAGTGTTCCCCCCTTCTATCTGCTAAACGGTTATATATAGATACGTAAAAAAATACAGCAATAGTAAATATACTGAAGTTGAAAGGAAAACTATCAGAGCTGAGTACTAAGTACAAACTAAAAAATTATAGGCAACCAACTTATAAAATGTACTTGAAAATAGAAAAATTTCATACAATTTTTATTGTTAGATGTTTTTGGTCGTTAAACTGTGAGATGCGAGTGTGAACAGTGTGAACTCAAAGTTGTCATTCGCAACTACGGAACCCTACACTGCGCGTGGCCCGACACGCACTTGGCCGGTTTATTTAGTCTTAACTGCAGGAGCACGATCATTTCTGTCATACCAGAGCAATAGTTATTAGAAAGAGCAGTCAGAGGATTTGGCCTACACTCTCTACTATGGTCTGACGGGTTGGAGAGGTCTCTTTGATGTTATAAGCTTAGACTATATATTCTCTAGACACCGTCATGCTTTTATTTCAATGATGAAAAAACTGGCCAATTTTTCAATGCTTGTGTGCGTGACAGCTTTGTGTTAGCACACGCGTCCTGGAGTTCTTGGCGGGAATTTTAGCGGACTACACGGTGTCTGTTTTGGATTGTTTCGCAAATTGATTCTAGTGGACTTTATAATGTGAAATTGGTGTTATTTGGTGTTATAAATGCCCATATTTAAGAACAATGTGTAGAATAACTTAAGTAGACTGTCATTGTGCGGCTGTAGTGAGATTTACATAGCGGGCTGTTGGTTGTCCGCCTTGCTGCGTCGTCAATGATGAAACCAGTGGATTCGCGAAGAGTTGTCGCCAGGGGCTCCGTGAAAACAACGAAATGAATACACCATCATTTCGTTGACAACAAACAAGAATGACTCGCCAACTGGCTAAATAAATGAAGAAAGGCTTTAAAGGACTTGTATCCAGGGCCGTAAAACAATCCTAAAAAAAAAAACACGCGTCCTGCCAATTTATGCCCTCAAAATCCATCAAATTGGTCTGTGCGCGACAGACTATGGGTTGGACTCCATTTTTTTCTACGATTTTAGGCTAATAGAGTCTATCAATAGTCGAAGGCTAGGGCATGTGGTCTCAACGCCTTAATCGTACGATTTGTTCTCAGAGACTCGCATAGATGGCGCCACTCGAAACTACACAACATTGTATCTACCGTATTATGAGAATATAAAAACATGATTCACAAAATATATCTTATTAAAAATCAAAACAATATTTTAGGCATAATATTTTAAAATGACACCGTATATTTAGTAAGTTAAAGGCTAATGCAGATTACCGCCATCTAGTATCGAGTAGCAAGTAACTCTCCTATGCCATATATTCGCCTGCTTTTCGCAACCTTAATTTGGTTCAATATTTTTGTATGAGGTGGGCAGTCTATAACGTTAGTATTATATTGTCTTTGGCTAGGGATAGAGAAGGATGGCGCAGACAAAGGGAGGCTTATGCCCAGCAGTGGGTTATGGAAAGCTGATGATGATGATGACAGTCTATCTAGGCGTTATATAATCTAAGGTTAGGTTAAGCTTTGTTTAGCTTGTGTTTCCTAAGTCGCCTTCTACGACATCCGCGGGAAGACTTGGAGTGGTCCTATTCTACTCTGCCGGGAAATACACGGCATCTTTTCCGTACCATAGACATTATGAAATATTTTATCTACATTACTTCAACGAACTTGACTTAAACGGTAGTGTTCCTGATAAGGCAGAGTTAAGATAACTAGTAAAACTGTTTCATAACGGTAAAATTTGGGTGCTTAAGGCCGCACACTAGGCACAGTAGCGACGCCAATCATTTTGTTGTAATACTTTACAAATAGAAAGAAATTCAAGAATGTAAATCATATAAGCTCTAATAAATAACCTGAAGTATTTTTGGAATCATGTTTAATATTATCAGAATCAGTGAGAATTATGAGAATCAGATTACCGCCAAAAACGGCGTTTTTGGCGGTAATCACGTTTTCTCTTAATGACTGTTTCTCATAATATTAAAACATGATTCCAAAAATACTTCAAGTTATTTACTAGTGCTTATATGATTTACATTCTTGAATTTCTTTCTATTTGTAAAGTATTAGGAATAAAATGATTGGCGTCGCTACTGTGCCTAGGGTGCCCCCTTAAGTTGTGTCCATGGAAGGGAACATAATTAATTTAAAAAAGGCATCGTGATTACTGATTACTTTCAAGTTGGTCTAGGAGAAACGAAAATACGCAAAAAGTAATAAAAAATGGTTGTGGGAACCTTAATGTCGTTTTTAAAGACATATCTAGTAAGATGAAAAATGATCTTTCTCAGATTGACCTGGGTCTTGGATGTCTATCTAATTCTATATTGTAATTGTTATAAAATATAATATCGTTGAGTTAGTTTCCCATAACACAAGTATTATTAAGAACTTACATTGGGTCTGTGTGATTTGTCCGTAAATTTTTTTAATTAGTCTATAGACGCACGTATGATGAAAAAATATTTTTTTTGTTTTAGTTTCATGTACTTATAGGTAGCTCGACTTAATATTTTTTGTTTAAAAGTTGTATAGCGATTCACAGCATACATCTACATACCAAGTTTCAACTGTGTAGTCTCAAAAGTTTCGAAATATAATGGATGTGACAAACGCACAGACAGACATGACATATAAGGGTTCCGTTATTTGCCATTCATCTACGGAACCCTTAAAACTACCTAGCAGCGTTTAGATAAAGATAGTTTAACTGTTTCGTAAGTCATAACGGTTATTTGGGTATTTAATCTGTCCTTACGTATAACACATTTACTTTCGTTTCTGAGTCATTCTTGTCTGTTTATCTGTGTGGGTAGACCTTGGCGACATACCTGGTAGGCTAAATAACAAAGAAATTAACTACGTCGACTTTGTTTTAAGTATTTAGCTGGTGCTCACAGGGTTTTACTTGGGTAAATGAAATATATAATTAACAAGCTGATGCCCGCGACTTCATGCGCGCATATTATAACACCCCCCCCCCCCCCCCTCCTCCTCTAAATTTCTAAATAAGCTTAGTGAGATAGTGAAATATCTAAAAACAAATAATTTATTTTTATTTTGTGTTGTTTTACAATATATACGGACACAAATTGAGTTAGCCCCAAAGTAGGTTCGAGGCTTGTGTTATGGGATACTAACTCAACTATACCATATTTTATAATAGATACTTATATATATAAACATCCAAGACCCAGGTCAATCTAAAAAAGATAATTTTATCTTGACCTGACCGAGGATCGAACCCGGGACCATCCGTGTCACAGGCAGGCGTGTTGACCGCTGCGCCACGGAGCTCGTCTACATATATACTATAGATGTCAATGAACACTTCACCTAAATTATTTTAATTAAACGGTTAGGTATTCCTTTAAAATATGTCATTGGGACACCTCTGTAAAATTGTGATTAGCTCACTAAAAGTGGTCACGAAAATGTAATTTTTGATGAAACTAACACAAACATGGAAGAACAAATTACTTTTTCATAAAAATATTTTTTTTAGCAACATTTTTAGCAAGGCTCAACCGATTTCGATAAAATTACCAAGACTCTCTATAGAATAACCTTCAAACAAAAAAAAAACGCATTAAACCCCGGTCCTTTTTTCCTTTTTTTTTAAGACAGGACTTAACCCCGAAATATTTAATACCCAAGAAATAAAAACTTTGTAAAAATAATCGAAAATGCTTACAAAATCATTTACGTATATACGCCAAGGCTTCGTCATTAGCATATCCGATGCAGTAATGCAGTATCGATAATATATTCAAATTGCATGCATCACTATTTGAACAGGTTATCTTCGGGGAACAGTGTTTCGCCACTGGTATAGTGATGCGACATCCTCTTATCGATAAAATGATATACCCATCGGTAAGTAATTCAAATTGCATGCATCACTATTTGAATAGGCTATCTTCGGGGAACAGTGTTTCGCCACTGGCATAGTGATGTGATATCGACTTGTCGACAAAATAATTATCGGAAATATATTTAGATTGCATTCATCACCATTTGAACATGGTGTCCATGAGAAAAGCGTTTCCCCACTGAATAACTAAACTAAATGCACTTGTCACACTCCTGGTGTTGCAGTTGTCCATGGGCAGCTGAGATTACTTACCATCGAGTGACATGCTTGATCGCTTGCCGTCTCATATCATAAAAAAACAACCTTACTTGAATGCCACAAAGTCAAATTTCGAATACTGACGCATGACGCTGATGCATATATTGTTCTTGTGGGTGCATATTTGATCGAAGTACTCGAATAAGAATTATATTAGAGACTAGCAGTTCGCCCCGGCTTCACTCATGATGCTGCCTAGCGTATGGCACTGAGGAATATCGTACCTATCCAACGGTGAAAGAAGTTTTGAAATCTGTCCTGTGTTTCCTGAGATTAGCGCGTTTAACCAAACGAACAAACTCTTCAGCTTTATAATATTATATCATCATTTCGTGTAGGTGACACGGTCAGTCGACCATGCACACCCTGGTGTCAAAGTTCTTCGGAACCGCCTCTCGGCCTCTGATGAGGTTCCTTTAACGACTACCAGATGGCAGCCGGGACCAACAGCTTAACGTGCCTTTCGAAGCACGGAATCATTTTATCAGAAAATCAGGTGATTCATGCCTGCAATGTCCTAACCAAACTGGAAACAACTTAACAAGGTATGCTTCCCGTGGGAATCGAACCCACGGCCCCCAAGTCAACAAGACAAACGCCTTAACCACTGGACCACGATAATGCCATGACAATACAAGTTTTCAGAGAACCTCTAAAATTATTCACGAAATTATTAAAAACCAGCTCTCAATTGAATTATTTATGAATTATTTATTAGTGTGTGAAATGGCGAAACAACTCGCATAATCTTGGCAAAAATAGTCCTCGTGTTTCACATAATAACAGCGAGCAAGAGCCTAGAGATATCAGAGAGAGTTTTTATATCAGATGGTTTGTAAAAATACATCGACAAATTCTATCGACATGTCCCAACACTACCGCTGTACAATTAGCCACTATCTCAACGTGCAGTCTTTGTTTACACTATCTGATTGGTGCACCCTAATTCAGTGTATTGTCTGCCTTTTCGCTGCTGCAATTTAGACCCTATACCTGAGACTTAAAGTCGAAAGTAACGTGTGAAGTTTGTGTGTGATTTTCCTTGATTTAATTACTTGGAAAATAGAGATGAAGTGGGGATGGGTTTTGTTTAGATTTTTCGTGTACGGTATCGATTTTTGCTAGCGTTTTCTATGTTAGTTTTGGAGGTTGTGAATATGTTGAATTTCGGAACGAAGTGTTTTTTATATACTACCCTATGCTCGCGATTGTCCATTGTTAGGTTAGCCTAGGTTTTTCTGGTGTTATACCAAACCAATTATTACTTCTCATATTTTATTGCAAAGTTGCCGTTGGTCCCGGCTGTCATTATTGATGGCAGTCGTTAAGCTATGTCAGATGCCTTAAGGCAGCTTGAAAAATCTGACACCAGTGTTGGCCGATTACACACACGGAAAACAAACAACTTCAAAACAAACATTGCAAAGTTGTACAACAGATGGAATATTCAATTTGAACACATTAGTCATCTCTGACATTCAACATCCATTATTACATATGTAAAAAAGTTACAATTCGTTTAATACATTCATAATCACTATCTTTCATCAACATGCCTTTGTTAGTATTTCTCTACTCATCATTTCGTGTAGGTGACACGGTCAGTCGACCATCGCACCCTGGTGTCAGAGTTCTGCGGAACCGCCTCTCGGCCTCTCACGTGGTTCCTTTAACGACTACCAGATGGCAGCCGGGACCACCGGCTTAACGTGCCTTCCGAAGCACGGAATCATCTTTTTTATCAGACAATCAGGTGATTCATGCCTGCAATGTCCTAACCAAACTGGAAACAACTTAAGAGTCCCACGTAAAGCCGTAATTTTGTATAGGTATTGTTTTTAAAATTGAAATCTGATTATAAACATCAATATGCCTTATCCGGTCGTATGTACGAAATTTGGTTGAAATTGGCGTAACTGTTGTAAAACTAAAACGAAACTACGTTTGTATGGGATTGCGGCTTTACGTGGGACTCTTAACCAAGTATGCTTCCCGTGGGAATCGAACCCACGACCCCCGGGTCACCAAGGCAAACGCCTTAACCACTGGACCACGGAGGCAGTGTACTGCAGGGGCACGATCCTCTCTAACTACCAACTACCAGAGCCATATATGAGCCAAAGCAGTAAAAGGAGTTTGCCTACACTCTTCACACTGGCCAGACGGGTTGGAGAGGTACCTTTGACGTTTATGAGTTTTGTTTAGCTTGTGTTTCCTAAGTCGCCTTCTAAGACATCCACGGGAAGATTTGGAGTGGTTATACTATAAGTGGTGGTAAAAATATAAAGTGAGTTATAATACCAATGAGCCGTGTGGTTCCGAGCCGTGTGGTTCCCGGCAGAGTAGAATAGGACCACTCCAAGTCCCGTGGTTGTCGTAAAAGGCGACTAAGGAAATACAAGCTAAACAAAGCTTATTAACATCAAAGAGACCTCTCCAACCCGTCTGGCCAGCGTGGAGAGTGTAGGCCAAATTCTCTGACTACTCAAGCTAATTTATGGCTCTGGTAGTACAGAGAGGGTCGTGCTCCTGCAGTGGAGACTAAAAAGACCTGATGATGATGATGATGATAATATCAATGGCTTGGGAATTATATATAAGCCTTTCAAAATTTGTATAGAAATCTTGAGAGGCTTAGGATTCTCAAACTACTGATAATTTAACCTAGCTGTATAGGAACGAACGTATATAATGAGATTCATTAATTGAATGCTTAATTTTACACAAAAATTATCAAATATTGCCACAATTCCCCTTGTCCGCTTGTATGGAGGCATGCGCGTTCAGGGCCGTCTTAACACATTCACGGACAAAAGACTCTTCTCGAAATTTATAATATAACACTTGAAAATTCCATAAAAATTTGTTTGCACCGTCGCAGGGCGTATTGCCATAACCAAAGTTATTTTTAGATGTTGCTGTGACAATAACGGCCACAGACGTTAGAATCACTATCGCTCACGCCCACAGGCGGGTCGTCGTATATTACGTGATTAAAGCTAAACACGCATTTGACAAAAATGGTACCTAAAACTTACGATATGCCACAAATCCTTTAAGGAATAAGCGCGTTGTGACACTTGATCTATGGACTTCTAATATTGCTATGGGAATTAGAGCGGCTACAGACGGAATGGTTAGTTGAGACAAATCAAAGTTGATCGGCAAGAGGCGTGTTGTTTTATTATTGCGGTTGTGGCCGGGACGTCCAGGAATGTGTTAATATTGTATTCACAAAGTTACCATTAAACAAGTGTGAATGTGTTGATTTGTCGAGCTCCGTGGCGCAGCGGTCAACACGCCTGCCTGCGACACGGAGGTCCCGGGTTCGATCCCCGGTCAGGTCAAGATGGAAAATGATCTTTTTCAGATTGACCTGGATCTTGGATGTTTATCTATATAATAAGTATCTATTATAAAATATAGTATCGTTGAGGTAGTATCCCATAACACAAGTCTTACTTAAGAACTTACTTTGGGGCTGGCTCAATCTGTGTGATTTGTCCGCATATATTTATATTATATTAAATGACGCTGTTTTCATGTCACGACAACAATTGATGCGTATTTTTTTCCAAATAGGGAGAATGATACAGCATGTAACCTTTTTGCTCGGTGCCATCATTCCGATCCTCACGAACACAAATAACTGGCTTCAATGCTGCAACGACTTTTATTTCTCAATCCTGAGCCTTCGGTAGGGTGGCCATGAAGTAGGAAAGTGCCAAAAATGCTGTTTTTACTAATATTATCAATGCGAATGTCAGTTTATTTGTTACGCATTCACGCCCTATCTAGTAAACCGATCATCGTGAAATTTTTCTTACACATCTGGAGTAAGGAAAAAAAAAGTCTGATTTGCTAAAATATAGGTATTGTCACAGGCATTCAGAAGTTACTATATTTAGTACTATCAGTCCGCCCTGGCTTCGCCCGTCGTGCATACCCTGGATACTAAAATGTTAGTATAGATTAATTTCCACCTGTGCGCCAACTAAATATGTCCTTTGCATCTTAAATCTTGGGCTCTGTCTAACCCGTAAGGGATAAAGACAATATAATATGTACGAATGAGATATGAAAACGGTTTGAATTTTTTACTTATTTAATTCGATAAATAAACTAGTTGTGTAGATAATCACTGTTGAAAGACATTGACAATACTTCCATACGGAAGTTCTTTGGTGTATCAATTTAGCCAAACAGATACTCCTATGTTATCAAATTATCAAATAAAAAATAATCAAATAAAATCAAATTTAGCCGCAAAAATCCGAAGTAATACACCCCCTACACCCGCGCCCACCCGCCATCTTGGATCCGCCATATTTTGTATTAAACGTCAAATTACAGGCCTCCGTTGGTCATTCTGTAGCTTTTATATGAGCTTATCACGAGAACTTTATGGCGATGTACCAGGATAAAGCTGTTTGGGTATTTGATACCTTAAAGGTCTGAAATTGAGCTTTACAAGTTACAAAAGTCTGCGTTCCTTAAGTAAAACTTTAAACAAATACTTGTAAAAAAATTAAAAGACTAGATGATAAAAGGGATAACTCATGTTAAACAACCCAAGGAAAGTTGATTATATAAAATAAAAATAAATATATACGGACAAATCACACAGACTGAGCTAGCCCCAAAGTAAGTTCGAGACTTGTGTTATAGAATACTAAATCAACGATACTATATTTTATAAAAGATACTTATATAGATAAAAATCCAAGACCCAGGTCAATCTGAAAAAGATCATTTTCCATCATGACCTGACCGGGGATCGAACCCGGGACCATCCGTGTCGCAGGCAGGCGTGTTGACCGCTGCGGCACGGAGCTCGTCATTCGTGGATTGGTGAACACAGGTGTATTTAGAAGTACCTGTTTATGGTTCGCACGAGATGGATCATCATCATCATCATCAGGTCCTTTTAATCTGCAGCACGACCCTGTCTGTACTACTAGAGCCGTAATTAAATAAATGTTTGTGGTTCCCGGCAGAGAAGAATAGAACAACTCCAAGTCTTCCCGTGGATGTCGTAGAAGGCGCCGTAGGAACCACAAGCTAAACGAACCTTATAAACATCAAAGAGACCTGTCCAACCCATCTCAGCTTGGGGAGTGTAGTCCAAATCCTCTGACAGCTCTGGCTAATATATGACTCCTGGTAGTACAGAGAGGGTCGTGCTCCTGCAGTGGAGACTAAAGAAGACCTGATGATGGTGAACTAGTAACGCCGTTTCGCTCGCCCTAGTAGTTAAATGAACTCTAAAGACATTACACAGTATTTTTAACAGTCGGTATAAGTTAACAAACCCACACAGTTAACCGGTTCAGTTAAATCAACGGTCCAATTTACATGTTTGTATGTTTAGTCGGCTTTACGCCCAAAACTGTGTATAAACGATCTCATTTCGATTTTATGGTGTTTGAACTGTCATTTATTTAAATGAGAGGTAATATGATGATTCTGTATTTAAACTAGGTTTCGCCAGTGTCTTCATTCACGTGGATCATATTTAAGTTAGTAAATTTCAGCTTCTCATCATTTCGTGTTGGTAACACAGTCAGTCAACCATGCACACCCTGGTGTCAGAGTTCTTCGGCACCGCCTCTCGGCCTCTGACGTGGTTCCTTTAACGACTACCAATGGCAGCTGGGACCAACGGCTTAACGTGCCTTCCGAAGCACGGAATCATCTTTCTTATCAGACAATCAGGTGGTTCATACCTGCAATGTCCTAACCAAACTGGAAACAACTTAACAAAGTATGCTTCCCGTGGGAATCGAACCCATGGCCCCGGGTCAACAAGGCAAACGCCTTAACCACTGGACTACGGAGGCACGTCGAACGGTTGGCATCTCGCCATAGAGTAAACTTTAGTTCCTTTGTGGTAGGAGTGCCGACCCAACATCTCGAGACCTTCATGAAGGAGGACTTCTGGCCGCAGGGAGTCGTGTACCGGAAATTCCGAGGACGGTTACCTGCTGAAGCCCCGCGCCTCACGTCGCCGACACAACGTGTGACCTAGTTTTAAGTTATATTGTATTATATGTATGTTAGTCTAAGGTATATATGATATGGGCCTCTGATATTGTACGTAATTGTAGGTACAATATTATTGCCTGAAATAAAGGATTATTATTATTATTATTATTATTATTGCATGAATCACCTGATTGTCTGGTAAGAAAGATGATTCCGTGCTTCGGAAGGCACGTTAAGCCGGTGGTCCCAGCTACCATCTGGTAGTCGTTAAAGAATCCACGTCAGAGGCCGAGAGGCGTTTTCGCAGAACTCTGACACCAGGGTGTGCATGGTCGACTGACCGTGTCACCTACACGAAATGATGATGATTATGTAAAATAATTTAGTTTCAAATGTTTCCATTCTCCTCTGACTGCTGTAGCTAATATATGGCTCTGGTAGTACAGAGAGGGTCGTGTTCCTGCAGTGGAGACTAAAAAACACCTGATGATGATGTTGGTTTACATAAGTATACATGTTATTGTCGACTTCACTGTACTTCTGCCTACTAGCGAATCTGCCGCGACTCTGTTCTAAAGCGATTTTTAGGACAAAGCGAACAAACCCTATTAACTACATCGCAAAACATAAATAACTACTACAAGTAATTATTACTACCGAAGTACCGAATTAGATTTTTCAATTTGATTTGACTTACGAGTAAAAGAATAAAGTAACGAGTGGCGATAGTTACGCCGATCCAAAGACAATATTGGGTCCTTATCTATGAAATTGTCGTTTTTGTTTCCCGCTTGCCATTTTGTTCCTAATGACAATAATTTTTTAGGTAAACACATTTTTTTTTATTTAAACTTGAAAATGGCCTATATGATTAACATTCTGCATGCATTAAACTCTTTGTTTTTGTGTATTTAATTATTGGAAAATGCTCATGGAACTCGTTTCAGGTTTGTCCGTTTTAATCATAAATGTAGTCATATTTCTATTATTTTTCTAAATTTTTGTAAATTTTACAATGTCTCAATTAGGCTTAATGTTGTCCGTAACTACATGCAAAATTTCACTTTTGTTGTATTTATCAAACCCGAAAGAAGAAGAACGAGCTCCGTGGCGCAGCGGTCAACACGCCGGCCTGTGACACGGAAGGTCCCGGGTTCGATCCCCGGTCAGGTCAAGATGAAAAATGATCTTTTTCAGATTGTCCTGGGTCTTGGATGTTTATCTATATATGTATTTGTTATAAAATATAGTATCGTTGAGTTAGTATCCCATAACACAAGTCTTACTTAAGAACTTACTTTGGGGCTAGCTTAATCTGTGTGATTTGTCCGTATATATTTATTTATTTATTTAATTCTAAAAACGTTAGTATGAAAAATTCACTTTGCTCGAAATTCTCTATAGATAACGCCAATTCCATAGGTAAGGACCTAATATATTGTCTTTGGCTGTTCTAAGCTAGTAAAGAATTCGTTATTTTCGTGGTTATTTTCACTTTGATCTTATTTAAGTGAAAAAGAATAAAATTGTGAGTGTTTCGCTCTTATTTATACTCTAAGGTTTCGCTCATCTTAGGCTCTTAAATTATAGATTTATTTTATCAGTTACTAGAGCCCTCCCCGGCTGCACCCAGGGTTATGTATTATACATAAACTTTCCTCTTAAATTACTCTATCTATTTAAATAAACCGCATCAAAATCCGTTTCGTAGTTTTAAAGAACACTATTGTTCAATATATAAAATACAAATAACGAAACTAAGATTATAAACTATAACTAGTCTTAAAAAAAGAAAATTAACCTAAAAAAAAAGAAAAATAAATAAATAAATAAAACGCATCAAAATCCGTTGTTTTTTTGTTTTGTTTTGTTTTGTTTGTTTTTCGTATGTGTAAGTGGCCAACACTGGTGCCAGATTTTTCAAGCTGCCTAAAGGCATCTGACATAGCTTAACGACTGCCATCAACGATGACAGCCGGGACCAACGGCTTAACGTGCCTTCCGAAGCACGGTGGAGCTTGAAATATTTTTATGCCACTTGCGGTCACCCATCCAAGTAGGGACTGCACCAGGGGTTGCTTTACATACGTAAGCGCTCATAGAGCTCACACCCACTGGACCATCGGGCTCCTCATCAAAATCCGTTGCGTAGTTTTAAAGACAGCAACAGACAGACAGCAGGAAGCTACTTTGTTAATACTATGTAGTGAAGTGAAGTTCATAAAATCTTCCATGCTGGTTTGGAAGAAAAGAAAAAACATAGGATATACCAGCTGCTTATCTTCCCGCGCAGACCGTAAAAGCCGGGCAAGGGATTGGGCGCAAATCTAAGGAA
The DNA here is from genome assembly GCA_963082605.1 of Rhodophaea formosa. Taxonomy (NCBI): domain Eukaryota; kingdom Metazoa; phylum Arthropoda; class Insecta; order Lepidoptera; family Pyralidae; genus Rhodophaea; species Rhodophaea formosa. The sequence goes on along the minus strand of OY720229.1, from coordinate 8,410,552 downwards.
TCACATTATAGGCGATGCGGTTAGCAAGCTATCACTATTTTGATTCCGCTTTCCACCTTAACGCCCTCTAACACGCTAAACGTGGCCTTTGGGTTTTATTACCTTGGGCTCTGTCTACCCCGCAAGGGATAAAGACGTGATTATATGTACGTATAAGATATGAAAACACAACTCTCTCTAAAACTTGCATAACGGTTATGAACTTATGACATCTCTATATAATGTTTATACAAAAATGTATAACTCGGAATGTGGCGTTAATGTCGATGTCACGTCGCGCTTATTGGCTCTTCTCACGCGTAGGGATGGGAACACGGTCGATATAGGCTATATCGATAAACGATGTAAATAGATTGTAAGAAAAATATGCTGTGCTTTGGCTCGACATGTTTAGGTGAGGGAAAGATTATGGATATGATTTTAAGTAGGTTTGCGATTGTGACGTTACTAAAACAACCTATTTAAGTTGATTGAGAGGATAACTTTCTTCCGACTACTTGGTTTAATTACGGTTGGACATGGCCTAAGACGCGAATATTAACATCTATGAAAGTTATGAGGTTGTATCATACATACAATCTCATACCTTTCCATAGATGTTTAGTCTTAAGTTTGTTTGTATCTTCTTTATTGTTTGTAAGTAGAGGTGTTGTAACATTTATAAAAAACGGATAAATCCCTTAAGGGATAGCCGTGTGGTTACCGGTAGATTAGAATAGGACCACTCCAAGTCTTACCGTGGATGTCGTAGAAGGCGACTTAGGAAACACAAGATAAACAAATCTTATGAACAACAAAGACAACAAACGTGGAGAGTGTAGGCCAAATCCTCTGACTGATCTGGCCAATGTATGGCTCTGGTGGTACAGAGAGAGTCATGCAAGACTCCACTGCAGGAGCAGTGGAGTCTAAAAAAGACCTGATGATGATGATGATAAATCCACACTTTATAAACATTTTTCAAACAGCATTAACTATTCACGTAAAACCTGGCATAAATTCAATCGGTTCGTGGACTGACTGAAAGGGTAATCAAGATATCCTTACTATTAATAAAAAAGATAGCCACACCGAAATTGAAGTAATTTCGTAGGAGTTCTATATCGATATTTTTTATCATTGATATCGATCAAGTTACGAGACCTTTCGAACACTACACGAAAGTTAATTTCGGTGAAGCGCCTGCTCTTTCTGCCATATTTTAACATAACTTCAGCCTACGAATTGTTGAAGAACCGGTATATTATCGTTATAGTGTCGATAAAGGCTATTTCGATATCGATGCATTACGGTGACGCTTTCTCGACACTGTCTCGGCAAATATTGACCTATCGATCGGTGAGCACTCCGTCAACACTACACGCAAGTTAATTTCGGTTAAGCACCCTGCTCGATGTCATCTTATCTCACTAGCCGTCGACTTCGTTCGTGTTCTTATAGTCTAGATTTTTTTAATAAATACATTCTTATTAAACGCCTTTTGATGTGTGTTCCCGGCAGAGTAGAATAGGACCACTCCAAGTCTTCCCGTGGATCTCGTGGAAGACGACGTGGGAAACACAAGCTAAACAAAGCTTGTAAACATTAAAGAGACCTCTCCAACCCGTTTAGCCAGCGTTGAGAGTGTAGGCCAAAACCTCTGACTGCTCTGGCTAACTTATGGCTCTGGTAGTACAGAAAGGGTGGTACTCCTGCAGTGAAGACTAAAAAAAGACCTGATGATGATGATTCAGTGTATAATGGGCATGTTAACTAATTTTTTTTTCATGTTGCTATGTAATGACCTGCCAAAATAAACACAATAGTGACAGAAATACATTTCTAAACAAAAAAAAACTCTTTCAGTTATATAAGTTTTAAAGACACATGTTTTTAGACGTGAAAACGCGCCGCTGAAATGCCCACATATTTGTGACGTCACAAGCTTGTATTTTGTATGGGTGGAGTGAGAACTTTGTTTGGTAGCTATACGAAATATTTCGTTTATGGTAATGGTTTCATAATAAAAGTTGCTATAAATTTTGCAGACTAAAATACAGTACAATTGTAATTAAAGATTTTCATACTTTAAAAAATGGTCCTATTCACTCAACTTTGATAAAGCTGTAATATCACTTAACGAATCGATATCAAATTAAAAGTGTTCTTTACAGTGTTTTTAGATAGAAATTAGTCTCATTAGAAACAAATTTTATATAATCTTAACATTAGGCAACTACCGTGTTAAAAATATGTTAGTAAAACTGTCCCATTATTCAGGTTCAGTAAAACCGATCATCATGAAATTTTGCATACACATAGGTTAGCGGACTGAGAAGGTCATAGGCTATATTTCACGCGGGTAACAGCTTATTATGTCGGTACATTCAAAGTCGTGATGTGATGACGCTATCAGTGGTGCCAGCCACCTATATGCGCTGTCCGACAAATCGCACTTATGCTGAGGTTGGGACCATATTAAGCTATTAAGATCACAATAAGCTATTATAATAATTGTTCAATCTCCATGACCTGATAAACATCAAATAACCTGCGAATGACACAGGCTATAAGGGACAGGATGTGTGAAATTGCGTAAAATCGGGTCGCGCATTCATTGGGTTATTAGTGGGAATGTGTGTATTAATACATACATACGTGTATTAATGCATACATACGTCTTTATTCCCTTGCGGAGTAGACAGAGCCCAAGGTCATAAAACCTACAGGCCACGTTTAGCTTTGTAGTGGGCGTAAAGGTGGAAAGGACCTGATGATGGTGATGTAATTATTTCTACCCCAATCATGGATGCAAATTGGAAAATTTAATAAAAGCCAGTTCAGTAGAACATGAAAGCGCAACAAACAAACGCATTTCCGCATATAAATATTAGTTAGGATTGCACAACAACCCAAAAAGAAATGTGATTCCTTAGATTTTTGCCCAATCCCTTGACCAGCTTTTACGGTCTGCCCGGGAAGAAAAGCAGCTGGTATATTCTATGTTTTTTCTTTTCTCCCAAACCATCATCATCATCAGGTCTTTCTAGTCTCCACTGCAGGAGCACGACCCTCTCTGTACTACCAGAGCCATATACTAGCCTGAGTAGTTAAAGGATTTGGCCTACCTACACTCTTCACGCTGGCCAGACGGGTTGGAGAGGTCTCTCTGATGTTAATAAGCTATGTTTAGCTTGTGTTTCCTTAGTTGAGCTGGCCACCTTTTCGTCAATTTCTTTTTATTTGCTAAGAATTGCTAATGATTCATTTGTTGTTATGTATTTTGTCGAATAAAGATTTTCTTTCTTTCTTTCTTTCTTTCTTTAATAAGCATAAGAATAAAATGGAAATAAGTGTAATCCGAACGGCATTCGTGTAAACATTTTTTTGGTTCCTGTGTATTTTTTCAAAAAGCGCTCTACACATTTCGATAAAAATTTTAGGGGACCATCTGCAAAGTGTTACCTATCGAACAAGGACAGAATTTTTTAATTCGGTCCAGTAGTCTTCGAGAAATCGGGGAACATTATAAAAAAAATCCGACGAATTGAGAACCTCCTCCTTTTTTGGAAGTCGATTAAAATCATGCATGCGTAAGGATAAAAAAGTACTGTTTGTAGTTGGGGCGTAATGATTGCTGGTTAAAGACCAAGAAAATTCAATTCAATAGTAGACAAAACCTACCTAAGGGGTGGCATTCCTTTCACCTTTCTACAGGAAGCATTCTCGAAATATTCGAACCAGTCTCGCAGCTGTCAAGTTATCGATACATTTTATCGATAAATTCTGTCAGTATGTTTGTTTTGACAAGCTTTAGTAAACATCGGTATGGCGTTCGTGACAACTTACTTAGTGTTGCGTACGGTCAGAGAACCAAAGTACATGTAAGCAACTCAGGAAAGGCAAATACAATAATACTATAGGACCTATACACTGCATGTATTTATTTATATTTATTAATCTTTAGATCTGGAATCATTGATGTATATCTAAAAATAACAATTTAAGTCTAACTATAGAAACAGTGGGGTTAACGAAAAAAAATTTTTTTTGGCGTTTCAAAAAAATTTTTTTAAACGCTACAAGAATAGTCATAAAGCGGTTCAGAGTATAATTGTACCTTCCAAGTTTCAACTGTGTACATTTCGGAATAACGTGACTGTGACATACGGACAGACAGACTTGATGAGTCTATAAGGGTTCCTTTTTTTTGTATTCGGCTACGGAACCCTAAAAAACGATTTTAGTGACTCCATTTCTCCAAACTACCAAAACACCGACAAAAACTTTAACCCTATCTTTTAACACGAAAAAACTTAAAACGAGATAACCACGTGGGTTGGACAGGGTTAAAAACGTCCACAAAAACTAATCTACACGTTGACAGACAACCGGACACGACAAGCTGTCAATATTGATATATTGGTGAGCTTTATGATGGAGTTTTAGGTGAGATGTCAATGGGTAAGTTGGGGTTTGCCTTAGTTAATACTAGCTGTTACCCGCGGCTTTGCCCGCGTGGTATATATAGCCTATGTCCTTCTCAGTACCGTTACCTATTTGTATGCAAAATTTCATGATGATCGGTTCAGTAGATTCGGTGTGAAAGCGTAACAAACAAATAAACGAACTCACTTTCGCATTTATAATATTATTTAGGATTAGGATTAGTTAGGATTAGGATTGCAAATAGATTTTAGTAGTCTTTGTAATGTGAAATTGTTGCAGTTTGGTGTTACACTAGAAAAAGAAAATGACCTAGAATTGAACCTTGCGGCACGCTGATTTTGAGGTTGGATGGAACTATCTGATTTTATACCATTTATATCAACAGTCTGTAGCCTGTCTTTCAAATCATCATCATTTCGTGTAGTTGACACGGTCAGTCAACCATCCACACCCTGCCCCCCCTATTTACTAACTCGGATGACAGGTGTCGATGCCTATCAATCTAGAATTTACAGTTACAATGCGGGTTTTGCTTGCTCGAACTTTTTATTTGCAATACAAAAACTGCATTGTAACAGCAAATCCTAGATTGATAGGCATCGACACCTGTCATCCGAGTTAGTAAATAGGGGGCTGGTGTTAGAGTTCTTCGGAACCGCCTCTCTGCCTCTGACGTGGTTCCTTTAACGACTACCAGATTGCAGCCTGGTTCGATCCCCGGTCAGGTCAAGATGGAAAATGGTCTTTTTCAGATTGACCTGGGTCTTGGATGATTATCTATATACATATGTTATTGTAATAAAATATAGTATCGTTGAGTTAGGGTACCATAACACAAGTCTCGAACTTACTTTGGGGCTAGCCCAATCTGTGTGATTTGTCCGTATATATTTATTTATATAAGATCGAATAAGTTCTTGTGATCTAGCTTATGATCAATTTGTGAGATAGATAAAGTAGACCATTATATGGGATCGTATAGATTTGTCACCAGAAGGTCCCATAAAGCAATCAATGAACCGACGCCATCTTTGATTGCTCCTTGTTAACTGTATACCGTACAACACCAATACTTTGTATCTCTTGAAACTGGATACTAGCATCACCAAAACCGTAGTGGAAGCAAAAATAAAATAGAATAGAAGCTCTATTCTTCGACTCAGACCGCATACATTTTAGCTTATGTTTACCATAGACAAATAAGCTTTCCCACAGGTGAAAGAAAGCGAATTTTTTTTTTAATCTATTGTTGAAAGAATATAGATAATCGGTCCATTAGGAGGAGGAGGAGTTTCGGAGCCTATTCAACAATAATAGTATATTATGATACAGGTACGGTAAGCTGGATATCATAGACGAGGTATTAATTGGCACGAGGCGAAGCCGAGTGCTTATAATAAACCGACGACTATAATAGACAGCTTACCGTACGAGTATCATACGACGTTTTTCAATACATTTGCGATTACCATAAACTAAAACAAGATTGCAGTTCAGCAAATAATGAATTTATAAAAAATCAGGTAGGTTTATTTTCTCCAAAAAAGTACATTGATATCCTTCTCTTTTTCGAAGTGGGTTAAAAAATCACATCTCACGAATCAGAAAATGTTTACATGCTAAACTTGAAATTCTTTGCTTGGATTCTATGAAAAAGATTAAATTTTGCATCTGTGGCATTGGGCTATTGAACGGTTGTGATTGGTGTAAAGTAAAAAACCGGCCAAGTGCGTGTCGGGCCACGCGCAGTATAGGGTTCCGTAGTTGCGAATGACAACTTTGAGTTCACACTGTTTACACTCGCACCTCACAGTTTAACGACAAAAAACATCTAACAATAAAGATTGTATGAAATTTTACATTTTCCGGTAAATTTTATAAGTTGATTGCCTATAACTTCTTAGTTTGCACTAAGTACCCAGCTCTGATAGTTTTCCTTTCAACTTCAGTATATATACTACTGCTGTAATTTTTTTCACGTATCCATATATAACCGTTTAGCAGATAGAGGGGGGGACACGTACCTCTTACAAAAAATTGCACTTTAAAACCAAATATTTCGGAAACGGATCCCTAAATCAAAAAATGGTGTTCTCAACCTCACAATATTTTTCAAAGACCTTTTTAACGATACCCCACACGATGGGTAAATAGAGAAAAAAAATTACTCCCCCACTTTACTTGTATGGGAGCTACCCAAAAAAAAATTTGTTTTCAAGATTTTTTTCTACGACTTTTTTGCCATGATTAATATACATACTCATACCAAATTACAGCTTTCTAGTACTTATAGTCTCTGAGTAAAACCGCGGACGGACAGACAGACAGACAGACAGACAGACAGACAGACAGACAGACATGGCGAAACTATAAGGGTTCCTAGTTTACTACGGAACCCTAAAAAGCACTAGTGCCGTAAATACATCCCTACGATACAGATGTCGATGTCTTATGAACCGTCTGTATTATTAGCAAATGTATTGAAAATACATCATTACGATACAGATTTCGATGTCTTAAGAGCGTATTATTAGCAAATGTATTGAAAAAACTAATAAAAAAACAATCAAAACTTTGCTTCTCTTAATAATATAAGTTAATTATTAATATAGGTAACACAAAAGCACTGAACATAAGTAATTCTAAAATCCGCCCTGCCTGTACAAGCAATTATTATAATTAAACATTCGTATGACAATCTGATGTAAACACACCCGTTATGAGAGAGATTAGGCTCCTTGCACACCCGCGTATTTTTGCTTTCATGCACGATACTATTGTTTTAAATTATATTAGGTTTGGCTTCTCATCTCAGGAAAATTAGCAGCACCTCCAAGAAGAATGGCAAGAAAAACGTATTGTATGGTTTAAATATATTTCTTTTACTAATTTTAGCGGCAATAGATATATTTACACGTGCTGTGAATATTTAAAATATACATCTATTACGTTTACACACTTTCAAGGAGCCCGGTGGTCCAGTGGGTGTGATCTCTGTGAGCGCTTACGTATGTTAAGCAACCCCTGGTGCGGTCCCTACTTGGATGGGTGACCGCAAGTGGCATAAAAATATCTCGAGCTCCTCCGTGCTTCGGAAGGCACGTTAAGCCGTTGGTCCCGGCTGTCATCGTTAATGGCAGTCGTTAAGCTATGTCAGATGCCTTAAGGCAGCTTGAAAAATCTGACACCAGTTTTGGCGACTTACACATACGAAAAACAAACAACTTTCACAGCCCAGACCCTAGTGACCCTTGTGTCAACCGACGGATAGCGGAGGCTTAGTAATAAGGTGCCGCTGGCAGTGCTGGCCTGGTACGGGACCCTAAACAGTCTTAAAAGGTTATTTATTTTTTATTTCCCCTAAGTAAAGTTGTCTTAATTCTACGATCCAATCTATTGCGAAAGCGGGTCTGTTTGTTAATAACACTTTTGCTCCTTAACTACAGAACCGATTATAATGAAATTTTGCATACACGTTGTCTGGGGTGCGGAGAACATAGGGATTTCAACAAACGGTAGGTAAGGTAAAGTACTGTACTCCGTGGGGTCGACACATTTGCGAGCATCGCAAGTGTGTCGACGCCCTATGGCCAATGTAGGTCGCACATTTGTAAACAACTTTGTGACTCGGTAGCAAATTAAATGATACGGACGGGTCAATTGTTTTATATCACATCTTTAACATAAAGGCAATATTATATTTATGTTGATGGTCTGAGTCACCTCTTAAAGTTTGTGTATTGAAATAAAAATTAGGGGGTATTATACTATACTCGCTGTTACCCGCGGCTTCGCCCGCGTAATATATAGCCTATGTCTTTCTCGGTACCCTAACCTATGTGTATGCAAAATTTCATGATGATCGGTTCAGTAGATACGGCGTGAAAGGCTGAAAGCGTAACAAACAAACGAACTCACTTTCGCATTTATAATATTAGTTGGGATACTGCCAACCTAAGTACAATAATATTGATCCAAATCAATCATTTATTCTAAAAAATTGCCCATAGATGGCACTACTGGAGCGTCACAAAGTCACAACTTTGTATCTAGTACATATCTACCATATGATGAGAAAATTAAAGCCTTATGTAAAACAATCATCATCATCATCATCAGGTCTTTTTAGTCTCCACTGCAGGAGCACGACCCTCTCTGTACTACCAGAGCCATATATAAGCTTGAATAGTCAGAGGATTTGGCCTACACTCTCCACGCTGGCCAGACGTGTTGGAGAGGTCTCTATGATGTTTATAAGCTTTGTTTAGCTTGTTTTTCCTTAGTCGCTTTTTACGACATCCACGGGATGACTTGGAGTGTTCCTATTCTACTCTGCCGGGAACCACACGGCGGAACAATATTAAGGGCAAAATATTTACTTATTAATCGCATCTCAGTTAAAGCCGTGTAGTGCCCAGCAGAGTTGAATAGGACCACTCCGTCTTCCCGTGGATGTCGTATAAGGCGACTTAGGAAACACAAGCTAAACAAAGCTTAAAAACATCTGAGAGACTAACCTGTCTGGCCAGCGTGGAGAGTGTTGGCAAATTCTCTGACTGCTCTGGCTAATATTTGGCTCTGGTAGCACAGATAGAGCCATGCTCCTGCAGTGGAGACTAAAATCTATACGAATCCAAATGACAGTTTAACTATTACCCAAATTGTTCATAAGCACGAGCAATTATAACACCAAACTACACCAATTTCTTATTATAAAGTCCACTAAAATTTGCAGAATCGTCCAAGGCGAACCCCAACTGTACACCTTGACTTCCCACCAAAACTTCTAGGACTTTCTTTGTCTTGCTAGATTATCTAGACAGTGTCAGACAGAACGAGGCTTGAAAACGATTTTACCTTAGATCATGGAGATGTATCTATGCCGCTAAAACTGAAAGGCAAAATCTATAAATCAGTTTGTTTTGTTTTGTTTTTCGTATGTGTTAGTGGCCACTTGCGGTCACCCATCCAAGTAGGGACTGCACCAGGGGTTGCTTAACATACGTAAGCGCTCACAGAGCTCACACCCACTGGACCACCGGGCTCCTCAAAATCAGTGATAAGACCTGTGATGCTGTACGGCTCGGAGTGTTGGCCAACGAAAATGCAGGATGAGAAGAGACTTCACTCTGCCAAAATGCGAATGCTACGGTGGATGTGTGGTGTGACACGAAGGGACAAAGTACGAAATGTGTATATGTAAGGGAGTACTAAAGTCGCACCGGTAACGGATAAAGTTAAAAGCAACCGATTGGCTTGGTTTGGTCACGTAATGAGGAGAGAGGAGCAACATCTAACTAAAAGAGCGCTAAATATGAAGAATGATGGGTATACAGGAAGAGGCAGGCCCAAACAAAGATGGATGGATTGCGTAAACAAAGATATGAAGGGGGTAGGAGTGGATGCTGAAATGACGCAGAATAGGAATATATGGAGGGAAAAGCCGCCGAAAACAAGCCGTGTGGTTCCCGGCAGAGTAGAATGGGACCACTCCAAGTCTTCCCGTGGGTGTCGTAGAAGGCGACCTAGGAAACACAAGCTAAACAAAGCTAACAAACATCAAAAAGACCTCTCCAACCCATCTGGCCAGCGTGGAGAGTGTAGGCCAAATCCTCTGACTACTCTGGCCAATGTATTGCCGTGGTAGTACAGAGAGGGTCGTGCTCCTGCAGTGGAGACTAAAAAAAAGGACCTGATGGATGGTTGGATGGACTCCGTAATAAGATCAAATAAAAAAAATATACAACAGTACTTCAGTAAAAAATTACTTGCAGTATTTTTATCAATATCATCATCATCATCATCAGCAACTACTTATTACCGGCAAAAGTGGTCGCTTTTGGCGGTAGAAACTAATGCAATGGAATTCCAAAAAACTAGTTTTACTACCGAAGTACTGTTGTAGATTATTTCAATTTGATCGTTTTTAGAAATCCCAATCCCAACTAATATTATAAATGCGAAAGTAAGTTTGTTTGTTTGTTTGTTACGCTTTCACGCTCAATCTAATGAACCGATCGTCATGAAATTTTGAACACACATAGGTTAGGGTACTGAGAAGGACATAAGCTATATATCACGCGGGCAAAGCCGCGGGTAACAGCTAGTAAAATAAATAAAATGCGGGGTGGCGCTAGTTGGCTGGTCTAAGCGCCTTAAGACTTTTTTTTGTATATTCGGGGTAAGATGTCTTTTGGTCAAGTGCTCATACAATAGACCCCAAATACATCCAAAACTCACAATGACTTTCACACATAAATTAAAACAAACTCACCCAATTAAGATGATTCAGATTAGGGTCAACACCTCCATATTATAAATATCCCAAACCGTGTTATTAGAGATACGGCATGGTCTGATAATCTAACCGACCCTTGTGGTTCAATCGGGTTCGCTTTTTATAACAGACATCGGTACAGAGACAACATTAAAGTTTAGTCAAAGATAAAGGGACAATTAGGTAAAATCACATTTTAAGGATTCTAATTTAGTAAAATTTATATCAAAATCTACAGACTACTAACTTTTCGGAACCGACCACTTCAAAGAAGAAATGCCGAAAGAAACTCTTATCAACAATATTGATCGAAGTTATATTAAACCCCAGCTAGAAACGGTTTATATTCAAATAATAATTAAAACTACTTAAAATTAATTAAAATATTTACAAATTATATAGTCCCTGCAAACCATCACCTCGCGGTAACGTGCCCAAAAGGCTGGCAGTATTGCCACGTTGGATGGCAATGCTTATCCTTTGTGCCAAGTAATTGCCAGTCCTTTGGTCACGTGATACCTCGATAAGCCTCTTTGAAAAAGTCAAAGAAACGATGGGCTGATGGACCCCACGGACCCATGGTTTCAACCCCAAAAGGCTCAAATATGTAGCTATTCCCAATACTAACATATTTGCGCCTTTTGAGGCTTTCTGCCGCGGCTGCTGCTGTACCGGCCTTTGACTGGGTGACCTGAAGATGCGACGACGCTAGGGTATCGACGCATGTAGCATACTAAAGGCCGGCCCAAAGTTATATTAAATATATGTATAGATTATGACAAATATACAGATTCATATCCAAATTGTAAAATCTAAACAAAAATGAAAATAGACACCGGCTGCTTTTGCCATTGGCGATTAAAGGAATTCTTATTATATTTGTACATTTATTTCCTTTCAATATGCTTAATTTCCCTCTCCCATGCATATAATATTGATTTTGTGAAAATGCAACGATCAAAAAATAATAAGAAAATTTAGCCTATTGTCGACTCAAAAGAGTATATAAATAAAGAAAAAATAAAGTACTAGCTGCTACCCGCGGCTTCGCCCGCGTGATAAAGAAAATATGAAGTACTAGCTGCTACCCGCGGATTCGCCCGCGTGATAAAGAAAATATAAAGTACTAGCTGCTACCCACGGCTTCGCCCGCGTAATATATAGCCTATGTCCTTCTCGGTACCCTAACCTATGTGTATGCAAAATTTCATGATAATCGGTTCAGTAGATTCGGCGTGAAAGCGTAACAAACAAACAAGCTCACTTTCGTATTTATGATATTAGTTGGGATTTTTTCCTTTAAGTTCACGTATGTGTGCCCCTAATTCTAAATCTTATTTTATCATATGAGTTTTGGTAGCAATACCACTTGTAATGTTTTGAAAACCATTTATTGTGGTGATGCCTGGCGCATTATACTTTCCTACCACAAGAAAAGGTCCAAAAGCGCGACCTTGAGGTGAACCGACACATTTATCATAAAAAATTATGTATACTTAAATTTATTATCAGGTAAAAGATAAAAGTGGGGTTATAAATCATGGTTAAATAGAGCCGGTTAGGAGCCAGACGATAAATTAAGATTATTATCGTTAAAAAGGTGGTTAATGTAATCAAACGCCTGCGTTAAATCGATGAAAGAGGTTTTGTACTTATTGGCTGTTATGAAGTTATTTTCACATAAATCAAATTGCTTTATTCAATCTTAGCGTTTTTATTTCGATGTTTTGATACTTTTGATTATTTTTTTACACAACTGGTAATAAAAAAGTAACACTTTAGAGTTACGTATGGAAGTAAGCGTATTTGATTTTATTTATTCTACTGTAAGTTTTTAATATTTTAACGATGTTTTGACCATGGATCTAAGAATAATCAGGATATGCCCTTGGAAAATGTAACAGTGACGCACATAAAAATCCCTACACTCGTGTCGCGACACTAGCGCACGCACACATCGGCACAAAAATCCTTCCCCGGTCGAACGAAATGTCAAATACATGCTGCACACATGTGACTTGATGTGACGTAAGTTATGCTTCACTTTTGATGTGTCTAATGCCGGGTCCATATTATTCCTAGGTCCATGGTTTTGACGTATGATGTGTCGTTAGAATCCTTTTCTAGTGACAAAGAATATAAATGTTTTGGCTGTGCAGACATGATTTTTATTCTTTTAGATATTCATACTCTGGAGAAGATTCAGAAAGAGGTAACAATGGAATAATCATACTTACATAGATACATAAAACTCAAATGTTCATTTAATATAGGTTTCTCAGAACACTTAAATTCAATATACGCAAAAACATTACCCTCCTTGGTAAAAGTGGGTAAAAATCCTAGTAGATACGCCTTTTACAAATGATACTTTCAAATTCCCGAATCCCGCTTCATCCTGTAATCCCGAAGGACTGTAACTTGATTTATGATTTCAAATGGCTTTTTAATTACTGCCATGTGGCGGAAATACTTATTTGTGTGAGCTTCGAAAGCTCCCTAAGCTTTGTTTTGTTTAAAGATGTGTTAATTGTGGTTTAGAAGCGTGAAGTGTGCTACGTAATTTAAAATAACAAATAATTAATCTATAGGTTTACAATAAAAACTGAATAAAACCTAAAACTTAACTAAAACAAAATTAATAATGAATTAGTGCTTCAGGTTTTATGTAGAAACTTTTTTGACTGTGTTTTTTAATGTTTTTGCGATAGCAATACACGTTTAAATTTAAGCGGTCCGGAACTGAATAAACATATACGGACAAATCACACAGATTGAGCTAGCCCCAAAGTAAGTTCAAGACTAGTGTTATGGGACACTAATATACGAAACTATATATTTTATAACAATACATATATAGGTAAACATCCAAGACCCAGTCAATCTGAAAACGAACAAAATAGCACTTAAGGCCGCACACTAGGCACAGTAGCGACGCCAATAATTTTATCCCTAATACTTTTTGGCGGTAATCACGTTTTCTCTTAATGACTGATTCTCATAATATTAAAACATGATTCCAAAAATACTTCAAGTTATTTACTAGTGCTTATATGATTTACATTCTTGAATTTCTTTCTATTTGTAAAGTATTAGGAATAAAATGATTGGCGTCGCTACTGTGCCTAGAGAATTCGAATATTAGTTTAATTAGAAGAAACATAAAATATATTACACATAAATAATTATAATAATTAAAACTACTTAAAATTAACAAAAATATTTACAAATTATATAGTCCCTGCAAACCATCACCTCGCGGTAACGTGCCCAAAAGGCTGGCAGCATTGCCACGTTGGATGGCAATGCTTATCCTTTGTGCCAAGTAATTGCCAGCCCTTTGGTCACGTGGTACCTCGATAAGCCTCTTTGACAAAAAGTCAAAGAGACGATGGGCTGATGGACCCCACGGACCCATGGTTTCAACCCCAAAAGGCTCAAATATGTAGCTATTCCCAATATTAATATATTTGCGCCTTTTGAGGCTTTCTGCCGCGGCTGCTGCTGTACCGGCCTTTGACTGGGTGAAACATAAATAAATTGAAACAATAAACAAGTCATTGAATGATTTAAGTCCTTAACACACCAAATATTCCAATATATCCGGCAGTTTCCTTACAATAATAAAACGTAAGACAGAAATAGAAGTCTCTCAAATATCTCAAGTGACTGCCAGGATAAACACTGTTTCCGGAAACCACACTCAAAACAGACTAGGGATGGGACTTCTGGAACTAGTATTATCTACTAGCAGCCCTACCCGGCTGCGCCCGGGCATGTATTATACCTTAAAACCTTCCTCGTGAATCACTTCAATCACTGGTGAAAACCGTATGAAAATCCGTGGAGTAGTTTTTGAGTTTATCGCGATCAGACAGACAGACAGACGCGGCGGAGGACTTCGTTTTATAATATGTAGTGATAGTGATGGTGATGGACCTAGTATTAAGCGGATATATGAATTTTCCCAAGTCCTCCCGTGGATGTCGTAGAAGGCTACCTTAGGAAACACGAGCTAAACAAAGCTTATAAAACATCAAAGAGACATCTCCAACGCGTCTGGCTAAAGTGGAGAGTGTAGGCCAAATCTTCTGACTGCTCTGGCTAAAATATGGCTCTGGTAGTACAGAGAGGGTCGTACTCCTGCAGTGGAGACAAAAAGATCTGATAATGATTATGAGCGAACTAGTATTATCTCTATGGAACTAGGATTATCCAAGGAATTCATATTATCTATGGAACTAGTATTATTAAGGAATTAGTATTATTGAGTGTGGTTCCCGGCAGAGTCGAATGGGAACACTCCAAGTCTTCCCGTGGATGTCGTAAAGGGCGAACTTAGGAAACACAAGCTTAACAAAGCTTATAAACATCAAGATACATCTCGAACTCGTCTGGACAGAATGGAGAGTGTAGGCTAAATCCTCTGACTGCTTTGGCTAATATAGCCTTGGTAATAGTACAGAGAAGATCGTGATCATACAGTGCAGCCTATTAAAGACCTGATGATGATGATGTTAATGTAGTATTTTTGTTTTTATTTTTTATTACCAGAGATTAAAAAGTAAAATACAAGTCCGTAGGTGTAATCTGTAGTATTCTGTAGATAAAACTGATCGCTTTTAACATTTATAGCCTTTTTAATACCTTGTTTCCTATATAGGGATAATGCAGATGAAATCTGTTATTTATACCCTTACTTAAGTACGTAATCAGGAAGTGTTTAAAATCTAGCTACATTTGTGTCAGCCTAGGTAAATTAACTAGAGTAAACACTCCTTAGAGAAATATAATGTGGTCTCAACGCCTTAATCGTACGATTTGTTCTCAGAGACTCGCATAGATGGCGCCACTCGAAACTACACAACATTGTATCTACCGTATTATGGGAATATAAAAACATGATTCACAAAATATATCTTATTAAAAATCAAACCAATATTTTAGGCATAATATTTTAAAATGACACCGTATATTTAGTGAGTTAAAGACTCACGCAGATTACCGCCATCTAGTATCGAGTAGCAAGCAACTCTCCTGCGCCATACATTCGCCTGCTTTTCGCAACCTTAACGTGGTCCAATATTTTTATATGAGGTGGTCAGTCTATTACGTTAGTATTATATTGTCTTTGCCATGACGTTAGATTCTTGTGTACTAACTACGTACCCGTGTGGTTCCCGGCAGAGTAGAATAGTACTTCTCCAAGTCTTCCCGTGCATATCATAGAAGGTGACTTAGGAAACACAAGCTAAACAAAGATTTTAAACATCAGTCACCTCTCCAACCCGTCTGGCCAGCGTGGAGAGTGTAGGCCAAATCCCCTGACTGCTCTAGCTAATTATATGGCTGTAGTAGTTCAGAGAGGGTCATGCTTCTGCAGTGGAGACTAAAGAGGGACCGGATGACGATAAAGATGACGTATTTAAAATCGCTGGTTTATTTAATTTGTTTAAAAAAGTATGTACCTACCTCTCGCTCGTAATTAAAAGAGAGACACTTATTGAAGGTTTTAAACGCCTTTCTATTAAGACGATAGACTACCTGTAAATTTTCATACAAAAAGCGATAACGCTTCCCACCCCTTAAACATAGTCCAATTTCAATATTTTTTTTACACATTATTGATAAATTGGAGAAGTAGGGCTGTACGTTTTGATATTTAAGATATATTGCTTACAACAAAAGTTATGAGCATCTAAGTAAATATCCTTATTTTTTTACATAAAAAATACACAGGGCATTTTAATTTATTTAAATTAATCTAAACCGAATCAATAAAAAAAAAAACGGTTAGCCCTAGGTTAAGGTGTGCTCAATCGACTGAAACCAAAACTTTCTCATTTCGTAAAGGTTTAGGGGGTGGAAGAGTTATCGCTTTTTGTATGAAAATTACAGGTAGACTGCGAACGTGATCACCCTAGAAATAATGTAATAAACGCAATGCAACCGTATTATAAGTACCTCATATTGAAATGTGCAACAATCGCGAAAACATTATTCAATAGTTCTCTTGAAACTTGTTGCCTAGGTAAGAACGAAATGAAAAAACATTGTGAAAGCCCTCTGTCCTATCCAGGGGACATAGGAAATAAGTCAATACTTGCCTAATTCATTCAATACTTCTGTCGAGCTCCATGGCGCAGCGGTCAACACGCCTGCCTGCGACACGGTTTGTCCCGGGTTCGGTCCCCGGTCAGGTCAAGATAGAAAATTATCTTTTTCAGATTGACCTGGGTCTTGGATGTTTATCTATTTTAAAATATAGTATCGTTGAGTTAGTATCCCATAACACAAGTCTCGAAATTACTTTGGGGCTAGCTCAATCTGTGTGATTTGTCCGTATATATTTATTAATTAATTTATTCTCAGTGGACACTCACTAAAATAACTGGTTGAGTGTCTACTGAGGAATATTTGTTTGTTACAATAGCAAGAACCAGTTCTCACATTTATTATCTAAGCACGAAGATGTCAAAACGATATTTACCAAGGAAAACTGTAGTTAACACCAAGAAACCTACCATTTGCTCCAGTTTAATAGCCCTGTCAACACAATAATTGAAAATCACGATTCTATACCAAACTCAGCGTCTATTCTCCGTCAAAAGCCGAGTGACATGTGTCATTTAATTAAATTAAAGCCTTTGAAAACGTTGAAAACCTTCCTTTTACGGGCGTTGACAATGGGTGTCAAACGACAATGACTTGTAAAGTGGCATTCATTGGACTATTTGTTCGTAAGGTAGATGGATGTAGGTAACTGTATCTTGTGTGTCAATATGTGGACGTACCATTTGTTCATGTTTTGGTGCTTTTATATGAGAAGTAAAAAATTGGCCAAGTGTGAATCGGGTTCGCCCATGAAGGGTTCGAAGTGCCTATCTTTCAAACTATTCACTTTGAGAAAAAAAATTGTTTTAGTATCCTCAATGTAATTTTTAAAGACCTATCTCATCTCATGGACAGACAGACATGACGAATCTATAAGGGTTCCGTTTTTTTGCGTTTCGGCTACGGAACCCGTCTACTGTTTTTAGGGTTCATAATTATTTTTATGTAAAATCAAAATTGGGTCAGTAGATTGACGGAGACTTTTTTTTTTATAAAATTATTGCTAAGTCGAGATTTAAATAGTGATAGGTTGCTAGCTGCATCGCCTATTGACATGATTCCAGAAGCCCATTTCCTCGATCTCCTTTTACGATCTGCGCGGGAAGAGAAGTGCTGGTAATTCTACGTTTTTTTATTTTCTCCCAGAGCAGCATGGAAGTTAGTACAGTAATTTTGTAATAGTTTCCTGGCTTACCGATCATAAAAAAACAGGTATTTTTCACAGTGATTTTGTATCAGGTCCCTTCACGCCCCATCACTACTCATTAAGCCATCATTAGAGCTTAGTGACGCCGCACGTGTTGTTAAAATTAAACGATGTTTACTTTTGTAACAAAAACTTAACTACAAGTTCAAACTAACATGAAACTTATTTCAAACGAATAGAGGTGAATTTGCCGTAGAAGTTGTATTTATAATATTTTGAAATAACAAAGAGATGGTTTTAATTATTATTATCAAGATGAAAGATTACTTTATATCTTTTAACATGTCAAAACTTTTCTTTTCTTTCTTTCTTCTTTTAAATTATGGCTTCCACCGAGATTTCTTCTGCCAAGAGAGTGATTCTGCCAATGTCCAGTATAATGAGATACTAAGTATCGGTGTTGTACGGTATATGGCATCAAAGATGGCGTATGTTCTTTGGCAGCCTCGTGGGAGATTTTGGCGACAAATCTATACGAGTCCATTTAACAGTCTACTTTAACTATTTCACAAATTGTTGTCGAGCACGAGCATTTATAACACCAAGCTACACCAATTTCATATTATAAAGTCCACTTCAATCAATTTGCAAAATCGTCTAATTCAAACGACAACTGAACCCCTTGACTTCCCACCAAAAACTCCATGTCAAAACTTCTCAAAGTGATATGACTTTTTGACAATCTTTTATAGTCTGTGAGAGTCGAATCATCATCAGGTCTTAAGTCTCCACTGAAAGAGCACGGCCCTCTCTGCACTACAAGAGCTCTACATTAGCCAGAGGGGTCAGAGGAATTGGCCTACACTCTCCACGCCGGCCAGACGGGTTAGAGAGGTCTCTTTGCTTTCTTAAGTCGTCTTCTACGACATCAACGGGAAGATTTGGAGTGGTCCTATTCTACTCTGCCGGGAACTATTCGGAGAGAGTTGAATATTGCAACTCAATTTTGAAACTTTAACCTTTAACGGATTTAGTTGAAGTTTTCTGTACGTATGTAAGTCAGATGGTGATGATGGAGCCGCAAGGTGGCCATAGGTACTTCTAAAAAGTCAACGTCAACTCGTGAACGGGTGCTGCCAGTGGGGACTGGTCTGGTCGGCCTCTTTGAGACTACTTCATGTTCTGTTGTTTTTGTAATTTGTCCATTCGATCGTAAACATAAACATGTTCCAAAAATAATGAATGTATTGTAAAATGAAAACAGATGAAAAAAGAAGAAAAGTAAAAAAGAAAGAAATGTAAATAATCGTTAATCATACAAAGCCCTTCAGGCGAGAAGGCGACCTATACTGTTGGAAAGAGTTTCTTCCGGCGTTTCTCCTCTGCATTGGTCGGTTCCGAAATGCTAGTAGTCTGTAGCTTTTGAACAATAATTAGTAAATGCATAATACTTAATAAGATAATTTTAAATGTGATTTGACGTGAAAAAGTGCCTGCAAGGGCCTATTTTCTGAATAAATGTTTTGAATCTTTTGAATCTTTAAAGAAGATAAACTCATTTCGTGTTATTATAAAACGAGGTCTAACTTTAGTACCTGGTTTAAAACCATTATCCACCCAAAACGAATTGACAATGACAGTTGTGGAAACGTCAAAGAGATATCTGTTGACTTAGTTTGGTCGGATAATGGTTTAAACCAGTTAAGTTAGACCTCGTTTTATAATAAGACAGATCGTGTTTGGGCTCATTTGATTTGTTTTGGTAAGCACTTTATAGTGAGCATCGCCCCTGATATCTATGGCATCGCCCATGATAAAAGCTTGTCTCTAATATATTTTTTAAATACTTATTTTTTATGTTAGTAGCCATTAAAAAGTTGTTATATAAAAATTCATTTATAATTATTATTTTCAAAGTGTAAGATTAATATACAAGCTTTTAAGATGTCAATACTTGGTTTCCGGAGTTGTGATGCATCTTATAGCGCCATCTTTGAGCCAAAGTCATAACATTGGTCTTGCATGGGTAAAATTTTACCCGTGCACGACCAAGTTCCCGTGACCTTCTATTGTATCTCACACACCAGTGGGCGTCGGCTATTGAGAGTCGAGGTGAGGCATTAGCATTCAGCTTAGATATGGCGAAGGCGTTTGATAGAGTCTGGCACCGGGGTCTTCTTTCGAAGTTGCCATCTTACGGACTTCCTGAGGGACTCTGTAAATGGATTGCTAGCTTTTTGTCTGAGAGAAGCATTAGAGCAGTAGTTGACGGAAGCTGTTCGGATAGCTTAGATATTAATGCTGGCGTCCCGCAGGGCTCCGTGTTGTCCCCGACACTGTTTCTTCTGCATATCAATGACATGCTGTCCATAGATGGCATTCATTGTTATGCGGACGATAGTACGGGTGACAGGTCTTACACGGGCCGTGCAAATGCCCCTCGCACATGTGTGAACGAAAGCCGCACACAACTTGTGTCTGAAATCGAAAATACATTGACGAAAGTCGCCGATTGGGGTCAAAAAAATTTGGTCAACTTCAACCCTTCGAAGACACAAGTTTGTGCGTTTACCACCAAAAAACCCCATTTGCTGTAGCTCCTCAATTCCAAGGCACGGCCCTTACCATCTCTGACAAAATTGGGATCCTTGGTGTCGATATTTCTGCCAGCGTCCAATACCGCAGTCACTTGGAGGACAAGGCCAAGATGGCATCCAAAAAGCTGGGTGTGCTCAACAGGGCAAAGCGATACTTCACCCCAGAGCAAAGACTGCTCCTTTATAAGTCGCAAGTCCGTCCACACATGGAGTACTGCTGTCACCTTTGGGCAGGTGCAGCCAAGTATCAGCTGGATCCACTTGACTCGGTCCAAAGACGAGCTGTCAGAATTATCGACGATCCTAATATTACAAGCGGTATCGAGCCCCTGAGTTTAAGGAGAGATTTCGCTTCTCTATGTGTGTTCTACCGTTTGTATAATGGGCTGTGCTCTGAAGAACTGTTTGAGATGATGCCTACCGGCTACATTCTATCATCGCACCTCACGCCATCGACAGGGGGTTCATCCTCATACCTTAAATCCTGAATGGTCACGTACAGTACGCTTTGACAGGAACTTTCTTCCACGTACGCTAAAGTTATGGAATGAACTCCCTGCTATGGTTTTTCCGAGAGACTACAGTATGGGATTCTTCAAAAAGGGCGTGAAAAGATTTCTTCAGGGTCGGCAACGCGCGTGTGACACCTCTGGTGTTGCAGACGTCCATAGGCTACGGTAACCGCTTCCCATCAGGTGGGCCGTATGCCTGTTTGCCAACTTAGTTGTATAAAAAAAAAAAAGTTACTTACCTTTATGATCATTGATGAAAATTATTTTAACCAAAAAAAAAAATCCAAAAAGTTTTATTAAGAAATAAACAAACACGCAGCGCTTCAAATATTACCCTACAAGTACAGAAATATAACAATTTATATGGAAAACAGCTATTACAATATCAAATAAGGTCAATGAGGCCAAAACCGTCTGCGGGGCTAAACCATACAAACAAGTTTGTGTCCAATCTAAGAACAGCACGCAATTTTTACTACGAGTCGATGAAACAGCATTACTTTTTAGTACAAACTAAATTTAAAAGATGGCGCTTTATCCTCCTCCAATAAAAAAAACATGCGTTGAAATTCTGTTTTATT
This sequence comes from Rhodophaea formosa, assembly GCA_963082605.1. Lineage (NCBI taxonomy): Eukaryota > Metazoa > Arthropoda > Insecta > Lepidoptera > Pyralidae > Rhodophaea > Rhodophaea formosa. The sequence goes on along the minus strand of OY720229.1, from coordinate 8,388,896 downwards.
ACTAACGCAAAACACGAGTGTGGAGAGGTGCAGAAAAAAAATAGTTTTACTGTGAAATTCTACATTTACGAGGTCGATAGCATCAAAAACAAATTGTTTAAGGTAAGTTTTCACGTTTTTGAATACATTTCATACATAAAAACTAATTGCGTGTGAGTTATAAAAGGTCAAAAATGTATAATCTCTAAACTGCAAAGTGGGAAAAACCGTCCAAAATTGACGGGGCTATATCAACGTATGGCGGTTTTTCCCGAATCCAGAAATAGTCAACATTTCTGAGAAGAGGAACATTTTTATGCACTTAGGTATTGATATAGTTTAAGGAATTAGAAATGCGCGTCAATGAGAGGATATAATATCACGGATAGCAAGAATATAAAAGGGCATAATGGCATGTAGGTAGGTTTGGCCTATCAAATTTTCTTAAAATTCTAATCAAAAATAGAGTTATAGTCGAACCTGTTTATAAATGCCGAACAGTTTAAGAAAATTCTAAAAATTACGCTTGTTTGTTAAAATTACTATCCTGTTTTTGTTGGTTGGATTTTACTTACTAATTAGCTGGCGCCCGCGATTTCGTTGGCGTAAAATTCAGAAATGGCGATAACTTCTTCTCAGTCAACAGAGTTTTATGAAATAAAGCCTATATGTTGCTTCAAGCTGATTTTAATCTATTGTTAAAAAACGCCTCGAAATCCGTTTTGTGCTTCCGAAAATGAGCATGAACATCCAGATAGACAATTTCTATAAAATCTTTTTTGTTCTCAGTTCTCTTTTTTTATTGTCCACACACAGTTTATAATAAATTTACAGACACTCAATTTTTACTATTTTATAATGTATGATTTATTAAAACTTTATTGACCCACAAATAACAATTGTTTATGATTGGCGGGTTTAACGGTAAAATCGTTCTGTCCCAATCAATTTTCATATGAAACTTTTTTCTTTGCGGTCATTCAACACAATCAAAATGGTTAGAAATTATAAGCGAAAAACGGACAGAGGATGTTATACTACAAAAAGCTTAAAAGCAGCGGTTCTTGCAGTGCAAAATGGCGCATTATCTATCTATCCAAATTTATAACATACCAAGGACCACAGTAATGGACCAAGTAAACAAAAAAGAAGGTCTAGTGTACTTGGAAAAAGACCTACATTACCTTTGAATATAGAAAAAAATATTGCTGTCTGCATATAATGGATTTGGTCTCAGTAGGTCTGAAGTACAACCGACTTGGTCTCAGAATACGTTAGCAAAAATAATATGAAACCTGTTTTAAAAATGGAAGTAATTGTTCGTCATTAAATAGATAATGTAAATTAAATATTATTATTTTTTTGTTATATCTAGATAAGCACTACAATATTTTTATTGTCATACATTTCAACTATGGTTTGAGTTAATAAAAGCTAAATTTTACACAAGACTACTTTTATTGTTAGATAATACCTAATGTATTTTTAATTAATATATTTATCGAACTTCCTAAAATGTTATTCACTTCTGGTCTCAGAAATATGCCGGTTAAGCCCCGATATTTTTCATTCTCTAATACAAGCCAATTTAAACGTAATTTGTAGGACCTTAAGGAAGAAACTTGGTCAGCATTCTAATATGAATGTATGACATTTGCTTATTTTTCATAATACTGCCTTTTTCTTACAAAATTTTACACTAGATGGTTTGGCCCCACTTAGGCGGGTAAAACCGCCTATCGACATCTTTTTAAAAAACGTACGTTATTTATATATGCACTATAGATAATGTATTGCAATGATAAAATACTAATAGCCAATGAAATTCTTAACGGATTTCATTAATCAGATCCGTATAAAATATAAATAAACATGTACAAAAGTTCAATCAAAATGAACTAGCAAAAAAGTATGACGGTTTTGGCCACACAGACCTTACCTAAATTAATAAACCATTTACCAACGACATTAAAACAAGAAATTCATAATAGATATCTTTTTATTTTTTTTTTATTTTTTCGAAAAATTTTATTTACACATAATTACAAATATAGTTAAACAAATAAAAATATAAATACTTATGATTAAAAAGAAAGAATAATAAAAAACATAAATCTAAACTAAATAAAAAACGGAGCCCAGATCGCTGTCATCACAGGGTAATGTACCCAAGAGACTGGTCGCATTTCCACGTTGAATCGCTAGGCTCAGCCGTTGTCCAAAATGAGCGCCAGCCCTTGGGTCCCTGGAGACGTCGATCAGAAGGAGATATCTTAAACATAAATTAAAAAAATATCTACTTAATAAATTGGAGAACACTTCAATCACCCCGTGTGGTACCGATTACTTCTCTTCACATTTCTTATCACTTAACTTCACTACCTGACCGTTCCTTATTCTAAGAGCGTGGCACCATAGCCGCAGCACAAAATACCTACGTTTAGTTTTATAATTGTTGTATATAGACAATTATTATTTTGGATGCTCGATGTTGAATGCCAGTGTACGTTCAAATCTAATATAAGGTTTTTGTTACACTGTAGCAGTTAAGATTTTCTGGAACTTAATTGTAAAGTTTGTTTAAATAAAATAAAAAATAAAAAAATGATACGAATTAGGAGATGGCCTAACACATAGATTAAAAAATCGACGACGGATAACTTTACTATATCACTATCAATGCATACAATAAAACAAAGTCGCTTCCGATGTCTGTCTGTTCCCTATGTATGCTTATAAATAAATAAATATATAGGGACATATCACACAAATTGAGCTAGCCCCACAGCAAGTTGTGAACTTGTGTCGCAGGATTCTAACTCAACGAATTACTAGTATTTCATAATGTAAGTTCCCTGCTAATTGGTCGTAAGTCTTCACACAGCTAATTAGCACCCGAAATAACTTTATAAATCGTTTGCCAGCTCGTTCGTTACAGACACACAGACAGTTACGGAGTGTGAACATTACAGACAGTCAAATAAGCGAGTTTGGGATAATTTTGGGATATTTTATACAACGAAAGGAGAAAATATTTTTTAACCAACTGCGAATAAAGTGAGGTATTAAGTTTGGAGTTTTTTGTGCACAAAACAGAGACGAAAGTAATAATAATACAGCGTGTCAGCCCGCGCCCGGCTAGTAGGCGATAGTCGCATACTCGGCCTGTCAGTTCGTGCTAAAAAAAAAGTAAAAATGCCTAAATGTGCTGTGCTGTGATATCACAGAACACAGAATGTCCTGTGTGTGACATCATCATCATCAGGTCTTATTTAATCTCCACTGCAGGAGCACGACCCTCTCTGTGCTACCAGCCTGGTCAGATCAGATCAGAGGATTTGGCCTACACTCTCCACGCTGGCCAGATGGATTGGAGAGGTTTCTTTGATGTTTAGGAGCTTTGTTTAGCTTGTGTTTCCTAAGTCGCCTTCTCCGACATCCACGGGAAGGCGGAGAGGTCCTATTCTACTCTGCTGGGAACCAAACGGCTGTGTGTGACGCGTATCATAATTACAGTTAAAAGTTAATAAACAAAATTTTTATGTAAGCTAAAGTCAGCACTCCTGAATGCCTTGAAGTGCAACACCCAGGCTGCCATTCGCCTAGCCCAAAACAGATCGGCCTGGAAACTGGAAACATCTTGTGGCCGGGGCTAGTTATGGTGGTCACGACCCTCAGTCATGAGGAAAACGACGAAGAAGAAGAAGAAAGTCAGTAAAGTAGAAAATAGTAGATTTTTGTTTTTCTACAATTACCTACCTACCTTGTTTCGTATGAAGTGTGTTAAAAAGCCAACCTCTCCAACCCGTCTGGCCAGCGTGGAGAGTGTAGGCCAAATCCTCTGACTGCTCTGGCAGTACAGAGAGGGTCGTGCTCCTGCAGTGGAGACTAATAAAGACCTGATGATGATGATGTGTTAAAAAGGCGTCTGTAGTAGCACGAGCGACAGTCACATGAACTTTTTAGGGTTCCGTAGTAAACAAGGAACCCTTATAGTTTCGCCATGTCGGTCTGTCTGTCCGTCCGCGGTTTTACTCAGAGCCTATAAGTACTAGAAAGCTGTAATTTGGTATGGATATATATTAATCATAGCAAAAAAGTGGAAGAAAAAATATTGAAAAAAAAAATATATGTTACAGCAGTAGTACATATAACGAAGTTGAAAGGAAAACTATCAGAGCTAAATATTAAAATCAACTTATTGAAATATAGCATTTTTTCATAAACCGCAAAATTAACTTTGTCATTTATACAACACTATGAAAAACAAAGTTATTTTTGCTGGCGAAAAATTATAGAGGATTTTGGCTATTCTAAGCTTGATTCTACGGAACCGTTCATGGGCGAGCTCAACTCGCACTTTTTGAAAATTACCAAAATCCAAGTATCCATGTGTATGAAATAACCGTCGTAAAAGTTTGTTGATTGCATTTTTTTATTTTCAGGTAAGTTAGTGCCGCTAACGAAGGCAGAAGAAGTGGCAACATACAGCAGCGCGACTACTCAAGGTGTTATTCGCGTACCTAGGTGCGAGTCGAGCTCCGTGGCGCAGCGGTCAACACGCCAGCCTGCGACACGGGAGTCCCGGGTTCGATCCCCGGTCAGGTCATGCTGGAAAACGATCTTTTTCAGTATGACCTGGGTCTTGGATGTTTATCTATATAAGTATATTTTATAAAATATAGTATCGTTGAGTCAGTATCCTGCGTCACAAGTTCACAACTTACTGTGGGGCTGGCTCAATTTGTGTAATATGTCCCTATATTTATTTATTTATTTATATTTATTATTATTTATTCGGACTGGTGCTATTGTTATAGTTGTACTCATCATCATTATCACCATTTCGTGTAGGTGACACGGTCAGTCGACCATGCACACCCTCGTGTCAGAGTTCTTCGGAACCGCCTCTCGGCCTCTGACGTGGTTCCTTTAACGACTACTAGATGACAGCCGGGATCAACGACTTAACGTGCCTTCCGAAGCACGGAATCATCTCATCAGACAATAATAAATAAAATAAATAAATAGACAATCAGGTGATTCATGCCTGCACTGTCCTAACCAAACTGGAAACAACTTAACAAAGTATGCTTCCCGTAGGAATTGAACCCATGACCCACGGGCCAACAAAGCAAACGCCTTAACCACTGGACCACGGAGGCTGCAGTATAGTTGTACTACATTCGCTGTAGTCGAGTAAAAATGAGTACCCAATAAGTGGAGAAAAAATACGTGCCTATTGAACTGTCATAGTATAGACTGAAACCCAAAAGTGGATTATTCCGGTCCACTGACCCTTCGATATTTCGAAATCCAATATCTGTCAGTTGAGAATTTTAAAAGGATAATGTATCCCAGATAAGATACGGGAAGAGGTGGGAGAAAAAAGGCATCGACTGACGTACGGATGATTTTATATTTTATAATAGGACCACAGGCATATCTTCTTACACAATAGGATATTTACCTGGGTCAAAATATTAATAATAAAATTAGACCGTCAGTTAGACAATCAAAAAATATTGGACACGTATTTTTTCTTTCATTAATTAACATGGACCTAGGAATAATATGGACCCGGCATTAGACACATCAAAAGTGAAGCATAACTTACGTCACATCAAGTCACATGTGTGCAGCATGTATTTGACATTTGGGAAATTTGACATTTCGTTCGACCGGGGAAAAGTGTAGGGATTTTTGTGCCGATGTGTGTGCTAGTGTCGCGACACGAGTGTCGGGATTTTTATGTGCGTCACTGTTACATTTTCCAAGGGCATATCCTGATTATTCTTAGATTCATGTTAATTAAACAATAAAATTTCAAAGATAAAGCGTGTCAAAGTTCATGAGTGGGGGCTTGTGACATCACAGGCCACTAAAAAGTGTACTGGTTAATGACGTTACACACTATATCTTTGTAATTTTTTTGTTTGATTGACAAAAGAAACAACACGTGTTAAATGTTTTTTTTTTTTAATCTAACTAAAGGACTAATTATATTTTTTTAGGAAAATAGCCCATTGATATCTGTAAATAATTAGAATATACAAACATCTAAAAGTCTTGCAACCAGCTTTTTTAATATACATATACCCTTATTTTTAACCGACTTCAAAAAAAAGAGGAGGTTCTCAATTCGTCATGTTTTTTTTTATATATATGTTCCCGATTTCTCGAAGACACCTGGACCGATTTAAGAAATTATTTTTTTGTTCGGTAGGTAATAATTTACAGATGGTTCCATTAAATTTTTATCGAAATGTGTGGAGCGCTTTTTGAAAAAATACACAAAAACCAAAAAAATGTTTACAGGTATGCCGTTCGGATTACACTTATTTCCATTTTATTCTCATATACCTTTAAAAAAAATATAGAGTTGAAGTCGGTTTTTGTTTTTTGTTAAAAATATCCTAAGTTATTAATATACATACATACACCCTTATTTTTACTTCAATCTAACTTCAATACACAAACTTTAAGAGGGTATACTAGCGGTGCGTTTTCCATACAAATGTATTTCTCTATTTTCTCGCTGAAAACTGATTCTAGAGTCACAATTCTTTTTTCATAAAATCTAGTACAAAAGTAAAATTAAGTAAAAAAAAAAAATTGTACAAAAACAGTTTTTTTTGAAAAAATAAAAAATAGGGGCATTCTTATTTTAGTACTAGATTTTATGAAAAAAGAATTGTGACTCTAGAATCAGTTTTCAGCGAGAAAATAGAGAAATACATTTGTGTGGAAACCATATTGAAAAAATACTGCTAGTATACGCTCTTAAGGGTACGCTAGTCAGGTGTTTCGCCATACAAATTCTGTAGGGTGATGACTCCGTTGTTCGGTATCGTCTGTTTAAAGTTTTTAATTTTATCGATTTGTCTTGTCGTTATTTATGCTTGTATGGAATCATAATTGTAAAATTATAAGTACTTTAAAAGTTATGAGTCTCAAAACATTCCGTTTTAACACGTAATTTTAACGCAACTTTGGGCACAATTAAATACCGGAAGGAGTATAAAATCTCTAAAACAAAATTCATACAAGCATAGTTTGGTTATTAAAAAATATAAATAACTTTTCTTTTAATAAAAACATTCAGCTGTTTTATCACAAGAACACTTCTCCCAAACGCATACATGCGAATTTTTATACGACGAAGATTTAGATTTTCAACAATATTTGTGTTTGCACCGATGTTGTTCCGATGTGCTTATAAATCAGTGTAAATAGTTCCGCACTTTTCAAACCCGAGTCGAGTCTATCCTTTTCTTAGCGAAATAGCACGCAAATTAGCCACGTGCGCCGACGAGTTCGAGTTCCGGATTCCGGACTAGCGCATCCTTAAAAGAGGACACAGACCATAAACATGAACAATTATATCATTGAAATTATGGGACCAATGCTGAAAATCTATATCATTTTTACCTTTTCCATTCATTTGTTCCGATCAGCTGGACACTTTTGTATGGGAATGTCAATTTTGAGTTCCCAACTTTGGTCCCATATCAAAAGTTGTTCATGTTGATGGGCTGAGTCATTCCTTAAAGTTTGTGTACAGATTAAAAAATAACGGTGTATAAATTCCTGGTATCAAATTGACTGGATTGATTTTTTTAAATATTTGTCTGTTGTCTCCATTGCAGGAGCATCACCCTCTCTGTACTACCAGAGCCTATATTAGCCAGAGCAGTCAGAGGATTAATTGGCCTACACTCTCCACGCTGGCCAGACGAATTGGAGAGGTATCTTCGATGTTTATAAGCTTTGATTAGCTTGTATTTCCTAAGTCGCCTTCTACGACATCCACGGGAAGACTTGGAGTGGTCCTATTCCACTCTCCCGGTAACCACACGGCTAAATATTTTTTTACTATTAATTTATTAGTTTTAGGCCTAAATAGAACACATTTGACTACATTTTGCGTATCTCAAAGGGAATCTCCAATCTTAACTTCATTGAGAAGCGTTACGCCTCATAGTTCCCATAGTTAATGAATTTAGCAAGTACAGTCGGCAACAAAAGTGTTGGTACTGTAAGAAGTATGAGTACGTACTTCATGTTATTTTCATCATATTATATGTGTTTGTTTATCTGTCATAAGTTTGTATAGTCTATGTTATTCAGGTTAGCTTTTTTAATCAACTACCTAATCCCAACTAATATTATAAATGCGAAAGTGAGTTTGTTTGTTTGTTTGATACGCTTTCACGCCGTATCTACAGAACCGATCATCATGAAATTTTGCATATACATAGGTTAGGGTACCGAGAAGGACAATTGCTATATATTACGCGGGCGAAGCCGCGGGTAACAGCTAGTAATAAATAAAAAGAAAGTGTGATTTTTTCTATCCAACTATAGTAGGATTCGGTTATATATGACTCTCAAACAAAATAAAAGATATGAGGGCATGCACAGATTTTGTTTTGTGTGCTTTGAAAAGAGATCTCAAAAAAAGTTATATTGGTGAAAATTTACTTTGCTTATCCAAGGCAAAGTATAAAGCAAAAATAAAGCGAGCAAAAAAATACTAGTTCTTTATTTGAAAAATAATCGCTATTTTGTAAAGAATGGCATAAGTTTCCTATCAATTTTAACCAAATGTCCTCAATCTTTTAAAAAAAATATATTTTAGTACCTTCCTTTACTCTCCAACCCGTCTGGCCAGCGTGGAGTGTAGGCCAAATCCTCTGACTACTCAGGCTAGTATATGGCTCTGGTAATACAGAGAGGGTCGTGCTCCTGCAGTAGAGACTAGAAGGACTTGATGATGATGATGATTTCCTTCCTTGGTGCGCGAAACCGACTCACATTCGGCCGATATTTTTATATAAGGAAGTAGAGATGTAATGAATTTTGCGGTATTATTATATTTTCCTGCTGACTGTACTTACACTTAGTTTACATATACACATACAAGTACATAGTGTGAATATGGCTCTTAGCTACCTATCTATTAATCACACTAAGTGATAGCGTATTAATATTCAGAGGAACTCGCGCCTCTGGTGTGAATCACTGTGAACATGTAAACATATGTTTGGCAATGTACTTATGTTAATTGTTACTAAGTGTCTTGCTGATCTCTCTCACGCATGGTGTGTGATTATATTATTAACGCACACTAGTCACAGTAGCGACGCCGATCATTTTATTCCTAATACTTTACAAATAGAAAGAAATTCAAGAATGTAAATCATATAAGCCTTAGTAAATAACTTGAAATATTTTTGGAATCATGAGAAATAATATTTTTGGAATCATAAGAGAAAACGTGATTACCGCCAAAAACGGCTGTTTTTGGCGGTAAACTGATTCTTATAATTCTCACTGATTCTGATAATAATAAACATGATTCCAAAAATACTTCAGGTTATTTCCTAGTGCTTATATGATTTACATTATTGAATTTCTTTCTATTTGTAAAGTATTAGGAATTAAATGATTGGTGTCGCTACTGTGCCTAGATACGTATTTTGTGCATATTCTTCCAGAAAACTGTGATTGCTATGATAAGGATAAGTTTAAGGGCCATTTCGACTATGTTTAACCTCTATAAAAATGGTCAAACATAAAGCATAATACCCAAAAAGAACATATATTGTAGAATGGTTTTTAATCTTTACTTGCTGAGGAGGACTTTTTTCTAAAAATCATAGTTTTTTAGAAAAAAATGTACGGCGTACATCGATTTTTATTGCAAATATTCATTAACTACGGAACTCCTTGTCTTAGAGTAACGCAATTTTTATGTTCAATACAATACCAATCGACCTACAAACTCTCCCGAGGAATTTTTATTTTACAGATTATTCTTTTTAATATTAAATTTATGTTATTTAATATTTTGGATGCGCGCGGGCGACGGGCGCCAGTCGACCGCTGACTTTCTGACGGGGAACTAAGGTTCAAAACTCGGTCCATATCCTGAAGGTCATTAGCGCATGTACCGGCCTTAACTGCCATGTGGTGCCCGGCAGGCAGGCAAGGAAACACAAGCTAAACTAAGTTTATAAACATCAAAGAGACCTTTCTAACCCTGTGGCCAGCGTGGAGAGTGTAGGCCTAATCCTCTGACTGCTCTGGCTAATAAATGGCTCTGGTAGTAAAGAGAGGGTCGTGCTCCTGCAGTGGAGACTAAAAAAGACCTGATGATAATGATAAGTATCCTCTTATTGAAGAGGAGCCCGATGGTCCAGTGGGTGTGAGCTCTATGAGCGCTTACGTATGTTAAGCAACCCCTGGTGCAGTCCCTACTTGGATGGGTGACCGCAATTGGCATAAAAATATCTCGAGCTCCTCCATGCTTCGGAAGGCACGTTAAGCCGTTGGTCCCGGCTGTCATCGTTGATGGCAGTCGTTAAGCTATGTCAGATGCCTTAAGGCAGCTTGAAAAATCTGACACCAGTGTTGGCCACTTACACATACGAAAAACAAACAACATTGTGGTACAATAAAGTATATTTCATTCCTTCATTAATTCATATCTGGTGGAAAGGCACCCTTATGCTGCAGTTGACCATTTCAGTTAATACAGTCCTCGGCCGTATTGTGACCATATTCGTATTGTGCTCCGCTTGCTATTAAGTCGTAAACAAATCTGTTAAGTGTTAAGGGGAAGTCCTTTCAAATTATCAGTTTTTTTGTATTAAGTAAACTTGATTCGACGTAGACTATTGCTCGACACAAATGTCTATCATTGGAGAGCCTGTGTCATACTCACCACGCTTTGCAAACGGGTTGGTGAGTGAAGTTGCTTTGGCTTTATCGGTTCCTGCTGCATCGCTGATGCCCAACGAAACCGTTTTTGGGGTTCCGTAGTGAACTACGGAACCCTTATAGTTTCGCCATGTCCGTGACTCAGAGACTATAAGTACTAGAAAGCTGTAGTTTGGTATGGGTATGTTTATTATTCATGCCAAAAAAGTGGTCGAAAAAATACTTGAAAAAAAAATTTTTTTTAGGGTGGCTCCTATACAAGTAAAGAGGCAGTAATATTTTTTTTTTCTATAAAAACCCATCGTGTTGGGTATTGTTAAATAGGTCTTTAAAAATATTGTGAAGTTGAGAACACCATTTTTCGATGTAGGGATCCGTTTTCAAGTCAGACGCGTATATATATATTTTTATGTATGTCCGACTATCCATAACTTTTTACAGAGTAGGTCCAACTTTGATAATTATTTTTTTATACAATATGACCTAAAGATGGTCCCATATAAATTTGGAAAAAATTATCAACCCTAAAGGGTCCCTGATTATTGTTTTGTCCATGAGCGTTTTTCCTTTTTAGTCTATTATACCGTTTTTTTTTGTTAAATATTTTTATATAATAGACGCATAGATAGATAAACATCCAAGCCCCAGGCCAATCTGAAAAAGATCGTTTACCATCATGACCTGACAGTTCATCTGAAGAAAAATATATGAATAAAATACCTTCCCCTTAACATAATGTTTGTCCGTTCGTCCCACACGATCTCTGTTTGGTTGTCCGTGTCTCCGTAACCACGCATTTACCGCTCTCCGTATAATTTTATAGCTGTTTGAGCTTTGTCGTGTAATTTAACTGTCAGTTAATAGTTCTGTTAAGAACTGAGTAGTAAATCAACTCGGTAAAGATTTTTTTGAACGAGCTCCGTGGCGCAGCGGTCAACACGCCTGCCTGTGATACGGATGGTCCCGGGTTCGATCCCCGGTCAGGTCAAGATGGAAAATGATCTTTTTCAGATTGACCTGGGTCTTGGATGTTTATCTATATGAGTATCTATTATAAAATATAGTATCGTTGAGTTAGTATCCCATAACACAAGTCTCGAACTTTAGGGCTAACTCATCTTGTGTGATTTGTCCTTATATATTTATTTAAATTTTGACGTCTGCTCTTTGACCTTTGAAAATAACAATTTTTTAAGCGAGTTCAAAAAAGAAAATTTATCAATTCGACCCTTGTGTAAGAATAGTGTGCCAGTGATTTCGTCCGCGTGGAAAAAAACTATACTTTTTCAGGCTTTAGACTATCTGTGCACTTCTTCTTCTTAGCGTATCGACTCGGGCAAATTATATTTAATTTAAATCGGTGCAGTAGTGCTGTCGTGAAAGTGGACAAAGCAGACAGACAGAGTTACTTTCACATTTATAATATTAGCATGGAAGTATAGATGGACATGGAAGTATTGACGGCCCTGGATACGAGTCCTTTATAGACTTTGTTCATTTATTTCGCCAATAGAGAGTAGGTATACACGTAATTTTTTTATTTGCTTAGTATAACCCTTAATAACCACAGAAAATAAATATGAAAGAACTTTTAAAATTATCTTATTTAACGACGAAGATGTGAAACTTTAAAGTTTAAATAAGAAAGAGAAGTCCGATATGGACTAGTGACGTCATAGTCTATGTCATGCATACATTTGCCATATAAAATAGTGTTTTCGCGAGTGAGATAGACATATTTTCGTAAAATCATTTTATGTCGTTCGTTTGTCAACCAAATTTTATTCTGTTTTTACTTTCAGTACTTTACTATTGAATATTTTTGGATAAACTGGTAAGATAACAGAATTTTTTTTCTTGCATTCCCTTCTTGTTCATCAACGAAAATTATGATGGTGTAATTAATTTCGTTGATTTTACGAAGCCCCTGGCGATAATTCTTCGCGAATCCACTGGTTTCATCATAGGCATGTAACATCCTCGTCTTCATCGTCACTTTCCATCAGGTGAGATGTGAGACAAATAAGTAATTCAATAATGGGGAAACTTGCATGAAGAGTATATTTTGAAAACTATTTCTTATTATGTAAGCATCTAGCTGGAAAAATCTGTTAACGACACTTTCAGTCCGATATCGATACATTAACTTTGGTTAGGATTGGTTAGAAAAGTCCGTTTTAAAAACATGAAAATTTCAAAAATCTTATATTACTATGAAATAGCTCTTTAAATTTATAGCAACTTTTGTTATGAAGCCATTTCCCTAAACGCAATATTTAACATAGCTGACTAACAAAGTCCTCACAACACGCATACAAATTGCTAAAGGTGTGACGTCACTAGTCAGTTGTTTTTTCTTAGGGACGTTTAGGCCGAGACAAAAAATTGGATTTTCAAACCCTTATATCTCAAAGAGTTTTTGAATTATCAAGATGATTTTTTCACTGTTATTTCTATTTTTGAGAGCTCTTTTTATAAGACACTGAAAAAAATAGTGTGCAAGTTCCGCATTGATAAAATAAAATAAAAAAGAAGTCCACCACCAGCCCGCTATGTAAATCTCGCTACAGCCGCACCATGACAGTCTATTTTAGTTATTCCACACATTGTTCTTAAACATGGGAATTTAAAACACCAAATTACACAGATTTCACATTATAAAGTCCACTAAAATCAATTTGCAAAAGAATCTAAAAAGAACACCGTGTAGTCCGCTAAAAGTCCCGCCGAAACTCCTGTAATATAGTCAGAATTGTTTAGTGTTATGTATGTGTGTTTTTTTCTAACACTTTGTATATCCGGCGCAGGTGGGATTGGCAGCTAGTTAAAGTTAAAACACTTCACAAGCACTCTCCGTCAATCACGAAGTGTGCCCGAAGGCTACACTACTCCACACTCGACATTACATTGAGTACACCGCATTCCTACACCCTCCCACCCCTAGTCTGACAGAGCACGAAATGTCGCACGCGCCAGAGAAGAGTTATAATCAAAGACAATATAATACTAACGTAATAGACTGCCCACCTCATACAAAAATATTGGACCACACTAAGGTTGCGAAAAGCAGGCGAATGTATGGCGCAGGAAAGTTGCTTGCTACTCGATACTAGATGGCGGTAATCTGCGTTAGCCTTTAACTTACCAGATATACGGTGTCATTTTAAAATATTATGCCTAAAATATTGTTTTGATTTTTATTAAGATATATTTTGTGAATCATGTTTTTATATTCTCATAATACGGTAAATACATGCATATAAACTAGCTGTTACCCGCGGCTTCGCCCGCGTAATATATAGCCTATGTCCTTCTCGGTACCCTAACCTATGTGTACGCAAAATTTCATGATGATCGGTTCAGTAGATACGGTGTGAAAGCGTAACAAACAAATAAACAAACAAACTCACTTTCGCATTTATAATATTAGTTGGGATTTAAATTTGTGTGCTTTGATGTCAAAATGGATCCAACTCAGGATGTGCTGCAGTTCATAACTCTCAGCGCTGGTCTTCCGTTGGACCCTTTGTTGACGACACGGAAATCTGCACAAAAAACAACAATACATACAGACAAAAAAAAAACCACACGTCGGGCCAGTACCGGGCCGCCATCTACGAATAAGTAAGCCGCCATTTCTGAACTCTTACTCTTTGTCATACCCGGCCTGACAGTTCGTGTTAAAAAAAAAAAAAAACTAAAAAATCACCCAATGTGCTGTGACATAAATAAATAAATAAATAAATATATACGGACAAATCACACAGATTGAGCTAGCCCCAAAGTAAGTTCGAGACTTGTATTATGGGATACTAACTCAACGATACTATATTTTATAATAGATACATATATAGATAAACATCCAAGACCCAGGTCAATCTGAAAAAGATCATTTTCCATCTTGACCTGACCGGGGATCGAACCCGGGACCTCCGTGTCGCAGGCAGGCGTGTTGACCGCTGCGCCACGGAGCTCGACTATATCTCTCGACTCGACTCGACTCGATATAGTATCAAAATTACAGTAAAATAGGGTAATAACCAAAATTCTGATTTAACCTTTATCACAAGTAAGTACAAAATTGCAGAATTTAAGCATTTCTACAGTTGTTGTATAGAAATGCAAAACTTTGAAATCAAAAACCTCAATAAACGGTACCGTCCCCTGACACGTTTGTTTCATATAAAATGTGTTGTAAAGGCGTCTCTAACGCGCCGGTGACAGTCACATTTACTGCTCTGTGAGTACACCGAATTCCTACACTGTCCCACCCCTAGTCCCATGTCACCCCTGTGAAATGACACGTGTGGGGTAGGGATGAGCAATTACTAATTATTGTCTAACACCAAATAAAAAAGCTGTAAACTTGACATGTTTTATTGGCGTTCATCATCAGGTCTTTTTTAAGTCTCCACTGCAGGAGCACGACCCTCTGTACTGCCAGAGAATTTGGCCTACACTCTGCATGTTGGCCAGACGGGTTGGAGAGGTCTCTTGATTGTTTAAAAGCTTTTTTAGCCTGTGTTTCCTATGTCGCCTTCTACGATATCCACGGGAAGACTTGGAGTGGTGCTATTCTACTCTGCCGGGAACCGCACGGCATTATTGGCGTTAGATAATGATTATGATTCCTCCATACTGGTCTGGGAGAAAAGAAAAAACTTAGAATGTTAGAATGTACCAACTGCTTCTCTTCCCTTAGAAACTGGCCGAGGGAATGGGCACAAATCTAAGGGATCATGGAAATAGGCTTATAATATTTTTATACCGCATTCCATCTTAAAGCCCATTATCATGCTAAATGTGGCCTTTGAGTCATATGGCCTTAGGCTCTGTCTACCCCGTAAGGGATAAACGGTACCGATACTGTGACAGAATACCTTGTAGATAAAATTGTTTGAAATATGATTATAATAATTAATTTGTAGTATGAATACTTATTAAATATAGCACGTAGCGTAGCGCCCTCTATATTGTATAGTTGCAGCGCAACTCTGTTTAAAATGTCATGGAAACATCCAACACGCAATATTTTTAAATCTGTGGAAACGTCATAGATGGTGGATGCCACCAAGGTTCGGATAACCTTTTCCGTGGCGCAGCGGTCGACACGCCGGTCTGTGACACGGATGGTCCCGGGTTCGATCCCCGGTCAGGTCAAGATGAAAAATGATCTTTTTCAGATTGACCTGGGTCTTGGATGTTTATTTATATATGTATTTGTTATAAAATATAGTATCGTTGAGTTAGTATCCCATAACACAAGTCTTACATAAGAACTTACTTTGGGGCTAGCTCAATCTGTGTGATTTGTCCGTATATATTTATTTATTTTTATTTTGATTTTCCAGGATAAATCATTTATTGAATTAAAGTCGGCTCATGCTCATTATCAGCTGTGTTACTTCTAAATCCGGGGTTTATTAGGTGGACCCCGGGTTTGGCTGTTCATGTTGATTGATTTGATAATTTGGCAGTATTTTTACACTGCTCGCGATCTATACTATACTAAATTCCTACACTTACCCCCTAGTGTCCCATCTCACCCCTTGTGAAACGACACGTGTGGGGCGGGGGCAGTGGCAATTACATGTCGCGTTTTACAGTTTTATTGGTGTAAGATAATTATTAGATGTTTGAGATAAGTGTTTTTTTTAGTATGAATGAAGTTACTTGGCTTCACGCTCGCTGTTCTGCGAGTAAAGAAAAAACATGTACCAACTGCTTCTCTTCCCGCGCAGATCGTAAAAGCCGATCGAGGGAATGGGCGAATATCGGAGGAGTCACGTCCATAGGCGATGCGGCTAGCAACTTATTACTATTTTGATTCAGATCTCACTGGCCCACCAACATGCTAAAGGTGGCCTTAAGGTTTTATAGACCTGGGCTCTGTATACCCCGCAAGACGTAATAGTATTTATGTATGTTAGATAATTATCCCACCAAAAATATAAATGTAAAAAAGGAGAGCCAAGTTCCGTTTGAGCTTGCTTCATGAAATTTGGGCTTCTAGATGTCCTCATAGACATAATTAAACACACGTAGTTTTATGTGTTTACGTTACAGAAGTTTTGAGCTATAGAAGGGTCAAAAGTGGCACCAAGTGGTTCGTGTAATATTACACTCAACGCTGGCTAGCCAGTTCCTTTGCTTGAACTTTGGCTTGACACGCTGCCGCGTGTCTAGATTGACACGCTGCCGCGTGTCTAGATTAGTGTTTTGTTTGAGATAAGTGTTTTTGGAGTGTGAATGAATTTATGGTATCAATCCTTGAAATTTAGTGTGCCTTTCTACTAATCTAAGCAAGGATATGAAGTATACCTTTGAATCCCAGCCCTGGGTCCCGGGTACGATTCCAGGACAGGCCGATAACGGAGGAATACGATCTTCTTCAGAGTTACCGGTCTTGGATGTTGTATCTATTATAAAATATAGTTTTGTTTGTTTGTTTTTCGTGTGTGTAAGTGGCCAACACTGGTGTCAGATTTTTCAAGCTGCCTAAATGCATCTTACATAGCTTAACGACTGCCATCAATGATGACAGCCGGGACCAACGGCTTAACGTGCCTGCCGAAGCATGGAGGAGCCCGAGACATTTTTATGCCACTTGCGGTCACCCATCCAAGTGGGGACTGCGCCCGGGGTTGCTTAACATGCGGAAGCGCTGCGAATGCTTACACCCACTAGGCCATCGGGCTCCTATAAAATATAGTATCTTTGACAACTAACACATGTTCACTACTAACTGCGGGGCTAGCTCAATCTGTGTGATTTGTCCCATTTACTTTTGTAATCAAAAAGGTCTCTGAATTTTAAAAAATCAGAAGAAAACGTTTACTTTCCAATTTTTATATTTGTTTTAAACATCTAAGACCCAGGTCAATCCGAAAAGATCATTTTTCATCTTGACCTGACCGGGGAACGAACCCGGGACCATTCGTATCGCAGGCAAGCGTATTGACCGCTTCGCCACGGAGCTCGTCAAATTGATTTTGATTATTATTCAAAATCTTAAAAAACTTGCTTGTTGCTAAAACTTATTTTCGATCTAGGGTTAAAATTGTCACGAACGAATACGCAAGCCCATTGATCTACAAAATGGTCACCGCCTGACCAACCCTCATAACTTTTAATCCCACCCCTCGCAAACAAGTTTACAACTTAGCCCCCATTGTGTATCGGCGTGCAGCCCCGGTTGGAAACAGGGCTGTCACATATCAACAAATTAGATAATAGAAGTTATATAAAATTAAACATTAAGATCAATATTTTTTTAAATAAATAAATATATACGGACAAATCACACAGATTGAGCTAGCCCCAAAGTAAGTTCGAGACTTGTGTTATGGGATACTAACTCAACGATACTATATTTTATGATAGATACTTACTTATATAGATATACATCCAAGACCCAGGGCAATCTGAAAAAGATCATTTTCCATCTTGACCTGACCGGGGGGGATCGAACCCGGGAACATCCGTGTCGCAGGCAGGCGTGTTGACCGCAGCGCCACGGAGCTCGTACAAATATAAGTAACTGCCAATTGGCTACTTGACTAAAAAGTTTTTCGTGTCGCTATGTAAAGACCTGCCAAAAATAAACTCAATAGTGACCGAAATACATTTCTAAACAAAAAACTCTTTCAGATATAGAAGTTTTAAAGACACATATTTTTAGACGTTAATTTTTAGACGTGAAAACGCACTGCTGAAATGCCTACATATTTGTGACGTCACAACTTTGTATTTTGTGTGGGCGGCGTGAGAACTTTGTTTGGTAGCTATACGAAATATTACGTTTGTGGTAATGGTTTCATAATAAAAGTTGCTATAAATTTAGCGGACTACAATACAGTATAATTGTAATTTAAGATTTTCATACTTTTAAAAATGGTGCTATTCACCCAACTTTAAAGAAGCTTTAAGAACACTTAACGAATCGATATCAAATTAGAAGTGTTTTTTATAGTGTTTTTAGATAGAAATTAGTATCATTGGAAACAAATTTTATATAATCTTAATATTAGGCAAATACCGAATTGCGGATTTTTTTTTGAATTTTTACTTCACCGGACTTATTGAGGTGAGGGCAGAGTGCCCTCAACCTGTAAGGCAATCTTCACTAAAGGGTTCCCAGGAGGGACGAACCTCGGCTTTGGGCGTTGCCTGGGTGCGCAAGGCTTGGAGAGACGGCAAACTCTCATATGCCTGATGGGCCGCGATTTGCATGCATGACCTGAAGGGCCGAACTGAGAAACAATGGCAAAGACTTTAGAGAGCAGCAACTCTTATGTTTTGCCGTGTGGGCCGAAAGCTACGGTGTCCGAAGGACCTATCCTGGGTGCAAATCACCAGGGACCGCCGGGCGGTCACCAGTAATCGGAGCTAGTCCTACTCTACGCACTCTGTTCCGGTGGCGAGTGCGATGGGGTCGGAGGGTGCCAATAGCGGACTGACATATAAAGCTTAAATAGCATAAATACTCAGAATGCAAATGACTGAATTCCTATGGGACAGTGGTCCATATAAAAAAATTATCATTTCTTTGCAGTAGCTAGTTAGAAACTCAAAAAACAACATTTTCATACAAAAGTCTTTTTCTTTCTTCTTTAAAATTATGGCTTCCACCGAGATTTCAGTGATTCTGCCAATGTCCAGTGTAATGAGATACTAAGTATCGGTGTTGTAAGGTATGTGACATCAAAGATGGCGTATGTTCTTTGGCAGCCTCGTGGGTGCTTTTGGCGACAAATCTATCCGAGTCCATTTAACAGTCTACTTTAACTATTTCACAAATTGTTTTCGAGCATTTATAACACAACCAAACTACACCAATTTCATATTATAAACTCCACTTAAATAAATTTGCAAAATCGTCTAATTCAAACGACAACTGTACCCCTTGACTTCCCACCACAAACTCCCCTTACAAAACTTAAAGGTGACAGCCCTGGGTGCAGCCTACTGGCAGGGGCAGATGATCTAGTCCGATTTGTGACCTGTAATTTGACAAATAAGAATTTCAATCTCGTGATTTTTTGGCATTAGAGAGGTTTTAATAACTTGATTCGGCGTGGGATGAAATGTTGATTATTTTTTCTTTTGTTTGTAAATTTCTAAGGCTAAAAATTTTTGTGTTGGCAGTTGGTTCGTTTTCTGGATTAAAACATTAAAAGTAGTCGGTTAGTTAGATAATCAAAAAATATAGGAAACGAAAAAAATATTTTCTTTCGTTTGCTTATTTTTTTTGAGGCCTTTACCCAGCAGTGGGGCACAGCAATATATATGCTTTAAAAATAAAAAATAAATATTTTGTCAATCCCAATTAGGCCATTTTGACGACCTCTGTGGCGCAGCGGTTTACACGCCGGACTGTGACACGGATGGTCTCGGGTTCGATCCCCGGTCACGTCAAGATGAAAAATGATCTTTTTCAGATTGACTTGGGTCTTGGATATTTATCTATATATGTATTTGTTATAAAATATAGTATCGTTGAGTTAGTATCCCATAACACAAGTCTTACTTAAGAACTTACTTTGGGGCTAGCTCAATCTGTGTGATTTGTCCGTATATATTTATTTATTTATACACATAGGTTAGGGTATACTGAGAAGGATATAGGGTACCCTTCATCCCGGAAAAAGTACTGTTCCCGTGGGATTTGCGATACGCGAGCGAAGCCGCGGGTAAAAGTAGTAGTTAAACAAAATTATAAAAATTATAAAAATCATCAAAGTTCATAAGACTTTTTTTTTTAAATCTATTGTCAAAGCTACCATGCTGGTTTGGGAGAAAAGAAAAAACATAGAATATACCAACTGCTTTTCTTCCCGCGCAGACTGTAAAAGCCGGTCAAGGGATTGGGCGAAAATCTAAGGAATCACATTGATAGGCGATGCGGCTAGCAACCCATCACTACTTTGATTCCGCTTTCCACCTTTACGCCCACTACGATGCTAAACGTGGCCTGTAGGTTTTATGACCTTGGACTCTGTCTACCCCGCAAGGGATAAAGACGTGATAGTATGTATGTATGGTCAAAGTTCATGAGGGCTCGTGACATCTTCGTTTTGTAAAAAGTGACATTGACGTCACACGGAATTTTAAGAGATTTTTTAATTTTTTGTCTTTTTTATTTTTCGAGAAAGACAAACATAGAAGTTCTGGAACTTGTTAATGAAAAGAGAACTTTATTGAACTGTATAGACATAAGGCGAGGAAAGATGTTTGGCCATCTTATACGACACGACGAATTTATTAAAACCATCTTAGAAGAAAAGATTGAAGTTAAGGGTCCCACGTAAAGCCGCAATTCCATACAAACGTCGTTTGGTTTTAGTTTTACAACAGTTAAGCCAATCTCAACCAAATTTCGAACATACGACTGATTGATGTTTATAATCAGATTTCAATTTTAAAAACAATACCTATACAAAATTACAGCGAGTACAAGTTTTCTATACGAAACTTCAACTCGCGGTAATTTTGCAAACGGCATACTTGCACAATTTTATTTTTGTTTTTGTTGATTTTTTCTTAGAGCACTGGATACATTTCAATAAAGAAATTATAGGACCACCTTTGAAGTTCAGTCAAAACAGAAGAATAACGTTCTTATCATCATCGTCTTGATTCGCATAAGAATAAAATACAAACAAGTTTAAACCGAACGGCATACTCTTACAATTTTTTTGGGCTTTTGTTTTTTTTTTTAAAAGTGCTCAATACATTGATACAAAATTTTTATGGGACCATCTCTGAAGAATCACCTATCGAACAAAAAACGAATCACTAAATCGATCCATAACTGACTGAGTAATAGCGAAACATACATACAAAAAAAACATACAAACGAATTGAGAACCTCCTCCTTTTTGAAGTCGGTTAAAAATGGAAAATACTCCACCGACAAGAACAAAGTTCTTAAATATATGATGTAATGATGATTTTTCGTTCAATTAACAAAAGAAAAATAAGTTTCCATGATTTTGATCAAAATTCGCCAGTCAGATAACTGGCGAACTAATTTCGTTTTATGAATCTAGCCTATTAATTTGTTATTTTAATAACTGTCATATCAAAAACTAAGATTAAAAAACATTGAATTTACTATGCCTCTATTTTATTTAGCTGACAAGCTCGTGCGGTAACTATAGCATTATAGCCTATGTGGCTACTAGTGACAGCGACAGCGGCTACTTTCCAATTCTACTAACATAATTGTGTAGACTTTTATTTTATAAAAACTGGTTGACTATCCTCAATTGGTAAAGTTTTATTTATTAAATAAAGAAAATAAGAAATGGTGAAAAAAATCCACGCGGGCTGGACTTGAACCTGCGTCTAGATCTCAGTACGATCTATGCATTGCCAATTACGCCACCGCGCTTCAAGCCCCGGCGCTGAATTTCTCCACCATATCCCATTCCTCTTACATGCATCTAGGCTTGCGTCACCCAACACAACTACCCCGCTGTGTGGTTCCCGGCAGAGTAGAATAGGACCACTCCAAGTCATCCCGTGGATGTCGTAAAAGGCGACTAAGGAAACACAAGCTAAACAAAGCTTATTAACATAAAAGAGTCCCGTAACCCGTCTGGCCAGCGTGGAGAGTGTAGGCCAAATCTTCTGACTGCTCAGGCTTGTATATGGCTCTGGTAGTACAGAAAGGGTCGTACTCCTGCAGTGAAGACTAGAAAGACCTCATGATGATGATGATGATTTGACCCTCACAAGACACAGATTAAAAAGTAAAATAAAAGCTTGTGATAAATAAAACCTTACAAAAACTTGTAAAAAAGGCAATTTTACAATCGTTATAGCTAACAATTAAAGAAGTTTATTAATTTGTGGGATAGTTTAAACTAAAGAACCAAATATTATTATCAAATATATCAGAAATTCCATTACCATATGACAGTGATGGGGTGAGCAAAAAATCTAACAAAAAACAAGCAAGAATGAATAAAAAATTGTAGAGGGTTCCTTACAAAAATGAATGAATAAAGCCATAGATATTATAATTCTAGGAGCGTAGGATTTTTGCACGAAGTATTTTTGCTGTTCTTTATTATATCCATGCGTTACGGGTTAGACAGAGTCACTGAATACCAAAATAATAAATAAATATATACGGACAAATCACACAGATTGAGCTAGTCCCTAAGTAAGTTCGAAACTTGTGTTATGGGATACTAACTCAACGATACTATATTTTATAATAGATACATATATAGATAAACATTCAAGACCCAGGTCAATCTGAAAAAGATCGTTTTCCATCTTGACCTGACCGGGGATCGAACCCGGGACCTCCGTGTCGCAGGCTGGCGTGGTAACCACTGCGCCACGGAGCTCGTCAAAATACTACAAGTAATTTACTAGTTTTGTACATGATAGATTTTTAAAGTCTATATAATTTATGATTAAAATAAATAATTGCCGGGTGGCGCTTGTGTCGCTATACACAGCGCCTTAGGGCTACTTTAGGGTTTTTCTAAACCACTACTGAACCCTAAACTGATATCTTAAACTAACCACAGCGCATCCTATCGTATGTCATGTTAGGCGCCGCGCGACAGGGGGTAAAATGGACTCGACTTTTTGCTGGACCCTTTTTTGGGGGCTTTTTCTTTTTATTTCGTAGAAATCGCAATGGCATATGGATTTTTGATAGGCGTTTTATGGAATTTGATTTTTTCTATAAAATGTATACTCATATCTATATTATCAATATTACATTTAATAAATTAAACTAAAATAAACTAATTACATAATAAATAATTATGAAAAATTAACCTAAAACTTAACACCTTAAAAAATATGATAAAATACCTAAAATATATTGTTAAAAGGAGTCCCTTTAGGCAAGGTTCCAAAGATACTGGCAGCATTCTCTCTTTGAATAGCGAGACTAATTCTTTGTCCGAGGTAGCTGCCAGCTCTTCGGTCACCTGTGATGTCGACTAACCTTTTTGCTATTTCCTTAAAAAGGTTTGTAGCGCTAGGATTATATTTTATTATCTATAATCATATTTAGTTATTTCATTACATTATTAGTTAGGATTTACAAAAATGCCTAACGCGCCTACAGAAGATTTTACTTTCAAAAAGGTAGGTTTATAGTTAATTTAAATACAATACAGGAATCGAGCTACCGTCTATACGTAAGCCAATTGAGCAATCATCTTTCATTAGAGTCGCATCACAATCGGCCCAGCCCCCTGGGATTTGTCCCTTGGCATTTATTAAAATGGGTTCGTCGACCTTACGAGTTCGGGGGTCACGGCGATGTATTCGGATAGACAGATGCTATGCATTGTTAATTTGTTAATATTGTATTTTATCCCTTTCTTCGGTTGTAACTATTGTCTTACTCGATGTTATATATAAATTAATAAATTATATTTAAATTCCAATTTATTTCGGAATTAACTTACAACATTAGATGAAATAATATTAGGTTACATCATTTTTGCCTTTTTTCCACAGACAACAAACTACAAAATACGAAGAAGATACTATTACTAGTATCAGACAACCGACTGCCTTATGTTTTCTCTAGGCAATAGGATCATAGACAAATAATGGAGTGAGGGTGAAAATGAAAAAATGCCCTACAATTCCTTTTGAGTTTCTATAGGGGGCCACTAATTCAAATTCAATTGACGTGTGTTCTATGGCCTAAAATCGGTTAAGGCAGTTTTTCGGCAGTGCGACAAACCATCTTCTCTTTTTTTTTTACTGTCATAAATTATTTGCGGCCATAAATATAATTAGTAAACTTACACAACCCAAGCTGTTTGTTTGTTATGTTTTTCGTGTGTGTAACTGTAAAGGTACCTATATCAAACTGCCTGTTAACGACTACAACCAATGATGTCAGCCGGGACCAACGCTTTAACGTGCCTTCCGAAGCAAGGAGGAGCTCGAGATATTTTTGTGCCACTTGTGGTCACCCATCCAAGAGGGGTCCGCGCCCGAAGTTGCTTTACATGCATAAGCGCTGATCATAGCCCGGGGTCCAGTGCTGACATGTTATAACCACAGATATATAAGTTACTATTGTAGGTTTATGGCATGTTAAAAATTTCAAATGTAGGTAAACATTATGAAATGTCAATTAATTAATCAATAAATGCCGTAAAATAAATTATAAAATAAAATATATGAAATATTAAATCCTTTAAATAAAGAACAGGGATCAAATTCTTTTAAATAAACAACTAAGAGATTGCATACTTTTAAGGGGGCACACTAGGCACAGTAGCGACGCCAATCATTTATTCATGATACTTTACAAATAGAAAGAAATTCAAGAATGTAAATCATATAAGCCTTAGTAAATGACCTGAAGTATTTTTGGAATTTATACTTCTTCTATTTCTACGCTTTTAGGCTAATAGTCTATCTAGGCTTCATATAATCTAAGTTAGATACATTGTCAGCTGGTATCATAGACTATAATTTGCAGGGAGAAGGGGTCGGCAAAACATCTATAATTAGTTTAAAATGTTTGCTCACTTGAGTAAAAACGAGCCTGGTCTGCGATTGATCTGTAATTTTCTTTATATTATTGATTCGTAAATCATTTATTAATTTATCCCGGATATAGTCAAAACATAGCTACTATTTCCGGTGATATAATATTCGGTATTCTCATAATATTAAACATGATTGCAAAAATACTTCAGGTTATTTACTAAGGCTTATATGATTTACATTTTTATATTTCTTTCTATTTGTAAAGTATTAGGAATAAAATGATTGGCGTCGCTAATGTGCCTAGTGTGCGGCCTTAAAATGAAAATAAGTTTAGAGAAAAAGAATAATATTCTAAGGTTATACCATACTTTAAAGAAATTATGTACCTTTATTTAAATACCCAAATTCACAAAATAGACCTATTCTATTCTAATAGATAGATAGGGTAACATAAAATCATTTTTACGTCAAATAAACATTTCATTATCAGAGTGACTTTTTGCATGTGAGTCAAATCAAATCAAAATGTTTATTTAATATAGGTTTCTTTGAACACTTATTAATTGTCATATTTTATTTAACAACTTTTACTACAATCAAAAATTGTTGACGCCTATAATTACTTATGGCTAAGTTTAGGCCGCTTCCAAAGCGGAGTGCAGAAGAAGCGGCAACAAACTGCACAGCGCATTTTCTAGTGACTTTAACACTCAAATTCTAAGCATTGACTGCTTAAATATAAGTAGCTACTGTCAATAATGCTGTTTGATAGTCAAATATTATCAAATTTATCAATAACACGAGCTACTGTTGAAAATATTTTGACAATGCATAAGTCAACAGTCAGACAGACGGACGGCCGAATAAAAAAGTAACGAGAGATTGTATCAGCTCGGTCGGGTTACTGCCAGGGGTATTCAATAATTGGTCTGTGACGAAAAATAAATCTTTATTTTATTCAATTCTTTTGGATCGCAATTTGTGTCCAAAACTGCCAAAAGTAGGAGTTTATTGTTTTGAGAGTTCATAAAATGTAAGTATGTATGTGAATTTCTTTATGGCACCATAATTTTTAAATGCCTATGTTTTAATGTTTTAATTTGGATGTATAGTTCCTTTATCCAAAGCAGCGTACTTTTTTCAAAGAGTAATAAAATACCGATATTTTTTTTCAAAGAGTAATAAAATATCGGCATTTTATTACTCTTTGAAAAAAATATCAGCTCCCAAATCCGTTTAAGGATTTTTTTTTTCAAAAGTAATCCAAGGTCTTGAGAATTGCTGAGTATGATCGATTTATTGTTAAAAAGCAGTCCTAAAAAAGCAAGCCTAAACAAGTTTTCAATTTAAAAATATTATTAAATATATAATTTAGATTTTAAATGCACCCAACTGTTGTTCACCCCTGCTCGTTCTCGTAGATCAACTGCCGGCATTCTTGGTTCGTTAGCCACTCCAACTACGTACTTATAGCGACGGACGTAGCCAGGTTTTAGTTGCGGGGAAGGTTCAGGAAAATATAACGACGTTTTAGTCGCACGTACATGAATGAAATAACAGATAAGCCGTAAAAAACAATACCTACTTAATAATAATAAAACAAAAAACCAAGTCTCGCAACTAAGTTCTTTTACAGTAGAAAGTTGGGAGATCATGTCGGTCATAATCCATGTAAATAAATAGATTGACTTGGGAATCGCAATAAAAAGTGAGATAACGACTAAAAGCGCATGAAATAACTGTTATATTTCTAAAAGCAAGCCGTTGAGTCTGAATGCGGCCAACTCAGAATCAACTCAAATCGAATAATCGACGGCGGTGGCGGATATTTTTTTTTATGTATTGTTTTACGGCCCTGGATACAAGTCCTTTAGAGCCTTTCTCCATTTATTTCGCCAGTTGGCGAGTTATTCTTGGTTGTCAACGAAATGATGGTGTAATTCATTTCGTTGTTTTCACGGAGCCCCTGGCGACAACTCTTCGCGAATCCACTGGTTTCATCATCGACGACGCAGCAAGGCGGACAACCACCAGCCCGCTATGTAAATCTCACTACAGCCGCACAATGACAGTCTCTTTTAGTTATTCTACACATTGTTCATAAATATGGGCATTTATAACAAAAAATAACACCAATTTCACATTATAAAGTCCACTAGAATCAATTTGCGAAACAATCCAAAACAGACACCGTGTAGTCCGCTAAAATTCCCGCCAAGAACTCCGCGGTGGCGGATAGTACACACGACGACTTCAAAAGACATAGCAGTGTAATGAAGTTATGATGTATGGCACTCGCCTCACCTTATTTTATTGTTATTAACGATAATATTCTTCTTTGTTTGAACCCCCTTAACCCTTCCCCGGCTACGCCCGTGCTTATAGCGATGGGCGTTTTCTTTGACTATCAAAGAATCAAAGTCAAAGCTGTCTGTTCCCTTTGTCTATATTCTACGATTTTTCTGCCTGATTGGCTCTACATAGTGCATGAACTCAGCTTTGTTAAATACCAGCTGTTACCCGCGGCTTTGCCCGCGTGATATAGCCTATGTCCTTCTCAGTACCCTAACCTATGTGTAAGCAAAATTTCATGATGATCGGTTCAGTAGATAGGGCGTGTAAGCGTAACAAACAAACTCACTTTCGCATTTATAATATTACTAGTTGTTACCCGCGGCTTCGCCCGCGTGATTTATAGTCTGTGTCCTTCTCAGAACCCTAACCTATGTGTATGCTAAATTTCATGATGATCGGTTCTATAGATACGGCGTAAAAGCGTAATAAACAAACAAATAAACAAACTCACTTTCGCGTTTATAATATTAGTTAGGATAGGATTAGATTAGGATAGTTAGAATTAGTTTAAGAAATCAGGGTCGTGCTCCTGCAGTGGAGACTAGAAAGACGTGATGATGATGATGATGTAGAAAATGCAAAACTCTGCTATTTTCTACTTACTTGTGATATAGTTGGGTTACAAACCTAGTAAATATTCTGATATCTATGGTTACAACAGAATTTTGTTTAAAAACCCTTTTTTACTGTAATTATGATACCATATCACAGCACATTATTTTATTTCTTTTTGAGAATGAACTGACAGGCCGTGGTTCAGTGGCTAAGGCGTTTGCCATTTTGACCCGGGGGTCGTGGGTTCGATTCCCACGGGAAGTATACTTTGTAAAGTTGTTTCCAGTTTGGTTAGGACATTGCAGGCATGAATCACCTGATTGTTTGATAAGAAAGATGATTCCGTGCTTCGGAAGGCACGTAAAGCCGGTGGTCCCGGCTGCCATCTGGTAGTCGTTAAAGGAACCACGTCAGAGGCCGAGAGGCGGTTCCGAAGAACTCTGACACCAGGGTGTGCATGGTCGACTGACCGTGTCACCTACACGAAATGATGATGATGAGCGACTTTCGCCTACAGGCCGCGCGCAGGCTGACACGTATTACTTAAGTCACATAACATGGCAGAAAACAAAGTTGGTATTAAGAGCGTATAGGTACTAGCAGTTTTCCAAACAAATGTATTTCTCTATTTTCTCGCTGAAAACTGCTTCTAGAGGCACAATTCTTTTTTCATAATATCTATTACTAAAATAGGTATGGCACTGGTTTATTTAAAAAAAAAATGTTTAAAAGAAATTTTTTTTTAGAAAACCAGTTTTTTGGAAAAAAAAATATGTTCGTACCTATTTTAGTAGTAGATTTTATGAAAAAGAAATTGTGCCTCTAGAAGCAGCTTTGAGGAGAAAATAGAAAAAAACATTCGTATGGAAACCATACTGAAAAAATACTGCTTGGATACGCTCGTAAGGTGGGCTGTACTGTCGCTTTCAACGTCAAGATTAGCTACTTACATCATCATATCTTAGCAATATTTACCTTGTAATCAGGCTAATTAGGCTAAGCTCTCACAGCGGATATGACTTAATCTTGACTTTTGAGAGATGGTTTCAGGTCATGTCAGATAGTTTCAGGTATAGGATCAGTAGTCAGGAAATTCTGGTAACTCATCAGACACATGATAAATTAAAAAACTCATCATCGTCATCATCAGGTCTTTTTTAGTTCCACTGCAGGAGCATGACCCTCTCTGTAGGTACTGCCAGAGCTAAATATTATCCAGAGCAGTCAGAGGATTTGGTCTTCACCCTGCACGTTGGCCAGACGGGTTGCAGAATTCTCTTTGATGTATTTAAGTTTTGTTTAGCTCGTGTTTCCTAAGTCGCCTTCTACGACATCCGCGGGAAGATTAAAAGTGGTCCGATTCTGTTCTGCTGAAAGGCACACTAGCGACGCCAATAATTTTATTCCTAATACTTTACAAATAGAAACAAATTCAAGAATGTAAATCATATAAGCCTTCGTAAATAACCTGAAGTTTTTTTGGAATCATAATTTATATTAGATATCAGAATCAGTGAGAATTATGAAAATCAGATTATTGCCCAAACCGACCGTTTTTGGCGGTAATCACTATTTCTCTTAAGAGTCCCACGTAAAGCCGCAATCCCATACAAACGTAGTTTCGTTTTAGTTTTACAACAGTTGAGCCAATCTCAACCAAATTTCATACATACAACCGGATAAGGCATATTGATGTTTATAATCAGATTTTAATTTTAAAAACAACACCTATACAAAATTACAGCGATTTGAAGTTTCGTATCGAAAACTTGTACTCGCTGTAATTTTGTATAGGTCTAACTGGCGAACAAATAATACTTTTTAGGCATACGGTATGCGGTATTTGTATGTTGAAAGTCATATATACGTTCTGGGTGAGATAAAATTCGTGATATTCCTTTCACCGGCCATGTATCATACCACTTATTAGTTGTGACTTGATTGTGATGGATCGCCGCGGCTTCCCTCCGGTGCTGAATGAATGGACACGCTGGCAGATGAATAACAGGGCACTGCTCAACGGCCCACTACATACAAATCTATAGGGAAATTTAATATCAAATTGGGCAACGTTGTAAAAGGTCTCTTTTCCTTGGACCACAATCTTCTTCTTCCTTGCCTTTTTCCCTATTTGGGGTCGGCTCTGTATGTCAACTCTCTCCAAAGTTTCCTGTTACCTACCATATCGGCACTTGCTCCCCGTTCCGTCATATCATTCCTCACACATTCCCTCCACGACTTTCTCGGCCTTCCCTTTCCTTTTTGTCCTGGCACATTTAAGTGGAGCATCCTTTTAGCCAGGTGATCGGCATCCCTTCTCTCGATATGGCCATACCAGGTTAAACGATGGCTCTTTATTTTTTCCACTATTGGTGCGACTTTCAAACTTCCTCTTATATATTAATTTCGGATCTTGTCCATCTTTGTTACTCCACACATCCATCTCAGCATCCTTGGACCACAATATGAATCCTTGAGAACCTGACGACCAGAGAACAAACTACAGTCCGCTGCGACAAATAATAAATATACGGACAAATCACACAGATTGGACTAGCCCCAAAGTAAGTTCGAGACTTGTGGTGTGGGATACTAACTCAACGATACTATATTTTATAATAAATACATACTTATTATCATTATCAGGTCTTTTTTAGTCTCCACTGCAGGAGCACGACCCTCTCTGTACTACCAGAGCCATATATTAGCCAGAGCAGTCAGAGGATTTGGCCAACACTCTCCACGCTGGCCAAACGGGTTGCTGAGGTCTCTTTGATGTTTATACGCTTTGCTTAGCTTGTGTTTCCTAAGTCGCCTTCAACAACCTTGACGGGAAGACTTGGAGTGGTCCTATTCTACTCTGCCGGGAACCACATACACACATACTCATATCACATCTTTATCCCTTGCGGGGTAGACAGAGCCCAAGGTCAAAGACCTAAAGGCCACGTTTAGCGCGTAAGGGCATAAAGATGGAAAACGGAATCAAAATAGTGATGGGTTGCTAGCCGCATCGCCTATTGACGTGATTCCTAAGATTTTTGCACATGCCCTTGACTGGCTTTGACGGTCTGTACGGGAAGAAAAACAGCTGGTATATTCTATGTTTTTTTATCTTCCAAACCAGCTTGAAATTGGGTTTTACGACCATAGGCTCTGTCTACCCAGCAAGGGATAAAGACGTGATTAACTTTAGTATCATTCAACAAGCACGGTACTAGAATAAA
Source organism: Rhodophaea formosa (assembly GCA_963082605.1). Classification (NCBI taxonomy): domain Eukaryota; kingdom Metazoa; phylum Arthropoda; class Insecta; order Lepidoptera; family Pyralidae; genus Rhodophaea; species Rhodophaea formosa. The sequence continues at coordinate 8,357,565 of OY720229.1, read as the reverse complement.
TAAGCGCGGTACTAAATAGTATGTATGAGTATGAATCAAGACGCAACTTAATGATTTACAGAACATATATTTTCTATGTTGTTGGTTTTTTTTATGTCAGGACGGCAAACGAGCAAACGGGTCACCTGATGGTAAGTGATCACCGCTGCCCATGGACACAGAATTAATAATAGTACTAACGTACCATGGACTAATGTAACACCAGGGGTATGACAAAAGCGTTGCCGGCCTATTATTTTTCCTTTTCCGGAAGGGAGTGGGGATGGGCCTCCGGCGCTCTCACTCATCGAACGAAGCATAGAAGCTGTAAAGCTACTCAAACCTCGATTTTCTGTGAGAGTGTGGTACTTCCCCGGACGAGCTGTCCCATTCATGCTACCAGCTAAAGTGATTTTTGCCGGTAGCATGGCTCTACCACAACTAAAAATGGTTAATTATATTATAGTATCTTCCAATTTCCATATTTTCCACTTCTCTCCATGCAAACGCGCGACGCTGCGATGTTGATTGCATTACTGCAGCGACTGTCCGATGCATTGTGTCGGTAATGCAATACTGTCACTGCGGTACAGACAGCATAACTATTTAAAAACCACCTACAGTCTTCATAAAGTACCCGAAACCGAAGAGCATGCAGGGGAGAGTGATGACTAATATGAGTATAGATGAAGCTAGAGGGATTTGTCAGGATCGTAGCATGTGGAGATCCATAGTATCTGCCTACCCACATGGGAAAAAAGGCGTGATAATATGTATTTATGTATGTACAGTACTCAAAATTATGTAGATCTCAAAATGTATTTATTAACAACAATTGTACACATGTTTAACAAATAACTTTATCTTTATCTTTAATGTTCGATCTTATACGACGCAGCAAGACGGGCAACCACCAGCCCGCTAAGTAAATGTTCATACTCTCGCACCATGACATTTTATTTTAGTTATCCACACATTGTTCATAAACATGAGCATTTATGACACCAAATAATACCGATGTGAAATAATAAAGTCCACTAGAATCATTTTTCAAAACAATCACAAACACCGCACAGTGTATTCTGCTAAAAATTCCCATTTCCCGCCAAGAACCCCCACTCCAATATTTGTCTATGGTCTTATTGCCAGAGATAAAGCCCGCTCCACACTCTCGTCGAGAGGTTTCGTTCTCGGTATTCGCCGAAACAAGACGAGATCGGGAACAGCTCTCTACACTCTCGGACTCTCGCTTAGCGCAGTTGTCTGTTCGAGGACGTTGAAGATGGACGTTGAAGATGGACGTTGAAACTGCTGTGGCGTCGTCATCAACTTGTTTTGATTCGCGAAAGAATTAAACAGAAATAAAATTATACCAAATGGCATACTTGTACAATATTTTATGATTTTTGTTGATTTTTTCTAAAAGCACTGGATACATTTCGATAAAAAAGTTTTAGGACCACTTTTGAAGTTCAGTCAAAACAGAGTAGTAACGTTCTCATCAATTTGTCTTGATTCGCATAAGAATAAAATACAAAAAAGTTTAAACCGAACGGCATCCTTCAACAATTTTTTTGGGCCTTTGTTATTTTTTTTTTCAAAATGTGCTCGGTACATTGCGACAAAAATTTTATGCGACCATTACTGGAGCATTACCTATCGAACAAAAAAAGAATCACTAAAATCGATCCATAACTGACTAAGTAATCGCGTAACAAATATACAAAAAAAACATACAGACGAATTGAGAACCTCCTCCTTTTGTGAAGTCGGTTAACAAATGGGATGTTCCACCTCCATTCGTTCGTCTATCAGAGAAACTTCCACCTGGACTTTAACTGCCATGGCAGACCTAGACTCCGGACACAGGTCGGCCGATGCAAGGAGAACCTGTCCAGGTGGGGTTTTATAAACAACACTTACTTTTTGTGAGTGTGGACAGCCCCAGACAATGCCACATTTAATATCTTGCTCCACGTGTCCCTTCTCATGTACTTTGGACGACATGATGATTCCAGAATCACTGATGCTATCCAAATAGCCAAATTTTGGAAACAAAAAATATAATTTTTAAATTTGTTTGCCACGGATACGAAAAGAAGAAGTACTTCTTCGTAGTTTGTATCTTGAAATATCAAGCACCATTCAGCGTCCAAAAAAAAAAAATATACGTACAAATCACACAGATTGAGCTAGCCCCAAAGTAAGTTCTTAAATAAGACTTGTGTTATGAGATACAGATATATGATAAGTAAGCAAGCACAAACAACATATACCTACATATACCTCGATGCATCATTTTTTTGCATAGCTTAAAAAAATCTATTCCTAGTTCTATGTTTTTTGGCATCAAAATGAAATGTCAAATCCCGATTCAATAAATAGGTATAAAATATTTTTTTTTCTATAATTCAAGAAAATGTGAGTATTGGTAGGTATTAAAACTACAGATGCATTAATATATTAGATTAGTTTAACTTATATAACTAACACTATTATGAATTTGATGTAGTTTGCTGTTCTAAAATTCTCGTGCTCATGAACAATTTGTGAAATAGTTAAAGTAGACTGTTGTATGGACTCGAATAGATTTGTCAGCAGAAGCTCCCACGAGGCATCAAAGAACATACGCCATCTTTGATGCTACTTATTAAACTTTACCGTACAACACCGATATTTAGTGTCTCAATAATCATATACTGGAATTGGCAGAATCACTGAAATCTCAGTGGAATCTATAATATAAGAAACAGAAGAAGAAGAAATACAAGACATTTTTACATATCTGTGGATACAAGTTGTGTTTTGCCGTCAGTACTAGAGTATAACCCGGCGAGTCCCGACGCGTGGCATGCGTCCGTCTCACTTAGGCACCCCCCACTCAATTAGTCGCCAATTCAGACCTTACTGCAGGTACCTACTGTATCTATTTAGAAAGCATTAGGTAAAATTGCATTGTGCAGTCTTTCCATTCTCACATACGGAGCACAAACATGGTCTTTGACCAACATTCAAAAGCAAAGGCTGAGGGTTTGCCAGCGAGGTATGGAACGTAGCATACTGGGCGTTAAACTCTCCGATCGCATACGCAACACCACGCTGCGCTCCCAAACTAAAATAATAGACGTAGCCGACAAAGCTGCAAAATTAAAATGGGACTGGGCCGGGCATGTGACCAGGATGTCCCAAGATCAGTGGGCCAAAAGAGTAACTGATTGAATTCCAAACGGCAAGCGACTGCCTGGTCGGCCCCGGACCCGCTGGTGCGACGAATTAAACAAATTTAATAAGAACTGGCGCGCACTAGCACAATCTAGAGAATCTTGGAGGAGTGAAAGAGAGGCCTTTGCCCAACATTGGGACACTCATGGCTATTAAAAAAAAAAGGTAAAATTATACTTGTCCGCTGTGTGGTTCCCGGCAGAGTGACTAGGACAACTCCAAGTCTTCCCGTGGATGTCGTAGAAGGCGACTTATGAAACAAGTTCTGGTGACGTGATTTTTATTTCATAGACATTACACTTTCATTCACGACAAAGTCGGTAAATAGCCAGAATTAGGGGCAGTGGGGCTGAATGTTTGATTTGCACCCCAAGTTTCACGACTCTGGAATGACTTGCCCGAAGACATAAAAAGCATCATAAGCAGGTTCCTATTTAAGAAAAAGGTTCATGCCCATCTTTTGGTTAATTGTGTGCAGCAGAATTAGTAATTCACTCTCTGGATTGTTTATATATGTATATATATATTTATATGTATATATTTATTTTGATGTATAATTATGTATTAAGATGAGTAATTATGTATAAACTTATGTATTAATTTTATTATTATTATTTTTTTATGTGTATGTATTAACAAATTGATTTAATATTTTAACAGTCTTTGGCCGCCTATCGCAACACTTTTATCTATTTATCCCGAAGGTTGACTGGTAGAGAATGCTTTAGCATTAAGTCCGCCCTTTGTACCATATAGGTCAATAAAGATTTTTAAATAAAAAAAAATACCCCATATGGAGAGAGTGGTATAATCGTATATGTTTGTCTATTTATGTATTTATTATAAAATATTAGTCGTTGAGTCAGTATCCCATAACACAAGTCTCGAAATTACATTGGGGCTAGCTCAATCTGTCTGATTTGTCATTATATATTTATTTATAAAAAAAAATATTCGCTTTCTTTACTTTCCAAACGGGCTAATCTTGTGAGACTCAGGGCCGTAGTATAGTTTAATTTGGCCCTGTTTAAGTATACAACACAAACTTCCTACAAACAATAATGGCCATTACTCTACACGTTAAAATGAACACCATTTTCTATAGGACAATTGCTGAGAATTTAAAAAATCGACTTTAACTATTTATTCTGATTTCATTATGAAAATGTCGTTATTTTTCGAAGTCCCAGCATTGGTAAGTGCACCCATCTAGGCCGGAAAATACCAGCTGCAACTATTAATTATAAAACTTCTAACACTATAGCACTTATAAGATGCAACTTCGATATTTCCAATCAGTTAACTCTTTTATTATTAACATTTAAACCAATTTCACACTCCGCTCCCCATTTCATTGAAAACCACTCGAAAATCAACAATGACTCTCGGCGACGCCATTTTGCATAACAACAAAGGAATAAAAAAATAGAAATCATATTTTGTTCTTTTTGACAAAAAGTCTGGCTGTATAGTTCTTAATTCCTTCGCTTGTTCGGGCTAAAAAAAGGCGGGCTCAATTTAGTCTGTGGTCGTTTTGAATAATAATTTCGGAAGTAATCTCTGGTGGATATTAGGGTTCCTTAACGGGACAGAATTTACATTTTTTGATTAAATTTATACAGGTAAATTTTGGATTGTAAAAATATAAGTAAATAAATATGTATAACTAGCAGCCCTACCCGGCTGCGCCCGGGCATGTATTATATCTTAAAACCTTCCTCGTGAATAACTCTATCTGTTGGTGAAAACCGCATGAAAATCCGTGCAGTAGTTTTTGAGTTTATCGCGAACAGACAGACAGACAGACAGACGCGGCGGAGGAATTTGTTTTATAATATGTAGTGATAGTGATATTGTTCTTGACCTTTTCCTTCGTTCGTTCCTGCCTGCTACTTGGTAAAAACTATACGCCATAATATCAAAGCATTCAAATATCGATAAGTCCAATTTGATCTATTTTAGTAACATACATCAAACAAATTGGATTATTTATAATTTATTTGACTTCGTCAGGTAAATGATAGCCTTTTTTAACAGTACGTAACGTAGCAAGAATTTTAAGGAAATCTGTTTATTCTTTTTTGAGTTATTCATAAACCTTATGTTTCTCCTTTATATTATACTAGATGTTACCCGCGGCTTCGCCCGCGTGATATATAGCTTATTTCCTTCTCAGTACCCTAAACTATGTGTATGCAAAATTTCATGATGATCGGTTCAGTAGATACGGCGTGAAAGCGTAACAAACAAACAAACAAACTCACTTTCGCATTTATGATATTAGTTAGGATAGATCATGATATTAAATTAAGGTGGTATATTATCTTCTCGTAGACTTAACTTGCTCTTATAACGACTTTGTTTGTTTGTAATTTAACGAAAAATGAGCAGTACCTAAATTTTGTTAAGTTGTTGTTTAAGACCGGTAGCCCGAACACCTTACAAGTATCATAAATCACTGAAATAGAAACAAAGAACCGTCAAACAATCACACAAATGTTTAGAAAAAAGGCGACTGTCCCATAACGAAGAGAATGCTTCTCTACAATTGTTTCCGTTTGCGTAAAATGACAATAGAGGACATAGCTGTATAAACATAAACCATTAAACATTTTCAAACAATACTGGTAGCCTACGGCGGCTGACCTACTTTTCTAATAAAAAAAAACTTCTACAAATTGAGGGATTGGACGAAACATTAAAATTGGCTTTTGGAATGCGCGGATGGGTTCCGTAACTTTTAAACGAGATTGTGGAGTATTTTATAACATTGTTAGGTTATTTGGAAATGGGAAGTTAGGAGGTCGATATAATTTTAAAAGAGACACATTTTACATACCTTTTCTCAGTGTTCGCTGGTACCTTTTTTATCTTCAACTACTGCAGTGAAGTGGCAGTGGGCGGGGCCCACAGAGCAAAGAACTAACGGCCGATAGGGCAGAAAGGTTCTTGAATGACGACAACGTACCGGCAAGCTTGCAGGGAGACGTTGAATACAAACTGCATTCAACCAGTCGTATTCCTTAATTTGGTCCAATACTTTTGTGTGAGGATGGCAGGCAGTCAGTATTGACCCAAGACAAAATATTTTATAAAATACTTTTTCACTGTTTATAATATGACCATGAGGCTTAATAGACTCACAGCTTATTTCGATCAATCCAAATAACATCTAATCTCAATCTTAAAACGTCTCTTTTGCTGAACGTCACTTCCTCAGATATCTCAAAATGGTTCGTTTATTATAATAACAAGAAATCGTTTACCATAGAAACATTTATATAGCAGTTGTTATTGCGGTGACTTTCACAGGCTAGGCTATGCCTGTCTCGTGGAAGTCACGTCTCTGAAAGACATATTATTGCACAGACTTCATAACTGCTTATGTAAACTATTACGAGTGAATCGGTACTATGTCAATCAAATCTAGCGGGAACTGTATCCATCTTGATTCAAAGCTTCCAGATTCAAATCGTTTATTTAATATTTCTTTGAACACTTAGGTATTTTGTTTTCACAACTGAAAATTCTTGACGTCTGTAATGTCTTATGGCTAAGTTTAGTGCCGCTTCCAAAGCGGAGTGCAAAAGAAGCGGCTATAAATATAAACTGCACAGATCATTTTCTCCAAGCGACGTCAACTCACAATTTTAGTTAACCTTAGAAACCACATAGGTTATAATTTATTAGCCTATTCGTTTTTGTAGCACAGAGCGGTCGATACTTACCGCAATTCTAAAGGCGGCTTCTATTTCCACTTTAATAATATATTTATGACATTTACCACAAATAGTCGGCTTGGTTAAAACCCAGACACAAATAGAAATAACTAAGCAAAGGCAATTACGTTTTTGACGTAGATATAAATATTTTAGAACCTCCAGCTCGTTGTCCGATGATTATTCTGTAATTGTGTCTTTTGACCCACTTCTCAGTTTACTGTGAGGTTAATTGACCATACACTGGCACACTGCTTCAGGAGAGGAGCCCGATGGCCAAGTGCGCGTGAGCATTATTAGCGCTCCCGTTTGTTAAGCAACCCCTGGCGCAGTTCCCACTTGGATGGGTGACCGCAAGTAGCATAAAAATATTTCGAGCTCCTCCGTGCTTCGGAATGGTCCCGGTTGCACCATTGATGGTAGACGTTAAGTTATGTCAGGTCAGATGCCTTTTGAGCAGCTTGAAAAAAAAAAACAGGCAACTGTTTTAGGACACTTGCGGCTGATATGTGTGTAGCAACTTTAACATTGAGGTCTCTCTCTCGCAATATATGTTAACGTTATTCACAAAAGCTCTAAAAAGAGCTTCACGTTTTCTTTTAACTTTACTCTCATAAATTAGTTTGAAGGATCTTCTACTAGAGAATTTTTATTTGAATGATCTTTCTGTTTTCGGCACAACTAAAACCCCAAGAAATACATTGGCTTAAACAATTATTACACATGTCGAAAACGTACAATTGCTTAAAATTTGGTATTTGTTTGACCTACACGTTCATTATTGTATTTATTCAACTACGTATCTGTTTGTCTGGAGTTGTATTTATTTTACCGAACATACTTTTACACTCTATGAATATGCCTACTCATTTAAATATGGTTACGTTAATGAATTCAATGTAGGTACAGAAATTATTTACTTATGAATCTTTACAAAATAAATTTAATAACAGCTTATTTACACATTTAAATAAAATTATTTTAATATGGTTTTTATCGCGTTTATTACATTATTTATACACCTAACGTTTCGAGCACTTTACAGTGTTCGTGGTCGCAGGTAGACTAAGTTGACATTTGTCTAGTATTTTATAAGAACTGCAAAATCTACCGCCTAAAATATTTATTGATAACGTTCCGGATGTACGCAGTATTGGCTCACGGTGTCTGAAGGTCTTGCAGTCTTCTGCTTAGCTTGAGATTTGATTAAATTGATGACTGGATCCCAAGCTTATTTACAATTAAATTTTAGAGCCAACTGCGTGTTGAAATAGAGAAAATGTAATTTTTTTATTATTATTCTTATTTATACTCGTACTGACAAATCACACAGATTGTGCTAGCCCCAAAGTAAGTTCGAGACTTGTGTTATGGGATAATAACTCAACGATACTATATTTTATAATAGATACCTAATATAGATAAACATCCAAGACCCAGGTCAATCTGAAAAAGATCATTTTCCATCTTGTCTTGACCGGGGATCGAACCCGGGTCGATTCGTGTCGCAGGCAGGCGTGTTGACCGCTGCGCCACGGAGGTCGTCTGTAAATGAACAATAATAAACATTTATAGTTATGTTTTAATTAAAAAGGAAAGACAAATGAAGAAAATAAATTAACAAAAGAACCCAAATTAAATTTCCAGTTCGTGCTTACCCCTGTTCGAAATTAAAAATGGAACACAAAAGCGCGCGAGGTGTGAATTCCAAACTCAAAATCGAACAATAGACTTTGACAGCTCAATACTTTTTCTAAGCGGTTTAGGTAGCTCTATGGTTGATTTTTCTTTTTTGTCGATGGTCAAATGATTTATGGTATGGCGTGATTCGTATTCGTGTTAATTAGATGAAATGTTTTTGTTGTTGTCGTGAGAAATTTAGGCGTGGTTACGACTAATAAAGGCGAATTATTAGGAGATTGGGGATAAATAATGATTTATTGTATTTTTCTAGGTAAATTAGGTTCCTAGCCTTGTATTTTACCTCCTAAAATACCATTTAAGATACTCGATGGCTGCTATAGTTTTTTTGTATGCCGGTTATGAACATTTTATTTTCCGGTTTTCATAAATAGTGGATATCCTTTGTTTCCTGGCACCTAAAATCTTAGGATAGTCAAGAAAATCATACCTGTGGTTCAGCATCATATTATTTTTAAAATTGAAAATATGTTATGAAAAAGAATTCGCCACAGGAAGGATTCGAACCCACAGCACTTAGGGCGCAGACTTAGGGCGCAGACCTAAGAGCTGTGGGTTCGAATCCTTCCTGTGGCGAATTCTTTTTCATCACATATTTTCAATTTTAATAATATACCGAGTATTGTAATGCTATTTAAAAACCATTTAATCATATTATTTGTTTTCTTACTTATTGACTGATTCTCGCCCCCTTTCTTTCGATCTTTTTAGGGACACTTTTTGGACATCGAAGTTTCAGTAATAGATTACTGAAACTTCGATGTCTTTCAGTTCATCTATCTGTCTGTCTTTCACCAGGCTATATCTAATGAACCGCGATAGCTAGACAGTTGAAATTTTCACACATGATATTTTTCTTTTGCCGCTATGACAACAAATACTAAAATCAGAACAAAATAAATATTTAAACATGATTTATACCGTTTTTTTTCTCAATAGTCTAATGTTATATAAAAAAATGGTACGGAACCCTTCGTGCGTGAGCCTCCGTCTTGCACTTGGCCGATTATATTTACGGCCTGTGAAGGAAGAAGAGCAACTGGCATTTGTTTATTTGTTTATAACGCTTTCACGCTTCGACTACTCAAACGATCTGAAATAACGTATAATTTACTTATACTTGTAGTTAGGAGTTTGCCGTGTGGTTCCCGGCAGAGTAGAATAGGACCACTCCAAGTCATTCCGTGGATGTCGTAAAAGGCGACTAAGGAAACACAAGCTAAACAAAGCTTATTAACATCAAAGAGACCTCTCCAACCCGTCTGGCCAGCGTGGAGAGTGTAGGCCAAATCCTCTGACTGCTCAGGCTAGTATATGGCTCTGGTAGTACAGAGAGGGTCGTGCTCCTGCAGTGGAGACTAGAAAGACCTGATGATGTAGTTAGGAGTACAGAAATACAAACAGGGTAACATTTTAATGATGTTAGCCGTGTGGTTCCCGGCAGAGTAGAATAGAACCACTCCAAGTCTTCCCGTGGATGTCGTAGAAGGCGACTTAGGAAACAAGCTAAACAAAGCTTATAAACATCAAAAAGACCTCTCCAACCCGTCTGGCCAGCGTGGAGAGTGTAGGCCAAATCCTCTGACAGCTCTGGCTATATGTATGATATATAATATATGGCTTGGGAAGTGCAGAGAGGGTCGTGCTCCTGCAGTGGAGACTTACAAGGACCTGATGATGATGATGATGATGATGAAGATTTTAATACATAAAAAGGAAGATATCTTTACATTAACGCTAGTATAATGCTTGAAGCGAAAGCGAATACAAAAGAAAAACGAGTAAAATAAATAATAATAAAACAAGGAGCCTAAAAACTCATGTCAGCCGATAACTTTATCCTACAGCGAATAAAAACTGTTCTATTTTCTATTTACGACTAAAAGCTGAATAAAAGCCGTACTAAAAGCCATATTACAAGTCATAATGATAAGAAGCTGCATTAAGAGCACTTGAGATATCAAGCACTTATGGATAATGGTGCACCGGTGTTATTAATAGTTTGGATTTGCGTGGGGTTATGGGTTCAAAACCTGGTGTTTCTTTTTCATTTTCGTTGCATGCTAAATTGTGCTTCGGAGCCCGGGGTTCGCAATGCTTGTTCATCATCACCATCATCATCATCAGGTCTTTCTAGTCTCCACTGCAGGAGCACGACCCTCTCTATACTACCAGAGCCATATATTAGCTTGAGTAGTCAGAGGATTTGCCCTACACTCTCCACGCTGGCCAGACGGGTTGGAGAGGTGGGTTGTCTCCGACTGCGCGCACCGCGGCCTGCTGCACGTGCCCAAGAGGCTGCATCAGGTCAGATCATCACCATCAGGTCTTTTTTAATCCCCACTGCAAGAGCATGCTCTTGGTAAGGCGACGCTTTGACGAGCTCCGTGGCGCAGCGGTCATCACGCCTGCCTGCGACACGGATGGTCCCGGGTTCGATCCCCGGTCAGGTCAAGATGGAAAATGATCTTTTTCAGATTGACCTGGGTCTTGGATGTTTATCTATATATGTATTTGTTATAAAATATAGTATCGTTGAGTTAGTATCCCATAACACAAGTCTTTCATTAAAACTTACTTTGGGGCTAGCTCAATCTGTGTGATTTGTCCGTATATACTTAGCCAGAGCAGTCAGATGATTTGGCCTATACTCTCTTCGCCAGCCAGACGAGTTGGATAGGTCTCTTTGATGTTTATAAGCATTGTTTAGCTTGTGTTTCCTTAGTCTTCTTCTACCAAGGGAAGACTTGGAGTGGTCCTATTCTTCTCTGCCGGGAACGACACGGATTTCCTACTATTTTCCAATAACATCAAGCCGTCATTTCTTAGGTTTTCAAGATATTACTTAGATGTTTCATTTTTAGGGTTACGTAGTAGTAAACTAGGAACCCTTATAGTTTCACCATGTCTGTCTGTCTGTCTGTCCGTCCGCGGTTTGACGCAGGGACTATAAGTACCAGAAAGCTGTTTTTATTTTGGTAGCTCCCATACAAGTAAAGTGGGGGAGTCATTTTTTTTCTCTATTTACCCATCGTGTCGGGTATCGTTAAAGAGGTCTTTGAAAAATATTGTGAGGTTGAGAACACCATTTTTCGATTTAGGGATCCGTTTCCGAAATATTTGGTTTTAAAGTGCAAATTTTTGTTAGAGGTAAGTGTCCCCCCCTCTATCTGTTAAACGGTTATATATGGATACGTGAAAAAATTACAGCAGTAGTATATATACTGAAGTTGAAAGAAAAACTATCAGAGCTGAGTACTAAGTGCAAACTAAAAAGTTATAGGCAACCAACTTATAAAGTGTACTGGTAAAATTTCATACAACTTTCATTGTTAGATGTTTTTGGTCGTTAAACTGTGAGGTGCGAGTGTAAACAATGTGAACTCAAAGTTGTCATTCGCAACTACCCTACACTGCGCGTGGCCCGACACGCACTTGGCCGGTTTTAAATATGATTTCTCGGTTTTTTTTCAGACCATAGATATTATAATTCTACAGGAATAGATGTCTTATCCGCAAGAACGCGCTCTGACAAACACTAAGCTAACTTGTGAAAAGTCACTGTTAGATATATAGATAGATGGCTGTAGGTCCATTGTTAGTTACCAAAAAATTTTTACGCGTATGAGAGTTTGTCTCTCCAAGCCTTGCACACTCAGGCAACGCCGAAGCCGAGGTCCATACCTCCTGGGGCCCTGATGATGTGCTCCTTACAAGTTGAGGGCACTCTGCTCTCACCTCAAAAGTCCGGTGAAGTAGCAAAAGCTCACTTTGAGCTAGCTCCACAGTGTTTAGAAAAATCCATGGATGTGCGTAGCACTCTGTGACACAAACAGACACGCACATTCGCGCAAGCGCCCTGCGCCGTCTTACGAATTTTCTACGTGACGAATCTGTCGGTCACGTGATCTGTCGTGAGTTTAACATTTTTTCCCCATCACAAAAAGTGCACAGCGCCGCCAAAGAAGATTGCACTTAAAAAGGTTGTCACAAAAAAAATACAGCGTGTCAATGCTGCCAGCCTTCTGGGCACGCTACCACGGGGCAACGAGCTGCCAGGCCTGTTTTATTTGTAAATATGTAGTAGTTTTAGTAACCCTTTATTCTTTACATTCTAAACTTGTTATTCAATTACATACACATGAACAGAACAATATATATTTTCGGTTTTTTATATATTTTTTATCAAGAATCTTTATTATAATATTTGTTCCACTATTGTTGGTATTTTTCTATAGATTTTTCTTGTGAAATATCTTATAGTCTTTATCTCAAAAATAAATTATTGCAATTGGATACAATGATTAACATCGTTAAACGATAAAGTAGTATTTTAAGTCTCAGGGAGTGTCTGGAAGAATATCTGTCATAAATTTCCAATTGTATTGTCCCTCAGTTCGTGGGATCAATTGGACATTGGAACGTAATATACGGGTTCAGTCACCCTCCGATGAGCTGTGCTGGAGTGTTTCAATTTAAGACGAGAGGTGCATGTACTCATGATGGACTCGAAGTCGATTTGAGACGTTTAGGTCAAAGCCTTGGATTAAGATTAGATATATTCACAAAACTATTTGTGTTTGGATTTCTGAAATGACATTAATACAATACTTACTAGAAAATTTCCCGCGACTTGATCCGCGTCCAAATTAAAGCCTATGTCATCCGCAGTTATTAGCTTGCTATAGGAGAGAGAATTTTGAAAATCGGTTCTGTACTTTTAACCAAAGCAAGAATCAAATCTTACATCTTCATATTTTGTTAGTTTACTTATATTCACAATTTTTTTTATTTTTTTTTATATATTTAGGGTTTTTTGTTAATGAACCCTTGTCCGATCCCTAAAGGGGCGACTCAGCCCAAAAATACTTTTATTATGGGACTAACACCGGAAATTGAAATGCGCAAGCAAGATACCCATGCCCATGAGATCAACCTTTGAATTCCGCTGTCTGTCCGACATCTTGGACGCCATAAGCGGCTTACCGTCTATGTTTTTTTTTTTTTCTTTCTTTCCAGCCATTGCTCCCATATAAAATAAAACTCAAACTGAGAACTCCTTTTCTTTCTAGCCAGCACGAAGACCTAACCGCCGACGTCGCGATGCTAGCCAACGCCACCCTGCTTTGCCTATATGTATATGTCGTGGCCATATCGTAAAATCGATCACTTTATGAAGTGATTGTCAATTTTATAAAATGGTCGCATTTCATGAAATGTTTTGCTGTCTATTGGCCACATCATGATGTACTCGTAGATTGGGCAGATCAATGACAATATATCGTTTAACGATATGTGCAACCAAACGCGTGGCTCTTTCATGAAATGGTCAAGATTGTTTGATCATATCGTAAAATAGTTTCTTTATTACCGGTAGAGGCGCTACAAACGCTTTGTTTGTTTTGTTTACGTGGAAAGATGGCGGCCGCCGGCGAAAACTGCAGTGAAAAAGAGAACATTATGTTGTGTAATGATGAAGAAATTGAAAATATAAGAACTTTCGATCAAAAAATTCAAAATGTTCTTAACATATTCTGAATTTTTGTTGATTATATTTCCTGGACACCCTATTTTACATATAGTTTATATATAGTCGTATTCATTATTATCATTATGGCATTAGCAAGTTGATTTTGATACCTATGAAATCAACCTTTGACTTCCGCTATCTTCGACGTCCTGGGCGCCAAACGCAACTTACCGTCCAAGGTTTTTTTTCCTTGCTCATGCAACTAAGACCTCTTTTTCTTTTCAGCCATTGTAAAAATCAAACTAAGAACTTCTTTTCTTTCCAGCCAGCACGATGACCTAACCGCCGACGTCGCGATGCGCAAGCTAGCCCACGCCACCCTGCTCTGCCTGTTCCTGACATGCGCGCTGCACGCCACGCGCGGCTGCCCCTGGGCATGCTCGTGCCGCGGACCCGCCACCGACTGCGCGCACCGCGGCCTGCTGCACGTGCCCAAGAGGCTGCCTGACTCCCATCGCTTGTGAGTAGCAATAGCAACTATTTTAACCCTTTACCTTTGACCATATAATCTCAGACACCGTCATGCCTTTATTTAAATGTTTTAAAAAAACTGGCCAATTTTTCAATGCTTGTGTGCATGATAGCTTTGTGTTATCGCACGCGTCCTGTCCATTTATGCCCTGAAAATCCGTCAAATTGATAGCTGTGTGTATGCGCGACCGACTATGGGTTGGACACTAGTTTTTTCTACGATTTTAGGCTATCAGAGTCTCTCTAGGCTTCATATAATCGAAGCCCTTTACAAGGCAAAAGGTATATTCAAAAGTCATTGTTTTTGGACCTTATCTCCGGGGCATAAGGCTTAATTTTTGGTGGCTATATACCACTGCCTTGAAAAGGTTTAAGTAAGACCTTTCTCACCTTTTCCCTATTAAGGGTCTGTATGTCAACTCTTTCCAACATTTTTTATTCATCATCAGGTCTTTTTTAGTCTCCACTGCAGGACCACGACCCTCTCTGTACAGTACTACCACTTTTATAAGTTACACCGATGTACCTGCGCAGAAGTCAAATTTTTGCATGGCGCTAAAATACCCGTCCGCTATTGGCTGATGTGTACGCGCCATGCGGCGTCTCGACTACTTACGGCAGTCGTACGAGTATTACGGGCGAGATAGCACGAGTCCTGCTATTTTTGGATTTCAAATCTTATTTTGTAGCAATAAGTTTGTTATTTGATTGATGTTTTCATTCGGCTTGAGTCGGCGTTAGGTTGCGCTATTCTGCGCCATCGAACAATGCCGATGTAACTTATTAAAGTGGTAGTACCGTACTAGAATACCAGAGTCATATATCAAGGGAATGTCAATAATTATTTAAATCTCATTGGAAGGATTTTTCAAATGGGGAACTTGCATGAAGAGTAAATTATGAAAATTATTTCTGATTATATAAGCATCTAGCTGGAAAAATCTGTTTGGGGGAACAGTAGGCACAGTAGCGACGCCAATCATTTTATTCCTAATACTTTACAAATAGAAAGAAATTCAAGAATATAAACAATACAAACCTTAGTAAATAACTTGAAGTATTTTCAGAATCATGTTTTGATATTATGAGAATCAGTCATTGAGAGAAAAAGTGATAACCGCCAAAAACGGCCGTTTTTGGCGGTAATCAGATTCTCATAATTCTCACTGATTCCGATAGTAATAAACATGATTCAAAAAATACTTCAGGTTACTTACTAAGGCTTGTATTGTTTATATTCTTGAATTCCTTTCTATTTGTAAAGTATTAGGAATAAAATGATTGGCGTCGCTACTGTGCCTACTGTTCCCCCTTAAGGACACTAGCAGTCCGATATCGATACATTAACTTTGATTAAGATTGGTTAGAAAAGTCCGTTCCAAAAATATGAAAATTTCAAAAATCTTATATTCCCTAAACGCAATATTTAACATAGCTGACAAACAAAGTCCTCACAACACGCATACAAATTGCTAAAGGAGTGACGTCACTAGTCAGTTGTTTTTTCTTAGGGACGTTTAGGCCGAGACGAAAAATTGGAATTTTCAAACCCTTATATCTCAAAGACTTTTTGGGTTATCAAGATGATTTTTTCACTGTTATTTCTATTTTTGAGAGCTCTTTTCATAGGACAATAAAAAAAAGGGTGCAAGTTCCGCATTGACAGATTGAGCCATCCTACGCTAATTCGAATACTATATAATCGATGATTAAATGATCTACAACCAACCCTATAAGCATATCATCATCATCATCAGGTCTTTTTAGTTTCCGCCGCAGGGACACGACCCTCTTGTCCTACCAGCCGGCCTATTTACTCATCATCATCATCATCATTTCGAGTAGGTGACACGGTCAGTCGACCATGCACACCCTGGTGTCAGAGTTCTTCGGAACCGCCTCTCGGCCTCTGACGTGGATCCTTTAACGACTACCAGATGGCAGCCGGGATCACCGGCTTAACGTGCCTTCCGAAGCACGGAATCATCTTTCTTATCAGACAATCAGGTGATTCATGCCTGCAATGTCTTAGCCAAGCTGGAAACAACTTAACAAAGTATGCTTCCCGTGGGAATCGAACCCACGACCCCCGGGTCAATAAAGCAAACGCCTTAACAGCTGGACCACGGAGGCAGTGAGGCCTATTTACTAACTCGGATGACAGGCGTGGATGCCTATCAATCTAGGATTTGCTGTTACAATGCGGTTTTTGTTTTTTAAATAAAAAGTTCGAGCAACCAAACCCGCATTGTAATTGTAAATTATAGGTTGATAGGCATCGACACCTGTCATCCGAGTTAGTAAATACGGGGGCAGAGCCATAATATATTATTAGCCAGAGCAGTCAGAGGATTTGGCATACACTCTCCACGCTGGGCAGAGATAATAAAATTTCTACAAAGGCCTTTCTATATCTAAATATTCTAAAGATTCACTAGTAGAATTTATGACAGACGTTAACTGCGCATAACAGACATAAAACAAGTCGTAACAACTACATTGCAAATACCAATTATACCAAGCTTATTGTCGCAAGTAGTAACTTAGAAAATAAATTATAGTAGTACTGATACTTGATACTCGCACTGAAGAATCATTTGGCACTTGGATGCGATTGATATATGGCACTGTGTGTAATTAGGAGTGTAATTAGGACTACTAGCTAACAAAACATTCTTAGTTTTATACATAGCATTAAAAGCACGAACTATCCGCAACAAACATCAGTTCAACTGAAACAGAGACGCTTCGCGCTTGCTCGGTCGATAATCATAATCATTCGATTCAATAACTAAGGTCAGTATCATCAATTCAAAGGTTAAATTCTTAAACAGGCGAAATCTAATAAAGTGACCTTGTCGGGTGTACTAAATGCATATTGAGAAGTAATGTTATCGATTGCAAACTTTTCCGCGCGACATCACGCGCCTGTTAGAGCGATTGCCCGTGCTCCAAAACTAAGTCACACAAAATAATTTTTCATATCACTTAGAATCATGACGTTTCCGGCCAATTGTTACATACCAAGTAGCTATATATGTGTACCAAAACATACTGACATTCCCAAAAAGAGGTGACAATAACTTGACCATGAGAACGAGGAAGAAAGAAGAAGAAATTAGCTTCTACTCCATGCACGTTAGAAAAATCTGGGAAATTAACGCTCATCATGGGGCCGACAGTGTACAACCGCATCCCACAGGAGATCAAATTGGCCAAAAATGTAAAATTATTTTAATTGAAGCTGAAAAACTGGCTTATTGTTTGGCACCATACTTATACGAGGAATTTTGTCAAATGTAGGTTTAAAGTTGTATAATTTTTTTAAATTAGGTGATATTATATAGTGAGTTTGTTTTTATTTTTCAATCAAATGATCTAATGTGATAATTGTGAAGAGTTGACATGTAACGAATGTTATAAAAATAATCAATAAATTAAACAACACTAGCTGTTACCTGCGATTTCGCCCGCGTGATATATAGCCTATGTCCTTCTCAGTATCCTAACCTATGTGTATGCAAAATTTCATGATGATCGGGTCAGTAGAAATTGCGTGAAAGCGTAACAAACAAACTCACTTTCGCATTTATAATATTACTAGCTGTTACCCGCGGCTTTGCCCGCGTGATCTATAGCCTATGTCCTTCTCGGTACCCTTACCTATGTGTATGCAAAATTTCATGTTGATCGGTTTAGTAGATACGGCGTGAAAGCATAACAAACAAACAAACTCACTTTCGCATTTATAATATTAGTTAGGATTATAATATAACAGTTAGGATTAGGATATTTAGAAAACCTTGTCAGATCCTTAGAGGGGCGACTCAGCCCGTCAATATGAACATAATTTTCATATTGTTGACCTTGTTGGTTACTCAAGATTGATTGACTGATTTATTTTCGACAGTTTCATACAAAAATGTTCAGCTGTCCTTACCGGGTTGCTGAACCGTTTGTATGAGAATATAAAAATGATCCAACATGAAAAGTTGTTCATATTAACAGACTAAGTATCCCTTAACATTAAATAGCATTTATTTATCAAAATTCAGATTACATTTTTTTACTTCTCCAACCCGTCTAGGCTGCGTGGAGAGTTTATGTGAAATCCTCTGTTCAGTCTAATATATGGCTCTGGTAGTACAGAGAGGGTCGTGCTCCTGCAGTGGAGACTAAAAAGGACCAGCAGGCCTATTTGCTAACTTTTGACAACTAACGGTGTACATCATTTTCATGGTAACTTTAATATTCATTACGGCTTCGGTATATATGACTATTTTTATTTAAGATATGAAAACCGTGATGGATGCTAAAGTGACAATCAAATCGTTGTACACCGAGTTAGCAAATCGGCCTGCTGATGATATAAATGTCATTTAGATTTCATGATAATCGGTTCAGTTGTGATGAATAAACATTAGAGTTCATACATACTATCACGTCTTTATCCCTTGCGGGGTAGACAGAGCCCAAGTTCATAAAACTTACAAGCCACGTTTAGCAACGTAGTGGGCGTAAAGGTGGAAAGCGGAATCAAAATAGTGATGGGTTTCTAGCCGCATCACCTATCAATGTGATTCCTTAGCTTATCGCCCAATCCCTTGACCGGCTTTTACGGTCTGCGCGGGAAGAAAAGCAGCTGGTATATTCTATGTTTTTTCTTTTCTCCCAAACCAGCGTGGAAGTGTTAAAAACACATTAAAAACAACACAAAAAAGTGAAACATTAGAGTATCAAGAAAACGAGACAGGCCTGACCTAGTGTGGGGATCGCTAGTAAACGTATTAGGTACATATTCATGTAATAATAACTACCGAAATATTTAATACTTGTAGGTTCTTTTTGCAATGCTACCATTATACCTTTTTTTTTTCATATCATGAATACTTTTTCTCATACATGTATCTGTGTACGGGTTTTTTTTTGTCGCAAATAATAGTAGATTGTTGCACTGCGCAGAAAGTAAGTTATTGCTGCACGAGTGTTTATTTGGAGCCCGAGCGCCAGCGAGGGCTCTAAAAAGCACCAGTGCAATATAACTTACTTAATGCGAGGTGCATAATCTGCTTTTCTTTCAACTACTGCAATAAAAGTAGGTGAAAAATAAAACTGAAGACAAATTACAAAAGTAAAAAATTTGTTGTTTACATTCCCGCCTTTTTTTCTTTATGGCCAGTATTTTTTTAAGGCAAGGCAATACACACTTTCCTTTGTAAACTCCATACGGCCGTTAGGTTGGCCAACGTTCTTTATGACATGTGACAACTATTGTCCCGCGATTAAAAAACAAAATTAAACAGTGCAGTAAAGGATTTCCATACATTTTTGCTGCACTAGAGCAGCAAAAATGTATGAAAATCCTTTACTGCACTGTTTACTTTTTTTTTTTTTAATTTTAGTGCAGCAAAGTTCCGCTTTGTGCTGGATATATAGTGAAGTTATGATAGAATTGCAGCGTAGTTGGAAGAAAAAATATTTCTATTTCTAATAAACAAATACTTCAGGAACAGAACCTTTTCTTTCTAACTACTTTTTATCGATTCAGTAGTTGAAGCATAAAGACATACAGACAGAGTAACTTTCCCATTCTTAATATAATCATGAATTGAAACTATACAGCGAATTTAATGATTGCAAAATATGTAAAAGCATTTCAAATAATATTGGCACACTTAGTTAAGGCCCTGTTGACATTTTTATAATTTAAATAACAAAAATTAATTAATAATTATTGATGGTAATATTATTATTATGGCCACCCTCAATATTCTCGGTATAAATACAATCGTCATCCCCACTCTCTTTCTCATTCGATTTACGCTGTGTTAGGAGACAGACGTTATACCATCCTTGTTATAATTTTGAATATACGTTCTAACGTATTTATTTAATCTATTTTTATTTTCTCTCGCCTATTACCCTATAAAATCTATAGGTTATGGGCCCAGCCATACTACCTTTAGTATTGTGCTGTAGTTCCTTAAATTAATTTCTTTTTGTTTTCTAAAAACACACGTGTCCTCCAATCAACTTTAACCAAAACCATTTTCGTTATGGATAACCTGAAAACTAAGCGAAACATCCAACCCTTTAACGGCGAAAAATATAGCATCTGGAAGTTTCGTATCCGCTCGCTATTAACCGAATTGGAGGTCATCAAGGTCATCGATGAAGAACCCGTGTTACAGTTTGAGGTATGGCAGAAGAATAATCGTATTGCTAAAAGCGTTATTGTCGAGTACTTGTCGGACTCCTTTCTTAGTTTTGCCAAAGAAGAACTGACCGCAAAAGACATATTTAGAAGCCTGGATGCCTTGTACGAAAGGAAAAGCTTAGCAACGCAGTTGGCTATACGAAAGAAGCTGTTGGGTTTGAAACTACAAGGAGATACTCTACTAGTCAAACACTTCACGGTTTTTGATGATTTGATGACGGAACTTTTGGCTGCTGGAGCGAAGCTCGAAGAAACCGGCTGAACGACCTCGAATTGTTCAAGCAGTGGAATTGACTGAGGAGGAAATGGTTTCCAGTCCCCGGGTTTGCATTTATGGCTGGTGATTACCAATTTGGCGAAAACAGGAAACAAATAACATTCCTGTTGGATTCCGGAGCTTCCGACCACATTGTTAACAGGGAAGATATTTTCAGTACCTATACAATTTTACATAAACTTTTTAGAATTTCAGTAGCTAAGAACGGTGAATTTGTTTCAGCCACCAAACGTGGAACACTGCAAATAATTAGTGACTCTGGCATCCAAGAAACTCTTGAGGATGTACTGTTGTCCGGAGGTGCCGTACAACCGTATCGAGGATGCAGCGCGCCGGGTTGACCGTCACCTTCGATCAACACGGAACTTATATCAGTAAGGACGGTACAGTACTGATGCGAGGTAAAATCAATTAATAATTTAATTTCAATAGATTTAGAAGTGTGTGTTAATCGATCTGTTTCTCAGTTGTGCATTAATAATAAAAATAATTACGACTTGTGGCATCAGAGATTAGGACACATTAGTAAACAAAAGTTTTTGGATTTAAAAAAGAATTCTATGTTCGATGACATTGGTTTAATTGATTCAATAACGCCTGATGAAAAACTGTGCGAAGCATACATAAATGGGAAACAAAATCGATTGCCATTTAATATATCTAAGGATAAAAGCCATATTAAACGACCATTATTTGTTGTACATACTGACGTGTGTGGGCCGATCACTCCTACCTCAATCGATAACAAGAATTACTTTATGTTGTTTGTGGATCAATATACCCATTACTGTGTTACGTACCTGATAGCCTATAAATCAGATGTATTTTCAGCTTTTAAAGATTTTGTAGCCAAAAGTGAAGCACAATTCAATTTAAAATTGGTTAATTTATACTGTTATTTATCTAATGAGATGAAAGAGTACTGTGTGTCCCGAGGGATTTCATACCATTTAACTATTCCTAGGACACCGCGGCAGAATGCGGTTAGCGAACGCATGGTCAGGACAATAACAGAAAAAGCATGTGCGATGGTTAGTGGTGCTAAATTACCGAAATGTTTCTGGGGAGATGTAGTATTAACTGCAGTTCATTTGATTAATTATTCTCCTACCCGCGTTTTGACACAAAATAAAACCCCG
The DNA here is from genome assembly GCA_963082605.1 of Rhodophaea formosa. Classification (NCBI taxonomy): domain Eukaryota; kingdom Metazoa; phylum Arthropoda; class Insecta; order Lepidoptera; family Pyralidae; genus Rhodophaea; species Rhodophaea formosa. The sequence goes on along the minus strand of OY720229.1, from coordinate 8,335,310 downwards.
TTCGAAATGTGGCATGATAAAAAGCCTGCAATTAAATATTAAAAGGTTTTTGCTACTAACTAAGTTTGATGAAAAATCATGGAAGGGTATACTTGTAGGATATGTACCGAATGGCTATAAGGTATGGAACATAGAACGTGAAAAATATGAAACGGTTCGGGATGTCATAGTAGATGAGGTTAATTTTCTGCAGTCAAGGCCTAAGTTGCGATTTGAAGGAGATGTCATCGAACATTTCCAAAATACTGAACTGACACCTAAGTCAGAGTAAATAAAACCTCAATGCTGTGACAGTCCTAAATTTGATATGTGTAAAGCTGATAGTACGAAATCGGTTAATACGAAATCGGATAGTACAAAATCTGATAGTACGAAATCTGATAGTATGAAATCAGTTAGTACGAAATCGGATAGTACAAAATCTGATAGTACGAAATCTGATAGTATAAAATCAGTTAGTACGAAATCGGATAGTACAAAATCTGATACTACGAAATCTGATAGTATGAAATCAGTTAGTATGAAATCAGTTAGTACGAAATCGGATAGTACAAAATCTGATAGTACGAAATCGGATAGTACAAAATCTGATAGTACGGATTCTGATAGTATGAAATCAGTTAGTACGAAATCGGATAGTACAAAATCTGATAGTACGAAATCCGATAGTATGAAATCAGTTAGTACGAAATCGGATATTGTTAAATCAGTTAAGCAAAAATCAGATAGTTTAAAATCTGATGAATCTGTTTCTAGTAGAAAGATTCGTAAGCTAAACGAGTCATATGAAATGCCATTGGTTATAAATCAACTGGTAGTTTTGATCAAAATATCGATGATTCTTGTCAATTGAGGAGGAGCGCTAGGCTCAAGTAAAGGTCGTACACCAATATCTTATAAGGAATTTGATGAAGTTCTTTTGTGTGCTCAGACAATTAATTGCGTAATACCTACATCTTTTAATGAAATTAATAACCGAAACGATAGAGCTCTTTGGGAAGGTGCAATTAAGGAAGAATTAGATTCACTTTTAGCAAATAATACTTGGACGTTAGTGCCTAGACCTGACAATCAAAATATAGTCGACTGTAAATGAGTTTTTAGTATTAAAAATGATCAGTTTGGTAATCTATCTCGATATAAGGCATGTCTAGTTGCCAGAGGCTTTAGTCAGGAGTATTTGACAGATTATAATGAGACTTTTGCCCCAGTTGCTCGTATAGCAAGTTTTCGATTCATAATTAGTTTTGCAAATCAATTTAATTTATTGGTACATCATATGGATGTAAAAAAACGCATTTTTAAATGGCACTTTAAAGGAAGAAATTTATATGAAAGTGCCAGATGGTATAGTTAATAAGGAAAATTATGTTTGTAGATCAAAGTTCATATATTAAAACTATTTTGGATAAATTCAGTATGACTGACTGTCATCCAATAAGTACTACTTTAGAGAATAAGCCTAATTATGAAGCTCTAAATTTAGATAGTGAATATAGTGCGCCTTGTCGTAGCCCTATAGGTTGCTTAATGTATGTTTTGTTGTGTACGCGCCCTGATTTAAGCGTAAGTGTCAATATCTTGAGCAAGTATACAAACAAAATAATAAAGAGCTATGGAAAAGTCTCAAAAGAGTACTTAGGTATTTAAAAGGTACTAAGTAAAGTTAAAATTGAAATACGAAAGGTGTAATCATTTTGAAGATATCTTGTGTGGTTATGTAGATTCAGATTGGGGTGGTAGTGATGTTAATGATAGAAAAAGTACCTCAGGTTGTTTGCTTAAATTGTTTAACAGTTGTACTATAACTTGGAATACTAAAAGACAAACTTCTGTAGCAGCTTCTTCGACCGAAGCTGAGTACATGGCTTTGTTTGAAGCTGTGAAAGAGGCGTTATGGTTAAAGTCTTTAATTATAAGTTTGCATTTAAATATTAATAATCCGATACCTATTTTTGAAGACAATAATGGCTGTATAAGTATAGCCAATAATCCTACGAGTCATAAAAGGTCTAAATATATAGACATAAAATACCACTTCTCTAGAGAACAAGTAGAAAACGATGTTATTTAATTGTTGTATCTCCACACAGGTAAACAGTCGTCGCATTTAGACAGTTCAGAGATGAGATGAACTTATGTTTGTAACTACATTTTGTTTATTTATTTGTTTATATCAATTGATAAATGCATAATTTATACTTAAGTGCATAGTTTAAGATTTGCTTATTTATTGGTCTGATTAGGTTTTACTGGGTTTCCCTAATCCTTGCAACAAATGTTGGACCATATTACATTGTGATTTCCCAGCAATACTTGGATGGTTTTAATGTTCTGGTTAGTCAAAATTATGATTGTAAATAATTAGTGATTAATTTTTGAGGGGGCGTGTTGACATTTTTATAATTTAAATAACAAAAATTAATTAATAATTATTGATGGTAATATTATTATTATGGCCACCCTCAACATTCTCGATATAAATACAATCGTCATCCCCACTCTCTTTCTCATTCGATTTACGCTGTGTTAGGAGACAGACGTTATACCATCCTTGTTATAATTTTGAATATACGTTCTAACGTATTTATTTAATCTATTTTTATTTTCTCTCGCCTATTACCCTATAAAATCTATAGGCCCCACACTAGGCACACTAGCGACGCCAATAGTTTTATTCCTAATACTTTACACATAGAAAGAAATTCAAGAATGTAAATCATTATGAGCCTTAGTTAAATAAACTGAAGTATTTTTGGAATCAATAATAATAATTTTAGAAACAGTGAGAATTATGAGAATCAGATTACCGCCAAAACTCTTAATGACTGATTCTCATAATATTAAAACATGATTCCAAAAATACTTTAGGTTATTTACTAAGGCTTATATGATTTACATTCTTGAATTTCTTTCTATTTGTAAAGTATTAGGAATAAAATGATTGGCGTCGCTAGTGTGCCTAGTGTGGGGCCTTAATTAAAGAACACAGTTCTCACATCAACTAAACACATAAAGAATATTTAATTATACGGCCATAAAATACAATTTACGTTTCAACTTTCGCGCGCCATTTTGACGTAACTGTTAAGAGGGTATGACAGCGAACATTACATTACTTGTGCCAAAGCCAGTCGATGTACAAGTATTTCTAACTTTCTCAGCAAAATATACACGTAATACAAGAGATACACTTTTATCGCGTGTATGTGTGTAGAGTAGATTATTATGTGGAGATTGTGCTACAGCAGCACAAAATGCCTACAGCTCAGCACGATGTCACAGCTGGCACCCTTGTGAGAGCACGAACGAGAACAATATTTTACAATTCCACAGCTTTGATCCGTACGTACAAATTACATTCAATGCAGAAACTGGATTGGTGTAGAGTTGAGAGTCATATATGGCGAGTGCGTAAATTAAACCATTGATACTGATACCAGGATAAGTGATGATTTATTAGAAATGCTACTCGTAACTTATATACTAAGGAAATATACATAGGTATCGCATTGGTAGGGGAGATCGCTGATTTAGGAATACGTGTATATTCTTACGTGATGTACGTGTCTTGCTAAGTTAACAATATTTAAACACTTCCTGCAGGTACATCACGTTCGTATTCCTAAGGTCGCAATAGTACTCCCCCTTTTGTGAAAAATAAAAACAATTAACAATAAAATTAACGAAAAATTCATAAACTGTAACAACAATAAATTAACAAAAATGTAAAAACTGTAGCGAATGCAAATATGCATAGTGCACGTGCTGAAAAACGCTGTGTAGGCAAATATTTCTGCGCGGCAAATTATGCGTTTATGCATTGACATTGACCCTGTGTATGGGTATTTCTTCCTTATAGTTGGTAGATATTGAAATATCTCTTATGTTCTCAATATGGTCTTGATGACAGTCTGAGCTTCTCGTAGAGATACGTTTTCACTTGCCAGTTGCTTCAATCCCAGTGAGTCGGGAGATAATTTCTGCTTGCTCGTAGTCTTTTGTGAGACTGTAGAGAGCGATGTCGACTAGCGCCGATGGAAGTCCTGCCGAAATGCTCCGCTGAAGAGTGGCCACTCTATAAAATTCTAGTCGTGAGCTCGGCGGCTGTGTCGGACGCTATAATTGTCGAAAATAAACATTTTGGGTGCTTAGGACCAGGAGCTCGGTGCGTCGGCTGCTGTGGCCCTGGAGTATGACCCGTTTGCTGGCTTGCTCTTGAGACTGCTTGCTGTGAACCATTTGCTGCATCTTGAGAGACGTAATTTTCAGTTCAGAGTAGTGCTTCTGTGATCGTCATTTTACTTTAATGTTTTCTTGTCAATATGTTGATCGCTGTTCCATCTTAAAGTTGTTCGCTCTTTTGCTTGCAGGCTTCAAAGTTATCAATTTATTGTCCTTGTTTGCCATGAAATATATACCACTGTGTAAGTCGGTAGCAATTAGGCATTAGAACTTAATGATATCACGAAATGCGGTGCAAGATTCTTTGTTGCCAAACAAATTCTTATTCAAATAATAGGCAAATATTTATATTATTTCTCATTACGCCTTTTTTGAACAACATACGGCCATCTGCGGCCTTGCGATCTTGACATCGTTCAATTATTTGTTGCAGTTGCACTTTCGTTCGTTGTTGTTTCCATGTGAAGTGATGCAATTTGTGACGTCAAATGCGTCATCATATAGATATCAGCTGTTCACGTTGCGTAATTGTTTCTATTGTATTTAATAATTTCGTTGATCCTCTGTGACATCATTTTCTTTATAATTCTGCCGCTCGCGATGCCTTTTTCTTCTGTGCATGCGCTCTCTTATTTTTCTTGAAGTTGACGGCTACAGCTTGCGGTTGCGCTGATATTCCGCGGATTTAATGTCTTTGCCTCGGGGTTGTCCATTGTGGTTGCCTGGTAGTTCCTGTGCCTCCTGTTTTATGACCGTTCAGTCATGGTGCAGGATTCGATCAATGAATTGTGTGAGCCGGTTTTGATTCCTTTTTTCAGCGTGGTTGAAGCCATTTTTGATGGTCCTTGTTGTCCTTGTGGTTCTGGTTACTGCCGGAGTGCCTCTTGCATTTTCGAACTGGTGAGACCCGCTTGTGGGAAGCCGGTGAAAATGTGCACGTTGATTTATTCGTTCTTCAGGCTTGCGTCGTCAGGGTCTTTTATGTTGAGGCGCGTATCCATTGCGTCGGACTACATCACGACGGCCTGATCACGTCGGGGTCACCAATTATGGCGAGTGCGTAAATTAAACCATTGATACTGATACCAGGATAAGTGATGATTTATTAGAAATGCTACTCGTAACTTATATACTAAGGAAATATACATAGGTATCGCATTGGTAGGGGAGATCGCTGATTTAGGAATACGTGTATATTCTTACGTGATGTACGTGTCTTGCTAAGTTAACAATATTTAAACACTTCCTGCAGGTACATCACGTTCGTATTCCTAAGGTCGCAATATCATATACACACATATAAGTGATTTTCTCCATCGCTACTACTGTAAAAAGGCGTGTAATAATTCCAAACATTTAAAATGTTGACCAACTTGTGCATTTATGAAATAACTAGCTGTTACCGGAGGCTTTGCCCGCGTGATATATACCCGCGGTTTTGCCTTCTCAGTATCCTATACTATATGTACCACAAAAATTTCATGATGATCGGTTCAGAAGATACGGCATGGAAGCGTATCAAACAAACTTACTTTCGCATTTATAACATTAGTTAGGATTGGGATGGGATGGGAAAATAACATTTTTAGATTAGTCAATTGCTACTTTCAAGTATTAAATATTCATCATTTCATCGGGTCATCTTAGATTCATGACCCACGCGATGCGACATGATGATGATACGTAAAATGAAACAAAATTTATTTTATTTAACAATAAATTCTGTTTATTAAACTACAATGAAATAAGTAGCAAGCCGTGTGGTTCCCGGCAGAGTAGAATAGGACCACTCCAAGTCATCCCGTGGATGTCGTAAAAGGCGACTAAGGAAACACAAGCTAAACAAAGCTTATAAACATCAAAGAGACCTCTCCAACCCGTCTGGCCAGCGTGGAGAGTGTAGGCCAAATCCTCTGACTACTCAGGCTTGGCTCTGGTAGTACAGAGAGGGTCGTGCTCCTGCAGTGGAGACTAGAAAGACCTGATGATGATGATGATGATGATGATGATGAAATAAGTAGTGAAAGCAAATTCGTTATATCCTATAGACACTCTCAATTCTCGAGATACATAATGCTATTAATCACGTTTTCATATGTACTAAAACAGTTGTTCATATAATTTAAGATATTTTTAACAAAAAACAAAAACCGACTTCAACCCTATCAATTTTTTTTAATAAGCATAAGAAAAAATGGAAATAAGTGTCATCCAAACGGCATACCTGTAAACATTTTTTTGGTTTTTGTGTATTTTTTCAAAAAGCGCTCGACATATTTCGATAAAAAATTAATGGGACCATCTGTAAAGTATTACCTATTGAACAAAAAAAGATTTCTTAAAACGGTCCAGGCGTCTTCGAGAAATCGGGGAACATACATAAAAAAAAATAAAGATTACGACGAATTGTAAGCCTCCTCCATTTTTTGAAGTCGGTTAAAAATTGGTTAACTCTAGACACACAGAACAAAATTTTAATTGATATCTCCTTCTCTTTCAAATGATTTAATTCTAATAGTGGCCGCACTGGACTCCCTAAAATTCATGTATCCCTTTATAAATTAGATATATATGTTTGTAGATAAATAATAATACGATATGAAAAATAAATAAATATATACGGACAAATCACACAGATTGAGCTAGCCCCAAAGTAAGTTCGAGACTTGCGTTATGGGATACTATCTCAACGATACTTTATTTTTATAATAGATACTTATATAGATAAACATCCAAGACCCAGGTCAATCTGAAAAAGATCATTTTCCATCTTGACCTGACCGGGGATCGAACCCGGGACCATCCGTGTCGCAGGCAGGCGTGTTGATCGCCTAACAAACCTCCAAAAAAATACCTCTCCAACCCGTCTGGCCAGCGTGGAGAGTGTAGGCCAAAACCTCTGACTACTATGGCTAATATATTGCTGTGGTAGTACAGAGAGGGTCGTGCTCCTGCAGTGGAGACTAAAAAGAACTGATGGATGGATGGATGGATGGAAACCTCCGTGGTTTTCTTTTGTGATGCATAATATTTTTATTAGTATATGTTTCTTTTAAAATGGAAATAAAGTATAATAATAATAATAATAAACTGGTGTTATTCCGAAACATCTACATAACTCTCTTAAAATGCTGGATCTTAAACGGTCAACTTACATTAACATGCAGAAGGCTGCTATCCTAAACACGTGTAGAATAGTCAGGAAGTTCATGGATGCTAACGATAGTGACAACTTTGATATAACTGACAGACGGACTGAATTACTTACAAATAACATAGCTCAATGATAGCCACTTGGTCATGGCCCGTGTCTATCATAAAAATACCAGCGTTGCCTGAGAAACTTTGACGAGCTCCGTGGCGCAGCGGTCATCACGCCTGCCTGCGACACGGATGGTCCCGGGTTCGATCCCCGGTCAGGTCAAGATGGAAAACGATCTTTTTCAGATTGACCTGGGTCTTGGATGTTTATCTATATATGTATTTGTTATAAAATATAGTATCGTTGAGTTAGTATCCCATAACACAAGTCTTTCATAAGAACTTACTTTGGGGCTAGCTCAATCTGTGTGATTTGTCTGTATATATATTTATATTTATATAAAACTCAATAAAAATAATAATAAAGGATAGTTAGCGGGTAATTTACTCTTAAGATGTTGTAATTGCATAATCCTTGCAACACTGCGCAATGCAAAGCGAGACATAATGTTAAATTGTTGACTCGGTTTATAGCTGTGCTGTTTACTGCGACTATTCACATCATCATCAGGTCTTTCTAGTCTCCACTGCAGGAGCACGACCCTCTCTGTACTACCAGTGCCATATACTAGCCTGAGTAGTCAGAGGACTTGGCCTACACTCTCCACGCTGGCCAGACGGGTTGGAGAGGTCTCTTTGATGTTAAAAAGCTTTGTTTAGCTTGTGTTTCCTTAGTCGCCTTTTACGACATCCACGGGATGACTTGGAGTGGTCCTATTCTACTCTGCCGGGAACCACAAGGCGAGACTATTCACAGTTTGGAACTAATACATGGTGGACACGCCAGGGATGATACCACCATGGTGAAATTTTGATCGTGTTGGATCCTCAGAGGGGTAATTCAGCCAGTCAATGTGACAATTTTTCAAATGGGACCAGTGCTTAAAACCTTAAAGGTGAAGTTCTTGAGATTAGCGCGTTCAACCAAACAGACTCTTCAGCTTTATAATATACTAGCAGCCCTACCCGGCTGCGCCCGGGCAGGTTTTATACCTTAAAACCTTCCTCGTGAATCACTCTATCTATTGGTAAAAACCGTATGAAAATCCGTGGAGTAGTTTTTGAGTTTATCGCGAACAGACAGACAGACAGACAGACGCGGCGGAGGACTTTGTTTTATAATATGTAGTGAAGTATCATCATACGAGTCTTTATTAGTCTCCACTGCAGGAGCACGACCCTCTTTGTACTACCAGAGCCATATATTAGCCAGAGCAGTCAGAGGATTTGGACTCTCCAAGCTGGCCAGACGGGTTGGAGAGGTCTCTTTGATAAGCTTTGTTTAGCTTGTGTTTCCTAAGTCGCCTTCTACGACGTCCACGGGAAGACTTGCAGTGATCCTATTCTACTTTACTACTACCGGAAACCACACGGCGTAATATTTAGTATTTGTATGACAAAATATTATACTCGTAGCTACGTATAGTGTGAAAACCCATATCAATATCGAGCAAGGCCTCCATTTTCCATAGGGTTGGTTTCCTTTTATACTCTATGGAATTCTAGAGTAGGTCGACGCAGAGTCGCCATATAAACTTATTACCCGCGATTACGTCCGCGTAAATTATAGCCTATGTCACGTGCACATAAATTAGCTTTATGTAGGTAAAATAATTTTGAAAATTCAAGCAAAAAAAAAACAATCAAATCTAGTTATGGGATACTAACTCAACGATACTGTTTTTTGTAACAAATACGTATAGAGATACCTCTCCAACCCGTCTGGCCAGCGTGGAGAGTGTAGGCTAAATCCTCTGACTTCTCTAGCTTACATGTGGCTCTGGTAGTACAGAGAGGGTCGTGCTCCTGCAGTGATGGAGACTTAAAAAAGATCTGATGAAGATGAAGTATAGAGATAAACGTCCAAGACCCAGTTTAACCAGGAAAAATAATTCATTTTTCATCCTGGGCATATAAATATTATTTCGCCAAATCCCTAATCAATAAAGGACTTTTTTTATTTAAAACATTTTATAAAAATAATTTGAAAAGAGCGTACTATTATCTATGCGAAAATAGACTATCGGGAAAAAAATCACGAAGTGTCGTGATTTTTTGGAATTTTTGTATGGAAGCCCTTAATTATTTATTTTATTCTATTTTTAGTAATGTTGAGGCAACAGAAATACATTAAAAGCAGCTATATTCTATGTTTTTTTCTTTACTCCCAAACCATTTTCGTTTTGTTTGAATTGTATTTTATTTTGTATTTTAATTGATACAGGATCTGCATAAACGTACTCTGTGTATATCTATTTGGGGTGACTCCTGTCAGTATATTCGTAATAAAGTACAGGGGACCGCAAAATAGTTCCGTCGATATTGCAATGAATACCCTCATGATAGGAAAATATTGACTTTGCGCCTATTTGGTGGTTTGTTTGTTTTGTGTGTAAGTGGCCAACACTTGCAGATTTTATCAAGCTGCTCAAAGACATGTGACATAGCTTAAGAGCGTATACTAGCAGTATTTTTTCAATATGGTTTCCAATTTTCCATACAAATGTATTTCTCTATTTACTCGCTGAAAACTGATTCTAGAGCCACAATTCTTTTTTCATAAAATCTAGTACTAAAATAGGAATGCCTCTATTTTTATTTTTTTACAAAAAAACTGTTTTTACACAATTTTTTTTCTTCTTTTAAACAGCTTTTTAGAAAAAAAAAATAAACAAAGAGACATACCTATTTTAGTAATAGATTGTATGTAAAAAGAATTATGCCCCTAGAAGCAGTTTTCAGCGAAAAAATAGAGAAATACATTTGTATGGAAAACGCACTGCTAGTATACCCTCTTAACGACTGCTATTATTGATCATAGTCAGAACAACGGCTTAATCATCATCATCAGGTCTTTTTTAGTCTCCACTGCAGGAGCACAACCCTCTCTGTACTACAATTTGTAAGTCAGAGCAGTCAGAAGATTTGGCCTACACTCTCCACGCTGGGCAGACGGGTTGGAGAAGTCGCTTTGATGTTTATAAGCTTTGTTTAGCTTGTGTTTCCTAAGTCGCCTTCTAAGACATCCACGGAAAGACTTGGAGTGGTCCTATTCTACTTTGCCGGGAACCACACGGCACTGTTACTAAACTGAATAATCAATAATATTGTTTATTATAGTATTTGTATCTGTTAAATTTAGTTTGTACTTAATATATTATTTATACATATAGCGTGGAGAGTGTAGGCCAAGTCCTCTGACTGCTCTAGCTATTATACGGCTCTGGTAGTACAGAGAGGGTCGTGCTCCTACAGTGGAGACTAAAAAAGACCTGATGATGATGATGATATTATTTTATGTTCTCGAATAACTCTCAACTTAATAGTCGCTTGGAAGCGCATGTCTCCATACAAACGGAAAAAGGGAATCGTGACAATATTTGATAATTTTGGAGTAAAATTAAGCATTTAATCAATTAATCTCATCATAATCTACGTACGTTCCTATACAGCTTGGTTAAAATACCAATGGTTTGAGAATTACAAGCCTTTTCAAATTTGTATGGAAATCTTGAGAGGCGTATAATTCTCAAACTATTGATAATTTAACCAAGCTGTATAGGAACGTACGTAGATTATAAGAAGATTAATTGATTGGATGCTTAATTTTACTCCAAAAATATCAAATATTACCACGATTCCCTTTTTCCGTTTGTATGGAGACATGCGCGTCCAGGCTACTCTTAATAGTAGAGATTAAGTAACACTTGTCTGTCCATCTGTCCACAATAAGGGACATTAGCATCATATTAGATGTTGGCAAAACGCACGTGCGGCCTGCCTCATATAGATTTACTGTATATTGTATTACTGGGGGTATTTCCGGAGACTTGATATTATTAATATCTTAAATATTATAGATAGGCCGACGTGTAGTTCCCGGTACGGTAGAATAGGACCACTCCAAATCTTCCCGAGGATGCGGTAGAAGCTATGATCTGAGGGTAGAAGCGACTTAGGGAACACAAGCTTATAAACAGCGGGACGCTCTTGTAACACCCCTGGAGTTGCAGTTGTCGATGGGCAGCGGTGATCAGTTACCATCAGGTGACCCGCTTGCTCGTTTGTCGTCCTATGTCATAAAAAAACAACGGTTTGTAATGAGACACCTTTATGCCGGAGTGCCGGCAGAAGCGAAAACTTAAATATTTTTTTCGTGTTTGAACTTGAACGTTGTTTTTCGATCAAGTCACAATATGTCCGTCTTACGAATTATCTATCTGACGAATTTGTCGGTCATGTGACCTGTCGCGAGTTTAATTTTTTTTCCCCATCGCAAAAAGTGCACAGCGCCGCTAAAAATGTTTTGACTTTAAAAATAAAAAATAATTTGCAAACTTTCTTCTCACATCGAGTCCGATTTAATTAATTAATTTATTTAATTTAATAATAATACAAACAAAGTATTAATTATTGCATATTAATTTAATAATAACTTAAGTGTACATAGGGTCTTAAACTAGTGTATGTGCTTACAACTTAGTCACCTTTTACCTTCGAGCAACACGGCCTCCGTACCGGACGGAGGGAGTGGGCAAAGCGACAATTTACTATGACAATTTTTCTGGCGTTTTTTGCGGGGGGAAATGTGCACACAAGTTTAGTTCCGCACACCTACATACAAAACTTAAACTGTCACTTGATAGTAATTATGACATTGTCACAAAAATGACATAAAAAAGAAAAAATTATTTGTGTACAGATGAGTCACACACAACTAACACATAGACATGCATATGCCTAATTTTGGCTTGTACCTTGACAGAGGGGAATGCAGCGTATGGCTACTCCCTTCCGTGTTGCTCGAAGCCTTTTACAGGTATTGCGAAAATTTTAATGTGAGGATTCATATTTAGTCACATTTCTGATTCATATTAGAGTTTATATTTCAATTTTGATATGTCACAATTTTTTTATACAATTTTAGGTAGGTACAAGATAATAATGAAATGTAAATATTATAAAATTATCATTAAAATGTCATAAAATATAAACAATTACATAGAAATCTACATGCATAATCATGGAAATCTGACTCGCACTTGACCAATATTTTGTCACGAAATCAATTTACAAACCTAGAAACCCAATAACGTTATGTCTTACAATAAAAAGTTTAAAAATGGAAAAACCTTTATTGTCGCGGTCGAGGCAACAACTTCCGGGGGTGGCGTTTCCGGTGTATGTAAATTTGTTTATGGTTTTATAAGGGGTTTTTATTGACGTCTATGGCTGCAATAAAATGCTGAAAAAATGGAAAAGGTACGCATTTTGAGGGGATTGGTTCGAATGTGTAATACTAGCAATTTTGTCCGCGACTTCGTCCTCGTAAATTATAGCCTTTGTCGTCATCAATTTTGGAAAACGCTTCAGGTTTTGGACCCTACAAATCTTTCTTCTCTATAATCCCAATTCCAACTATAATATAAATGCGAAAGTGAGTTTGTTTGTTTGGTACGTTTTTACGCCGTATCTACTGAACCGATCACCATGAAATTTTGCATACACAGGTTTGGGTACTGAGAGGGACATAGGCTATATATCACGCGGGCTAAGCCGCGGGTAACAGTATAGAATAGACTAGCTTTTTTCGGCGATGTTGTCCGCGTGTTCTAGCTTTTAGGTCTCATACATAGGCACTTGTCTACCACGTAAAGTAAGAAGACTACATTATTCAAACACCTAACGTTTTACAGTGTTCGTGGCCGCAGGTAGACTAAGTTGACATTTGTCTAGTATTTTATAAGAACTGCAAAATCTACCGCCTAAAATATTTATTGATAACGTTCTAGATGTACGCAGTATTGGCTCACGGTGTCTGAATGTCTTGCAGTCTTCAGCTTAGCTATGAGATTTGATTAAATCGATGACTGGATCCCAAGCTGGTGGTAACTGCCAACCATCCTCTCTATTGAAATTAGGATGTTTTTTTAATTTTAATAGCCTCACGAAGCATTCTTGGAATGTATCTGTTTTCTTTTGCAAGGACTTGAGGATTATCAATACGCATATAATGGTTGGGTTAGTTAGTTATTTGGTAATCCGTATTAAATTAATTTTATTTAAATGTGTAATAATCGCGAAAACAGTAAGAAGACTAGATAATACGTATTAGCACTGTTGTTTTGTTTGTTTTTCGTGTGTGTAAGTGGCCAATATCGCCGTCAGATTTTTAATCTCCGTTATGGCTGACTGCCCATCAATGATGACAGCCGTGACCAATAGTAATTTTCGTAGTTTCTTAGTTGACATCAGTAATTTACTTATATTTTATTCTTTGTTTTGTTGCTGCTTCTTCTTCACTCCGCTTTGGGAGCGGAGTGAAGAAGAAGAAACTGCACAGCGCATTTTCTCCAAGCGACGTCAACTTTAATTGAAAAAAACCGGCCAAGTGCATGTAGGGCCACGCGCAATGTAGGGTTCCGTAGTTGCGAATGACACACACTATTCACACTCGCACCTCACAGTTTAACGACCAAAAACATCTAAAAATGAAAATAGTATGAAATTTTACATTTTCAAGTACATTTTATAAGTTGGTTGCCTATAACTTTTTAGTTTGTACTTAGTACTCAGCTCTGATAGTTTTCCTTTCAACTTCAGTATATATACTACTGCTGTAATTTTTTTCACGTATCTATATATAACCGTTTAGCAGATAGAGGGGGGAACACACTTACCTCTAACAAAAATTCGCACTTTAAAACCAAATATTTCGGAATCGGATCCCTTAATCGAAAAATGGTGGTCTCAACCTCACAATATTTTTAAAAGACCTATTTAACGATACCCCACACGATGGGTAAATAGAGAAAAAAAATTACTCCCTCACTTTACTTGTATGGGAACAACCCTAAAAAAAATTATTTTTCAAGATTTTTTTCTACCACTTTTTTGCCATGATTAATATACATACCCATACCAAAAGCTTTCTAGTAAGTACTTATAGTCTCTGCGTAAAACCGCGGACGAACAGACAGACATGGCGAAACTATAAGGGTTCCTTGTTTACTACGGAACCCTAAAAATACTCCCCCACTTTACTTGTATGGGAGTAACCCTTAAAAAAATTTTTTTTCAAGACTTTTCTACCACTTTTTTGGTATGATTTCACCCATACCAAATTACAGCTTTCTAGTACTTTTAGTCTCTGAGTAAAACCGCGGACGGACAGACTGAGAGACAGACACGGCAAACTATAAGGGTTCCTTGTTTACTACGGAACCCTAAAAAAATTATAGTTAGATGTAATATGAATATATATTTAGCTAGCAGTTCGCCCCGGCTTCGCTCGTGGCCTATGGAACTCAGGGACAATGTATCTAACGGTGAATTTTTTTTTTTAAATCAGTCCAGTAGTTCCTAAGATAAGCGCGTTCAAACAAACATACAAACTCTTCAGCTTTAAAATATTAGGAGCACGTAGCGCGTATAGTTGGAGCTATCACAAGCAGAGATCAATCACTGGATCGAGCTGCACCAGCCAAAAGTTTTTTTTTTTTAAGGGACTACGTAACTAGCTCCAAATGAGATTTCGCTACTTCACCGGACTTTTGAGGTGAGACTCATGAGAGCAGAGTGCCAAAAGTTCTTGCAACTGAACGCCACTTTATACCCCGGCTAGTTAGGGAAGCGATTGAAATTAAGAAGCATCCCAATTTCAATCGGGAAGACGGCTTCAAGCTTTCGGATACGTGGAACCCTGTGATTGAATTGTGTAAAAAGTGTACGCGCGCTTCAATGAACAATTCCCGAACGGACACCGTCAGTGTTGTGTGCTAAAACCCGCTCCACACTCTCGGCAAAACTACACGAGAATAGGCGAAGGCCGCTCCACACTCTCGTCGAGAAGTTTCGTTCACGGTATTCGCCGAAACAAGACGAGATCGAGAACTGCTCCATGTAGACCTGACCGGGTATCAAACCTGGGACCATCAGTGTCGCAGGTAGGCATGTTGACCGCTGTGCCACGGAGTTCGCTTCGTGGGCGGACACGTCAAAGAGGATACTACCATACTAATATTCAGACATTGGTATCAAAAGTACCATAAAAACGCTGGAGGGCTCTGCCGTCTCATCTCAATATAAAGATATCTTTCACAGGAATTATTAGGTTGAGGGAGCAAATCCTTCATTATTAGTGTGGCCATGCTGTGGGAGGTATTAAGAGCGTATACTAGCAGTATTTTTTCAATATGGTTTCCATACAAATGTAATTCTCTATTTTCTCGCTGAGAACTGCTTCTAGAGCCACAATTCTTTTTTCATAAAACCTAGTACAAAAATAGGAATGCCCCTATTTTTAATTTTTTCCAAAAAAACTATTTTTGTTCATTTTTTTTCTTTCAAAAGAATATTTTAGAAAAAAAAATAAAACATAGGGACATACCTATTTTAGTAATAGATTGTATGTAAAAAGAATTATGCCTCTAGAAGCAGTTCTCAGCGAGAAAATAGAGAATTACATTTGTATGGAAAACGCACTGCTAGTATACCCTCTTAACGGACAAAATATTTCTACAATACAAAAAAAAATACAGAGAAATAAATACAAGTTTCCGTATACAGTATAACAAATAGCCGTGTGGTTTCCGACAGAATGGAATAGAACCACTTCAAGTCTTCCGTGGATGTCGTAGAAGGCGACTTAGGAAGGGACCTCTCTAACCCGTCAGGACAGCGAGTGTAGGCCAAATCCTCTGACTGTTCTGGCTAATATATGGCTTAGTACAGAGAGGGTCGTGCTCCTGCAGTGGAGACTTTAAAAGACTTGGTGATGATGATGATGAAATACAAGTTTCACGAAAACTTGGTGATCAATCAGGCTTGAGGCTGCCTTATCACCTAAGAGTCGCCTGGACGCGCATGTCTCCATACAAACGGAAATAAGGAATTGTGGCAATATTTGTCAATTTTGGGGTAAAATTAAGCATTCAATCAATTAATCTCATAATAATCTACGCACGTTCCTATACAGCTTGGTAAAATTATCAATGGTTTGAGAATTAAACGCCTCTCAATATTCCCATACAAATTTGAAAAGGCTTGTAATTCTCAAACCATTGATAAGTTTACCAGGCTGCATAGGAACGTGCGTAGATTATAATAAGATTCAAAGTCAAAGTCAATCATTTTATTCATCATAAGATATTTCAATATCATTTAGTGAACGTCAATTTTTTTTCATAATTACAATTAGTTTACAAAAATATATTATTGTTGACGTCAATAATTTACTTACGGCTAAGTTTACACCGCTTCCAAGGTGGAGTGCAAAAGAAGCGGCAACAAACTGCACAGCGCATTTTCTCCAAATGACGTCAACTTACAATCTACGACATACCTATTTAAAATCACTTAAGTGGACTAGAGCTTACATTGCGGACTAGAGCTTACATTAATTGATTGCTTAATTTTAATCCAAAATTATCAAATATTGCCACAATTCCATATTTCCAGGCCAGGCGAGGTCCAGGCGACTCTTAAGGTGATACATGAATTTTACGTAGTCCAGTGCGGCCTCCATTTAAAATCAATCATTTGAAAGAAAACGAATAGGTCATTTAAAATTCCGACACCGCAGCGCCCTAATAACCCTTCAAAGTAATTTATGAATTTCTGTTTACAATTCAAAGTAAGCCTATGTCCTTTTCAGTACCCTAACCTTGCCAAATTTCATGATGATCCGTTTAGTAGATAGAACGTGAAAGCGTAACAAACAAACAAACTCCCTTTCGCATTTATAGTATTAGTTAGAATTAGGATGAGGATTTTAATCTGACATTATATTTTTAAAAAATGGGAAAGGGTAAAATGGGATTGGGCCGGGCACAAAAATGTACAAAAATTCCTGATACTAGGTACATTTTTACTAAGAAACAATGATCATAATAATCTACC
This sequence comes from Rhodophaea formosa, assembly GCA_963082605.1. Lineage (NCBI taxonomy): Eukaryota > Metazoa > Arthropoda > Insecta > Lepidoptera > Pyralidae > Rhodophaea > Rhodophaea formosa. The sequence continues at coordinate 8,317,964 of OY720229.1, read as the reverse complement.
CTTTACCGTCCTACCCAAACCATAACAATACCTTCATCTCAAAACTCAATAAAAAACTTCACTCCCTCCCCAATTACCATATTTTTATCCCGGCCATAGACAAAAAATGGCTGTCGTTTCCGGGGGACACTTCCGTGCATAGTGTTTGAGATATAGATGGAGAAAATTCATTTTGAAAGTTTTCATGGTCATTTCAATATCCATTACTTACGGCTTTCGTACGATTGACTATATATATAAAAAGCTATTATTATCCCGCCCATAGACAAAACATGGCTACTGTTTCCGGTTACCCCGCTTCCGTTATTGGTGCTCGAATAGATCGAGTATTTTGACGGGACGCCGCAGGGCAATACCATTTGTTTTTCTTTTCAAGTGGCTCTTTTAAAAGGGTAATAAGTAATAACCAATTGTGATAATACTTATCTAAAGCAATATTATGACGAGGCATTATTGTGTGTTTATTTGTAACTGACAAACTAAGCAACAAATTATAAAAAAAAAACCGGCCAAGTGCATGTCGGGTCACGCGCAGTGTAGGGTTCCGTAGTTGCGAATGAAAACTTTGAGTTCACACTGTTCACACTCGCACCTCACAGTATAACGACCAAAAACATCTAACAATGAAAAATGTTTACATTTTCGAGTACATTTTATAAGTTGTTTGCCTATAACTTTTTAGTTTGTACTTAGTACTCAGCTCTGATAGTTTTCCTTTCAACTTCAGTATATATACTACTGCTGTATTTTTTTTTCACGTATCCATATACAACCGTTTAGCAGATAGAGGGGGGGGGGACACTTACAACAAAAATTTGCCTAAATCGAATAATGGTGTTCTCAACCTTACAATGTTTTTTATAGACCTATTTAACAATACCCAACACGACACGACCTACCCTAAAAAATTTTTTTTTCCATATATTTTTCTACCACTGTTTTGCATGATAATTATACATACCCGTACTAAATTACAGCTATCTAGTACTTATAGTCTCTGAGTAAAACCGCGGAGCGGACGGACAGACAGACAGACAGACAGACATGGCGAAACTATAAGGGTTCCTAGTTTACTACGGAACCCTAAAAAGCCTGCCCTTTTTGCCAGTATGCTTGTGCCTTTTTGAGTTTTGGTACACAATCAAATCTAAAGATACTTTAGATTGTTAGCGAACAGCATCTAAGACCATATAATGACTTGAATAGCATAGGTTGTATTTATTATTCAAGTAAAATAGGGATCATTACAAAAATTGCATGTATGTAATCCAACGTATCAAAAACTGCCCGGATAAACTGTGTGATAAAACAAAACCAAAGACCAACACAACAAATGAAAGGCATTTTCATAATTTCACGATAATGAAAAAGCTAGCATAACAATATAGTGAGGATACACCAAAAGCTTATAATAAATTATAATATTTCCATGCTCCATGCATTCAAAATCCAGCTACCGACAAAAACTGAAAATCTTGAATTGAAAATGTCAGCAATTATGTAAATGGGCATATAATTGATATTTATCGGTGCAGGGGTGAAACCAGGGACGTAGCTACTGCAGTATCAATGACACAGGGCCCTGTTTAGAGAGGGGTTAGCTTTGTTTAGCTTGTGTTTCCTAAGTCGCCTTCTACGACACCTACGGGAAGACTTGGAGTGGTCCTAATCTACTCTGCCGAGAACCACACGGCAAACAATGTGTGTATGTGTAAAATTCTTAAGAGTCCTACGTAAAGCCGCAATCCTATACAAACGTAGTTTCGTTTTAGTTTTACGTTTACAAGTTACCGATACGAAACTTCAACTCGCTGTAACTTTGTATTGGTATTGTTTTTAAAATTGAAATCTGATTATAAACATCAATATGCCTTATTCGGTCGTATGTACGAAATTTGGTTGAGATTGGCTTAACTGTTGTAAAACTAAAACCAAACTACGTTTGTATGGGATTGCGGCTTTACGTGGGACTCTTAAGGCGAAGTGAGTTCACACACTAGCAATTAATTCTATAAGTCCTAAATCATATCAAATTTAGAAAATCTAATAGCCGAATGCCCTGTAGATTACTTGTAGTATTATTGGTACAAGTTTTCACTATTTTAATTCTTTCTTTTGAACTTAGTTTATAATATCTATGAAAAGTAATGAAAAGAATACTACAAGTAATTTAGTAGGGCATCAGCTATTAGATTTTTTAAATTTGATATTATTTAGGACTTATAGAATTAATTGCTGGGTGGCGCTTGTGTGTGAACTCACTTCGCCGTATTGATCGCTAATGTACTTAGTCAAAATGTGAAACAAGTTAATATACAAACGCACTTTTGGCATTCATGGTTTTAGGAGTAAATAGGTACAAGTATTTAACAGAGAATTTGAAAATAGTGCAGTCAGATTGAAGGGCCCCAAGTAAATACATGGCGATTTTTTTAAAGTGGTGATCCAACCCGTCTATATGAACAACTTTTCCTAGGAGACCAATGCTGAAATCTCAAAAAAAATTGGCAATCCCATACAAATTGACCGAACGTCTAAATATTTTTGTATGGAAATGTCTTTTTTGTGTCTCCAGCATTGGACCAATATGAAAAGTTGTTCATATTGAGAACTGAATCACCCCTTTGAACTATAAAAATTTCACCAATGTATCCCCATACTTGGTGAATTTTTTTGCCCCTCCCCCACTAGAGCTAGCCACTGGGTAAAACGTAACTGTTGAGGGGTGAAACGAAACGAGAGGGGTGTAAATAGACGAGTGGGCGAGTAGATAAGTTTAAATTAAGATCTTACAGGTGAAGTCAGGTGATAGGAGCTTAAAGTAATAAAATTATGATTGCATGAGTGGTTTTCCAGCTTATTAAAATATATTTTCATTTCCTTAAAAAGTCATTTGGTTTAAGGTGTTGCATGAATTTGGCGGGGTCTAGTGTTACCCCCGTTTGAAATAAATCAATTTAAGGAAAATATAAATTTGATTTAAAGTTTCGTTCTGCGAGGCTCTAGATAGTTAACCCTTGTTGAGGACAACATAAAAATATGGTCCTACTATGACGCCATATTTATTAAAAAGTTTATTTGTTCCGGTTTGCCGCCCCGCCCTAGCTATTACGATGGCTCTTTCTCTTCCTGCCAACCTTCGACGCACGCGTCCGCGAATAATTGTTTTCTAATTACTTCAATCGCAATATTAGAAATAACTATTGTAAAGTGTTTCATATTCATAGTGTTCACAATAAACGGTGTAGTGCAATATCCGAATTTTCATTCCCAGCTCCTGGCAGGCTCCCCAGCAACGAAACAGTCCATTGGGAAAACCAAGGGAAGTAGATTTAAGTCCTTCCCAGTCCTTCGAACAATTTTATGAACCATGTACAGTTTAAAGTGAACGTAAAGCTTCTTAGTGTTTTGCCAAAAATATCCCTTTTCTAAATTAGTAAAGCTTCAATAAGGCTGATGCGTTTTAGAGCTCGTTTTCTGAGTGTGTACCATACACTATTTACATAAAAACGCTTAATGACACGTTTCTTGCATCATCATCATCATCATCAGTTCTTATTTAGTCTCCACTGCAGGAGCACGACCCTTTCTGTACTGCCAGAGCCACATATTAGGCAGAGCAGTCAGAGGATTTGGCCTACACTCTCCATGCTGGCTAGACGGGTTGGAGAGGTCTCTTTGATGTTTGTAAGCTTTGTTTAGCTTGTGTTTCCTAAGTCGCCTCCTACGACATCCACGAGAAGAGTTGGAGTGGTCCTATTCTACTCTGCCGGGAACCATACGGCAAGTTTCTTGCATATTATTTCTTTATTCTTTTTTAATTGTTGTTATAACGGCATTACACATTCTGTAAGAAAAAAACATATCCCTTACTATGACGGTCCTGTGACATAGATGGATGATGATTTCGGTTTTACCCATTGGGTACGGAACCCTGAAAAACTAGCTTGTAAAATCGTTATATCCTTCTTAGTTTCTATACAACAATTTTGGGGTAAGCTTCAATATTCTACGCCAGTTTTACTACAATACATTTTCCCACTATTCCCAGTGGGATAGCCGTAAATTCCCAAAATTCAGCATCCAATATCATTACGTTGATTACGGCGGCGACTGTACTTGATGTATTGCTTGTGTTGCTGACTGTACAAGCAGCTGAGGATGACGGGGAAAATAGACGATATTTTTTTGTACGGTTTTAAAATTTAGACCAAGAAAATTATTTCATTTTAAATATTCTCTTTTTACAAGCAACTCAAATTAAAGACAGGTTCTTTAATTTTTCTTTCTTTAAGGCCCCACACTAGGCACACTAGCGAAGCCAATAATTTTATTCCTAATACTTTACAAATAGAAAGAAATTCAAGAATGTAAATCATATAAGCCTTAGTAAATATCCTGAAGTATTTTTGGAATCAATAATAATAATTTTAGAATCAGTAAGAATTATGAGAATAAGATTACCGCCAAAAACGGCCGTTTTTGGCGGTAATCACTATTTGTCTTAATGACTAATTCTCATAATATTAAAACATGATTCCAAAAATACTTCAGGTTGTTTACTAAGGCTTATATGATTTACATTCTTGAATTTCTTTCTATTTGTAAAGTATTAGGAATAAAATTATTGGCGTCGCTAGTGTGCCTAGTGTGCGCCCTTAATTTATAGATATAGGATAGAAACACAGGATAAAATATTCTAACAAGACTATGGATCTTATTCATCAGGTCTTTCAGGTCATTCAGCTCCGTGGCGCAGCGGTCAACACGCCTGCCTGCGACACGGATGGTCCCGGGTTCGATCCCCGGTCAGGTCAAGATGGAAAATGATCTTTTTCAGATTGACCTGGGTCTTAAATGTTTATCTATATAAGTATCTATTATAAAATATAGTATCGTTGAGTTAGTATCCCATAACACAAGTCTCGAACTTACTTTGGGGCTAGCTCAATCTGTGTGATTTGTCCATATATATTTATTTATATATTTATTATTATTATTTTAGTGTCCGCTGAAGAAGCATGACCCTCTTTTTTGTACTACTAGAGCCATATATTAGCCAGAGCAGTCAGAGGATTTGGCCTACACTATGGATCTATGTTGTCCGAAAATAAACATATTTTTTTTACCGATTTTGATCTTCTTCTTCTTCTATCGAGTCGTAGAAGAAGATCAAAAAAAAAACCTACCGATTTTGATAACAATAGAATAGAATAAAAATAGATAGAGATAGAATAGACAGTAAGTCAGAAGACAATGCAACATATAACTGTACTAATGATTGAATGGAAGGTCACTTCTTAACTAAAGAAGACAACTCCGTCATTTGACTTTATAGTACTAAATGCTCGTAATAAAGTTCGACCAATGTATGTATGCTCCTTTATGTTATGTCAAATAGGTATTTCATTCATCTGGTACTCACACTGCCGTTAAGTATAAAATGTTAATTTTTTTACCAAGAATTATATTTTTGAATAAAAAACAGATTTTTTTACACAGGCTTTTTGTATTTCTCTTGCAAACTGAGAAAACCGTAGCTCGATATACTTCTAGCCCAACCAACTGCCAATAGCAATTCAATTAATGCTGTAAAATAATTCAATCGTCCGTGTCTACAGCGACTGCACATTTTGGCGTCGCGCCAGCACTGCGGCGGCAATGCAGGCATGCTAGTACCTAGTGCTTAGGGTCACCGACCAGCTTAACTATAGTTTTGCCTTTGACAATATAATGTTTCTTCTTTTCGAGAAATTATTCACCGATAACTTTGACTATAGTCTTGCCCAAGGTACAGTTGAATGACGCTTTACACACATACTGTCACGTCTTTTATTCCGCGGGGTAGACAGAGCCCAGGTCTCTAAAGGCCATGTTTAGCATGTTTGTGGGTTTGTCATCTCACATTCGGCATAAAAACTATTGGCTCAGGTTCTATGAAAAATAACTTAAATTGCATCTATGCCATTGTGCTATTGAGCAGATGTGATAGGTGTAGAGTATAAGGACCTAGTCCGTAATATACAACATTACGATCAAAGTTTCGATGTCATACATAAGGAATGCATAATCAGTATGGATACCAAAAGTATGGAAAAATACTCATTGCACAGTCTATTTGTATTCCTTTTCTAACTGTGATAACTATAACTAGAACTTCTAGTTTGGGAACCAACTGCCAAAAGCAATTCAATTAATACTGTAAAATAATTCAATCGGCTGTGTCTGCGACTGCACATTTTGGCGTCGCGCCAGCACTGCGGTGGCAATGCAGGCATGCAAGTACCTAGTACTAAGGGTTACCGACCACCTTAGCTATAGTTTTGCTAAAGAGATGAGACAAGATATTCGGACAGACAACAAGAATAGATAGACAGACATACCAAAGTAGTTTTGTCAAGGTACAGCTGAAAGGCGCTTCGCTCGCGCTTCGCGCTCGCTTATGCCGCTCATAGTCTAGTAAAATCATTGTTTAATATCATAAATATTTTGATTCTACAGGAATATATGTCTCATCCGGAGGTACGAGCTCTGGCAAGCTAAGGATCTAAAAGTCACCGTTAAATGGCAGTAGGTCCACTGCTATTAGTTAACTAGACTAATCAGAATGTGTTTAAGCGTAACAAAAACCGGCCAAGTGCGTGTCGGGCCACGCGCAGTGTAGGGTTCCGTAGTTGCGAATGACAACTTTTAATTCACACTATTTACACTCGCACCGAACAGTTTAACGACCAAAAACATCTAACAATGAAAATTGTATGAAATTTTACATTTTTGAGTTCATTTTTTGAATTGGTTGCCTATAACTTTTTAGTTTGAACTTAGTACTCAGCTCTGATAGTTTTTCTTTCAACTTCAGTATATATACTACTGCTGTAATTTTTTTCACGTATCTATATATAACTGTTTAGCAGATAGAGGGGGGCACTTACCTCTAACAAAAATTCGCACTTTAAAACCAAATATTTTGGAAACGGATCCCTAAATCGAAAAATAGTGTTCTCAACCTCAATATTTTTAAAGACCTATTTAACGATACCCCACAATGGGTGAATAGAGAAAAAAAATGACTCCCCCACTTTACTTGTATGGGAGCTACCATAAAAAAAAATTTTTTTCAAGATTTTTTCTACCACTTTTTTTTGTATGATTAATATACATACCCTACCAAATTACAGCTTTCTAGTACTTATAGTCTTTGCGTAAAGCCGCGGACGGACAAACAGACAGATAGACAGACATGGCGAAACTATAAGGGTTCCTTGTTTACTACGGAGTCCTAAAAATTATAGTACGCATTTATATTAAAATATATATATATATAATATAAAAAGCACTATGTATCTGAAAAACCGTAACTAGATATACTTCTAGACCGGGAGCCAACTGCCAATAGTGATTCAATTAATGCTGTAAAATAATTCAATCGTCCATGTCTACAGCGACTGCACATTTTGGCGTCGCGCCAGCACTGCGGCGGCAATGCAGGCATGCTAGTACCTAGTGCTTAGGGTCACCGACCAGCTTAACTGTATTTTGCCTTAGACAATATAATGCTTCTTTTCGGGGAATGCAGGCAATCTAGTGCCTAGCACTTAAATTCACCGACCACGCTTCTGCTAAACAACAGTCAAAATATTCGAACAAACAACTGTAACAATCAACAGACATATGTACCTAAGTAGTTTTGCCCAAGCTACACCTGAAAGATTGCTCGGTTAGCCACTCACAGAGACTAGTTAGTTTCTTATCTAATGTCATAGATATTATAATTCTACTGGAAAATATGTTTCATACGGAGGCACGCGCTCTGGCAAGCTTAGTTTCAATAATTATTTAAAAAAAAGTAAAACCGACTTCAACCCTATACGTAAATGTACAAACTGGAACTTAAAATTAGGTTTTAGTGGGTGTGGTAGTTCAATCTAAATAGAGGAACAACGTCGTCATCAACTTGTCTTGATACGCGAAAAATTCAACAGAAATAAAATTAAACCAAACGGCATACTAGTACAATTTTTGTTTTGTTTTTATTGATTTTTTTTTCTAAAAGCACTGGATACATTTCGATATAAATATTATAGGACCAACTTTGAAGTTCAGTCAAAACAGAGGAGTAACGTTCTCATCATCATCGTCTTGATTCGCATTAGAATAAAATACAAATAAGTTTAAACCGAACGGCATACTCTTACAATTTTTTTGAGTTTTTGTTTATTTGCTGCTCAATACATTGTGATAAAAATTTTATGAGACCATCTCGGGAGCATTACCTATCTAACAAAAAAAGAATCACTAAAATCGATTCAAAATTGACTGAGTAATCGCGTAACATACATAAAAAAAAAAACATTCAGACGAATTGAGAACCTCCTCCTTTTTTGAAGTCTGTTAAAACGTAATCGTTCGATATAGTAAGTCCACAGCTAGTCAAGTACACTAATCAGAATGTGTTTAAGCCTAAAAAGAACAGTAAGTACACATTTTCGCAGTGTCCGTAGTGTCGCAACAGACCGAAACTGGTCGGCGAATCCAACAAAATAAAACGTAAGTAAAGCCAAAGAGGGTTTCCATAATGAATTATCGCGTAGTTTTTAATATTGTTAAAGAGAATTTATTTTAGTGTGCGAAATTCGCGCAAATTTCCCTAGTTTAAGTGGAACGCGAGCTTTAAGCTGCGCGTAAAGTTTAAAACTTCCAGTATCCATTCAAACGTGTGTAAACTTTTCAGGACTTTACGAGGCTTTAAAAATTGGCGTTTTAATGAATTTAAGCGGTTTACTTTGGGCCAGCTGAATTGAAACGCTTTTATTAAACAACTAGCAATTTCCAGCTACTTCGTCCGCGTAAATTATAGCCTATGTCACCGGCAGATAAAGTAGCTATAAGTGAAAATCAGTCCGGTAGTTATTTAGCCTATTTAATGCAAAGAAATTATTAAATCTTTCCCCTTTAGATATAATATTAGTATGACAGCTAGTCATTGTAAAATATTATATGGCTTCCTACATATTAACTGGTTCTCAACTTTATTGTAAAATGGGTTAAGACGCCACACTCGTAATAGTGAGGTAGTTCTGAGGTGATGCAAGCAATAATGCGTGTAAGATAGGATATGATGGAGAAATTCGACGTGTTTTTCCCACATCTTTAACTATAATTAACCGACTTTAAAAAAAGGAGGAGGTTCTCAATTCGTCATAATCTTTATTTTTTCTGTTGTATCATGTATGTGTGTGTAATATGTTATATTTAAGAAAATCTTCTTTTGTTTGATAGGTAATACTTTACAGATGGTCCCATTACATTTGTATCGAAATGTACCAAGGACTTTTAGAAAAAATACACAAAAACCAAAAAAAAATTTACAAGTATGCCGTTTGGTTTACATTTATTTCCATTTTATTTTTATGCTTATTCAAACAAATTGATAGGGTTGAAGTCGGTTTTTGTTTTAAAAATATCTTAAATTATTTATATTTCATATCACAAAAAAAAATACTTTATTTTTACTTAAAAAATCTTTATTTTGATAAGAGCAAAATAGCATTGTGAATGCATAAAAACACTTTTAAAATATTGTCCTCTTGTTGACATTAAAAAATGAAGTATTCCAAACACGTCTGCCAGCCGACTAAATAATTACTCGAACCCCATTTTTAATTACGTCAAGTATGAGAATTCCAAAGTCATTTAAACTTGGGCGACCCGCCTGCAACGGAATGTACAGACGAAACGACAAATGTTCTGTTCATAGTTCTTTATTCATGAAAACAATATACCTACATTTCGCCTTATTATAAAACGAGGATTAAATTATTTTTCTTCTTTTGCTTTATGTTATGGCTTTAATTTTTTTTTATGTATTGTTTTACGGCCCTGGATACAAGTCCTTTAGAGCCTTTCTTCATTTATTTCGCCAGTTGGCGAGTTATTCTTCTTGGTTGTCAACGAAATGATGGTGTAATTCATTTCGTTGTTTTCACGAAGCCCCTGGCGACAATTCTTCGCGAATCCACTGGTTTCATCATTGACGACGCAGCAAGGCGGACAACCACCAGCCCGCTATGTAAATCTCACTACAGCCGCACAATGACGGTCTATTTTAGTTATTCTACACATTGTTCATAAATATGGGCATTTATAACACAAAATAACACCAATTTCACATTATAAAGTCCACTAAAATCAATTTGCGAAACAATCCAAAACAGACACCGTGTAGTCCGCTAAAATTTCCGCCAAGAACTCTTATGGCTTTTAGTAATTCTACCTATGTCCAATTTAAAAAGATAGGAGTAGTAAGTATCAGTGTTGTACGGTAAAGTTTTAACAAGTAGCATCAAAGATGGCGTATGTTCTTTGATGCCTCGTGGAAACTTCTGGTGACATATCTATACAAGTCCTTTTAGATCACCAGAAGACACAGAAAAGTCTACTTTAAATTATTTCAAAAAATTGTTCATGAGCACGAGCATTTATAACACCAAATTACACCAATTTCATATTATAAAGTCCAACTAAAATGAATTCTATTTATTTTTAAAACAAAGAACGAATCTAACATAATATAAACGATGACTAAGATGAAAACTAAAACTAATCCTAAAATAAAAACTATCATACAAAAAATAAAAAAAAAATTAACATCAAGATAAATAAAATATTGAAGCCAAATCGCTGTGGTCAGCGTGCAGGGTGCCCAAAAGGCTGGCGGCATTTCCTCGCTGGATGGCCAAACTCAGCCTTTGGCCAAAATGCGCCCTTAGGTCACCGGAAACGTGGATTAGGCGTGCGGAGATCTCTTTGAACATCTGTCGGGCTTCCGCACCCCAAGGCCCTAAGGTCTCCACGGCAAAGGGCACAAATATGTAAGGCTCGCCTAGAGCTGCATATTTGCGCCCTTTTTCGCCTTGGTTTGACGAGCTCCGTGGCGCAGTGGTTACCACGCCAACCTGCGACACGGAGGTCCCGGGTTCGATCCCCGGTCAGGTCAAGATAGAAAACGATCTTTTTCAGATTGACCTGGGTCTTGGATGTTTATCTATATATGTATCTATTATAAAATATAGTATCGTTGAGTTAGTATCCCATAACACAAGTCTCGAACTTATTTTGGGGCTAGCTCAATATGTGTGATTTGTCCGTATATATTTATTTATTTAATGGCTTTTGCCGCTACTGCAGCCGCGCCTGCTCGGCGGCAGAAGCAATTAAAGGGCGCAAATATGTCCACTAAAATCAATTGACTTTCTACCAAAAACTCGAGGATTAACTTTAGTACCAGATTTAATTAAACCACCCAAAACTAATTGACAATGACAGTTATGGAAAGGCCACCATATAAATAGGCCACTTGACCACTGGTGTTTTTACAGGGGTACAACTCGCCCTTTCAAAAACATACTATCAGGCGAGTTAGGCCTTAAGGCGAGGTCAGTTCACACACTAGCGCCACCCAGCAATTAATTCTATAAGTTCTAAAACATATCAAATTTCAAAAATCTAATAGCGAATGCCTAGTAAATTACTTGTAGTATTATTGGTAGGTACAAGTTTTCACTATTTTTAATTTGATGAATTAAGAGAACTAATTTTTAACGCCAAACGTGGCCACTGTTGGCGGTAAAAATTCGTTCTCTTAAACTTAGATTGTAATATCTATGAAAAGTAACAAAAAGAATACTTACAAGTAATTTACTAGGGCAATCAGTATTACATTTTGTAATTTTAATTTGATTTAGGTTTAGGAGTAAATTAATTAATTGCTGGGTGGCGCTAGTGTGTGAACTCACTTCGCCTTAATAATTATTCCAAAGGAAATTGGTACCTAAACCGCTGGGAAGCAACGGGCAAATTTAAAAAAAATGCCTATTCACTCTTGCCTTGAAAATACCTACATTGAACGAGTCATGAACCAGCTATAAGTATTTATTTTTTAAATTGTTTCTTCCTAATTATGACCAGACTAAATATTTCGAAGTTATTAAAACTTTACGACTGCCTTTTGAGTTTTATTTGACCGCTGTAATTGAAAATGGAATGCGTTCCATTTTAAATTACAGCGGCCATTTTCAATTTAAGTTTGTTTGTTCTTAGCTTGGTCACGTCTAATTTTTCTTTGATGAAATGAATTAAAAAGTTTAAATAAATAATTTGCATTTTTTTTAAGGGGGCACACTAGGCACAGTTGCGACGCCAATCATTTTATTCTTAATACTTTACAAATAGAAAGAAATTCAAGAATATAAACAGTATAAGCCTTAGTAAATAACCTGAAGTATTTTTGGAATCATGTTTTAATATTATGAGAATCAGTCATTGAGAGAAAAAGTGATAAGATCAGATTCTCATAATTCTCACTGATTCCGATAATAATAAACATGATTCGAAAAATACTTCAGGTTATTTACTAAGGCTTATATTGTTTATATTCTTGAATTTCTTTCTATTTGTAAAGTATTAGGAATAAAATTATTGGCGTCGCTACTGTGCCTAGTGTGCGGCCGTCTAGATTGAACTTAACACTTCTGTCCACACCTGTCCAGAACTAGACGGGAATTAATCAACAGCTTACTAGTGCGCCCCCTCCCCCTTCCCCCCACTTTAAACTATCGCTTGCGCAAAATTTGATCGAATCAGTTCCAGCTTGGAATATTGAAATTTGAAGCTGTGATGGAAAGTACGTGTTCGAATCGCATGCGACCTTGTGATTTTGACTTTATTAGCTACTAGCTGTTACCCGCGGCTTCGCCCGCGTAATATATAGCTGAATATATAGCTATGTCCTTCTCGGTACCCTAACTAATGTGTATGCAAAATTTCATGATGATCGGTTCGGTAGATACGGGGCGTGAAAGCGTAACAAACAAACAAACTCACTTTCGCATTTATAATATTAGTTGGGATTGGGATATTAATTGGGATTGGGATTTTTATTTGCCGCTTCTTCTGCACTCCGCTTTGGAAGCGGCCTAAACTTAGCCATAAGTAATTATTGACGTCATCAATTTTTTTTTTCTTTCAACTACGCTGCAATTCTATCATAACTGCACTAAATATCCAGCACAAAGCGGAACTTTGCTGCACTAGAAGTAAATAAAAACCGGCCAAGTGTGAGTCAAACTCGCGCAATGAGGGTTCCGTACAATATGCTTCGTGAACACACACACAATGTGCAAAAAATGTTTTATTCAATTGACTAGCGCCATCTAGTGGTGTTTTAGTGAACTATTTCCCTAGATGAACTTATTATTGTGAGTTTACCACTTAATTTTCAAGTGATAGAATTCTTATTATTTTTCCTGTAATCTTCAGGGAATGAACTATATTTTGTAATTTTTTCAAAAATTTCGGCCCAGTAGTTACGGAGATCAGGGGGGGGAATGGTCAATTTTTGCCTTCTTTCGTGAATAAAATCAAAAGTATTGATTTTACCCGAACAAAAAAAAATATTTTTGAGATCCTCATAATGAGCCCTTTCATTTGATATATGACACAGTAAGGTATGCAAAACTTTTTTTTTAAATTTTGTAATTGGGCCCCCCAAAATGACCCTTATTTCAAAAAAATCTTTATTTACATTGCACATCCGTGTTTGGGTCATATAATTACACTATCTTACTAAATTTCATCTAATTTGGTTCAGTAGATTCGGAGAAAATCGGCTGTGACAGACGGACGGACGGACAGACAGACGCTCGAGTGATCCTATAAGGGTTCCGTTTTACAACTTTTGTACGGAACCCTAAAAAAAAAACTAAACAGTGCAGTAAAGGATTTCCATACATTTTTGCTGCTCTAGTGCAGCAAAAATGTATGGAAGTCCTTTACTGCACTGTTTAGTTTTTTTAAATCGTGGACAATAGTTGTCACCTGTCATAAAGAAGGTTGGCCAACCTAACGGCCGTATGGAGTTAACAAAGGGACGTGTGTATTGCCTTGCCTAAAAAAAATACTGGCCATAAAGAAAAAAAGCGGGAATGTGAACAACAAATTTTTAACTATTGTAATTTGTCTTCAGTTTTATTTTTCAACTACTTTTATTGCAGTAGTTGAAAGAAAAGCAGATTATGCACCTCGCATTAAGTAAGTTAAATTGCACTCGTGCTTTTTAGCTTTTTCCAAATAAACACTCGTGCAGCAATAACTTACTTTCTGCTCAGTGCAAAAATCTACTATTTTCTTTCAACTACGCTGCAATTCTATCATAACTGCACTACATATCCAGCACAAAGCGGAACTTTGCTGCACTAAAAGTAAAAAAAAAAACTAAACAGTGCAGTAAAGGATTTTCATACATTTTTGCTGCTCTAGTGCAGCTAATACAAAGCTGTCATGCGCACAACCATTGAAAAATCGGCCAGTTTTTTAATCATTGAACTACCATATGCATGTCGGTGTCAAGAGAATATATAGTCAAAGGGCGCTGTACGATGTTGATCATCATCGTCATTTCGTGTAGGTGACACGGTCAGTCGACCATGCACACCCTGGTGTCAGAGTTCTGCGGAAATGATGTTGATCCAACGCGTACGCGATATGTAATTTGCTGATGCTTTGAGTATGTGGAAATAAGATTTACACAATTTGAATGCAGCAGCATTATGCGTTAACGAGAAACAAGATAAATAAATAAAAATAAAAATACGTTTATTGTCGGTTTCTACATTTATGTTTACAGTAATAGTACCTAAGACTAGCTTACTAATACGTACTACCATTTAGTTTGGAACAAACCAAAGTTCATCCATAATTAGCTGCCCACCATCGAACTAGGAATAAACCTGTATCTCGAGTGGTGGGGAGCGTCATAAAGGATTCAAGGGTGAGTCCGATACAGCGATAGTAAGAAACCTAAAAGTAACTTATGCTTATGAACACGCTGATTCCCAAACTAGCTTTTGCTGTATTTTGGGATACAGAGATAGTTGAAATAGCATTTTGACTTATTGCATTAGCAAAATATCTGTATAATTTCTATTTCAACAGTTGCTCTCACGTCCGTAAATGATTCACAATATTTGTGTCTGATGATGAGATACGCTGAACTCGGCAAATGCATATCTCAACCGAAATGCATCATGCATGACGCAACAGCTATTTAAACCACTTGAGTGCATACGTTTATATTTGGAGTTTGATAGCTTTAATTTAATATTGATAAATATTTGACTTCCTTTTATGCTGGATTCTTCTTCTTCTTTCTCAGCCTGTGTTCACCCATTGTTGGGTATAGGCCTCTTCATGTTTTTTCCTTTGGATCTTTATGCTGGATTATGAGTTACGAAAAAACGTCAAATATACCCAACTGCTTTGCTTCCCGCGCAGACCGTAACAGTCAATTGGCGATAGGTGAAAAGCTAAGTAAACACGTCAATAAGCGGTGCGGCTAGCAACCCATCACTATTTTGATTCCGTTTTCCACTTTTACGCCCACTATTATGCGAAACGTGGCCTTGGGGTCTTCTGACCTTGGGCTCTGTCTACCCCGCAAGAGATAAAGACGTCATAGTATGAATTCAGGGACTTATATCGATACCACAAGAAGTATCGATAGCTTTTTATGCATATCTAAGTATTTAAATAAATAAGTATTCTGTATCATCATATTCATATTGAACTATCAATTTAATTTAATACCAATATATTCGACAACAACACTACCTATAGATAACTATTGCTTTCCTTTTCGTACATATAATATAATAAAAACCGGCCAAGTGTGAGTCAAACTCGCGCAATGAGGGTTCCGTACAATATGCTTCGTGAACACACACAAAATGTGCAAAAATGTTTTATTCAATTGACTAGCGCTATCTAGTGGTTTTTTAGCGAACTATTTCCCTAGGTGATCTTATTATAGTGAGTTTACCACTTTATTTTCAACTGATAGAATTCTTTTTATTTTTCCTGTAATCTTCAAGCAATGAACTATATGTTGTAATTTTTTCGAAATTTTAGGCCCATTAGTCTCGGAGATCAGGGGGGGGGGGAATGGTCAAATTTTGCCTTTTTTCGTGAATAAAATCAAAAGTATTGATTTTTCCCGAACAAAAAAAAAAATATTTTTGAGATCCTCATAACAAGCCCTTTCATTTGATATATAACACGGTAAGGTACGCAAAACTTTTTTTTAACATTTTCTTTTTGGACCCCCTAAACTGACCCTTATTTAAAAAAAAATATATATTTACTTTGCACATCCGTGTTTGGGTTATAGGTTTACACCATCTTACCAAATTTCATTTAATTTGGTTCAGTAGATTCGGAGTAAATCGACTGTGACAGACGGACGGACGGACAGACAGACGCACGAGTGATCCTATAAGGGTTCCGTTTTTCATTTTTTGTACGGAACCCTAAAAAGGACTGACGAGCGTGTGACGCGTGCAGTGAACTGACTGCTTGGAAGAAATAATTTTTATTAAATTAAATGTAAATATTTTTATCCCCTTAAAAGTATAAAAATGTTAGTTAACATATTAATAAAATAATACATATTTTTATGCATAAAGTAAATACAAAAATACTATTACCTACAATATCGATATTTTAATTAATATCTCGTTAGTATCGATACCATCAAAGTATTGATATTTCTGTCCCTGCATGAAATCAATACATAGGTTTTCATGTAAAAAATAGTATAAACAATGTCGATTTTACGTAAAGAATGACATGTATGAATAAAATATTTTTAAATATTAGTCTGTCCTTGTCGTGCTACGATTTACAGAGACAGTGGCAGAATAAGATTTGCCTATCTTGTAAACCCAAAAGCATCCGGGAGAATTAAAACGATTCACTTGCAGTACCTACATACTTACTTATTAGAAACACTAGTATTCGAGTGTTAGAATTAAGTACTGTAAGTGGATAGTTTGAATTCTCCCGGATGCCTTTTGGTTAAAAAATTCCATAATAGGTCGCTTAGCTAGGTAACACGGTCAGCCGACCATGCACACCCTGGTGTCAGAGTTCTTCGGAACCACCTCTCGGCCTCTGACGTGGTTCCTTTAACGACTACCAGATGGCAGCCGGAACCACCGGCTTAACGTGCCTTCCGAAGCACGGAGTCATCTTTCTTATCAGACAATCAGGTGATGCATGCCTGCAATATCCTAACCAAACTGGAAACAACTTATTAAAGTATGCTTCCCATGGGAATCGAACCCACGACCCCCGGGTCAACAAGGCAAACGCCTTAACCACTAGACCACGGAGGCAGTTATTAGATTCTATTCTACTCTGCCGGGAACCTCACGGCTGGCAGTACACACGTTAGTAAGTATACCTATGTCTTTAGTACCAAGCAATCGTGATTGTATAGTTACGGAGAAACCAGATACCATCAATTTGAATGCATCATAGATTGCACAAGAGCTATTTAAAGCTTGCACTTATGGAATACAGAGTGCAAGTAACTATAATCACTCGTTTATATTCGGTCTCTGTCTGTGTCGAGAGGTATTTTTGACAGCTGCTGTCAAAATCCACCATTCATGTTTATTAATCAATTTTGTGGGAGTTTTTGGTGGAAAGCCAAGGGGTCAGTTGACGTCTGCCTTATACGATTTTGCAAATTGATTTAAGGGGCTTACACTAGCTAAAAGAGAGTTTTGTGTGTCGTAAAACTACAAGATCCATCACATTGAGACAATTCAAATAAATACTATGATATTCTTTAGGATATATGTGCCTCTTAGGTGGACTTTATAACATGAAATTGTAGTTTGGTGTTATAAATGCTCGTGTTCGAGAACAATTTGTGAAATTGTTAAAGTAGACTGTTAAATGGACTCGTAAAAATTTGTCACAGAAGCTCCCACGAGGCTACATGAGAACTTACGCTATCTTTGATGCCACATACCGTACAACACCGATACTTAGTATCTCATTATACTGGACATTGGCAAAATCAATGAAATCTCGGTGGAAGCCATAATTTAAAAGAAGAAAGAAAAGATCAAGTTTATGATTGGCGGATTATGACAGCTCGACATCTCGACACTGTGCCGCCACCTGAGGGAAAAATCAATTCTGAAAACCCTTAATGCTATATTTGTATTTCCATTTGGGCAATATAATACTATCGTATAGACTGGCCACCCCATACAAGAATATTAAACCAAATTGAGTTGCTACAAAGCCAAAAACTACTGCACCTATATGGCCGTGCGGTTCATATACGTTTTCCACTATTATTTTTTCATCCACAAGATTTTTACCACATTTTTCCATCATCAACTGGCCGAGTATGGAACCTGGACTTCTCGATTCGTACACTGGCATGTTAACCTCTGCGCCACGGAGGAAACAAGATACGTTCAATTTGAATGCGCCATCCATTACACAAGCTTGAGGAATCCTGAGTGTAGTCGTAATCGCTCGTCTATAGGCAGCTTTGATTGCTTTATTATTATGTTTGGCGAAGTAGTAATAACATAATATTTTGCATGGTTTCACTTCGATAGAAGTCTTTTGTGGAGATATCTATTGAAGTGTAAATATTTAATAGCCGCAAAAAAATGTGGAACTTGCACAAATATTTTTGTTGTGCTATGAAAAGAGTTCTCGCAAATAAAAAATCAGTGAACGCATTGCCTTTCTTACGCAAAAACCTTATTTTTAATACCTCATCGGCACTTTTTTTAGTTTCCACTGCAGGAGCAGGACTCCCCCTGTACTACCAGAGCAGACAGTGGATTTGACCTGCGCTCTCCACGCTAGCCAGACGGGTTGGAGTGGAGAGGTCTTTTTGATGTTTATTAGCTTTGTCTTGTGTGTCCTAAGTCGCCTTCTACGACTTCCACGGGAAGACTTGGAGTGGTCTTATTCCACCACACCAAACCACACGGCATATCTGTTAGATCAATATCTATTATATAATACTAGCAGCCCTACCCGGCTGCGCCCGGGCATGTATTATACCTTAAAACCTTCCTCGTGAATCACTCTATCTGTTGGTGAAAACCGTATGAAAATCCGTGGAGTAGTTTTTGAGTTTATCGCGAACAGACAGACAGACAGACGCGGCGGAGGACTTTGTTTTATAATATGTAGTGATAGTATCATTGAGTTACTAATTATCCTACGATATAAGTTATTATTATTGCTTTTACTTTTGAGGCGTTAATTTACTCTCTCTGATAGTTAACCCTTTCCGGGACACTACCGCTCGTATACCATAATGTATTGTCATTTGTATTGTATCTCGTTGAGTATCCGTGAATGAGTTAAGAGTAAAAATTAATCATCATCATCATCATTTCGTGTAGATGACACGGTCAGTCGATCATGCACACCCTGGTGTCAGAGTTCTTCGGAACCGCCTCTCGGCCTCTGACGTGGTTCCTTTAACGACTACCAAATGGCAGCCGGGACCAACGGCTTAACGTGCCTTCCGAAGCACGGAATCATCTTTCTTATCAGACAATCAGGTGATTCAAGCCTGCATTGTCCTAACCAAACTGGAAACAACTTGACAAAGTGTGCTTCCCGTGGGAATCGAACCCACGACCCGGGTCAGTAAAGCAAACGCCTTAACCACTGGACCACATAGAGTAAAAATTAATAAACACATTTTACATACACACAGTAATTATATTTGGCACAAATAATGGTTTTACACGACCTTTGTCCAACCTATAAAAATGTCCAGCATATATGTATAAATAATGCCCAACTATATGACAGCTTATTTTTCTCCATATCATTTACTCCTACGCCTAATTAATCTTCTGGTGTGCAGGTTTCTCAAAAAATCCTTAATCGGAAGAAATTCATCATCATCATCATCAGGTCTTTTATAGTCTCCACTGCAGGAGCATGACCCTCTCTGTACTAGAACCATACATTAGCCAGAGCAGTCAGAGGATTTGGCCTACGCTCTTAACGCTGGCCAGATGGGTTGGAGAGGTCTCTTTGATGTTTATAAGCTTTGTTTAGCTTGTGTTTCCCAAGTCGCCTTCTACGACATCCACGGTAAGACTTGGTGAGTTTGCCGTAATCTAGTATTATAATAAACAATACTCTCCTTAAGGCCCCACCTCAGGGCCCCACATTAGGCGCACTAGCGACGTCAATAATTTTATTCCTAATACTTTACAAATAGAAAGAAATTCAAGAATGTAAATCATATAAGCCTTATTAAATAACATCAATCATTTTACCGCCAAAAACGGCTGTTTTTGGCGGTAATCACTATTTCTCTTAATGACTGATTCACATAATATTAAAACATGATTCCAAAAATACTTCAGGTTATTTACTAAGGCTTTTATGATTTACATTCTTGATTTTCTTTCTATTTGTAAAGTATTAGGAATAAAATTATTGGCGTCGCTAGTGTGCCTAGTGTGGGCCCTTAAGTTGTAAGGAGTAAAATAACAATGTACTGCAATAAAGTCATTCCGTGGCAGACAGTCGGACAAGCGAAAGTCATGTTAACCGATCCGCAAGACTTCTTCTATCCTTGCCTTTTGTGGTCCTGTCATAAAATATAGATAATACAGATATATGGCCGTGTGGATCCCGGCAGAGTAGAATAGGTCCATTCCAAGTCTTCCCGCGGATGTCGTAGAAGATGACTTAGGAAACACAAGCTTAACAAAGCTGGTAAACATCAAAGAGACATTTCTTACTATCTCTCTGGCTAGCGTGGAGAGTGTAGGCCAAATCCTCTGACTGCTCTGGCTAATATATGGCTCTGGTAGTACAGAAAGGGTCGTGCTCCTGCAGTGGAGACTAACAAAGTCCTGATGATGATGATGATAATCATGAAACAAACAATTAAATCTTTCTTCTGTATATTATTACTACAGATTTGCTTTTATTTAAAATTAAAGAAAAATAATTCCGCAATATTCAGTCTTCATATTGAACTGCCAGTCTGGTATTTTGAAAACAAAAAGCGCGTTATTATTAAGTAATTATAATATTTAAATTAATATACAGTGTATATCTCTTGACCCTCAGCATACCATTAAAAGGGTAACTCAGCTCGTCAATATGAACAACTTTTGCTATAGGAACAATGCCGGGATCACAAAAAAAAATTCGACATTTTCAAAAATGTTCAGCGGCCCGGGCCAAAATGAACCTGCTGGAAAGTCAAGAAATAAATTTAGTTCCCAGTTCCTATGGTATCATTATACCATAAGATAAGTTGTTCATATTGACGGTTTGCCGTGTGGCTCCCGGCAGAGTAGAATAGGACCACTCCAAGTCTTCCTGTGGATGTCGTAAAAGGCGACTAAGGAAACACAAGCTAAACAAAGCTTATTAACATCAAAGAGACCTCTCCAACCCGTCTGGCCAGCGTGGAGAGTGTAGGCCAAATCTTCTGACTACTCAGGCTAGTAAATGGCTCTGGTAGTACAGGGTCTGCAGCAGTCTGCAGTGGAGACTAGAAAGACCTGCTGATGATGATGATGATTGACGGTTTAAGTCACCCCTTTAAGAAGATCGACCTGTAAATTTTCATACAAAAATCGATAACGCTTCCCACCCCTTAAACATAGTCAACAATTTCGAATGTTTGAAGAACGTTTTGATATTTAAGATAAGTAATTGCTTACAACAAAAGTTTTGAGCATCTAAGTAAATATTTTAAGGGCATTTTAATTTCTTTTAAATTAATCTAAACCTATTCAATAAAAAAATAAAACGGTTCGCCAAAATTTTCTCATTTCGTAAAGGTTTAGGGGGGGGTGGAAGAGTTATCGCTCTTTACAGGTAGTCAGAGGCCGAGAGGCGGTTCCGAAGAACTCTGACACCATGCATGGTCGACTGACCTAGTCGAAGGTCCTTGACTACTCGAAATGATGATGACAGGTACTCGATCCTCTTAGAGAATGTCGAGAGTCAAGTTACACATTGTATAAAGGAGCTATCCTTCTGTCCGTACCTTTTTTGTACTGCGCAGGAGTCGATCCGCCCACAACAAACTTGCATCGTAATTTAGCCATCGGGGACTGCCATAGATTACGAAAATTGCAGAAGCGTTGTTTTTTTACAGGCAGGGAATTGATTGCAGTGGTTATGTTAGTTATATTTTCATCATCATTCACCATCATTTCAGCCGCAAGAAGTCCACTGCTGGACATAGGCCTTCCCCAAGGATTTCCAATAGGAAATCCTTGGGGGAGGCCTATGTCCGGATGGAAGCGGCCTGCATCCAGCGCCTTCCTGCGACCCTTATCAGGTCGTCCGACTACCTGGCCGGTGGGTGACCAACGCTGCGCTTGCCGGTACGTGGTCGCTGAGGCACTGAGGTATTTTGGACGAGAAGACGTTGCGGAGCTTCCCGAACGCTGCCCAGCCGAGTCGGATTCGACGAAAGACCTCATCCTTGAAACTGGAGCTGCCGACCTGGATCAATTGACCCAAGTAAATGTACTGCTCTACAGGTTCAAGGCTGAAGTTTCCAACAATCACTGGTGAAGGCGCAACATGGACATTCGACATAATTTTCGTCTTGTCCATGTTCATTTTAAGGCCCACTTGTTGGGAAACTTCATTGAGGTCATTGAGCATGGTACTTAGATCCTCCAGTGACTCCGCCATGACGACTATGTCATCAGCAAATCGAAGGTGAGTGATATACTCGCCGTTGATGTTGATGCCAAGTCCTTCCCATTCCAGGAGCTTGAAGGCGTCCTCCATTGCAGCGGTGAACAGTTTTGGAGATATGACATCTCCCTGTCTCACACCTCTCTGCAGTGGAATAGCCCTCGTACTCTGCTCCTGTACTCGGACTGACATTGTGGCGTTGCTGTACAAGCTCCTCAACACTTCGATATACCGATGGTCGATACGGCATCGCTGGAGAGACCGAAGCACAGCCCATGTTTCGATCGAATCGAAGGCTTTCTCATAGTCCACAAACGCTAAGCATAGTGGCCGGTACCTAAACTTGTATTAAAATAAGTTTTTTTTTATTTTGTGCTTTTGTTGTTATATGAACAAATTAATTCGAATTCATGTCGGATCTGTACTAAGTCTATGATATGAATTTTATTTCGTTTTGCTTAACGTAAATATAGATTGGTTCATGTTTTGTAATATGATAGCCCATTCGTTTGAATGGTTGTTAAATTGTTTGTTTATAAATATCCTCAATAATACTTCGGGGCCCAGGGACTGCATTTCTATTTTTACTAATCCTAACTAATATTATAAATGCAAAAGTGAGTTTGTTTGTTTGTTCGTTTGTAACGCTTTCACGCCGTATCTACTGAACCGATCATCATGAAATTTGGCATACACATAGGTGAGGGTACCGAGAAGGACATATGCTATATTTTACGCGGGCGAAGCCGCGGTTAACAGCTAGTATTTTATAATGTAAAGCTAAAGAGTTCGTTAGTTTTTTTTCCTTTATTTGGGTATACAAACAGTATCACACTAAGTATTAAATAACATTTTACATGAAAAAAAAATGAATAAACGTGAAACCAACAATTAAACCACAGGTTAAAAATTGAGTTATGTTGATAGAAAACATTATATAGAACTTAATTATATTATTCTTTGTGAGAGAATGAAACAAAAAAAAATTTAAATTTTTTTTGGTTGAGTAATCATATCTCCGAATGAAGAGAGATATGGCACTCTTCATTCGAAGATTAGTTTTTATCCTAGTTAGTCAACTTTTGGAAAATCATAAACGGCAGTTGAATGTATTATTTACCGTTTGTTTTAGTGAATTGATAAATTTTCGGCCTTTTGCAGTGAAATGATTCGACGAAGGCGAGGTGTCCGCTGATTGGTTGAATGACTCGCGTGCTTTGACCCCGTTCCCCGCTCCCCTTTTATTACGTATTTTATCATACGTGAACTTATAAGAACACAGGCAAAGCCACGGTAAACAGCAAGTTTGCTTAATGTAAAGCCTCGTATCCACAAGGCAACATTTGGCGCGCGTCATGTCGCTTAACATGTTGCTCTTTATTGTTGAGAGGCAACGCAAAACTTTGTGTAGCAACGTTGTCTGTCTATGCATAACCAGTCGTCGGCAACATGTCGCCAGAGGAACTAAGTAGTGTTTATTTCCTGTTTTATTTTTTATATTTTTGCTGAGCAGTGTCTCACAAACATTCATAGTTTATGTACAATTCACAACACACTACGGACATTGTTGCGCGTCACGTCTCCCCTCGACAACATCTGATGCTCAACTGCATGTTGCATTGCACGGAAACAAACAGCAAGCCGCAAGTCATGTTGCTTGTGGCGACCTCTACACTCGCCACAAATACAAAAATACAAATACAAATATTTTATTTGCTAAAATAGGGTCCAAATACAGATGTTACAAAACAAATAGAGCAAGCCTATTCAACTGCTGAAAACAGTATGCAAAATCTTATAAGTCATTTTCTAAATGTCACTACTAACACACATTCATTATTTACATATGTGCATTTTCGATTTTATAAAAACATATTTACTAATTATTTCGAAAGAAAATGACATTAAATAAATTAATAAACACATTTGTCACATAAAAATAATAATTAGGTAAATTTTCTAGTCCCGTGCCAGGTAGTCATTAATTGAGTAAAATATGTTGTCTAGTAAAAATTGATGTAAAGCTTTTTTAAATTTATTAAGTGGTAGCTGTTTTATATGATTGGGGATTTTATTATATAATCTAATGCACATACCATAACATTTTTTTTTAATCTTTCTTGTTTTGGGACTACATCTAGTACAAGCCTCGTAGGGTTTCTAACACACCTAGGAAATAAATCCCGCGCTTGCTTAAAAACATGTGGATTTTGCTTGACAAACATGCAGACCTCTTTATATATAAACACGGTACTGGTAAAATTCGTAGTTCTTTGAAATAAGGCCGGCAAGATTCATAAGGACCAATACCACATATGGCACGTAAGCATTTCTTTTGTGCTATAAATACTTTATTAGCATTTGTT
The DNA here is from genome assembly GCA_963082605.1 of Rhodophaea formosa. NCBI lineage: Eukaryota > Metazoa > Arthropoda > Insecta > Lepidoptera > Pyralidae > Rhodophaea > Rhodophaea formosa. The sequence goes on along the minus strand of OY720229.1, from coordinate 8,293,023 downwards.
CCATTTCCCCAAATTAATAAGCCATATCTGATTATTGATTCGACATAAGCGTAGTACGCAATAACATCTGTATGTCTATTGGCTGCTCTGGATAGTTTGTACATGGCATATGTAAAGCTGTTAATTTTTTTACAAACAACGTCAATTTGTTCCTTCCAATTGAAATTTGTATCTAAAATTATACCTAAAAATTTTGTACTATCTACCATCACTATTTTTTGGTTATTGTAAATTAAATTAAATTCATTATGTGGATAATTATTAAAATTAATAAAATTAGTTTTATTTAGATTAATTAATAAATTATTATCATCTAGCCATTTTATTATTAATCCTAAAGTGTCAATTACGTCAGTTGAATGTTGATCTATGGTCAAATTTTTATCTGAAGTTACAATAATCGAAATATCATCAGCAAACAATACAGTTTTATGTCTCACTACTTCAGGCAGGTCGTTGATATAGAGCAGAAACAACAAGGGACCCAAAACACTCCCCTGTGGAACTCCATATTTATTTTGTTTTAACTCAGATCTGCTTGTTTCTATTACATTTTTAGAATTTAGGTAAGTAATATCAACACATTGTACCCTGTCAATCAAATAAGATCTTAACCAATCTAAAGCTTGTCCTCTTATACCATTATGTTCTAATTTATTCAACAGCTGATCATGTGCGACGAAGTCAAAAGCTTTTGTCATGTCAAGACACATAACCGTTGTGTTTTTATCATTTAAATTGTGCAATACGTCATTTACCAGGTCAAACACCGCATGTGAAGTAGACTTTCTTTTTTGAAAACCATACTGCGCTTCTTTTATTATTTCAAAACGTTCTAAAAATGATGATAATTTTGCATGCATTACCTTCTCGAATATTTTTGTGAAAATTGAGTTTATTGTAATTTGTCTATAATTATTTAAATCAGTCTTTTCACCTTTTTTATACAGGGGTTTAACCACTGCAATCTTAAGTCTACTTGGAAAAATGCCTGATTGTAGAGATAGATTTATCAGATATGTTAAAACAGGACACAACTGATGCCTACATTCTTTTATAATTTTTGTACATATAGAGTCATAGCCTTCCGCTTGCGTATTTTTTAGTGCTAAGATAATTTTATTAATAAAATCCTCGTCAACAGGTGTCAAGAATATGGAGTTGCTAAGGCGATTTTTGCTATCTATATTTTTCTTTGCAAAATTACAATTATTTGTAATGTCAATAAAGTAATTGTTCATTAACGCAGCAATATCAGCGGGCTTTGTAACTTCAATACCATCTTTTATAATTTTTTCAATAAAATTATTTTTTGTATGCGTATTACCATTTTCCATTTTTATAATATTCCATGTTGCCTTACAAATATTTTTACTATTCAATATATATTTACTATTCATATTCTTTTTAGAGTGAAGTACACATTTTTTTAGTATCTTATTATATTTTATATATTTAATCCTATTAAAATTTGTTTTATTTTTATAATACCTGTAACGTAAAAATCTTTTTATTTTGCAACTCTTTTTGAGTCCTTTTGACATCCAATTTAACTTTAGATATGAATGTATTTTAGCTCTATTTTTTGGGAAACATAAGTTGTATAAGAGGCAAAATAACTCATAAAAATTATCAAAAGCAGAGTTTAAGTCACTGTTATTGAACACATCATGAAATGAAATACTCTGTACATACTTTTTGAACTTTTCTATGTTTTCTTTACTATAACATCTTTTAAACATGTACATGGTGTCAGGTAGTGTTCGTTTTTTATTTATCCAGAATTTAAAAATTTGTGCAGTGTCGTGATCTGATAACCAAAGTGGCATTACTGATCCAACTCCATTTACAACATTTCCTAAAATAAGATCAAGACATGCCTTATCTCTTGTAGGTTCGGTAATAAAGCACGTAAGATTGAACCGTTTAATTAAATCTTTTAATCTTGAGGAGCGTGTGTTATCATTTTCGAGAATATCTATATTAAGATCGCCTGTCACAATTATTTTCTTTTTGGGATATCTCACTAAATAATTATGAATTACCTGTTCTAATTTCTGCAAAAATAAGTCAATGTAGCAATTTTTCTTCGTAGGAATTCTATAGATACATATGAGTAGTGTATTATAATTTTCTAAATTTATTCCACAACACTCAAAATGATAATCCACAGATAAATCAGTAATTATACATAATGGTTTATATGATTTCCCCTTCTTGACTAATATACATGAACCACCTCGTTTAGAATTCCTTGAATAGGAAGCTGCTAGCTCATATTTATTTATGTTTACATATTTTTCGTAACCTTGTTTAACAAAAGTTTCCGTAAAGCATAAAATATCTGGGACAACCTGAGAAGAAATATCATCAAGAGTTAATTCTATCAGTTCCTTTTTACATAACAAACCTTGGATATTTTGATGTAAAATAGTAAAGTTAGTCAAAGACTTAGGTACGAAAAAGATTATCATTTTTATCCATATCCAAAGGCGACCCATTTTTCATCTGAGATTTCAATGGCTTATTGATAGAATTACTCAGTTTACAATTCATTAAATTGAAATAATAAGGGATGGTCCCCCTTTTTACTACTAATTTTTCAATACTTGAGCTCTCTTGCACGGGAACAGATCTATGCACCAATTTTCTAAGATTATTTGTCATCAAAAAAGTTTCTTGATATGTGTCATGATCTGTTCGGATTTAGACCGAAGCTAAGAGTTCTGATTAAATGAAAGTCACTGATAAACTGATAATACCGAGATATATTATGAGTAATTAACTATAAAATAACTTGATGCAAAATGATATATGAGTCGCGTGGCACTCTTGTCGGCCGTAGGTAGCGAACTGACAATTTTATTGTAATGAGGTGAAACAGTGCAAATGCTGACTTATCAAATACTGTACGGTGCTATGCTCGTACATGCTCCCGAGCGGCAGATGAGATTAAGCAAGCAATGATCTTAATCTAACAAGATGATTGATAATGTTTCCCTAAATCTAACGTTGTTAAATGAAGCATGATTCACAATATTTAGCTAGAATCACGTATCGTATGGACCGATCGTAGCACTGGTGATGTACTACGGTTCTGTTTTAACTCTCGCGCACTAGACTAATTTTTAAGAACACTGCGTTTCACTTCACTGCACTGAATACAGACGTCGTTGTAGCGGGCAGCCGGCTGTGGGCTTTCAGCCGTGGCTTCGGCTGCTCTCGAAGTTCCTGCTGCTTCTGATGTCCCTGATGCGACTGTTGAGTTTTCCAGTCGGTTTTCCTGACCTTGTCTGCTTCGATACATACGCTCCCACATAAAGATAAGAATGATTCCGACGACAAAAGCGAACAGTACATATATCGCAGCGTAGTGGTGCACATCATGGTAAGATATGTGCTCGACTAAGGGTTCACTTTCTTTTATTTGTCTCAACTTGTTTTGGATGTCTGATAGTTGTTTCCTGTTCTCCTGAGATTCGATACTAGAGTCATTTAAATGATAGTTTTCTGGTATGGTTAAGTTAATGACGCTGTTCATGGGAGAAATGTCAGGTAAAATAATATCTGGACTAATGTTAAGTTTACTACTCTCGTGTTTATGAGTATACACTACAAAATCAGCTGTTTTGATGGCACAGTTTTGTCCGACTGATAATATACCGGCGCGCGTCAGCTGGGCCGTAGTAATCTGATCTTCGCATAGTAGCTTCAAGTAACACACTTCACAACAATAATAAAAGTAATTGTTAATTGTATTTAACTCCGACCACACATTATAACAAGATTCCTTGCTGGTTTCACAAACTTTTGAACCGGCTTTTTTCTTGCAAAGGCTCTGATCATTCTTCATCTCGAAAATAGGTCTCTTGTTATGACACAAAAATAAATGAGGTTGTTTGATGCAGGATTCCAGGTCTTGTTCTGACAGCGGAATAAAGGTATCGTGCTGTAAATTGATAGCAACGTACTCTTGAATAGGTACGAGGTGGATGACCTTGTCGTCGACTTGATGAGGTAGAGGGATGATTTTTGATATCTCGTAAGTGTCACGTCCTATTAACGGTATTTTAATTTCTATTATGAGGTATTTTTGCGACATTTTTGCATGAACTTGAAGACAGTTGTAGATGGACGATAAATCATCAGTGTTGATTGGCGATAATAAGTCTTTGGGAAGTTGACCAGAAATTATGTTTAACTCGTGTTTCAGTTGTTCAGGCGATAAAAAATGAAGACTGAATTTTCCATGACTAATATTGGTTACCGTGCTGAATAACAAGTCCTGAACATTTTTTAAGGAATATAAAATATTGTTTGTGATCATTGCTGATGTAATAAATTCAGTGGTGAGAGATAACTCTGATTTTATTTCCGCTAATTTATATTGAATGTCATTCAATTTTTTGTTTACCACCTTATGATGTATGTTCATGATGTTTTCCATGTTCTTGAGGGCATTAAACTCTGCTTCAACGATTGAGGTTTGGTTTTTCCACAGAGATGCTAGGTGTTTTTCGTTGTCCTTGATCATTTCTATGTCTGTCTCATATTTCTCCGCAAAGCGCTCGTCAAGGACGCCGAAGAGGGAGTTCGCGATGTAACCGACACCATCGATAAGGCCGCGACGCCGTCTCGTGTGATCAGATGTGTCTTGATGACTCATGATAGCGTCGATGTCTCTGTACAGGTGTAATTCATTCGCTCCGTGCTTAAGTTGTAATATGATTCCTGAGCAATGTACTTGTTCCTTTATCTTGGTGTTTAATGTTTCCAGGTAGTGAATATATTTATTAAGTGTTACAATGCCTTCTTGATAAGGCTGTGTGTCGTAGTAGACAACTAGGCGCCAGTCATCTCGTATTACGTTCATGTCTGAGATACGATCGAAATAAAATCCCGTTTTATTTTGAAGACTTGAAATGTTGTAAGAGGCCTTTGAAGGTGAAATAAATGCAATAAAAAATAGGAGTAATGATAATGATAGGGACGAAAGACAGTGTTTCTTTTTTCTAACGGCTGGTTGGTGAGATGGTTCCGAGATATTTTGATTACTTGATTCGTCTTGGTTGTTGTCATCTTCTAAATAGCTATGATCGACCGGCAAAATCGACAATTTTACGACAGGTCTCTTCATCAAACCGTTTTTTGTTTTGACTGTCACTACTCTAACTAAGCCATCGCTACCCGGATGTAGATCGACTACTCTTCCCAAGGCCCACTTGCCGGGCGGAAGATTGTCTTCCCTTATGACTACTATGTCGTTTATTTGCATGTTTCTTTGTGGTTTACGCCACTTGCTTCTGGCTGCTAGTTGAGTTAAGTATTCATTGCGCCATCGGTTCCAAATACTTGTAAATATTTTTTGTGTTAGATGCCACCTTGTCCTTAAGTCCTTTTCAGTTTCGTAAATGGTAAGTATGGGTCCGCTAGCTAAAAAGTGAGATGGAGTTAGGTAATTTAGATTGTCCGGGTCTTCAGTAAGTGGGCAGAGTGGCCGTGAGTTGAGGCATGCTTCGAGTTGGGCCAGTAAAGTGCTGTATTCCTCAAAGGTAAGATGTTGCTCACCGACAACACGTTTCAGATGATATTTTAGGCTTTTCACTGCCGATTCCCAAAGACCTCCAGCTGACGGGAATTTTGGTGAATTGAAATGCCAATTCACACCCATTTCTGTAATTTCTGCCATAAATTGATCGTTGAAAGTGTTTAGAATCTCTTCATACTCTTGCTGCAATATCCTGTTAGTGCCTATGAAGTTGGTACCTTGATCGCTGTACATGTGTTTTGGTGTGCCTCTCCTAGCGGACATTCGGCGTAGCGCTGCTAAGAAGGCTGAGGATGTGAGGTCGGACACCAGTTCTAGGTGTATGGCTTTGGTGGCCATACATATAAATACTGAAACATATCCCTTTGTAGTTTTGATGCCGCGGCCCTTGTTAGCTTTTATGAAAATATACCCGGTGAAATCGACACCACATTTACTGAATGGACGAGAAGGGTTTGCCCTAGCCGGGTGCAAGTCGGCCATCATCTGATGCTGCTGGATAGGGTCTGCTCTTTTACATTTAACACATAAACGTAACCGCTTCTTCGTGGCCCTGATGCCACCAAGTAGCCAATATTTTTTCCTAATGAATGACGTAGTTAGCCTTGCTCCTCCATGGTAAGTGAGTTCGTGCGCTTGATCAATGATGAGTTCAGCTAGTCTACTTTTGCTTGATAATATTATAGGATGCTTCATGTCTTCATCTATGTTGGCATGTTTCAATCTTCCTCCGACACGCAATATTCCTGCTGAATCTAATATTGGTGCTAAACTGATAATCTTGCTTTTGCTGTGTACTTGTAATCCTTGCTGTAAATAGCTAATTTCCTCTTTAAAATCTTTTTCCTGCTCTTCCCTGATAATAATTTCCTTTGCTTGCTTTATTTCTTGTATTGATAGAAAGCCTTGTTTATTTTCTCGCTTGATAAATCGCCGTACCCATGCTAGTACTCGAATAACTTTGTTAAGTGAACTAAACTTGTTCAATAAATAATCTATCATTTCTTGCTTACATGATGATTGCGCGATATTAACTTGAATATTTTTCTTGATTTCCAGACTCGTCGTGAACTGAAGCTGGTCTTCATTGTCTTGTGGCTTGTACGTTGGTAACCATGTGGGGCCCTGCCACCACATAGTATGCGCGTTTAGTTGAGTAGCCGTCATGCCGCGGCTAGCTCCATCCGCAGGATTATCTTTTGATTTAATATAACGCCAGCAATCAGGAGGCATAACCGACGTTATTTTTTGTACACGATTAGCGACAAATTGTTTCCATTTACTGGTATCTCCCTTGATCCAGGCTAAAACGACCATGCTGTCGATCCAGCCGAAAATCTTGATAGGATAATTATTTAGGCATTGCATGATTTTAGCCATTAATTTTGATAAAAGAAGAGCTCCGTTTAACTCTAATCTCGGCATTGATTTTGTTTGAATAATTGGGACTAATTTCGATTTACCGGCTACTAATACCACGGAAGAAGTCCCACCTCTCTTGATAATCTTGCAATAAACGACGCAAGCATAGGCTTTCGTGCTTGCATCGCAGAACCCATGTAGTTCTACTTCACTGTTTTCTTCTGTTTGTAGCCATCTTGGTACTTGGCATTTATTTATATTTTTGAGATCTTCTCTGATTTTACACCATTCTTCCCAAATTTCTGCTGGTACCTGGTCATCCCACTGCATATTTTCTTTCCATATATTTTGAAATAAAATCTTTAACTTTGTGGTGACGGGTGTTAACCATCCTAGCGGGTCATACAATTTGGAAATGTCGGAAAGAAGGGTTCGCTTGGTTTTTTTTGTTGATGAAGGCTGTAATATGATATCTGATTGAAAGGTAAATTTATCTTCACTAGGATTCCATCGAAGGCCTAGTGTTTTTGTAGAGTCCAGTTGTCTGAAGTCAAAATTTTCTTGATTAAGATGATCATCTAATAATATTTTTATTAATACAATACAATACATAATTAAAATAATTACACTATTTACATATTTACATAAAAAAAAAAGAAACCGAAAACACAATAAATTTAGAATAATTCCTGCCCGTTTGGCATGGTGGCAAGAACACTAGCTGCGTTCCCCCGTTGGATAGCTATGCTAATCCGTTGGGCGAAAAAGCAGCCAGCCCTCTTATCACCGGAAGCTGATATAAGTCGTGGAGTAATCTCTTTAAAAAAGCCCCTTGCGCTAGGGCCCCATGGTCCCAACGTTTCTACGCCAAACGGCACAAATATATAATCCTCAGCTAAGGTTGCATACTTGCGCCGTTTGGCAATCTCAGCGCCTTCAGCAGCTGACCCGGCTCTCGTGACTGATCCCCTGAGATGAGAAGGCGCTAGTGTGTCGACGCAAGTAGCGTCCCACACCAGAGCCCTACCACGTTCCCATGGGATCAGCGTCATACCATCAGGCCTCTTGCCATCATCACGCGCCACACCTCGAGGTTCGAGGGTACAAGGTACATTGATGGTGGCAAGGGCCCTTCTGATTATGTCGTTCAGAGAGCCATGGCGTGGGATTCTGCCTGCGCTGAGATGACAGCACAGACCGTGGAGCCCAAATTTATCAACTTCAATGCCGCACGGGCAGGTGTGGGGCGTGCACACGGGAGCTCCTAGACGGAGTCCAATAACTGTACGAAAGCTATTATTATCCAGTAGTGTTCCGATGGCGTAAGATGGAATAGTGTGAAGCCAATGGCTGGACTCCTTCGAGGATACAGCTTGAAGCCGAGCGCGGTTAATATCACTATTTATAAATTTTTGTGCCAAATCTGAAGCAGTTCTCTGTACCAAAGGAGCGTCCCAGAGTTTTTGTTGTTGTGTTTCCACTGGGAAGCTGTCTTCGGGGCAAAGAGCTAACCAAGTTTCCTTTGCCTCTGCTAACAGGTCAATAGCGAGGTCATCGTCTTTAAGAATTTTTTTGCATAAGGCTGTGACACTGTGAACAGAGGAAAGGAAAGCGGGGAGAGCAATACTAGAAATTTTTCTTATACCGATGCCACCATTTTTAATTGGTAAGGTTAGCTGTAACCAGGAATTTTCGTCGAATCTTAAATTTAGAATACTCTCTAAGGTTGAATGTAGGCAGTCATCTAATTTTTTAATAAGTTCCAAATGTTTCCAGATTGGGCTTGCGCGAAGGATATAGGTAAATTTGGGAACAAAAAGACAATATTTTAAAATAGTGTATGCAATGTGTGAATTTAAAATACCTAATCTGGAAATTGTAAAGTTAAAATGTTCTAATTTTTTTTCCAAAAGGGGAGACACGCTGTCCTCTAATAACGGGGCGCCTAGAAGAAACAAAGAATCTTTAGACATAACTTTTATATCCCCAGAAATTTTGAAAAAGGAATCTAATATGTCCATTCGAATAGTTTCCGAGACGTTTTCAGGGATGTAAATTTCACATTTTTTGAAATTAAGGTCAAGGCCAATTTTTTTGAATTTTTCAATTATTGTCAAGAAATCTTTGTATACAGATTCTTTGCTTCCCAGCAGCGTCCCATCATCTAAGAACCAGGTGTTCAATTTAGAATTTAGGGATGAGATGATTGGATGGATACCTAGACTGAATAGCGCCGGCCCCAGGGGATCACCTTGTTGCACTCCTGTAGATGATAAAATGGTGTTGTTTTCGTAAAGCAGTTTAGTAGGGGATGAATAACATTGATGAACATAAGTAAAAAGTTCTGGAATATGAGTATTAACTTCTTGCAACAAGGCGGTCCTATCAATGGAATTAAAAGCATTTTTAACATCTACTTTGAGCAGTACCTCCGCACGATTATTTTTTAGAAAAGTGCGCACGGAGTGTACTGCTGCTTCACAGCCACCTTTGCTTCCGAAACCTAGTTGAATAGGCTGTAGTTTATTTCTCAAAGTTGAGGCTATGTGCCTGCAAGCCAGTTTTGAAGTCAGGCGGCGCAAAGTACAGCCAATGGCAATAGGTCGCACTCCGCCGTCCTTCTTCTTGAAAGCACATAGTCTCGCACCAAACATAAATTCAGTGAAACTATCTAAAATTTTCCCAGAAAGTAAAAATGAACAAAATTTCGTGATTTCCCCTAGCAGCTCCCTTCCAGCGTCACCTGCAGACACACTAACCAGATCTTTTAGATGCTGGGGAGCAAGCCCGTCTATGCCACCAGAAGAGCCACTAGGGAAAGATAGTATAGCCGAAAGAGTATCTTCGTTCTTAATTTCGAATAAATTTGGAGTGTTATGTCTTGTTATGGAAGAAAAGGCAACTGTGTTGGATGTAGGATGTTTTTCTCGAAGGCAGTCCAGGGTTTCCTTAGTGGGAGGGGCGAGAGTATCATCAGAGAAGAGAATACGAGCTGCGTTTCTCAAATCTCCATCCATGACCTTATTTTCAACCACTTTTTTTATATCGGATGAGCGTTTAAATGTGGGTAAGGAATGAGATGGCATGGGAATGGCTACTGGATTCGAGGCATTGAATTTTAGGGCCTTAATTTTATTTAATTAATTTTAGTTAATAGATGATCATCTATTAACTCTGGTAAGTTGGACTTCCACTTTCTCAAGTTGAATCCCCCCGCTTTCAGGAGACTTGTCAATTCTTGTTTTAATCGTTTAGCCGCGATTTTTGAATGGGCTCCATATAATAAATCATCCATGAAAAATGAAGTTTCTAAAATCTCAGGAGCTAAACTTTCTTGATAGTTGACCTTTTCATCGTGAGCTAAACGTCGGAGGGTCATCATGGCGAGATAGGGTGCCGCTTTCGTTCCATAAATGACTGTAGTTAATTTATACTCCTTTAATTCTTCTTTTTCATGTTCTCTCCACACTAGTTTTTGTAAATTTTGATCACTTGGATGTAACCAAATCATACGAAACATTTTTTCCAAATCTGCGGTCCATCCGTATTTAAATTGGCGCCACTTGATTATAAGATTCTGAAGGTCTTGCTGCAGGTTCGGACCTCTACACATGACCTCATTGAGGCTGTAACCGCTCGATGTTTTAGAAGATGCATTTAAAACTACACGTAATTGCGTAGTTGTGGATTCACGTGTTACGCCAAAGTGTGGTAAATAACATTCCGGGTTCAAGTTACCGTCGCTCGCTGCGGGTGTCATATGGCCGAGCGACAGATACTCGTTCATGAAGTTTTTATAATTTAATGCATAATTTTTATCCTTGTTTAATTTCCGTTCAAGATGATAAAATTGAGCAATGGCTTTATTTTTAGAATTTCCTAATTTTTCCTTGTAGTCCGGTTTTAATGGCAGTCTAACTTCGTATTTACCGTCTTCCCGTCTTGTAGTGGTGGACTGGTAAAAGTCTAAACAAGCTTGATCTTCTGATGATATATTTGATTGCTCTGAGATGTCTTCTATCTCCCAAAAACGGCTAATGTCTTCTAAATTACTGATCACGACATTACATTGATAGATTTTCGTATTTCCGCTCAAAATCCAGCCTAACTGGGTTTGTTGAGCAGTAGGCAATGTTGGATTTGATCTACATAAACCATCCATAAGAATTGTTGAATATATATCAGCGCCTAATAAAATATCTACAGGTCTGCTAACATGAAAGTCGGGATCGGCTAACTTAACGTTTTGTAAATATGACCAATTGGGTTTAGGGAATGTGTGACTTGGTAAGTGCTTGATTAGGTTTTTCATGACAAGAACGTCGGTGTCAAATGAGAAGTCGTTGACTGTAGATTTGCAGCTTATGGATATGAAACCATTGCAGCTAGTTTCGTTTTCTCCTATGCCTACTATGAGTCCTTTACATCTCTGACGTGGTAACTTGAGAAGTTGCGCTGCATGTTCGGAGATTAGGGACATTTGAGAGCCCTGATCAAGGAGAGCTCTCATCTTGATAAACGTGCCGTTAACGTCTTGGACCAAGATGACTGCTGTTGCCAACAATATCTCCGAAGGGTCGTTCTCTAGGGTCACATGTGTGTTGCTTTGTACAGTCGGCGTGCTCGTGGTGGCGGCGCTTGAAGTAGGTCGCATGTCCGGTGTTATATTACGTGACGTAAATGGCTCGTGCAATAAGGTGTTATGTTCTTTATTGCAATCTTTACACCTATTACTTGAAAGGCATGTTTTTCCATTATGATTGTTCAAACAATTACTGCAAAGGTTTAGTTTTGATGCTGTTTTTCTTCTTAAATAAGGAGGCATTCCCAGGAATTTCGGACAAAAGTAGATACCATGTTTACAGTTGTTACAAACTGGACAATTAAATTTATTGTATGAATTATTTTTAGTGTTAGAGTAACTTTTATAAGACATATTTTTTGTAGTTTGTATAGATAGCGAATTTTTATTAAAATTTGATTTTTGTTGATTATTTTGATATTTAAATGATTGACTGCTCTGGTTCGAATTATTTTGATAGTATTTTGATTGATTGTTATCTTGTTTTCTTCTTGAAGATTCCAACGTAGTAAATTTCGTTTCCAAAAAGTCCAAAAAATCTTTTAGTGTGGGTAATTCTCGTGGGTTTGGTACAAATTCCATGTAATCATTGTAGGTTTCGCTGCTTAATTTTTGTGCTAAAATATGAACTAATAATGGGTCCCATGTCTTGATATCTACCCCTAAATTCTTGATAGCGTTCAGACATTCTAGTGTTGTATCATGGATGCGCTTGATATGATTCAATGACTGTTGTTGAGCTACGGGGATGTTCATTAAGATGTTGATATGCGAGTTGAAGATGCGATTAAGGTTATTGTAGCGATGATTTAATATGTCCCAACAAACGGAATAATTGTCGGAACTAATCTGAAGGTGTTGGATCAGCCTCTCGGCCTCACCCTTAACTTTACCTTTTAAATATTGCATCTTGCGCGCATTAGGGATGGCGGGATTGTTGTGGATCGCCTCGGTAAATAGGTCCTTGAAAGAGACCCACTGATTATATTGTCCCCTAAATTCTGGAATGTCCAGTTTTGGGGTGGAATTTTCTCTATGAGCTACTGACCACAACTTATTGTTTATGTCCCTCTTCAATTGGTTGTAAATTTCCTCATGTCTTGTAAATGAAACTTCATATGCTGGGTTATCTTCATTCAACTCGGCGTCGATGTCCCAGTGCAGGGAGTCGATCGCGGACCACCTTGACTGCAGTATCTTTAAGGTATCTTCAAATTCCCATTTTTCTTGAATCCTATCCAGGTTGATGTTACTGACTGTTCGCATGAAGGCTTTGAAGTTCACCGATTGTTTCCTTAACATCTCGTCGAGTTTGCTGCTGGAGCCTCGATCGGAAAACGTCTTGATTATTTGTTGGGGTTCTGGTTCTGAAGTTTCATTGCTTGGAACGTGAAGGTGGGCTGGCTGTGGTGGTTGATCTACTGATCTTGTTGCTTGGGGTTGATCCTTGGTGCTTGTAGGTTGTTTAATTCCTGATAAATCTTGATATTCTTGCTCGAAAGTATTCTTCAGAGACTTGTAGTAATTTTTTGCGATATTGTAGCGATTTTCGGTGAAGTAAGGATGACTCCTGCTTTCTTCCGTAGAAATTCGATCACGGTTATATTCATATTCCTCCCAGTATTTTTCCAAGGTCTCTAAGCGTCTTTTAAAATAATCTAATGTTTTTCTATCTCTACTATCTTTCTTGTAGTTAGTATATAACTTAACCATACTATCATAAATGACATCCTGAGATTCAAATAGGTTAGACATCGTAATAAATGAATTAATAAAGTTGAAAGTGAACAAAAAGGAAAGATCTTACTTGATCTAGTCTTGATCTGCTGATGATTGCCTGTGCACCTTGTTGGCACGGGCTTGATGAGCTGATGGTGTCTCGCGCGCCTGATAGCACGAGTCAAAGCTGCTAGGTCAGTACCTGCGTGTCCTGGTAACACAAGTACTGACAGAAATGATGCGCTGATGATGTCCTGTGCGACCTGATAGCACAAGACGGTCTTGGTGGAGGTACTCGTGTGTCTTGATAACACAAGTACTGCTGCAGATTGCACGTGAACTTGTTTTCACACACAAACACCTGAAACACTTGATATTCGATATGGACTGGTAATGTCCACAACGTGGTTGCACAGACGAAACACGTGGCGCTATTTCACGAAAAAAAAACGCGTCAAGGTCCCGCCTGGAGCTCGAAGGACCAATGTTCGGATTTAGACCGAAGCTAAGAGTTCTGATTAAATGAAAGTCACTGATAAACTGATAATACCGAGATATATTATGAGTAATTAACTATAAAATAACTTGATGCAAAATGATATATGAGTCGCGTGGCACTCTTGTCGGCCGTAGGTAGCGAACTGACAATTTTATTGTAATGAGGTGAAACAGTGCAAATGCTGACTTATCAAATACTGTACGGTGCTATGCTCGTACATGATCAATTAATACATTAATTTTATTACATACGCGAGATACATATGCAAAATTATAAGTATAAGAAATAGGCAAATCTAGTATTATACAATTTATAAAGTGTCTTGTCCATATTTTAATATTTTCATTTAAATATATTTCATTAAAAAATCGATTATACTGTGGAGGAGCTATATATACCTTATATTTACTGAATTTATTCAATATTATACATATATTTGAATGCAATTTTAGAATGTCAGTATCGTGACATCCGAATCCTAAAATAATAGCATCGTTGTCAGATATATTTTTAAGTATAGCGTCACATTTCTCCAATATTTCTGAGCTCGTTGCATCTGGAATAATCAATGACGATGGTTGATATATGTCGTTCCATTTTCCTGTTCTTGTCTTTATCAGATTAGCAGATAGACCCCGCAAAGATTCATCACCCAATATGTGCAATGTATATTTTTGATCGTCATTTTTGTTTAAAGCGACACCTATTGGCAGCCTTATGTCACTATTAGCAACCGAAGAAGTCTTATTTAACTGCTCATAGCACGTCGTAGTCAAATGCTTTTCTGAATTTATTTGAGGCTTTTTGAGTATCAAATCTGAATTTATTTTTGGCGTTGACATTTTAATTTCATTTTTTTTGTCCTTCACGCTAGGAAATCCATTGTTTTCTGATATTAAAATAAGGCTTTTTCCTTGCTTTTGAAGACACAAGAACTAACACGAAGCAACTGTGAATATGGCGAGACACCAAATAAACTACAAGACTTCTCACAAGATGGCGCTACACATTACACAATCCTGAAACGCGCAAACAATCTTTCTTCGATTTGCGACATAACTAAGACCTCCGACAGAACTCAGTCGAAGCCCATACGGCAAAACATGAGAGTTGCTGCTCTCTAAAAGCTTTGCCATTGTTTCTCAGTTCGGCCCTTCAGGTCATGCATGCAAATCGCGGCCCATCAGGCATATGAGAGTTTGCTGTCTCTCCAAGCTTGCTTGCTTTGCTGTCTGCCCAAAGCCGAGGTTCGTCCCTCCTGGGAACCCTTTGGTGAAGATTGCCTTACAGGTTGAGGGCACTCTCCCCTCACCTCAAAAAGTCCGGTGAAGTAGCGAAAGCTCATTTGGAGCTAGCTACTTAATCCATTCAAAAAAAAAAAAAACTCATTCGGAGCCGTACGGTTCCCTGGGCGCACACCTTGCTTTGGAAGATCTTCTCTTTGTGGCGGTCGAGCATACCACCTCGCTCCCGCTACATGCTCACCAGCCGGCAACGTCGCGCGCTGTTGTGCAACGTTGCTCAACAGAGCGTCACGTGTTGCGCGCCGAATGTTGCCTAATGGATACGAGGCTTAAGAGCGTATACTAGCAGTATTTTTTCAATGTGGTTTCCATACAAATGTATTTCTCTATTTTCTCGCTGAAAACTGATTCTAGAGCCACAATTCTTTTTTCATTAAATCTAGTACTAAAATAGAAATGCCCCTATTTTTTATTTTTTCCAAAAAAAACTGTTTTCGTACAATTTTTTTTTCTTTTAAACAGGTTTTTAGAAAACAATAAAACATAGGGACATACCTATTTTAGTAATTGATTGTTTGTAAAAAGAATTGTGCCTCTAGAAGCAGTTTTCAGCGAGAAAATAGAGAAATACATTTGTATGGAAAACGCACTGCTAGTATACCCTCTTAAATATAGATTGGTTCATGTTAGGTAATTTAACACACCATTTGTTGATTGTTAGCTTACTCATTTGCTTGTTTTACAATTAGCGTGTTTGTATTACTTAGCAATTTACATCAGATGTTATATTGGTGTTTTGTTTTACGCTAATTAGTGTATTTCCGTTTTCAGTTAAAATGTTACGTATGTTTCCGGGATATACATACACACATCCCCTATACATTGGAGTCCTATGTATAGGGGATTGGACGGGTCGTCCAATGTATAGTGTCTTCTTTCAAATTTATTAAAAACTAGCGTTAGCCCGCGGCTACGCTCGCGTTAGTGTCGATCCCTCGGGAACCGTACTTTTCTCCAGGATGAAAGGTAGCCTATGTCCTTCTCCGTACTCCAGATAACGTCATCATCATCAGGTCCTATTTACTCTCCACTGCTGGAGCACAACCCTCTCTGTACTGCCTAGAGCCAATACTAGGTATATATTACTTAGCTTGAGCAGTCAGAGGATTTGGTCTACACTCTCCACGCTGGCCAGACGGGTTGGAGAGATCTCTTTGATGTTTAAAGCTTTGCTTAGCTTGAGTTTCCTAAGTCGCCTTCTACGACATCCACGGGAAGACTTGGAGTGGTCCTATTCTACTCTGCCGGGAACCACACGGCTTACCGGGAACCACACGGCTTCCAAACGTGTATGCATATTATTATAATGGGTTGCTAGCTGCATCGCCTATTGATGTGAATTCTTAGATTTTCATCCAATCCCCTGACCGGCTTTTACGGTCTGCGCGGAAAGATAAGCAACTGGTATATTCTGTTTTTCGTTTTCTCCCAAACCAGCACGGAAGCGCACACTTCTACTTCTTCACTACTTCTTTACATCTTCTACTTCACTTTTTCATTCTACACCCACAGAACACGCACAGACGGGCCAAGTAAAACTTCATTAAACCTTGTTAAACTATAATAATAATAATAAATCTTTATTCAAATAAGATTTATTATCATTATTATAGTTTAACAAGGGTTTAGGTGTTAAACTATCTTAGACGGTTGATCTTTTATTGCACATTTAAATAAATATCATCATCATCGGTCTTTTTCAGTCTCCCCTGCAGAAGCATGACCCTCTCTGTACTACCAGAGCCATATATTTGCCAGGGCAGGTAGAGGATTTGGCCTACTCTTTCCACGCTGGGTTGGAGAGGTTTCTTTGATGTGTATAAGCTTTTTTTTAGCTTGTGTGGAGAACGAGGAGTCACCTTCTATATCCACGGGAAGACTTGGAGAAGTCTTCTTCTACTCTGCCGGGAAACACACGGCATGCAAAAGAAAATATCTTAAACTAATAAAAACTAAAGTACAAGTCATTGTATCGTTAAACAAGGTACTTATCATCAATACTAAGTAAGTTAAAGGATCAGTCGATCAACCCTAATAAATTAAACAATAATATACGAGGGCTTAAAAATATTCCATCTGGCAATATTCAAAGGATAAGCTGATTCGAAAATAGAATGATAAGCAAAACTTATTCAATTAAGGAACGTGCGGAGGCAATGGGCTGGCCGCATTAAAAAAATAAAAATAAATCAGTAGTCCATATTTGTACGTGCGCGCGCAAACGGGACAAAGATTAAAAAGTTAGTCAAAAGCAACGTATGATTCAATATTTTTGTTACAATTTGCATGCAATTGCAACTTAACCGCTTTGGAATAAGAGCGATTTTCAAGTTTTCGAACTGTAATGCAAGTTTGTTTTCACTCAATGGGACTGTGATAAATTAGTTTTCGTAAATGGTAAACGGGCGGGAAATTTGAATTGCGAATCGTTCGTTTCAATATCCAATGGCATTCCGGAGGTGATATTTTTTAAATTGTGTATGCTAACCTGTTGTCCGTAGATAAATTCCAAAGAACAAAACATTCTAAGGTCGGAGAGGTCTGATTGCGAGTATTTATGTAAGTTAAAAATGGCCAGTTGGATATATACAGTTGAGATGTGATCGGAGCGTTTTCATTAAAAATACTGTAACTAGAATCGTTTAAATTAAATGAATAGTCTTTATTAAAATTTTGGAGCTTTTTTTTTCTGAACGTTATCTATTCCTTCTTATTGTTTCTTTTTATATATTTAAAATCGGAAAAACTACTAGAGTTTTTGAAAGCCACGGCTGAGAAGAATACGCTAAAAGAAACGCAGTTCATTACTGGCTTAATTTATACAAGTCATTTCAAGTATAGTTTTACGTTTAAAAATCTATGCAAGAGATTAGACCACCATCAAACTTAAGATAAATAGAATGACCAGTCGAGATCTAATTATACATCTGCAGGAACGACTGACGTCTTATTGGTTACAATTAACACCAATTACCGTCTATTACGAGCCAATCAGCAGCTCTTATGTGATTACGATGCTTGCAATTAGCGTGTTAGGGAGGCAACCTTATCGATATGTCGATGGATATATTTGTCGATAAATGTTTGTCGATCTTTAAGACCGTATGACTGTGATGTTATTACTACGGTTTGTTTGTCGTGTGAGCAAGTTGCCAACACTGGTATCAGATTTTTCTAGCTGCCTAACGGCATCTGACATAGCTTTTTATTACTACTGTGGCTGTATTAGGATACTCGTATCATCGATAGTATTTAATTTTTCATCCATTTTTTTGACAGAAACACAAAGCGATAGGCAGGCTCACACATTTTGAGTACGCTATCTATCGGCTGGCTCTTTGTATTGGCAAACGAATGATTTAGCTTTCTTTTAAAGTATTTTTCTCAAGTCTCTTTTAAGTCCTATGGTTCCGATCATTCGTCGTTTACGAACGAACGTCTGACATTTCATTTTTATTGCTTACAATTCACACATCAGCATTTATTACGAGCCTATTAACTGCGCCTAAAGAAGAGTTATTTTTAAAGGATTTTTACCGAAACGAATTTATTGTTGGATTTTACCAACCATTAAATCACTGTAATTCCAAATATCGATAAATCTTAACTATTGACCGACTAGCCACATCACTAGCCGTCTAATTGCGCGTCTTCCGTGAGAATGTTCGGTTTATTGAGTATGTTATGATTTTATAACAAGCACTTAATACTAATTCGTTTAGATAGACCATAGATATAAAAATTCTACGATGTCTCATCCGGAGGCATGCGCTCAGGCAAACGCGCTGCAAGCTAAATTTTAAGCAGCCACCGTTAGATGGCGGTATATCCACTACTAGTCAACTAGACTAATTAGGATGTTTAAGCGTAAAAAGGGTAGTACCCATTATGAAAACACGGCTTTACTAACGTTTTATTACGTCGGATCTGCCGACTAGTTTCGGTCTGTTACGAAGACCATCATCGGGGCGAGTGTAATCATCATCATCATCAGGTCTTTCTAGTCTCCACTGCAGGAGCACGACCCTCTCTGTCCTACCAGAGCCATATACTAGCCTGAGTAGTCAGAGGATTTGGCCTACACTCTCCACGCTGGCCAGACGGTCCCTTTGATGTCAATAAGCTTTGTTTAGCTTGTGTTTCCTTAGTCGCCTTTTACGACATCCACGGGATGACTTGGAGTGGTCCTGTTCTACTCTGCCGGGAACCACACGGCGCGGCGAGTGTAATAAAACGTGAGGAAAGCCGTGTTTTCAGAATGAATTTATCTCGCGTAAGTTTTAATATTATTAGGGTAGTACCCATTTATTTGGAAGAAATGAAGTTCTGATAATCAAAAATGCTTTTTTTAGTAAGTTGTTATAATGAATATCTATTAAATATAGTACGTAGCGCCATCTATGTGTAGTTAGAGTACAACTCCCGTTTGTATGAAAATTAGTTGACACGTCAAAGATGATACCATCATGGTTAGACGGAGAGAACTTAAACTTTAACGTCTTATTATAAAACAAGAACTTACTTTAGTACCAGGTTTTAAACATTCTTTCTTCCTTTTTTAGGGTTCCGCACAAAAATTGTAAAACGGAACCCTTATAGGATCACTCGTGCGTCTGCGACAGACGGACGGACGGACAGACCGTCCGAAAAAAGACAGAAAAAGAATAAGAATTATATCACTTGAAAATAAAGTGGGGGAAACTCACTATAATAAGTTCATCTAGGGAAATAGTTCACTAAAACACCACTAGATAGCGCTATAGTCAATTGAATAAAAAATTTTTGCACATTGTGTGTGTGTTCACGAAGCATATTGTACGGAACCCTCATTGCGCGAGTTTGACTCACACTTGGCCGGTTTTATTTTTAAATTACTGGCTTCCGACGAGATTTCAGTGATTCTGCCAATGTCCAGTATAATGAGATACTAAGTATCGGTGTTGTACGGTATGTGGCATCAAAGATGGCGTAAGTTCTTTGGTAGCCTCGTGGGAGCTTCTGATGACAAATCTATACGAGTCCATTTAACAGTCTACTTTAACTATTTCACAAATTGTTCTCGAGCACAAGCATTTATAACACCAATTTCATATTATAAAGTCCACTGGCTATATCGTATAAGGCAAACGACAACTGTACCCCTTGAGTTCCCATCAAAAACCATTATCCAACCAAAATTAAATTGATTTCTTTTTCATAAATTATTTCATATTAATAAATTAAATTAGCATTTTTTGATTGTTATTATTTAATACTAATAAATTAAATTCAAATTGTTTTACATAAATTATTCCATATTAATAAATTAAATAGAAATACCAAAACGAATATGACAATTACATTAACTTAACGTCAAAGTACTAATAGTGTTCACTGTGTTCACTTATTTTGGTCGGATGATGGTTTAAACCAGGTACTAAAGATAGTCTTCGTTTTTAACCGACTTCAAAAAAGGAGTAGGTTCTCAATTCGTCTGTATGTTTGTTACGCGATTACTCAGTCAGTTATGGATCGATTTTAGTGATTCTTTTTTTGTTCGATGGTAATGCTCCACAGGTGGTCCAATAAAACTTTTGTCGTGACTATTGACATGATTACTGACGCCCATTCCCTCGATCGGCTTATACGATCTGCGCGGGAAGAGAAACAGCTGGTACATCCTACGATTTTTCTTTTCTCCCATATCAGGGTGGAAGTTATTTTAATAAACGTTCTTGAAATCTAGGAACAAGACCACCATATTATAGAAACACTGTTTTATTCACGTTTTGTTTTCGTCGGATTTGCCGACTAGTTTCGGCGTGTTACGAAGACCATCTCGGGGGCAAGTGTAGGGATACCTAGCGACGCGACGGTTACGCAGATTCGGAACCGACCACTGCAAAGAAGAAACGCCGAAAGAATTATTTTTTTATGTCATAGGACGGCAAACGAGCAAGCGGGTCACCTGATGGTAAGTGATCGCCGCTGCCCATGAACAACTGCAACACCAGGGGTGTCACAGGAGCGTTGCCGGCCTTTTATTTTTCCCTTCCCAGAGGGGAGAGGGCGATGGGCCTCTAGCTCTCTCACTCACTTCGTGTAAAGCTACTACTCAAACGTCAATTTTCTGTGAAAGTGTGGTACTTCCCCGGACGAGCCGGCCCATTCATGCTACTAGCAAAAGTGATTTTCGCCGGTAGCGAAGCTCTACCACAACTAAAATAAAACTGTTTCATTCAACAGTTTTGGTAGCCTACTCGCCTTCCCGAAGGGTTACTTTTTATATTTTAGTTATCATAACACACTGTTGATAAACATGGGCTTATAAAACACAAAATTACACCAACTTCACATTATAAAACAATCTAAAATGAACAACGTGTAGACCGCTAATATTCCCGCTCAGAACGCTTAATTTTTTCTTTTTCTTCGCAACAGACAAATGAGATGCTCTTCATCCTTTATTTCGGTAAAAGCAATTCCCACAGAAACAAACTTTAATGAAACTAATTGGAATCAATGAAGTCGGTAGTTCGCTCGATCGCAGCTGATCGCAATTAGTGGCTTAGACGCGCCATTACTAGTGATGGATGTTAGGATAGAAAGTATCGATGTCGATATGTTTTTTTTTACATACATGGTAAATGACTTTTCTAGATCTGTTAGTACTGCTTCTTCTGTTAAAAATACTGTGTTGGTATAATTTGTTTCTTCAGCAGCATCATCATCATCAGGTCTTGTTTCACCAGAGCCATATATATTTAGTTTTTATTAAGCTAGATTCTACGATTTTTTATTATACTTTTTTAGACGTTGATGATTTTATTTTAAATGTTCGTTTCAATATTTTGTCGATTCTATTAAATGATTTTAATTGATTACATTTTAATTTCAATTTTATTTAAATAAATAAAAATCATGATATTTTTACATCTTATACTAAGTAATAAATTCTTGCTTTTGATATAAAATAAAGGATTAGTGATGTATACTCGTACTTACTAACAATTTACCTTAAATATGGATGTTATCCCTCAAGCGTAAAAGAGTTTACCTCGCAAATAAGAAGCAATGGTTAAAAAGAGTTCCTACGATTTTCATCTCTTCAGTGATCAGTTCCAAAATGCTAGAAAGGTTTTAAAGAATAATAATGTGAATATAATTAAATTAAATCTTTTTTAATGTTTTGATGTGAAATAAAGGCCTATTTTCGGAATAATCGTTTGATTGAGTTTGAATAACTTATATTTCAAACTATGTTTATAATCAGGACGTAGCACGAACCTTTTATTTATTTGTTTTCGGTGACGTTTCAATGGAGTAACATCCAGTCTCGCTGCAATCACGATGGATGTAACTCCAATAAAACGTCAGAGGAAAAAATAAATAAAATGTTCATGTTAAGTCCCGTTTATATACATAGTTCAACATAATTTGGTGAACTTAAACCTTAGAATAAACTTTAACAAAGGTTTCCGTATCCATTATAACTTAATTTTTTTAATAATTTATTGTAATCGTATAAAATGTAGTTTTATATTCAAACACAATGTACATTGCTGGTAATGTTTGGATAATAAATTGAATAAAATTAAATTAAAGCGTCTAAATAAATTTTATCGATATCGGCAACGAATAGGTCGCATTTCTTGGCTTCAGTTTGAAACTTTATCGACTGCGGTGTGATATGTATTGGTTTTAATCGGAACGCCGCGCCGGCGGTCTTAAGTTTAAACTGAATTTAAGTTAAAATGTTCACGTCTCTCTAGGTACCTGTATTTATTATCTTAAACATAGTATCGTTGACTTAGTATCCCATAACACAAGTTTCGAACTTACTTTGGGGCTAGCTAAATCTGTGTGATTTGTCCGTATATATTTATATTTATTTATAGTTAAGCTTATAAATCTCAAAAAAACCTTTCCAACCCGTCTGGCCAGCGTGGAGAGTGTAGGCCGAATCCTCTGACTGCTGTGGCTAATTATGGCTCTGATAGTACAGAGAGGGTCGTGCTCCTGCAGTGGAGACGAAATAAGACCTGATGATGATGATGATGATGATTTATTTATTTATAGTTTCATTAAAAATAAATGGCTATGTATAATAAAAAAACAAACGTCAAAGTGTAAGTACTTATTTATGCCCTTAAATAAATTTTATCGATATCGGCAACCAATAGAATCGCATTACTCGACTCGAGTTACCAACTTTATCGGCTGTGGTGTGATCGGTATTGGTTTCAATCGGAACGCGGGCGGTCTCAACTCTCAACTTTAAAGTAAATTTTAATATTGAAATGTTCACGTCTCACTACTCGTTATTTATTAACCTTCATCAAAAATATAAATCACAATAAAGAATAAAAAAACAAAGTTGAAAATACTTACAATAATAAGTACACTTTGAGCGTGAAAGTATAGATATTTAAAACAAAGGCGGATGCAGGACTTTTTTCTGGGAGGGGCGCAAGAGGCGGACGAGCAACAAAATCATCAATAATTGTAAGAAATTCTACAAGTTCGATAATAAGATATATATATAATTTGGTTTGTTTCTAAGTATGTACTATGATGAGATCTTTACAAAAAACACATTACTAACGTGTCCCCCTTGATTTATACTAGAAGCAATTTCTCTAAAAGGTCTCAAGTTTAATGTATTTAAACTCTCGTCTCGCATTCGGCTGTCAATTTGCACGCCTGTAAGCGGGCTGAATACTAGAGTCACCAATTTTATAAAGAACTGTATTTAATGTCTTCATGCAAATAAATGATTGATTGATCGAAAAAGGGATGTAACTCCATTGATGCGTCAGCGGAAATATATAAATGGAAGGTTCGAGTTGGGTCCGGTTTGTATACATAAGTAGATGAATATTAGGGGACCTGGATCCAACCATTCAGTTGGATCCAGTTCCCCTAATATTCACTTTTCAACCTCATTTATCTATTTAGCTAGATATCAGTTCAAGCTGATTTCATACTGAATATTTACACTTCACTCCATTTAATCCGATCAACCTCGCTTGTCTCATCATCTAGCGATCAGTTCAAGCTAATTATAAGCAACATCACTAACCTTATTATATGTTTTTTGTTTTAGCCTTTGATGATCAAGTAGAGATCGAGTTGGTAGTTTTTTAAACAGACAGACGTGCTGCACTTGCTGCACGCGCTTTCGGTCTTCATAGCTCCACTGGATTAGAACTACCCTAACGATAGATGGATCGAATTGTTTATGTATAATTCTAAATGATTGATTATTTTCCTATTAAGAGGTATTCATAGAGAATCGTATTGCATATCATTCATAATTTTGACTTTGTGAAAGCTTCTTTTCCACTATAATTACATCATCAACACTTCATGCCATTGTAGCTTAATAATTTTCCAAATTCTTAGAGATTTCATCGTTACATAATATTAAATACTCGTAAATAACTATGAGAGTTTTCTATTTATAAAAAAAATGTAATAGATAGGTAATCAAGAAATAATACACTTTGTGTTTGTCAATAATTTATCAAATATTTATTTTAATCATATCATGACTTTCCTTACACCATTTATACAAACAAGAAACATTCTTATATGCACATGTTTTGCTATGGTATATACAAGTTTGACTATTTGAGTAATATTTATCATACAATGTTTCAAAATTAGGACATTTGAGCTTTTCTAAATTATACACTTTATTTGTATTAAGTATATCTTTTAACCACAACACCTTTTCAGCCCCTTTTGTATAAATATTTTTATCTTTTAAAAAATTTTGAATACTGTATTTGTAGTTTATATACGGCACAAACCCTTCATTCCATAAAATTCCTCTATTTTTTTCTATCCATGCTACTTGCGATCGTTCTTTTTGCGTTAAATAATAAAACGGATATGGAGGTTTTATTAACAATATCATTATATTTGTCTTTGATATAAGTGCTATTTCTTTAGGTATGAATTGATTTTCTTCGTTCTTGAAGCCTTGGACATCAACGATTACATTCATGATATCTTTCTTACAATGCTGCTTAGAGGTTTATACTCGAAAAGACGGTCGTTTATGATTAGACAATAGCCCGCTGTATCTTCAGGTATATCTTTCGAAGATTCAATTTCTAAGCGCACATCAACTGGTCCGCTTTTTAGAGAATCGTTTTGTCTTGAACAATCGATAATAAAAAGCGGAGCTTTTTCTTTGAATGTTAACAAATCAAGCAGGGGGTCTATACCAAATCCATAATAAGACTGACGAAAATTAGCATACATTTCATATAATATACTATATTTTTCTTCGCTAAATTTCAAATTAAGTGATTCATATGGAAAGTATTGGGAATTTAAAAACAATTTTACATTGGTTACATTACAGTGATCAAAGACAGAAGAACTATTGTTTGATATATTTTTTCTATTAGTTTGCATTCCAAATATAATAAACCTTGGTTTTTCCAACTGAGAAGCTGTTTTGACAGACCATGAATGTTTTGTTGTTTTAGGTAATAAGGGATATTCATACAAATCCCAATTCCTAAATGCTAATTGAATAGGACGATCTTTTTCTAAGTGTTTCAATAGTAAGAGTCTTTGACGGTCAGAAACTTTGATGTGAGGTACTCGCCATTGAACCTTCTGTATGTCTATATCGATATTATCAGATATATCTGTAGTCACACAATTTACACCAGAGCTACTTCTGTGTAATATAAGTTCATGTCTACAGTTAATAATGATCTTATTATAATCTTCAGCAAATCCTAATACTCTATTTAACGGAAGAATAATACTAAAATATCCATTTGTATGCTTTTTCCCATTTAATTTCCAACCCCACACTTCAGCAGCTCTGTTTTCTCCTTCATTCATTGACACGTAGGATTTTATTGTAGAAGTAATACCAGCGTTCTTAATACGATCAATTTCAATTCCATTCAATTCGTATCTAATATCTTGAAATAAAAATGCGATCGCATTGTTTATGAAATTTACTTCCTTCTTAATTATTTTTCCAGTAGCATCTTTGTTGCTTATTTTCACGTAACCTTCTATGTAAATAGAGCTGGCAGACGGTAAGACATACACATCTTGTTGATGAATAGGTATTCTAATTTCATCATTATCATGAAAGCTATTATTATAAGGATTGTAACTATGTATTTCATAACTTTGAATTGAATCATCGTGTTGTGGTAAATCTGTTATTTGTAGCATTTTTTTATAATTTAAATCCAAGAGCGTGAAGAAATTTTTTATTGTTTGCTGTAATAATTTGTTTTACACCAGAGCGTCTCTCTCGCAGTCGTCTTCTTTCTTTCGATACAGGAAGCGTAATGTTATTTTTCTTGGCATGGACAGATGTTTTATTAAAAACTAGCATAATTATTCCACGATTATTTCTTTTCTTCATAAAATCTTATTTATTACGTAAACATTCATGAAATATTTTTTAATATATTTAATTATTTAAAACGACACTATTTACTTCTACTAAATATCATTGCAGACTAAGTACAAAAAATAGGTTTGTTTACTTTTATATCGCTACGTTATAGGATTTCCAAAAAGATTCGAGAAAGTTTAAACATAAATGTCCGCAATTGTATAAATGATTTCCTTGTACATTATCGTAGTTGTACCGAATATTTTCTCCTAGATATTTTACAAATTCAGTTGGTGGTTTTAAATTTCCATAACTATCAAAGTATTCAATATAATCATTAATTTTCGCATAGGCTACCCAATGAGTACCAGTGTTGTTAGAACTATCTAAATTAATTACTCCACATTCCATTCGACGTGGTTTCTGTGGAAGTTCATCTCTCATAAATACACCACGGAAAAACGGAATATTTTTTGAGTGATCCATTATATCAATGTTAGTTAAAGCTCTTCTAGGTAGCCGAGTAATTAGTTTTTTGGTTTGGTTACATAAATTCCTAAACCATCTTTGTACGGCTTGAGGTGTAATCCTTTTCCAACACAAAGTGTTTTAGTAAGTAATGGATACTTCTTTTCATCTTTCATTATGGATAAACGTTTTTTAGCATATTTATAGTCCTTTATAGCTTTAGTTATTCCGGCCACACCACCAGTAATACTTCCAACGGCAGATAGACCAGCAAATATGGGGATCAAAGGAAGAAAACCACCAGTTTTAGGTACAGGTATAACTCTTGGTAACTTCACAGGTAAGTCCGATGCTAATTCTTGTGCTGCGGCATAAGCCAATTCCGTTAACATTTTTTTACATTTAGGTTTTAGGTTACTGATGTGACGTCGTGCATGTCTAACGATATTTTGAAAAGTTTTTTTTATTCCTGCTCCAGAGGCTGTCTTTTTTAATTTTGAGTTTTCATTTTTGACTTTTTTATTTTCACCTTTAAGTAGAATATGAGCTCGTTTTTTAGCCATAGTGCTAGTAGTGTTTACTTAATAACGATCAAAACACGAATGACTTGAAACAATTAAAAGGATTGTTTAAATAATAAATCTTTATTAACTTTACAGTATATTCGTTTTATCTATCCAGCTGTTTTCACTCACTGGTAGCCCCAACCACTTAACATATACTTTGTTCCCTTTAGTCTTCAAAACTTTTTCCACGAGGTATATGTTAGAGTGTTTAGTTTTTTGAATTTCTTGAGGATAAAAGGCTCCCAAAATTGGTCTTAATCGAGCATCTTGCAATAAATAAGTTGTAGGTTTGGTATTCTGTACTTTTCTAATCTTAAATATTTCAGTAGACCAATTAGGTGTAAATCCTTTTTCAAAACATCCTTTATGTTTGCTAATTCTTACATAGTCTCCAGTTTTAAATCTTTTACATGTTATTTTTCTTTTGTTTTTAGAGAAATAACATCTTTGTAATATAGATTTTTCATTATTTTGATTAACAGAAGCAGGATCTTGTCCAATTGTGCTATGACGTGAATGATTATATTCGTACAGTTTATTAGCAAGCGTTCCATCAATCCATTTATAATTACCTTTTAAACTAAATTCTTTATACAATTTGTTCTTTATTGTTCTTATTAGTCTTTCAACTATCGATGCTTTTTTAGTAGAGTAAGTCGAGTAATGATTAATTTTATATTTATCAGTAATACTTTTAAATTTATCGTTATAAAATTCGGTTCCCTTGTCTGTTTGCAAATTAGTAGGTATTCTTCCATTTTTTAATACAGTCAAAAATGATATTGATACTAATTCTTTATTTTTTTGTTTAAGTGGAACAGCCCACGCGTATTTTGAAAAACAATCAATTACCAATAATATATATCTGTAGCCATTGTTTACTGACGACATTGCTTGCATATCTATTAAATCTGCTTGCCAAAGATCATCTACGCCCTTAAGGATGACACTCCTTCTCGGAAAGTTGACGCGCGCATATTTATGAATTTCGTTTACAATATCTGCTTTGCTCATAATTTTGCACTCAATATGTCTTTATAGGTTAACAGTATATTGAAAACTGAAGAGATCTGATAGAACATCAGTTTTTATTCTTTAATGATACCAGCTTCCTTTAATTCCTCAATTATTGATACAATTTCGTTATCATGATTACTGTTTCCTGCACTTTTTGATGCGATGAGGAGTTTTAATCTTTCAATTAATTCATTAGGATCATCCCAATAAATGTAGTCAGTATTCTTTTTATATGTTTTTTTTAGTTTAGGTAATGAGCCACCAATTTTTGTTTCTATGGTTTTTCCAGGAAATAGTGGTTTGATTATTTGACAGTATTTGATGCTCTTATCACCTTTTATTTGACCGCTAGGGTTATAGTCACGTTTATGTACACTACTTATATCAAGAATGTCTTTGTAAGTTATTTTATCACTATCAGTTACTAACTTAAGATTAGGTTTATTACGTATTAACAGTTCTTTTAACCCAGGAGTCAAGTCATATTGATTTTCGTTTATTCTGAGAACATATGACTTTTCATTTTTATTTGAAACATTTTCTTTAGCAGAAAAGCGAACTTTAGTATTTCCTATCATTAGTATTTTGTTTTCACTGCGAACTCCAAATGGAACATTTAAATCATTGTATATTTCCATCATATCTTCTTTTTTGAGGGAAATAAGTGTATCATCTTTTTTTTCTAGTGGTGTTTTCTCATCATCAGAATAATACTCTGAATCATTATTATCATTATTATCATCATTAGAAGTTGATTTAATGGAATTCTTGAAATCTTCATAATCATTAGATGACTTAAACTCTTCACTTGTATTTTTCGTGTTCATGATAAAATCATCAATTGTATCATCAATAGTATCATTCATATAAACATTTTTTGAAGTATTCATATTAAAATGATTATTTTTATCTTTAACTATTGTTTCTATCGAATCAAGAATAGGTTTAAATATTTTTTTTGATTTTACACAGACTGCATCTTCCTCATCCTGAATTTTTCTTATTTTATGTTTAATATTATTTACTGATTTAATAACTTGTTCTTTTAAATCCATTTTTTTTCTTTAATACAAGTGTTACATTGAACTTAATATATCAGTATGAAATATTTTTGCTCTATCATAGCTATATATAATTTTTAAAGGTGTACAAACTTATCAAATCCCCACCTATAACGTCCTCTATCTAATGAACATTCTTTACTAATAACTAAGAAATTATGATTATATTTCCAAATAAGAGAGCAGAGCTGTTTAAATTTTACCCAATGCATATCTGTATTGACATGTTCATTGTATATGTGTTTTAAATTAGTATCATCTTGTTTAAAAATAATAAGAAAGTTAGCGTTATCTCGAATCAATTGTTTAGGTATTTTTGAATAAGTTTGAGATAAATAGAAACAATCTATTTGTCTATGCCTTCCCATAGCGAAGTAATTTCTTATATTTATTTGATTTTCACATACAACATCATCAAAAACAATAATTGAATTGGGAGCAGCATCATTCGGATGAATTACTTCTTGATTATCATTAAAAATAAATAAATTCGCATTCGGAATTCTAGCAAATACTTCATTTAAAAATATGTACTTTGACTGAAAAGCTGTTTTTGAATATAAATAAATATTTTTGAATTTGAGTCCATTTTCATGTAACAATAAATTAAGCATAATGTTGGTTTTACCACAGTTTGATGGACCACATATTATACAACGTATAGTATTGGGTAAAAGAGTACTATGTTTTATAATTTGTGTATTATTTTTAACCTTTATATTTTCGACTTCTAAAGTTTGAGTTTGCTTGATGAATTTCATTTTTGAAATGAAGGACAATAACAGTTTGTCAGTTTATATACTCTGCTATAGGTAGGTGAGTCAAGGATTTAAATAAAAGAAGTAAATGTGCTTACTATGTATTTATTCATTGAGAAATTTATAAACATATCATATCATACAGGTAAAATAAGAAATATTCTTTAACATAATTACAAAAACAAAAATCATTAAGAATTATTCATATCTTTACACATAATCAAAAAATATACGTCATAGATTTTGAATAGCAAATATTCTTCAAAATAATCATTACTTACTTATTACTAATGTTATTTATTAAACCTTTGATGCTTTACAAAGAATATCATATAATTATTCCATAAACATAGAATGGTAATGACCCCAAGGTATTGTATGAATATGGTCTTGCAGTACTTGAACTTTATCATCGTTTCCATCCAAAACTTTTTTATTAACTTGTTGAGAGAATATAACATGTTTTATAGATTTGATCATATTCATTTTACTGCTGAATACTTCATCCGTTATTAAAACTTTGTTGTAATCATTCAATTCCAGATTATTTGAAATCATCTTGGTCACTCCCTTTGCTTTTTTTATTTTTGTTTTAATACTATTAATGAAGTATAGTTTAGCACGCAAACCGATAAATTCTATAATTAAGTCATCACCCAATTCAAGTTTCCATAGTCCAGGAGTTTTTGCATTGATTTGAGGTATACGAAAAATATTGTCTTTTTTAAAATTACTAGTATCGTACTGGTAAATGTCTTGACACATGTCTTGATAAAAATCATCTGTGTATATTAAATATAATAAGCTATCGGTGTCGGTGTAGCATAGTTTAGCATTATTTGCATACTTTTTCTTTATAAAGTTATAGTGAAATTGGTATAAATGTTGCTTTGCATATTCTAAAACTGAGAAACCAATATAAATCGGTCTATCTAAAACTATTTTCTCAGGATACAATTCTATCGCTACAAAGTTTTCTGAAAATATTGCTATACTTTTTAAGTTAGGTTTTGCTATTAATTTTTCAGCACCAATTTCTTTATTTGTTTTATTATTATCATCTCTCCATTTAGAAATTAATTTAACATTAGCCTGTTTACGCTTATTTTCGATAGTTTTACCAAATATTGCATTGTTAAGTAACTTAAAAAAATCTTTTTCGAATGCTGTTTTAGAATTTTGACGAAGGTTGGTGTTGAGATCAATATATTCTTTCAAAAAACGCTCCTGTCTAAATCTTAGAATACGGTGAACTTTTTTTAAAATTAAACCATTTCTTAAACACTCCTTAAGATGAACGTAATGAATTATGTAGTTTTGTTTATCGTAAAGATTTGCAATTAATTTTTCTGTTTTTCCATATGGTGGTACAATTCTTTCAACGGCAAATGGTAAATCTTTATGTTTATTATGTAAATAATCTGGATAACTCAAGTCCACTTCCAGAATATATCCATAATCATTCTCATCAGGAACAGCCATTACATCAATTTTTTTTAATTCATCGTGAGTCAGCAGTTTAAACTCCCCAATAGGCAGTTTTCTCATCATCGCATAGCCATATAGATTATTACAATCGAGATATATTAAGTAACTGCTTGGTTCAGAATCATTAAAATGTGGTAAGTATTTATTATTTGCTTTAGCATGACGAAGTGAGCACTGTGCTAATCCACCACGTATCCCTTTTTCTAACAACTCATAAATTTCTAAGTCGCTTATTAGCTCAAGTTCAACACCAGTATATAGTAGCATCGCATCCCAGCTTAAACTCGCTGCACTGACGTAATAACTTGGATCCAAGTGATAAAAATGCAAACTTGTTTTTCTAAATTTTTCAAATATATCGCAAAGTAAAAGCACATCGTTCTTTAAATATAAATCCGTGTATTCAGCAAGAGATTTGATTTCAAATATTTCCCAGACTTTTTGAGCATGTAAATAATCGTCATCAGTTATAGATTCATCACGCAACATATTGTAAAAATTTTCTTTGGTAGGTAATTGAGTTTCATGAAATTTTGACCAGGAGTCCATGTAGTCATAAGGATAAACACCTTTTTTTCGTAGCAAATCAAATTTAGATTTTTCAGGAAATTCTCTTGATAAACATAAGAAATCACTTTCAGATAAACTTTTACTTAAAGCATTCAGGCTAGAACTAAGGAATTGGTATGAATCGATAAATTTTATTTGAATAGGAAAATTTATGCGTTCGGTTTTTATTACTTTGGTAAACGTAAGGTACTTTTCTTTTGTTTTCGGTATTAATTTAATTACACCCTCATATTTTGCCAACTCTTCAATAAATAAATGTGAATCATATCCTGATAAATTATGAAACACCACAGGAATGAATGGACAAACTCTATACATCAAGTTACAGTGAGAGTGTGCCGCACCTCGGTATTCAGAAGTAATATGATCATGATCTCGGATTTTATCATTAAGTAATAACTTTTTACATATATGACATAAAGTAGCTTCTTGGTATTCTGATTCCTGCTCTGCTGTCAATGCACTCATCGTCTTTTTATTACTTAAAATTTTGTGTAAACGTTTAGTATCTTTTATTATCTTTTTAACAAACATTTGTACACAATCTTCACCTCTATACGATACATATTTATTTAAGTTTTCGTCATGTGAACAACAAATATAATATGCGAAACATGACGGCTTGTGAACTCTTAGACTTTCGGTTCTTGCTGAATTATGAGCAAGTTTATCACACTCCATCAATAAACATTCAAAATCAGCATAAATAATAAAATTAATTTTTTGTTGTCTATCATAATTCTTAAATGTTAATATAGTATTCTTTTCAGGCAAAATAGACAAAATTTGAGAACAGTTATGAGTCTTATACCTTTTTTCTGTACTAAAGAATTGTAAACATGTTTCACAAAAATAAACTTTACCTTTAGAACGAGTGACTTGGGGTCGTACTAAACGTATAAGGTTTTTTATTAAACAATAATGACTTCGACTTTTGTTTTCTATGTATAATAAATTAAAATGATTATTTTTTCTTTGTTTCGTTGCATAAAGCGGACCAGTCACAATACTATTTCGCAAACCATATATGTTAATGCTAATGGTAGGATTATCTTTTTCAAAATATCTTATATCTTTATGTGAAGGAGGAAATGTCATTCTTTCAGTATTTAAAACAGTAGAAAAGTGAGGATATGAACTAACTTTGCATACATTTTTTCTAGCAGGGTACAATCCAGCCATTATGCTCCATAGAAAACAGTAATTGTCTTTATTTTTTATGTTTACACAACTCTTAGCATTTTTGATTGCTGATGGAAGTTCCAGATAAAATCCACCTTTCATTGGAGAATATTTATTTACATTCATTTCAATATGACTCAATGAAATAAAAGTCCATCCGGATTGACAATGCTGAAATTCAGTTAATTTTTCATTTAATATATTCATTACATTCTTAATTAATTCATTTAAATCAGTGTTCTTATATATTATATTGTATTTGGTATTAAATGACTTTAATTGACGTTCTTCAGATTTTGCTAACATAAAATATGCAAATAATTCAAAATTCAATTTAATACAATCATGTTTACTCAATGAAATATTCATTAAATTTATTATCTTTGTTTGGTTGTCACTCAGGAACGCCTCTAATCCGAGGTACTCGTCTTCCTGAGTAACATTCAATCTATATGTAATTATTCTATTCTTGAATGCAGTCGCAACAATATTAACATTTGCGAACTGCGTATTCAATAATGAATTAGCTTTATGTATATTCGTTCTTGTATGATATGGATACTGATTTTCATGTATTAATATTTTGCATTTGTCACAGTTTATCAATTTTCGAGATCTTGAGGCATCTTTGAGGAGGACAGCTGTAAAAAAAAAGACAAGTACCTTTGCATAATATAAAATGTTTATTATAAATTGTATTACATTGCTAATACAAATATTATTACTCTATTATCTTAATGAAAATATAGTATGAGCTCTATGACAAAAAGAAAGTACTTTATAATGACATCCTAAGAGTTGAAGAAAAATGTGTTTAAAATATTTCATAGAACTCCTCCTATATTTTACCAATGTTAACAAAATATAAACGGGTATAAGAATTTTCAATAATTATTAATTTTTTAAGGAATACAAATTTAAATTCATTCGTAAGCTCCTAAAAGTGTAACGGGGCAATTTTTAAAATCTTTTCTAATTAACTTTTCAAATTCTTTGATGGGGCGCCATGATTCTTCGTCTACATCTATCTTACTTTTTATAGTAGTTATAGCATGGCGCCATCTATTAATCGGCATAACTTTCTTTATTTCTTCCGTCTCATAAATTTTTAATTCTATATAATATTTTCCCTCTTTCACTTCATTCATTTGACGAGCGTACCCCTTCGGTAACCTTTTTGAAAAATAGGAGTGAATGGGAGGTATATTACCGCTCTTGATCGGCTTCGTCTGCTGCTCCTCATCACTGTCTGCGCCGAACAGCTCCTGTGCGGTGAGTCGAGGTGGTTGCTGGCACGGAGTGACGACTGTCTTTGATTTCTTTGCTTTGACATCATCGTTTGACTTGTTCGAACTGCGACGTTTACTGCCGCTTTTCGCCACCGGTTTTGACTCCGCTTCAGAGTCATCACTCGAAAGGAAGAGGTCCTGGGCGAGCATCTTCGACCTGAGAACAAAGGATAAACAATAACATTATCTAACTGAACTGAATTAGTACTTCATTAGTTACATTTGAATTAAAAAAAACTTGCTTGGCTTAAATTTTCTAAGTCACCTCTCGATATGCTCATATATCCTCGCATAAAATAGATGAATACATATGTAAGTTAAAAAGATGTAACTTTTGATACTTACATTTTTTTTGGTGCACTGCGCCTGAATTCCTTTTGTCTTGTTTCCCTCAGGATTGGAAGTGATCTACGACTTGGATCAACATCGGGCGCGCTTAAATATCAAAAAATCACGTGGATTCATTCCTAATTAGTACTAAAGTACAGGTGACCAACATGCACATCTTGCATATTTTCTAAAATCATACACACAGACTTGACGCATGATAACTTTTATATGGCTGCAGTTACATTGCAGCGTTTTTTTTTTGTTGTTGTGTGGAACCGACACATAAACTATTATAGCATCTCTTTACATTGAACATAGTTTCTGACTTACATTTATATTTGTAAAGCAAGTCCCGACTACACTTGAGTTTACATTATACACCGAAACCTGCCTCATGAATCACTCTATCCATTGGTAAAAACCGCATGAAAATCCATGCGCTCGTTTTTGAGTGTATCGCAACAGACATACAGATAGACGTAATAGAAAACTTGATTTTATAATATGTAGAGAATTTGCTCATTTGCCTTCGAGCGTGTCCGCGACGGTTAAACTGCTAATGAAACAAAGGCCTTACAAAGATCATCGTAGATATGGATACAATTGATGCATCAGCTATTCTATAATAGGTGTTGTCTTCATGGTGGTATTTGAGTAATCGATTTTGTACCAATGTATTATGTTCCCAAAATAAAAAAAATATTAATTGAGCTCTTTACAGCACAAAATAAATAAAACGAAATTTGATTGTTTGTAAAGTAAATCCTACTAATATTAGGTATAAATGCGAAAGTTTGGATGTTTGTATGCATATTGTAAGTATGAATGTTTGTTTCTCAATCAAACATAACGGTAACTTGATAGAACCACTCCAAGTCTTCCCATGAACTTAGGATACACAAGCTAAACAAAGCTTACAAACATCAGTGCGTCCTCTCCAACCTGTCTAGCCAGCGTGGAGAGTGTAGACCAAATCCTCTGGCTCCTCAGTCAAGTATGGCTCGGGGTGTGCTCCTGCAGTGGAGACTAAAAGCCCTGTTATGATGATACGCTAACTTAACACATAGGCTACTTTTACATGAGCGAAATCATAGTCAAAAAGCTTGTAAAAAACAAATTATCATTAAAATATCGACAATTTTGAATCTATTAATAACCTAACATTAAAACATGTAGATACATAGAACATGAATGTATGCGAAAATCATTACCGCGCTTCAATAGTCGGTTAAATATTAAAATGCGCACGTCAGTAATATTTAACTAATGCAAGCAAGATACAAAGGATTCTTGTATTTTGAACTTTATTGAATACAATTGTCTGTATATAAATAGGAGTCTGGTGTAAACAAAACGATTAGTATTTTTATAAGCAGAGCAATAGGAACATGTCGGTAAGTGGCTATTTTAATTTGATTTTTATTTCATATTCTTTTTCTCTAGTTTGATCAACTTGTAACTTTTACCTGTAATATTTCGAGAGTATAATCTGCATATAAACAAATCATTTATACATTTTCGCGTAAAGTTCTTAAAAGTAATATAATTTTTTTATGTTTCAGTACAACAACGGTGTCAACAACTCGAGGTACTCACCACTCTCGCCACCCCTCTCCGCGCCGCCGTTAGGAGGAGCAGCCTTCGGAAGAGTAATGAATTTAGAGTATGATGCACCGAACATCGAAGGCGACATTCAATATCAACAATTACTTAACAGGCAAAAACAATTAGTGTCTAATGTTAAAATTACTACCAATGGAGTGAAACTTATTAGAATAGAAGTATATGATGCTAACCAATTCGATAATGCAGAAAAATCCATATGTCACTGCAATGCTGAAGTTTGTGGCCAGCATGTAGTGACGAATATTTTCAGTGATAATATTTACTCTCGAGTGAGGGAAATTATAAGGAATATTGAAAATAATGTTGCGACTTTGTAACTACGATTGTATAATTAAGATGTTTAGACCTGTGTAAAGTATTTAATCAACATAATTGTAAGATAATATAAAATATAAACATTATGATTCAAGCTCGTTGTTTTATTTTACACCTCACACACTGTCATCAAAGTCGTAGTTTCTAAATCATCTTCAGAGCCTCTGACGTGGTCAGACCATCATGTGTCAAACGGAAGTAGCACCTTAAACATGCATTCTGAAGCATGAAATCATCTTATTGTTAGACAATCAAGTGATTGAGGCTCGCAATGTCCTAGCCAAACTAGAAACAACTTTACGAAGTATGTTCCCCCGCGGGAATCGAACCCACGACCACCAAGTCACAAGGCAGTCGCCTAAAATACTCGACCATGGAGGTAGTTGAATGATATTCTCTAAAATAACACAACCATCTTAAAGATAAAATGAAAAAAAAATATTTAAAAATATTTTATTCCTTACATAAATTACGACTAAATCCCTTGAGTAGATGCTTACTCCGAGAATTACAAATGATCAAACCGTTTTATGTGACCTAGTGTACACAATATATTTATCGGAAGCGAGTGGCGATCGAAAACTTAACATACCTACAAGTCATATTGTTATACAAACTTAATGTTATGTAGGATGAGTGTAATTTAAACCCGTAACCTTTCATTTACAAGACCTACCTTGCAACCACTCAATCACTATAGTTTATAATAGCATCGATCCATCAACTTTGTATATTATATTTGAGAATTTTTCTATCGATAGATATAATCTCTATGATATTAAGGAATACATTATAATAGTATTAAATCGCTTATCTTTCATCA
This sequence comes from Rhodophaea formosa, assembly GCA_963082605.1. Classification (NCBI taxonomy): domain Eukaryota; kingdom Metazoa; phylum Arthropoda; class Insecta; order Lepidoptera; family Pyralidae; genus Rhodophaea; species Rhodophaea formosa. Next base: position 8,255,154 of record OY720229.1, on the reverse strand, counting down.
AAATCATACAAAGTGGTGAAAGAAACGATAACGTAAATTGTTCTTTAAATAGATGTATCATAATCAAGTGCAAGAATATACTTTTGAAAAGTAAATATCGCTTTACCATTCATATCTTTCATAGTATCGCTTTTGAAAGAGAGAAACTTTAGCAGCGAATTCCGTGAATGGTAGGTAATCCTTCAATTGTAACACGTTTACAATATTTGGCTTGGAGCATTTTTAATGAGTCAAAGTGTATCTTATTAAGAGGTTGTAAGTACGAAAATTGCTGCGAATAATTGAATAATTATATTGGACGCAAAGTGACTACCTTTTATAACCTCGGTAATCAAAGGAATCCTGGCATTATGATTATGAATCATGCCTGAGCGATAAGTACCAGTTCATTTAGTAGATATATGAGACAGAATCTGTTCAGTAGGTAGTTGAAATGATAAACAAGTAGCGTTGCTAATTTACCAGTCGAAATCTTGTAATGTGAGGTTTCAGAAATCAAATCTGTTATTGAATAGATAGATAAAAAGTTGATATAGAATTTCTAAAGATGAAATTGAATGGAGTAACGAGTAGAGATTATGTATGAAATTAGTTTGAACTGATATGTAAATGAATAGATAAGTGAGGTTGAAAAGTGGGTATTAGGGGAACTGGATCCAACTGAATGGTTGGATCCAGGTCCCCTAATATCCATCTACTTACATAATTATGTGTTTAAAGCTCGAAGAAAAGAACATTATCTTTAATTATATAATAAATAAATAAATAAGTATATGTGGACAAATCACACAGATTGAGCTAGCCCCAAAGTAAATTGGAGACTTGTTTTATGGGATACTAACTCAACGATACAATATTTTATTACAAATACATACCTATATAGATAAACATCCAAGACCCAGGTCAATCTGAAAAAGATTATTTTCCATCTTGACCTGACCGAATTAAACAGGAGAATCAAAACCTATTCTTATCGATAAAGTAATTGCCTCTCTCAGCTCGTGTTACAAACTTTATCGGCTGCGGTGTGATCGGTATTGGTTTCAATTGGAACGCCGGTCTTAAGTTTAAAGTGCATTTTAAACTCTCGTGTCGAATTCGGCTGTCGGAAATCTTATTTGGTCTGAAGTTTCTTCAATCACGTTAAAGTCATCATTTCGTATGAACTTACAAAAATAACTTTAAATCATTATCATCATTTCGTGTAGGTGACACGGTCAGTCGACCATGCACACCCTGGTGTCAGAGTTCTTTGGAACCGCCTCTCGGCCTCTGACGTGATTCCTTTAACGACTACCAGATGGCAGCCGGGACCAACAGCTTAACGTGCCTTCCAAAGCACGGAATCATCTTTCTTATCAGAGAATCAGGTGATTCATGCCTACAATATCTTAGCCAAACTGGAAACAACTTTATGCTTCCCGTATGGGAATCGAACCACGACCCCCGGGTCAACAAGGCAAACGCCTTCTCTAGACCACGGAGGCTGTTATACAATATCTTAAAAGAATAATAAGATTGAATCAAATTACATAGGTACCTAGGTTATGTATACTTACATATAATGACGTCTTTACCCCTTACGGGGTAGACAGACCCTAAGGCCATAAGACCGGAAGGCCACGTTTAGCATGTTGGAGAACGGAATCAAAATAGTGATGGGTGGCTAGCCGCATCGCCTATTTACATGATTCTCTAGATTTGCGCCCATTCCCTCGGCCGGTTTTTACGAATTACTCGGGAAGAGAAGCAGCTGATGCATTCTACATTTTTTCTTTTCTCCCAGACCAGCCTGGAAGAACTTAGAATAACTATTATACTTTAATCGAATTACATAGGTTTTACTTACATAAATACATATTATCACGTCTATTTGCGGGGTAGACAAAGCCCAAGGTTCGCCCTATCCCTTGACCGGCTTTTACGGACTGCGCGGGAAGAGAAGTAGCTGGTATATTTTGTTTTTTTTTTCTCCCAAACCATCATGTAAACAACATAGGTTATGTAAATAAATAACTAACCTAAACTAAAGATATAGAAAAAGTAACGCAACTTAAATTATTTCATTAAAACTAACGTGAGATCATCGGGTCACTCACGTGCTATTTGTCTGGACTCGTCAGGAGCCCATTTTCAAGGCGAGTGCGGGACGCGCGGCGGTGGATCCCGAACAACTATAGTCGACAATCCCAACAAATAGCACGTGAGTGACCCGTTTATATATATATGTCGCAGTCATCTGGTTGAATCTGCTATTTTATTGAATGACTAGCGCGTTCATTGAATGACCACGTTTAATTGAATGACTAGGCCGAACGTTGAACAAATAAGCGTCGCTCAACGTCCAACTAGTTAGCGGATTGTAACATAGCCCTTTGAAAAGAGCGGACATAGAATCAGTCAGGTGATTCAAATTTACTTCATTTTTTTCCCACTGCGGCGCTACAAGTCACCAAAACAAACAGCTCGAACAGATGGCACGATGTTGATATTTTTTAGGGTTCCGTACAAAAAATGAAAAACGGAACCCTTATAGGATCACTCGAGCGTCTGTCTGTCCGTCCGTCCGTCTGTCACAGTCGATTTTCTCCGAATCTACTGAACCAAATTAAATGAAATTTGGTAAGATGGTGTAAACCTATGACCCAAACACGGATGTGCAAAGTAAATTTATATTTTTATTACATAAGGGTCAGTTTAGGGGGTCTAAATAGAAAATGTTAAAAAAAAGTTTTGCAAACCTTACCGTGTTATATATCAAATGAAAGGGCTTGTTATGAGGATCTCAAAAATATTTTTTTTTGTTCGGGAAAATCAATACTTTTGATTTTATTCACGAAAGAAGGCAAAATTTGACCATTCCCCCCCCCCCCTGATCTCCGAAACTACTGGGCCTAAAATTTCGAAAAAATTACCATATATAGTTTATTGCTTGAAGATTACAGGAAAAATAATAAGAATTCTATCAGTTGAAAATAAAGTGGTAAATTCATCATAATAAGTTCACCTAGGGAAATAGTTCACTAAAACACCACTAGATAGCGCTAGTCAATTGAATAAAACATTTTTGCACATCGTGTGTGTGTTCACGAAGCATATTGTACGGAACCCTCATTGCGCGAGTTTGACTCACACTTGGCCGGTTTTTTCAATTAAATTTACTTAAAAGTGCGTTATTTGTAATAAAATAGTATGACATTTATGGATTTACCTATTATAACGCCGCCGCCGGCTACTTTAAAAACTAAGAAAAATGAAATCATGCTACCACCAAATATTACAAAGTCTGCTAAGATTCAACGATTTCGCTAAAAGACATTCATTCAGTCAAGACGTTGAACGTTATATTCAACGACTTGACGAGCTGTCCTTCAGTCATTCAATTGAACGTCGCCATTCAATGAACGCGCTAGTCATTCAATCAAATAGCAAATTCAACCAGATGACTGCGACATATATATAACTTTTTCTACTCCTGTACTTTTATCTGTCATTTATACGATCAAGAACACAAACATAAGAACATCCATAATAAGTCTATAGGTACTCTATTCTCCATAACAGTACGGCACAGCCGTACTATGATGTCGCTATTACGATACGGCTAGCAGCCACAGACTATTAAAGCTAGATTTCGTGATTGCAAAAGAAGTTTTTTGTTTTTTTTTTTAAGAGTCAAGCGAACATCAATTAAATAAAGAAGGTAACCATAGACCCAAAATTTTGTTATATTTACATTTCCCGCGAGTTAGTTGTCAGACTCAAAATTTATGTTTTGCTAGTTTTGCATTTTTTGAAAGTCGTAGAAAAAATATTGTATGCAACGGTTTATAACTAGGTCTTAAAAGGCTCGTGGCGCCTCTATTAGCGGTATTCGCTCGCTTCGCTCGCTCATATCGCTACCCGCGCTACTCGCCTTTTAAGATCCCTATTATAAAACCGTTGCATAAATTACTATAAATTATTATTTTATTTTTTCGTCAAACTGTAAACCTTCTATCGTTATGATGATACGGCACCTAAAGCTATAACAGCTACATTGTTAACGATCGGTTCTACATCAGTGTAATCGGAAAATGTCGTAACATTTTATTGGGGTTGCTTGTTAGGGTATGTAGAGTTAGTGATGATTAGACAGGGCTCCGTGTGGTTCCCGGCAGAGTAGAATAGGACCACTCCAATTCTTCCCGTGGATGTCGTTGAAGGCGACTTACGAAATACAAGCTAAACAAAGCTTTTAAACATCACAGAGAATTCTGCTGGCAAGACGGGTTGGTCTTGCCAGCGTGGAGACTCTCCACGCTGGCAAGACCAGACTCTCCACTGGAGAGTGTAAGCAAAATCCTCTGACTGCTCTGGCTAATATGTGGCTCTGGTGGTACAGAGAGGGTCATCCTACTGCAGTGGAGACTAAAAAAGACCCGATGATGATGATGATGGGCTTGGGCAAGTGGAGCTCGATAGCCCAGTGGGAGTTTGCGTAATTGGCACTTACATATGTGGGACTCCAGACAATTGGAAAAATATCTCGATCACTTTCGCCTTTCGGAAGGTACGTTAAGCGATCATTCTTCTTCTTCTGTTTTATATTATGGCTTCCACCGAGATTTCAGTGATTCTGCCATGTCCAGTAAATTGAGATACTAAGTATCGGTTTTGTACGGTAAAGTTGTAACACGTAGCATCAAAGATGGCGTATGTTCTTTGCTGCCTCGTGGGAGCTTTTGGTGACAAGTCTATACGAGTCCATATAACAGTCCACTTTAACTGTTTCACAAACTACACCAATTTCATATTATAAAGTCCACCAAAATCAATTTGCAAAATCGTCCAAGGTAGACCCCAACTGCACCCCTTGACTTCCCACCACAAACTCTAAGCGATCATTGCTTGAGGTTATTATGAGATAACATTAAAATATTTAAGATAGCAGATTGAAAAATTGGACATTTGCCTGGATACAATAAACAAAACAAAGAAATAAGTAAAAGACTATTATTTTTAATGGATAAAGGAATAATTTATTATTTTATTCCATTAGGTGCTGAGTTAAGTTGTATTTTTTATGTTGTACATATAATAAAATTATGATTGAACTTGTGTGCTTTTTCTTTCTGAAGATTTTTCTTATTTACACCCAATTTTTGGTAGTTCTTGATGTCAATGTAAACACTTGCGTAATTCTTTGTATGTAAATATTTTAAAAACAAATAAAGAAACATATATTTTGGGCTAAGACTTTGGTAAAAACAATTCTATTTAAGTACGACCCATGTTAAAAAAATTGTTATCAATAAGAGCTTATAAACCTATTTTTTTATTATTCACGCCGTCTCTACACTTCACATAGCTCTACAATCAAAGAGCTTTTACGTCATAAAGTAAGAACATCATAAACTGAAAACGACCGCATACAGCGAATTCAGGGCAGTCGGTTAACAGTTATGCTTGTATATAAGTGCTTGTCACGTATTAAAATATAACTCATATATTACCTTAAATTATTAGTATTTAAGTAAAATATATTTTTAAATATATAACAAATAAGAATTACATAACTTTACTTTATTGCTACGTACACTGTTACATGCACCAAATCTGGTTTATGTGGGTTACATTGCATAGCAACATTAATTAGCAACAAATAGAACCCCAGACGCCATGTGGTTCCCGGCAGAGTAGAATAGGACCACTCCAAGTCATCCCGTGGCTGTCGTGAAGCGAGTAAGGAAACGCAAGCTAAACAAAGCTTATAAACATCAAAGAGACCTCTCCAACCCGTCTGGCCAGCGTGAAGAGTGAAGGCCAAATTCTCTGACTACTCAAGCTAATATATGGGTCTGGTAATACAGAGAGGGTCGTGCTCCTGCAGGACCTGATGATGATGATGATGAGAACTACAGAGCGTACCCAGCAACCGCATTCATACGACGTACTGCCAATTTGGATTAAGTTTTAGGATTTTTATTACTCGAATTTAAGCGAATAAGGATCTTCACTATCACTATCACTACATCACTATCACTACATATTATAAAACAAAGTCCTCCGCCGCGTCTGTCTGTCTGTTCGCGATAAACTCAAGAACTACTCCACGGATTTCCATACGGTTTTCACCAATAGATAGAGTGATTCACGAGGAAGGTTTTAAGGTATAAAACATGCCCGGGCGCAGCCGGGTAGGGCTGCTAGTTATATTATAAAGCAATTGGCAGACATTGCAAAACTTATTTAGGTCGGTATCTACAAATCTTCCACGCTGGTCTGGGAGAAAAAAAACGTAGAATGAACCAGCTGCTTCTCTAAGGAATTATGTCCATAGGCGATGCGGCTAGCAACCCATCACTATTTTGATTAAGTTTTTCACCTACAAGCCCAGCAACATGCTAAACGCTTAGATTATATAAAACCAAGATAGAGTCTTTAAGCCTAAAAGCGTAGAAAAAACTAGCGTCCAACCCATAGTCGGTCGCGCACACACACAGCTACCAATTTGATGGATTTTGAGGGAATAAATTGACAGAACGCTTGTAATTACACAAAGCTGTCACGCTTACAAGCATTGAATAATTGGTGGTTTTATAAGCCTGGGCTCTGTGTACCCCGCCAGGTAAAAGGCGTGACATTATGTATGTGTCGTGGCCATATCGTAGAATCGATCACTTTATGAAGTGATTGTCAATTTCATGAAATGGTCGCATTTCATGAAATGTTTTACTGTCTATTGTCCACATCATGATGTAGATTGGGCAGATCAATGACAATATATCGTTTAACGATATGTGCAGCCAAACGCGTGGCTTTCTCATGAAATGGTCAAGATTGTTTGATCATATCGTAAAATAGTTTCTTTAATTACCGGTTAGAGGCGCTACAAACGCTTTGTTTGTTTTGTTTACGTGGAAAGATGGCGGCCGTCGGCGAAAACCGCAGTGAAAAAGAGAACATTATGTTGTGTAATGATGAAGAAATTGGAAATATAAGAATTTACGGTGAAAAAAATACAAAATGTTTTTAACATATTCTGAATTTTTGTTAATTATATTTCCTGGACACCCTATTTTACGATCCGGCCAAACGTGAATGACAATATCGTTAAACGTGGACGATTCAATGATCTGACCAAATTAAGTTGGCCACATCATAAAATGCCACCATTTCATGAAAATGTCAATCGTTTCATGAAAAGATCAATTCTACGATATGGCCACGACATATGCATATACATATTTCTAAGACACTATTATCTAGTGCTATGTGGTCTCAACGCCTTAATCGTACGATTTGTTATCAGAGACTCGCATATATGGCGCCACTGGAAACTACACAACATTGTATCTACTGTATTATGATAATATAAAAACATGATTCACAAAATATATCTTATTAAAAATCAAAACAATATTTAAGGCATAATATTTTAAAATGACACCGTATATTTAGTAAGTTAAAGGCTAACGCAGATAACCGCCATCTAGTATCGAGTAGCAAGCAACTCTCCTGCGCCATACATTCGCCTGGTTTTCGCAACCTTAATTTGGTCTAATATTTTTGTATGAGATGGGCAGTCTATTACGTTAGTATTATATTGTCTTTGCTAGTGCTTACGTACCTTCATACTAGCTTTCCATATTTAAATGGGACCTACAGACCCTAATTTCGCTAAAAGCACTACGTAATTGGGCCTTTCTCGTGGTTACTCCACTAAGTAACCCATTTCAGTATACTTAGACCAATTATACTGAAAGCTTCATCATTTTAGACATATTTCTAGGTTAAATTAGCCGAGACTAATATTTTCTGCATTTTGAAATTATTACATAACTACAGAAGCGTAATTTTAGAACTGGTAGAATCCACAAACTACGAAGAAGATACTTCGAGTAACACGAACTTCCGTACCGAAAGGGAGTAGCCATACGCTGCCTTCCCCTCTGTCAAGGTACAAGCCAAATTAGGCATATGCATGTCTATGTGTTAGTTGTGTGTGACTCATCTGTACACAAATTATTGTTTCTTTTTTATGTCATTTTTTGTGACAATGTCATAATTACTATAAAGTGACAGTTTAAGTTTTGTATGTAGGTGTGCGGAACTAAACTTGTGTGCACATTTCCCGCCGCAAAAAACGTCCGAAAAATTTTAATAGTAAATTGTTGCTTTGCCCACTCCCTCCGTCCGGTACGGAAAAGCCGTGTTGCTCGAAGTGCTCGAAGATACTATTACTAGTATCAGACGACCCACTGCCTTATGTTTTCTCTAGGCAATAAAGATCATACAAATAATGGAGTGAAGATGAAAACAATGTCATACAATTACGTTTGAATTTCTATAGGGGGACACAAATTCGAACTCAATTGACGTGTATTCTATGCCCTAAAATCCGTAAAGGCAGTTTTTCGGCAGTGATTCAATCGATCCGCCGCTCGTTGTTAAGCTTCCGCATAGTGAATCAACAATAGAAACACATACATATAATTTTAACAATATAAATAACTTATTCTAGTGTTTTTGTTCTCTATTTTTGAACCATTATTCGAATGGGCACGAGACGACTCGGATTCAATGACGCGTACAACATTTCAAATTTGACTTAACTCCTTATGGTCCTAATAGGTCCCATTGGTACCATAGGGTCCAATTGAGTCCCATCAGTCCCAAAGGAACCCACCCTATTCAGCACTTACAACTCATGAGATAAGCAGTCAAAATTTTATTATTTTGATCTATCTACTCACTTGTTGAGAAAATTGTATTTTATGGCTGTCTGTATGCAAAGTTCAACCTTAATTACATTACAAAATAATTAACTGAGAATTACTGCGTATATCACTATCTCAGCCGCAAGAAGTCCACTGCTGGACATAGGTTGCCCCCAAGGATATATAATAAATAATAATAAATATATACGGACAAATCACATAGATTGAGCTAGCCCCAAAGTAAGTTCTTAATTAAGACTTGTGTTATGGGATACTAACTCAACGATACTATATTTTATAACAAATACATATATAGATAAACATCCAAGACCCAAGTCAATCTGAAAAAGATCATTTTTCATCTTGACCTGACCGGGGATCGAACCCGGGACCATCCGTGTCACAGGCCGGCGTGTTGACCGCTGCGCCATGGAGCTTGTCATACAGGGGGATATACATATACCATACGATAGGTTGAAGGTGGCCTACATCCAGCGCCTTCCTGCGACCTTGGTCAGGTCGTCCGACCACCTGGTCAAAATTTTCAAAATTCAAAATTCTTTATTTGCATAAATGTAGGTAAATACATACGATGTTAACAAAAATTATAGTACCAATACATTTTACCTGCCTCCGTGGTCCAGTGGTTAAGGCGTTTGCTTTGTTGACCCGGGGGTCGTGGGTTCGATTCCCACGGGAAGCATACTTTGTTAAGTTGTTTCTAGTTTGGTTAGGACATTGCAGGCATGATTCACCTGATTGTCTGATAAGAAAAATGATTCCGTGCTTCGGAAGGCACGTTAAGCCGGTGGTCCCGGCTGCCATCTGGTAGTCGTTAAAGGAACCACGTCAGAGGCCGAGAGGCGGTTCCGAAGAACTCTGACACCAGGGTGTACATGGTCGACTGACCGTGTCACCTACACGAAATGATGATGATGATTTTACCTTAGAAAGGTGTGCAAAAAATTATATTTGTTCCTAACAGTACATACTTTGAGAAAAAAAATTGTTTTAAAAGTTTGATCAAGCATGCAATTTAGATAAGTTATTTACAAAAATCAAACTTTTCTATTATTAATTCAAGATGAGTGCGTTTATGTGCCCCGCCCCCTGCTTCAAAGAGCTAATCCATTGACCTATGTCTATGACCTTTGTTCTTCTATTCTACAGCATTTTTTATTACATAGGACGATAATCGAGCAAGCGGGTCACTTGATGATGAGTTATCACCGCTACCCATTGACAGTTCTGATATCTATGCCATTGACCACAGAATATTCTCATATCTAGCTATGCCATTGACTAATAATAAATAATAAAATAAACAAAATTCGTTTATTTTGACACTGGATGAATGCAAGACAAGAGCCGGCAACGCTTTTATTTTTCCCTCCCCAGAGGGGAGGGGGGATGGGCCTTTGGCTCTCTCACTCACCGAACGAAGCATAGAAGCGATAAAGCTACTACTCGAACGTCGACTTTCTATGAGAGTGTGGTACTTCCCCGGACGAGCCGGCCCATTCATGCAAAATACTAGCAAAAGTGATTTTCGCCGGGAGCGTGGCTCTACCACAACGAAAATTTGTACCTGTTTATACTAAGTCCTTATTGTACTAAATTCCTTATTTTCTGTTGTTACAGAGATCTGCAGGGCAACAACATCACAATTGTGTTCCAAAGTGACTTCCAGAACATGAAGGAACTCAAAATTTTGTAAGTTATTTGTAGTTTGAATCTTAGATTCTATTTATTTTACTTTTGCCAGAGAACATGGGATTTTTATTTGTTCATACACCTTCAAATTGTTTATGCACCTTCTTTCTTCTTATTTAACAGCTCTGAGCCTCTGCTTTATTCTTTAGTTCTTGATACGGTATCTTTGAAATGATCCTTAGAGAGTAAGGTCAAGGGGAAACTGTAGTTCAAAATATAGTTTGAAGCGTTCTATATGGCCTCGCAGAACAAAATTTTGACCGATTCCTCCGTTCTCTTTCACGTTGTTTATTTAAAATGGGGACAGCACTGGATCCCGAAATCAATGAAATTCATAAATATCCCCTTCATCATCAGGTCTATTTTAGTCTCCACTGCAGGAGCACGACCCTCTCTGTGCTACCAGAGTAAGAGCCATATTAGCCACAGCAGACGGAGGATTTGGCCTACACTTTCCACGCTGGCCAGACGGGTTGGAGAGCTCTCTTTGATGTTTATAAGCTTTGTTTAGCTGGTGTTTCCTAAGTCGCCTTCTACGACATTTATGGGAAGACTTGGAGTGGTCCTATTCTACTCTACCGGGAACCACACAGCATTATTATTTATTGGGTTTAAGTTTATAAAAGGGCAAATAATAAGTTATTTACATTGATTTACAGCTTAGGACTCTCCACGCTAGCCAGAAGGGTTAGAGAGGTTAAGGGTTAATCGTTTTTAATTTGGCTTTTCTTTACAGACAACTCTCAGAGAACATGATCCACACGATCGAGAGAGACGCGTTTATGGAGCTCAACGGCTTGGAGAGATTGTAAGTACATATTATTTTATTATTTATATAAAAATAGTTGTTATGTTTTGTATCTTATCTAGAAAATAAAGATTTTTTTACATTACGTCAGCGATACACTAAAAGAAATTTAACAACAATTTTTTAAAAATTTAGATTACTAAGAATAATCTTTGAATTATTGCTTTGAATGAATATCTTTTGCCCTCGAATAAGAAATTATTGCCCAAGAGGAATCATAAAACTTTCATTGTTTGAAACAAAATGGGGTACCTTCAAATTACTGCCTTCAGAGTGCTTTATTGGCATTAATTCAGTCGAGACTGCAAAAACAAAAGGGTATTATCAAAAGAAATGCAACTTGTGAGAGATATCATTACATTAATGGACCTCATTTCACGGCATTAAAAAATAATAAATTTATACCTGGCTGCTTTTAAAAATAAAAGCAAAGCGTTCAATGATCCAGCCAATCAAGGACCGCGATTTATTGGTTTGAAAACAAAAAGGCGCGTAAATCCAGCCAATCAGGAAGCGCGAATTCAAACAATGTTTTTTCGCCGAAGCAAAAGAATCAACTCATGCGGCCTTAGCCGATGTGAATCAATGCATCATGTTTATCTTTCAATTGCAGGAAACTGAACAATAACCGTTTCGGGCAGTTGCCAGACGGTCTTTTTATGAGACTGAGACATCTCCAGAGATTGTGAGTAGTTGGTACTGGTGTGGATCCCTGCCTTACCAACCCTGAGGTGTTGGGCTTTTGGTGCTATTGGGTTTAAATTTATACTCTATGATAATCTTTTGGGTTTAAAGTACCTACTCTATGATAATTTTCAAAATTTATACTAACTGCATACCCATTATTACTTCGCAGTGACGTAGTGCCTCTATCTATACTATCTTTAGATGCTGATTATAATATCACTTCTCTTTTGGGAATGATAGAACCATAGATCACAGGATTTAAGAACAATCTTAGCAAAATAGTAGTATTGAATCCCAAATAATCCCAAAAGCAATATAGGTAGAATGCATTGCAGAGCAATAAGTTTTAATGTAATTTTACAACTTCCTTGAGTATTCCTTACTGTCAGTGCAGTAAAATTATATGCTCTTTAAACATTTAGTTTCACGTAATAAAGTGAACGATAACAAGTAATATTTTATCAAAAAGATAAAAAAAAAAAAAACCGACAGCACAACATTTCAACAGGTTTTTAACATGAACCTAACAATACCTCTGTCAAAATCATTCCAGCCACTTGGAAGATACGATGAAATTTGCAAGAATACAAAATATGAGCGAAACATATTACCCTTTTTGTTAATCGGGTAAAACACTGCTTTTTCGATAAGAATTAAATGGAGAATAAAATGAACTCTTTTGCTCTTATTTATGGTCACTTATTCTAAAAATTTAAGCCCACTTAACACCAAATGTCAGCCTAAATGCCTAAAATTACGTAAATCCAATTTTATTGATATTTAAAATTAATTTACGTAAGTTTTGGCAATATTGTATTCGGTACCTGGTGCTTACGTCTCATAACCCCCTATTTGCTTTGTATGACAGCTCTGACAGGTGTCACTTTGATAGCTGTCACTGTCACACGGGAAAATAATTAGCTTGGCCGTTGCTCCCTCAAATCACCTGCACCAAACGCTTCTTCTCCATATTTGGGCCCCTCTTTCCTTTTACCCCCACTTAGTAATATAGTTTCAATTTCTGGTTACGGCTTTTTGACAAACTCCTTTAAAACTGACATTGATCGATACTGACTACTGATACGAATAACATACTGTTTAAGGTTATAACTCACGTGTTTAAGTAGATATTGCCAAAATGCCGACCAGTTGAGACTAGTGCGAGAAACAGCCTAAGATTGCTTTCTGACTAAGCTGAAATTTGTCGGCGTTACCGACATAAAGCGCAAAATCCACGAATTGTTTTAATAAGTAATAATCTTGCGCAAAAATAGTCTTAATTATACATGTTTATCATAGTAAATAAAATTAATAACTATACAAGCCTAAAATTTCTAGTATGTCGGTAATATTCCAGAAATGTTAACACGGAGCCTTGATTTCTATTTTTACATCTTAACATCGGCGTTTCCCCTAAAATAAAGAAAAAACTTTAAAAAAAATATCAAGGAGTTTTGTCAAAGGCAAATATTTTCCTCTAGACGATATTTCCAAAATGGCGGCCGTAACCTGAAACGTCATAGCTAATCGCTTCCCCAGCCCCCGGTGTCAGGTTCCCCTAATCCCGAGAGGCTTTTTGTGTATAATAAATTGTAAATAATACCTAAGCTAGATCGCTAGACTATTTGTTTTAACATTTTTGGCGACAAGATTATTTATATTTCTAACAATTGCGAAAATATTTCTAATATTTTAGCATTTGTTACACATTTAAATAAAATGAAGTACTTTACGGTTTTGTACATTACTTATACACCTAACCTGCGAACATGAATTCTGTCAAGTGTTCGAAACGTTAGGTGTTTAGTAATGCAATAAACGCGAGAAAATATTATTAAATTATTTTTTTTTTAATTTTTAATTTTTTTTTTAAATATTTTTAAAAGTAATTTTATTTAAACGAATATTATTTTCATTATCTACCTATCGTACCGTAACCGTATTGGTTTCAACGTTTTCAGTTTTCGGCATTGACGTACAATTTTGTGTGTTTTTTTTTACCTAATATTAAAAACATTAAAAAAATGTATTTATTTCGGATACTACGAATATAGGCAAGGGTTTCCTCTCTTACATATTTTCGTACTTTACATAAATTATGGACACAGACATTTAATATAAGTACTAAATGTTGGTGCATAATGCAAAAACATGATAGTAGGTAGGTATTTTTAAGTTTCATACTGCCTACGACATAATTGCAAAAAAAAAATTTTTTGTTGAAAAAATCCTTGTTGCTATATAGATATGATATTTATGGGTCTTTATCCCCGTGACGTTAACAAAATAAATATAAATGCCATCAATATATAATTGGTGATATTTGCAACTTATACAACACTTTTTATTTACAGTTCAATTTATTTTTTCATAATCATAAAATACTAGTAGTCTGATTTCGTGGGCGCATTTCCCTTTCCGCTTAACTTTCGACTGTTATTGATCCTTACTGCGAATTTTGTCGACACTTCGATGGCTTGCGGATAAGCTATGTAATAAAAAGACTCGACGTCTAGAGGTGTATTTACCCTATTGCTAAAAGAGCTAAGGCCCGGGGTAAATGCTGTTGGCTGCGTAGAAGCGAAGAAAATAAGAAAGTGAAATCAGTAAACCATTAATCGGCGGGAAATAATATTTTCGGATAAAATTACTGACAATTGACTTGTACAAAAACAAAGCGTCATGCGTCACTATCACTAAATATTATAAAACAAAGTCTGTCTGTCTGCAAGTCCATACAGTAGTTTCTGAGTTTATCGCGAATACACTCAGAAACGACTGCAAGGATTTTCATGCGGTTTTCAGCAATAGATAGAGTGATTCATGAGTAAGGATTATAAGTCTTAAACAATGCGCGAGCGCAGCAGGGAAGGGCTGCTGGTAACTTTTGATTTTTGATATCTTTCTATTTTTAATCCCCGACCAAAAAAATGGGTGTTATAATATAAATATCAGCCTACGTCTGCCTGTCATTTGATGTTTATTTTTTGAGTCAGTACGTATGTGTAATATTGAGGCTGCCAAATTAAGAAATTAATAGAAGATATTATACAGACGGACAGTAAAGGCTCGTGAATCGGGTCCCGCTTTTACTCTTTGAGTACGGAAACCTAAAAACGTAAAAAATGTAAGGTATGATTTTTATAGTAAAAAGGGTAATAAACAAAATTCTGATTGTAACCTATCCCAAAGTAGAAAAAAAAAAACATACAACCGATTGATATGCTCCTGAAGTCGGTTGAAAAATGGCAGATTTTTCCATTTCTACAATTACCTTTAAGCCCAAAACCTCCACTGCACCGAACCCTAACACGCTTGTCTCGTATGTAATGTGTTAAAAAGGCGTCTCTCTCTAGTATAATAGAGCGCAAGCGACAGTTACATTCCCTGCTCTGTGATAGGTACCAACCAAAAACAAGATACGCCCCTGTGTGTTTACATACGACTTCAAAGTTCAAAACCTTTATTTGAGTCACGGTTGTCACGCGAAGTGATTCACGCAAAACCACTTACAATATGTGTTTCTTTGATGTCGACAATGTCTACAATTTGGTGGCAACGCAAAGCTAATTGTAGATGTCGCTGTATACGATCTATCTTATCTTCATTTTCAAAGTTTTCTTTAAAATATTGTGTCATTAGGTATACAATTTTGACGTCAGCGGAAATAAATAAGTAAAAAGATTCGTGCTAAGTCCTGTTAATATTAATAATTTTGTGTGTCTTCGAATAGCGAAAGTTAAAATTTTTTTATGCATGTTATTAATAAGTGCATATGAATACTGATAAATCATTCGCTCTTGCGTAAAAAAAATTATAAAACTCGTATTTGTTCCTTTAACTTAAGATTTTATAGGTATTTTGCAAACATAACCTATAATAATACTTTTTGTTTAAGTTTTTTATACTTACTATAAATATGTCAATGTGTTGGAAACCGCCTTATATAAACATTTCAATCGCTTTTTTCACAAGCTTTAGTCACTTTATGAAGCAAAATAATTTTTAAGCATGGCGATAAATATAAGTGTACTATTGGCGATGCAAAGATTCTAACTAGCGCCTCTAGTGTCAAAATTGTGAACCTGTCTAAGAACGACACTTTGACAGTTTGTGATACAAGTTACGTCACATTTAATTTATTTATTAAATTTAAATAAGGTTCGTGTGGTTTCTACAGGTTTTCTTGCTGCACAAGACAATAATAATAATGTTGTCAATAGTTGATATAGTTAAAGCGTCTGCGGGATACACAAAACCAATGCGTTCTGGAGAAGAATTATTACGGAGTGGAATGGTGATTTCTCTTGGAAAAAAAGAAAAGACTAATAACATATATATAGATTTTATTTTATGGGCTAATACTTCTTTATCATAGCTTCTCTTAGGAATACGGGATAATTCTGAGACGGTACGACATTAGGAAACAACTTCTGTCTTTTTGAATCTGAATCAATAAAGATATCTCGTTATCTGATGAGATGAGACTCACCTAAACCTAAACTAAACAAATAACATAAAAAATATGTTAATTGTACAATAAATTAATTATGTACATTTTTCCAAGATAATAGAGTTACAAATGTCAAAATTAGCATTATTAGTAATTCTGAATAGGTACAAAAAATTATATCAGAACCCACTCCATAGCTGTTTGGAAAATAGTCTGAAGCTTGAAAATGATGAGAACAAACTCTCATTGCTGGTGAAATCGGCTTGCCTATTCTTAAAGCAGTCTTTCATTTTTAGGGTTCCGTAGTAAACTAGGAACCCTTATAGTTTCGCCATGTCTGTCTGTCTGTCCGTCCGCGGTTTTACTCAGAGACCATAAGTACTAGAAAGCTGTAATTTGGTATGAGTATGTATATTAATCTGCTGTAATATGTAAAGCTGTGTGGTTCCCGGTAAAGCTGTGTGGTTCCCGGCAGAGTAGAATAGGACCACTCCAAGTCATCCCGTGGATGTCGTAAAAGGCGACTAAGGAAACACAAGCTAAACAAAGCTTATTAACATCAAAGAGACCTCTCCAACCCGTCTGGCCAGCATGGAGAGTGTAGGCCAAATCCTCTGACTACTCAGGCTAGTATTTGGCTCTGGTAGTACAGAGAGGGTCGTGCTCCTGCAGTGGAGACTTGAAAGACCTGATGATGATGATGATGATGTATATTAATCATGGCAAAAAAGTCGTAGAAAAAAATCTTGAAAAAAAATTTTTTTTTGGGTAGCTCCCATACAAGTAAAGTGGGGGAGTAATTTTTTTTTCTCTACTTACCCATCTTGTGGGGTATCGTTAAAAAGGTCTTTGAAAAATATTGTGAGGTTGAGAACACCATTTTTCGATTTAGGGATCCGTTTCCGAAATATTTGGTTTTAAAGTGCAAATTTTTGTTAGAGGTACGTGTCCCCCTCTATCTCCTAAACGGTTATATATAGATACGTGAAAAAAATTACAGCAGTAGTATATATACTGAAGTTGAAAGGAAAACTATCAGAGCTAAGTACTAAGTACAAACTAAAAAGTTATAGGCAACCAACTTATAAAATGTACTGGAAAATGTAAAATTTCATACAATCTTTATTGTTAGATGTTTTTGGTCGTTAAACTGTGAGGTGCGAGTGTAAACAGTGTGTGCTCAAAGTTGTCATTCGCAACTACGGAACCCTATACTGCGCGTGGCCCGACACGCACTTGGCCGGTTTTTTTCTTCATAATATTATCTTTTGGAAACAAATGAAAACTTATTCCCGGATCTCCATAAGTAGAACATTGAGGAACGCAACAATATTTTGTATTTCTCCTTTTATTAGCAAGAGGTTTCTTTAAATAATCGTGATCCATCATATTTTTTTATAGTTAACCTCCAAGCAAAAAGCAAAGTGTCGTCCTTAGACAAGTTCTAAATTTCGCCGCTAGAGGCGCGCGGATAATCTTTGCATCGCCAATATTATACTTCCGTGTTTTTGAGTCAAAAGTTGACACTTGACAGTTGGTTTCGGAACAACCGTAAACGGCGCCACTTTTGATAGTTGCCATCCCCATTGCCTGAAAAGCTACGAACTAAATTCCAAGGGTTATATTGCTTAGGGAAATCCAAAATGTATTATTGTGTGTAGAATTTTGTCAACATTCTGATATTGAACGACGAGTCGGCTGTTTGCTTTGGAGGTATAGAAAGAAAATATTGAGGCTTTACCTGCAGAATTGCTAACTTTTGGCAACTACGGTGTACATCATTTTCATGGTGACTTCAATATTCATTACGGCTTCGGTATGAATGACTATTTTTATTCAAGATATGAAAACCGTAATGGCTGCTAAAGTGACAGTCAAATCGTTGTACACCGAGTTAGCAAATCGGCCTGCTGCTCGTCGTGGGTAGTGATCATATTCTTATATTTTTACTTGCTTCGCCCGCGTGATATATAGCCTATGTCTTTCTCAGTACCTTTACCTATGTGTATGCAAAATTTCATGATGATCGGTTCAGTAGGTTTGGCGTGAAAGCGTAACAAACAAACAAATAAACAAACAAACTCACTTTCGCATTTATAATATTAGTTGGGATTTTTATTTGCCGCTTCTTCTGCACTCCGCTTTGGAAGCGGCCTAAACTTAGCCATAAGTAATTATTGATGTCAACAAAAATTTTTTTGTTGTTAAAATTGTAAACACAAATATGACTATTATTAAGTGTTCAGAAAACCTATATTAAATAAACGTTTGAATCTTGAATCTTGATATATTATACAAACAAACAAAATCACGTTCGCATTTATAATATTAGTTAGGAAGTAAGGATGGCGTCGGAGGATGGCGTATAACTTCCTGGAGTTTTCTCTCCCCATTAATTTTATTAACTTTTATTAATTATTGAATAAGGCATTTGTCTCCCATCTCACCTGATGGTAAGTGACGATGTAGACTAGAATGTTACATGCAAAGAGATAGGTACCCATTTATTCTACTTTTGATTGTCCCGGGTACTTGTCTGGGAATAAGACGCAGGCAGTACACTCCACACCTTAGCTACCAAAAAGGATGTCGAAGTGTTTATGTACGATTCATCGTAATTATCATCACCAGGTCTTTATCAAGCCTCCACTGCAGGAGCATAACCCTCTCTGTACTATCAGACCCATATATTTGCCTGAGCAGTCAGAGGATTTGGCTTACACTCTCCTAGCTGACCAGAGGGGTTGGAGAGGTCTTTTTGATTTTTATAAGCTTTGTTTAGCTTGTGTTTCCTCCCCTTCTACAACATCCATGGGAAGACTTGGAGTGGTCCTATTCTACTCTACCGGGGACCCCACATCATTACGGCATTACGGCAGTGCGACATTCTTCCATCACTTTTCTATTTTCCCTTATTTTTGCGTACCGACGGACATTTTTCACAAGTCGCTCTACATATAAGCATGTGGTCTCAACGCCTTAATCGTACGATTTGTTCTCAGAGACTCGCATAGATGGCGCTATTCGAAGCTACACAACACTGTATCTACCGTATTATGAGAATATAAAAACATGATTCACAAAATATATCTTATCAAAAATCAAAACAATAATTTAGGCGTAATATTTTAAAATGACTCCGTATATTTAGTAAGTTAAAGGCTAACGCAGATTACCGCCATCGACTACCAAGCAACTCTCCTGCGCCATACATTCGCCTGCTTTTCGCAACCTTAATTTTGTCCAATATTCTTGTATGAGGTGGGCAGTCTATTGCGTTAGTATTATATTGTCTTTGATATGCGTATCTTATCTAAGTACATATCATGATGACGTGTCCGTGCGTGACGTTGAATAATATTAGAGCTCCTTTGAACTCTTTTCCAGTGTAGAGTGAGTCTAATCACACCGAAATAACAGTGGGCGTAAACACTGGAAGCGTTTACGCATGTAAAGCAACCCCGTTCGCGGTCCCCACTTGGATGGGTGACCACAAGAGACATAAAAAATTCTCGAGCTCCTCCGTGCTTCGGAAGACACGTTAAGCTGTTGGTCCCGGCTGTCATCATTGATGGCAGTCGTTAAGCTATGTCAGATGCCTTTAGGCAGCTTGAAAAATCTGACACCAGTGTTGGCCACTTACGAACAAACACAGTAATAGGCGGGTAGCTATCTCAGAATACATATAGGTATACAGTGTATGAATTGACCCTCAACAATCCCTTAAAGGACAATGGCGGTAATCAGTAGTTCTCTTAATGACTGATTCTAATAATATTTAAAAATGATTCCAAAAATACTTACAGTATAGGAACGTACGTAGATTATAATGAGATTAATTGATTAAATGATTAATTTTACTCCAAAATTATCAAAAACTAGCTTTTGCCCGCGGCTTCGCTCGCGTTAAGAAGTAGAATTGATCAAAATCCTTTCTTAGCGGATGCCTACGTCATAACATCTACCTGCATGCCAAATTTCAGCCCGATCCATCCAGTGGTTTGGGCTGTGCGTTGATAGATCACTATGTCAGTCAGTCAGTCACCTTTGAGTTATATATATTTAGATTGCCACGATTCCCTTTTTCCGTTTGTATGGAGACATGCACTTCCAGGCGACTCTTAAAGGACCGACTTTAAACTCAGACCGTCACAAATATTTTAAAAACTGGAGCTATTTAGCTAGAGCCTGAGAACAGACATAAACGACACTTTAATTAGAAATACTATTCTATGCGGACGAAGGCGCGGGCACAGTTAGCTTATTATATACTAGCTGTTATCCGCGACTTCACCCGCGTGATATATAGCCTATGTCCTTCTCAGTACCCTAGCTTAGGTGTATGCAAAATTTCACGATGATCGGTTCAGTAGATAGGGCGTGAAAGCGTAACAAACAAATAAACAAACTCATTTTCGCATTAATAATATTAGTTAGGATAACATTAATTGTTCCAAATTTTAAATTACGCTTCACACAAGTATCGTGAAATATTGGCGCCATTTTTGACGTCTTCTGCCCCATGGACCTAGGAATTCTTAGATCCATGTTCTGCCCCCAGTCTAATCTACATAATTCTAATTCCATGGTTCTCACGCTGGTCTGGAAGTATAGAAAAAACGTAGAATGTACCAGCTGCTTCTATTCCCGCGCAGATCGTAAAAGCCGATCGAGGGAATGGGCGTAAGGAATCATGTCAATAGGCGATGCGGCTAGCAACCCGTCACTATTTTGATTCCGTTCTCCACCTACAAGCCCACCAACATGCTAAACGTGGCCTTTAGGTTTTTTAGACCCGGGCTCTGTCTGCCCCGCAAGGGAAAAAGACGTGATTGTATGTATGTATGTATGTATGTATGTACTTTGGAAGACTTCCACGCCCGGTCTATAATATTCCTAGGTCCATGGTTCAAAACATTGAATACAATAGCCATAAATGAGACTTTTTTTTCTTTCGTATGTGTAAGTGGCCAACACTGGTGTCAGATTTTTTCAAGCTGCCTTTAGGCATCTGACATAGCTTAACGACTGACATCAATGATGACAGCCGGGACCAACGGCTTAACGTGCCTTCCGAAGCACAGAGGAGCTCGAGATATTTTTATGCCACTTGCGGTCACCCATCCAAGACGGGACTGCACCAAGGGTTGCTTAACATACGTAAGCGCTCATAGAGCTCACACCCATTGGACCATCGGGCTCCTAAATGAGACTGGTTTTGTAAGAGCCCTGCGACATAAAACATAATATCCTACAATCTGTTCACAGGCGTATATATCAGGCTGTCAGCGAGAGAATTCGGTGGTCAGTTTAGAGACGGGATGTGTAAAGACGGCATATATCGATGTTTTAATTTTTTTCGAATGAGATTTTCTCGACAGACACATAGTTGAGTTATTCTAACCCGAAAGTTGTAAAATTTGCGCTTGTATTCGATTTCGGCAAAACATTTTCGTTTCACACTGCCGTACAATGGTGAGTTCGAACAAAAGCTCCCAGGAAATGAAACGAGGAGCCATTGAATATGATCAACTTTAGCTGTATGATAAAAAAAAATAACGTTTTCAGACAAATCGGCCGGGCGGTTTAATTATTTTATATAGAATTGACAACATTTGTTGAGCTTCCAGTATAGGTCCCATAAGAATAGTAGTGCATATCGACGAGCTGAGTGATCAAAATTTCGTCATGTATAAATTAAACATAAATTCAGTATTCCACGCCGTAAAGAAAGAGGATCTAACTAACCTTTTTCTCCTCCATTCTGGTCTGGGAGAAAGAAAAAACGTAGAATGCACTATCTGTTTCTCTTCCCGTGCAGGTCGTAGAAACCGGCCGAGAGAATGGGCGCAAATCTACGAAATCATATAAATAGGCGGTGCGGCTAGCAACCCATAACTATTTTGGTTCCGTATTCTATCTTTAAGGGGGCACACTAGGTACAGTAGCGACGCCAATCATTTTATTCGTTCATTTATCAAATATTTACATTCTTGAATTTCTTCCTATTTGTAAAGTATTAGGAATAAAATGATTGGCGACGCTACTGTACCTAGTGTGCGGCCTTAAGCCCGTCAACATGCTAAACGTAGCCTTCGGTCTTATGGCCTTAGGTACTGTCTACCCCGTAAGGGATAAAGACGTGATACTATGTATGTAACTAACCTTTAACTCTAAAGTAAATCTCCGCAATTCTATTTATTTTACACGGCGCACATTGGTAAGCCCTTTCCCGCCAGGAAACGAAAGTACAAGCATAAATCACTTTTATCGACACCAATAGAGTCGGCTAATCCCAGCCCTAGAGGCGAACTCACGTCCACATTTTATTGTAGGTCACTTAATCCTATTGTAAGACTTCCTGTTAGTAAGTACAGGACGAATAAGATAAATACACGGTAGGTACTTATAAATTGGACTTTGGAATAATGACTTGGCTGTTTGGAGTTGATTTCTGTGCTTTCTATGTCTTTATTTTTTTTCATCTCTTCGATTCGTGAAACAAAGAAGGGTTACTTGAAAAAGGCGGTCTAAAATTATTGCACTTTTCATTAACTGCAAAAACAACTTTCGTCATTCATACAAACACTATGAAAAACAAAGTAATCTTTGCTGGCGAAACATTATAGAGGTTTTTAGTTAATCTAAGCTTGCTTCTACGGAACCCTCATGGGCGAGCCCGCTCGCACTTGGCCGATTTTTTGGTAACGGTGTTGCAAGTTCAATGGTTTTTTCCGAACTAAAAAATTCCCTACGCACCTCAACAACTTTTCACATCAAAAAGTACTCATGTCATGTAACAATATAATTCGTCCGAAAGAAATTGAATTACTACCTCAAAAGGCATATTTCGCAAACATTCACTATTATAATATCATAAAGGAGGCAATGGACCCATGTCAATTTCGGACTAAAAGCGCTAGAATATTCAGCGATATGCGCGCTTCAGAGACTTCTTTGTGCCAATGTAGGTACACTGGCTGGCAAGTAGCATTGCCAACCGTACTATAATATACTTAAAATGTTATGTATTGTTTATTTTTAATTGTAAGACTAAGTATACTTATTGTAGTGTACTGTATTTCGGGACTCTGTATTATATACACACAAATATTATTAAACAAAGTCCTCCACCGCGTTTGTCTGTCTGTTCGTGATAAACTCAAAAACTACTGCACGGATTTTCATGTGGTTTTCACCAATAGATAGAGTGATTCACGAGGAAGGTTTTAAGGTATAATACATGCCCGGGCGCAGCCGGGTAGGGCTGCTAGTAATATCATAAAGTAGGCAACGGACCCATGTCGATTTCGGACTGAAAGCGCGAGAATATTCTCGCTTCAGAGAGTTCTTTGTGCTGGTGTACACTGGCTGGCAAGGTTTAGGATGAATTTAAAATATTATTATTGTTAGGCTATGCGTAAAGAGTGGCGTGTAGAGTGTAGGCCGAATTCTTTAGCTGCTCTGGCGGTCCTGGTAGTACAGAGAGGGTCATGCTCATGCAGTGGAGACTAAAAGGCTTCATTATGAGGTTATAGGCGTAAAAAGATTGAATAACATGACTTGCCCGAGATACGGATTATACTCATAATGTAAACAAATAAAATAGAGACAAATTACTCAGATTGAGCTTAGTACAGTAAGTTGTGACCTTGAGTCACAGGATACTAATTTCAAATTCAATTTTTACGCTATATAGATAAACATCCAAGACCTAGGCGAATCTCAAGAAGTGGAGAGGTTCCTTTTATGTTTATAAGCTTTGTTTGTTTGCTTTGTTGAAGTCGCCTTCTACACATCCACGGGACTTGGAGTGGTCCTATTCGATAAATCATAAATAATATCTACATAAGTATCTATTATAAATAAAATATAGTATCGTTGATTTGTATTCCATAACACAAGTCTCGAACTTACTTTGGGGCTAGCTCAATCTGTGTGATTTTGTCCGTATATATTTATTTATTCTCGAACGTACCTATACTATTATTTTTTAAACTTTAGTGCTTCAAAAACATAATTGGAGTACTGGTACCACAACCACCACAAGATAACACCGCCAGCACTGGAGTACTTCCAGTGTCGCTGCGACAACTCCATTGAAATGTTAGCGGATACAAATGAATATAAGGTTCGTGCTAAGACCAGTTTATAATAATAATGTGCCTGATCATACTGAACAAATTTCCCCGAGGAACAGGTCAAAATATGAATAATCATTGTCATCAGGTCTTATTAGTCTCCACAGGAGGAGCACGACCCTCAGCAGGGTTGTGTTGTCTGTGTACCAAAGCCATATATTAGCCAGAGCTGCAGTCAGAGGACTTGGCCTAGATCCACGCTGGCCATGCTTGGAGAGGTCTCTTGGACGACAATCTTTGTTTAGCTTGAATTCCCTAAGTCGCCTCCTACGACATCCACAGGAAGACTTGGAGTGGTCCTATTCTACTCTGCCGGGAACCACACGACTTGAAAGATTTACTTGGGGAGAATATTTTTGGTTACCTTATTCCTTGCCCGTCAGTGTACCCATTCATCTTTCATACGTAACTTTAGACTGGGGCGCTCGGGAAACGAAGCGTTGGCTCCTTTGCGATTTTATATCGATCGCCCGGGTTAAGCATCCTTTCTTATGTATGCACTAGCTGTTACCCGCGGCTCGCCCGCGCGATATATAGCCTATGCCCTTCTCAGTTCTTTAAACTATATGTATGCAAAATTTCAGGATGATCAGTTCAGTATATCTACTGAACTGATCATCCTGAAATTTTGCATCCATCGGGCGTGAAAGCGTAACAAACAAACTCACTTTCGCATTCTAAATATTATTTAGGATTGATGATTGGTCTTATGTGTACTTACATTAATGATAGGGAGTCGTGTAAATATTTCACGAGTATAAGACATGATTTTTGTATTGTATGTTTATTAATCACTTTCAACATTTTGTTTAGTATAAGTATGGCTTTCGCGGAAGATCAGCGTCATGGTAGCCCCATGACAAAATGCTGAGCGGAAACCATTTTGGTACTATGCGTGTAATTTATAATTGTTATTGTTCTTTTTGTATTTCATGGGTACCAAATAAACAAATTTTCTTTTCTTTTCTTTCTTTCTTTCTTATATACAATATATTAGTGATACCTTGTACGATCGTTGAAAGGGCGACTCAGCCCATCAATTTGAACAACTTTTCCTTTGAGACCAATGCAGGTTATAGTTTCTTTTTCACTCTCGTAGAAATGTGTTAGAATTTCAGGCAGTTTTTCTTCCATAATTTAAATAATTCAAATTTACTTAGACATATGTTTATATGTATTGGATGCAGGCCGCTTCCAACCGGTCATATTGGAATCCTTAGGGGAGGCCTATGTCCAGCAGTGGACTTCTTGTGGCTGAGTTGATGATGATGATGTTTATATTACTAAAATTAAAGTGTTCAGTAGCTACAGACTACTAGCTATGTCACACACACATACCCCACAGACAGGTAACTATGTAAAACTTATAACATTACACACATTTTTTGAAGGGTTACAAGGTAAGGTATTCCTCGTACTCGTAGCGCAACTATTTTGAAGCGCACCTTTTGAAGCGCAACTAAATTATTTTTCGGAGCGCACCTCTTAGTTGCGCTCACGATAGCAATTTAAATTATTACAATTTTATTCCGCAAACTGCACCCACGTTCAAAAATAGAACGTGCAATACCGGTTATCGATAGTTCCAGTTAGTTTCCAGCTCTATTCAAGAGTTGAAGACAGATGCGTTTCGCGGAATAAAATTTTAATATTTAAAATTTGCTATCGTGAGCATAACTAAAAGGTGCGCTCCGAGGAATAATTTAGTTGCGCTTCGTTAGGTGCGCTTCAAAATAGTTGCGCTACGAGGAATACCTCACAAAAAGCGTAGGTAGTAAAAACACGCATTTTCTAAAGTCCCTTCTCCACTTCGGGAAAATTAAATATCTAATAAAATATACACACCCCTGCCTCAGGTCTCGCGAGTCTCTGGGGATAGGGGAGTAGGGGAAGTGACAATGGAGACCCATTGTTTCTTTCTTTCTTCAAGAAATAGTTTACTCAAGCGTCACTGTATATTTTATTATAAAAACAAAGTCCTCTGCTGCGTCTGTCTGTCTGTCTGTTCGCCATAAACTCAAAGATAGGTACTGCACGGATTTTCATGCGGTTTTCACCAATTTATATAATGATTCATGAGGAAGGTTAACAGGTATAATACATGCCTGGGCGCAGGCGGGGGCCTGTCGTGTCATGCATGAGCCCACACTCCTGCACTTTGATGCGCTTTACCTTTATGATTTTTCGTGTGATTAAAAAAAAAAAAATACATATCTTATATTTTTTGACTATCTATACCTATATGTCTACGCGAAATTAACATTATTACATTAATAGTATAGGTATTGAAATACCGCCAAAACCATACTCTCTCTCACACACACAATCTATCCTTCCCTTTCGCACCAACTTCAAACCAAATGAAGATGGCTGTCTAACGGAAATTCCGCGCGCGCGCGTACAAAGAAAATTAAAAATATAGTGAAACACGATAACTACAAGTGTGAACTCTGTTCGGTAGTGAAGTGTAAGTGCCGAACTCCAATAAAAACCAAAGAGATTGAGCTAGGTCGACCAGCGCTGGAGGATTCCCTGTCCACGTGTGCAAAGTTTTGTCCTTCATGTCCTGGCTCCCTCAATATATAGGTATAAGACGGTTTATTATTTTAAAAAGATTTTTTAGAATATTTGCCTTTTCGTAGGTATAATGTCAACCGCAGATAAATAGCTTTCTTTAGGTGAAAATCGGTGCAGTAGTTTCGGAGCCTATTCGTGCAAACAAATAATCAAATCTTTCCTCTAATTAAAGTATAGATAACCTATCATTAACGCGGACAAAGTCTCGGGATAACAAAAAAATATATAAAGATTTAATCTACAATACTCTTCCATGCTGGTTTGGTAGAAAATAAAAAAAACATAGAATATACCAGCTGCTTTTCTTACCGCGCAAACCGTAAAAGCCGGTCAAGGGATTGGGCGAAAATCTAAGGAATCACATTGATAGGCGACGCGGCTAGCAACCCATCACTATTTTGATTCCGATTTCCACCTTTACGCATATTACGATGCTAAACGTGGCCTGTAGGTTTTATGACCTTGGGCTCTGTCTACCCCGCAAAGGATAAAGACGTGATAGTATCTACAAGAAGAGCTTTATACGCCAGACAGATTCCAACATTTTCCTAACGTTTCCATGCTACGTGCTTCATAGATATGGTAATAGGGGTTGCGAGAACGCGTTCAGTGAATTTATCAGTTTTGTTGAATGGTATTTTTAACCCCTAGTAGTTGAAAACATCGTATGGTAGTATTTCGAGGAGGTGAAGATATAATAGTATAAAATATAGCGCAAATATTTTATTAAAGGGTCAATAGTTCAAAGAAACGTCTTGTTACATGTTCTAAAAATTCGACACGATAGTTTTTGTTTTAGCTTTTTCATACCAAATAATATGAGTTTTTGAGGGAATTGATAAATGACCTGTACAATTTACGCGGATGAATTCACAGGCTAACAACGAATAAATAAAAGATTGAATTTACAAAAAGAGTATTATATAATACGCCAGACAGTTTCCAACATTTCCACGCTACGTGCTTCATAGATATGGTAATAGGGGTTGCGAGAACATCTTCAGTGAATTTATCAGTTTTGTTGGATGGTGTTTTTAACCCCTAGTGGTAAAACATTGTGTAGTATTTGGAGAAGGTGATTTGCAGATATACAGGGTTATTTGTAAAACATCAATTACCTCTTAGGTCTCCGCCTCCGTGGTCCAGTGGTTAAGGCGTTTGCCTTGTTGACCCGGGGGTCGTGGGTTCGATTCCCACGGGAAGCATACTTTGTTAAGTTGTTTCCAGTTTGGTTAGGACATTGCAGGCATGAATCACCTGATTGTCTGATAAGAAAGATGATTCCGTGCTTCGGAAGGCACGTTAAGCCGGTGGTCCCGGCTGCCATCTGGCAGTCGTTAAAGGAACCACGTCAGAGGCCGAGAGGCGGTTCCGAAGAATCCTGACACCAGGGTGTGCATGGTCGACTGACCGTGTCACCTACACGAAATGATGATGATCTCTTAGTATCGGAATCAGAATCCCTAACATAATATAGAGGTACAAGTAAAAAGGCGTCAATCGGGAAAAAAATGGACCTCCCATAGATACAAATTCACCAATCAGCTGATCGAGTGTCTATGAGAAGTCTAAATATGTTTTTCCGATTTTCACCTTCTTTGTTGTGGGTCTATATTATGTTAGGGTCTGAGTCCGATATTAAGGCGTACTGAGTTCACACACTAGCGCCACCCAGTAATTCATTCATTTACTCCTAAATCAAATCAAATTTAAAAAATCTAATAGCTGATTGCCCTAGTAAATTACTTGTAGTATTCTTTTTGTTACTTTTCATAGATATTACAATCTAAGTTTAACAGAACGAATTTTTACTGCTAAAAGAGGCCACTTTGGCGGTAAAAATTTGTTCTCTTAATTCATCAAATTAAAAATAGTGAAACTTGTACCACTATTACTACAAGTAATTTACTAGGGCATTCAGCTATTAGATGTTTTAAATTTAATATGATTTAGGACTCATAGAATTAATTGCTGTATAAAGTCCAATAAAATACTTGATTTATACCACATTTAAGGAGAAACATGAATTTTACGGGGACCAGTGCTGTCTCCATTTGAAATAAAATGGACATATTCCTTATTTAAAATTTTGCTTTGCGATTAAAAGTTAGCTTTTTCTTGCCTAAAGTAGCTGTTACGTCAAAAACTGTAAGAAATGCTTCACGTTCTTACATTAAAATTGTAAAGAGTAGTTAAAAAAAAATTATATGATACCTCCGTTAATTTTCAACTTATTTATTTCATATTATGTTAAATGTTCAGAGAAAAATTAAAAAATGTATGTCTACAACAAAATTAGCTTCCGCCCTCTGCGTCACATTTTCTTTTATTTCCTTCGTAACAAGACAAAGCTTTTTGTCGTTGTTTATGTTGCACTTTCCGCTGTGTAGTAAAAAAGTTAACTGTGTGCATTGAGATATAACTACTAGAGAAGACACCGCAAATCCTTACATTGTCCCGTTCAACTGCGACGATCGGACCGAAACTCACTCAGTCCTTTCTTAGCTCTTTTGCTTACTTCCCACAATTTAAAACAAAAACATGGTGACAAATTGTCAATCATAAAAAATGGCTTGGTACAAACCAAGGCATTTTTTATGATTTTCACCTTCGCACCTTTGCATTGAGTTAATGTGGTATTAACTTATCGAGCCCTGCACAGTGCACAGTGCAAAGGAATAAATTTTCATCAGCAAGTACTTACTTAAACTAATTTAATATTTTCCAAAAAGAAAATCAATATTATTATCTCCCGCCATTTTGCATTATGTTGACATGTTGCTATGGAAACGCGTGATTGTAGCAAATATAGCGCTGAACTATTGACAATGTATGATTGGACACGTCGATGTTGTTTTGGCGCTGCAGCGCTACAATTTTAAGTTTCGAAGAATGGAACATGCCAACTTTCGAAGTACAAGCTACTCTAGTACGTAGTACTTATATCTCCATGACTGTGTGTGTATTTTCAACCGATTCAAAAAGAAGGGAGTTATACCTGCGTCATAAATTGACCCCCGTCATTTCTGTAAAAGGGATGACTCAGTCCGTTGAAATAAACAACTTTTTCTATGGGCTAATGCTGCAAACTTGAAAAAAATATTTTCATTTCCACACTAACTTGTATGCCTGGAATTTGTAGAAGTTGCCGAAATTTTGTAACCAATGTTATTTTACTGAACTGGTTTAAAAATTTTTTTTAGCCATTCATTTCTTTTTTGATTTGAGATACATTAATAAATAAATATATACGGACAAACAATCACAGGTTTGAAGGGTTATCTAGAACCTAGTCAAAGACAATATAATACTAACGTAATAGACTGCCCACCTCATACAAAAATATTGGACCAAATTATATAAGGTTGCGAAAAGCAGGTGAATGTATGGCGCAGGAGAGTTGCTTGGTAGTCGATACTAGATGGCGGTAATCTGCGTTAGCCTTTAACTTGCTAAATATACGGTGTCATTTTAAAATATTATACCTAAAATATTGTTTTGATTTTTAATAAGATATAGGTAGGTATTTTGTGATTCATGTTTTTATATTCTCTTAATACGGTAGATACAATGTTGTGTAGTTTCGAGTGGCGCCATCTATGCGAGTCTCTGAGAACAAATCGTACGATTAAGGCGTTGAGACCACATGACCTAGTAAATCAAAATTTAAAATGATATCTGTTTTCTTTTAAATGGTGGCAGCACTGGACCCCGTGTATGTTAAGGAACTACGTTCAGAAAAAAACAAAAGCAAGTGACATTTAGCTTAGGAATATAAGCGTCAAAACGCAATATCCTAAAGTTCAAGCGTGAAGTGAGGCAATAAAGGCATATTGTTTTTTCCCGAGGCCTCAATTTGTTAGGATTACAGAAGGGGCTTAGCCACAAACTATGGAAAGTAGAGAAATACAATTTACAGGCTTGTTTCCTTAATACATTATTTCTAGAATAATTAGTCTCGAAAGATTGAAAACTATTCGACACTAATTTTTTCTTTAATAAGTCGCCATCTACGACATCCACGGGAAGACTTGGAGTGGTCCTATTCTACTCTGCCGGGAACCACACGCACGGCTATAAGACTATAAGGTGGACTAATTATTTTAATCCCAAATGTCAAACTTTATTATGAAATGGCAAATCCTGACCTGAGCCTGAGCATGAATAAGACTGGCCGGGGATCGAACCCGGATCCTCTCGTGTTGCAGGCTGGCGTGCGCCACTGCGCCATGGCGTCTGTAAACTCACTCATTTGTCGTCTTCGTTTAAAATTAACTAGCTGTACCCGTGACTTCGTCTGCATAGAAAAAGTAGCGTAGGTCCTTTCTCAGGCTCTAGTCTATGTTTGTAACAAATTCCATTTAAATCGGTTCAGTAATTTTGGTGTGAAAGCGAGATAAACAGAGTTACTTTCTTCTTCTTCTTCCTTTACCTTATCCCATTTTTTTATGTGGGGTCGGCACAGTATGTCAGCTCTCTCCACCTTGATCTATCATCTACTATAGCCTTTGTCACTCCCCTCCTGTTCATACTCTCCTTGACACCATCGATCCATCGTTTCTTAGGTCTTCCTCTGTTCCGCGTACCATCTACTTTCAAATCTAATGCCTTTCTTGTGATATGAGTTTCTTCTCTCCTCATCACATGTCCATACCAACTCAAACACTGAAACTCAACAAACAGAGTTACTTTCGCATCTATAATATTAGTATGGATAAATAATAAATAAATTAATATATACGGACAAATCTCACAGATTGAGCTAGCCCTTCTTAAGAAAGACTTGTATTATGGGATACTAAAATACATATATATATACATATAAACAGATATAAACGTCCAAGACCCAGGTCAATCTGAAAAAGATCATTTTCCACTTTGACCTGACCAGAGGTCAATCCCGGGACCATCCGTGTCACAGGGCGGCGTGTTGACCGCTGCGTCACGGAGCTCAATATATGAATTATATCATATTCGATATGGCGTAGGGGTTTAGGGCTTCACATCTGTAATCTCGCTACTTTTTATTTAAGGCTTTAAGAGCGTAAAATCCTATTATTTTTGTTGCTTTTGGTTTAAACTCGTAAGAACAGCCTTACGAGGGAATGCTCAAGAGTAGAGCATTTCGGGATTTACAATTTTTTTAAAGAAGCTGTTTTTGATTGCTATAAAACCGGCCAAGTGCGTGTCGGGCCACGCGCAGTGTAGGGTTCCGTAGTTGCGAATGACAACTTTGAGTTCACACTATTCACACTCGCACCTTACAGTTTAACGACCAAAAAGTTCTAACAATGAAAATAGTATGAAATTTTACAGTTTATAAGTTGGTTGTGCCTATAACTTTTTAGTTTGTACTTAGTACTCAGCTCTGATAGTTTTCCTTTCAACTTCGGTATATATGCTACTGCTGTAATTTTTTTCACGTATCTATATATAACCGTTTAGCAGATAGAGGGGGGGGGGGGAAACTTACCTCTAACAAAAATTCGCACTTTAAAACCAAATACACAGACAGACAGACAGACATGGCAAAATTATAAGGGTTCCTTGTTTACTACGGAACCCTAAAAAGTATAGGGTATATGAGAAAACAGATAAACACCCTTATGTTTGTTACCATCAAACTAGCCCGTTAAACTAAACCACGTTTCCTACGAGACCAATGCTGGGTTTTAATAAAATTGGACATTTTCATACAAATTACCGGGCCATCATCATCATCATCTAGGAAAGGTTCTTTCTTCTTTCTTTTCTTAGATTATGGCTCCATCGTTTAGCCCAACGAATTATAAATAGAATTGGCCGGTACAAATATATACCTATATGGTAAACTCCGCATTGGCGTATAAAACTGAGGAAGAAAAAGATACGTTCAAATGACCTGAGATACGCTCATGGATCGTCAATTGACATTTGTCATGGCGGCCGGCTAACGTGTCGGCGCTCTTCAATTTTAATTTAATTATGCCGTCGTGTGCGGTTCCCACATGCAGAAATGCAACTAGACGTAACAACAAAAATGACGGGATCACATTTCACGTATAATTAGAACATTTACAAGCTATATAAATCATTTACAGATTTAATTTTACAAATAATATTTTGCCAAAGACAATGTCCAAATCCATATGACGTTCAGTGTAAAGTGTTGCTGTTCTATAAAATATTTTTACCCAGTATGTGAGAAAAACTGGATTTTATGATTAAATTTTTGGAAGTAGTATACTATAATATACCTAACTAATTATTACGTTTTAAGGCATCATGCATTTAGTCAATTTAGCTATTTAATAAAGAAAACTTTAAGTAGGTAAGTATTGAAGTTAAGGTTTTCATTATATATTTATGTTACCGGCCAAACCCGATTTCAAGACAAACTGTCCTGGGCGTGTTAGGATAAAATAGGTTTGTCCTGATATCTTTAGGATAAACTAGTTTGACCTAGGAAGAACTGAATTTGAATATGATTAAAATCTTTTTAGTAGCTTTAAGGGGGCATCGAGCACCATAGTAACGTAATTTTTGGAATACATATTGAAGGAGGAGACTTTTCATAAAAATATCGACTTGGATGGCGTTTTATAGGTTTTTGTGGTGTAGAATTCAAAAATGACGTTAGTTTTGGAATTCAAGATGGCGGATGCGACATTTCGTGAAAATCGACATGGGTGTCGTTGTGTTGGTTTT
The DNA here is from genome assembly GCA_963082605.1 of Rhodophaea formosa. Classification (NCBI taxonomy): domain Eukaryota; kingdom Metazoa; phylum Arthropoda; class Insecta; order Lepidoptera; family Pyralidae; genus Rhodophaea; species Rhodophaea formosa. The sequence goes on along the minus strand of OY720229.1, from coordinate 8,221,386 downwards.
TCTTGGTGTAGATTTCGAAAATCTTGTCAATTTTAGCATTTAAGATAGCGAACGCGACCTTTCATACAAAATTTACATGAGTATCGTTATATGGGTTTTTCGGGTGGAAGGTTTTGAAAATGAAGTCAGTTTAAGAATCCAAGATGACGAAAGTGACTTTTCGCGCCAGTTTGGAACTCTCCCAAAACTGTGGTAATTTTCGAAATCTACACCAAAAAAAAAAAACAATACAACGACATCCATGTTGTTTTCACGAAATGTTGCGTCCACCATCTTGGATTCCATAAATAAAGTCATTTTTGAAATCTACACCCCGAAAAAACCTATAAAATGACACCTATGTCGATTTTTCATGTGAAGTCGCTTCTTCGAAGTCTACACCTCGAAAAACCTACACAACTACACATATGTCGATTTTGCATAAAAAATTGGGTGCGCCATCTTGATTTCAAAAATGAGGTCGTTTTTAGTCATCTTTACCAACCAATAGCAACTAAACAATTCGAAAAAATATTCAGAAATCAGTCAATCTTAGGCCAAACTAGTTGGCCCTAAAGATTTATGACAAAATAGTTAGTATGTCTTATAATCGGGTGTGCCCAGTAACATATTATATAAGGGAGGCACTAATTAGATATTACTTGGCACAATAACACAAACAATTGGGCATATAAAAACTAACAAATTAACTCAGGTGTTGTTAATGTGGTTCCCAGGAAATGTTGTCAGGTAGACAGAGCCGAAAGCCATAACACTTGGCCACTTTTAGCATCATATTGGGCGTAAAGGTGGAAAGCGGAATCAAAATAGTGATGAGTTGCTAGCCGCATCGCCTATTGATGTGATTCCTTAGATTTTTGCCCAATCCCTTGACCGGCTTTACGGTCTGCTCGGGAAGAAAAGCAGCTGGTATATTCTATGTTTTTCTTTTCTCCCAAACCAGCATGGAAGATTTTTTTTTAAATAACCAAACATTATTTTATAGGATTTAGACGTTATATATTATATTCTTGGTTCAAAAATATCACATTAACCTAATACAGACAATTACACAAATATTTATAATTTTCCCCAAGTGTATGTTAAAAACTTATAATCTAGCAACATTAAGCGGGTGTGAAACGCGCGGGCGCGGGGTATTATGCCGCGTCTTTGGACACAGTTCGATGCTTAAAAAAATGACGGAAGACTCATTCTGGATATTTTTACTATTCTGAGATGGTAAAATATAATTATAAATAAATATTGTTATTTTTAATAAATTTTGCCAAGATGCTGAACTCATGTTTTTTCTAGTGACAGATTTGACAAGCGAAATTGGCGGGAACATGGCGGAAGGCGGTTTTTGACATTTTACTTTTTTTAGACAAATATGGCGCAAACTTATCCCGCCGAAAATGGATCCTTACACATTGTGCACAAAGGAAAAAGTAAGTAGAAGTTTTATTCTGAAACTCTTCAAAAGTCGCGCGAAAGTGCAATACATAAAGCCAGAAGGCAAAGAGCATTGTCTTGTTATGAAGGAAATAAAAGTAATTCAAGGGGAGTGGAAACTGATTTCAAATATGTTCATTGCTGGCTGTGTACTTGTGACTTTCAGCACATTTCAGACTGTGGGAAAGACCTTAAACCGGCCAAGTGAGAATATAATTTTCGCACTAGAGTTCTTTGGTAATCGTTAATTTACGGTCTGAGTTGCGATTTAATTAGAAATGTACGTTCTTCCGATTGTTATCTGAACTTATAATTAAGATCTCGCCTTATGCCCAATTTCATGATTGTATGTAATTTAAACATCAAAGAGACCTCTCCAACCCGTCTGGCCAGCGTAGAGAGTGTAGGCCAAATTCTCTGACTGCCTTGGCTAATATATGGTCCTGCTCCTGCAGTGGAGACGAAAAAATACCTGATGATGTAACTTAACGGGACCTAAATATAAATTTTGATTCTCGTGCAACTGAGCACTTTAATATTGCTTGATTCTTATTCGGATTAGTTTCTGTAATACAGTATGTTACGGTAATCCCTTGTTCATCAAATCAGCCCGTCAAAGTGATCAATTTTTCTTCCACAATATAGATGTTCCGCATTTCGTGGTAGCTATGTTGGATTAATTTGCCGCCATCTATTAAAAACTCTAAATCAGTTTCAGTTTTTAAGTCCGAGGAGCCCGATGGTCCAGTGGGGTGTGAGCTCTATGAGCGCTAACGTATGTTAAGCAACCGCTGGTGCAGTCCCTACTTGGATGGGTGACCGCAAGTGGCATAAAAATATCTCGAGCTCCTCCGTGCTTCGGAAGGCACGTTAAGCCGTTGGTCCCGGCTGTCATCGTTGATGGCAGTCGTTAAGCTATGTCAGATGCCTTAAGGCAGCTTGAAAAATCTGGCACCAGTGTTGGCCACTTACACATACGAAAAACAAAAAAGTGAAGTTCAAAACAGTATTTTCTTAAAATGCAACTTTGATATCACTCCGGACAGAAATACTTTATCTAAATTACTCCACTATACTTTCTTTCTATTTTCTATGATTAATTCTCGACTATATCTAATACTTCGTATACATACATGCACACAATGATTTAATTACACACCTAGTTGTGAGACTATAGGTACTTATATTTCGAGCTAAACCTGTTCACGTGGCCAACAACATCTATAAAAAATATATTTTTATTTTATTGTCAGCAATGTAAGCTAACTCACTTTCAGTGGTTTAAATACTATAATAGGGGTATGCACGTAATTTTTTTATTTGCTTAATATAATCCATAATAACCACAGTACAAAAATACGAAAGAACTTTTAAAATATTTTAATTAACGACGAAGATGTGAAACTTTAAAGTTTAAATAAGAAAGAGAAGTCCGATATGTTCTAGTGACGTCACAGTCTATGTCATGCATACATTTGCCATATAAAATAGTGTTTTCGCGAGTGAGATAGACATATTTTCGTAAAATCATTTTATCTCGTTCGTTTTTCAACCAAATTTTATTCTGTTTTCACCTTCAATACTTTTCTATTGAATATTTTTGGATAAACTGGCAAGATAACAGATATTTTTTTAATGCATATTCATTATTGTTGAATTTTTTATTTTTACAAAATTGGAGAACTGTACTAACTTTGTGTTAACTATTGTTGTACTGTACTCTTTGTAAATCACTGAATAAAGATTTTTCTATTCTATTCTATGGGAACTCAAAAAAATTCGATATTATCCATACAAATTACCGGACCCGCCTAAAACTTGTATGAAGATGTCGTTTTTTTTCCGAGTACTCAGCATTGGTCTCGTAGGAAAAGTTGTTCGTGTTTACGGGCTTGTTGAGATTTGCTGGTTCGACGGACAACGGTATTTACCCTAACATCTTGTATATCAGCGAAAGAGAGATTGAGTAATTATTTATTTGTTGCTTTGTCCTCTTTATCGCCCTTCTCGCCTTATCTACCGAACCGATCAAATCCGACCGTACCGAAAATCTAAGTTTGGCAACATATCTGTTTAAAACACTACGAGGCCGGATCTTCAACCAGGCAGTGCTGCAATGGTTGGCATTGAACGTACCAGACAGGTACGTATGGCGACGGCGACAACCTCCGCTATTCGCGATACCGCAAGCGAGAACAAATACTCTTAAGGAGGCACCACTCACCCAAGCCTTGCATACGCTGAATAAAGTCGCAGAGAAAATAGATATATTTGGTAGTTCATTGACGGAGTTCACAAGGGCAACATTGTTTGTTATGTGTTATGTCGGGGTTAGTAGCTAAGGACATGCATGTATCTATTAATTTAATTATTAAGTACGCTATTGTATTAGGGAGACCTGTCATGATAGTGTAAGAAATGAATGAATAAATAAATAAATCAATATTTGCCATCGCATTGTCTGGGGTATGGAAAGGTACGTATGCTACCTATTATATTATTGATTTACTAGACTCAACAAAACAAATGGCTCACACCATGATGCGAAAGGCTGTCAGGCTCAGAACGAATAGACGATGCGACTAGCTACCCATCATTATTTTGATTCCACATTCCACCTTAACAGCCTGGCCACGGGGACGGGCGACGCGAACGACGGCACGACGGGCGAAGCGACTAATTGTGCGGCGCGATTTGCAGGCCACGGGGCAGTCGCGTTCGCCGCGGCGACCAGAATAGACGGAGATCCAAGAGCCTAATGTCTTTATCAAAGTTATCTCGATTTGGCTAAGAAATTAAACATTTTTGGTTAAAGACATATTATTTGAAAGAGATTGTGGAGTACATGATTTGAATAGACGTCGGAGTATAGGCAGATGGAAAATTCATAAGAAGTACAAAAAATACAGAATGTACCTACCAAAAATTATATTTCGAGAACAATCGAACGAAAATATTACTAGAATTGGAGACAAAAGTATTAAAAAAACCGACTTCAATTTTTCTCTCGTACACACATAATCTATCTCAAAACTACTGAACCGATTTTGATGAAACTCGCAGTACCTTACCTACCACAAAAAATAATTTCAACATCTGACTTATAGTTCCGAGATATGCATGGACAAACATACAAAATCATACGAAACATACAAAAACATACAAAATATACGAAAACATACAAAAACATACTAACTCATATAAAAACATACCTATTACATTATATAAAAACATACAATATCATACAAAAAAGTACGAAACTTACAATATCATTTAAAACATACGAAATTACACAAAATCATACAAAAACTGACAAAAACATAAAATAACTTACGAAATCAAACAAAAACATAGGTACAAGCAGATAAACATAAAAACAAAAAATGTACAAACAATCACGTGTGAAATTTGGCACACGTGTTAGAAGCTAAAATAAAAGTAAAATACAAACGGGCCAATCGAACCTTTCTTTTTTGAAGTCGGTGGAAAAGAGTCAGTGCGGACAATGTTTTCTTAAAATAGGTATTTTAAAATTAATCTTGGCCAGACTTCCATATAGGCAGCTGGTCAAGCTCATTAATCCGCGATAAAATTTCGGCATCCATTCAAAATTGACTAAAAACATTTGTTCCTTGTACTATTCGCCGCGACTGCCGCCTCGACCCCGTGGCATGCGCCGAACAGATTCACGATTTTGTTTCACTCGCCCGCCGCGCCGCTGGTCGCCCGCGCGATTCGCCTGATACAATTCGTCGGTCGCGTCGCCGGTCGCCGGTGCGCGTGGCATGCTCGGTACTTTTTTATTATCTTGTTTCACTCGCCGGTCGATTCGTCGTTCGCGCCGCGCGAAAATTCGCCACGGCGAATGTCCCGTGGCCAGGCCGTAAGAGGGTATACTAGCAGTGCGTTTTCCATACAAATGTATTTCTCTCTATTTTCTCGCTGAAAACTGCTTCTAGAGGCACAATTCTTTTTACATACAATCTATTACTAAAATAGGTATGTCCCTATGTTTTATTTTTTTCTAAAAACCTGTTTAAAAGAAAAAACATTGTACAAAATCAGTTTTTTTTTGGAAAAAATAAAAAAAATAATGGCATTCCTTTTTTAGTACTAGATTTTATGAAAAAAGAATTGTGGCTCTAGAATCAGTTTTCAGCGAGAAAATAGAGAAAAACATTTGTATGAAAACCATATTGAAAAAATACTGCTAGTATACGCTCTTAACGCCCACAAACACGTTAAACGTGGCCTTTGGGTTTTATGGCATTGGGCCCTGTCTACCCCGCAAGGGATAAAGACGAGATAATATGTATTATATATCAGGCTCAGAATCTAGCATCAAAAGCACTAAACGCCTTTGCCTCATTAGCACTCATCCGGCAAAATGGCGCCGCTTCCGGCTCGTATCCGGTGAGGCGGCACTCGTCTCAGTTACTTCCGGGACTTTGAAGTATCTCCAATTTAACTCCAGACGTCTAGATAGATTTTTATTACGAAAGAAAGTTTTTAAAAGAAACCGGGTGTGGTCAGGGGTGTACCAACTGCCCGTCCGGTGGTTGAAGGTATGGCACCGGGAGCGCGCCCGGCCTCCCGAGCTGCTACTCCATCCGAGCAAGAAGTATGCCAAAGCCCTAACAACTTTCCGCGCATAATAAAATTCCGTGTCACGTCATAGTTTCATACACGTTTCAGAAAACTCTATTATATGCTAGCGGGCAATGGAACGTAGCATATTATGCCTCCGTCTTATAGATGAGTGCGGAATGCCGAACTGCGTTCCAAGACGCTCATTGCAGATGTGGGTGCAAAAACTGCCAGATTAGATGGAACTAGGCGGGACATGTCTGGCGAATGCAGCCAGAAAAGGGGGCAAAATACCATCCGTTTGGCAACCCAATGGCCGCCGTTGTAGGGGTAAAAGTTCTTGCCTGGCTAGCAAATGATAGCAGTGTCATGTGGTCTCAACGCCTTAATCGTACGATTTGTTCTCAGAGACTCGCATAGATGGCGCCACTCGAAACTACACAACATTGTATCTATACCGTATTATGAGAATATAAAAACATGATTCACAAAATATATCTTATTAAAAATCAAAACAATATTTTAGGCATAATATTTTAAAATGACACCGTATATTTAGTGAGTTAAAGGCTAACGCAGATTACCGCCATCTAGTATAAAGTAGCAAGTAACTCTCCAGCGCCATACATGCCCCTGCTTTTCACAGCCTTAATTTGGTCCAGTAAGTAAGTTTATGACGTTAGTATTATATTGTCTTTGGCAGTGGACAGAGACGTGTGGAAAAGTATGGTGGAGGCTTTGCCTGCCGTCACGAGTCCTCCATGAAGAATTTTGATGCGCTTTATCTTTATAATTTTTTGTTTAATTGACCAAAGAAAAAATATGTGTAAATTTCGGCTACAACATTAAATATGCCATGAAGGCTCGCTAATAATCTTAAATTGATTGTTCTGCTACCAGAAACACCCTTTCAAATAATTACGCCCTAAATAATCCGGCGAGGGTTGATAAAGGGTAGCCACTTAATTTGGGGGTGGAAGTTGCAAATTGAGGTATCAAGATATTGATATTGTTAAATCTGCTCGAGTATCGGGAGAGGTATTATAGATACTTAGGTAACTTAGGGTATTTTTTGTGATAGTAAGTACGAGCTCCGTGGCGCAGCGGTCAACACGGATGGTCCCGGAATTGATCCCTGGTCAGGTCGAGATGGAAAATGATCTTTTTCAGATTGACCTGGGTCTTAGATACCTATTTATCTATATAAGCATATGTTATAAAATATAGTATCGTTGAGTTAGTATCCCATAACACAAGTCTCGAACTTACTTTGGGGCTATTTATAAGTAATCAAAGAGACCGCGAACCCGCCTGGCCAGCCCCCGTGGAGAGTGTAGGCCAAATCCTCTGACTGCTCTGGCTAATATATGGCTCTGGTAGTACAGAGAGGGCCGTGCTCCTGCAGGGGAGACTAAAAAGACCTGATGATGATGATAATGAACTACTTAGATAGAAATAACTATAGAAGGAAGGAAACCCGTAGGATAAGCTATATTTACGAATGGTAATGATTTCATAATGGATATTTAACGAGGCCTGATCACGACGCGGCTAATTAAATTGCCGGAAAGAATGTGTACGGTCCGCAAAAAAAATAATAGAAATAAAATATTCCGAAAAATATGGGAACTCAAGAAAATTTTACGAAGAAGGAAATTAAATTATACAATTATAATTGGTTAGAACTTACCATTTACTATCACTTAATAAATACACGTTTGCCCCGCCAAAAAATTAAAGGCTTTCACTCGGGAGGTTGTAAGCATTCTTACGATATGCTTATACATCTAAATCTGTTGCAGCGTTTAGAAGTTTTGGTGGGATAAAGAAACTCAGATTTATTCATACCTACATCAACTCGAAAATGAAAACACTCATTTTTGGCATTCGTTTAAAAATCATCATCAAATGAGCTTATCCCAGGTCGGCTGAGCGTCAGAGCTCGGCATCCGCTACCCATTATCATCATCATCATCAGGTCTGTTTTAGTCTCCATTGCAGGAGCATGACCCTTTCTGTACTACCAGAGCCATATATTAGCCAAGCAGTCGGAGGATTTGGCCTACACCTTTCACGCTGGCCAGCAGGCCTATTTGCTAACTTTTGACAACTACGGTGTGCATCATTTTCATGGTAACTTTAATATTCATTACGGCTTCGGTATAAATCACTATTTTTATTTAAGATATGAAAACCGTAATGGATGCTAAAGTGACAATCAAATCGTTGTACACCGAGTTAGCAAATCGGCCTGCAGACGGGTTGGAGAGGTGTCGTCGCCTTCTACGACTTCCACGGGAAGACTTGGAGTGGTCCTATTCTACTCTACCGGAAACCACACGGCGGTATCCGCTACCCATCCTAGGTGATTTGAAGATGTTACTGATCGAATAAAAATAAATAATATGCGACTTTTGTACTGACCATACAAGCCCATCATCATTTAAATAAGGGTTCCCACAATTTTCGAGTTTTCAGTAATTTGCAAATTAACCCATTTCTTTATGTCTGATTTCAAACATCATTTTTCTCGAGAAAAAGGTTTCAGTAGGTAAAAGATCTCCTGGGAATGGACTTGACATATAACGCGGAGGTATTCCTCAGCGCAACCATTTTGAAGTGCACCTATTGAAACGTAAATAAATTATTCCTCGGAGCGCACCTTTTAGTTGCGCTCACGATAGCAATTTAAAAATATTAAAATTTTATTCCGCGACTTTAAAAAAAGGAACGTGCACAACTTCTTATCGATAGCTTCAGTTAGTTCCCAGCTCTATTCAAAAGTTAAAGATAGGTGCGCTTCGCGGAATAAAATTTTAATATTTAAAATTGTTATCTTGAGTGCAACTAAAAGGTGCGCTCCGAGGAATTATTTAGTTGCGCTTCATTAGGTGCGCTTCAAAATGGTTGCGCTAAGAGGAATACGTCATAGCGCGCAGAGCCGATGGCCGATGGGCAGAAAGGTTCTCGAATAGCCGCCACGTCCCAGCAGGACACCCACCAACCAGGTGGTCGTATGACCTGACTCAAGTCGCAGGGAAACACTGAATGCAGCCCGCTTCCAACCGGTGATTTTGGAAATCTTTAGGAGAGGCCTTGGTCTAGCAGTCGACTTCTTGCGGCTGAAATGATGATGAATGATGAGGTAAAGAAGGTATTGCTTTATGGGAGCTTCTGGCGACAAATATATTGCTTTGACTATTTCCCATATTGTTCATGAGCACGAGCATGTAGGTATAACACCAAAATACACCAATTTTATATTATAAAGTCCATTAAAATCAGTTTGCGAAATCCTCTAAAGCAAACCCAACTGAACCCCTTGACTTACCACCAAAAACTCCTCGATAATAAACTCTTTATTTACTTTCGAAACAGTACTAGCCACTTAAATCTATCCCTTTCAGTCCACAAGCCGTAGAAACTACAAAAACGGTTTAAAAGCGGCCGCCATTTGCTTTTGTCGACAAGATGGCGCCTAATGCGTCTCGAGCTGCTTAGAGAGTGGTTTCGTTTTTAAACGCTTACCGCTGTGGTATTCCATTTTATCGGTTATTTTCTTAGTTTCTTGAGTGTATTTTTAGATTTTATTTTCTGCTTTCGTCCCTCGTGTCAGACGAGAAAATGAGGTAAATCTATGGGATACTAACTCAACGATACTATATTTTATAATAGATACTTATTTTCCATTTTGACTTGACCGGGGATCGCACCCGGGACCATCCATGTCGCAGGCTGGCGTGTTGACCGCTGCGCCACGGAGCTCGTCAGTGTAAAATCATGTTGGTATCATCTTTGACGTCCCCACGACTCTGTTGCGTTGTTGCAACTATAGGTTACTACGTTTTACAGATATTCATACAACAGCTAACATTAGCAAAAAAATTTCAAAAAAATCGGACAGGTGCGAGTCGGACTCACGCATGAAAGGTTCCGTACCATTATCAAAATTAATAAATATTAAACATATTCTAGACTATCAAGCAAAAAACGGGCCAAGTGCGTGTCGGGCCACGCGTAGTGTAGGGTTCCGTAGTTACGAATGACAACTTTGAGTTCACACTGTTCACACTCGCACCTCACAGTTTAACGAACAAAAACATCTAACAATGAAAATTGTATGAAATTTTCATTGTTAGAAGTTATTGTGTATGTATGATTACATTTTCCAGTACATTTTATAAGTTGGTTGCCTATAACTTTTTACTTTGTTCTTAGTACTCAGCTCTGATAGTTTTCCTTTCAACTTCATGAGTTCAGTATATATACTACTGCTGTTATTTTTTTTACGTATCCATATATAACCGTTTAGCAGATAGAGGGGGGCACTTACCTCTAATATTTCGGAAACGGATCCCTAAATCGAAAAATGGTGTGCTCAACCTCATAATATTTTTAAAAGACCTATTTAACAATCCCACATGATGGGTAAGTAGAGAAAAAAAAAATACTCCTCCACTTTACTCGTATGGGAGCTACCCTAAAAAAAATTTTTTTCTACCACTTGTGCCACTAGTACTTCACTTCTAGTACTTATAGTCTCTGAATAAAACCGCGGAGGGACAGACAGACAGACATGGCGAAACTATAAGGGTTCCTTGTTTACTACGGAACCCTAAAAAATCGGGCGCATTGCGAGTCGGATTCGCGAATTTGTTCGAATGGAGCCCTCCTTAAATATTTATTTTATTTTAATTATTTTGAAAGTGAATATTTCAAGCGTCTATTGCCGTTATTAATATCGAGCAAAGAAAAATTTGCGGTATGGGCGCCCCTTAAATATTTATTTTATTCTGTTTTTAGTATTTGTTGTTATAGCGGCGACAAAAATACATCTTGTGATCCCTGGTGAAAGACAGACAGAGAGACGGACATCCAAGGCTCATGAATAGGGTCCCGTTTTTACCCTTTGGATGCGGAACCCTAAAAATAAAAAAAAACCTCGACTGCCTTTTTACAACATTGATTATTTGCTGACGTCACATAGTCTATGACACTCCGGTGAAAAATACGAATCAAATGACAGCTCATACTTAAATCAGTCAGCCGTTCAGGGTACAGGAGGAAACAATGGAACAGACGTATTACATACATTACCCTTCTTCTGTGGGTTGGGTAAAACAATTCATCATCATCATCAGGTCTTTTTTAGTCTCCACTGCTGACCCTCTCTGTACTACCAGAGCCATATATTAGCAAGAGCAGTCAGAGGATTTGGCCAACACTCTCCACGCTGGCCAGACGGGTTGGAGAGTTCTCTGTGATGTTTATAAGCTTTGTTTAGCTCGTGCCATGTTTCCTAAGTCACCTTCTACGACATCCACGAGAAACCTTGGAGTGGTCCTATTCTACTCTGCCGGGAACCACACGGCCCGTAAAATAATTACACTTGATAAATTTATCAATATTTTAAAGCCATAGATTAAAAAAAGTCTTTGCTTCCAGCCAGTAGTTAAGACATGCACAACCTCAAACTCACTGCGTTATGAGGCGTACCTAAGGCCACATTTCGCGCCCAAACAAATAACGATACAAAATTCACGCCGCTGAATAATTTGTGGCGGCAAAAATGGTTAATAAAGGGAATTAATTGGACAAATTAAACGCCAGAGATGTTCAAATATTAAATGTAACGAGTAATAGATTGTTTTATGAACATCGAGGTGTGAAAATTTACTTTTATGGATGCGGTTTTCAATACAAGTTTTGTATGTGTCTGTCTCATCTAGGCCTGGTCAGGTTGCATCCTTAGCCGTGCTTGTATGCAACCGGGAACAGGCTTGCTTGAAGCCCGGGTTCCATTACCTATGAGTGTTTACAACGACGATCCCATTGACCACGCTCAGGCCGACCCGATCCCTCTCTTGCCCCAAGTAGCCAGAGGAATCCCACTCTCCGACCGTCCGAATAGAGTGCGTAGGGTAGGATTAGCTCCGATTACTGGTGACCGCCGTGTGGTGCCCGGTAGAGTAGAATAGGACTACTCCAAGTATTCCCGTAGATGGAAGGTGACTTAGGAAACTCAAGCTAAGCAAAGCTTATAAACATCAAAGAGACCTCTCCAACCCGTCTGGCTAGCGTGGAGAGTGTAGGCCAAACACTCTGACTGCTATAGCCCTCGAGCTCCTGCAGTGGAGACTTAAAAAGACTTTATGATGATGATGATGACTGGTGACTCCGGATGACTTGCACCCAGGATAGGCCCATCTGGCGCCGTGGTTTTAGGCCCATACGGCAAAACGTGAGAGTTGCTGCTCTCCAAAGGCTTTGCCATTGTTTCTCAGTTCGGCCCTTCGGGCTACGCATCTTAATCGCAGCCCATTAGGCATATAGTTTGCTGTTACTGCAAGCCTTGTGCAACAGGCAACGCCCTTTGTGATACGTTTTGTTTCTAGCGTTCCGTACCCAAAAGATAAAAACGGGACCCCTATACTGTATCTCATGAACCTTGATAGCTAGACAGTTGAAAATTTCAGAGATGATGTATTACTGTTGCCGCTATAACAGCTTAATACTAAACCTAGAATATAACAGATATTTGAGGCTCGCATATAACAAACGTGGTTTTTGCTCTTAGTCTAATGTTGAATAGAAAGACGACGCACATAACAGTGCACTTGGCCAATTTTTTCCATAGGTATATCTTAATCTTAGAAATCATCAAGCAGTTTTTTTTAATGTCATAGGACGGGAAACGAGCAAGCGGGTCACCTGATGGTAAGTGATCACCTCTGCCCATGGACAACTGCAACACCAGGGGTGTCACAGGAGCGTTGCCGGCCTTTTTTCCTCCCCAGAAGGGAGAGGGAGATGGGCCTCCGGCTCTCTCACTCACCGAACGAAGCATAGGAGCCGTAAAGCTACTACTCAAACGTCAATTTTCTGTGAGAGTGTAGTACTTCCCCGGACGAGCCGGCCCATTCATGCTACTAGCAAAAGTGATTTTCCCCGGTAGCGTGGCTCTACCACAACTTTAACTGCCATATCCATTACCCCCTCGTTTCCCAAATCCTGAACGGAAGGTACGTGTACGCAATTGAGAATAACATTAAGAGGGTATACTAGCAGTGCGTTTTCCATACAAATGTATTTCTCTATTTTCTCGCTGAAAACTGCTTCTAGAGGCACAATTCTTTTTACATAAATTCTATTATTAAAATAGGCATGTCCCTATGTTTTATTTTTTTCTGAAAACCTGTTTTAAAGAAAAAAATGTACAAAAAGAGTTTTTTGGAAAAAAATAAAAAATAGGGGCATTCCTATTTTAGTACTAGATTTTATGAAAAAAGAATTGTGGCTCTAGAATCAGTTTTCAGCGAGAAAATAGAAAAATACATTTGTATGGAAACCATATTGAAAAACTACTGCTAGTATACGCTCTTAATAATTCAAATCATTCGGATAACGCTATTTGGCCCGCCCTGATCCATGGGGTAAGGTTAATATGGACATTCCTCTTTTATATAAACGGCGTATGTTACGAAAAAAATATACCTCTTTCAGAAAACTATTTACAGCTTTATGAAACAGAAAGATTTTTTTGAAAAATTGGTTCGGTCTGAGACTTTTTTCGTACTCTAGCAGTCGGCCACGGCTTTGCCTGTGGTACATACCTAGCCTATGGCACTCAGGGATAACGTACATATCCAACTGTTGAAGATTTTTTGAAATCGGTCCAGAATTGCCATGTTTAGCGCGTTCAAGCAAACAAACAAACTCTTCAGCTTTATATTATTATTTAATAATTCAAATCAATCGGATAGCGCTATTTGGCCCGCCCTCATCCATTGGGCTAGACTATTATGGACATTTCTCTTCGAACGTCGCACATTAGCATTACCCGTTTTCAGAAAGTGAAAGATTTTTTTTTAACAATCGGTTCAGTCACACACTTTATTTATACACTCAGAATATTAAAATCTCTTTATACACTAGCAGTCGGCCTCGGCTTTCCTCCGTACATACCTAGCCTATAGCACTCAGGGATAAAATTCTGCCAATGTGCAGTTTAAACAAAAATATATATCGGTTTTGTACGGTATACATTTAATAAGTAGCAAAAGATGGCGTAGGTCCTCTGATTGCTTTAAATGGGAGCTTCTGGTGACAAATGTATACGTGCCCATGAGACAGCCTTCTTTAAGAAGATAGACTACCTGTAAATTTTCATACAAAAAGCGATAACGCTTCCTACCCCTTAAACATAGTCCAATTTCAATATTTTTTTTACACATTATTGATATTTATATTAAAGATATATTGCTTACAACAAAAGTTATGAGCATCAGAGTAAATATCCTAATTTTTTACATAAAAATACCCGGGGGCATTTTAATTTATTTCAATTAATCTAAACCGTATTAATAAAAAAGAAAACGGTTAGCCCTAGATTAAGATGTGCTAGTTTAGTGGGGTGGAAGAGTTATCGCTTTTTGTATGAAAATTACAAGTAGTCGATGATCATAAGCACGAGCATTTATAACACCGAACTACACCAATTTCATATTATAAAAGTCCACTCAAATCAAATTGCAAAATCATCTAAGGCAAACTCCAACTTCCGACCAAAAACTCCGTACATGTATACAATTTTTATACAATTTTGAATAAAATTCTTTGACTTTAGCCAACGGCATGTCCACATGTCTCCAACATTCGGGCGTCGTCCTTTACTATTAATATTTAATAATACCGCTATTGCGTGCCAAACGCGAGCCGTTATTATTTTTCTAGGGATTTCATTATTTTATTATAACGACTTTACGTCAATGGGTGCTGTGAAAATGCGCCGAAGTAGACCATAGATTAATAAATAAAAATATAAAATCAAATTAAAATCAAAACGTTTATTCAGAAAATAGGCCTTTGCAGGCACTTTTTCACGTCATATCATATTTAAAATTATTTCATTAGATATATGTATTTATTAATTGTTCAAAAGCTACAGACTACTAGCGTTTCGGAACCGACCACTGCAGAGAAGAAACGCCGAAAGAAACTCTTATCAACATTTTTGGTCGCCTACTCGCCTGAAGGGCTTTATATGATTACGAATATTTATTCCTTATTGTCTTTTTCTTTCTTTTCTTTTTCTTTCTTTTTTCTGTTTTCATGTTACAATTTCAATATACATAGATTTATTATTTTTGGAACATGTTTATGTCAACGATCGAGTGTGCAAAGATAATAAACAACATTGATACTTAAAGTAGTCTCAAAGAGTATAGGGACATACACACAGGGCACATGAGCTAGCACCTAAGTAAGCTGTGAAATTTTGTCGTGGGATACTAACCAGGGACTCAAAAACGGGGGACCCTTGTTTCACAGACAGAAATTTTTGATTCTTTTGGACATTCGTCCGTATGTACTCGTAAAATAGCCGTAGCGTTAGATATACGAAAGCATTTTTCCCAATAATAACAAAAATCATATATTTGCAATAAATAGGGTACAAATTACGATGTTATGGTCATTTTCAATATTTACCAACCTATTTAGCCACGTTTCATAGCATGCAAATTACCTCAACGCTGCTCGTTAATTAAAACCATGATTCAAAATAATTTAAGCATCAATTCCTAAAAAGTCAAAATAATTATATAAGTCTTAAACAATTATACTAAATTATAATGGCAACACTAAGAAGCTGATATTAAGGGTGCTTCTTGGCCATTTCGAAAATGGTCAAACATAAAGCACAATACCCAAAAAAAACATATATTAATGGTTTTTAATCTTTCCTTGCTGAGGAGGATTTTAAAAACTAAAAAATAGTTTAATTTCTATGTTCAATAACAATACCAATCAACCTACAAACTGTCGAGGAATTTTTATTTTACAGATTATTCTTCTGTTTAATATTAAATTTATGTTATTGAATGAGCGCGGGCGACGGGCGGCAGTCGACCGCTGACTTTCTGACGGCGAACTAAGATTCAAAACTCGGCCCATATCCTGAAGGTCATTAGCACATGTACGAGCCTTAAGACTTTTCGCACTCTTAAAATACTCAGTTCGGCCCTTCAGGACTTGCATGCACATCGCGGCCCATCAGGCAAATGAGAGTTTGCTGTCTCTCCAAGCCTTGCGCACACAGGCAACGCCCAAAGCCTAGGTCCGTCCCTCCTTGGAGCTATTTACACATTTATTAAAAAAAAAGTAATTAAGACTCTTAAACCAGTAATTGAGAATGTTTCCTTTGTACCTTCGTCGTGAGCTGTAAATCAATGTAAATAACTGATGTATCTGGGTCCTTCTTTAAACAAAAACCCAACTGTTCCAGGGACCTCAGCCGCAACGAGCTGACGGCGATCAGCAGGCGGACCTTCCGAGGACTGACAGCGCTGAAGAGTCTCCATCTGGACGGGAATCAGCTCAAATGTATCGACGAGAAGGCCTTCGAGAACTTGAAGAGCTTGGAAGTGTTGTGAGTATTTTCATACATATACTAGCTACTGCTTCTTCTTCTTCTTCATCAGAGCGTCAACCATGAGTTTATACATTTCATTTACGAGAGTAGTATACGGTAACGTTTTTATAACCGTCATAGTTTACGATACTTTGTCGACCATGAGTACAATATACCAGAGTAGTTTTCGAATCTCGTAATCGAAAACGACTCAAGGTTGAATGTAAACGAATACGATCCTGTGTTTACAGGAACATTTTCTGCGGATCAGCACCATGAGTTACAAAACTGACCTTCGTTTTCTATCGAGTAATACAATAGTTTACTATTACGAGCCATCGAATAGTTTACTTTAGATCGAATCGTTTACTACTCACGTATTATAAACTCATGGTTGACGCTCAGGTCTTCTTAGTCTCCACTGCAGGAGCACGACCCTCTCTGTACTACCAGAGCCTTATTAGCCAGAGCACTAGCTACTACTACTTCTATTCCTGTATAATTAATGCATGTCATTAAAATGCTGTCGTTCTTGTGTAATATACGAGATGACGTATTAAAGGTAGAGAAAGAAGTAGTAAAAGGAAAGTAGGAAAAGGAGAGTCATACAAGAAGCCGCAAGAGCATACTACGACATCATCATCATCATCCGAGCGTGGTGTCCCGGTTGCTTCTAGAGGTAAGCTTCAGAGTCCAGGGTACACTTTCAATCATGATCCCAGATTTGACGGCTCTGGTTATTACAATGGAGCGACTGTCGTCTGACCTACGTAGCCCTTCAACAGGGAACCAGACCGAAAGGCATACTTACGGTAGTTGCCTAATGTTAAGATTATATAAAATTTGTTTCTAATGAGACTAATTTCTATCTAAAAACACTATAAAGAACACTTTTAATTTGATATCGATTCGTTAAGTGATCTTAAAGCTTCTTTAAAGTTGGGTGAATAGGCCAATTTTTTAAAGTATGAAAATCTTTAAGTAATTACAATTATACTATATTTTAGTCTGCAAAATTTATAGCAACTTTTATTATGAAACCATTACCATAAACGAAATATTTCGTAAAGATATTAAGATACCAAACAAAGTTCTCACGCCACCCATACAAAATACCAGCTTGTGACGTCACAAATATGTAGGCATTTCAGCAGTGCGTTTTCACGTCTAAAAATTAACGTCTAAAAATATGTGTCTTTAAAACTTTTATAACTGAAAGAGTTTTTTGTTTAGAAATGTATTTCTGTCACTATTGTGTTTATTTATGGCAGGTCTTTAAATAGCAACATGAAAAAAAAATTTAGTCAACATGCCCATTATTCACCTTTCGTTCCAGAACCCTGAACAACAACAACCTAACCTACCTATCGTTGGAGCCGGCCGCCGCAGCCCGGCTACACACGCTGCGACTGACGGATAACCCGGTCGTCTGCGACTGTCGCGTCGCACGACTGGCCAGTGCCATCCGAGCCGCTGCTATACCTCAAGTTGGAGCTAGGTAAAACTTTAAAGTAGTTGAAGAATTTTATGCGATTAAAAGTACGCGTACATTATGACGAGCCGCATGGCAATAATCCGAATCAGCTTCAATCCGCTGAAGCGCTCGTGTTTATTTTGTATGAAAATACACCCAAGCGCTGCAGCGGGTTGAAGCGCATGGGTCATGTGTCACAAAATCTACATTATGTCGGCACACGTCGCGACTTACGGACAACCCGGTCGTCTGCGACTGTCGTGTCGCTCGTCTAGCCAGTAAATAATTATATTGTTGAAAAATATTACATAGGTAAGTACATACATATATACCTCTACAATCACGTCGTATTCCCTTGCGGGGTAGACAGAGCCCAGGTCTATAAAACATAAAGACCACGTTAAGCATGTTGGTAGGCTTTTAGGTGGAGAACGGAATCAAAATATTGACGGGTTGCTAGCCGCATCGCCTATTGACATTCCCTCGATCGGCTTTTACGATCTGCGCGAGAAGAGAAGCAGCTGGTATATTATACAAACAATCACGTCTTTTTTCCTTTCAGGGTAGACAAAGCCCAGGTCTATAAAACCATGGTGGTATCATCTTCGTGGACGAGTCCACGACTTTTCATACTAACGGGAGTTGTACTCTAACTATACATAGATACGTTTAATAATTTTTACAACTATAAACAGCATTTTCGATTATTGCATTATATCAGAATAAAATTTTTATTTTCAAAATAAATGCGTATGTACTCCTCCTTTAAAATTAAGCTTAAAAACATTTGTCTAGTAGTGGACCTACTGCCATCTAACGGTGGCTTCTTAAAACTTAGTTTGCTAGAGCGCGTGCGTCCAGATGAGACATCTATACCTGAGGATTTGGCCTACACTCTCCACGCCGGCCAGACCGGTTGGAGAGGTCTCTTTGATGTTTTAAGCTTTGTTAAGCTTGTGTTTCCTAAATCGCCCTATATTATTAGTTATAATTTTGGTATGCACTGATGAATATAGGAAATAAAATTATCAACATTGCTGAATAGTAAATTGAACATACTATGTGCTGACTGTGAGTATACAAAGCTTTTTAAAAAAGTTTCCAACAATTTACTAGACCTTTCAAATAAAATATAACTTTTTAAATTGTTTTATAAATGACGAAGAGACAAATAGTACAAAAACATTTAAAATAATAGTAGGTACCTGTAGGTACATAAAAATATAACCTCATTACTCCCATTTTTAAGTCGGTTGCTTAGAATGTAGAAAAAAATAAACTTCTAGACTTTTTTAGTGTTATGAAATACTGGCTATAAATGAAAAAAAAAGATGAGGGAAAGAAGAAAGTTATTTAAAAAATTACAGTCGCTTTTTTCCAGTTCTATTGCGCATAATGTTCCATATTAAGACATAATCATATTTATCCACTTAAAATACCAGTTATTTTAGTTATTTTATATAAAATTAAATGTCTTTGAGTTATCTTTAAATTAAATGGTTTTATTTTATTTTATTCCAATTTATGGATAGGTATATTATATTAAAATTTAGCCCGATTCAGTATGTTTGAATTTTTAGATTTAAATATTATTGTTATATAAGAAATTTAGTCCGTTTTAATCTCTTTGTATTAATTTAGGTATATTAAATATATTTTTTAATATCTATTTTTGGTGCAATAAATAATGCCTACTACCTGCCTGTATGTAGGTATCACAGACTAGGTATGTATCATACATACAATCACGTCTGTATTGCTTGCGGGTAGACGGAGCCCAAGGCCATAAAACTATTACTTTCTCTTTAAGTCCTAATACTTGACGTTTCAGATGCCAGGCCCCGGCCGCACTGAGAGGAGCCCTACTGACGGATCTGGAGCCCCATGAACTTATTTGCAACGGTAAGAAATTAATAATTATATTGGACAAATCACACACATTGAGCTAGCCCCAAAGTAAATTCGAGACTTGTGATATGGGATACTAACTCAACGATACTATATTTTATTACAAATACATATTATATAGATAAAAATCCAAGACCCACGTCAATCTGAAAAAGATCATTTTTCATCTTGACCTGACCGGTGATCGAACCCGGGACCATCCGTGTCGCAGGCCGGCCTCTTGACTGCTGCGCCACGGAGCTCGTTTTATGTTTTAGATTTTCATGTTACAATATCGTTGTTCATTCATTATTTTTGGAAAATGTTTTTGTAACCAAAGAGTGGAATTTGATTGTTTGTTTGCATGTTTGTTTATTTGCATAGGCTCCGAAACTACTGAACCAATTTTCAAAGTTCTTTCTCCTATAGAAAGCTCATTTATTTGCGGGTGATATAGGCTAAATTACGCGCACAAAGTCGCTGGAAAATTGCTAAAAATAATACAAAGAAGTCTCAAAGGGATAATTACTTCCAACAAAAAAACGTAACCGAGTTCTACCCTATAATGATAGGGTCATGCATACTTATATACATAAGTAATTATACAAACTGGAACTAAAAAGTAGTAAAAAAGAATAAAATAGAAATAGGTTTAAACCAAACGGCATCCGTGTACACAATTTTTTTGGTTTCTTCTTATTCTCAATTTTTACAGGATCCCTGTAAAAGAACCTGACTTGGTGAACATGGAACCAACTAGAGGGTGAAACCTTTCAGAAGAAAAAATAATTAGAAAACATATCTTTCTGTATTCTCTTCCAGGCCCAACAACAGCAATTACAGCTGAATGCTCAGCGGAGCCCCGGTGCCCCCCGCCCTGTCGATGCACCCCCGAAGGCACCATCGACTGCCGGGAGAAGCTGCTGTCGGAGCTCCCAGCGACCATCCCTCATAGAGCCACAGAAATGTAATTATTTTTTTTATGTTTGTTTGACAGCAAACGAGCAGACGAGCCGCCTAAACATCATCATTTAGTGTAGGTGACACGGTCAGTCGACCATGCACACCCTAGTGTCTCTTGGCCTCTGACGTGGTTCCTTTAACGACTACCAGCAGGCCGATTTACTAACTCGGTGTTCAACGATTTGATTGTCACTTTAGCATCCATTACGGTTTTCATATCTTAAATAAAAATAGACATTCATACCGAAGCCGTAATGAATATTGAAGTTACCATGAAAATGATGTACACCGTAGCTGTCAAAAGTTAGCAAATAGACCTGCAGATGGCAGCCGGGACCAACGGCTTAACGTGCCTGCCGAAGCACGGAATCATCTTTCTTATCAGACAATAAGGTGATTCGTGCCTGCAATGTCCTAACCAAACTGGAAACAACTTATCAAAGTATGCTTACCGTGGGAATCGAACCACGACACCCGGGCCAACAAGGCAAACGACTTAACCACTGGACCACGGAGGCTGTTACCACCACCGCCACCTGGTGGAAAGTGGTCACCGTCGCCCATGGACATCTGCTACACCAGAGGAGGTGCTGATATTGAGGAAGATAACAAATCTTAAAATAAATTTAAAGAAATATGTGTAATATTAGGTCGGGGAAAAAGTAATTTCGTATTATATTTGTGTATAAGTTAAAGTAGAATATCGATTATGTTTAGGGTTGCCACCCGTACTTTATAATAAAGTATTGTACGTTATTTCAGGCAATTGTACTCTGTACTTTATGAGAACAATAAAGTACACGAAAATACTTTATTTCGCATGATTTGATTTCCTTGTGATTATGAAAAGTTGATAAAAAATTTATAGTTAAAAAATTAATTACTTCATCATCATCATCATCAGGTCCTTCTAGTCTCCACTGCAGGAGCACGACCCTCTCTGCACTACCAGAGCCATATACTAGCCTGAGTAGTCAGAGGATTAATTACTTATTTATTTTAATTTAAATATTGTAAAGATGTTGTGCAATTGTTTAGTCGAGATCCAAATTTGATACAAAGTGCAAAAAGGAATGAAAAATATGTTTTTTAATATAATAATAAAGAAAAATAAATTGTACTTTATTTGCAAGGAAAAAAGGTGGCAACCCTAATTATGTTCTATGTATCTGCTTGAATGAGATGCCATTTGTAAGATTTTCAAGAACCAAATAGAAATGTACATTTTTTCAACGGTATTGTTTTTTTTCTTTTTTTAATGGCTTTCACGCGTGCCGTCTTTAGCCAGTATCACGTAATAAAATTGAATTTTCCCGCGTTTTATGAGTTTTTTAGTTTATTAACGAAATGATAGTGTTATTCATTTCGTTAATTCAACGGTGCTCCTGGCGACAATGCATCACGAATCCACTGGTTCAGTCATAGACGACGCAGCAAGGCGAAATACCACCAGCCCGCTATGTAAATCTAGCTACAGCCGCACCATGACAGTTTATTTTAGTTATCCCACACATTGTTCATGGACATGGCCATTTATAACACCAAATCACACCAATTTCACATAAGGTGCAAGTCAACTAGAAACAATTTGCACAAAAATCCAAAATAAGCACCGTGTAGTCCACTAAAATTCCCGCCAAGAACTAACCGTATTGTTGTCTATCAAAAAGTATCAGATTAACGGTTTCTTTTTAAAGTTAATATAAAATAATAAAAACCGGCCAAGTGCGTGTCGGGCCACGCGCAGTGTAGGGTTCCGTAGTTGCAAATGACAACTTTGAGTTCAAACTGTTTTCTCTCGCACCTCACAGTTTAACGACCAAAAACATCTAACAATGTAAATTGTATGAAATTTTACATTTTCCAGTACATTTTATAAGTGGGTTGCCTATAACTTTTTAGTTTGCACTTTGTACTCAGCTCTGATAGTTTTCCTTTCAACTACAGTATATATACTACTGCTGTAATTTTTTTCACGTATCCATATATAACCGTTTAGCAGATGGGGGGGGGGGGGGGGGGGGGATAGGGGGACACTTACTTCTACCTAACAAAAATTTTCACTTTAAAACCAAATATTTCGGAAACCGATCCCTAAATCAAAAAATGATGTTCTCAACCTCACAATATTTTTTAAAGTCCTTTTTAACGATACCCCACACGATGGGTAACTAGAGAAAAAAAAATTAGGGCAGCAGGGCAATGACCTGCTGGACATTTTCTATTTATAGGTAAGTTTTATTTATAGGTAGGTTTTATTTATAAGTAGTTATATTTTATAGGTAGGTTTAATTCTTAGTTTTTAGTTACTTTTAATATTGTTACTTAGTCAGAAGGATGCTTGTATGTAAATAAATGTGCTTCAGTAAGAATAGCACAAAGTTGGTTTCAGCATTTTCTGTCTAAGAATTTTGAAGAAAAAGTTACACCTCTTTTGTATGGACGGATGAAATCTTCATACAAAATACGAAATTAATTGTTCTGTCTTTATTTTAGGTCTTTGCATAGCAACACGAAAAAAAATTAAACGATTCGGACGGTAATGTCCCTTTCGCAAAATGTCCCGCTTCTGAAAACAAGAAATTTTCGCAAAATGTCACGTTAGCGAAATGTCCCGTTAGCAAAATGTCCCGTTAGCAAAATGTCCCGTTAGCGAAATGTGCCGTTTTAATCCGTATATGAAGCAATTTTTTTAAATTTTTCAGCCGACTAGAACAGAATGAGATTACAGAGGTGGGTCCCGCAGCGTTCGCGGCTGTCAAACGAGTCGCCAGGATAGATCTCTCGAACAACAAGATATCGAAACTTGCTGCTGACGCGTTTTCTGGATTGACACACCTCACGTCTTTGTAAGTTGCCCATTTCATCATCATCAGGCTTTTTAGTCTTCGCTGCAGAAGCATTTACCAATTACCAGAGCCATATATTAGCCAGAGCAGTCAGAGGATTTGGCCTACACTCTCCACGCTGGCCAGACGGATTGGAGAGACCTCTCTGACGTGTATACGCTTTGTTTAGCTTGTTTCATCATCATCATCATCATCAGATCTTTCTAGTCTCCACTGCAGGAGCACGACCCTCTCTGTACTACCGGAGCCATATTCTAGCCTGAGTAGTCAGAGGATTTGGCCTACACTCTCCACGCTGGCCAGACGGATTGGAGAGACCTCTCTGACGTGTATACGCTTTGTTTAGCTTGTTTCCTAAGTCGCTTCCTACTACATCAACGGGAAGACTTGGAGTGGTTCTATTCTACTCTGCCGGGAACCACAAGTTGCCCGTTTTTAATCTTTTTAGGGAAAACGAGTACTTATATCATACAAAACTGTTGTTACATTTAAGAAACATCTCAAAAAGTATCTTTTAGACTTTCAAATCTGTAATACCTAAGCAGTCGTTCTGTGTTATCTATAACTATATATTTATCATAGTAGTAGTACTATGATAAATATATAGTTATAGATAACATAAAATACTAAATATTTATCTGTAGTATATATTATTATTACATTTTTTGTTATAAATTCATGGGCATGCTGGAAAAATTATCCTTTTTACCCTAAACGCCTGGTGGCGCAACCTTTTTATATCTGGTTCCACGGAAGACCAGCGGTGGTGTTATCACTACCTTATGCTGAGTGGCACCATTTTGATACTTTGATTATATAGTTTTAATATAGTTTTAATTTTGTACTTAAAAGATTGTAATGTTTGAAGTATCAAATAAATTATTTTTCTTTCTTTCTTTCTTTCAAAAGTGAAAAATTTCTAAATATTTTTCGGGCTGATGGTTTGAGGGTCCATAGTGTTTATTTGCCTAACATTTTGTGTGCGTGATCCTAATCTTTTTTTTCTTTTTCAGAGTCCTGTATGGCAACAAAATCAAAGACCTGCCTTCTGGTATCTTCCACGGGCTTACTTCCCTGCAGTTACTGTAAGTAGTACTGAAAATGAAAAAGTAGTAGTAGTATATTACTAGTATCAGACGACCTATTTTCTTATATGTTATCTCTAGGCAATAGATACCATAGACAAATACTTGACGAGCTCCGTGGCGCAGCGGTCAACACGCCGGCCTGTGACACGGATGGTCCCGGGTTCGATCCCCGGTCAGGTCAAGATGGAAAATGATCTTTTTCAGATTGACCTGGGTCTTGGATGTTTATCTATTTTAGTATCTGTTATAAAATATAGTATCGTTGAGTTAGTATCCCATAACACACGTCTCGAACTTACTTTGGGGCTAGCTCAATCTGTGTGATTTGTTAAAAAAATACTGGAGTGAGACATGACAAACTTAGGCTTTGGCCTTCGCTGTCCACGCTGGGACGACTGGTTGGACAGGTCTCTTTGATGTTTATAAGCTTTGTTTAAGGATGACGCGCCAGTAACAGAAAAGCTCCATAGTCATAGACTGAGTTGGTATGGACATGTGATGAGGAGAGAAGAAACTCATATCACAAGAAAGGCATTAGATTTGAAAGTAGATGGTACGCGGAACAGAGGAAGACCTAAGAAACGATGGATCGATGGTATCAAGGCGAGTATGAACAGGAGGGGAGTGACAAAGGCTATGGTAGATGATAGATCAAGGTGGAGAGAGCTGACATACTGTGCCGACCCCACATAAAAAAGTGGGATAAGGTAAAGGAAGAAGAAGGAAGGATGACCACCTGACCGTGGGTTTGTTGTTCTTGGTGGTCTTTACAGTCGGCCTCTTACCTCGCGATAGCACTTCTTAGGTAGGTAGTTAGAAAACTACAGACAAGTATTTGGAAATTTAAGAGTCGCCTGGACGCGCATGTGTCCATACAAACGGGAAAAGGGAATTGTGGCAATATTTGATAATTTTAAGGGCAAAATTAAGCATCCAATCAATTAATCTCATTATAATCTACGTACGTTCCTATACAGTTTGGTTAAATTATCAAATGTTTGAGAATTATACGCCTCTCAAGATTTCCATACAAATTTGAAAAAGCTTGTAATTCTCAAACCATTGGTATTTTAACCAAGCTGTATAGGAACGTACGTAGATTATAATGAGATTAATTGATTAAATGCTTAATTTTACTCCAAAATTATCAAATATTGCCGCAATTCCCTTTTTCCGTTTGTATGGAGACATGCGCTTCCAGGCGACTCTTAATACAACCTAAAAACTCTCGGTTAGCCCAAAATATATATATATACATACTATCACGTCTTTATCCCTTGCGGGGTAGACAGGGCCCAAGGTCATAAGACCTACAGGCCACGTTTAGCATAGTAGTGGGCGTAAAGGAGGATAGTGGAATCAAAATAGTGATGGTTGCTAGCCGCATCGCCTATCAATGTGATTCTTTAGATTTTCGTCCAATCCCTTGACCGGCTTTTACGGTCTGCGCGGGAAGAAAAGCAGCTGGTGTATTCTATGTTTTTCTTTTCTCCAAAACCAGCATGAAAAAAGTAGCTATTTTACTAAATATTGTTCCCTTACAGATTGCTGAACTCGAACGAAATAACGTGCGTGAGGAAAGACACCTTCAGGGATTTGCAGAACCTAAAACTATTGTAAGCTATGACAAGATTTATTATTAAATTTGTGGCGTCTTCAGACACGGATCAGGACTTACTGCGATTATTTTTGACATTTGTCTGTCTTGTGTAAAAACTTGTGTACTAAAAGACTTAGAAAGAGGGTAGACTGATACGGTTGCAGTTGACAGTTCAACAGAAGATGGCAACAATGTTGTCAGGGGTTTTTGGTGGGAAGTCAAGGGGTTCAGTTGTCGTTTGCCTTATACAATTTTGCAAATTGATTTAAGTGGACTTTATAATATGACATTGGTGTAGTTTGGTGTTATCAATGCTCGTGCTCGAGAACAATTTGTGAAATAGTTAAAGTAGACTGTTAAATGAACTCGTATAGATTTGCCGCCAAAAGCTCCCACGAGGCTGCCAAAGAACATACGCCATCTTTGATGCCACATACCGTACAACACCGATACTTAGTATCTCATTATACTGGACATTGGCAGAATCACTGAAATCTCGGTGGAAGCCATAATTAAAAAGAAGAAAGAAAGAAACAATGTTGTCAAAATATAAGACAAATCTCAAAATAATCGCGGTAAGTCCCGTAGTGAAAACAATAAATGTTTAATCTCTTTGATAAGACTGTTTCCAGCAGCCGTAGACACGGTTATTCTGTATAGAGCGTTATAAGGAAGGGGTCTTGAACACTGGTTTTGCTCGGATTACTTCGTAGGAACATTTGAACACTGTGGCTGCCCAGACTAGAATGATAAGCTTCAAGCTATTTGGCATCATATTGGGTCCTTACCTATGAAATTGGCGTTTTTTTCCCGCTTGCCATTTTGTTGCTAATGACATTATTATTTACTTTAAACTTTATGTTTTTTTATTTAAACTTGGAAGTGGCCTATATTGTTAACATTCTGCAGTCACTAAAATTTTTGTTTTTGTGAATTTAATTATTGGAAAATGCTCATGGACTCGTTTCTGGTTTG
The DNA here is from genome assembly GCA_963082605.1 of Rhodophaea formosa. Classification (NCBI taxonomy): domain Eukaryota; kingdom Metazoa; phylum Arthropoda; class Insecta; order Lepidoptera; family Pyralidae; genus Rhodophaea; species Rhodophaea formosa. The sequence continues at coordinate 8,194,118 of OY720229.1, read as the reverse complement.
TCCGTTTTTGAAAAAAAAAATTTAACTATTTATAAATTTTATAATACTGTTGTCCGTAACTACATGCGAAATTTCACTTTGTTGAATTTATCGAATCCGAAATAATATTAAGCTTATGAACCGTTATTTGAAACCTAATTAAACAACAATTGAGAGTAGCGAGCTTGACTTCCGGTAGCAGGTCGGCTATTCTACCGATTTTCCCTTACGACGTCGGCTAACTTCCGGTGGCTAGGAGGGGGGCACGTGGCGCCGCGCCACTGCTCTGAGCCTCATTGGCGTCTTGACTATCGTAGCAGTCGGTTGTATTGGTAAGTGCACGTACTTACATTTTTATTACTTATATTTTCGCTTTTCAGCTTTTTATTTTTCAGATTACTGATTTTCCCTGAAACATGTTATTATTTGAATTCAATATAATAACGGATTTTTTAAAGGATTTTAACGATGCAAATCGTTCGTTACTTATATATTGGTTATTTAACAGTCCATCTGATTAACAAACAGTACTATTTAAATGTTGAATTCTTAAGTTGTTATATTCCTATATAATTTAAAGTGACTGTGTCAGTGAATAAATTGAGAAACTATCCAGACCAAGGAATGTAGTGTTGCTATGCAGAGCATGTAAGTGATATTCAAGATTATATTAACACGTTGGCGTTGCTTATTAAGCCTTTTTGAAGTTAACGCCGTTGCCTTTATAAAGATTAACTATATGTCAAGGAAATGTGCAGCCATAGACTGCGTAATATTTTACGTTAATAAGCGATTGACAAGATTAACAATAAAACTTAATATAGATATGAATGATTTTCATTTATATCACTTCATGAAACTGGTTCTTTGCTGCATAATGAATAATATTTAAATTAATGGAAAATCCTTTTCGATTGCGAAGATTTTTTTTGTTTTCATATCACTTACCCTCAAGGAGATGAGGATATGGAGATCAATTCCGTATATTAATTTTGTTTCTAGAGGTAACTAAACATTTCATTAAGTATATTAAAAGATAGTATTCATTAAAAAGTTAAAGTGTGAACTTATCATTGAATTGCTAGTTTATTGAATTGTCGATTACGGTGGACAATTTTGTTTATTTCTTTTTACTAATTTCTTTGTAGGAACAAAATCTTTGTATGGAATAGAGAATTGATACATAAGTGAATTTTATATAATAGGGTGATACCTTGACCACATTATCGAAATAATGCTGTTAGCTTAGCTATGCTTAACGTGCAGACTCGGGTCAGGCCCAGTCATGCTGGAACATTGGATTATTTATAAAGCTGCTGCGCAAGCTCAGCTTAACGTGCAGGCTCGGGTCAAGCCCAGTCATGCAAGAACATCGTATTGTTGATAGTGCAAATAAATAAAGCTGCTGTGCAAGCTCAGCTGAGCGTGCAGGCTCGGGTCATGCCCAGTCATGCTAAAACATTGTATTATTCATAGTGCGAATAAATAAAGCTGCTGCACAAGGTCAGCTGAATGTGCAGGCTCAGGCTCAAGCCTAGTCATGCTGCCTATTGCGTCTATTTTAATTATAGACATGCAATACATGAAGTAAAATAAAATACATTTTGGTTCTTAATATTAACTTTTATTTTGCTGAAACAAAGCTGCTACGTAAGCACACCTGAACGCTTGAGCTCAGGCCAAGCCAAGCCATGACGCAATTTCGGATTATTTTATGAATGACGTAAATAGAACTATTTAATGATGAGTAAAACTGCAGCAAAAGCTCAAATAAACTCGCCAATCGCGATGAATCAAGAGGAGTTACATTCTGGTTGTATAACAATTTTATTTAAGTGCAATTGATTAGCTGTTGCGTATGCTCAGCTTAATGCGCAGGCTCAGGGCAAGCCTAGTCATGCCATAACATTATTTTTTATACATTTTTCATGTTTATTTACTTGGGCTTTTTTATCATAAAACTAATGTGAAAGCTCAGTTTAATTCATAGGCTCGGGTCAAGCAGTATTTCCAATGCTGAAAATATTGTCAATTATGAATTTTAGAGTCGTTTGGGCTATACTTGAAGCCAAATGTGTATGATCTAGATTTGGCTCCTTATGAATAATGCTAACGTTAAATTGAACACACAGGCTCAGATCAGACCTGTTGCGGTATTAGCTAGTTATTAACTTTTACAGTAAATTGAACTGTATCCCAAGAAATTATAAAATTAATGTTTAAGTTAGCCACTTGAATCAGTTACGAACTTAAATAAAAGCTACATCGCAAACTTTGCCGAAGAGGCGCAGTCTCTGGTTAACACATTCACTGCCGGAGTTTCACAATAAAGTGTTCTACGAAAGTATATATATTGAATTATAATAAACAGAAAGTACTCGTAGTTTGCACCAAACTTGTTTTTAGTTATCCTTCACCATCTCATTGATAATGAAATATTTTTATATTAATATCGTATAAAAATAATTGTCTTGATCTAAGAAAGACTTTTACCAACTTTCATTGCAAAGTCAAACCGGCCAGGCGAGTTTTTCTGATTACACTGTAATGTAATGTCGCAGATATTTTTCATGTTCAAACTATGACACTAGCTATGAAAATTGACTATCGATTTTTTTTTTATGGTCACTTTACGGTAATGTATGAATAAGTGGAATGCACGGTATGTGCTACACTAGTATTTAATGCAAACGTATAACACATAATCATCATCAGCTTTCTACGCCCACTGCATACTATAAGCCTCCTTTCTATCTTTAGAATCTAGCATTTCCTAGCATTTTGCCTAATTTCATAATGTGCAACAATAGTAAAAAGATTAGAATATACTTCAAGTCGACAAAGAGAGTTCGTCTTTTGACCTTGCTTATTTTATTTACCGACCTCAGGCGGTGATTATAACGGTTCGTCAAATTATTTTTAATATTTTAAAGGAAACTTTAGCAGCTTTTCGTCGTAGATTAGCCTCCTCGTCATATCAAAAGGCTATATTTTTGGCTTGGCAGGTTAAAGATGCGCTCTAATTTCACAAGGCAAAGTCGGTTTTATGTTGTAATATTTCTTACAAAAATGTTTGGTATCAGTTTATTGAAAAATATATTTAAAAAATTCAGTTTACCATATTTTTAAAAGTTGAATAAAATTTAAAAGACATGCATGTTAAGCAATAATTCTCGGTGTTTTCTTTAGCTACTAGCTTCTTAACATGTCATCCAGGCCCTTCGCTGAGTGATGGATGATTGGTTTGTCCTGTATCGTTTGCCCGACTCCTCTCTCATCTGAGCGATTTTCCGGTTGCATTCTCAGCGGGAGTGCTTTGGACACCCATGGCCCGGGGCCTGCAGACATACATATCTTAGATTTTCTTTTAGTCTAAATCTGTTTCAGTTTTGAGGCTTTATCACGGTTTAAGGCTTACAACAGCATTTGACATTTTGTAATTTATTAATTTTTTTTTTTTTAATTAGTTTATTTATTGGACAACATAAAATATTTTATTGGACCACATATATTTGAGCAGTGAATGCAAATCTCATTGCAATCTCAGTATTTGGAGTTTATTGAATTATTTAATGTACCGAACTCGCCTTGAAAATGGACTCCTGATGAGTCCGAAACTATAGACGGCAATCCCGACAAAGTAGCACGTGAGTGACCCGTTTTTAAATATAATATATTTAATGTACGTAAAGAAACTACAATAAATAAAAAATTTCGTATAACAATCTTATTAAACTTGCTTTCTTTTGCTTCTTCAATTGAAACGGTTCTACTAATCTTCACTGAATAATTTATAAAGGAACTCTTAGCTGGCCTTAGTCTTACCAAAAATGGTATTAACAGGTGTGTTTGACACTATTTATCACTTAAAATGATAATATCGCACTAACTTTTATGTTTGTTTAAATATAGGAACAATCCGAATTAGATTTTCAAATCCGAACTTTAATCCTATACTAGGATGGAAATCCAGATCATATTGCTTTAACAAGGTATATTGTTTATGTGATATTTTTTGCCTGTTTCAAAATTCGAAGTATTTGAAATACCAGGTTTGATTGTTTTTAATATCAATAATGATAAGACTATTTATTCATCTTACTAATGAACGGTCTCCCGTTTGTGCCTCTGTAAAGTTGACTAGTAATATTCCAGCCTAGCAACAGAAAAGCAAGATATTTGTAGTCAAAATTCAATTTATTACTTTCTTAGTTTACTTACTACTTGAGGTTTAGTTTTACTTTTTCTTGTGTAAAAATAAATTGTTTGTCATTCCTCTGCATTTTATCATCTCAAAGACAATACAGTTGCGAGAGCTGTTTGTATCTACCATATAGCCTTTGTATTACAAATCTTCTGGGTATATTTTAGCCAGAAAGAAGTTGTTTTGTCCTAATTACGGCTATCATCTTGCTAAGTGCGGTGCACAAGCATATTTTACTTTATAAAGATTAAAACGGTCAAAGTTCATCTCAATTTTCCTTACTTTAAAATTACCTTTTTGGCTTTATTCTAACCAATGTACATATATGTCATATATTTTGAAAATGGAACAGAATTACTCATGGCTAATTTTAACAAATTATTCTATTTGTTTCCATATCTACGTAATAGGACTTGAACATGCAATTCAAATGGTTTTATACCATGGATACTGAAACTTATTGCACGTGACAACAAGACTGTATGATAAAAAGGTTATAGAAAAATAAATATTTTTCGCAAGGTAAACCTTGCAATTTGTTAAGTGAGTTTTTGAAGTTCTTTCCTCCAGGTGATTTCTTTTGTTTTTTACTATTGAAAGTAGTCCGGTTATTATTGATCTTCGATGAAATAAGGAAAAGTACCTACGTCATATGATGGTTATTTGATGTTCTGATGCAAATCCTGTTTTACAATATTTTTATTATAAAAATAATAATGGTTCTGAATGTAATTTATATTCAATTTCGTCATTTATTTTTGGCCAGGTATAGTACGAGTTATTCGTACTCATTACCATTTATATTATTGTAAATTTGATATTTAAGCTTTACCTATACCATCTGTGTTGTTAATGAATTTGACACTTAAACAAGTGTTTATTAATTCAGTCTTTGTTTACTTTATTATCATTTAAATAATTTTTACTTTTTATATGATAATTTTTTGTTTATAAAGTCCGATCTAACCTTTGGTAAAATAACGTTTTTTTTTATTATTCTTTCTTGTAACTCAGTCTTGTCATGCATTTTATTTTCACATCTGATTTATTTAACTATTCAGTTTCACATGATATCATATCCATCATGTTATTGGCTAAAACCGGTACACCAGGCGATAACAGACAATCTCTCAATTGTTGTTTAATTAGGTTTCAAATAACGGTTCATAAGCTTAATAGCAGCGTTTTACCTACCAATAAAACGCTTATTAAGCGATAACCTTATTTGAAACCTAATACACAATCACTGCCAGGTGTTTCTTATGCGAATCAATTTCGAGATCCAATGAGGCTCAGAGCAGTGGCGCGGCGCCACGTGCCCCCCTCCTAGCCACCGGAAGTTAGCCGACGTCGTAAGGGAAAATCGGTAGAATAGCCGACCTGCTACCGGAAGTCAAGCTCGCTACTCTCAATTGTTGTTTAATTAGGTTTCAAATAAGGTTATCGCTTAATAAGCGTTTTATTGGTAGGTAAAACGCTGCTATTAAAAACGTTTATATGAAAAATTCTATTTGCATAAATTCTCTATAAAAAAAATGCCAATTTCATATGTAAGGACCTAATATTTGACGCTGTTATGTGTGTTGCACACGGAAAATTTAGTCCATCAGCAAGCCCCACATTTGGTCACATTTGGGAAATCATTTTAATAAAATCGTTATTTTTTTCCTTCAAAAGATCTTATTTTTTTTAATGCTGTTATTTAGTTTTAATTTAACTTATTGTATGTTACAGATCCCTATACGATAACAACATACGATCGATACCGAACGGAACATTCGACTCGCTTACAGGAATTCAAACATTGTAAGTTTTTAACCTAGTATTAAAATAAAATAAAAATATTGACCTTTTTACTAGTTATTAGGACCAATCCATTACATGCTATAGGCTTCAAATCAATCGGAAATCCATTGCTGTGAAGTGGTAAAACTATTCAGTAAAATAAAATTAAACTGAGAGTTTATTTTAGGTTGTTTTCATAAGCCCATATGTGCTTTAATTAAATTGTGAGCATAAAATCATTGTTCGGTCATTTGAAGATCTCCGTGGCGCATTGGTTAACACGCCAGCCTGCGACACTAGTGATCCCGGGTTCGATCCCCGGACAGGTCATGATGGAAAAAGATCTTTTTCAGATTGGCCTGGGTCTTGGATTTTTATCTATGAAAGTATCTTTTATAAAATATAGTATCGTTACATCCTACGACACAAGTTTATTAACTTACTGTGGAGCTAGCTTAATTTACTTTTAATGCTTGATTTGTCCCTATTTATTTATTAATAGCTTTCGCCGTGTGGTCCCCGGCAGAGTAGAATAAGACCACTCCAAATCTTCCCGTGGATGTCGTAAAAGGCAACTAAGGAAACACAAGCTAAACAAAGCTATACCCATCAAAGAGACCTATCTAACCCGTCTGGCCAGCGTGGAGAGTGTAGGCCAAATGCTCTGACTGCTCTGGCTAATATATGGCTCTGGTAGTACAGAGAGGGTCGTGCTCCTGCAGTGGAGACTAACAAAGACCTGAAAGAAGAAGAAGAATCTTTTGCCTGCCGCTCCGCTCGCATCAGTATCGATCCCTCGGGAACAGTACTTATCTCCGGGATGAAAAGTAGTCCTTCTCTGTACTACAGACAACGTGTATGCAAAATTTCATGAATATCGGTTCACTAGATTGGGCGTGAAGGCGTACCAAACAAACAAACTCACTTTCGCATTTCAGATATATTTTTTTACGGACAAATCACTCAGATTGAGCTAGCCCCAAAGTAAGTTCGAGACTTGTATTATTATATTACGCCTATTGTGAACCAATTTGTTTTATGTTTAATTCCATTGTATATTTTTGGTGCAATAAAGAATATTACTACTATTACTACTACTATACGGGATACTACTCAACGATACTATATTTTATAATAGATACTTATATAGATAAACATCCAAGACCCAGGACAATCTGAAAAAGATCATTTTTCATCTTGACCTGACTGGGGATCAAACGTAGGACCTTCGGTGTAAGAACAAAGTGGTTGCTGAATTGGCTTTTGTTATTTCCAGACACCTAGGCCGCAACCCGTTCGCCTGCGACTGCTCGCTCCGCTGGCTGGCCGCATACTTGCGACGCAATCCGATAGAGACCTCTGGCGCTAAATGCGACTCTCCGAAGCGAAGCAGTCGGAAGCGTATAGACGCCCTTAGGGAAGAAAACTTCAAGTGTAAACGTAAGTTATTTTTACGAACTTCGAAGAACGAGCGTAAGTTTTGGGTTATCATAGCAAGATTGTTAAGAACTTTGTCGAAGTTACTCTCTATGGCCAGATAAAGTTGTTGTTATTATTATTATTGTCCATGGAGACTATTTTTGCAAACCATATTTGGTACCAACATTTGCCCGCGGTTTTCTCGCATTAAATACAAAATTTGGACCCCCGTTTCATCCCCTTGCTCGGATGGATTGGTAATGAGTTTGTAGCTGCTCGGGAGGCCGAGCGCACGTTCCCGATGCCATACCTGTAACCACCGGACAGCCAGTTGAGGGTGACGATCCTGGCCAGTGGCCATATGATGGCCCACTTATTTTTAATTTATACAACAGTCAGTATAACGGCTGCTTTTTATAAATACAGAGGAAGATGATGATGTGTTTTGTCCCCAGCTGGTGAAGAGACAGCCAACGCGTGTGGCTCATCAGGAGCCTGTCCCTCAGCGTGCTCGTGTGAATACGCAACGCGTTCTGTCAGCGTCATGTGTGCGAGAGCCGCTCTCGTCGAAGTACCGAGGGACCTGCCGCTCAACACAGATGCCTTGTGAGTTATTTAATATACTAGCTTTTGCATGCTACTTCGTCCGCGTAGACGGGCTTAAATACAAAATTTTAACCCCTTATTCATCCGCTTAGGGGGCGAATTTTCAAAACTCTTAGCGGATGCCTGAATCACTACAACTATCGGTACGCCAAATTTCATCGAAATTCATTCAGTAGTTTCGGCTGTGCGTTGAGAGATGAGTCAGTCCGGTTTGCCTTTTATATATTTAGATATTTAGACTAGCTTCTACCCGCGGCTTCGCTTGCGTATAATTTTGCGAGCTCTTTTCATAGCACAACAAAAAAAATGTGCAATGTTCCGTATAGTTGGAAGAATATTTGGAATATGTACGTTCTGTGAGCGGCATGTGTGCGAGAGCCGCTCTCGTCGAAGTACCGAGGGACCTGCCACTCAACACAGATGCCTTGTGAGTTATTTGCAGAAAGAGGGATGGTAGTTTGGTAGTAGTTTGTTTTTTTTTGAAGGAATGTCTTTTGCTATTTCACCGGACTTTTTGAGGTGAGGCCAGAGTGACCTCAACCTGTAAGGCGAACATCACCAAAGGGCCCTCACGAGAGACGGCCTTCGGCTTTAGGCGTTGCCTGTGTGCGCAAGGCTTGGAGAGACAGCAAACTCTCATATGCCTGATCGGCCGCGATTTGCATGCATAGCCTAAAGGGCTGAAGTGAGAAACAACTGCTATGTGGAGTATGTGGGTGTGTGTCTGGCTGTATGTGCCACCGTAGCTCTTAAACGGGTGAGCTGATTAGGATGCAGGTTTTGTCATTTAAAAGTAGGTTTTCTAGCGATGGTTCTGAGGTATGTTTTATCGAAATCGGTTAACCCATTTAGAAGATAGAAGGAGTTTTCGAGTCGGGGTTTGCTTAAAAATTTTATGTAATCTTTTTGTATATATTCTTATACCTTTTTGTTTTTTTTTTTCACAGACTGATGTCGGACAACAATCTCGGACAGATCAAATCCGACGGACTGTTCGGCAGACTGCCAGATCTGAGCAAATTGGACTTTAGAAATAATGGTAACTATAAACCCTTTACAAGGCAGTAGGTATAAAACAGTCATTGTTTTTGCACCTTATCACTTTGAAAAAAAAAATAACTTTTTTTAATAAAAGAACCTTTTTAATAACTTGATAAAGATATCCTTTTTACAACAATTAACAAAAAAAAGAGCCTAATCTTTGTATTCTTTGGCTTTGAATATTAAGCTCCTTAAACAAAGACTTTACCTAACTACTTTCTTTTTCAATAAAAAAAGAACTGTATCGAAACATTTTTCACAAGTTTTTGGTTAAAATTCTAATAAATAATAAAACAAATAAATAATAAATATATACGGACAAATCACACAGATTGAGCTAGCCCCAAAGTAAGTTCTTAAGCAAGACTTGTGTTATGAGATACTAACTCAACGATACTATATTTTATAACAAATACATATATAGATAAACATCCAAGACCCAGGTCAATCTGAAAAAGATCATTTTCCATCTTGACCTGACCGGGGATCGAACCCGGGACCATCCGTGTCGCAGGCAGGCGTGTTGACCGCTGCGCCACGGAGCTAAGAAATCAATTTAAAGAATCATTAAAATGCGTCTTTTCGAAGAAGAAGTGCGAGTAAGAATTATGTGTTTTTTTGAGTTATTTGTTATAAAAATGTGTCGAGATGATATGTTTGTTTAATTTTTTGAGTTGTAAGTAAATATATCCTGAGCGTGAATAACCTTCTTGTACTTAACCTCTTTCACTCTTCAATATGAATCGCACATAGTGATAGTTTGTAAAAAAATAATTGAAGAAGCCTTTTTGAGGCCTTTTTTGAGAATGTGAAAAATGACAAAAAAGCTTAGAACAAAATTTTCTTTTCAAAAAAAAAATCAAAAAAATAACTAAAAAGTGTAACTTTAACATTACTCCATGAAAAAATTAACAAACTAACTAGTCGCCCCTATTTTCGAAAGTTTCCCTCGATTTCTCTAGGATGCCATTCAGATTCTGGTTTTTTTTTATATTTGGACCACCCTTGGAATATCTCCTTTACAACAAAATCGAAGGAAACTAACTAAACGGCCGTTTTTGGCGGTAATCAGCAGTTCTCTTAGTGACTGATTCTCATCATATTAAAACATGATCCCAAAAATTCTTTAGGTTATTTATTAAGGCTTATATTACTTAGAATTCTTGAATTAGATTTTATTTGTAAAGTATTAGGAGTATAATGATTGCTGTCGCTAGTTGGCCTAATGGCCCGCTTAAGAGGGCCCTTCCCCGACCGACTATCGTCAACGCGAGCATGGTCGAAAAGCTTGTTCCGTCCAGCGCAATGTCAGATAAAGAGGCAAAGCTAAAAGAGCCCCTTGCCCTCGTCCCCCGCACACCTATTACTGCCACATGATAACAAGCTAGTGAGTACGCGAAGACATTGAACGAAAAATAGTGTGCGAAAATTTCATTAAAATTGTTTCAAGAAATACGTGCAAGGTTTCTAAATAAATATTTTCTTTGCTGTTACAATTAATGAGTACATTATAAACGCCCAAAGTTTACATAAAATTTGTAAAAAAAAGCGGATTTTTGGAGGCTAATACTGAAGTTGTTTCTCCAAATTTAGATTTTTCGTTTTGATAGAAACCTAGATATAGTGCACAAGATGCCTATTAGTTGAAAAGCTCAAAGAAAGATTTGTTACACTGCCATAATCACGTACGAGCGTTTGTATGAAATGACAGACGGTTTGGCCGCCATTAAGTCGTTAAAAATGAGATTTTTGAAGACACATTCTCGTTCCAGGTATCACGGTGATAGAAGATAATGCCTTCGACGGTGCTGCCAACATCCAAGAATTACTGCTAGATGGAAACCAGTTGAAGACTGTCACCGACAAGATGTTCTTCGGGCTGCACAGTCTGAGCGTGTTGTAAGCCTCTATTTTATTTTTAATTAAAATTAGTTTGATTTTAATATACTTACTTGGTCAAGCCACCTAACCTACGTCCTAATGGCACACCAGCTAAAAAGCGCTGTGGCTCCCCGCTACATAAAGCTGAGCTTTATGTTGATAGCTGCCTTTTCGGCAATTATGTATTAGTTCATAAGTGATGCTCATTTTTTGTTTTTATTGTTTTTTTTTTATTGCCATCCGTGTGGTTCCCGGCAGAGTAGAATTGGACCGTTCCAAGCCTTCCCGTGGATGTCGTAGAAGGCGACTTAGGAAACACAAGCTAAACAAAGCATCAAAGAGACCTCTACAACCCGTCTGGTCAGCGTAGAGAGTGTAGGTCAAATCCTCTGACTGCTCTAGCTAATATATGGCTCTGGTAGTACAGAGAGGGTCGTGCTCCTGCAGTGGAGACTAACAAAGACCTGATGATGAATTGTTTAACCCGACCCATCCAGAAAGAGGGTAATGTTTTTCGCACGTATGTATGTAAGAATATCTGTTCCATTGTTTTCTCCTGTAGCCAAAACGGCTGACTGATTTTGAAGTGTGCTCCTGCAGTGGAGACTAACAAAGACCTGATGATGAAGTGGCCAATACTGGTGTCAGACTTTTCAAGCTACTCAACGGCATCTTCATCATAGCTAAACAACTGCCATCTATCACTAATGATAACAGCCGGGACGAACGGCTTAAGGTGTCTTCCGACGCAGAAAGGAACTTAAGATTTTATATGCCACTTGAGGTCACCCATCCAAGTGGTTTGACCATAACCTGGCTGGAGATCGAACCCGGACCTCGCGTGTCGCAGGCTGGCGTGTTAACCACTGCGCCACGAAGCTTGTCATTCCAGACATATTCGAGACAGTGTGTGAGCGAGATAGAATACATGTCTGTGAGCAGGATGAAAGATGAAAAGATAAGACAGGCGATGTCCGGGAAAGTTCTAGACTATTCTGCTCTTGGAGTTTTGCGACAATTTATTTTCCGTGTCTCCGTAGCGCAGTGGTTAACATGTCCTGCGAAACAAGAGGCCCGGGTTCGATCTCCGGCCAGGACATGATGGAAAACTATCTTTTTCAAATTAGCCTGGGTCTTGGATGTTTATCTATACACCCTTATTTTTTAATCAGTACACAAACTTTAAGGGGTGACTCAGCCCATCAACATGAACAACTTTTGATATGGGACCAATGCTGGGAACTGCAAAAAAAATTGACATACCTATACCAAAGTGTCCAGCTGATCGGGCCAAATGTATGGAAAAGGTAAAAATAATATTGAATTTTCAGCATTGGTCCTATAACAAAAATTGTTCATATTGATGGGCTGAGTCACCTTTTAAAGTTTGTATATTGTATTTAAAATATGGGTGTATAATAAATAAATAAATAATATATAGGGACATATCACACAAATTGAGCTAGCCCCACAGTAAGTTGTGAACTTATGTCGCAGGAAACTAACTCAACGATACTATATTTTATAATAGATACTTATATAGATAAACATCCAAGACCCAGGTCAATCTGAAAAATATCGTTTTCCATCATGACCGGTCGGGGATCGAACCCGGGACCCCCGTGCCGCAGGCTGGCGTGTTGACCGCTGCACCACGGAGCTCGACATAAGTAGGTATCTTTCATAAAATATAGTATCGTTGAGTTATTCACAATTACCAGTGAGGTTAGCTCAATCTGTGAGATTTGTCCCTATGTATTTATTTTATCTATTCATGGCACTGATATTAATGAGGAGCCCGGTGGTCCAGTGGGTGTGAGCTCTGTGAGCGCTTACGTATGTTAAGCAACCCCTGGTGTAGTCCCTACTTGGATGGGTGACCGCAAGTGGCATAAAAATATCTCGAGCTCCTCCGTGCTTCGGAAGGCACGTTAAGCCGTTGGTCCCGGCTGTCATCGTTGATGGCAGTCGTTAAGCTATGTCAGATGCCTTAAGGCAGCTTGAAAAATCTGACACCAGTGTTGGCCACTTACACATACGAAAAACAAACAAACAACTGATATTAATAAATAAAATCTTTGTTTCAGATCCCTCACCAACAACAAGATTCGCTGCATCACGCCCGGTGCTTTTGATCACCTAACCATGCTGTCCACATTGTAAGTACATTATAATCACTCAAAGCTTATAGGAATACTAGCTACTTTCCCGCATTTCGTCCGCGACTTCAACCCCCTATTTCACCCCCTTAGGGGTTGAATTTCTAAAAATCCTCTCTTATTGCTCACTGGCATTAGGAACTCCTGTACCAATTTTGCCGTGTGGTTCCCGGCAGAGTAGAATAGGACCACTCCAAGTCTCCCCGTGGATGTCGTAGAAGTCGACTAAGGAAAGACAAGCTACACAAAGCTATAAACATCTAAGAGACCTCTCCAACCCGTCTGGCCAGCGTGGAGAGTGTAGGCCAAATCCTCTGACTGCCCTGCCTAATACATGGCTCTGGTAGTACAGAGAGGGTCGTGCTCCTGCAGTGGAGACTAACAAAGACCTGTTGATGATGATGATGATGATGATGTACCAAATTTCAAGTTTCTATGTACTGTAATTTCAGCTGTGCAATGAGATATATGTCACGGTTACCTATAACGATTCAATGTTTCATTTAACTATAAAAACCTTGAAACCCACTGGAGTGCACCTGCCATAAAGCCTGGCTTACGACATGGCTGCGATCACGATGATTGTTACCATAGACCACTTGTCTGTCCCCACTTAACCCCCTTAAATTCATGCACAGTCGCAATCAAACTTAATGAATTTACTCGTAACATCGCGCGAGTCTTAGCGCAGTACACAATAAATAAATAAATAAATTTATAGGGCTGCTGGTCTGGGAGAAAAGAAAAAACGTAGAATGTACCAGCTGCTTCTCTTCCCGCGCAGATCGTAAAAGCCGATCGAGGGAATGGGCATCAGGAATCATGTCTATAGGCGATGCGGCTAGCAACCCATCACTATTTTGATTCCGTTCTCACCTACAAGCCCACCAACATGCTAAACGTGGTCTCAAGGTTTTACAGACCTGGGCTCTGTCTACCCCGCCAGGGAAAATGACGTGATAGTATGTATGTATACCACACAAATTGAGCTAGCCCCACAGTAAGTTGTGAACTTGTGTCGTGGGATACTAACTCAACGATACTATATTTTATAATATATACTTATATAAATAAACATCCAAGACCCAGGTCAATCTGAAAAAGATCATTTTCCATCTTGACCTGACCGGGGATCGAACCCGGGACCTCCGTGTCGCAGGCTGGCGTGTTGACCACTGCGCCTCGGAGCTCGACAAATCGACAATACAGACTGATTTTGAACCTAGGAACTATATTGTAATCTCGGGACAGAATTGTAAGAAACATAAGGAATAAAACGTGAAAATTTTTAGACTTCCCATACAAAGTCGCCGTTCAGCGGGGAGAATTTCTATGGGAAGTCTGATTTTATTTTTCGATTTTCACTTTTTTTCTTTTGATTCTGTATTCCATTAGGGATTCTGATTCCGAGATTTTAATTTAGTTCATAGGTTCAAAATCAGTATTAGGTAAAACGGGGCGCGCGGGTAGACGGGGTGCGTAGAAGCAGTCAACAGCTCATATCCGAACCGCCATACAGTTTCATTCAGACTGTATCTCCTTAAAGTTTTTCAGGTTTTTCCATAGTAACTTTCGTCTCATCTCTCTAGAAACCTGGAAGCCAACCCACTGGAGTGCACCTGCCATACAGCCTGGTTGTCAACATGGCTACGATCACGGAGACTGTCACCATCTGCCACTTGTCTGTCACCTCCAGCACTAGCTGGGGCCAGCTTGAGCAGACTTGATGTCACGGATTTCAAATGCACACGTAAGTAAAAACATTATCATCATTGGGTTTTTTTAGTCTCCACTGCAGGAGCACGACCCTCTCTGTACTACCAGAGCCATATATTAGCAGGAGCATCCAGAGGATTTGGCCTACACTTTCCACGCTGGCCAGACGGGTTGGAAAGGTCTCTTTGATCTTTATAAGCTTTGTTTAGCTTGTGTTTTCTGTCGCCTTCTACGACATCCACAGAAAGACTTGGAGTGGTCCTATTCTATTTTGCCGGGGAACCACACGGGATAGTAAAAATATGTGAGGAAAAATAATAGAGAATATGCATGAAAAAACATTTGTTATCTTACCAAGTTATCCATTATTATTTTAAGTAATAACTGTACTGCATACTGTACTTGTACTAACAGTGAAAACCGAATAAAAATTGGTTTGAAAACGAACAAAATATAACGATTTTTCGAAAATGTGCCTATCTAACTCGCAAAAACGCTATTTTTTTGGCAAATGCATAGATGATATAGACTTCGATGACACCGCGTAATGTAATGAGAAGTAGTAATAATGTTGTTATTTTGGGAAATGTAGTAGTCATTATGAAAAAGGGGTATTTTTTTATAAGTGGCCAATTTGGAAAAAGCAGTAGTCATTAAGAAAACGTGGTCATTTTGAGTAAGTGGTAATTTGGTATTGTAGGTATTAAGTACCTAATCGACTTAGACGAATTTCATTTCATTATTCTGTTACAGCTGAAGACAAAGGCTGCCTAGCGCCTGACTACTGCCCAACCCCTTGTTCGTGCACAGGGACGGTCGTGAGATGTTCCAGAGCACAGCTTACGGAGCCCCCCGCTAATATACCACGACACACCACCGAGCTGTAAGTTATGTTATCATCGTCATCATCATCAGGTCCCACCCGACTACTGCCCCGCTCACGGAGCCCCCCACTAATATTCCAGGAAAAATACTTCCTGATGACCTAGAATTATGGAATTAGTTACGAAGCTAAGTCAGATCGTGTACCTAAAGGAAAATATCCAAAACCATACGTTAAAAATTGACGACACATATCTGGAGACCTTTTTTTAAAACTATGTTAACCCAACCTGAATAGTTATTAAACAAGCCCAAACGACCTCACTACCAACTTCTTTCGCAGGTACCTGGAATCCAACGAGATCACGAGCATCACCGCGGACCAAATCCGCCATCTCACGCAGCTGACCAGACTTGATCTATCCAACAACAGGATCAGTGTGCTCCCTAACAACACTTTTGAGGGGTTGAGCAAACTCTCCACGTTGATTGTCAGTTACAACAGGCTTCGATGTGTTCAGGTATTAGAAACTATTAAAATTTCTTTTAAAAATTGAGTAGGTGGAAGTTTTTAGGGTTGTTTTTCTCTTATTGGAAGATTAAAATATCAAAATTGATTTTGGGTGGATATTACGAATCAAAATAATGTGATTTTGTTAGCGTAGTCTTTTAATCAAAGACCATGAAAAAATCGTCGATATACAACAAAAATGTCTGCACATCACGCAACTCACCAGGCTGGACCTGTCCAACAACAGGATCAGTGTGCTTCCTAACAACACTTTTGAGAGGTTGAGCAAGCTGTGTACGTTGATTGTCAGCTACAACAGACTGCGTTGTGTTCAAGTTAGTCTTCAAAGTATAGTTATTCCGAAATGTGGTGTGATACTAGGTCTTCAAGATTAAGACGGTGAGAGTTATATTCGTGACGGACAATCTTTTTAGAGTCACCGGGAGTCGGTTGACTCAGCATGCACCGCAATTTGTGGCGATCTATGGGGCTTATGCCCAGCAAGTGGACGTCTCTAGTAGTAGTAGTTATAGATAGATAGACTTACATTTAGGGGCCTAGTTTTTTTTTCTTTCTCACTGAGCGTATTTCCCGTTGCTTCCTGAAGCTTGCGATTCACTGTCCAATTTGCCAATACAATCTAATTAAGCGTGATCTTCGCGTTCCTATTAGTAAGAAAGCATATCCTTCGTTCATATGTAAATGGGATTGGGTGCCTTAAAAATATCATCAATATAAACGAAACTACGGTGTCTATGTTTAATCAGATAACGTATTCAGTCATGTTGAACTCTCATCATGAAAGTGGGAAGATCTAACTTTAAATTGTTAATAATTAACAAAAAAGGCCAGCTGTGACTCATTAAACAACTTGAATAAATATTCAATCGAGTGCCAATGCTATGTGAAAGAACTCACCTATAGAAGCAAGAGTACATATGTATTGCATTAAAGTGATCAATAGTAATTATACTAAAACTCCTACATTAACATTGTAACAACCAAGGATAACATTTTTTATTTCTGTTTGACAATTATTTATCTTTTTGTCAACAGCGAGACGCTCTTAAGGGTCTCACTCAACTCCGAGTGCTGTCTCTCCACGGCAACAACATCTCAATGCTAGCTGATGGGGTCTTCAGAGATCTTGAATCTATTTCACACGTGTAAGTTTCCGCCAATCATATTCTTTTTATATTGTAACTGTGTGTTTCCCGGCACCGTGTGGTTCCCGGCAGAGTAGAAAAGGACCACTCCAAGTCATCCCGTGGAAGTCGTAAAAGGCGACTAAGGAAACACAAGCTAAACAAAGCTTATAAACATCAAAGAGACTTCTCCAACCCGTCTGGCCAGCGTGGAGAGTGTCGGCCAAATCCTGTGACTACTCAAGCTAATATATGGCTCTGGTGGTACAGAGAGGGTCGTGCTCCTGCAGTGGAGACTAGAGAGACCTGATGATGATGATTGTAACAGTGAAAGTTTATGACAATGTCAGGATATTAGTTTGTTAGAAGGTATGTACGTGCAAGAGGCACACAGAAACTACTGGACTGATTTTAGTGAAATGTCACGATGTTTTAACTTAAACATCAAAACAGCGTATAAGCTTTAAATACTATAGTAATAAATCAGTTAATGGATTTATAACAAGTGCAAATATTGGATGAAACTCACTATTTTCTTGATAAAAGATATGATATTAAAGATGGGCGAAAATAACAACAGAATGGGTTCCTTTGGACTGGCGTCGGAAACGTGGACACCCAAGAACAAGATGGGCAAATGACTTGACGGCACATGATAAAAATTGGCAAATCATCGCCAAGGATAGAGAGCTGTGGCGGACTAGAGGGGAGACCTTTGCCCAGCATTGGGACACTATAGTCTAATAAAAAAAGTATAGTTAGTGTTTCATCTCAATAATAATGAAATCTTACTAAATATATATTATATATATATTTATATTTATGAGAACTGTATGGTAGCATTTATTGAAAATGGAGTTCCTCAAGGAGTTATTTTGGACCTATAATTATTTTAATTTTAATATAATATCAATTTGATATTTCAGGGCTTTGGGATCGAACCCCCTATACTGCGATTGCCACACTCGCTGGCTGTCAGAGTGGGTTAAAAGCGCCGGAGAGTACGTCGAAGCTGGCATTGCTAAATGCGCAGAGCCCGCTGCGATGAGAGATAAGCTAATATTAAGCACGCAATCTTCAGCATTTGTGTGTAAAGGTAAGATTAAGATAAACTTTACATCTGTGTTAAAGACTTGTTCTAAGACTTTAGTCAGATTTTGTAACCTGTCTTAAGCTTCTGCCATAACCTTAAGGCTCAATGGTATGCGAAGCTAGTAACAAAACTTACTACTTAAGGGCCCGCACTAGGCCAACTAGTGACACCAATAATTTCTTAATACTTCTTACTTAATACTAATTTTATTCTTAATACTTTATATTATAAATTAAATCAAATTCAAGAATCTAAAAGTTAATCTAAGTTTTTAATAATAGCAGTGGGTATGTATCATAACCAGTGATCGGATAATAGGGTGCTAATATACCTAAACTTCAATTTTATTCCTACGAAAGAATAATACGGATATGCTTTTCAAATGTTACCAGCATACAAAATATAGTTAAATTTCATTGTGTTAATTATTTATTTTCATTGAATAATGCTCTTGCTCTCGTATTACTAAGTAATCCCGGGAATCCGGAATTACATAGTAATTCAGGAAGAAATATCCACATTATTCTTTTGTGGAAAGAAGTTTAGGTATATAAGCACCCGATAATCCGATCATTGATCATAACACATTTTATTACACAGGCGAGCCTCCCTCAGAAATCGTATCAAAATGCGACCGCTGCTACAACAACCCCTGTGCCAACGGCGGCACTTGCTCCCCCACCCCCCGGGGAGGGTTCACGTGCACCTGCGCGAGGGGTTACCACGGGGAGACTTGTAAACAGCAAATTGATGCTTGCTATGGGTCTCCGTGTGCTAATGGACATTGCCAGCTGCTTGAGGAGGGGAGGTTTCAGTAAGTATTTTCAGAATATCATCATCATCGTGGCGACCTCTACGTTCGCCGCAAGAACTAACATAAAAGCTTAAATGTGATGTGCGACGCAACAAAAACTACAAGACTTCTCACAAGATGGCGCTGAATGATGCTAAAACGCGCAAGCAACGTTTCTTCGATTCCGGCACATAAATAGGTCCTCCGACAGAACGCACATCTTGCTCAGCGGGAACTTTCCCGCTGGGCAAGGTGAGCACCTAGGGAACTGTATACGGTTCCGACTGAGTTCTGTGTCGACATATTCATCGTTGATGGCAGTCGTTAAGCTATGTCAGATGCCTTAAGGCAGCTTGAAAAATCGGACACCAGTGTTGGCCACTTACTCATACGAAAAACAAACAAACATATTCACAGTTCAATAGTCAAAAATTTTATTCATCTTAAGATATTTTAAATATCATTTGGTGAACGTCACTTTACATTTACAATTGGTTTACAATGTTATGTTATTGTTGACGTCATTAAGTTACTTAAAGCTAAGTTTACACCGCTTCCAAGGCGGAGTGCAGAAGAAGCGGCAACAAACTGCACAACGCATTTTTTTCCAAATGACATCGACTTACAATCTACGACATACAAGTACCGACTTAGAACTAATATGTAGACGTGAGCTTACATTGTCATGTGATAATTTAAAATTCAATTAAATATGTCAAATAATAATTTAAAAATCAATGAGAGATGTCAAATAATAATTTTCGAAAAATGAATTATTAAATTTATGTCAATTCGATATATGATAAGTACAAAACGTACTACTTCGTGAAATTTAATACATATAAGCCATTATGAGGGTCCGGCGCCAAGCTCCAGCCAGATATTTTTGTCGTTTAGAAAATCATCAGTCCTGTAATAAGAATTTTCTATCAGGCATATCAAGGACTGATTCTGGCAATTTATTATAAGTTAAGTTTTCATATTAGTTCTTGGGGGTCGTTATCCGTCCATACAAATATTATAATCAGCGACGAAGATTTGATACTTTAAAGTTTCAATTAGAAAAAGAAGTCCGATATGGACTGGTGAAAATATTTATATCATCAATACAATTTGTTCGCGAGTGAGAGAGACAATTATATTTGTAAAATCGTTATATCTCGTTCGTTTTTCAACCAACGTTCATTCTGTTTTCAATGTTAGTACTTATGAATATTTTTGGATAAACTGGTTAGGGGTAACGCATATTTTTTCATGCATATTCCCTAAAAGGTTAACTTTCCACAGTTGCGCCTGCCTCCCGGGCTATACGGGCGTCCGCTGTGAGGTGAACATCGATGACTGCGTTAACCATCGCTGTCAGAACAACGCTACCTGCGTAGACAGATTGGAAGGCTACACCTGCAAGTGTGCTCCTGGCTTTATGGGTATGGTTGCTTTTAATCTTAAGAAAAAACGTCGTATGGCACTCGTGCTAATTGATCCTGCCTCGTTCTAATTAATGCTATTCTGATATCATTTACACAGGCACGTAGGGACCAAGTCTGGATTGAGTTTCTTTCGGCGTATTCTTCTCACCAGTGGTTATTACGAAACGCTAGTAGTTTTTCGATTTTGCATATTAAAAATTAAAAATAATAAAGTAAAAAATATGACGTTCAAAATGAGATACAATTATCCAATTTTGAATAAAAATCTTTGACTTTGACATTTAATTAATTTGATCATAATCCGGTCTTTTTTAGCCTCTACTGCAGGATCATGACCCTGTCTGTACTACCAGAGCCATAGTATTAGCCAGAACAGTCAGAGGATTTGACCTATACTCTCCACGCTGGCTAGACGGGTGGTCACTTTTATGTTCATAAGCTATGTTTAACTTGTATTTCCTAAGTCGCCTTCTACGACATCCACGGGAAGACTTGGAGTGGTCCTATTCTACTTTTCCGGGAACCACACGGCAGATATTAGTAAAGATAAATTTTATTTTTCCACCCAGGTGAATTCTGCGAAAAGAAGATCCCGTTCTGCACGTCAGAGTTTAACCCGTGCGCCAACGGCGCGCAGTGCACGGACCACGGAAGCCATTACACGTGCAGCTGTCCACGAGGCTACTCTGGACAGAACTGCACCGTCAATGCTGATGATTGTGTTAATCACATG
Organism: Rhodophaea formosa; assembly: GCA_963082605.1. Classification (NCBI taxonomy): domain Eukaryota; kingdom Metazoa; phylum Arthropoda; class Insecta; order Lepidoptera; family Pyralidae; genus Rhodophaea; species Rhodophaea formosa. The sequence goes on along the minus strand of OY720229.1, from coordinate 8,172,801 downwards.
TGCCAGGTAAGAGCCCATTACAAACTTACCTATGAAGAGATGAGAAAAGCTGATAAAAGTAGCCGAGACTGCCCGAAGTCATCTTAAAGCGCGTTCGGTTAAAGAAGCCGAAAGCCTCCGCAGTGTCCCGAACATTTACGAAGGCAGCCACTATACGTGCAGCTGCTATGGCTACTCTGGACAGAATTATACCGTCAATAGTGATGACTGTGTCAACCACATGAGCCAGGTAAGAGATAATAAAAGTAGAATTAGAACTCAAACTAGGCGAAGACAACCGAAAGTGCCGAAGGTAGCCGAGACTGCCCGAAGTCGCCCGAAAGCGCGCTCGGCCGAAAGAAGCTGAATGTCTTCGTAGCGTCCTGGACATTCGCGAAGGCAGTCAAAAGCGCGCAGTGTACAGACCATGGGAGTCAACGGGAGGATGAGAAAAGATGGTAAAGGTATATTTATAATCAAACTAGCCGAACCATAGATATCAGAATATTTACTAGAGCCGAACGCAACCAAAAATTTGTCTTCTCGCTGTGCCAAAAGTAGCCGAGACTACCTGAAGTCACCCGAACATGAGAGTCGATATCCTAGCATTGCGCGGTTGGCCGAAAGAAGCCGAATGTTTTCGAAGTGTCCCAAACATTTATGAAGGCAGCTACTACACGTGCAGCTGCCCGCGAGGATATTCCGAACAGAACTGCACCGTCAATGCTGATGATTGCGTCACCACACGTGCCAGGTAAGAGAAGATAATAAAGGCAGGCTTTGAACTGAAATTAGCTGCTACCTTTTGTGCCGGTCCTCCACCCGCTTAGCTGCTAACGTAATATATGATTCCCGCAGTAACCACTTATTTTTTGCTCCGACGTTCACTAAATGATATTGAAATATCTTAAATATAAATAATAAATATATACGGACAAATCACACAGATTGAGCTAGCCCCAAAGTAAGTTCTTAAGAAAGACTTGTGTTATGGGATACTAACTCAACGATACTATATTTTATAACAAATACATATACAGATAAACATCCAAGACCCAGGTCAATCTGAAAAAGATCGTTTTCCATCATGACCTGACCGGGGATCGAACCCGGGACCCCCGTGTCGCAGGCTGGCGTGTTGACCGCTGCGCCACGGAGCTCGTCATTTTACGATGAGTAAAATGATTGAGTTTGACTCCCCAGAACGGCGCGACGTGCGTGGACGGGCTGGACGAGTACCGCTGCGCGTGCGCGGCGGGCTACGCGGGCCGCTACTGCGAGGCCGCGCCGCACGCCGCGCTCGGCACCTCGCCCTGCGCGCACCACGAGTGCGTGCACGGCGTCTGCTACCTGCCCGCGCTCGCCGTGCAGGTACTTATGTCAAAAATCTTAAGTGGGGTTCGACAATGCGATTGACATCGTAAAATAATCATAGCCAGAATTCAGTAAGCGTTTGACATTATGACTCACAATATTTGAGGGTAATTTTAGACAGAACACAAAATATTTTTAATAAGATAGCGACCAGAATCACAATTAACATCTCAAAAAGCAATAACAAGTTATACAACTTTTTTTAATAGTGGTTGTTTTTTCTAGACATTGGAGTCTCCGAAGGTAGCATCTTAGGTCCTGTGTAATTTTTATGGTAATAATACTTAGCTGGGCTCATGAACGAACGCGCACACGAGTGCGTACACGACATCTGTCTATACTCGCGCTCGCTGACAATATACTTACACACTTACAAGATACTTATGTAAAAAATATCTTAATTGATTTGATTGGCATCGTGAAATACTTGAGCTGATAATTTTAGTGACCTTTTAATTCGAGACTGATTGATGTTTGTTGAAATTAGTTTAAAACGATAAATATTACGTATTTTACAGTAACAACACAAAAGAGAAGGGGGTTCCCTAAAGTAGTGTCTTAGGTCCGCTGTAATTCTTATGATTTAGGTGTTCGAGCCTACGCTTGAACCATTTGAGATAACGCTTTCGTTAAAACATAGCACACGCCTATCTTTCTACCGTTTGATGGGTGTAGTGCGTGAAGGACAGCGCATATCGCTGTCCCACTCACACAGTGGTGGCAGCGCGCGGCTGGCGGAGGGGACCGACGCGGCGCCAGTACGCTTTTGAACGTTGAACAGTGCACACGTACACCGAGTTAAAATTTCAAGAAAATATTTTTGTGAACATATCGTAAGTAATTGTGTTTTTTCTTTTAAACACATTATAATTTCCGCTCGGCGCCCTTGGCCCAGCGATGTCAGCTGCCCAAATTAAGGGCAAAACAGGCGTTCAGCCTGACGTCGTCTCCGCGAGACTTTAGCTCGCTAAGACGACATGTCGACTCGCTCAGAAGACACGTCGACTCGCTCAGACGACACGTCGACTGGCTCAAACGACTTCTGTCGTCTCAGAAATTGGAGACTGCGTCGTCTCACTCAGACGACTTCAGTCATCTCTTCAATTTGAGGCCACGTCGCCTCGCCCAGACGACACGTCTATTGCTAATCCGAAACTTAGTCGATTGGTTGAACTGACGCCTTTGTCTCGCTCACTAACAACGTCACCGTCGTCATATAACAGCTTTTTGAGTTTTTCCTATTGGTTACAGAATATGGCCAAAACTACCTTGGGTGAATTAGCAAGCAGACCTTTCCCGAAAGGCGAAGAAGATGCTTTCACGTACGTCCTGAAGATCCTCGATGAAAACTTCCCAGAGGATTGGCGCTCGTGGGAGGTAACCGACCTTTCGTTCAAAGACCTTTTCGGTGACGACTTACCTGCGAGCCTGGATTGTAAAATAAGATTTGCTATCCCAACTACAAATCTAGCAAGGGCATTTAACCCTGACTGCAAATCTCTATCAGAACGGAGGTATAGAAGCATTCGCTCTAAGCTGTTGAACTGGCCGCTAGGACGCGCCCTGATATATACCCCTCAGCATTACGCTGAGACCATCTACGGGTCAGGAGGGAGTCACGTGCGGTTCAAGGAAGCAGTTAATGCAATTAAAACCAAACTGACTACTAGACGAAGTGCATCTGCGGAACTAAAAGACTCCATGGACGGACGCAGCCCGTATGGTACACCCTCTTCTTCCAAAAACGGCGCCCAATCAGAAACGGAGCTCTCAGTGCGTAAAAGGAAGTCCTACGAGACTGCATGGGACGTTGATGCTCCGCCTGCTAAACAGCAAGCCCCATCGCGAGGATTAAATCCCAGTGAACATCTACTTGTCTCGGTCCTCAACCAACAAGTGGACATGTTTAACCAAATGATTAAATCTCAACAAGAGCAGAGCAAAAAACTTGATGAAGTTTGCTCAATGGCATATAAAAGAGATCTTCCTGACCCGAGGTCAAAGGAAATGTCTACTTCTCCAGGCGAGGACAACCTAAATTCTTCCTTTGATTCGTTGCCGGACAGCACCCAATCGGAAGATGAAGCCGATGGAGAAATATATGTGGTTAAATCAAACACTTCAGGCCAAGACTTTGAAATCACTGGTTCAAAGAAAAGCCGTGAAACTGAACTTAGAGAGAAAATTGCAGCAGCTCAGAGGGAATTGGCCACTATACAAAATAAAGGTGTAACCTATTCCTTGGAGTTTGAACCATCCATCGTTGAAGGAGACCCCAAGGTAACAAAAACCGATCCTTATTTCCTTGCACAGGGCATTAACTGCCAACGATTTGGCCAAGAGGGGTGGAAAAACATAAGGTATAGTGAAAAACAAAAACAATACCAATCTACACCAGCATTCCATGCTCTTAAAGTTAATAACATATTAGCCAGCGTCACACCAGCCTGGAAGTCCACAGCAACCCTTGAGAGATTTGACACGGTCCTGGGAGCAATCACACACGGCCTACTGCAACAGAGAAAAAATTTTCAAGATCTACTTAATGACTTGCCTCCCGAAGTCCAAAACACAGTAGCTCGGGACTTTGGAACCTCAAAATTTAAATCAAATGCTGACTCTCTGTTGCAATATGTTTGTGGTCGCAGAGCAGAAGTTATTGAACAAAGAAGAGCAGTTTACAAGGTGCCTAATAAAACTCTTAATGAAGTTTTACACAATATCCCACCATCAGAAACACATTTATTCTGTGACAATATATTGACGCAAGCAATAAAAGACTGCTCTACTGGAGATATTCGTAAATTTTTTCCATTCTCCAATAAGAAAAAATCGTCAAAACCTCGAGGACATGACAGAAATAAGGAACACTCATTACCATCCCAAAACACAGCAAAAACATACAATTACAGAAGGCACAAAAGAGGAAACGACACAGGGCGGAATACGTCCTCAAAACAACATTCCCACCCCAAGCAGCAGCAACAGCAGCAGTATAAGAAAAAGTGGGGCGATGACAGCAAGAAAAAATGACTCATTCAAGGCAGGGTGCCTCCAAAATTACGCCAGAAAATGGAAATCGGCACCGAAACTCATAAAAAACTTTATCCAAGGCTACAAAATTCCATTCTCAACCAAACCCCCACTAAGAAAATTTACTTTCCGAAATATCAGAAGATTTCGGACGAAGGTCACCCCAGAAATGTCAAGACAAATTCAAAATCTTCTGAAATCGAGAGCCATCGAAGAAAGCCCACACGAAACAGGTTTTCTGTCGGAGATGTTCCTACGGAAGAAACAAGACGGATCATTTCGACCAATATTCAACCTGAAAGGTTTAAATTGTCACGTCATAGCACCCAAATTCCGTCTCCTAAACCACCTAAAACTTCCGTCACTATTAGGCAAAAACGACTTTATGATGAAAATAGACATCTCACAGGCTTACTTCCACCTGCCAATTTCGCCTGGTCACCGTCGATTCTTGTCGCTCAGTTACCAGGGTATGATCTATCAGATGACGTGCCTTCCTTTCGGATTGGCAAGTGCTCCAGCTGCATTCGCCAAGGTGACAAACTGGATTGCACACACGCTGAGGGAGAAAGGTATTCGCGTAGTCGTTTACCTAGACGACTTCTTGCTTATACACAGGGACCAAAAAATTCTGCAAGAGCAATTTGCCTACGTCGCGAGTCACCTGACGGAACTTGGCTGGGTTGTGAATCAAAGCAAGTCATCAACAACCGCATCAAAGAAGTTGGAATATCTAGGCATCGTTTGGGACACGCAAGAAAATTGCAAATCTCTGTCACAGCAGAAAAAGAACGGCATCATTCAGCACCTAGACACCTTGCTGACGAAGGGCTATTGGAGTTGGCACGGCGCAAAGACCATCCTGGGGAAACTCAACTTTGCCTCGTTCGTAGTACCACTGGGACGTCTCCATTGTCGAATAATCCAGAGAGAGTCGAGGCAACTATCGGCAACAGAGCCACACTCGAGATCAACGATTTCCCGCGAAGCCCTAGTGGAACTGCGATGGTGGCGAAAGAACATACACCATGTATCACCAATTCATATACCCGAACCATCCGTATTTATAACGACCGATGCCGCGGACAAGGGCTGGGGTGCTGTAATAAATGGTCAACACCTTTCAGGAAGATGGACCACAGAGCAAAGAAGTTGGCACAGCAACCAAAAGGAGCTACACGCCTTATACGAAACTCTAATTCGACTGGGACCTTCTTTAAGGCGCAAAACGATAATGCTCCAAACCGACAACAGGACAACAGTAGCTTACGTCATGAAGCAAGGGGGAACGAAATCCCTGAATCTCCTGAGAACAGCGACAAAAATACTGGAACTCTGCCAAGAATCACACTGTCACCTTATAGCCCGATACATACCGGGAATCTACAATGGTCTAGCGGACGGTCTATCTCGCGAGAAGGGTCTTCCAGAATGGCATTTGAGCCCAAAACTAACCTCAACCATCTTTCAGAAGCTAGGGACGCCCGAAATAGATTTATTCGCTTCGGCGAGGTCAACAGTGCTACCGATGTATGCCAGCGAAGATGCAAGGGATACCCACAGCCAGTTCACGGACGCTTTCAGCCGACCATGGCGATTCAAGCTAGGCTGGGTATTTCCTCCTCCATCGATGATTCCTCGAGTACTACAACACCTGAAGATATCGAAGGGAGTATATCTAGTAGTAGCTCCCAAATGGGAAAAGGCATTTTGGGAACCCGAACTGAGGAGACGAGCCTTGTGCCCGCCGCTCATATTAGAAGATCTGAAATCGAATCTCGTAGACTTGCGGACGAACCACCCGCCGCAGAATGTAGAAAACCTAAATTTATCGGTCTGGAAGGTACAGGCTGGTCAAAGCAATTAAACCACTGGTCCAGTGAAGAAGTAAGTCTGTTAGAGGCATCATGGCGAAGATCAACCATCAAGACATACAAACCTGTATGGGAACGCTGGAAAAAATGGTCTCTATCTAAAAATATTCCATGCGACGACCCAAGACCATCCGATTTGGCTAAATATCTCTGCAATTTGTATTATAGGGCTAAATTTATAGATTTTATAGGGTAATAGGCGAGAGAAAATAAAAATAGATTAAATAAATACGTTAGAACGTATATTCAAAATTATAACAAGGATGGTATAACGTCTGTCTCCTAACACAGCGTAAATCGAAATGAGAGAGAGAGTGGGGATGACGATTGTATTTATACCGAGAATATTGAGGGTGGCCATAATAATAATATTACCATCAATAATTATTAATTAATTTTTGTTATTTAAATTATAAAAATGTCAACACGCCCCCTCAAAAATTAATCACTAATTATTTACAATCATAATTTTGACTAACCAGAACATTAAAACCATCCAAGTATTGCTGGGAAATCACAATGTAATATGGTCCAACATTTGTTGCAAGGATTAGGGAAACCCAGTAAAACCTAATCAGACCAATAAATAAGCAAATCTTAAACTATGCACTTAAGTATAAATTATGCATTTATCAATTGATATAAACAAATAAATCAACAAAATGTCTAAATGCAACGACAGGTAACGGCTTGGTTAACGCATCCGCAATCTATTTACCTGTGTGGAGATACCACAAATAAAATAACATCGTTTTCTACTTGTTCTCTAGAGAAGTGGTATTTTATGTCTATATGTTTAGACCTTTTGATGACTCGTAGGATTATTGGCTATACTTATACAGCCATTATTGTCTTCAAAAATAGGTATCGGATTATTAATATTTAAATGTACACTTATAATTAAAGACTTTAACCATAACGCCTCTTTCACAGCTTCAAACAAAGCCATGTACTCAGCTTCGGTCGAAGAAGCTGCTACAGAAGTTTGTCTTTTAGTATTCCAAGTTATAGTACAACTGTTAAACAATTTATGCAAACAACCTGAGGTACTTTTTCTATCGTTAACAGCACTACCACCCCAATCTGAATCTACATAACCACACAAGATATCTTCAAAATTATCACACCTTTCGTATTTCAATTTTAACTATAGTACCTTTTAAATACCTAAGTACTCTTTTGAGACTTTTCCATAGCTCTTTATTATTTTTGTTTGTATACTTGCTCAAGATATTGACACTTACGCTTAAATCAGGGCGCGTACACAACAAAACATACATTAAGCAACCTATAAGGCTACGACAAGGCGCACTATATTCACTATCTAAATTTAGAGCTTCATAATTAGGCTTATTCTCTAAAGAAGTACTTATTGGATGACAGTCAGTCATACTGAATTTATCCAAAATAGTTTTAATATATGAACTTTGATCTACAAACATAATTTTCCTTATTAACTATACCATCTGGCACTTTCATATAAATTTCTTCCTTTAAAATGCCATTTAAAAATGCGTTTTTTTTTTTACATCCATATGATGTACCAATAAATTAAATTGATTTGCAAAACTTATTATGAATCGAAAACTTGCTATACGAGCAACTGGGGCAAAAGTCTCATTATAATCTGTCAAATACTCCTGACTAAAGCCTCTGGCAACTGGACGTGCCTTATATCGAGATGGATTAAAAAAAATGATCATTTTTAATACTAAAAACCCATTTACAGTCGACTATATTTTTATTGTCAGGTCTAGGCACTAACGTCCAAGCATTATTTGCTAAAAGTGAATCTAATTCTTTCTTAATTGTACCTTCCCAAAGAGCTCTATCGTTTCGGTTATTAATCTCATTAAAAGATGTAGGTATTACGCAATTAATTGACTGAGCACACAAAAGAACTTCATCAAGTTCCTTATAAGATTTTGGTGTACGACCTTTTACTTGAGCCTAGCGCTCCTCAATTGACAAGAATCATCGATATTTTGATCAAAACTACCAGTTGATTTTTAACCAATGGCATTTCATATGACTCGTTTAGCTTACGAATCTTTCTACTAGAAACAGATTCATCAGATTTTAAACTATCTGATTTTTGCTCAACTGATTTAACAATATCCGATTTCGTACTAACTGATTTCGTACTATCAGATTTCGTACTATCAGATTTTGTACTATCCGATTTCGTACTAACTGATTTCATACTATCAGATTTCGTACTATCAGATTTTGTACTATCCGATTTCGTACTAACTGATTTCATACTATCAGATTTTGTACTATCCGATTTCGTACTAACTGATTTCATACTATCAGATTTTGTACTATCCGATTTCGTACTAACAGATTTTGTACTATCCGATTTCGTACTAACTGATTTCACACTATCAGATTTCGTACTATCAGATTTTGTACTATCCGATTTTGTACTATCGGATTTAGTACTATCAGCTTTAGACATATCAAATTTAGGACTATCACAGCATTGAGGTTTTATTTACTCTGACTTAGGTGTCAGTTCAGTATTTTGGAAATGTTCGATGACATCTCCTTCAAATCGCAACTTAGGCCTTGACTGCAGAAAAATTTAACCTCATCTACTATGACATCCCGAACCGTTTCATATTTTTCACGTTTTATGTTCCATACCTTATAGCCATTCGGTACATATCCTACAAGTATACCCTTCCATGATTTTTCATCAAACTTAGTTTTAGTGGTTTTATTATGTACGTAGACGGTAGCACCAAAAACCTTTAAATATTTAATTGCAGGCTTTTTATCATGCCACATTTCGAACGGAGTTTTATTTTGTGTCAAAACGCGGGTAGGAGAAAAATTAATCAAATAAACTGCAGTTAATACTACATCTCCCCAGAAACATTTCGGTAATTTAGCACCACTAACCATCGCACATGCTTTTTCTGTTATTGTCCTGACCATGCGTTCGCTAACCGCATTCTGCCGCGGTGTCCTAGGAATAGTTAAATGGTATGAAATCCCTCGGGACACACAGTACTCTTTCATCTCATTAGATAAATAACAGTATAAATTAACCAATTTTAAATTGAATTGTGCTTCACTTTTGGCTACAAAATCTTTAAAAGCTGAAAATACATCTGATTTATAGGCTATCAGGTACGTAACACAGTAATGGGTATATTGATCCACAAACAACACAAAGTAATTCTTGTTATCGATTGAGGTAGGAGTGATCGGCCCACACACGTCAGTATGTTGCTATTAATTGCTACTCTGTACATATTGTGTAAGATAAGACCTGTATATTTACATTAAGGAAGCAATAAACGATTGAATTGAATTGAATTGAATATGTACAACAAATAATGGTCGTTTAATATGACTTTTATCCTTAGATATATTAAATGGCAATCGATTTTGTTTCCTATTTATGTATGCTTCGCACAGTTTTTCATCAGGCGTTATTGAATCAATTAAACCAATGTCATCAATCATAGAATTCCTTTTTAAATCCAAAAACTTTTGTTTACTAATGTGTCCTAATCTCTGATGCCACAAGTCGTAATTATTTTTATTATTAATGCACAACTGAGAAACAGATCGATTAACACACAGTTCTAAATCTATTGAAGTTAAATTATTAATTGACTTTACCTCGCATCAGTACTGTACCGTCCTTACTGATATAAGTTCCGTGTTGATCGAAGGTGACGGTCAACCCGGCGCGCTGTATCCTCGATACGGTTGTACGGCACCTCCGGACAAAACAGTACATCCTCCAGAGTTTCTTGGATGCCAGAGTCACTAATTACTTGCAGTGTTCCACGTTTGGTGGCTGAAACAAATTCACCATTCTTAGCTACTGAAATTCTAAAAGGTTTATGTAAAATTGTATAGGTACTGAAAATATCTTCCCTGTTAACAATGTGGTCGGAAGCTCCGGAATCCAACAGGAATGTTATTTGTTTCCTGTTTTCGCCAAATTGGTAATCACCAGCCATGAATGCAAACCCGGGGACTGGAAACCATTGCCTCCTCAGTCAATTCCACTGCTTGAACAATTCGAGGTCGTTCAGCCGGTTTCTTCGAGCTTCGCTCCAGCAGCCAAAAGTTCCGTCATCAAATCATCAAAAACCGTGAAGTGTTTGACTAGTAGAGTATCTCCTTGTAGTTTCAAACCCAACAGCTTCTTTCGTGTAGCCAACTGCGTTGCTAAGCTTTTCCTTTCGTACAAGGCATCCAGGCTTCTAAATATGTCTTTAGCGGTCAGTTCTTCTTTGGCAAAACTAAGAAAGGAGTCCGAAAAATACTCGACAATAACGCTTTTAGCAATACGATTATTCTTCTGCCATACTCGAACTGTAACACGGGTTCTTCATCGATGACCTTGATGCTATATTTTTCGCCGTTAAAAGGTTGGATGTTTCGCTTAGTTTTCAGGTTATCCATAACGAAAATGGTTTTGGTTAAAGTTGATTGGAGGACATGTGTGTTTTTAGAAAACAAAAAGAAATGAATTTAAGGAACTACAGCACAATACTAAAGGTAGTATGGCTGGGCCCATAACCTATAGATTTTATAGGGTAATAGGCGAGAGAAAATAAAAATAGATTAAATAAATACGTTAGAACGTATATTCAAAATTATAACAAGGATGGTATAACGTCTGTCTCCTAACACAGCGTAAATCGAAATGAGAGCGGGGAGCGGGGATGGATGACAATTGTATTTATACTGAGAATATTTAGGGTGGCCATAATAATAATATTACCATCTATAATTATTAATTAATTTTTGTTATTTAAATTATAAAAATGTCAACAAAATTTGCTCCACGAACTATAGCCTTGCACAAATCGGTAGTAGCCACGTTTGCCAACCCTGAACGTTCTGAAGAGCTTAGCTCACATAACTTAGTCAAACATACACTTAAGGCAATATTTGCTAAAAACCCTCCAACCAAGAAACCATTACCGTGGAATCTATCTGACCTCTTAGATTTCCTGAAGTCTTATGATTTAGACGAAAGTAGCCTCTTTCAAGTTTTTAGGCACACATGTGTCCTTCTCCTATTAGCTTCAGGACGAAGAGTACACGACCTTACTTTATTAAGTATAAACCAAAATTTATTCATAGACAACGGGAATGAAGTTATTTTCACTCCACATTTTGGATCTAAAACGGACTCCGCGACCTACAGACAGTCCAGATGGATTTTAAAAAGCAACGACCAGGGCGACTCCCGGCTCAATGTTCCACTTTGGATTAGAAAATCTATAAACTCCTCTCAAGACCGTAGACGAGGAAGCGAGGCAGAAAACCTTTTTATTACAACTAGGGGTGTAGTAAGAAATGCTTCGCGGACGGTGATAGCAGGATGGATCCGAACACTTTTTCGGCAAGCAGGTTTATCTGGTTCTGCAGGTAGCTTTAGAGCGGCCGTGGCATCCGACAATTGGATAAACAATCAACTTGATATCGATGAAATCATGAAAAAAGGCAATTGGAGGTCCAAAAACACGGTATTTAAACACTATTTTAGAGAAATGCCCTTACGGGCTCAAACGAATAGAGATAATATCTGTAGAAACTTCTCAACCATTTAATAAAACTATAATTGTTTTCTTTTGTTTATTCTGTAAAATCAAGGAATGAAGTAATTCCTAGAATAAATAGTTTTGATTAGTGGAACTGACTCATCTTTTATTATTATTACTTTCACTTCGTACCCTTTGCAGTTTCTCGCTGCATTACTCGCGTCGCAGCTACGCCACTACATATATCACAGTACGCTTATAGCAGCGCCGGCAGAATATAAACACGTCTCAAATGGTTCAAGCGTAGGCTCGAACACCTAAATAGGACCGTTTTCCCCCCGAAGGGCAGAAAACGGATATTTAGGTTTCAGCCGTAGCTTGAACCATGCCTTCAGGTACCTTGCCGGCTCATTCAAAAGATACTGCCGCCGCGTCGGTCCCCTCCGCCAGCCGCGCGCTGCCACCACTGTGTGAGTGGGACAGCGATATGCGCTGTCCTTCACGCACTACACCCATCAAACGGTAGAAAGATAGGCGTGTGCTATGTTTTAACGAAAGCGTTATCTCAAATGGTTCAAGCTACGGCTGAAACCTAAATATCCGTTTTCTGCCCTTCGGGGGGAAAACGGTCCTATTTTAATACTAATCGACTAATAAAAAGCGCAGTATCTACTCCACATAACGACATTATATTGGAGAGGTCAGCAAACTTTAATTTATGATTTCATTGAGGCGTTTGACACAGTAAAACGACTGTTGTTGTAATCTTCTAGGACAGCTATTACACGAAAACGTTATATTGAGTGTTAATAGTAGTGCATTTCATGTATAAATATATCGGACATTCGTATCGAGTGTAAATTATACACTAAGGCGTTGAATATGATGGGGTTCCCCGAGGCTGTGTGTTAGGTCCGCTTTGATTCTTATAGTTCTTTTACTAGTCGAATAATAAAAGCGCAGTATTTTCTCCATAGGACGACATTATGATGGAGAGGTCTGCGATGGTGCCGCACGACTACTTGTGCAAGTGCGCGCCCGGATATTCAGGTATGACATTTATTACCTACTTATATTTACGGTGTGTAACAAAGTGGCGAAATTATATTAAAGGGGCATGATCTATCCATGATATTGAACTGTTTCACAGACTTCCCTAATATTTTTGATGGATTTGAAAATATTAGAATGTGTTTAAAATCAATTGGCCCAATCTCCTTTATCAAAATTCGATTCCATAAGGAAATAATTTGTTTGCATCATACAGACATGAAAACAATTTGTTTTGCTTTATACAAACTCGACTTAAACATTTATTTTGATTTTGATACAAACTGAAAAAAGACTATTTGTCACATGTAACGGAATGTGCAACAATACAATTTGCAGTGATGCTGTGTTTTTCTATAATTTGTATTGACTGATTCTGGATTTGACTGAAATTTTTGACATTTGGGACTTGAAGATTTTAGCATGCCATAAACCTCACATGTTGTATGTGCTTACTTATCATATATCTGTGGTTTGTATTTGTTTTTCTTATTATTATTTTTTTCCATCTAACTACTGTTGCTTTATATCACAATTCCATTGCATACTGCCGTCAAAAACGTGTACTTTATTGCAGGCCGTTTCTGCGAATACCTCACCTCCCTCACGTTCAACCACAACGACTCCTTGGTCGAACTGGAGCCGCTGCGCACTGCTCCGCAAGCCAATATCACTCTTGGTGAGTCATCATCAACTGCCTCCGTGGTTAAGGCGTTCGCTTTGTTGACCCGGGGGTCGTGGGTTCGATTCCCACGGGAAGCATACTTTGTTAAGTTGTTTCCAGTTTGGTTAGGACATTGCAGGCATGAATCACCTGATTGTCTGATAAGATGATTCCGTGCTTCGGAAGGCACGTTAAGCCGGTGGTCCCGGCTGCCATCTGGTAGTCGTTAAAGGAACCACGTCAGAGGCCGAGAGGCGGTTCCGAAGAACTCTGACACCAGGGTGTGCAAGGTCGATTGACCGTGTCACCTACACGAAATGATGATGATCATCATCATCAGATCTTTTTAGTCTCCACTGCACGAGCATGACCCTCTCTGTACTACCGGAGCCATATATTAGCCAGAGCAGTCAGAGGATTTGGCCTACTCCTTCCACACTGGCCAGACGGTTTGGAGAAGTCTCTTTGATGTTTATAAGCTTTGTTTAGCTTGTGTCCTCGCCTTCTACGAAATCCACGGGAAGACTTGGAGTGGTCCTATTCTACTCTGCCGGGAACCACACCGCTCTTGGTGAGTATGCGTTTGCTATTGGGCAAAATATATAAGACCTATGCCCGCGATTCGTCCGCGCGGACAAAAGGCTCTTTTCTCAGGTTCTAGACTATGTGTGTACCAAATTTCATTTAAATCGGTTCAGTAGTTTTGGCGTGAAAGCAAGACAGACAAGAGTAAATTCGCATTTATAAATAAATATATAGAGACATACCACATAAATTGAGCTACCCTCACAATAAGTTGTGAACTTGTGTCGTGGCTTGGGATACTAAACTCAACGATACTATATTTTATAAAGTAATAGATACTTAAATCTACAAACCCATCCAAGACCCAGGCCAATCTGAAAAAGATCGTTTTCTATCTTGACCTGGCCGGGAATCGAACCCGAGGCCCCCGCGTCGCAGGCTGGCGTGTTAACCACTGCGCCACGGAGCTCGTCAATTATAATTTTATCAATCAGAATATCAGCACGGATTTATTATCGAGAAGATTTGAATATTTTAATGAAATACTGTAATTTGTGAAAATTTAAACTGTCTAGCTATTATGATATCCAAATTTGAATAAATTTCATTTTGTAATACTTGACAACTAAGCAGTGATATTTATCCTTCTTTTAGTATTCAGCACCACCCAGCACCACGGGGTCCTCATGTACTTCGGAGACAACGAGCACCTGGCAGCTGAACTCTTCAACGGGCGCATCCGGGTCAGCTACGACGTCGGCAACTACCCCACCTCCACTATGTATAGGTACGCGATCAGCATCATCATCAGGTTTTGTTTTTCTCCACTGCAGGAGCATGACTGTCTCTATACTGCCAGAGCCAGAGCAGTCAGAAGATTTGGCCTACTCTCTCCACGCTGGCCAGACGGGTTGGAGAGGTCTCTTTGATGTTTATAAGCTTTTTAGCTTCTGTTCCCTAAGCCGTCTTGTACGACATCCACGGGAAGACTTGGAGTGGTCCTATTCTACTCTGCCAGGAACCACACGGCAGCCCTAAAAATAACCAAGTGTAATATTCCCAAGAACATCTGTGCCATTCAGTCAGTAGCATTTCTCCTTTTACACCTTACCCTCTTATTTATTTGTGGTTTTTCTATTTCTACTTCTCAGAAGCTATCTTTAGATACGCCTTCCATACTTTCATATATACAGCTTTTGTCATCCTGAATACTATAATTTGTTTCAGCTTCGAGATGGTGTCAGACGGCAACTACCACAAAGCCGAGCTGATTGCCATCAAGAAGAACTTCACGCTGCGAGTTGATGATGGGCCTGCGCGGTCCATCATCAATGAAGGTAAATCATCAAGAACACCCACACGAAATGATGATGAACTAATGTTCATCATCATTTCGTGTTTCGTGTAGGTGACACGGTCAGTCGACCATGCACACCCTGGTGTCAGAGTTCTTCGGAACCGCCTCTCAGCCACTGACGTGGTTTCAAATTATTTATTAAGTTATTAGTTAAAACTCTGACACCAGGGTCGGCATGGTCGACTGATCGTGTCACCTACACGAAATGATGATGAGGAGTTAAAACGTATTTTAGTCAGAAACAGTGGCGGCCGCTCCTTCAGTGCACTCGTGCACTGCACTACCAGATTTTTATGTATTTCCCAAAATATGACACATTTTCATAATACATTTTTACAAATATTTAGTCAAAAATTCCACCCCGAATCGTACCCGGCTCAAAGGTTCCCATTACTGCAGCGGCATTTCCCCTTTGAATAGCTATGGAAAGCCTTTGAACCAGATACCATCCGGAGCGGTGATCAAAACCTCTTTCCCTTAAACGACGTCCCACCTCACTAACAAATTTTTTGGCCTCTGGGCACCAAGGCCCTGCAGTTTCGACGGCGAAAGGAACGAATTCATACTGCAAAGATAAATCACAATATTTGTTGCGTTTCTGTCCAGCCGCTATCTTTGCCGCCGCTCCGGGAGATCTAATTGTATCAGTGAGGTAGGACGCCGCATAGGTACTCACACATGTTGCATCCCACAAAAGGCTACGTCCTCGCTGCCAGGGTATCAAAGTCATTCCATCCGGACGCTTTCCGTCTGTCCGTGAGAGACCTGGTGGCTCCAACTGACATGGGATATTGGCCGAAATCAACGCCCTGCGGATTAAGTCGTTCAAAGTGTGATGCCGTGATAAACGACCCGCGCATCGAACACACCCCAGGGCGTGATGTCCGTCCGCCTCCACCATCTTCCCACATATGCACCTGTGTGGCTCACAAACAGAGCAGCCCAACCTCAATGCCACAGCCACTCTTAAGGAGTCGGTGTCGAGCAATGTACCTATGTGAGGAGATGGCAAGGCGTGCAGCCACGCCCCGGCTTCTGGTTGAGATGAAGCCTTCAGTCGTGCCAAGTTAGCGCCACCTGCCTGGTTCTCCAACTCTTCAAAAACCGTTCGTGCCGTTATGTCATCCCAGAGCCTTTGCACCCCTGGTCGGTCCGGAATAGTAGAATTCGGGTTCCTTGCAACCCAGGCTGTTAAAGCCTCACTCACATGGGGTAAGATCAATCCTTCACCATTAATATTGAGTATATTAGCTACTAAATTGACCACCCCATGTGAGGACGCCAGAAAAGCAGGCAGTGAAATCTCCGATAGACGACGGATACCCAGTCCACCCAGCCGGATAGGCAAAGAAGCTTGAATCCACTGAGCTTCATTAAAGTTTACATTCAAAATGACCTCTAAAATTGAACGTAATGAATTATCATACAGACTAACCTCGTGTGGACATGTCCAAGTTGGACTCGTTCTGATAATGTAGGTCATCCGCAGTGCAGCCAAAGAATTGCGGAGGAGTACCATTGCAACATGCGCGGGCAGCCCTTTTAGACGGTCATGTGTCATGGTAAAAGATGTTAATTTATCCGCAAGAATGTCAGGGAGAGCTTCCTTAAAAATAGGGGCACCTAGAATAGTAAAATTTCTTTCATTAACAACTTTTATGCCAGGTAATAGAGCCTCGATACGCGAGATGGATAGCCGACTCTCTTCCCCACAAAAGAATAATTCGCACTTACTGGCGCCAATGTGTAAACCGATAGACTTGAATTCTTCCTCTAGGCGCTGCACATCCGCAACTACTACCTCCGGAGGCCCACCCAAGGTCCCATCATCTAAATACCATGCATTAAGAGGCGAATTCAGCCTGCTGATGATTTTTTGTAATGCGAAACTAAAAATGAGAGGCCCCAAAGGGTCCCCTTGCTGCGCACCAACCTGTGAAATTATCCTGTTCCCGTCAAAAAAAAGGTGGCTGGGAGATGCATAGCACTGATGAAGATATGGAAATAGCTCCGGCGTATGTTCTAATACTTCATTCAAGATTACATCTCTCTCTACCGTATTAAAAGCATTTACTAGATCCAACTTCAGTATTACATTATTTGTATTTCTATTGTTTGTGGCAAAATATCTGGTTGCATGTATCGCAGCTTCACAACCTCTCGCTATTCCAAAGCCTAACTGGTGCGGCTGTAAGTAAAGAGTTGTATT
The DNA here is from genome assembly GCA_963082605.1 of Rhodophaea formosa. Lineage (NCBI taxonomy): Eukaryota > Metazoa > Arthropoda > Insecta > Lepidoptera > Pyralidae > Rhodophaea > Rhodophaea formosa. Next base: position 8,155,217 of record OY720229.1, on the reverse strand, counting down.
CTGCCGTACCGCCCCACATGCAAGGTTCGAGACCAGACGCCAAATTCTTCATCTGTATTTCCCTATTTTTTTTTCGACACAATTATTATTTATCCAAAAGTATGTAACTTTAATTACACACTGAAAAAGAAAATATTTTCAAACAAGCTTGATCTTTATAACCTAAAATTTAAGACTCATTTTAGCTAAACCAAAAATTGGGCGAGCGCTTTCAAAGTGCGCACGAAGCGTCTCCATAGAAACTATATGGAATGAGGCAGAAATGCTCCGGCAGGTGAAACGGAAGATGATCCGTACTCAATGTATGAGAAAAATTGAAAAATCGGGTCGCCGCACGAGTCCCGAATACTCCCGAACGGGCTCGCTCGGGCGGCATCGGCCGGGGTGTCTCGCTCGCTCGTTGAAGATTTTTGTTGCGACGGCGTGTCCTTGACCTTACTCAAATCAGTTTGTTTGTTTTATTTCGCACCTGTGACACGGTTTGATAGATAACGCGCGCGAAATTACCCAATAATTATTCATAGTTATGGTTTTCTACTTTGTGTGTGCTTCAAAGTGTAGTGGTTGAAAGTGGCTTCAAAGTGTGTTGTTAATGGGATTATTTGAACAAGAACTAAAAAAGAAAATAGGCTATGGCTTATTTAGGCGGTATGCCGCCTAATCTGTTTTTTGAAACCATCTTCTCGTGCTTTTCAACCTGAATTAGTTAAGTACCTAGTTATTAGAATATTCATTAGCGCGCATCTCCTCTCACTAAACCAATGGTAAGTCAAGATGATGAGATATTTCACTGCATGTACATAAGTACGTGATACTTTTTATACAGAAATGGTTTTACAATATGCATTAATATTAACAAGAATTGTACCTAGAGTAACTGATTATGTATACTCTACAAATATTATTAAGTAGGTGCATAGGGGCAGTCGACTACAAATAATTGACGAACGTACGGCATTTCAATAGGTCGTTTTGCTTTTGAGAGACAGTAGGTAAGCAGGTGAACCACCACTCCTTGAAGTCACGAGCCGCCACTGGTCAGAAACGCCGACAAGTTTCATACAGAAGGCTATGTTGAAGGTAGTCATGACATCTCCGCGACTCCGAGTGACCACTCGATTCTCAATGGAAGTCAGTTGTTTTCATCGTTTTCTTTAGGTATTGGTTTTATTCTGGTCGGCTGGCTATATTCTGGTGATGAGTGAGGTACCCACCTTTTATCATATAAGATAAGGGGACCCTACGCTTTGAATCGTAGATGTTACCGGGTGTAAACTCCCACACAGCAGAGCTGATTGCCATCAAAAACTTCACACTGCGCGTTGATGATGGGCCTGCGCGGACCTTCATCAACGGAGGTACGCACTCAAACTCTTTCCCTCACACTCTTTTGCCTGAGTGATTATTACGAAGTTTGTATCTGATGTTGATAACAAACGTATGGTAATGACATGTCAAGATATCAAACTTACCATAAGTTTGATATCTACATCAGATTCAAACGTCGCAATAAAGACTTCGACCTCAAAGATTACGACGTTGGTGGTAGTCATGATATTTCTCTGCGACTCCGAGTAACCACACGTTTCTCAATCGTAGTCGGTTTTTTCCATTTGTTTTCTTTAGGTATTGGTTCTGGCTGTAGTCTAGAGATGAATAACTCTTGCAAAGATATTATATTCTTATTAAATTAAGAAATAAGATATGGAAATAATTCCAGGCGGGCAGGACTCGAACTACGTCTTTGTCATCATCGCCGGCTAACGCCAAAAGTGGGTATTTTTGGCGTTAGCCGTTGTTTTTCTTTAAATAATGCACCAGTAAATTACTTGGGAGTAATACCAAAATACTACAAGAACTACCGTGGCGCAGCGGTCAACACGCCGGCCTGTGACACGGATGGTCCCGGGTTCAATCCCCGGTCAGGTCAAGATGGAAAATGATCTTTTTCAGATTGACCTGGGTCTTGGATGTTTATCTATATATGTATTTGTTATAAAATATAGTATCGTTAAGTTAGTATCCCATAATACAAGTCTTACTGAAGAACTTACTTTGGGGCTAGCTCAATCTGTGTGATTTGTCCGTATATATTTATTATTATTAATTATTAAATTATTATTGGCCTTAAGGAGTTGTGGTATCAGACGATACGCGACACTAGCGCCACCCAACAATTAATTATTTTACTCCTAAACCAAATTAAATTTAAAATATCTAATAGCTGATTGCCCTTGTAAATTACTTGTAGTATTCTTTTTATTACTTTTCATAGATATTAATCTAAGTTTAAGGGAACGAATTATTACCGCCAAAAGTGGCCACTTTTGACTGTAATAATTCGTTCTCTTTATTCATCAAATCAAAAATAGTGAAAACTTGTACCAATAATACTACAAGTGATTTACTACGGCATTCAGCTATTAGATTTTTTAAATTTGATATGATTTAGGACTTATAGAATTAATTGCTTAATGGCGCTAGAACTAAAACGATACGACACATCGTTTGAACCACAGCGCCTTAATTAGGATAGGAATTACTAAGGGTATGCTTCCTCAAAATCGGTTTATCTGTTTGAAGTCGGTGTATTACCTGAACTCACAATTATTTACAGGCAGCAAGGAGTATCTCCGGCTGGAGCGGCCGATGTTCCTGGGCGGCGTGCCGGAGGAGGTCGCTAAGGATGCCTTCTCCAAGTGGCACCTTCGGAACATCACCAGCTTCAAAGGTATCGGATCGGCCCTTCAGGCTTTCTTTGCATGCAAATCGCGGCCCATCTGGTATATAAATAATAATAAATATAAATAAATAAATATATACGTCAGTGCCGTCACCTGGGGGAAATATCCTGATATATGATAGACGAGCTCCGTGGCGCAGCGGTCAACACGCCTGCCTGCGACACGGATGGTCCCGGGTTCGATCCCCGGTCAGGTCAAGATGGAAAATGATCTTTTTCAGATTGACCTGGGTCTTGGATGTTTATCTATATAAGTATCTATTATAAAATATAGTATCGTTGAGTTAGTATCCCATAACACAAGTCTCGAACTTACTTTGGGGCTAGCTCAATCTGTGTGATTTGTCCGTATATATTTATTTTTATTTATTTTATATATCAATTCTGAAAACCTTCATTGGCTTTGCGATGCCTGCATAAATATAATTTAATGTTTTTTTTCTTTTCAGGTTGCCTAAAAGAAGCGTGGATCAACCACAAACGGGTAGACTTCACCAACGCCATCAGAGTATCCCGCGCCACCGCCGGCTGCGGGGAGGAGGACACTCCAGCTATACCTAGCGTTTCTGCTGTGCAAGAGGACGCTGGAAAACACCATCAGGTGAGATTTTTACTGAGCCCTGCCCTGTGCCACTTCATTTTTTTTCTGAGCCCCGCCCATTGCCACTTCAATGAGAACTGAATTCATTTTCGAAGCCATTTCCACATACACTGCAACTTATTCAAATAATGTGTAATTAAAACATTATGCTTCGCCTACTACCAATTCACCTCCATGCAATATTAGCTCCTTGAACTGACAGTGGATAAATTTTGTCATGTCATAAAAGTGGCACTGGGCGGGGCACATTGCTTAGCCGCCAAAAGTAAATTGAGTTACCCCTAGGGAATGACAGCAGAAGAAAATTTGGGTGTATACAAATATTTAACTCTTGTTTTCACAGGATCCATGCGTGCCGAACCCGTGCGCTCGAGGCGGGCGCTGCGTGCGTGAAGAAGGTTCTTCATCGGACTACACATGTCGGTGCCGAGCGGGCACTGCAGGCCCGCAGTGCGAGCTTAGAGCTTCCATTGGTGAGCTAATATGTGCCTGCGACTTTGTCCGCGTACTACGCTTTGTTCATACATTACATCAGAAACATATATTTATTTAATTATTTTATTTTTTGCATATTTTAACGATAACTATATAAGAAACAGAATCATAATCCGCTTATTCATAAATTAAAATTTATTGTAATAATAATAATTTACTAGTCATTAACAATGTAAAAATTGTTTTCGTTTAGCCATTTTGTTGTTAGTCTTCTTATAAATAAATGATTCGGTAGCATTTTCATGCCCTGCGACGACGCATTATAAAGTAATTCATGCACATAATTGCTTTGTGTCAAATACAAAAACAATTATGGGTCTTCATAAATACATATGGATTTTTTTATTATTATTCTTTTTGCAAATAGAATGCCGTGTGGTTCCCGGTAGAGTAGAATAGGACCACTCCAAGTCTTCCCGTGGATGTCGTAGAAGGCGACTTAGGAAACAAGCTAAACAAAGCTTTTAAACATCCTAGAGACCTCTCCAACTCGTCTGGCCAGCGTAGAGAGTGTTGGCCAAATCCTCTGACAGCTCTGGCTATATGTATGATATATAATATATATGGCTTGGGAAGTGCAGAGAGGGTCTTGCTCCTGCAGTGGAGACTTACAAGGACCTGATGATGATGATGATGATGACATAACTGCTACAAAGCAGAAGTCATAGTTAGACGACGGTGCTGCAGAGTTGTTTTCCACTCCTAGATGGCGTTAATACGTGTTAAAACTGAAATGCTTTTATTTTCTCATAATATAGTAAATATAATTATTTATATTAATATATATATATATATATATATTTTAAATATATTATCCCTTCCTTAATACTTCACTATATCGTATTTATTTACTTTTTGCCACCATTTTTTTATCTGTTTACTATTCTCGAGGTTGACTGGGACAGAATGCTCTTAGCATTAAGTCCGCCTACTATAGCTCCTTAGGCTCGATAAGTTTTTAAATAAATAAAATTGTATGTTGTTGTGTTTTTAAATAATAAAATTTAACATGTATTGTAGGTGGGGCTCCAGTGATAAGTCAAAACAAACTGCCTCCACGCAAGCAGCCAGCCATCAGCAATGTGCAAGCTTCACCAGGTAATTACCACCAGTCATCGTCATCATAAAGTCATTTTAAGTAGGAATGTCATAGATTGTAAGTTGACGTCATTTGGAGAAAATGCGCTGTGCAGTTTGTTGCCGCTTCTTCTGCACTCCGCCTTGGAAGCGGTGTAAACTTAGCCGTAAGTAAATTATTGGCGTCAACAATAATATAAATTTATAAACAAATTGTAATGAAATTTCACTAAATGATACTGAAATATCTTACGATTAATAAAATGGTTGACTATTGACATCAGGTCGAGGCCGATGGCCTAGTGGGTGTGAGCATTATGAGCGCTTCCGCGTGCTTAGGCGCAGTCCCCTCTTAGATGTGTGACCGCGAGTGATATAAAAATAACTCGAGCTCCTCCATGCTTCGGAAGGCACGTTAAGAGCGTATACTAGCAGGGTTTTTTTAATATGGTTTCCATACAAATGTATTTCTCTATTTTCTCGCTGAAAACTGATTCTAGAGCCACAATTATTTTTTCATAAAATCTAGTACTAAAATAGGAATGCCCCTATTTTTTATTTGTTTTTGTAAAAAAAAATTTCTTTTAAGCAGGTTTTTAGAAAAAAATTAAACATAGGGACATACCTATTTTAGTAATAGATTTTATGTAAAAAGAATTGTGGCTCTATAAGCAGTTTTCAGCAAGAAAATAGAGAAATACATATGTATGGAAAACGCACTGCTAGTATACCCTCTTAAGCCTTTGGTCCCGGCTGTCATCATTGATGGCAGTCGTAGAGCTATGTCGAATGCCTTTAGGCAGCTTGAAAAATCTGACACTAGTGTTGGCCATTTACACACACGAAAAACAAACAAACATCATCAGGTCGTTTTAGTCTCTACTGCAGGAGCACGACCCTCTCTGTACCAGAGCCATATAAGAGGATTTGGTCTACACTCTCCACGCTGGCCAGAGGCACAGCGGTGACACTTCGTGTACGTGAGAGTTCTGGCTCCGTGACCTTGAGCTGGTGCTAGGGTTGACACCTGTGGTTGACACACACGACGGAACAAAAAAAAGAGGTCATTGGATTGATGACTTAATCTTTTAAGTAAAATGAAAATTACTAATAAAATTCATTGTTTCTATGTAGCAAATCTTATTAGCAAGTTATTGATGAAATATATCATCATCATTTCAGCCGCAAGAAGTCCACTGCTGGACATAGGCCTCCCCCAAGGATTTCCAATATGACCGGTTGGAAGCGGCCTTCATCCAGCGTCATATGAAATGAAATATATATTTATTAAGAATTAAAAAGTATTATTACAGTTGTATTTCTGAAAATTAACTTTAAATTTGGTACGGGTTTCATACATCGTAGTAAATTTTCCGCAGGGGAAGTCGCGGGCAATACGTAGTATTTTATAAACATTGAAATGAGTATTGCAAATTATCGTTAGAAGATTTAGACTTTTTAAATGTTTATACTTTATACTAATCGTTATTAAGTAGCTAAGATTATTTTGAGTATTCGGGAGCTATTGACGTATGTTGTTTTTGTGTGCAGCGGCGCCGCCCCCGAAGCAGCAGCTGCCGGCGGAGCACGCGCCCGGGGCGCCCGCGAACGGGGGCTGCAGAAAGGTACGTGTATTTACACACTTTTCACACTCTCTGCACTCGGCGACACTCCCTGTACATGAGAGTTGGAGCCCCGGTGACCTTGAGCCGGGGCGTGCGCGTAGGGTTGACAACGCGTAGGTACTCACTCATTACTCACTTCGTGTCTGCGCTGCGAGACGTGCGACTCGTGCGAGAGACGCAAACACAACACAGACAGCCCTGCAGTTCCGTGGCGGGCCGTGCACGCCCCTCGCGCCTCTCGCTGCCCCCGCACACGTCCACATACCCACACATAGCCGCAAACGGTTTTACATGCACACATACTTAAATGTCGTTTCTTTTCGCACAGTGTATACACCCTTATTTTAAATTCAATACACAAACTTTAACAGATGGCTCAGCCCATCAACCAACCACGAAACATTACAAAGTCGGCTATATCCCATTCAACGACTTCGCTAAATGACGTTCAGTCAAGACGTTGAACGTTACTTTCAACGACTTGGCGAGTCCTTTAGTCTCCTTTAGTCATTCAATTAAATGTCACCATTCAATGAACGCGCTAGTCAATCAATCAAATAGGAGATTCAACCAGATGACTGCGACAAACATACAACATTACAACTGCTAGGTATACCGCATGTAAAACATTTCACGATGTTTTTGAAATATAACATTTATTTTCGTGTTTTTATTTTTGTATAGTGAGTAGTGTTCTTTTATGTTACTTATCCCTTGCGGGGTAGACAGAGCCCAAGGTCATAAAACTCAGATACAACGTTTAGCGTGTTAGTAGGCGTTAAGATGAAAAGCGAAATCAAAATATTGATGGGTTGCTAGCCGCATTGCATATTGACGTTAGTATTTCGCCTAATCCCTTGACCGGTCATCATCATTTCGTGTAGGTGACACGGTCAGTCGACCATGCACACCCTGGTGTCAAAGTTCTTCGGAACCGCCTCTCGGCCTCTGACGTAAAGCAGCTGGTATACTTATTCGTTGTTTTCCCTTTTCTCCCAAACCAGCGTGGAAGGAAAGTTTTCTGTTTACTTTAGTAAATTGTTATATAATAGTATTTTTTTTATTCAAATGTCTTTATTTATTGCACAGTTAAAATGTAACTTAACACTAGGGTAATATTGTCACACAAATGTGAGTGTCTGTGATAAGAAGGTCTCTAAATATCATAAAAATTGGTGTGATGTATTTCATGGATAGCCCCTTTTGTACTGATGGATGGATCAAAAATAATCTTGCTGGTAATATGGAAATTTCAATAAAAATCCCACACTTGGCACACTAGCGACGTCAATCATTTTATTCCTAAAAATTTACAAATAGAATTAAATTCATCAATCATTTAGAGAACTTCTGATTACCGCCTAAAATGGCCGTTTTGGCGGTAATCAGTAGTTCTCTTAATGACTGACTCTAATAATATTAAAACATGATGACTTCAGGTTATTTACTAATGCTTAGATGACTTACATTCTTGAATATCATTCTATTTGTAAAGTATTAGGAATAAAACTATTGGCGTCGCTAGTGTGAGCCCTTAATTTGATCATTACCACAATAGACGCAGTGTAGCCAGAGTCAAAAAAAATATTTTCTACCAAAAATTATAGTCGGTCTTTGTTGTGTTTTCAACATTGGTCCCATATGAAAAATTGTTCTTATTAAAGGGCTCAAGCGAGATCTCGCGAATTTATGAATAATAAGTAATACTGCGAGATCTCGTCGATATCGAGATCTCGTGAGACTGGCAGTTTTGTATGTATTTTTGCAAATAATTACAATATTTGAATAAATTAGGAAAATATTAATAAAAATTATAAGTATTATAAGATAGACATTTCTTTTTACGGATTTTTTCAAAAGACTTTTATTTATATTTTTTAATAAACTTGTAAGTAGTAAACTTTGACGTTCTTAACTATTAAATAACAAATGGAAGAAACAACCAGTCTTCTCTTATAATATCAATCAAAACTATTTTAGTAATATAGTTCTGTTTTGTTATGATAACAAAAAACAAAACAACGAGTGAATCTTATACGATTTTTTTTAATTAATCTCTAATTTCTAATGGATCGACTGATTAGATATAGTTTTATTTAATTGATAAAAATATAACATTATAGTCAACTTAGATACGCGCTTCGAATGAGATGAGTTCCCGAGATTGCAATCCCTAAATATTGCATACTCGCCTTTAACTCAATATAGTAATGGTTATTTTCCTCTGGTATTCATGAGCGCGAAGGAATATGAGCAATATACTGTTAAAAGTTAATTTGCCATGTAACATTATTTCGCTTCGTTTCGAGTCTGCATTAGGATGAATTGACCCTTTTTTTTTGACGAGTTGAAAATGCCTTCGCATACCACTCTACTGCGGGTACAGCAGTGGGAATGTGGGGCTTGAACTTACTAAAAACACCCCGGTGTTCGGTGACTATCCGCCATTGTTCCTATTCTACTCGTACAGGCACAACGGGGGAACACAAAAGCATGAATTGACCCTAAGTTAACTTTGCAGGAGGCGACCCGGGAGTTCATCTCAGAAGGCGCGTGCCGCAGCCGGCGCGCGGTGCGCGGCGCGCGCTGCGTGGCGGCGCGCGCCGCCTGCGGCCGCCAGCACTGCTGCGCGCCCAGGAAGACTAAGAAGAGGAAGGTGAGGATGGACAAAATATTTTATCACAAAATGTTAAGATGATTTAAATACTTGTAACTTCAACGTCCAAAAGGATTCGGGGGGCGTAGCCCCCTTGCCAGCTAAAAACCAGACAGACTGATTTGAAAGCACATGTCATACTTAGTTAAAATTCATTAGAACGTGGAGGGGGGTTGTCACTCAATATTTATATTCCGAATCAAAATCTTTACTACTATTCAACAGCTCAAACCCTACTACAACTAGCATATAATCTGTTATCTTTACTTTTGACATATTCGATTTCATAATTATATCCACTCATAACTGCCCGATACCACAGAATCAAGGAATTTGACTCAAACCAAGTCACAGAGCGACTAAACAAAACTTTTTGTACGGAACCCTCATTGCGCCAGTTTGACCCGCAATTGACTGGTTTTTTTTAATTAATGCTTTTTTCAGATCCGGCTCGTTTGCTCGGACGGTACCCGCTACACCAAAGACATAGAGATCGTACGCAAATGCGCGTGCGGCAAAAAGTGCGCCAAGACCAGCCCCTTCCTGCACTAAACTCCGGCGAATATGGTGAAATATCATAGGAATACCAGTAAGTTATAGTATTTACACAACGCTCCGAAAAAATCGGGCCTTTTTTGAGAATTCAAATAATGAAAAATATTACTAAAAGTCACAGCACACTAAACTCCGTCAAAAATTGTGAAAACTTTGGGAAAATGAATGTCATAGGTAAGTCAGCCCTAAGTAACTTTGTTGCATTACCAGTCTACAAAAATAATAAAACATTGGTAAAAACATCAGGCAGGCGCAACACAAAGCATACCATTTTTAGGTTAGACTCAGTTTTAATGCAACCTCAGACATGATTTTTGACGGTGAATTTAGCGTTATGTCTGCAACCGAAATAATTGTTTTCTTGTTACAAGACTTTATTTTCAATTTAAATTATGATTTGTACAAATATATATATATAAACCACCAACACGCGTCGTTAATTTAATTCAAGAATACCATTAAATAAAGTAGAAGACCATAACTTAACGAATTTATCGTAAGACTTGTAGTCTCGGCCTAACGGACATTGTAATCTTAGAATATACAGATTAGACCCCATATACCTATCCCTTAAATATCCTATGAATAATCAAAGCAATTGATTTTACTAGTTGCCAAATAGCTTGTTAATATAAGTTCATTCACCTGGTTGAAATGTGTGCGCAATTCTAAGAAGGACGGGAAATAATTCAGATATACAGAAATAATTCCTTATAACGTGAGCCTATGTTTATTTACCTACTAATTAAAAATATTTTGAATGGCTGACACAGAAAGATCGATTTGGGTCAATGACCTTTGTTGACATGTTACCTGGCAACTAGTATAGATAAAAATGAAATAATAATTATTAAATTCTCGTAATATTATTTTGTATTAATTTACTTAATAACGTCATAATAAAATTGTATTGGATGAGTTAAAATAACACTATTAAAATTTGATATAAATTTATTTATTTAAAATTACAATTATTTTGAGAATAAATTATGTGTTCATTTGATGTAATTATACAAATATTTATTATTATACATTAGTTGTTTATTGATTTTAGCAGTTTTAAGATATATTTAGAATAATATTAAGCATAATTTAAAAATTGTAGTTTTATTAATTGGCAAAATGCTATTTGTCGTTTAAAATGTATTCAAAGAAGCTATTACGTGTCCATTAATGAAATTTTTGCCTAAAATATTAATATTTTACAATGTTTGAATATTCTTTTCTTGTAAGAAATGTAATATTCAAACAGAAAACTGTATTTGAAGATAATGAACAATATTTTCGGGCATATAGCTAAATACGAAATTTATACCTCTTATTCATGGAATAGGTAATTTTTATGGAATATCCAATATTTTTTTCGTATTTCGCTATGTGATGCAAAGGAAAAATGACTAAATTTTACTTTTATTGTAAAAAAAGCTTTCGAGTACCTTACTATATATTATTGTTTTTATACATAACTTTAAAAAATGAAATATCTAATAATAATATCTATTCACAATGTGTATATTAAGTATTTTCAATCGAATAACATTGCTTCGTATGGACTTAATCCTCTCTCATCTAAGCGTGTCCCCGGTTGCATCCTCAGCTTTAGTTTGGAACCGGGGTTTGCTTTTAATATTTCTTTTTTTACATTAATTCACAACATGAATATTATAAAATATTCATTAATGTAAAGAAACGTATGGCAAACCGGGACAGGTTTTATAGGTTGATTTTTCTTATTTCCATATAAATATATATTTTTTTTCATATTAAACATTTTGACATTATTTTTTTCATTCATAATACGAAGCAATGTGGTTCATAACATAGTCTTGCCGCTCTCTGCCGTAGGTTATAGTATAAGTAGTTATACTGTGTATAACCCTAAAGTGTTTTGTACCCCTAGAGTAACTTGTTACTTTGCGATTGGCCATCGACAATTACATAACTATTCTTTTTAGAAAATCGCAGTTTTACATAAACATACCAACATACTGCTTGAATATTAAATTCAAAAATAAATAAACGGTGACTATTTTACTTTGCCACTTTAATTCATATATTATATATATATACCTTGCATTAGTATAAATAAGTCTCTAAATCTATCTACTAAGGTTGTAATCTTACTGAAAACTCTTTTAAGAAAACTAATCCACTAATCCATCTAAAGAAATTATTTATGATTCGTATATTATGTTTTTTAAACATAAATAAATTGTCAACGGCTAATCGCTACTATGTAACTTGAAATAAGCCCTTTCATACTTAGAAGAATAGTTCTATACTCATATCACATTTATTTGACTGAAATGTTTTGTAAAAATATATTTATTGCTATTGAGTTGCTGAATCTGCTTAGGCATTGTACATTTCTAGATTCTAATATAAAAAGTAATTTTAGTTTAGTATTTAGGATGAATTTACAATAATTTTAATGCATTCCGTATTTATTCGATTTTCTACCTAAATGGTAGGAATTTTATATATGGTATCACTGTAACAACGCATTTATCGACCTAACTTATTATTATCGTCAGTATTAAAGAATTTTATTAATATAAAATCGATTTGGAGAAGAATCTATCAAGAATTACTTCCAACACTGCCATTTTCTCACAAAAGTATTGCCATATCGAAGTAATAATCGTTTTTGGTAGATTTTTCTTCTTTAGAGTAAGAATAGAGGTGCAGACGAAAGAGCCGCCGATTTTATGTGTTATTGTCGGAGTTTTTTTAATGCTATAGTTAGAAATTTTCATGGTATCAGCAATGGTACTTGTACACAAAAAGTGTAATAAGAAAACCGAAATATACTTATCTCTTATTGGCTGAGCAGGCACAACAGTGACTTTTCATAGAAAAATTAAATATGACCTTCTGGCACATACGCCAGCCCGCGACACGAGTAGTCCCGGGTTCGATCCCCGGCCAGATTATGATGGAAAGCGATCTTTTACAGATTGGCCTTTTTTCGTAAATTTTCTCATGTTTTAATAGTTATTCTGCTATTTGGGGATAGTAACCCAATAAATCACAAAGATGCTTAAAATCGGTGGTCCTGCTGGCTGCACCGAAATTGATTAAGCTTTAAGTTACGTACCTAGGTGGATGTGTTGCTAGACGCGCCCATTGCATGCGCTTTTTATCGATAAATAAATATTGTCTTATGCCATTTATAATTTATTTGATGTAATAAAAGAAGATGTTAGATAACATTGTGTTTCATTTAAAATCCATACCAAAGACAATATAATACTAACGTAATGGACTGTCCACCTCATACAAAAATATTGGACCAAATTAAGGTTGCGAAAAGCAGGCGAATGTATGGCGCAGGAGAGTTGCTTGCTTACTCGATACTAGATGGCGCTAATCTGCGTTAGCCTTTAACTTACTAAATATACGGTGTCATTTTAAAATATTGTTTTGATTTTTAATAAGATATATTTTGTGAATCATGTTTTTATATTCTCATAATACGGTAGATACAATGTTGTGTAGTTTCGAGTGGCGCCATCTATGCGAGTCTCTGAGAACAAATCGTACGATTGAGGCGTTGAGACCACATGTCCATACTAATATTAGAAATGCGAATGTAACTCTGTTTGTCTGTCCTTTCACGCCAAAACTACTGAACCGATTTTAATGAATTTTTACACAGATATTCTAAAGCCTGAGAAAGGAGGGACATAGGCTATTTTTTTCACGTGGACGAAGTCGCAGGCACGGCTGGTAAATATATAATCGAAAGGGTACATTGACCTTTTCCATACCAAATATTCACTTAAAGGGCAACTTACCTATCATCATCTCAGGACATAAACCACACAAGGACTTCCATCATTGTAGAGGTTTTACTCTACGACTCACCACGCTTAGCAAACTGGTTGGTGAGCGCAGTTTTGTATCGGTTACGACACTGCTGCCCATTGAAATCGTTTTTCAAAAGCGAGGTTAGGAGTTTGTTGATTCTATCAGGTGGGGCCAACTGCAAATCTCTGAAAGTAGCATTTTCTTCTCGAATTTATAAGGTACTAACGAGCAATTCCTCACGGCTTCGTCCGCGTAAATTATAGCCTATGCCACCCGCAGATTAATAAGTTTACTATACGTAAAATACATTTAAAAACGGCCCAGTAGTTCGGAGCCTATTTAATGCAAATAACCAAATATTTGCTCTATGTAATAATATTAGTACAGAAATATAGACAACGTGGTGAATTTCTCGCTTGATGGATGTCAGTTTTGGAATAAAACACAAAATACTTTAAAATATACTCGTTTATTTCTCATATTTGTACGCGCCGCGTCGGCAATACATCCTTATACTTACATTATTTTACACGTTATCATACAATATATACGTCACATCAATATATACAGGCCCCACTATGTTAACCTTTATGTAAGTTCACCTGTCTCGGTCTCTCATGGCGAAATTATTATCGTTTTGAACCAAAAACGGTGATTCGGCCCATTAATATGAACAACTTTTCATATAGAAACAATGGTGAGAATTCGAAAAGAAATTGACATTCACATACAAATTGACGACGATATTTTTATAAGGAAATGTCACTTTTTTTTGAGGCTCCATCATGGGTCCCATAAGAGAAGTTGTTCATATCGACGGGCTGAACAACCGTTTAAGGATCAATATTTCGCCATGTACGAGTATGTGCGAATTCTCCGTAGGTTATAATCTCATCAAGTCGAACCTGTATACGTTGACACGTCCAACCAATACATAAGGCAGTTAATATAACCGAAGGGCCTACGACCCTAATTCATAAACTTTTGGACCTTTACAAATTTTGAGAACAGAAATTTTATACAATTTTCTATTGGTCGACAGACAAAGTGAAAAATGGAGTATGTAACGATACAATAACAAAAATGACCTTATAAACAACTCTTGGTTCGTCTGTTATTGTACACACTCCCTTTTGGCTATACTGGATGCTAATTTATCCTCGCCATAGCTGACAAGGGGCAACTCAGCCCGTCAATATTAAAAAGCATTCCTATGGGGCCAGTTATAGAAAGGGCAAAAATAAACAATGTTTGATGCAAAAAGATTCCATCAAGTTTAAATTTAAATTCCGAAATTAACGATTAGCTTTCGAATTTCGACTTAATCGCATCTAATTAAGGTTGGTTTTGCATTGTAGTAGATTAATAACTAAACAATAGCCTTCGAATTTCGACTTAATCGCATACAATTAAGGTTGGGTTTGCATTGTAGTAGATTAATAACTAAACAACATCTTAAAAATAATTAAAGACATCATGGAGTATCATTTTTGTATGGGACTGTGTATGTAACTTGAAGGCAAAAATGCCTGTCTGACGGGCGGGATGAGTCGAAGGGCTGAGTCACCCTTCCGAAGCAATTTCGAGGGTAAAATCACATCCAGTATACTTTATCGACCTCTCTGCTTTTTGAAATACAAATAATAATACATTATTCCTAATAAACTTTACAAATGAAAATCATTATCTAATACATTTTGGACATTTCACTAAACAAGGCGGTTTTTAAGTAGATGCGCTGTAGTTGCAAATTGTTTTAGCTATTTTAAGAAATATTAAAAATATGGTCTATTTTTTTGCAAATTTCATACGTGCTAATTTCCACCATCTGTCAGTATTTGAGGGAAACAGTTTCTTGACGCCTAAACGCTAAGAGGTTAAGGATTGTTTTAAATATTTTACTACGGCTGCAAAAATAAACCACTTTTGACCGTTACTTATAGGAAATAAAAAAAAAAACATTTTTTTTAATTCAATATCAAAAAATTTTGTTGAAACATTTATATTTCAAAAAAATTTAGGTAGTAATTGCGTAATGAGAAACGTCGTGGCATTTTATCGTGGCCGTACTGTAATTACATTTTTTAACAGATGCCAGATAGCAATTCTTGATTTTATGTGTTCGGGTATTCGACAATTTTTCCTAGCTGCCTACAGGCATCTGAATTAGTCGCCGCACACTAGGCACACTAGCGACGCCAATTGTTTTATTCCGAATACTTTACAAATAGAAAGAAATTCAAGAATGTAAATCATATAAGCCTTAGTAAATAACCTGAAGTATTTTTAGAATCATGTTTTTCTAAGAATTCTGTGTGGTAGACTCGGATTGCGACGCCGAATCCCTGAATACGAGGATCGACTGCTTAGATTTAATATGGAAAGCCTGGAATTCCGTAGACATACAACAGACTTATGCAATCTATACAAGATAGCGAACGGATATATGGGTTCACAGTTACTTGAAAAGTTGAGATTTAAGATACCAAATCGACCAGCCAGGTTTCCGCAACTATTCAGCATTCCACCTGTAAGGAATAATGTTGGAGGAAATAATCCCATGATAAGAATTTGTGATTTGTATAATAAAATGAATAATGGGATTGAACAAGATGTATTTGCGGATAGTTTGTTGAAATTTAAAAATGCGGTAGCACAACGCAACAAATAAATTCTATTCATTTCAAAACCACAATTATGTCAATTTTTTTTTTTACTGTTTTGTTTAGTTTATTGTATTTTTTTATTTCTTTTTACTTCCTTTGTTTGCATGTACATTATCTTAATAAATGTTGTGTACAATCTTAGTTAGGATCTTAGAATTAAAATGATATTAGGTGTAAGTTCATATGAAATGTAATGTTCTAATTTCTGTGATTGTACCTTAATCAATAAAATAAAATAAAATAAAATAAAATATTATCAGAGTCAGTGAGAATTATGAGAATCAAATTACCGCCAAAAACGGCCGTTTTTGGCGGTAATCACTATTTCTCTTAATGACTGATTCACATAATATTAAAACATGATTCTAAAAATACTTCACGTTATTTACTAAGGCTTATATGACTTACATTCTTGGATTTCTTTCTATTTGTAAAGTATTAGGAATAAAACAATTGTCGTCGCTACTGTGCCTAGTGTGGGGCCTTAACGGTCGATTTTTAAAGCTTCTCTTACATGCTGGTCTGGGAGAAACGATAAAAAATGTACCAGCTGCTTCTCTTCCTACGCAGACCGTAAAAACCGGTCGAGGGAATTTGCGAAAATCCTAGAAATAATTTCAATAGGGGATGCGGCTCTCACCCATGTAACCCATCTCATACAGGATGTTACAAAATGGCAAATTTAAGGGGCATGACCATTCCATGATAATGAACAACTGTTTCCAGGGAACAATCTTTAAAATTGAAACCAAAAAAAATAGACGTTCCATACAAAATATGCAATCAGCTGATTGAGTTTCTAAAGCAGTATTTTTTTTTCGTATCTCGATGTCCTAGGCATAGTTGTTCGATATTAAGGACTGATCATGCCCCTGTTTAGTGGTAGATTCTGTTTTCCACCTGCATCGCTTAACGTGGGACCTTTGGGTCTCATGGCCTCAGACTCTTTTTAACCCGTCAGGGATAAGGAAGTCCCATTTTATTTTACATTAGTTTCAAAAGTAATAAATATGTAAAAAATAATAGTAATAAGTCATCTTATTTCAGTAGGATTGAATACATTAAAGTTATATTAAAATAGCTATCCGAATCCACCGTTTAATAAAATAAAATAAAAATAACATAATTGAGTTGGTGAAAAATTTAATCAAAAAAAATTGTTTTTTTAATCAAAAATGATGTGAGATATCGACGTTATTAATATTTGATTACGGGTCACTTACATATGAAGTGAACTACACGCCGACATGTTTCGACCTATTCCGGAGGGCTTTCTCAGTTCCTCCTCCAAATAGGTTGAAACATGTCGGCCTGTAGATAAATTTACAGATTGTTTCGTTTGCAAATTTGTTGGAGAAGATATTTTAAGAAGACATAAAATCAGTTCAATACGTGGTACAAACTGCCTCCGTGGTCCAGTGGTTAAGGCGTTTGCCTTGTTGACCCGGGGGTCGTGGGTTCGATTCCCACGGGAAGCATACTTTGTTAAGTTGTTTCCAGTTTGGTTAGGACATTGCAGGCATCAATCACCTGATTCTCTGACAGGAAAGATGATTCCGTGCTTCGGAAGGCACGTTAAACCCGTGGTCCCGGCTGCCATCTGGTAGTCGTTAAAGGAACCACGTCAGAGGCCGAGAGGCGGTTCCGAAGAAGTCTGACACCAGGGTGTGCATGGTCGACTGACCGTGTCACCTGCACGAAATGATGATGATGAGTTCAATACGAACAACTGTTGCAAGGGTACCAATCCAGTAACCACCAAAAACAGTTTGTATGATTTTCAAAAAACTAAACACCTTGTAAGATAAATTTTTTACCAACTCAAAATAGTCATAACTAACCAATATTTACAAAAAAAAAACTTAATGATTTATAAAAATACATTTTGGCCCTAACCGACGTGTTATAATATACTTATACATTAGTATAATTTTATTTATTTACATGTTTCCCAAATCTATTAAGCTCAATAACTTTATTGAACAAAAAATAATGGCATCTTGCCAAAGATTTGCATCACTTCAGCAGAATGACACTATCGCAAAATATAATTCACATTTTTAAATGTCTAACAGAAATAATACTATGTGTGTGGCAAAAGTATAATCTTTTAAAAAATCATAGTTAACCTCTACATCGAAAAAAATATGAATGACATTTTGCGAAAGTGACTTTTAGTAAAAATCACGATTGAAACGAAGTACGTCACTTCAGCAAAACGCAATTTTAGCAGAACGCCACTTTTTGGTAAAATGATGTTCACTCGTTTCATAGACGTAATAACTCATATTATCCCTTCAGATATGGCCAAATTTTTGCATTCTAGCTATAGCTATCTTCGTAAATGTCAATTTTAAGTAGTTCATCGTAATAACTTCATAAAAGTTGTTTTATGCAAGTAATATTTATGTTAACTAGCACTGTTTTTATGTTAAGTAATTAGTTTTTGTGATCCATTCAATAAATTATTATGCGAACCGTGTTAGTTATTATAATTAAGTATCACCGAAGACAAAAGGCGAGAGTTAATACAGCAGTATGAACTTTTCAAACCTTTTGTATTTGTTATCATTTCAATTCCAAAGTTTAACTAATGAGTAAGTTACTCGCCCTGTGGTTCCCGGTCGCCGAGTGGTTCCCGGCAGAGTAGAATAGGACCACTCCAAGTCTTCCCGTGGATGTCGTAGAAGGCGACTTAGGAAACACAAGCTAAGCAAAGCTTATAAACATCAAAGAGACCTCTCCAACCCGTCCGGCCAGCGTGGAGAGTGAAGGCCAAATCCTCTGACTGCTCTGGCTGTGGTAGTACAGAGAGGGTCGAGCTCTTGCAGTGGAGACTAAAAAGGACCTGATGATGATGATGATGATGATGACTAATGAGTAAGGTTCTTCTTCTTATGTCGATTCGTAGATGGCTAGTTTTGTATTTGCCTTGACCAGTGGCTTGCAACTGCGACTGCCCGGTCATTTGTCTCGTTAAGGCGAGGTGAGTTCACACACTAGCGCCACCCAGCAATTAATTCTAAAGTCCTAAATCATATCAAATTTAAAAAATCTAATAGCTGAATGCCGTAGTAAATTACTTGTAGTATTATTGGTACAAGTTTTCACTATTTTTAATTTGATGAATTAATAGTAAAAATTCGTTCTCTTAAACTTAGATTGTAATATCTATGAAAAGTAACAAAAATAATACTACAAGTAATGTACTAGGGCAATCAGCTATTACATTTTTTAAATTAGATTTGATTTAGGAGTAAATGAATTAATTGCTGGTGGCGCTATGTGTGAACTCACTTCGCCTTAAGGTCTATTTGAGTGCACGGAGATACACATTCAGGGCACACGAATACGTGGTCCATTGACTGGGCAGCGCCACAGTTGCAATAGTACATATAACTGAAAGCTGTGCCGCCAGAGTGCACCACTATCACATACAGTAAATTGACACTGACATGTATGTACTAGTCAATGTCAAAGTCGCAATTAATTTGTAAAATTATACATGAATCCTTTATAAATTTGATTGTAAAATACTCCTATGAGTATTAAAATCATCATCATCATCATCATCAGGTCTTTCTAGTCTCCACTGCAGGAGCACGACCCTCTCTGTACTACCAGAGCCATATAAGCCTGAGTAGTCAGAGGATTTGGCCTACACTCTCCACGCTGGCCAGGCGGGTTGGAGAGGTCTCTTTGATGTTAATAAGCTTTGTTCAGCTTGTGTTTCCTTAGTCGCCTTTTACGACATCCACGGGATGACTTGGAGTGGTCCTATTCTATTCTGCCGGGAACAACACGGCTAAACTACAGTATTAAAATATAAAAATGCAATTGTGCTGCGTATTCGGATGAAAAATAAAAGCAATTTATTGCGAGTTTGACATACTTGTCAATGTCATACATTTGTTTACTGTCTCTGCTAATGCTGCCCTCTGGCGGGAGAACATTGCAGTATTATCTCCTATTGCTATTGCTAAAACCCCACCTAACTCGGTTATCTTCGCATCTGCCGACAGAGTTCAAAGCCCTCAAAACTGGCCAGGGCAGAATGCCCTGTAATGGTAATATAATCTGATCTGACCCCTTTTGTTTGACATATTCTAGTTAAGGGTACGCTAGTCAGGTGTTTCGCCATACAAATTCTGTAGGGTGATGACTCCGTTGTTCAGTATCGTCTGTTTAAAGTTTTTAATGCTATCGATCTGTCTTGTCGTTATTTAAGCTTGTATGGAATTATAATTGTAAAATATAAGTACTTTAAAAGTTATGAGTCTCAAAACATTCCGTTTTAACACTTAATTTTAACGCAACTTTGGGCACAATTAAATACCGGAAGGAGTATAAAATCTCTAAAACAAAATTCATACAAGCATAGTTTGGTTATTAAAAAATATAAATTATTTTACTTTTAATAAAAACATTCAGCTGTTTTATCACAAGAACACTTCTCCCAAACGCATATTTGCGAATTTTTAGACGACGAAGATATAGATTTTCAACAATATTTGTGTTTGCACACACTAGACTGTAGTTCCGATGTGCTTATACAGTATAAATAGTTCCGCACTGTTCATAACTGAGTCTATCCCTTTCTCAGCGAAATAGCATGCAAATTAGCCACGTGCGCCGACGAGTTCTAGTTCCGGACTAGCGCATCCTTAACGTTGCAAATTCCACGTCACTGTATGATAGGTTTCAATACGACACATAAGTATAGATGTCGACCATGGCATTATTTAATAAGCCAGATTAAGTGGCACTAGTTGAAAGCGCACCGAAAAAGAAGGTAATTTTATCACAGTGACAATTTAATTTTTTTACAAAAAATTAAATTACCTATAATATTTAAAAAAAATTACCCATGTTTTGAGCGTAAATTTATTATACGCTGGGACGTTTTGCGAATGTGACATTCTAAGACAACACAACTGCCCAATATCGTACGGCCAGATCTAAAATCGGGTTACAATATATATTATATATGAAAGCAGTGCCACATACTCTGACTTCTGGAGTAGGGTGCATCTCAGCAGCGATGGGTGCTATACATGGCGAAATTTTGATCGTTCTGGACCCTTAAAGGGGTGATTCAGCCCGTCGGTATGAACCATTTTTCCTATGGGACCAATGCTGGAAACTCAAATTTTATTTCGACATTTTCATACAAAAGTGTTCAGCCGCCCGGGCAATTTGTATAGGAATGTCGAATTTTTTTTCGAGTTTACAGCATTTGTCCCATAGGAAAAGTTGTTTATATTGACAGGCTGAATCACCCCTTTAATGGTCCGAAACGATCAAAATTTCGCCATGTATATGTCTGGCTCCAAACGCCTCACTCTCACTCTTTGTCTATGGTTTGACCAGAGATATTCTGAGAGGGGTTGATCATACAATCAGTATATGGAATATGTTTTATGTATTAATGTAGAGCCAACATACTCTGATAGGTGCTAATAGATGTCTGATTTAAAACATCTCACTCGCACTAATTGTCTATGGTTTGACCAGAGATATTTCCGGCCAATATATGTATTATATATCAAAGTAGTGCCACATACTCTGACTCCTGGAGTAAGTTGTGTCTCAGCAGCGATGTGTGCTGTATATGTCTGGTTCCAAACGCCTCACTCTCACTCTTTGGCGGTAGTGATACTCTTTGAGGTACGCACGCAGGCGAGCGGGGAGGGGCAACTGTTCTACACCTGTAACAAAGAAAAATATTGTACCATAATGATGGCTTAGGCATCTGGAAAGAATGAAGGAGGGTTGTGGCGTCAAGGCAGCTTATATGGGAAAAGTTTGGGGTCGAAACCAGTGGGCCGATTAAGATATCGCTGGGGCGATACGGTGCGGAAGCGATCAGCTGGCAAGATATCGCAAGGAACAGAAAGTTGTGGCGTTTTTGTGGCGACCTCTACACTCGCCACAAGATCTAACACGTAAACACCCAACTGTGAATATGACGAGACAGCAAAATAACTACAAGACTTGTCACAAGATGGCGCTGCTCAATCCTGAAACGCGCAAACAAAATTTCTGCGAATGGAGACATAAGTAACAACTTCGACAGAGCTCAGTCGGAGCCGTACGGTTCCCTGGGCGCACACCTTGCCCAGCGGGAAGATCTTCCCGCTGGGCAAGGTGGTCGCCACATTTTCTCGTCTCAAAGGCCAAGATCCACTTCAGGTCGCTGAGCCAGCAGAGTAAGTAAGTAATGATAAATGTGCCGTGTGGTTTCCGTGGATGTCGTAGAAGGCGACTTAGGAAACACAAGCTAAACAAAGCTTATAAATATTTGCTGTGCCCTTGCAGGACGTCACATGTACGTTTTTATTGTATGTAACTATTTTTATAATCTGTGGCTTGCAATAAAATTTTAATCATGACATCAAAGGGGCCTCTCCAACTCTGGCCAGCGTGAAGAGTGTAGACCAAATCCTCTGAATGCTCTGGCTAATATATGGCTCTGATAGTACAGAGAGGGTCGTGCTCCTGCAGTGGAGACTAAAAAGACAACACATACCATTATAGCTGGTGTGAGACACTACGGATGCTCTGTTTGTCTAAGTATGGCAATACTATAGTCAATTTCTATATGTTTACTTTGTTAAGAGTCGCCTGGAAGCGCATGTCTCCATACAAACGGAAAAAGGGAATTGTGGCAATATTTGATAATTTAGGAGTAAAATTAAGCATTTAATCAATTAATCTCATTATAATCTACGTACGTTCCTATACAGCTTGGTTAAAATACCAATGGTTTGAGAATTACAAGCCTTTTCAAATTTGTATGGAAATCTTGAGAGGCGTATAATTCTCAAACATTTGATAATTTAACCAAACTGTATAGGAACGTACGTAGATTATAATGAGATTAATTGATTGGATGCCTAATTTTGCCCTAAAATTATCAAATATTGCCACAATTCCCTTTTTCCGTTTGTATGGAGACATGCGCTTCCAGGCGACTCTTAACTTGTTTTTTCTCTTCAACACATCGTTAAACATTAACGAATTAACAATGTTTTTTTGCTCGCCCGGCAATATGGTAATTCTCTCTTGAAATTTACAATATTCACGGCTGCTCTGTATGTCTAAGTATGACAACACTCACCATCATAGCTGGTGTGAGACACTATGACAGCTCGGGATAGTTGCTGCAACGAGAACGGTTCACTCCGGGGCAGGGGAGCGGTTAGCATCGGCTCGAAGAACATCACACATGCTGGGTCCTGGAAGTAAATAGAGATTTGTATTAAATTATTATGCCGTGTGGTTCCCGGCAGACTAGAATAGGACCACTCCAAGTCTTCCCGTGGATTTCGTAAGAGTCGACTAATGAAACAGGCTAAACAAGGCTATAAACATCAAAGAGACCTCTCCAACCCATCAAGCCAACGTGGAAACTGTAGGCCAAATCTTCTGACTGCTCTCGCTGATATACGGCTCTGGTAGTACAGATAGGGTCGTGCTCCTGCAGTGAAGACTAACAAAGACCTGATGATGAACATAAGGCATCATCAAAAAATCTCTATGAGAGTTTTAAAAGACTAAGAAGAGAGAAGATGTGGGTTTTTTGAAAAATTTATCACCAGATGGCAAAATTGCATGTTACTGTTAGATCTCTCTCATCCGAGCGTTTTCCCGGTTGCATACTCAGCTGGAGTGCTTTGGAGTCTCTCAGCTGGAGAGTTTCTCCACTTCGCACGGTCTTCGGCATCCTTGGCTGTGAGGCCATTGGCACGCATATCCTCCCTGACAACATCAAGCCAGCATTTCTTGGGCTTTCCCCTTCTGCCGGGGCCTGGTGGAGGCGGCATAACCAGACATTTGTTACCAATGTAATTTGCCGGTTTTCGCAAAACGTGGCCGTACAAGCGTAGGCGGCTCTCTCGCAGTTTATCCGCTATGTCTCGGACATGGAGACTGCCACGAATAAGGGAGTTTCTTACGCGGTCTTGCTTCGAAATGTTACTGTTATATAATACAGCAATATATGTTATATATAGTGTACATCCCTTGGATTAGCATTGCTTGAGTAAGCATTTGGCTAGAGATTCTATTCGCAGACAACTTGTCTAAATCCTAAATTCATATACTTCTGATTAAGTTAAATATTAGTTGTTTTTCACGGACTCTCTTAAAGGTACGCGCACATTTTGACGGGCCGTATCGCAAAAATCTGCTGAAGCACTTGTGTGTATTTTGTATAAAAATACAAATTGACAGTACGTAGGTTATCTGAAGGGATCCCTCTCTTCAGAGACCCTACGATCCAGTGTTGCCATTATAAAAAAAACCGGCCAAGTGCGTGTCGGGCCACGCGCAGTGTAGGGTTCCGTAGTTGCGAATGACAACTTTGATTTCACACTGTTCACACTCGCACTTCGCAGTTTAACGACCAAAAACATGTAACAATGAAAATGTATGAAATTTTACATTTTCGAGTACATTTCATAAGTTGTTTGCCTATAACTTTTTAGTTTGCACTTAGTACTCAGCTCTGATAGTTTTCCTTTCAACTTCAGTATATATACTACTGCTGTAATTTTTTTCACGTATCCATATATAACCGTTTAGTAGATAAAGGGGGGGGGGGGGGGGGGAGACACTTACCTCTAACAAAAATTCGCACTTTAAAACCAAATATTTCGGAGACGGATCCCTAAATCGAAAAATGGTGTTCTCAACCTCACAATATTTTTTAAAGACCTATCTAACAATACCCAACACAATGGGTTTGTATAGAAAAAAAAAATACTCCCTCTTTACTTGTATGGGAGCTGCCCTAAAAAATTTTTTTTTCATGATTTTCTTCTACCACTTTTTTTACATGATTAATATACATACCCATACCAAATTTTAGCTTTCTAGTACATATAGTCTCTGAGTAAAACCGCGGACGGACAGACAGACAGACATGGCGAAACTATAAGGGTTCCTTGTTTACTACGGAACCCTAAAAACACAGACAAATATTATAAGTACCTTATAGTGTTCTATAAGCTCCGTCACGGTCCTAGCGGCGAAGACCGCAGGGTCGTGGGAGTCGAAGCTAAACCGATGTTGATAGTGCTCTATGCGCGCGTGCAGGGATCTGGAGTACTTGCGGAACGACACGGAGAACAGGTGTTCCTCTTGCGCCGAGTCGCGGAGGAGGAATGTGCCTGGAATAATTTAAAATATTTTAACAAAAAACAAAAACCTACTTCAACCCTATCAATTTGTTTGAATAAGCCACAGACAAAAAAAAATTTTTTTTGCTTATATTTACTATTATAAAATGGAAATGAGTGTAAATCGAACGGCACATAATTTTTTTAGTTTTTGTGTATTTTTTCAAAAACTGCTCGACACATTTTGATAAAAATTTAATGGGACTATTTGTTAATTATTACCTATCGAACGAAAAAAGAATTTCTTAAATCGGTCCAGGCATCTTCGAGAAATCGGGGAACATACATTAAAAATAAAAAAAGATTTCGACGAATTGAGAACCTCCTCCTTTTTTTGGAGTCGGTTAAAAATATAACAATAAGCCATTTATTAACCCTTGATAACAAATATATATAAAACTTGCTGTTACCCGCGGCTTCACCCGCGTAATATATAGCCTGTGTACTTCTCAGTATCCTAACCTATGTGTATGCAAAATTTTATGATGATCGGTTCAGTAGGTTGGGCGTGAAAGCGTGACAAACAAATAAACAAAAAAAAATCACATTTATAATATTAGTTGGGATGTGATTGGGATTGGGATAATTTTAGTTGGGATTGGGATATCTATGGTTATAGAACGCCACGTTATAGGACTCACCTTCGGGCTTGTTGTCCAGCAACCGCTCAGCTTCGTAGCGGTCCATCTTGCCCCAGTAATACGAGCAGGCTGTGATCTGCTGCAGATCGGGCACTAGGCAGTGTATGTAGTCCACCTGAAATACAATTATTTATTTATTTATTCATTTAATTAGGTATACACAACAGGTTACAATCATAAAAAAAACACACACACAATACAGGTTATATACATACATAGGTTCTGAGCCAGATTGTGATTGTGTGTGATTAACATACATACATACATACATACATACTAATGTTTTCTTATGTTTTCGCGAATTTACACATTTAAATAAAATTATTTTAATACGGTAACCTACGGTAATAAGTCTACCTGCGACCACGAACACTGTAAAGTGCTCGAAACGTTAGGTGTATAAATAATGTAATAAACGCGATAAAAACCGTATTAAAATAATACATTTAAATTTAAATACATACATACTTTCACGTCTTTTTCCCTTGCGGGGTAGACAGAGCCCAGGTCTATAAAACCATAAGGCCACGTTTAGCATGTTGGTGGGCTTGTAGGTGAGAACGGAATCAAAATAGTGATGGGTTGCTAGCCGCATCGCCTATTCAGATGATTCCTGGCGCCCATTCGATTATTAATTCTTTAGATTTTTAAATAATTAACTAGGTCAGACGGCAGACCGTAAAATCGGTCTATTGATTGGACGGAAACATTTTACCCTGCCATTCGTAACACTAATAGGGAGTATGCACGTAATTTTTTTATTTGCTATTTTTTTATTTGTAATTTTTTTATAATCCTTAATAACCACAGTAAAAAATATGAAAAACCTTTTAAAATATCTTAATTAACGACGAAGATGTGAAACTTTAAAGTTTAAATAAGAAAGAGAAGTCCGTGATGTGGTGATGACAATAAGCAAAATTTCGCAAAATATATTAACATTTTTAGTGACTATAAGAGACAGAAGAAGAAGAAACACGTAAGCAGAAAAATAGCTATTTTTCTGCTTACGTATTTCTTCTTCTTCTGTTTTATAATATGGCTTCCACCGAGATTACAGTGATTCTGTCAATGTACAGTAAATTGAGATACGAAGTATCGGTGTTGTACGGTAAAGTTTTAACAAGTAGCATCAAAGATGGCGTATGTTCTTTGATGCCTCGTGGGAGCTTCTGGGGACAAATCTATACGAGTCCATATAACAGTCTACTTTAACTATTTCACAAATTGTTCATGAGCACGAGCATTTATAACACAAAACTACACCAATTTCATATAATAAAGTCCACTAAAATCAATTTGCAAAATCATTTTAGGCAAACCCCAACTGCACCCCTTGACTTCCCACCGCAAACCCTCACGTAATATTTGAATAGACCTATATTTAGAATATATATCAATCTGTGGATAGTGATGATGGTTGCACACATATAACTCCAATATATGTACTTATATGTAGTAATATACCTTAGTCTAATGCTGGGGCCGCACTTGCGCCTATCGTCACGAAGCTTCGTGCTATGACAAGATACGTGCAAATGCGACCGGCCGTTATCGGACTTCGTTGCGAATATTCGGGCTGCGTCTTCGTTATCGCGCCGGTGTCGGTACGCCAAAGGCTTTTAGTGCGCTAACATTGTGCACTGTGTGGTCGGACTAGCGTTGTTCATTTTAACGTTTGTTTTCAACTGGTTAAGACGCGCGGCGCGATGGAGTTGAAAATGGAGTGGAGCGATAAAACGGAGTTGGAATTTATTTATAATTATAAAACTGAACCCATCAAATGGAATCATAAAAAAGCATTTGGTGGCTGACGCACGGCGTTGTAGGGAATGTTCATAATAAAACGCCTAGATGATGCCATCTTGGATTATTGCACGATAGTTCGTGAAAAATAACGAAGCCGCTAATATGACCACAGCTTTATCGCGATAACTTTTTAGTGTACAAAACGTACGAAGCTTCGCCAGGCATAGCTTTGGGACGATAGACGCAAGTGCGGCCCTAGCATAAGAGATATGTGTAACCGTGTGCTGACCCTAAAAAATAAAATAAAAAGAATAAAAATAAAGATACGTACCTGCGTGTGCACCTTGGCGCTGGCGTGCGCGGGCGCGGCGAGCGCGGGCAGCGCGGGCGCGCGGAGTAACAAGGCGCGTAACTCTCCGCCGCACACCACCTG
This sequence comes from Rhodophaea formosa, assembly GCA_963082605.1. Lineage (NCBI taxonomy): Eukaryota > Metazoa > Arthropoda > Insecta > Lepidoptera > Pyralidae > Rhodophaea > Rhodophaea formosa. Next base: position 8,126,984 of record OY720229.1, on the reverse strand, counting down.
AAGGAGACGTGCCAACATCAAAACGTTATTTACTAGAATTGTTACACAAAGGTTGTAAGTGTTCAACGCTCTCCAACCCGTCTGGCCAGCGTGGAGAGCGTAGGCCAAATCCTCTGACTATACTCAGGCTAGTGTATGGCTCTGGTAGTACAGAGAGGGTCGTGCTCCTGCAGTGGAGACTAGAAAGACCTGATGGTGTGGTGGTGGTGGTGTGGTTGAACACTCTACATCATGAATGCGAGGAAAAATATATGTGTCGCAGTCATCTGGTTGAATCTGCTATTTGATTGAATGACTAGCGCGTTTATTGAATGACCACGTTTAATTGAATGACTAGGCCAAACGTTGATTGAACAAGCGTCGCTCAACGTCCAACTAGTTAGCGGATTGTAACATAGCCCTTTGAACAGAGCGGACATAGTCAGGTGATTCAAATTTAGTTCATTTTTTTACCACTGCGGCGCTAGTAGTCACCAAAACAAATATGGCGTCAAACAGCTCGAACAGATGGCATGATGTTGATATTTCTTTCGATTAAATTTACATAAAAGTGCGTTATTTGTAATAAAATAGTATGACATTATGAATTTACCTATTACTCCGCCGCCGCCGGCTACTTTAAAAACTAATAAAAATGAAATCATGCTACCACCAAATATTACAAAGTCATTCATTATTACAATGGCATTCATTCAGTCAAGACGTTGAACGTTACATTCAACGACATGACGAGTTGTCCTTTAGTCATTTAATTTAATGACGCCATTCAATGAACGCGCTAGTTATTCAATCAAATAGCAAATTCAACCAGATGACTGCGACATATGCAATGAGATGGCTGCACGCTGTTACACAAACACACGCACATTCACGCAAGCGCCCTGTTCGTCTTACGAAGTTTCAATCTAACGGTCACGTGATCTGTCGCGAGTTTAACATTTTTTCCCCATCACAAAAAGTGCACAGCGCCGCTAAAGAAATTTTCACTTCAATGATGCAGAGACACGATCACAGTAAATGAAGATTCATTTGACAATTTAGGTTATCAAAAAATATTGACAGCAAGTTGACATAGTAATTATTACCGGCCAGTGCTGTTACAACACGAGTTTTAGTCATCATCATCATGTCGTGTAGGTGACACGGTCAGTCGACCATGCACACCCTGGTGTCAGAGTTCTTCGGAACCGCCTCTCGGCCTCTGTCGTGGTTCCTTTAACGACTACCAAATGGCAGCCGGGACCACCGGCTTAACGTGCCTTCCGAAGCACGGAATCATCTTTCTTATTAGAGAATCACGTGATTCATGCCTGCAATGTCCTAACCAAACTGGAAACAACTTAACAAAGTATGCTTCCCGTGGGAATCGAACCCACGACCCCCGGGTCAACAAGGCAAACGCCTTAACCACTGGACCAGGAGGCAGTTCAAATGATTAATAGTAAATCCTTATGGCTCCACTGTTCCACTACAGTGGAGACATCAAAACGTCAACCATGAGTTTATACCCTAAACTATTCGATGGCTCGTAATAGTAAACTATTGTCACTAGGTCAGTTTTGTAACTCATGGTGCCGATACCGCAGAAAATGTTCCTGTAAACACACGAACGTATTCGTTTACATTCAACCTTGAGTCGTTTTCGATTACGAGATTCGAAAACTACTCTGGTATATCGTACTCATGGTGGACAAAGTATAGTAAACTATGACGGTTATAAAAACGTTACCGTATACTACTCTCGTAAACGAAATGTATAAACTCATGGTTGACGCTCAGTACTTTGTAGGCCAGTCAAAATAAGATGCAACCTCGCACTAATTCAGAACTACAAGATTTTTATATATTTTGTAGAACTGTTCAAATAAGTAAGTACGTGATTAATTAAAATTAAACAAATCGTGAAAGAGCTTTACGTTAAAACAGCCATTTAAAATATATTTAACGTTCGACCTTATTACTGAAATCATTAAGTTCATATTTGAGTGCGCCGAGTGCGTGTGATCCGACTGCAAGCGGCTGTGCGGAAGAGAAATAAAAACCGGCCAAGTGTGAGTCAAACTCGCGCAATGAGGGTTCCGTACAATATACTTCGTGAACACACACAATGTGCAAAAAATGTTTTATTCCATTGACTAGCGCCATCTAGTGGTGGTTTAGTGAACTATTTCCCTAGGTGAACTTATTATAGTGAGTTTACCACTTAATTTTCAAGTGATAGAATTCTTATTATTTTTCCTGTAATCTTTAAGGAATGAACTATATTTTGTAATTTTTTCGAAATTTTAGGCCCAGTAGTTTCGGAGATCAAGGGGGGGGGAATGGTCAATTTTTGCCTTCTTTCGTGAATAAAATCAAAAGTATTGACTTTACCCGAACAAAAAAATATATTTTTGAGGTCCTCATAATGAGCCCTTTCATTTGATATATGACACAGTAAGGTTTGCAAAACTTTATTTTAAAATTTTGTAATTGGGCCCCTGAAAATGACCCTTATTTCAAAAAAATCTTTATTTACTGTGCACATCCGTGTTTGGGTCATAGGATTACACCATCTTACCAAATTTCAACTAATTTGGTTCAGTAGATTCGGAGAAAATCGGCTGTGACAGACGGACGGACGGACAGACAGACGCACGAGTGATCCTATAAGGGTTCCGTTTTTCAACTTTTGTACGGAACCCTAAAAAGTAAAAAATTGTGAAATAATTGCTCAATTCCTTGATTTCAACCAACTGACTAAATGCTTAAACACTATAAAACATACAGTTGAAAATTTCGCCAAAGTCATAATTAATTTCTTATTTAAAAATGCCTAGTTATTAGATGCGACTTAAAAAAATTTGCTAATTAATGTAGTAGCAAGATCATAATCGTCAAGGGTCGTGCTCCTGCAGTGGAGACTAGAAAGACCTGATGATGATGATGATGAGATCATAATAGGGCAAGGTAAAAGTCTACCAAGTAAAATCTCGGTTATCACATGCTTTTATTTCAGTGAAATCAAAATTTCCTGTAAAACTATAAACGAGCTCAATTTTGGAATATACTATCACTAGCAGCCCTACCCATGGGCATGTATTATACCTTAAAACCTTCCTCGTGAATCACTCTATCTGTTGGTGAAAACCGCATGTAATTCCGTGCAGTAGTTTTTGAGTTTATCGCGAACAGACAGACGCGGCGGAGGACTTTGTTTTATAATATGTAGTGATACATAGATTGAATATTATCTAGCGAATGGGCTTAAATAGAACCTCATAAATCAGGTTATGATTAGTGCGAATCTGCCCATACAAACCTTCCTAATTTGACTGGCCTAGTGACCCCACTGCTGGAGAGGAGCAGTTCGGCCACGAGTCTATAGGGATAATTTTTAACAAAAAAAAAAAAAAAAGATTTTCAAGCCGTGAACTAAACAGCAAAAAAAATTTTGCTTTTGTAAAAAAAAAAACGGCTAAGTGCGAGTCGGACTCGCGTATGAAGGGTTCCCCACCATTATCTATACAACATTAGACTATCGAGCTAAAACAACAATTAATCATGTTTGTAGTACGGAAGCCCTTGATTTTTTTTTTTTTAATTAATATACGACTAAATATTCTATGAGTATTTCAAGTCTACCTGTTGCAGTTAGCGAGCAAAAAATAACAAAAAAAAATTATTTAAGTTCCCCTTAAATATTTTATTCTGTTTTTAGTATTTATTGTTATAGCGGCAACAGAAATACATCATCTGTATATGTGTGAAATTTCAACTGTCCAGCTATCACGGTCTATGTGATACAGCCTGGTAACAGACCGACATACGGACATCGAAGTCTTGTAAATAGGGTTCTATTTTTACCATAAAAAGGTAGCTTGCCAAAACGCGAGCCTCCGGGTGAGACATCTTATTTATTTATTATAAACACACACGAAGTTTACAACTTAAACAATTACTAAAATTTTCAAGATAAAATGATTAAATCTAGGTTGTAACCCAAAATATGTGTGAACATAGAAACTAGCAAAAAGAGTTACAAACAATAAATTGAACTAAAATTACTTATCCTAAACAATAAAACAAAACTATACAAAATTTACATTTAGAACTTATGGAAAAAGTGACCTATACATGAAACAAATAAGTAACTATGTAATAAAAGAAAATAAAAATAAAAACTACACTATCAAATAGGAGAAAAAATATATATCTACAAAATATGGGCATTTGTATAGAATACAGTTTACGATACAATATATCCTTGAGGGATTTGATATATATAGAGTCAATTTGGGTAGAAAAATGTCAAAAGCGGGGTTTTCTCTGCCAATTTTGTTGCACTGACGAGCCATCCTAACCATCTTAAATCTATTCCTGAAGAATTACAATATCTATGGTATTAGATATCGTACCTGGAAGTGGGGATGCAGTCGTATGGAGCCGTCACTGGGCTGGGTCAACTCGTTCCTTCGGTCCGAGCTCGTCTCGCCATCGGGGCTGCAAACAATTCACCATTTAAGGCGCTGTGGTATCAGACGATACGAGACACTAGTGCCACCAGCAATTAATTATTTTACTCCTAAAACAAATCAAATTTTAAAAAATCTAATAGCTGATTGCCCTAGTAACTTACTTGTAGTATTCGTTTTATTACTTTTCATAGATATTATAATCTAAGTTCAAGAGAACGAATTATTACCGCCAAAAATGGCCACTTATTCGTTTAATAATTCGTTATCTTTCATCACAAAATTGAAATCCGATTATAAACATCAATATGCCTTATCCGGTCGTATGTACGAAATTTGGTTGAGATTGGCTTAACTGTTGTAAAACTAAAACCAAACTTCGTTTGTATGGGATTTCGGCTTTACGTGGGACTCTTATAGAAAAATAAACAAACACTCACGTTCTGGGCGCCACAGATAACACATACACCTCTGCGGTAGGCTCACCGCTCTCTCTTGTCGAGTCACCATCTGCAAATGTTGAACAGTTATATCACTACATACATATTATCAGTACATACATATTATAAAACAAACTTGTTTTTTTGCTTAAATCTTATCTTTAAATATATAGGGACATATCACACAAATTGAGCTAGCCCCACAGTAAGTTGTGAACTTGTGTCGCAGGATACTAACTCAACGAGATACTATATTTTATAATATATACTTATATAGATAAACATCCAAGACCCAGGTCAATCTGAAAAAGATCATTTTCCATCTTGACCTGACCGGGGACCGAACCCGGGACCATCCGTGTAGCAGGCCGGTGTGTTGACCGCTGCGCCACGGAGCTCGTCGATAAAATATATTAAATCAATATATTTATTATTTATAAATTCATCTTAATCTTTATCTCAGCCGTAAGAAGTGAACTGCTGGCCATAGGTTCTTCGCACTATGTGCCCCGCCCATTGCCACTTTAGAAAGCTAATCCGCAAGCTATAATGTCGGTGACTTTTGTCTTCGCGCTATGTGCCCCGCCCACTGCCACTTTAGAGAGCTAATCCGCAAGCTATAATGTCGGTGACTTTTGTTCATCTACGAATCTCCACGTTTCTTCGCGCTATGTGCCCCGCCCACTGCCACTTTAGAGAGCTAATCCGCAAGCTATAATGTTGACTTTTGTTCATCTACGAATCTCCACGTTTCTTCGCGCTATGTGCCCCGCCCACTGCCACTTTAGAGAGCTAATCCGCAAGCTATAATGTTGACTTTTGTTCATCTACGAATCTCCACGTTTCTTCGCGCTATGTGCCCCGCCCACTGCCACTTTAGAGAGCTAATCCGCAAGCTATAATGTCGGTGACTTTTGTTCATCTACGAATCTCCACGTTACTGATTCGATCTCGCAGAGAAACACCCATTACGTACGGAGCCCTAAAAATAACTAAGTAGAGGAGCCCAATAGTCCAGTGGCTGGGAGCATCATTAGCGCTTACGTATGTTAAGCAACCTCTGGCGCAGTTCCCACTTGGATGGGTGACCGCAAGTGGCATAAAAAATATCTCGAGCTCCTCCGTGTTTCGGAAGGCACGTTAAACCGTAGGTCCCGGCTGTCATCATTGATGGCAGTCGTTAAGCTATGTCAGATGCCTTTAAAAATCTGACTCTAGTGTTGGCCACTTACATACACGAAAACAAACAAACAAGTAAGTTACCTGTATTTATGACAATAGCATCCAGCTCTCGTCTCAAGTCCCGAGCTCCTAACGTCAGCACCGCAGCCAGCCTGAAGCAATAATAAAATAAATCATCATCATCATCATCAGGTCTTCGTTAGTCTCCACTGCAGGAGCACGACCCTCTCTGTACTACCAGAGCCATATATTAGCCAGAGCAGTCAGAGGATTCAGCCTATACTCTCCTCGCTTGCCATACGGGTTAGAGAGGCTTTGATATTTAAGTCAGTCCAGTAGTTTCGGCACCTATTCGATCATCATCAGGTCTTCATTAGTCTCCACTGCAGGAGCACGACCCTCTCTTTACTACCAGAGCCATATATATGCCAGAGCAGTCAGAGGATTTGGCCCACACTCTCCACGCGAGGCGAGGTCTCTTTGATGTTTATAAGCTTAGTTTAGCTTGTAATAATTCGCCTTCTACGACATCCGCGGGAAGACTTGGAGTGGTCCTATTCTACTCTGCCGGGAACCACACGGCTTCTCTAGCTAGCAAATAGAAAAGCATTGTGAAGGCATAACATAACATAAATAAATAAATATATAGGGACATATCACACAAATTGAGCTAGCCCCACAGTAAGTTGTGAACTTGTGTCGCAGGATACTAACTCAACGATACTATATTTTTTATAACATATACTTATATAGATAAACATACATACATAGATATAATCACGTCTTCATCCCTTGTCGAGTAAACAGAGCCCAACCAAAGGCCACGTTAAGCAAACGTTTAGTGTGGGCGTTAAGGCGGAAAGCGGAATTCCTTAGATTTTCGCCCAATCCCTTGACCAGCTTTTACGGTCTGCGCGGGAACAAAAGCAGCTGGTTTATTTCATTTTTTTCCTTTACTCACAAACCAGCATGAAAGTAATAAAAATATCTTCTTCTGTTGTATATTATGTCTTCCAGAGATTTTAGTAATTCTGCCAATGTCCAATTTAATGAGATAGAAGGTAACGGTAATTACGGTACAATTTTAACAAGTAGTTATCAAAGACGAGAAAGCTCCAACGAGGCTATCAAAGAACCTACGCCAGGTTGTTTGATAGCCTCGTGGGGGGCTTCTGGTGACAAATCTATACGAGTCCTTTAGCAGTCTACTTTAACTGTTTCACAAATTGTTCATGAGCACCCCAATTGCACCCTAGACTTCCCAACAAAAATTCTTCTAATAGTAGTGGAGTCCAAATGAATTTTTGGATTTACCCGAGCGCGTCTGATTAACATGCGGAGACACCGTGCGTGAAGAATAAGTACCTCAACCATGTATCCAACTTGTATAGTGGGATGGTTATGTTTTCATTTTGTTATTACTTTAGCATATTGAAATCGTCAGATTATATGTTTCCCGTTATTTTTGGATTATTTTGTACAATATTAAAGAAAAACGAACCGCGCTCTATTTTATCATAGTGATTTATTTCAACTTTTTGTTACATGTGACCCTCCCAGTAAGTTTCATCAAGATCAAATCTAAGATTATTGTAATATTTACACACTTTTTTTGAATATAATTAATCAAGAGCGCGAATAATTTTTAGAGTATTATTTTTGTTTAACAATTTTGAAACCCCTTAGCTGCTCCCCCATCGTTGAATCAAAAAACTTCATTATAACGTTTCCCTACTATCTATTCTTCAAGTTTTAATAAATTATCACGACTTTATATAACTACACGATTATCATGATAGGCTTCCCTAATATAAAAAATACCTGTAAATATGCCTGTTTACCTGTCATCTCGGCAAGCGTCGCTGACTCTCCTGTAAGCGGTGCACACACAGGCAGGCCGCCGCCACCGACGACGGCGACACGCACACTCGCGCCCGCTCCATCTGGAACAAACGGTATATAATGGGCATGTTGACTAAAAAATATTTCTTGTTGCTACGTTAACTGCCATAAATAAACACAATAGTGACAGAAATACATTTCTAAACTTAAAAACTCTTTCAGATATAAAAGTTTTAAAGGCACATATTTTTAGACGTTAATTTTTTGACGGGAAAACGCACTGCTGAAATGCCTACATATTAATGACGTCACAACTTTGTACTTTGTATGGGAGGCGTGAGAACTTTGTTTGGTAGCTATACGAAATATTTAGCTTATGGTAATGGTTTGATAATAAACGTTGCTATGAAGTTAGCAGACTACAATACAGTATAATTGTAATTTAAGATTTTCATACTTTTAGAAATGGTCCTATTCAACCAACTTTAAAGAAGCTTTAAGATCACTTAACGAATCAATATCAAATTGAAAGTGTTCTCTAAAGTGTTTTTACATAGAAATAAGTATGAACTGGGAGAGGCCTTTGTCCAAATTCGGGCTACTACTAATGGCTGACAATGATGATGATCTTTAACCCTTAATCGAATATTTGTCTTTGGTCGCAGCCTATGTTCTTCTCAGTAACCTAACCTATATGTATGCAAAATTGAATGATGATCGGTTCAGTAGATTCGGTGTGAAAGTGTAACAAACAAAGAAATAAACAAACAAACTCACTTTCGCATTTATAATATTAGTTAGGATAGTATCTTCGTAGTTTTTGGCCTTGACTTAGTGGGAAGTCAAGGCCAACAACTACTAAATTGCCATATTTCTGTATATTATTGCTTTTTTACCTGTCAGTGACTGCGCTCACGTAGCGATGCACGCTGCTGGGAGATTCTGCGAAGCGCCTTCGCTCCCACGCCCCACATCCACATGTGCACTCTGCACCTGCAAAAGTTAAGACGAAGACTGTGTTATTATAAAGTCATCAGCCAAGACGCCGGCCTGTGACACGGATGGTCCCGGGTTCGATCCCCAGTCAGGTCAAGATGAAAAATGATCTTTTTCAGATTGACCTGGGTCTTGGATGTTTATCTATATATGTATTTGTTATAAAAATATAGTATCGTTGAGTTAGTATCTCATAACACAAGTCTTACTTAAGAACTTACTTTGGGGTTAGCTCGATCTGTGTGATTTGTCTGTATATATTACTTGATTATTTATATTTATTTATTTGAATGATAGATTGTAATAGAATAGACTGACATTAATTATTATTTATATCTCTTATTTATATTATTTTAATAGTGACTACGATAACTAATTTTGCAATTTTAATTTGAGTGACAATAATATATGGCATGGTTTTATTTTTGATTTAATATTGTACGTCCAGCCAAGGACAGGACATGGTGAGACTCACAGAACACAGAAAGGTGAGACTTATGAACTGTATTGTGTTAACATTTATACCTACCTATGTTCAACAATAAAGATATTTTTAATAAAATAGCAACTAAGCCGATTAGCTAGGGTTCTTGGAACTATCGCTTCTTCTTCTTTTGCTTTATATTACGGCTTCCACCAAGGTTTTAGAGGTTCTGCCAATGTCCAGTTTGATGAGATACAAATTATCAGTTGTATTGTACTTTAACAAGTAGCATTTACAGACGGTGTAGGTTCTTTGATTGCCTCATACAAGCTTCTGATGACAATTATAGCCTGGGGGCCATCCATTAATCAGGTGAGGCTCGAAAGGGGGGAGGGGGTTAGGAAAAAAATCACGAAATATCACCAGGGGGAGGGGGGTGTAGTAATATAACACGTATATATTTTTTTTTGTTAAACGCGATATTTCTAAAACGAAAAACGGCGTGTCGTGTGACCATGACTCACTGTTGCCATTCTTTCAAACATTTTTATCATGGTCCTTAATCGTCTAGAATAATATTAGGTTAAACTTTATAACGATTTCAATACACCTAATATTCAAAAAAATTTAGATTTTTTTGTAGATACTAAAATTACACGTGATATTGGATGGGGGATATTGGTTAGTCTTAAACCTCACCACGTATCACCAAGGGGGAGGGGGGGGTTGAAAAATTCTAAAAAAGAAAAACATCACGTGATTAATGGACGGCCACCTGAATACTCAATCGTAGTTATAATGCATCTTAACTATAATCTTTTTGAACTTTTGTTCTGCCACTGTATATTTTACTTAGCAAGACAAAGACAGTCAAAATTTTGAATATTTTGTACATAGCAAACTCCAAGTGAGCTTTTATTTCACCACGTTTGAAGAGAAATTTACTATGGTCTTACACTAAATATATTGGATATTTTTAATCAAATATTGGCTGGTTGGGGAGTCTGGACAATCATTTTAAAAATGATGGTCAATACTCTCTAATAATACTAAAGGGTACCATATCCAAAGGGTAAAAACGAGATCCTATCACGAGACTTCACAGTTCTTCTGTACTATCCATGTCACTAGTATAGGCTGTATCTCATGAACCAGTTGAAATTTTCACAGATACTAAAAACTCGGTGGAAAAAACAATTGGTGATATGACGAGGTTACTGGAATCTTAGATTATATACAACCTAGATAGACTCTTTTAGCCTTAAAGCGTAGAAAAAACTAGCGTCCAATCCATAGTCGGTCGCGCACACACACAGCTACCAATTTGACGGATTTTGAGGGCATAAATAGACAGGACGAGTGTGATAACACAAAGCTGTCACGCACACAAGCATTGAAAAATTGGCCTGTTTTTTAATATGCACGTATTTTTTTTATTTGCTTAGTATAATCCTTAATAACCACAGTAAAAAAATATGAAAGAACTTTTAAAATATCTTAATTAGCGACGAAAATATGATACTTTAAAGTTTAAATAAGAAAGAGAAGTCCGATATGGACTAGTGACGTGTCTATATCATGTATACATTTGCCATATAAAATAGTGTTTTCGCGAGTGAGATAGACATATTTTCGTAAAATCATTTTATCTATATGAATATTTCTGGATAAACTGGTAAGATAACACATATTTTTTTCATGCATATTCCCTATTTGGAATGATGAAAAACATTAAAACTTACTCTTCCTAGATGTTTGTTGTCCCATGGCTAATCTACATGCACGATGAGAGGTTCGACCGGCGAACTATCATCTGAAACAACAGAACATTTTGCATTATGATATTTGCATTTTATTCAATAAACATAATTAACAAGATACGTAAAATATAATTATTTTTAACAAAAAAGTAAAACCGACTTCAAACCTATACGTAAATGGGTGTGGTAGTTCAATCAAAATAGAGGAATAACGTCGTAATCAACGTGTCTTGATTCGCGAAAGAATTAAACAGAAATAAAAATTAAACCAAACGGCATACTTGTACATCACTTTTTTTGGTTTTTGTTGATTTTTTCCAAAAGCATACACACTGGATACATTTCGATAAAAAAATATAGGACCACTTTTAATGTTCAGTCAAAACAGAGAAGAAACGCAATGAATATGAATAAAATACAATTAAGTTTAAGCCGAACGGCATCCTTTAACAAAGTTTTTGGGTTTTTGTTTATTTTTTCAAAAAGTGCTTAATACATTGCGACCAAAATTTTATGGGACCACCTCTAAAACATTACCTATCAAACAATATGACTGAGTAATCGCGTAACATACATACAAAAAAAAATACAGATGAATTGAGAACCTCCTCCTTTTTTTGAAGTCAGTTAAAAATGCTGAAATGCTTCAGTGGGCTATTTTCCACGCGTGATAGCCTATGTCCTTCTCAGTACCCTAACCTGTGTATGCAAAATTTCATGATGATCGATTCATTAGATCCCAACTAATATTATAAATGCGAAAGTGAGTTTGTTTGTTTGTTTATTTTGTTTGTTTGTTTGTTACGCTTTCACGCCGTATCTACTGAACCGATCATCATGAATTTTTGCATACACATAGGTAAGGGTCCCGAGAAGGACATAGGCTATAAATAACGCGGGCGAAGCCGCAGGTAACAGCTAGTAGAGCATAAAATATAAAACGTAACAAACAAGGAAACTCAATGTCCCATTTATAATATTGGTTATGATTGGGATGGTACAGTGCTCGAATCCGATTCGCACTTCTCCGATTTTTATCATAATTTCTTTCTTCTTTTTTTGTTTCAAGTAATAGGTAAACAATTTATTCAAAAATATTTTTAGAAACTATTTATGTTCGGATCTATGTGCATAGTTTGTTTGTTTTTCGTTTGTGTAAGTGGCCAACACTGATTTCAGATTATTCAAGCTGCCTGAAGGCATCTGACGTAGCTTAACGACTGCCATCAATGATATAATATAACCAATTGAAGTCATAAAATGATCATTTAAAGGACAGTTTGATATCAACATGACCACAGAACAGTTACATTATCACAATTGATGAGTTGTCCTCAATTAGACCAGTTAAGCCTTTTAATTGATGCCAACTCGATAAGAATGACTCATAATGATCAAGTGCATTACATAGAATAATCTACTTTAACTGATTATGTTTAGGGTGAGGTCTGGCCACATTCCAGTTAACAAATTCTTGCTTTTGATGCGTGTGACCCAATCAGACTTGTGTAGTTTTTGTTATGAGGAGGAATACTTGTTATTGTTACATGTCTTGCTGGAATGTGGTCAGTATACTGCCCTACGAGACTTTTTTAGCTGGAGTACCTAGGAAGAATGGATTTCTGAACACAGTGTTGAGCAATCCGTTGTCATATTCAGCAATATACATAAGCAGTACACCTCTTATGGAGATGCATGTTTAATGTGGCTAAGGTAAATTTTATAATAAAGGTTCCCCTATAAGGTGGCATAGTCACATCTAGTGTACAGAAGCCTAGAAAAAAAAATAGATAAAAAAAACACTGATTATTACTAAGAAGCCTAGAAAAAAATAGATAAAAAAATCACTGATTATTACTTGTACCAATGTTTACATAAGCTTAAGGGGAGGGGGGAAGAACTTTGCTGACGGAGGAAAATATTGGCTGGCTGATATTTCCAGAGTTATCGACAATTTTTTTTTTAATACCCATTCATATACTTTGATACTGCACACCCTTTGGCTTGGATTTAGAATCGTGCGCCCTATTTTTTTTTATGGTCACCCGGAGCGACTGAGGGTAGAAAAGAAGTACGGTTCAGGTTATTTTTTTTATGACCACCCGGAACGACTTAGGGCAGAAAAGAAGTTAGGTTCAGGTTATTTTTTTTTATGACCACCCGGAACGACTTAGGGCAGAAAAGAAGTAAGGTTCAGGTTATTTTTTTTATGACCACCCGGAACGACTTAGGGCAGAAAAGAAGTAAGGTTCAGGCAGTGTTGCCAGATGCACTGTAATTACAGTAGATTTACTGTATTTTAACGTAATCTACTGTACACTGTATTTTGAAAATTACAGTGTATAGGAGCACTGTATTTTTATTGAGCCAATATAATCCACGATATTTTGTTAAAAATGAACCCACCCAACCCAAGCAACATATGATGCGCATTGCATGTTGGATGAGTACGTATTATACGACCAAGTAAAGTTGTAATCATTGAGTAGAGTATTCCTATGATATAATGTATCATTTAACTTGGTTGGTTCGCTTAGCGGCAAATTTAATTCATTCAGTATAAACTTGGAATCTTGGATGAAAGCGATAAGATTTACTGGTTTGAAACAACGGAGGCAATGTTGAAATTGTTTTATTCTTCTATGTATATATGTATAATAAGGAGAGAGCAATCGGATTAAACGATAGTGACAGTGATTGAGTTCACTCCCAGTCACTATCGTTCAGTCTGGTCTGTTGACAAGGTTTTAAAGTAATGTAAAATTAAAAAGGTACTAAATAAAGGAAAGAACGATATAAATGTCTTTCATTTGCACTGTAAAACACACTGTATTTTTTTTCAAATTTCCTGTAATTTTGTCGCAAACACTGTATTTTTACGCACAAAACACTGTATTTTGATTTTCTTTATCTGGCAACACTGGGTTCAGGTTATTTTTTTTTTGACCACCCGGAGCGACCCAGGGCAGAAAAGCACACGGGTGCACGATTCTAAATTTCAACCCACCCTTTCGTATAAACTGACCTTTTTTCCCATGCAGGACAAAGTGCAGGACTATAAAACCTACATTTTATTTTATCTTTTCTCCCAGACCAGTGTAAAGGGACATTCAATTATTAATCAGTATAGTAATCATTGAAATATACTCACATAAAATGATGAAAGATGAGTAACAATGATGAATAAATGATGTAACTTTAAAATGATCAAGTTTCACATAATTCCTCACGTTTACCTTCCTTACCAATAAAATAGTTGAAATTGACAAGTATGCACAAAGTATATGGCCTAGTGGAAGTTGCAAAATACATCTATTTATGCAGTTTTCAGGCCTTTGCAGTTTCAGCTTTTTTTTGTTCTACACTGACCTGAGAACCATATACATGTTCAGACAGGTTCAATAACCCCAGGTGACCTCACTGAATTCGATGCACCGCGCTCAACTACCACGATTTCTGACTATAATTACACAAAACACGCATTGTCCGCGCGTCAAGACAATTATAGAATCGCTTGAAAACAAATAAAAACAATTTGTACACATGACATCAATGGTACGTCCAACATCCGCCATCTTGACTCGAAAACACCATGCATTTTCACATCCTTTTATGGCAAAAAATACTTCAACTACTCACGTCTGATGTTATCCTAGTGAATAATTTTGTTTATCGATGTCGTTGTCGAAATTATCGTCGAAATAATATCACAGAAAGTCGATTTCAGTTCGTACATTGCATGACCACTTTTCAACACGTATTTTTACATTACTACATTAATTTGGAACAATAAAACACTGAACAAAGTTTGCACACGACAAATACACACAATATTTACACATTTACAAATGTAATTTACATTCTAAATTATTTAGCACGGAAATAAAATACGCAGTTTTCTTGTGTCTGACATTTTTGTTTGAAGTGATAACGTTTCGTTTTAACTTCCTTGTGGTAGTATTCACCAGCTGACGAGTTGGATTTATGCGGTACGTAAAATGGAACGTGTATTTTTTCATAAAGGCCCCTGTACACAGAGAGCCAAGAGCATGGCCAAATACATATTCTAGCAAAAACGCAAACAGCTAGCGCTGTAAATAACAGATTATCATAAACAAGTAAACAAAAAAGTAAAAATCTCGTTGTTCGCCATTTTGTGTTGGTCGCGTTTTTTCAGGAGAATTTGTAAAAATTCTCCGATTTATTGGTGAAGTTAAGTGTTATATGTGTTTAAAAGAAAATGTCTAAACGTAGAATTGAAGTATTGGATCCTTTCATCAAAAAGAAAAGGTAAATAAAGAGTTTGTCTAGCTGTAATAGGCACTTGAATACAATTGATTAAAAGGCTTTGTTTCTTCGCTTAATTAGCATTTTAATGCTTCAAAACCATGGTGATTACGAATATACACCGATATTCGAATGTTTAAATTGCTGTCGAAGTAAACATAAATTCATTTGATAACCCAAAAATACGAAAATCACCGGCCCAAAAACTCCGCATTGCTTTGACATAGTGTTTTTACCACACGTGGGGTTTTTACGTTTTTATTCGTATCTTCTCAAAAATAAGAATGTTTTCATAATTTTTAAGGGCTCACTATACGCTTTAAAATGTTTTCAAAATCAAATAAGTATGCTCCTGTCGTACCTTCAGAGCATAGTGCATTTTCTAGAACAAAATGTTGAATTAATGAATTTTATTAATTTATTTATGAGTTCGAAATCATGTGAGGCAAATCAAGCGTGGTCTACACTTTGATTGATAGCTGCAAGTGGTATAAACATTGAGAAGGTTCATAATGAAAGACCTATGCCATAATCAAAGACAATATTATGCTAACTAACTAACTGCTAACCCCATACAAAAATATTGGCGCAACTTGCAGCCAATATGGGCATCAGCAATGGCCCTGCAATGCAGTGTGACAGTCTTTTTCCACCCACCGGCTTTATTAATCTTGGTAAAACTGAAAAATAATTTATTAATATAAGCTTAAAATATTTCTTTCATCATAATAGTAATAGTATATATTGCGTGAATATTGCTTTTATTCTCTCATAAATGGTTGACACATATTGTGATGATTCCTATAGCACCATCTGTTTTCCATTGTAACAACAAATCAGACGCTATAAGGGTCAATTATAGATTATGGTATTAGATTCTATTGGGGTCTCTGGTAGTACAGAGAGGGTCGTGCTCCTGTGTGTGGTGACCAAATTAAGACCTGATGATGAAGGGTCAATTTATATACTAGCACAGAGTCGAAGTGAAGCGAAACAATGTTAATATGACGAACGCACATCAAGATTTTAATCATATTCAGTTTAGCACTAAATTGGCATGCAGCTAGTTTATTTGGGTAGTATCAAAAACACAGACAAATACCTGTAAAAACAAAGTACAAGTAAACCTCTATTAGGAAGGCATAGTCACACCAAGTGTATTGAAGCTTTAATTAGAATTTTAAAAAATTACCTTTTTTAAATTGTTTTATGGCCCTGGATACAAGTCCTTTTGAGCCTTTCTTCATTTATGTCACTAGTTGGCGATTTATCTACGAAATGATGGTGTAATTAATTTTGTTGCTTTTACGGAGCCCCTGGCTGGTATAATCATTGACGACGCAGCAAGGCGGACAACCACCAGCCCGCTAATAAAATCTCACTACAGCCCACCATGTCTATTTTAGATATTCCACACATTATTCTTAAAAATGGGCATTTATAACACCAAATTAAACCAATTTCACATTATAAAGTCCACTAGAATCAATTTGCAAAACAATCTAAAACAAACACTGTGTTTTCTGCTAAAATTCCTGCCAAGAACTCCAAAATGTACCTTAAGGGTGCGCTAGTCAGGTGTTTCGCCATACAAATTCTGTAGGGTGATGACTCTGTTGTTCGGTATCGTCTGTTTAAAGTTTTTAATTCTATCGATTTGTTTTGTCGTTATCTATGCTTGTATGGAATCATAATTGTAAAATTATAAGTACTTTAAAAGTTATGAATAAATAAATAAATATATACGGACAAATCACACAGATTGAGCTAGCCCCAAAGTTGTCTTTGCCCAAAGTAAGTTCTTAGTAAGACTTGTATTATGGGATACTAACTCAACGATACTATATTTTATAACAAATACATATATAGATAAACATCCAAGACCCAGGTCAATCTGAAAAAGATCATTTTCCATCTTGACCTGACCGGGGATCGAACCCGGGACCTCCGTGTCGCAGGCAGGCGTGTTGACCGCTGCGCCACGGAGCTCGACGAAGTCTCAAAACATTCCGTTTTAACACGTAATTTTAACGCATCTTTGGGCACAATTAAATACCGGAAGGAGTATAAAATCTCTAAAACAAAATTCATACAAGCATAAAACATTCAGCTGTTTTATCACAAGAACACTTCTCCCAAACGCATACTCGCGAATTTTTAGACGACGAAGATTTAGATTTTCAACAATATTTGTGTTTGCACGCACTAGACTGTTGTTCCGATGTGCTTATACATCAGTGTGAAAAGTTCCGCACTGTTCAAAACCGAGTCTATCCCTTTCTCAGCGAAATAGCACGCATTTTAGCCACGTGCGCTGACGAGTTCGAGTTCCCGACTAGCGCATCCTTAAGGCCGCACACTAGGCACAGTAGCGACGCCAATCATTTTATTCCTAATACTTTACAAATAGAAAGAAATTCAAGAACGTGAATCATATTTAATAAGCACTAGAAAAATAACCTGAATTATTTTTGGAATCATGTTTAATATTATCAGAATTATGAGAATCAGATTACCACCAAAAAACGGACTATTTCTCTTAATGACTGATTCTCATAATATTAAAACATGATTCCAAAAATACTTCAGGTTATTTACTAAGGCTTATATGATTTACGTTCTTGAATTTCTTTCTATTTGTAAAGTATTAGAAATAAAATAATTGGCGTCGCTACTGTGCCTAGTGTGCCCCCTTACCTTAATGGTGTCGGTGTTGTGAATCGACGTCATGTCATGTTGAAAGGCTAGGATTTTCAAAAGTGTAAAAATTCTAACTCCTTGGTATTTTTAAATAAAACTTAAAATAGAGAGCTTCTATAATATAGATGTGTATAAGGTTATTACAAAGTTTCAAATACATTTGCACAATCATTGACATTTCTTCATTAAATTATGTATTATATACATAGCCATGATAGCTTCAAACGCGAGTAGTCGGCGGTGGCATTTTTTTTTACATTTTGTTGAACGTCCGAGTCGCGACTAAATTACTTGTTTACAAAAAATCAACGACGCACGAAACGCGCCCAGACCTCTAGGCGCAGTGGTTCACGCACAATCTCCGGCCAGCCGGCCTATTTACTATCTCGGATGACAGGTGTCGATGCCTATCAATCAAGAATTTACTGTTACAATGCGGTTTTTGTATTTCAAATAAAAAGTTCGAGCAAGCAAAACCCGCATTGTAACAGTAAATTCTAGATTGATAGGCATCGACACCTGTCATCCGAGTTAGTGATAATAGGGGGGCAGGTCATGATGGAAAATAATATTTTTAGATTGACCTGGGTTTCGGATGTTTATTATAAAATATAGTATCGTTGATTTAATATGCTATGACCTAAGTTTACAACTTACTGTGGGGCTAGCTCAGTTTGTGTGATTTGTCCATATGTATCTATTTATTTCCATATAAATAAATAAATAAATATATAGGGACATATCACACAAATTGAGCTAGCCCCACAGTAAGTTGTGAACTTGTGTCGTGGGATACTAACTCAACGATACTATATTTTATAACATATACTTATATAGATAAACACCCAAGACCCAGGCCAATCTGAAAAAGATCGTTTTTCCATCTTGACCTGACCGGGGATCGAACCCGGGACCTCCGTGTCGCAAGCTGGCGTGTTGACCACTGCGCCACGGAGCTCTATTTATTTAATAGTTACTTTTATTAAATAGTTACTTTTTGCCTATTTTATTTGCTTTATTTTAGGCTTGGCCAATTTTTGCAACACATTGCCCATTATTGTGCAATACATGTGAAACCGCCATCATTATTTCTAACTACAAACACCACAATTATTTGTAATCATTTGATATAAGTAATTCACCATGATTACTATAGTTGTGTAAGAGGAAATGATGATCAGTATTTTTCCTACCATCATGCAGTAGCAGATTCACAGTGGAACTAGACAGACGTACATACTGACAAAGCATCATCACTTCACCAAGAAAAGACTTGTGCATTACCATTATATAACCATCCTCATAAGGCAATAACAGTTTGATGGACGGTTAACAAGATTCAATAGAAGTTTTGTTACTAAATCATCCATCGAATAGTCAGTGGCGGATTTACCAATAGGCTTAGTAGGCTGAAGCCTAGGGCGGCATATTTAGAGGGGCGGCAAATTTAGCCCAAATAAAAAAAAAAATATATAATTAAATTTATACACATTACGTTCGTAATCCGTATATAAAAGACTAGCTGTTACCCGCGGCTACTTCACTATATCACCTACTTCACAATCATACTAATAACGGGAAAAAGTCGATGTAATGAGGACGATAGAACACATCATAAAGTAGCAATTTCTGAATAACTAAATGTAATTAATATGATTGTGAACTAAACTAACGTATTGAATTTCAATACTCAGTAGGGGCGGCAAGTTTGAATAGACTACTAGCGGCAAATTTGTAAATCCGCCGCTGCGAATAGTTAAATATTCCATCCACCCATTTGATGGACAGTCAATAAGACTCATCTTCACCAGGTCTTTGTTAGTCTTCACTGCTACCCTCTCTGTACTATTAATGCCATTTTTTAGCCAGTGCAGGCAGAGGATTTGGCCTACGCTCTCCACACTGGCCAGACGGGTTGGACAGTTAACAAGACTCAAATTTTTGTTACATCTACATATAGTTGTGCTGTCCATCGAAGTGTTAACCATTCTATAACCCATTCATCATAATTTCGACCGCTAGAAGTCCACTGCTGGACATTGCCTTCTCCTCAGGATTTCCACCGATTCCTTGGATTCCTTTCCCTCTATAATCCTTTACCCGTTCCTTGGTACTCCATCGAAGATTAACCAATCTGTCCACCCATTCATCATCATCATCATTTCAGCCCCAAGAAGTCCTCTACCGAACATAGGCCTCTCCCTCTCCCAAGCACCCATTCCTTGTATTTCTTTTCCTTTATATTCCAACACCAGTTCCTTCTATATTCCATCACCCGTTCCTTCTATTCCATTTCCTCCAAATAAAGTGGTAAGATTCGTAAATGGATTTGAATATTGCCTTCAGGGAGGAGAAAGCAGCGGCTGCAGCCAAGTCTGGTAGCAGTGCGGAGTCTTCAGAGACCAGTAGCAGCGCCAGTGCCCTCCCTTCCAGCACAAGTACACCAGGGATCAATGCTTACACAGGTATGATTATGTAGCTTTTGAACAACAATTAATTTACTTAAGAGTCCCACGTAAAGCCGAAATCCCATACAAATGTAGTTTGGTTTTAGTTTTACAACAGTTAAGCCAATCTCAACCAAATTTCGTACATACGACCGGATAAGGCATATTGATGTTTATAATCAGATTTCAATTTTAAAAACAATACCTATACAAAATTACAGCGAGTAGAAGTTTTCGATACGAAACGTACGTGGGACTCTTAATATGACAATTTTAAATGTGATTTAACGTGAAAAAGTGCTTGCAAAGGTCTATTTTCGTAATTTGTAAATGTTTTTAATTGATTTAAATACAAGTTGCTCTGTGCTGTGTGTTTCGAGTGTAGTGGCCAACACTGGTGTCAGATTTTCCAAGCCTAAAGGCATTTGAAATAGCCTAACGACTGTCATCAATGATGGCGGCCGGGACCAACGGCATGACGTGCCTTCTTGCGTGCTTACGCGTTCAACAGGTTTGACAGGTTCCGTGGCGCAGCAGTCAACACGCCTGCCTGCGACACGGATAGTCCCGGGTTCGATCCCCGGTCAGGTCAAGATGAAAAATGATCTTTTTCAGATTGACCTGTGGGTCTTGGATGTTTATCTATATAATAAGTATCTATTATAAAATATAGTCTCGTTAGTATCCTATAGCACAAGTCTCGAACTTACTTTGGGGTTAAGCTCAATCTAATAAATAAAAAAATAAATATATACGGATATATCACACAAATTGAGCTAGCCCCACAGTAAGTTGTGAACTTGTGTCGCAGGATACTAACTCAACAATACAATATTTTATAATATATACTTATATAGATAAACATCCAAGACCCAGGTCAATCTGAAAAAGATCGTTTTCCATCATGACCTGACCGGGGATCGAACCCGGGACCCCCGTGTCGCAGTCTGGCGTGGTAACCACTGCGCCACGGAGCTCGACGTCTTTGCTTAGAATCTGTGTGATTTGTCCGTATTTATTTAAATACCTCGCGAGTCTTATCTTTTCATAGCTTAAAGAGTTGTTCACACAATTCCGGGTTATCTTCCCTGCCGCCGGGATTTGGCCGAGTCGTAGAAAAATCGATTACTATCGGGCCGGGCCGTCGGTTTCCCGGGGGGCGCCCCGGTCGCCCCGTCAGAGCCATCCGATTTTGACCTACGGGGTAATTTCTTGTGTTATTGTACAACTACTGTGCAAAAAACCGTTCTTAGACAGACCTATTACGGACATTCTTTGACCGACAATTATCGACAAATTTAGTAATAAGATTTTGTCGTTTGCCTTAGACGTTTTTGCAAATTGATTTAAGTGGACTTTATATTATGAAATTGGTGTAGTTTGGTGTTATTAATGCTCGTGCTCGAGAACAATTTGTGAAATAGTTAAAGTAGACTGTTAAATGGACTCGTATAGATTTGTCACCAGAAGCTCCCACGAGGCTACCAAAGGACTTGCGCCATCTTTGATGCCACATACCGTACAACACCGATATTTAGTTTCTCAATCGTGCTTCGGAAGGCACGTTAAGCCGTTGGTCCCGGTTGTCATCGTTGATGGCAGTCGTTAAGCTATGTCAGATGCCTTAAGGCAGCTTGAAAAATCTGACACCAGTGTTGGCCACTTACACACACGAAAAACAAACAAACAAAGTATCTCAATTTACTGTACATTGGCAGAATCACTGAAATCTCGGTGGAAGCCATAATTTAAAAGAAGAATGATGACGGTGAGAAAGTGGTCATTTTCTCGGTTTAGAATCCACATAGAATTCATGATAGTAATGATAGTAATATAAAACTGTTTGTCCCCAGGTTTGCCTCACTCACAACGATACCATGAGCTGCTTCGCAAGAGACTGGGTCTGCCTGTGTGGGAGTACAAGAACGACTTCATGAGACTCCTCAACACACACCAATGTGTTGTGCTCGTCGGAGAGACTGGTAAGATTTTTGTTTAGAATATAATAGAATATACTTTATAAATACAAATTATAATGGCAGAAAACAAAGTTGATACAGAGGCAGTAAGACTGTTTATCATCGTCAACTCAGCTGCAAGAATTCCACTGCTGGACAAAGTGCCAACTATTTTTAAACATTCGCGCTTCAAACACATCATCATCAGGTTTATTTTAGTCTCCACTGCAGGAGCACGACCCTCTCTGTACTACCAGAGCCATATATTGGCCAGAACAGTCAGAGGATTTGGCCTACACTCTCCACGCTGGCCAGACGGGTTCGAGAGGTCTCTTTGATGTTTATAAGCTTTGATTAGCTTGTGTTGCCTAAGTCACCTTCTGCGACATTCGGGAAGAATTGGAGTGGTCCTATTCTACTCTGCCAGGAACCACACGGGACGGTGTATATTAAAATATAATATTTAATTCCATTTTCTGAATCTGACGAGCTCCGTGGCGCAGTGGTTAACTCGTCAGCCTGCTACACGGAAGGTCCCGGGTTCGATCCCTGGTCAGATCATGATGGAAAACGATCTTTTTCAAATTGGCCTGGGTCTTGGATAATTATCTATATACGCATCTATTATAGAATATAGTATCGTCATCATAATCAGCAGGCCGATTTGCTAACTCGGTGTACAACGATTTGATTGTCACTTTAGTATTTAATACGGTTTTCGTATCTTAAATAAAAATAGTCATTCACACCGAAGCCGTAATGAATATTGAAGTTACCATGAAAATTATGTACACCGTAGCTGTCAAAAGTTAGCAAATAGGCCTACAGGTCTTTTTTAGTTTCAACTGCAGTAGTATGACCCTCTCTGTAATATCTACTAGACCATATATTAGCCAGAGCAATCAGGATTTGGCCTACACTCTCCACGCTGGCCAGGCGGGTTGGAGAAAAATAATAATATAGTATCGTTGAGTTAGTGTCGTACGACACAAGTTCACATCTTACTGTGGGGCTAGCTCAATACTAGTGAATGTCCCTCTCTATATATTTATTTTATTTCTTTCCAGGGTCAGGGAAAACGACACAGATACCGCAATGGTCTGTAGAATTCGCGGCTGTGACAGCGGGCAAATCGAAGGGCGTGGCGTGTACGCAGCCAAGGAGAGTGGCTGCCATGTCCGTAGCTCAAAGAGTCGCTGAAGAAATGGATGTAGCTCTTGGTAAGTCCAACTACTGAACGGTATAGTGTTGAAGAAAAATTTGCGCCTAAGGATTTAACACTAACTTCTATCCTTCGCTATATCTGGCCATCCACATGCAAATCTATATCCTTCCTGCCCCCTTATTTACTAACTCGGATGACAGGTGTCGATGCCTATCAACCTAAAATTTTCTGTTACAATGCGGGTTTTGTTTATTGTTATTTTTTATTTGGAATACAAAAACCGCATTATAACAGCAAATCCTAGATTGATAGGCATCGACACCTGTCATCTTAGTTAGTAAATACCGGCTGGTCTGCCTCTCCCAAGGCGGTGGCAAGACACCCAGAAAGTGGCCAGTTTTGCCCACCTTTCTGGTCGCATGCGACAAAGATGTCCCGCCCAGTACCATTTCAGACTGGCAGGTTTTGCACCTACGTCTGCAATTTTCGTCCGGGAGCAACTCGGTGTTCCTAACTTCACTTTCAATTCATATTATAAAACAAAGTCCCTTCCCAAGGTCTTTTTATCTCTGTGCCAAGTTTCATTAAAATCGGTTCAGTGGTTTAGCCGTGAAAGCGTAACAGACAGACAGAGACACTTTCGCATTTAAGTATGGATTATTTACTTAAGAAGGCGGTATTTAGATGTCTTTTATTATATTATACTATTTTTGGATTACACAATCATATGAATGGGGCGCTGCATTCCTTTATGAATAGCAGAAAAGTATCTGATAAGGCACGTCTAGCTGTTCATAATGGAGTGTTGCTGCCAACTCTGATGTATGGTAGTGAAAGTTGGGTATGGCAGAAAAAGGATGAAAGTAGAATAAATGCTGTTGAAATGCGAGCACTAAGGAGTATGTGTGGAGTAAGTTTGATGGATCGTTTGAGAAATGCTGTAGTTAGGGAACTGTGTGGAGTGAAAGACGATATAGTGACTAAAATTGAGAAAGGTATGTTGAGATGGTTTGGACATGTTGAGAGGATGGATGAAAGGAGACTAACGAAAGGTATATATTCAGCAGATGTGGCTGGGACAGTCGGGCAGGGCCGGCCTCGTCGAACTTATCGCGACCAAATTGCGAACATTCTCGCAAAAGGAGATGTAAGGAGTACCCGAAACCGGCGAGCATGTATGAAAAGAGTAATGAATGTAGATGAAGCGAAAGAGGTTTGTAAGGATCGTAGCAAGTGGAAGTCCATAGTTTCTGCCTACCCCTATGGGAAAGAGGCGTGATAATATGTATGTATGTATGTACACAATCATAATTTGGAGATCGCTTCTTTAAGGGCGG
Organism: Rhodophaea formosa; assembly: GCA_963082605.1. NCBI lineage: Eukaryota > Metazoa > Arthropoda > Insecta > Lepidoptera > Pyralidae > Rhodophaea > Rhodophaea formosa. The sequence continues at coordinate 8,101,992 of OY720229.1, read as the reverse complement.
CCAACCCGTCTATCTTTTCATACAAACGCTCATACGTGATTATGGCGGTGAAACAAATCTTTCTTTAAAGATTTTCCACTAATATGTATCTTGTGCACTATATCTAGGTTTCTATCAAAACGAAAAATCAAAATTTTGAGAAACAACTTCAGTATTAGCCTCCAAAAATCCGCTTTTTTGCACAAATTTTATGTGAACTTTGGGCGTTTATAATGTACTCATTAAGTGTAACAGTAAAGAAAATATTTATTTAGAAACCTTGCAAATGTAATAGAGATTCTAGATGTACAAGGTTTTTTTCATAAACTTGTAAGACTTACCAATAAACACGTATTTCTTGAAACAAGTTTAATGAAATTTCCGCACACTATTTTTCGTTCAATGTCTTCGCGTACTCACTACCTTGTTTCCATGTGGCAGTATGAGGTGTGCGGGAGACGAGGGCATGGGGCTCTTTTTGCTTTGCCTCTTTATCTAACATTGCGCTGGACGGAACAAGCTTTTCGACCATGCTCGCGTTGACGATAGTTGGTCGGGGAAGGGCCACCTTAAATAAGATCGCATGTTGTAATATATTTGGTTCTCGTTTTACGTTAAAATGGGGATTCAACTTTGGTGATCATTAACTATTTTAGGGTCTCAAAAGTGAATTTTTTGGCGTTATATTTTACTAAATCTGGTGGTCAGTTAAACATAAGCCAATTTATTTTTATGTTTTTTACCAACGGTTCAGTAGTATTATAACTATTCTTTTATTTGAAAGCGTATACCATTTAAATTGCATCAAAAAATGTTCAGCAGCTTGAAGTCGAGTGTTTTTGAAAGATTATACAGTCCAAGAGCAATAAAAGACCACAATTCCTCATCATCATATATTTAAGAACTTTGTTCTTGTCGGTGGAGTATTTTCCATAATATTTTCCACAGTTCCTATAGAATTAAAATTCAAACTAAAATAACAATTTGATTCCAGGTCAGCAAGTCGGCTACAGCATCCGTTTCGAAGACTGCTCCGGCCCGCAGACAGTCCTCAAATACATGACAGACGGTATGCTTCTCCGAGAAGCCATGTCCGATCCCATGCTCGAACAGTACCGAGTGATCCTCCTAGACGAGGCCCACGAGAGAACGCTAGCCACAGACATCCTCATGGGAGTCCTCAAAGAGGTTATAAAACAACGGTCAGACCTCAAACTGGTCATCATGTCCGCTACGCTAGACGCAGGGAAGTTCCAACAGTATTTTGACAACGCTCCGCTAATGAACGTGCCCGGTAGGACTCATCCGGTGGAGATATTCTACACACCGCAACCGGAGAGGGATTATTTGGAAGCGGCTATACGGACGGTGGTGCAGATTCATATATGTGAAGAGATTGCGGGTGATATTTTGCTGTTTTTGACCGGACAGGAAGAGATAGAGGATGCGTGTAAGAGAATTAAGAGAGAGATTGACAATTTGGGTCCGGATGCGGGGGAGTTGAAGTGTATACCGTTGTATTCTACGTTGCCGCCTAATCTTCAGCAGAGGTGAGTTCGACCATCTATACTATTGGTTTTTGCAGTAATACTTTTGCAGTCTACTTTTTTTTTATAATTGTTTTACGGCCCTGGATACGAGTCCTTTAGAGCTTTTCTTCATTTATTTCGCCAGTTGGCGAGTTTTTTAAACGAAACGATGACACAACTAAGACGTATTCATAGATACACTGAAATATAAAAGATTAAACAAACACAAAAAATGTGTCGCAGTGATACAACAGAATGGTACAGTACGGAACCTTTCATTCACAAGTCCGTCTCGCACTTGGCCGATTTTTATTTTTTCTTTTGCAATAGTCTTATAACACATTCCCTTTTTGTTTCCAGAATCTTCGAACCTGCACCCCCCAACCGTGCCAACGGTGCCATCGGTCGCAAAGTGGTGGTCTCCACGAATATTGCTGAGACATCACTCACGATAGACGGTGTCGTGTTCGTCATAGATCCTGGATTTGCTAAACAGAAGGTATATTTTTTGTGTATTTTGTACGTTAAGTACAGTACTACCACTTATATAAGTTACAACGCCATTGTTCGATGGCGCAGAATAGCGCAACCGAACGCCGACTCGGCCCGAATGAGAACATCAGTAAAATAACGAACTTATTACTACAACATAAGATTTTAAATCCAAAAGCAGTAATATTTTTTTTATTCAGAAAATAGGTCTCTGCAGGCACTTTTTCACGTCATATCATATTTAAAATTATCTTATTAGATAATATGTATTTATTTATTGTTCAAAAGCTACAGACTACTAGCGTTTCGGAACCGACTACTGCAGAGAAGAAACGCCGAAAGAAACTCTTATCAACAGTTTTGGTCGCCTACTCGCCTGAAGGGCTTTATATGATTACGAATATTTATTCCTTGTCTTTTTCTTTCTTTTCTTTTTTCTGTTTTCATGTTACAATTTCAATATACATAGATTTATTATTTTCGGAACATGTTTATGTTAACGATCGAGTGTGCAAAGATAATAAACAACATATGATACTTAAAGTAGTCTCAAAGAGGCCGAGCAGAGTAATACAACTGCTATCTCGCTCACAATACTTGTACGCCTGCCGAGAATGGCCGAGACGCAGCATGGCGCGTACTCATCAGCCAATAGCAAACGGATATTTTAGCGCCATGCAACAATTTGATTTCTGCGCAGGTACATCGGTGTAACTTATAAAAGTGGTAGTACTGTAACTATAATCAAAGGAATAGCCGTGTGGTTCCCGGCAGAGTAGAATAGGACCACTCCAAGTCTTCCCGTGGATGTCGTAGAAGGCGAAGTATATTTTTGTATATTTAGTTTGTTATATCATCATCATCATCAGGTCTTTTTAAGTCTTCACTGCATGAATATGACCCTCTGTACTACTACAGCCATATTTAGCCAGAGCAGTAACTATAATAAAATAATAAAAACCGTCCAAGGTGTGAGTCAAACTCGCGCAATGAGGGTTCCGTACAATATGCTTCGTGTACACACACACAATGTGCAAAAAAGTTTTATTCAATTGACTAGCGCTATCTAGTGGTGTTTTAGTGAACTATTTCCCTAGATGAACTTATTATAGTGAGTTTACCACTTTATTTTCAAGTGATAGATTTCTTATTATTTTTCCTGTAATCTTCAAAGAATGAAGAAAAGCTATTTTTACAAAATTTTCGGCCCAGTAGTTTCGGAGATCAGGGGGGGGGGAATGGTCAATTTTTGCCTTCTTTCGTGAATAAAATCAAAAGTATTGATTTTACCCGAACAAAAAAAATCCCCTGAGCCCTTTCATTTGATATATGACACAGTGAGATTTGCAAAACTTTTTTTTTTTTTTAATTTTGTAATTGGGCCCCTGAAAATGACCCTTAATTCAAAAAAAATCTTTATTTACTTTGTACATCCGTGTTTGGATCATAGGATTACACTATCTTACCAAATTTCACCTAATTTGGTTCAGTAGATTCGGAGAAAATCGGCTCTGACAGACGGACGGACGGACAGACAGACGCACAAGTGATCCTTATAGGATCACTTGTGCGTCTGTCTCCGTTCCGGTTCCGTTTTTCAATTTTTGTAAGGAACCCGGCAGAGTAGAATAGGACCACTCCAAACCTATCCGTGGATGTCGTAGAAGGCGACTTAGGAAACACAAGTTAAAAAAAGCTTATAAACATCAAAAAGACCTCTCCAACCCGTCAGGCCAACGTGGAGAGTGTAGTCCTAATCCTCTGACTACTCAGGCTAGCTCTGGTAGCGAGAGAGGGACATGCTCCTGCAGTGGAGACTAAAAGACCTAATGATGATTCTCATATAAGGCGATAATAAAATTTTTTTTTTATTTTATTTTATACTAACCTAACCTAACCTATATTGTCCCACTGCTGGGCAAAGGTCTCTCTCATCTCTTTCCATTTATCTCTTTCTCGTGTTGACTTCAACCAATCCTTTCTAAAAACATCTAATTCGTCTCTCCAACGTTTTCTTGGCCTACCTTGAAAAAAAAATTTAAAAAAAAAATTAATTTCTTTGCCCACAGGTCTACAACCCCCGTATCAGAGTGGAGTCTCTCCTCGTGTCCCCCATCAGTAAAGCTTCAGCTCAGCAACGGGCCGGACGGGCCGGACGTACCAGGCCCGGAAAGTGCTTCAGGCTGTACACGGAGAAAGCGTACAGGAACGAGATGCAGGACAACACTTACCCGGAGATCCTCAGGTTTTTATACGTAGATTTAGGAATATTTCTTTGACCGGGCTCCGATAGATCACAGCTTTGGATTTTTTTTAAATTTTATTTTTTTTTTCGAGTCTTCAGTACACTTTATTTGACTATGCCTCATGGGGGACCTCTAGTATAAAATTTATCTTCCCGACATTAAGCTTTGGATGTTACTGGTAAAACAGTCTGATGTAAAGCTGGACGTAACAGGTCTGGAAAGTGTTTCAGACTACAAAGATTCTCACATGGAGAAAGCGTACAGGAACGAAATGCAGGACAACACCTCCCTGGAAATTCTCTGGTTTTTATACGTAGATTTAGGAATATTTCTTCGTCTGGGCTCCGATAGACATTAGTAGGTGAAGCAATTGGTTACTTGACTAAAAAATTTTCGTGTCGCTATGTAAAGTCCTGCCAAAAATAAACACAATAGTGACTGAAATACATTTCTAAACAAAAAACTCTTTCTGATATAGAAGTTTTAAAGACACATATTTTTAGACGTGAAAACGCGCTGCTGAAATGCCTACATATTTGTGACGCCACAACTTTGTATTTTGTATGGGCGGCGTGAGAACTTTGTTTGGTAGCTATACGAAATATTACGTTTATGGTAATGGTTTCATAACAAAAGTTGCTACAAATTTTGCGGACTACAATACAGTATAAGTGTAATTTAAGATTTTCATACTTTTAAAAATTGTCGTATTCACCCAACTTTAAAGAAGCTTTAAGAACACTTAACGAATCGATATCAAATTAAAAGTGTTTTATATAGTGTTTTTAGATAGAAATGAGTATCATTGGAAACAAATTTTATATAATCTTAACATTAGGCAAATACCGAATTGACAAAATGCTTTGATACTGAGCTGGAGCCGGACGTGCCAGGCCTCAAACGAAGTCGCGGGCGAATTTTAATGACCCCATAAATCGAGCTCCGTGGCGCAGCGGTCAACACGCTATCCCGCGACACGGGATCCCGGGTTCGATCCCCGGTCAGGTCAAGATGAAAAAAGATCTTTTTATATTGACCTGGGTCTTGGATGTTTATCTATATAAGTATATATTATAAATATAGTATCGTTGAGTTAGTATCCTGCGACACAAGTTCACAACTTACTGTGGGGCTAGCTCAATTTGTGTGATATGTCCCTATATATTTATTTATTTAATTGAATAAACTATTCGATTTCTCCCAAAATACAAGATATTGTGCGAGTTTCCTACCGAAATTCCTACATATTTTATCCTTCTATTGACTATTTTCATTTGTGCTTCATTAAGTAATGTACTTTTTAATGGCTAACGCCCAAATACTCAAAGGCATCTTAGATGCAAAGAAGATTTGAAAGACAGACATTCTAAAATTAAAGATTGAAGAGTATTTAGAATATTCGATTGATTTATGTAAACGAAGGCCTATGCCTAAATGTGGGTTGCCTGAGAGAATATAAAAAACTTAGTTAAATATCTATCTATAATGTTAACTTTGTAGTTTTTTAGATTTGGGAATTTTTTATAAAAGGGGAACCATTCATTACCTACTGAACCGATACGATTTTTTTATATTAAAAAAAAAACAACACTATCCCCTTCGTAACATAGTTCCTAACTAACAAAAGAATCATATCTAATGTATTGCAGTTGAAAAAGTAGTTTTTCTAGATTTACTAATTTAAAAAAAAAGGGGAAACATTCATTACCTACTGGACCGATACGATTTTTTTATATTAAAAAACAATTTATCCCCTTCGTAACATAGTTCCTAACTAACAAAAAAACATATCTAATGTATTGCAGTTGAAAAAGTAGTTTTTCTAGATTAACTAATTTAAAAAAAGGGGAAACATTCATTACCTACTGGACCGATACGATTTTTTTATATTAAAAAACAATTTATCCCCTTCGTAACATAGTTCCTAACTAACAAAAGCAACATATCTAATGCCACCCGCATTGCCGTTGCAGATCAAACTTAGGATCTGTAGTTTTGCAGTTGAAAAAGCTGGGCATTGATGACCTCGTGCATTTCGACTTCATGGACCCGCCGGCGCCAGAGACGCTCATGCGAGCGCTGGAGCTGCTTAACTACCTCGCTGCACTGGGTAAGTTAGAACGAAATTAGTAGTCAGAATTTACTACCGAATGGCATTCTCACAAACTTGAATAGGCCTAAAGGTGACCATTGAGTAGACATGGGAACACTTCTCTACTACTTCACCGCGCTAAGTGAAAATAGAATCTTAAAATGAGCCGGATGGCATCCTTGTAAACTCAAATAGGCTCTCCTTAAAGTAGTCGTAATACAGACAGGCTGTCGCGGCTTTTTCCAATGCGGGATAAACAGAGCCCAATGTTATAAAACCCAAGGGCCACGTTTAGTGTGGTATTGGGCGTTAAGGTAGAAAGCGGAATCAAAATAGTGATGGGTTTCTAGCCACATCGCCTATTGGCGTAATTTCTTACGTTGTTTTCGTCCAATTTTTGTTTTATTTATTAATTTTTTCCCCTCGCATAGAGGGTATACTCCGAATACGCGGGCCAATGCCACGCAAGAGAGGGAACTTATTTACGCTGGAAGTTGACGTTAGTGCCGAAGAGCCAAAGAATTTTTAATTGAATGTGTGTGTTAATTTCATCTAGAACTGAGTGAGCAAGAAGTTTGTTATTAATTATAGCTCTTTGTTGGTCTCTTAACTTTTGTTCTGATGCATTTACTTCGAGAAAAGCTTCATGAAAATGTTTGTTATTTTGATAATTATTGATTATTTAGTACTAGCTGTTACCCGCGGCTTCACCCGCGTAATATATAGCCTATGTCCTCCTCGGTACCCTAACCTATGTGTATGGAAAATTTCATGATGATCGGTTCAGTAGATACAGCGTGAAAGCGTAACAAACAAACAAATAAACTCACTTTCGCATCTATAATATTAGTTGGGATAAATTGATTATTATTTTTATAATATTTGATGAAAAATTTTCTTGCAGACGACGACGGCAACCTAACGGACCTGGGCGCTGTGATGGCAGAATTTCCCCTCGACCCTCAACTGGCGAAGATGTTGATAGCGAGCTGCAACCACAACTGCTCCAACGAAATCCTCAGCATCACTGCTATGTTGTCAGGTAAATATATATTCATCATCATCATCAGGTCTTCGTTAGTCTCCTGCTGGAGCCCGACCCTCTCTGTACTACCAGAGCCATATATTAGCCAGAGCGGTCAGAGGATTAGGCCTACACTCTCCACGCTGGCCAGACGAATTGGAGGTATTTCTTCAATGTTTATAAGCTTTGTTTAGCTTGTGTTTTCTAAGTCGCCTTCTACGACATCTACGGGAAGACTTGGAGTGGTCCTATTCTACTCTGCCAGGCGGGAAACACACGACAAGCACAACACGACGATAGGCCTCCCCCAAAGATTTTCATCATATTTTGCCATACTCACCACGCTTGGCGAACGGGTTGGTGAGCGCAGTTTATCGGTTCCAACATTGCTGCCCATCGAAACCGTTTTTAAGCAAAGGAAGAGTTAGGAGAAGGAATTGTAGTAAATTGGATGGTTTTTTTTAACACATAGGTACATACATATTATCACATCACTATCCCTTACGGGGTAGGCAAAGCTAGAAAAAAGAGAAAGACCTATGATATATAGACTAAATTTTTGTATATTTTAATATTTGTTTACATTGATTGTGGTGTATACATACATATTATCACATCATTATCCCTTACGGGGTACGCAGAGCTGAAGAACTATGACATATAGACTAACTTTTTGTATATCGAGCTCCGTGGCGCAGCGGTCATCACGCCTGCCTGCGACACGGAGGTCCCGGGTTCGATCCCCGGTCAGGTCAAGATGGAAAATGATCTTTTTCAGATTGACCTGGGTCTTGGATGTTTATCTATATAATAAGTATCTATTATAAAATATAGTATCGTTGAGGTAGTATCCCATAAACACAAGTCTTACTTAAAATAATAAATAATAAAATAAATAAATATATATGGACAAATCACACAGATTGAGCTAGCCCCAAAGTAAGTTCTAATGAAAGACTTGTGTTATGGGATACTAACTCAGCGATGCTATATTTTATAACAAATACATATATAGATAAACATCCAAAACCCAGGTCAATCTGAAAAAGATCGTTTTCCATCTTGACCTGACCGAGGGTCGAACCCGGGACCATCCGTGTCGCAGGCAGGCGTGATGACCGCTGCGCCACGGAGCTCGTCAGTTAAGAACTTACTTTGGCGCTGGCTCAATCTGTGTGATTTGTCCGTATATATTTATTTATTTATTATATTTCAATTTTTCTCAATTATATTTTTTTATTATTCCAGTACCGCAGCTAACTTTTTGTTTATCTTAATATATGTTATTTTTTTTTGTGTTTGCAGTACCACAGTGCTTCGTGAGACCGAACGAGGCGCGCAAGGCGGCAGACGAGGCTAAGATGAGGTTCGCACACATCGACGGGGACCACCTGACTCTACTGAACGTGTACCACGCATTCAAACAGAGTGAGTACTTTAAAAGTCATCATCATCATCATCAGGTCTTCGTTAGTCTCCACTGCAGGAGCACGACCCTCTCTGTACTACCAGAGCCATATATTAGCCAGAGCGGTCAGAGGATTTGGCCTACAGTCTCCACGCTGGCCAGACGGGTACTTAGAAAGAAAGAAAAAATATTTACTTGATACTAGCAGCCCTCCCCGGCTGCGCCCGGGCATGTGTTATACCTAAAAACCTTCCTCGTGAATCACTCTATCTATTGGTGAAAACTACATAAAAATCCGTCCAGTAGTTTTTGAGTTTATCGCGAACAAACATACAGACGCGGCGGAGGACTTTTATAGTATGTAGTCGAGGCTAAGATGAGGTTCGCACACATCGACGGGGACCACCTGACTCTACTGAATGTTTACTACGCTTTCAAACAGAGTGAGTACTTTGAAAGTCATCATCATCATCATCAACAGGTCTTTGTTAGTCTCTATTGCAGGAGCACGACCCTCTCTGTACTACCAGAGTCATATATTAGCCAGAGCGGTCAGAGGATTTGGCCTACACTCTCCACGCTGGCCATACGGGTACTTTGAAAGAAAGAAAAAATATTTACTTGATACTAGCAGCCCTCCCCGGCTGCGCCCGGGCATGTGTTATACCTAAAAACCTTCCTCATGAATCACTCTTATCTATTAGTGAAAACTACATAAAAATTCGTCCAGTAGTTTTTGAGTTTATCGCGAACAAACAGATATACAGATTTATTTTTGTTTTATAATATTACCCCAGTCAAATTAGACCAATTTTTGACCAAGCTATACTATTTAATAGTACATTACTGCAGAGGCCGGGAAGTAAGGGATTGCCGGACGAGTATAGTTTTCAAGGCCGAGCGTCAGCGAGGCCTTGACAATAGTTACGAGTCCGGCAATCCCTTTCCCGCCGAGGAAAGTATAGAGATTTTCTCAATAAATGTGAGGAAATTTAACTTAAAGTTACACATAAACTTACATGCCTTAAATATTTCCCCTTACTAGGTATTTGCCGGTAGTAATTTTTCCACTTTCAAGTTTCAAATTAGGCGAAGTAGGTACTTAAAATCCATTGCAGTGTTGCTTTCATCACTAAAACTCATTTTGAACCGTTTCATTTCGAATAAATAACCAACTTTGCACATATTTACCGAAAACAATCAATGTCAATCAATTACTGCAAAGCGTTAATCACAAACTACGAAGAAGATACTATTACTAGTATCAGACGACCGACTGCCATATGTTTTCTCTAGGCAATAAGGATCATAGACAAATAATGGAGTGAGGGTGAAAATGAAAAAAATGCCATACAATTCCTTTTGAGTTTCTATGGGGGGCCATAAATTCAAAGTCAATTGACGTGTGTTCTATGCCCTAAAATCCGTAAAGGCAGTTTTTCGGCAGTGGCGTTAATCACTACGGGTATAGTGAAAATAACAGATCTCCCGAGTTTTTAATTTTTTTATTTTCAGTTGTCAATTCCAGCAAAGGAAACAATGCCCATAGAGCCCAGTCATATTTTTCACAAAAAATTTAATAGATCATAGATTATTGTTTTCTTCTCTCGCAACGAAAATTAAGCATATTTTCGTATGATCACATATCGATATTTTAATGAAATTGTAGTTATATTCACGTATTATATGCATTTTTTAAAAATGCAGTGGTAGTAAACTGGCTGTATGACAAGTGACATAATTTACGTTACATAGATTAATTAAAAAGTTTTGAGCAGCGGCCGGGAAGTAATTTTCATACTTATTTCCTGGCCTAGGCCGGCAATGCGATGAATGAGCCAAGAATTACAAACTTCCGGTCTTCTTTTTACTACAGTAATGCCTACATTTCCGAGCATGTTTGAGAAAATACTATTCCCATACACATTGGCCTGAATATTTTTATATGAAAATGTATTTTGTTTTGGTTTCCATCGTTGGTCACATAGAAAAAGTTGTTCATAACGACATAATAACGGGCTGAATCATCCTTTTAAGGGTTCCAAAACGATCAAAATTTCGCCATATATATTTATTTATTTATTTAGGTACCAAAGACTGATATAAACGTTACACTTTCAGATATGGAAGACCCGCACTGGTGCTACGACAACTTCATCAACTACAGATCTCTCAAGTCGGGCGACAACGTACGGCAGCAGCTCAGCAGGATAATGGATAGGTGAGGATTACTATGTCTTCATCATCATCATCATCAGCAGGTCTTTGTTAGTCTCCACTGCAGGAGCACGACCCTCTCTGTGCTACCAGAGCTATATATTAGCTAGGGCGTCAGATGATTTCGCCTACTCTCCACGCTGGCCAGGCGGGTCACCTGATGGTAAGTGATCTGATCACCGCTGCCAATGGTAACTGTAATACCAGGGGTTTGACAATAGCGTTGCCGGCCTTTTATTTTTCCCTCCCAGAGGGGAGAGGGGAGGGGTCTCCGGTTCTCTCACCCACCGCACGAAGCATAGCAGCGATATAGCTACTACTCATACGTCGATTTTCTGTGAGAGTGTGGTACTTCCCCGGACGAGCCGGCCCATTCATGTTACTAGCAAAAGTGAATTTCGCCGGTAGCGAGGCTCTACCACAACCTTTAGAGTTGGAGAGATCTCTTTGATTGATAATCTGTAGTTGTCTGAATGACTGATTCTCAATAGATTAAAACATGATTCCAAAAATACTTCAGGTTATTTACTAAGGCTTATATGATTTACATTCTTGAATTTCTATCTATTTGTAAAGTATTAGGAATAAAATTATTGGCGTCGCTAGTGTGCCTAGTGTGGGGCCTTAAAGGGTCTAAAATTATAATCAGTAAAGAAAAATTAATGACAATGACGGTTTTCTGAAGTAATTAGCGGCACACAGAGGCGTTGGGTCTGGTTAGGTATATCCAATGAAATCTGGTGCATTTCAGAAAACCAACATGATGTAGGTACAGTACTACCACTTTTATAAGTTACACCGATGTACGCAGAAGTCAAATTTTTGCATGGCGCGTAAATACCCGTCCGTTATTGGCTGATGTGTACGCGCCATGCGGCGTCTCGACCACTCACGGCAGTCGTACGAGTATTGCGGGCGAGATAGCACGAATCCTGTTGTTTTTGGATTTCAAATCTTATTTTGTTGCAATAAGTTTGTAATTTAATTGATGTTTTCATTCGGCTTGAGTCGGCGGTAGGTTGCGCTATTCTGCGCCATCGAACAATGCCGATGTAACTTATTAAACTGGTAGTGCTGTACGTAAGCTTAAAAATACATAGTATAGTATATCTAATATAATTTTAGCTCGATAGTCCAGTGGGTGTGAGCTCTATGAGCGCTTACGTATGTTAAGCAACCCCTGGTGCAGTCCCTACTTGGATGGGTGACCGCAAGTGGCATAAAAATATCTTGAGCTCCTCCGTGCTTCGGAAGGCACGTTAAGCCGTTGGTCCCGGCTGTCATCGTTGATGGCAGTCGTTAAGCTATGTCAGATGCCTTAAGGCAGCTTGAAAAATCTGACACCAGTGTTGGCCACTTACACATACGAAAAACAACAACAACAACAATATAATTTTTCTTGTGTTTCAGATTTAACTTAAAGCGAACAAGCACAGAGTTCACGAGCAAAGACTACTACATTAATATAAGGAAAGCACTCGTAGACGGTTTCTTCATGCAGGTATGTACCACTTTAAAAAAAAAAAGTTTTGTCTTATACAGGCTGACTGGTAAATCTCGAGTCATATACCCCTTGGTTTCTTAAGCACTGAACAGGCGAGCGAATTTTAAAAGTTTTCCTTGAAATATTATGTCGGTACGTATAAAATTTCGAAATTCGATTTTTCCGCAAGTTCGAAATTTTCGCTTTTTTTTCGCAATTCAAGAGTTAAGGAATGATCAATCATGATTTCAAGTAACGTTAAAAAATATAAAACCAACAAAATACTTATTAATTACACAGAAAAAAATAATCAAATTAGTGCACAAAGTCTCGGAATGTTTGGACACCGCGCGCTCGCTACGCGAATCCAGCTACACGGCCCGCGGCCGACACGCAACGCGTGCACATTATCATCGGTATCCACACTTCTTGTTTTTATTGGATAATTTGGTCAACTTTTAAGAGTCACCTGGAAGCGCATATCTCCATCCGTACAAACGGAAAAAGGAAATTGTGGCAATATTTGATAATTTTGGAGTAAAATTAATCATTTAATCTCATTATAATCTACGTACGTTCCTATACAGCTTGGCTAAAATACTTGTAAGATACTTGGTTATAATGGTTTGAGAATTACAAGCCTTTTCAAATTTGTATGGAAATCTTGAGAGGCGTATAATTCTCAAACATTTGATAATTTAACCAAACTGTATAGGAACGTACGTAGATTATAATGAGATTAATTGATTGGATGCTTAATTTTGGCCTAAAATTATCAAATATTGCCACAATTCCCTTTTTCCGTTTGTATGGAGACATGCGCTTTCAGGCGACTCTTAAGCACTAATTTTTTTATGTTTATATGGAATGTTTGCCGGATGGTGCCAGAAAGATGGGCTTATAAAACTGCCTCATGGATACCTACTGACGGGAAGCGATCAAGGGGCAAACTTAAAACGAGATGGATAAATGACTTGTTTCTTAGGCGGCCTAAGTGTGGAAAATAGCCCACGGTAGCAGTAAGCAGTAAGTAAGCAGTATGACTTGTTTCGTTTTGACAAAGTTGGAGAGAGATGGCACGAGATAGAGGAGGGTTGTTTGTAGTGGTAGAGCCTCGCTACCGGCGAAATCATTTGCTAGTAGCATGAATGGGCCGGCTCGTCCGGGGAAGTACCACACTCTCACAGAAAATCGACGTTTGAGTAGTAGCTTTACCGCTGCTATTCTTCGTTCGGTGAGTGAGAGAGCCGGAGGCCCATCTCCCTCTCCCCTCTGGGGAGGGAAAATTAAAAGGCGGGCAACGCCCCTGTGACACCCCTGGTGTTGCAGTTGTCCATGGGCAGCGGTGGTCACTTACCATTAGGTGACCCGCTTGCTCGTTTGCCGTCCTATGACATAAAAAAAGGTGGAAACAAAAAGGGGTGGCATTTACCCAGTAGTGGGACCTGAATAGATAAATAATAAAAAAATTTGAACGAGAATCGTGTACTGAGTGCCCTCTTTCAATATGTAACGTGATTTACCAGTCAGCCTGTACACAACAAAACTTCAGACACCCCAACCCAACTTATTTCATTCTCAAAGAATATACGAAGAATATAAGATAAGACCGCCGTGTGGTTCCCGGCAGAGGAGAATAGGACCACTCCAAGTCATTCCGTGGATGTCGTAAAAGGCGACTAAGGAAACACAAGCTAAACAAAGCTTATTAACATCAAAGAGACCTCTCCAACCCGTCTGGCCAGCGTGGAGAGTGTAGGCCAAATCCTCTGACTACTCAGGCTAGTATATGGCTCTTATAGTACAGAGAGGGTCGTGCTCCTGCAGTGGAGACTAGAAAGACCTGATGATGAATGATGATGATAAGATAAGACAAGAATGAAGTGCATATGAAAAAGTTATTAAAACAGTTTCTGAAACATTATAGACGCTTTATAGTGTGTTTGTAGATAAAGTATTGTATGCAACTGTTCGTAATTAGTCCTTAAAATACTCATGTGATTCTATTATGAAACTCGCCTGCGGCTTGTTTCATACACCCACATTCGTGTTTTAAGGACCCTCACTACTTAACAGTTACATAAAGTACTATAACTTTCGCGAATAACTTACGAATAATTTATTTTTATTCTTTTTTTTTTGTGTTTGTTGCAATTTAAAAAGTATATGGTAATTACGCGCGATCTCGGGCGACATTGCAGCTTCGCGTGCCGCCGCATGATAGAGTTAAGTAATGAATTAATGATCAAACACGGCGTAATTAAAATATTTTTCTGGTTAAAATTTGATCACAGTTTTTTTTTAACTACCTTTAAACTTTCGCGTTGCATGATTATTAAATGAGATGTCGGGAATTAACGCGAAAACATACCGTTTTTCTCCAGACGTTTCGGCTGGGTTACACCGACCGTGGTCACTGGTGGTCATCCAGTGACCACGGTCGGTGTAACCCGGCCGAAACGTTTGCATACATTTATTGCATTTTTTTTTTGTTTTTAATTGATTCTACTCTCGATTCTGAGCAAACAAGGAGCAAACCAATTTCATGTTTTGCGCTTTTTCATTAACACGTTGTATATAAACAGAGAGGAGATTTGATTGTAATTGTTTGCATTGAATAGGCCCCGGATATACTAGACCGTACTACTATACTACTATTAGATTTTTAATTTAATGTGATTTAAGACTTAAGAGCGTATACTAGCAGTATTTTTTCAATATGGTTTCCATACAAATGTATTTCTCTATTTTCTCGCTGAAAACTGATTCTAGAGCCACGATTCTTTTTTCATGAAATCTAGTACTAAAATAGGAATGCCCCTATTTTTTATTTTTTCCAAAAAAACTGTTTTTGTACAATTTTTTTTTCTTTTAAACAGGTTTTTAGAAAAAAATAAAACATAGGGACATACCTATTTTAGCAATAGATTGTATGTTAAAAGAATTGTGCCTCTAGAAGCAGTTTTCAGCGAGAAAATAGAGAAATACATTTGTATGGAAAACGCACTGCTAGTATACCCTCTTAAAGAATAAATTGCTGGGTGGCGCTAGTGTCTCATACCACAGCGCCTTAACAAATCGCTAAACTGTTATGAAATCTTTAAAATGAAGTGATACATTTTTATTTCATTTTATTTACATTTTCAGGTGGCACATTTAGAGCGAACAGGTTACTACTTGACCGTCAAAGACAACCAGGTGGTCCAACTTCACCCTTCCACCTGCCTCGACCACAAGCCCGACTGGGTCATCTACAACGAGTTCGTGCTCACCACCAAGAACTACATCCGGACTGTCACAGACATAAAACGTGAGTAGCCGAGTGTTTTTGATTAACGTGAGATTAACAGCATTACTCCCGCTATGCTCGCCCCTCGTCGCGTTGTCTCTCTCGCTACGCTCACTATCGTCGTGTGTGTCTCTCGCTATCGTCTTGTTGTCTCTCTCGCTACGCTCGCTATCGTCGTGTGTGTCTCTCGCTACCCTCGCTATCGTCGTGTTGTCTCTCTCGCTACGCTCGCCCCTCGTCGCGTTGTCTCTCGCTACGCTTGCTATCGTCGCGTTTTCTCTCTCGCTACGCTCGCTATCGTCGTGTTGTTTCTCTCTCTACGCTCGCCCTCGTCGCGTTTACTTTCTCGCTACGCTCGCCCCTCGTCGCGTTTTCTTTATCGCTACGCTCCCTATCGTCGTGTTGCCTCTCTCGCTACGCTCGCTATCGTCTGGTTGTCTCTCTCTCTACGCTCGCCCTCGTCGCGTTTACTTTCTCGCTACGCTCGCCCCTCGTCGCGTTTTCTTTATCGCTACGCTCGCTATCGTCGTGTTGCCTCTCTAGCTACGCTCGCTATCGTCGTGTTGTCTCTCTCGCTACGCTCGCCCCTCGTCGCGTTGTCTCTCTCGCTACGCTTGCTATCGTCGCGTTGTCTCTTTCGCTACGCTTGCTATCGTCGCGTTGTCCCTCTCGCTACGCTCACTATCGTCGTGTTGTCTCTCTTGCTACGCTCGCCCCTCGTCGCGTTGTCTCTCGCTACGCTGGCTATCGTCGCTATGTCTCTCTCGCTACGCTCGCTATCGTCGTGTTGTCTCTCTCGCTACTCTCGCTATCGTCGTGTGTGTCTCTCGCTACCCTCGCTATCGTCGTGTTGTCTCTCTCGCTACGCTCGCCCCTCGTCGCGTTGTCTCTCGCTACGCTTGCTATCGTCGCGTTTTCTCTCTCGCTACGCTCGCTATCGTCGTGTTGTCTCTCTCTCTACGCTCGCCCTCGTCGCGTTTACTTTCTCGCTACGCTCGCCCCTCGTCGCGTTTTCTTTATCGCTACGCTCCCTATCGTCGTGTTGCCTCTCTCGCTACGCTCGCTATCGTCTGGTTGTCTCTCTCTCTACGCTCGCCCTCGTCGCGTTTACTTTCTCGCTACGCTCGCCCCTCGTCGCGTTTTCTTTATCGCTACGCTCGCTATCGTCGTGTTGCCTCTCTAGCTACGCTCGCTATCGTCGTGTTGTCTCTCTCGCTACGCTTGCCCCTCGTCGCGTTGTCTCTCTCGCTACGCTTGCTATCGTCGCGTTGTCTCTTTCGCTACGCTTGCTATCGTCGCGTTGTCCCTCTCGCTACGCTCACTATCGTCGTGTTGTCTCTCTTGCTACGCTCGCCCCTCGTCGCGTTGTCTCTCGCTACGCTGGCTATCGTCGCTATGTCTCTCTCGCTACGCTCGCTATCGCCGTGTTGTCTCTCTCGCTACTCTCGCTATCGTCGTCTTGTCTCTCTCGCTACGCTCGCCTCTCGTCGCGGTTTTCTTTCTCGCTACGCTCGCACCCGAGTCCCCCCCTCTGTCACATTCCACGTGAGGGGGATATGCGTCCCTCTCTCGTCTCGTTTTGTAAATAATTTGAAAAAATGATTTCTCGAAGACGACTGGAAAGATTTAAGAAATTCTTTTTTTGTCTGAAAGGTTGCACCCTCTAGGTGGTTGCATGATCACCAAGTCAGGTTCTTATAAAGGGATCCTCGATTTTTTTTTATATAAGTCTTTATTGTACATTTTTTATTATTCCTTTTCAAGCTTCATAGGAACACTTGATTTTTTTTTACTTTTTACGCCTGTAGCACACAGCCGCGAATGCGGAACGGAAGCGTTCCGGAACGGAACATTGGCGAAACCACGAAACGCTGTCTAGTATGATTTTGTTTGGTGCGTCTCACACCGCAAGCGGAACGAAACCGAAACGGAATCATACAACAGCGTTTCGCTGTTCCGCCAGTGTTTTATTCCGGAACGCTTTCGCGGCTGTGTGCTACAGGCGTTAGGTCCTGTGTTGTTTGAAGCCGATTTTTTTCTACTTACATAATTAAACAATATTTTATTTTTATTACAGCGGAGTGGCTGCTAAAGATCGCACCGCAGTACTACGAGTTGAACAACTTCCCGGTGTGCGAGGCGCGGCGTCAGCTGGAGCTGCTGCAGGCGCGGCTCGAGTCTAAGCCCTACCAGGAAGGCTTCTAAATATACGTCATTAGTGAACAACTGCCTTTTTATTGAACAACTTACCGTAATCACCTTCAAGCAGTGACTTCTAAAGCGTATTATAGTAATCAAAGTGTCTTGCAAGTGGTTAATATGTGCTACGTGATTAACAACTTCCTTGTTATTGAACAACCCACTTAAAAAGTCTCCTTTTGATGTCTTATGAAGCGAACATTGTCCTCAAAGTGTCTTACAAGCAGTTGTTCAGTACTGCGAACAACAAGCTATGAATTGAACAACCCATGGGTAAACTCTTCATATTGTGTCTTATATAGCGTATAACATGAAGAAAGTGTCTTGTTATTGGTTGTTCATTCTATTAGCTGAACAACTTCCCGGTGTGCGAGGCTCGGCGTCAGCTGGAGCTGCTGCAGGCGCGTCTCGAGTCCAAGCCCTACCAGGAACCTTCTAAATATACGGCATTAGTGAACAAATGCCTTTTTATTGAACAACTCACCGTAGTAACATTCACACAGTGGCTTTAAAGGCGTACATCGTGATCCCAAGTGTCTTGCAAGTGGTTGTTCAGTACTATGTGATGAACAACTTTCATTTAATTGAACAACCCAATGCAAATTGTTAATAAATGTCTGTTTATTTGTTCCTTTAACAGCTAAACAACTGGTGATAAACAAAGTCCATATTGAGGTAGTAACAATTTAATAAGATCACAATAATGCCTTATAATAAATTAATGCATAAATTATAATATTAAACTAAGTAAATATACTACAAATGGAACAATTCACATTTTCAATATTTTATCTATAAATGGACGTATAATGATTTTCTTAAGTTGCATAGTGGCTTACCCCGGCATCGCCTGCTTCGATCATAGTAGTTT
Organism: Rhodophaea formosa; assembly: GCA_963082605.1. Taxonomy (NCBI): domain Eukaryota; kingdom Metazoa; phylum Arthropoda; class Insecta; order Lepidoptera; family Pyralidae; genus Rhodophaea; species Rhodophaea formosa. The sequence goes on along the minus strand of OY720229.1, from coordinate 8,083,163 downwards.
TATGAAGATAAATGTGCTAGGAAAAAAAAATGAAAAAATATTTATTCAATCACTTACAAAGGGTAACAAAGTTGTGGTTGGAGCCTCCAAATATATAATATACTTGTGTTTGGAGTATCCGCTCTTCCTAGGCAGACTTAATTATGTAAGTTAATTAAATACTTTAAAATTTTAAATTATAGGAAGACTTGATTGACTTTATACATGGAAAAACAACGCTAAACAAGTTGTTATTATGAGGATCGACTACCTGTAAATTTTCATACAAAAAGCGATAACTCTTCCACTCCCTAAACCTTTGCGAAATGAGGAAATTTTGGTGTCATTCGATTTCGAAGATTCGAAGAGGCCGCTGGAAAAGCGGCCGCCGCGCCGGGTTGTGGAGCGAGAATAGCCCACGACCCGGCAAATTGCGGACGAGAGTTGACACCGCGGAGTTTAGTGGCCACCCCACATAACCGCACCTGGCTTCCCGTAGCCCGTGCGGTATCCGAAGGGATTCTTCGCGTTATAAAAAAAAAAGGGCATGTGATCTCAACCCCTGAATCGTACGATTTGTTCTCAGAGACTCGCATAGATGGCGCCACTCGAAACTACACAACATTGTATCTACCGTATTATGAGAATATAAAAATATAATTCACAAAATATATCTTATTAAAAATCAAAACAATATTTTAGGCATAATATTTTAAAATGACACCGTATATTTAGTAAGTTCAAGGCTAACGCAGATTACCGCCATCTAGTATCGAGTACCAAGCAACTCTCCTGCGCCATACATTCGCCTGCTTTTCGCAACCTTAATTTGGTCCAATATTTTTGTATGAGGTGGGCAGTCTATTACGTTAGTATTATATTGTCTTTGTCTAGGGCTAACCGTTTTTCTTTTTTATTGATTCGGTTTAGGTTAAGTGAAATGCCCCGGGTATTTTTAAGTATAAAATATGGATATTTAAAGATACTCATAACTTTTGTTCTTCCTCTTTTCGAGTCAAAAAGGCTATATTTATATATCTTATATTATATTAGACCAGAATTTGGCCACCTGGACGGCGCGATTGTTATATATATTACTAGCTGTTACCCGCGGCTTCGCCCGCGTAATATATAGCCTATGTCCTTCTCGGTACCCTATCCTATGTGTATGCAAAATTTCATGATGATCGGTTCAGTAGATACGGTGTGAAAGCGTAACAAACAAACAAAAAAACTCACTTTCGCATTTATAATATTAGTTAGGATAGGATTATTGATAACGGCGTTATTGTTAGCAATATTTTCAAATATCAAAACGTACAACCCTTCTTCTCCAATTTATCAATAATGTGTAAAAATAATATCGAAATTTGACTATGTTTATAGGGAGGGAAGCGTTATCGCTTTGTGTATGAAAATTAACAGGTAGTCGATCTTCTTATGTTTCCACTGGCTTCCGTGCCAAACAGAGAAAAAATAATAAATAGTTGGTTATGGTTTTCGTTGCCACCCGTAACGCGAACCTGTTTGTAGATGTCACTGCATACGATTTTTAATAACAAAAATGGAATATCTTTATTTTGGCCTATTATAATGCAAGAAATTAGTGCATAAGAATAGTGATAAATGATTTGCCCTTTCGTAAAAAAATACTAATACTTATTTGTTCCCATAACAAAAGATTTACATGTTAGGAATTCCGAGAGACTTATAATTCTCAAACCTTTGATAATTTTACCAAGCTGTTTGAAAGTGCGTAGATTATAATGAAATTAATTCATTGAATACTTAATTTATACCAATATATTTTGAGGGGGGTAATGCCTTGTTTTGTGCTCCTGTCGGGTCGGGGGCTCCCTTGGACTAAATGCCCGAGGCTTTTTGTCTTATCCTGTAGCTACGCCACTACATTTTAACTAACCACAGATATAACTAATTAACAATTAACTAGGATTGCTATCCACAGCTGGACGAGAAAATTGAAAATTATTCTAATGTAATTTTTCTTTCTTTCTCTTGTCACGTGCATGAAAAGTAGCCAGCTCTATAGTCGGAAATCCCGACAAAATACCAAGTGAGTGACCCGCTTTTGAACATTCTTTATCTCACGTTAGTTTCAATGACATAGTAGCCAACTACTTAACAAGGTTTATTTATACATTTAAGGCGCTTCTATAGTAACACTAGCGACACCCAGCAATTAAATTCTTTAAATCCTGCATTACATCGAATTTTAGAAATGCAACAAGTACAAAACTATTAAGTTACTTGTAGTACTTTTTATTTATTACAAGTAATTTACTAGTGCCACATTGAAAGAGAAAAACAGGTTAACGCCAAAAGTGGCCACTTTTGGCGTTAACCTGTTTTTCTCTTAATTTATCAAACGAATATTAGTGAAAATGAATACCAAAATACTACAAGTAATTTACTAGTTACGCACTTGTTAGATTTTGTGAATTCGATATAACTTAGGATAAAGAATTAATTGTTGGGTGGCGCTAGTGTTACTATAAGAGCGCCTTAAGAATATTGGACTATTAACAGTATAGAATAAGTGTCAGAAGTCAAGTTAATAAAATGGCGCCACTATCTACGCCAAATTTGAAAGGCAACAATTTTGACGTCTACAGAGTAATTGTGTTGCCAGTGCAAATACATTTTCTTGTTGCCCCCTTCTTAAAATGTAAAATTAAAGCAATTGTCAGTGCGGTCGTGTTTAACTGCTTTTGACAGTTTATTTAGTTTAAATAAATAAATATATAGGTACTAACACCTTTACTACGTTTTACGTTTTTCATTAGGGGTCATCCATAAATTACGTCACACGTTAAGGAGGTTCGGGGCTCAAGTATGTGTGACAGCGTGTGACAAAAGGAGACGAGGGTTCATGAATTTGTAACGACATACGTAAATGTCACTTGTGGCTGTTTTAGCTAAAAAATCAATCTCCACATCTTCAAAAAAATCAATAATCTATGTGTTCCAAAACTTAACTAAAAACTTAAAAATGTGATACAAAATATATAGGTAAAAAGTTATACCTGGCGTTTTTTACTTACGAAGAAGTAAAAGGATTGGCCTCAAACAGTGAAGAATGGAGGAAGGAGATCGTTAGTTATTCCACAGACAAGAGCTGTTTAAGGCCCTACACTAGGCACACTAGCGACGCCAATAATTTTATTTCTAATACTTTACAAATAGAAAGAAATTCAAGAATGTAAATCATAAAAGCCTTAGTAAATAACCTGAAGTATTTTTGGAATCATGTTTTATTATTTTGAGAGAATCTGTGTTTACCGCCATTAATGGCCGTTTCTGGCGGTAATCTGATTTTCATAATTCTCACTGATTCTCAAAATATTAAAACATGATTCCAAAAATACTTCAGGTTATTTACTAAGGCTTTTATGATTTACATTATTGAATTTCTTTCTATTTGTAAAGTATTAGGAATAAAATTATTGGCGTCGCTAGTGTGCCTAGTGTGGGGCCTTAACTAGAAGAAGAAATACCTGACGTCACACTAGGGGAGGGATCACACATGTGACACTCAGTGTCAAGGGCAGGGAAGGGAAATGAAAATCATGAATTAGGTGTGACGTTATTTATAGATGGCCCCTTATTGAGAAACGTCAAAAGCGCCTTCTTATAACCGTACTGCAGCTAACTTAAGCTATTTAGCGTCTTGTGAGACGAAATTAAGCTATAAGATTCTTCTCTGGGAACAGTTCCTTTATGATCGCGTGTCCGTCATCCCAGGAGACCACCTTGGCCTGCACGAGGGGCGCGGGGGACGCGAGTGTCTTCTTGACCAGGTCGTCGAGGGGGTAGCCTCGGCGGGGGAAGACTATAGCCTGAAAAGATACAGATATAGTGTCAATATTTGCCGTATGGTTCCCGGCAGAGTAGAATAGGACCACTCCAAATCTTCCCGTAGATGTCGTAGAAGGCGACTTAGGAAACACAAGGCAAACAAAGCTTATAAATATCAAAGAGAGCTCTCCAACCCGACTGGCCAGCGTGGAGACTGTATGCAAAATCCTCTGACTGCTCTGGTAGTACAGAGAAGATCATGCTCCAGCAGTGGAGACTAGCAAAGACCTGATGATAATGATGACTATAATCCGTAACGGATGTTGAAGTGACCATCAAAACGTTAAAAACCGTAGCTGGAAAAAAATTGTAAATAGGCCTGCAGAGAATATAGAATTTCTCCCAAAAAGTACATTGATAACCTTCTCCTTCGAAGTCGGTTAAAATAATCACATCTCACGGATCAGAAAAAAGTTTTCATGCTGAACTTGAAACTCTTTGCTCGGATTCTATAAAAAAAATTAAATTTTGCTTCTGTGGCATTGGGCTATTGAGCGGTTGTGATTGGTGTAAAGTAGAAAGCACTAGTGCCGTAAATACATCATTACGATACAAATTTCGATGTCATAAGCACCGTATTATTAGCAAATGTATTAAAAAATAATCTACATAAAGTACTTACATGAGGTGGAAGGTTCGTGGCCGGGCAGAAGTCGTTTCTCCCGTCACCCGCGTACACGACTCTGCTGTAAGGCGACCGCTGTGCGATGAACTGGAAAGACATTACACCGTGAAATATTGATCGTTTTCGACCCTAGGGGTGATTCAGCCTGTTTTGAACAACTTTTCCTTAGGAACTCAATTTTTTTTGACCGACTTCAAAAAAAGGAGGAGGTTCTCAATTCGTCGGAATCTGTTTTTTATTATGTATGTTCTCGATTTCTCGAAGACGCCTCGACCGATTTACGAAATCCTTTTTTTATTCGATAGGCAATACTTTGCAGATGGTCCCATTAAATTTTTATCGAAATATGTCGGGCGCTTTTTGAAAAATTAAACAAAAACCAAAAAAAAATGTTTATACGAATGCCGTTCGGTTTACACATATTTCCAGTTTATTCTTATGCTTATTCAAACAAATTGATAGGGTCGAAGTAGGTTTTTGTTTTTTGTGAAAAATATCTTTAATTATTGACATTCCCATACCAATAGACCGGGCGACTGATTATTTTGTATGTAAATGTCAAAAAAAGAAGTAAACAATACTTTTTGAATAATATTTACAAATTATCCCCTTCCTCGCTGGCCTAGGATAAAAGAAATAACGTAGAATGTACCAGGCTACCAGCTGCTTCTTTTCCCGCGCAGATCGTCAAAGCCGATCGAGATTCCCTCGATCGGCTTTTACGTGAGGTTTCACGGGCGTGAGGAGTCATGTCAATAGGCGATGCGGCTCGCAAACACTATACTTTTTGAATAATATTTACAAATTATCCCCTTCCTCGCTGGCCTAGGATAAAAGAAATAACGTAGAATGTACCAGGCTACCAGCTGCTTCTTTTCCCGCGCAGATCGTCAAAGCCGATCGAGATTCCCTCGATCGGCTTTTACGTGAGGTTTCACGGGCGTGAGGAGTCATGTCAATAGGCGATGCGGCTCGCAAACCATCACTATTTTGATTCCGTTCTCCATCTACAAGCCCAGCAACATGCTAAACGTGGCCTTAAGGTTTTATATACCTGGGCTCTGTCTACCCCGCAACGGAAAAAGACGTGATTGTATGTATGTATTTACAAATAATACCTAAGTTTTAGCAAGTTTAGGCTATTATAATTCTACAGGAATACATGTCTCACCCGGAGGCACGCGATTTAGCAAGCTAAGTTTCAAAAAGTCACCGTTAAGATGGCAGTATGTCCACTGCTTGTTAACTAATCCAACGGGCCCACACTAGGCACACTAGCGACTCCAATTGTTTTCTTCCTAATACTTTACAAATAGAATGAAATTCAAGAATTTAAATCATATAAGCATTACATACTAAATAACCTGAAGTATTTTTGGAATCATGTTTAATATTATCAGTCAGTGAGAATTATGAGAATCAGATTACCAAATACGCCATACCATTACGCTAAAAACGGCCGTTTTTGGCGGCAATCACTATTCCTCTGACTGATTCTCATAATATTAAAACATGATTCCAAAAATACTTCAGGTTATTTACTAAGGCTTATATGATTTACATTCTTGAATTTATTTCTATTTGTAAAGTATTAGAAATAAAATTATGGACGTAGCTAGTGTGCCTAGTGTGGGGCCTTAAGAGGCTTACATCACCGAAACTAAGGACACCCGTTATTTAATTCTTGTTCTCCGAACTAAGAACAAATTGAAAAAATCTACGTAAGTACTTCCTTAGTAAATTACTTGTAGTATAGAACTTTTCATCGACATCAGCATTACAGATTGAAAGAACTATTAATTACCGCCAAAAGTGGCCGCTTTTGGCGGTAATGCGTAGTTATCTTGATTTACTAAATGCAAAATAATGAAAAGCAATACAAAAAATACTAAATAATAATTTTGTCAATTTGATCTTATTTAGTAGTAAAAGATTTAAAATCAACGGTGGCGCTAGTTGGCTGGTGTAAACGCCTTAAAAGCATTACGCATTTAATTAAAAGATAAAAATGTAATCTGAAAAAATACAATTATCGAAATCGCTTTTTATAGTTCTTTGTAATGTGAATATCTCAAGATTTGAAACGTTTATTTAATAATAGTACATTATGATACAAGTGCGGTAAGCTGGATATTATAGTCGAGGTGTTTATAGGCACGAGGCGAAGCTGAGTGCTTATAATAAACCGACAACTATAATAGACAGCTTATCGTACGAGTATCATCCGACGTTTTTCAATACATTTGCGATTACCATAAACTAAAAACAAGATTGCAATTCAGCAAATAAGGAATTTATAAAAGTTAGGAACTAAAGCAGTTTGTAAAAATACATTTGTAATAATCACGTACATTTAACTATTAGGTTTATTTTTTCCAAAAAAGTACATTGATAACCTTCTCCTTTTCGAAGTCGGTAAAAAAATCACATCTTACGATTTCAGACAAAAGTTTTTATGCTGAACTTGAAACTCTTTACTCGGATTCTAAGAAAAAGTTTAAATTTTGCATCTGTGGCATTGGGTTATTGGGTGGTTGTGATTGGTGTAAAGTAAAAAGCACTAGTGCCGTAAATACATCATTACGATACAGATTTCGATGTCATAAGAACCGTATCATTAGCAAATGTATTGAAAAAGTTTATTATAACACTTATTGATTGTAATATTTGAGTTACAATTTCCACAACAATTATTTTTTCATAATACTTCAGTAATTTACTAATGGCACAAAATACATAATAGTTATAGCCAAGTGTAGGATTGCATTAATAATACTTCGGAGGGTACGTTAAGCCGTTGGTCCCGGCTGCCATCTAGTAGTCGTTAAAGGAACTACGTCAGAGGCCGAGAGGCGGTTCCGAAGAACTCTGACACCAGGGTGTGCATGGTCGACTGACCGCGTCACCTACACGAAATGATGATGATGATGATTGATAAGATAATACATAAATAGTACATAGCGTCATCTGTGTTTAGTTGAAGCGCAACTTGTATGAAACTTTGTGGCCACATCAAAGATAGCACCATGATGTTTTAAAGGCTTTCTGTGTTTTTTTTATGATATAGGACGGCAAACGAGCAAGCGGATTACTTGATGGTAAGTGATCACTGCTGCCCATGGACTACTACAACACCAGGGGTGTGACGAGAGCGTTGCCGGCCTTTTATTTTTCCCTCTCAGAGAGGAGAGGGCATGGACCTCCCTCCGGCCTCTCACTCACCGAACGAAGCATAGCAACGGTAAAGCGCTAATACTCATACCGAAGGTTTTCTGTAAGAGTATGGTACTTCCCCGGACGAGCCGGTCCATTCAATATGCTACTAGCAAAAGTTAATTTCAGCTATAGCGTGGAGCCCGCCGCTAGCCGAGCATAATAAGCGCTTCCGCATGTTAAGCAACCCTAGGCGCAATCACCACTTGGATGGGTGACCGCTAGTGGCATAAAAATATCTCGAGCTCCTCCGTGCTTCGGAAGGCACGTAAAGCCGTTGGTCCCGGCTGTCATCACTGATGGCAGTCGTTAAGCTATGTCAGATGCCTTTAGGCAGCTTGAAAAATCTGACACCAGTGTTGGGCACCTACACACACGAAAAACAAACAAGCGATAGCGTGGCTATACCACAGCTAAAGCGATGGACTTGCAAAGGTTCTTGGGACACCGGGAGCACGCGGTCTGCCGCATGCAAGGCTCGATGTACAACCGGCCGGCTTGCCAGAACATTCCGATGTGGCGACCTCAACATTCGCCACAAGAACTAACACGAAAAAATCAACTGTGAATATGGCGACATAGCCAATTACTACAAGACTTCTCAAAAGATGGCGCTGAACGATCCTGAAACGCGCAAACAAAGTTTCTTCAAATCTGGCAGATAAATAAGACCTGCGACGAATTCAGTTGGAGCCGTGTACGGTTCCCTGGGCGCGCACACCTTGCCCAGTGGAAAGATCTTCCGTTTGTGGCAGTCGAGCATACCACCTCGCTCCCACTACACCGTAATATGAGTGAGGGAGACACGTACCTGCGCCAAAGCGATGGACTGGCAAAGGTTCTTGAGACACCGGGAGCACACAGTCTGCCTATTGTCAGAGTCTGTCTATTCTATTTCTATTTCTAGCCTATACTGTCCCACTGCAGGGCAAAGGCCTCCCTTTCGTTTTCGGGAGCACGCAGTCTGCCTATTGTCAGAGTCTGTCTATTCTATTTCTATTTCTAGCCTATACTGTCCCACTGCAGGGCAAAGGCCTCCCTTTCGTCATTCCAACTATTGCGGTCTAAGGCTACCGTTGGTCCCGGCTGCCATCTGGTAGTCGTTAAAGAAACTACGTCAGAGGCCGAGAGGCGGTTCCGAAGAACTCTGACACCAGGGTGTGCATGCAGAGTCTGTCTGATATTTTAGAAATAATTTATTTACGGAACAAGCCTATTAATAATTCTATGGTAGTATATTATCTTTGAACGAACACTTTCTGTATGCACGGCTCGATGTACAACCGGCCGGCTTGCCAGAACATTCCGTGGTCTGTGTGAGGGAGACACATACCTGTGCCCAAGCGATGGACTTGCAAAGGTTCCTGCTTGGAACACCGCGAGCACGCGGTCTGCACGCACGGCTCTATAAACAACCGGCCGTATTGCCAGAACATTCTGTGATCTGTGTGATGCACATACCTGAGCCAAAGCGATGGACTTGCAAAAGTTCTTGGGACACCGGGAGCACGCTGTCTGCCGCATGCACGGCTCGATGTACAACCGGCAGGCTTGCCAGAACATATTTTGGTCTGTGTGAGACACATACCTGCGCCAAAGCGATGGACTTGCAAAGGTTCTTGGGACACCGGGAGCACGCGGTCTGCCGCATGCAAGGCTCGATGTACAACCGGCCGGCTTGCCAGAACGCTCTGTTCGTGATCACTTGTGTCACTGACTCCTGGAACAACAAGGTGGATACAATTAGAATGATTAGGTCAAAAGTACTCAAACAATCTACAAAAAAAAACCGTAAATAGCTAGGTAGACAGTTGAAATTTTCTTAGATGTATTTCTGTTGCCGCTATAACAACAAATACTAAAAACAGAATAATATAAAATTTTCTCGAACAACAAACGTAATTTTATTTCCGTTTTTCGCTCGATATTAATAACGGCTAAAGGTGGACACTTGAAATAATCACAGAATATTTAGTTGTATAGTCTAATAAATATCTCTAAAGTCAAAACTAAATAATTAAATCAAAATAAGGGTACTCCCATACAACAGTCGCAATCTTTTCGCCGCCATGTCTGTCTGTCCGTCCGCGGTTTTACTCAGAGACTATAAGTACTAGAAAGCTGTAATTTAGTATTGGTATGTAATATACATACCAAAATATGTAAATCATGAAAAAAAAGTGGTAGAATAAAAACTTGAAAAAAAAATTTTTTTAGGGTAGCTCCTATACAAGTAAAGTGGGTATATCCCATACAAGTATTTTTTTATTCTCTACTTACCCATCATGTGGGGTATCGTTAAATAGGTCTTTAAAAAATATTATGAGGTTGATAACACCATTTTTCGATTAAGGGATCCGTTTCCGAAATATTTGGTCTTAAAGTGCAAATTTTTGTTAGAGGTAAGTGTCCCCCCCCCCCCCCTCTATCTGCTAAACGGTTATATATGGATACGTGAAAAAAATTACAGCAGTATTATATATACGGAAGTTGAAAGGAAAACTATCAGAGCTGAGTACGAAGTACAAACTTAAAAGTTATAGGCAACCAACTTATAAAATGTACTGGAAAATGTAAAATTTCATTCAATTTTCATTGTTAGATGTTTTTGGACGTTAAATTGTGAGGTGCGAGTGTGAACTCAAAGTTGTCATTCGCAACTACGGAACCCTACACTGCGCGTGGCCCGACACGGACTTGGCCGATTTTTATTTGATCTATAATCTAATGTTGTATAGATAATGGTACCTACGGAAGCCTCCGTGATTCATGCGCGAGTCCGACTCGCACTTGGCCGATTATTCACCTTTATGCCTTTATTAAATAAATATAAAAATAGGTTTAAAACGCCCTACATATGTCCTTCTGTACAAAGACATTAATTATAGCCACTATAACGCCTGTTTTGTTTTAGCCGCTAATTGTATTAGCACATATTATGTAGACGTATCACGTTTTATATCTGTGACGAAACCTGAAACACATGATCACGCGATTTCACAGAATTTGGCGGTACCACGAAGATTAGTTCGTAACCAAATATTTCGTTAAGAGTCCCACGTAAGGCCGCAATCCCATACAAACGTAGTTTCGTTTTAGTTTTACAACAGTTAAGCCAATCTCAACCAAATTTCGTACATACGACCGAATAAGGCATATATTGATGTTTATAATCAGATTTCAATTTTAAAAACAATACCTATACAAAATTACAGCGAGTTGAAGTTTTGTATCGAAAACTTGTAACACACGAAAAATAAACAAACAAGTGGTACCGCTTTGATGCAGGACCCCGGATTCGATCCCCGACCAGCAGGCCTATTTGCTAACTTTTGACAGCTACGGTGTACATCATTTTCATGGCAACTTCAATATTCATTACAGCTTCGGTATGAATGACTATTTTTATTTAAAATAAGAAAACCGTAATGGATGCTAAAGTGACAATCAAATCGTTGTACACCGAGTTAGCAAATCGGCCTGCAGATCATGACTGTAAACTGAATATTTTTTAGATTGACCTGGACCTTGGATATTTATCTATAAATTATTCGGAACAACCTGGCCAGGCCATATGTTGATATGGTATAATGATGTAATTAGAATCTCTAAAAGTATATACACACGCAAAAAGGGAAAAAATTAAAATAATATTTTTATTTCCCATACCAAAGACAATAATATATAGTCTGTTCCATACAAAGACCATTATTAAATGAATTTGTATGGGAGGTCCAGTGTTTTTTACTTCTTTCTTTCTTTTTTCTAGCAAGCCATTATGCATTCCGATTCCGACATTAAAATATTGCCACGTCGTCTAAAATCACCCTGTGTCTTGTTTTTTTAGTTATGCATTTTTTTGGACTGCAATTTAGGTAAACACTTTTGTAAATTTTTAATGATTGTTTGCAATGTGATTGTAATCTGTTTTGTGTGCTAATACCTAGTAAATATTCTGATATCTATGGTGCTAATATATACATAAATAAGTGCTTCGTGTACACTTAGTATTACATGCCGCCATTTTTGATCGGACGTTGACACGGATCATATTTATTTAAAAAAAGAATAGCTATTCTGTCGTTAAATGGTAGAAATACTCCGTCCGTAGTGGTTTTATTTAAAAAAAAGAATAGCTATTCTGTCGTTAAATGGTAGAAATACTCCGTCCGTAGTGGTTTTATTTAAAAAAAAAGAATAGCTATTCTGTCGTTAAATGGTAGAAATACTTGTGGGTGACGACTTGTAATGAGTATGGCAGCAATTATCGTTATTGTACTAACAATGGGTCTCGTGAGAGTTGATTGTATGCTGTAATAGGCCTTAGATCATTGCAAAACTATTTCATGTCACATATGCATAGTTTATAAGCTTTGTTTAGCTTGTGTTTCCTAAGTCGCCTTCTACGACATCCACGGAAAGACTTAGAGTGGTCCCTGCTCAGAACCACACGGCGGCCGTATCTTAGGGACTTCTGTTTTTCTCTTAGACAATATTTGATGTGTTTTCTGGTTAAACAATGCCAAAAATAATAAGAATCTCTTCATAAAATATGTCACCCTGGTACTTAAACTCACGAATCTCCATATTTTCTGGTGTTTCGAGGTCGATAGCCCAGATAACGCAAGGCAAGCAACTATATTTCCTTCCGAAGTGTGTAAAATACCACTAGTCGATGTACCCTTTTCACGTCATGGAAGAAAGAAGATGTGATAACTCACCTCTAGCCCATGTACTTTTAGCCAATGATGCACAAAGACAGTGTTCGCATCTGTGAGCAGCAGTACGTCCCAGCCGGACGCAGCCAGGGTCCGGATTAGCTCTGCGATGCCGGGGTTCTCTCGCATCGAGCCGATGGCGTCGAGGATGTCTTCTGGGTTGAGTCCAGCGGAGTACGCGTGTTCGAAGACCTGGGGACAAGTTTGGTTTTGGTTTGACTTGGGGAAATTAGCAAAGAAGTACAATTATATGGGTCAAATGGAAGGTAGAAATGACCTATTTTCAAAGGGACAGTCCCAATATTAGGTATCATCATTATCATCAGGTTTTTTAGTCTCCAGGAGTATGACCCTCTCTGTATTACCAGAGAGCAGTCAGAGGATTTGGGCTTCACTTTCCACGCTGGCCAGACGGGTAGGGAAGGTCTCTTTGTTACCTTGTCTCGGTAAAACCGTAAAGAAACCTACAAAGACGTGTGGGAACCACGTTTCATTACAGCTTTATAATTTGAGGTGTACAAATCAGAAAATTTAATTCACCGTACGGAACCCTCTCCACGCGAATGTGACTCGTACTGAGCCGATTTTTAATGTGTTCATCGACATTGAAAACGTAATGTCTGTCATAAAGTTAGAAAATAAACGCCATAGGATATTTTCAGTGGAGCGTCCATCATCGCATCAACACGTGACTGGCTGGCGATTCCACAAACAACCAGTAGTCATATAGCATTATAGCCTCAGGTACAGTATGACCACTCCAAGTCTTCCCGTGGATGTCGTAGATGGCGACATAGGAACAAGCTTAACTCTCAAACTGTCTGGCGAGCGTGGAGACTGAAGGTCAAATCCATGTGGTCTCAACGCCTTAATCATACGATTTGTTCTCAGAGACTCGCATAGATGGCGCCACTCGAAACTACACAACATTGTAACTACCGTATTATGAGAATATAAAAACATGATTCACAAATAATATCTTATTAAAAAACAAAACAATATTTTAGGCATAATATTTTAAAATGACACCGTATATTTAGTAAGTTAAAGGCTATCGCAGATTACCGCCATCTAGTATCGAGTAGCAAGCAACTCTCCTGCGCCATACATTCGCCTGCTTTTGGTCCAATATTTTTGTATGAGGTGGGCAGTCTCGTTAGTATTATATTGTCTTTGGTCAAATCCTATGACTGCTCTGGCTAATATATGGCTCTGGTATTACAGAGAGGGTTGTGCTCCTGCAGTGGAGGCTAACAAGGACCTGATAAAGTCAAAGTCAAAGATTTTTATTCAAAATTGGATAATTGTATCTCTTTTTGAACGTCATATTTTTTACTTTATTATTTTTAATTTTTAATATGCAAAATCGAAAAACTACTAGCGTTTCGTAATGACCACTGGTGAGAAGAATACGCCGAAAGAAACTCAATCCAGACTTGGTCCCTACGTGCCTGAAGGGCAGGGAATAATGAATTATATACAGGGTGGCCCGTTGATAGACGTCCAAAGGAAAAATTTAGATGCCTTACCTTAAGAGGTACGCGAGTCACCCCCATGTATGTTCCGCGATTTTTGTAGTTTAGGAGCTAGAATTTTTTTATTTTACCTGTAGTCGGCTTTCATTTTTTTTTGCTGCCTTTATTTTTTGTGTTTTTCATAGTAATAATGAATTGTCACAATGACAGGTATTGCTAAAAAAATTAAATATACCTAGCTATTACGGAACTTTCATATATACAAATCCTTGCCATGTGGTTTCCGGCAGAGTAGAATAGGTTCACTCCAAGTCTTCCCGTGGATTTCGTAGAAGGCGACTTAGGAAACACAAGCTATACAACGCTTATAAACATCAAAGATACCTCTCCAACCCGTCTAGCCAGCGTGGAGAGTGTAGGCCATATCGTCTGACTGCCCTGGCTAATTAAGGCTAGTAGTTCAGAGAGGGTCGTGCTCCTGCAGTGGAGACTAAAAAGGGCCTGATGATGATGATGATTAAGCAGTTTCAAAATAGGTTGAACTTTTGGTTACAAGGCTAATATCGAAGTGTAGAAAAACTTGCTGTAGCTCCAAAAATAATTCAAGATTTCGATCTTAATGGCTAGAAAAACAGTTCAAAGCTGTTACGACTGGAAGTTATCGTAGTTTAGTAGGCTAACGCGGCTACGTGTGTTTAGTTCGCGTTTATAATAGCCATTCTGATCTATCTATACACAATGAACATGCGTTTTAATAAAAACAACTTATCAGTAATCGGACTTATAAGGAAAAAAAAAACATCTAAAAGATTGCTATTTGAGCATTTATATTAAAACTAGCTGTTACCCGCGGCTTCGCCCGTGTGATATATAGCCTATGTCCTCTCAGTACCCTAACCTATGTGTATGCAAAATTTCATGATGATCGATTCAATAGATACGGCGTGAAAACGTAACAAACAAACAAACTCACTTTCGCATTTATAATATTAGTTGCTACGAAATTAGTTGGGATACATTTATACCTATTCTAATTCTAACCCAACAACAATTGCAGTCCTCTCATGATTATTGCAATCATGTGACAAAAATTGGCAAAATACGTGGCCAAATACAATTTTCAAATTGGGTGATTTCACCAAGGTGAATGTCATAGAAGTTCAGTGTATTGATTGCAGCGTAGGCCATAAGCGGAAGCGGATTATTTTGCTCTAATGCTAACTAATATTATAAAATGCTAAAGTGAGTTTGTTTGTTTGTTACGTTTTCACGCCCAATCTACTGAACCGATCATCATGAAAACACGGGGTGGACAGAACAGGCCGTAAGGCTGCCTTACTCCTACCGGAGCGGAGCATGGTTGTAAAGTAAAATCTTTTAAACGTAAAAATAAACCGCTAAGAAGCGAAATATCAATCATCCCTGTTTTTCTACCCTTAGGGTTGGTTTTTTCTTTCAAATTTATATTGAACTAGCTGTTACCCGCGGCTTCGCTCGCGTAGTATATAGCCTATGTTCTTCTCAGTACCCTACTCTATGTGTATGCAAAATTTCATGATGATCGGTTCAGTAGATACGGCGTGAAAGCGTAACAAACAAACAAATAAACAAACAAAGTCACTTTCGCATTTATAATATTAGTTAGGATAGTTAGGACTAACTTCGGGGTTGAAAAGGGTTTTCAATAAAAGAAGAATCAATCAATCGTTAAGCTTTGTCAGATGCCTTAAGGCAGCTTGAAAAATCTGACACCAGTGTTGGCCACTTACACATACGAAAAACAAAAAACAATAAAAGAAGAATTACAAAATCGGACTACGCTGTAAAAAGTTATGCGTGGTTATAAATTAATGAATGCGTGGCATACATTAAGAAAAAATATGCGTCGACCATTGAGATATAAGTACTACGTATTATACTAGAGGACCTACGTTGAATATTGGTTACAATCTTCGAAACTGAAAATTTTAGCGCTGCAGCGCTAAAACAATAACGAATCGTCCAATCATACATACTCAATACTTCAGCGCTATATTTGCTACAATCACGTGTTTCCATAGCAACATGTCAACATAATGCAAAATGGCGGGAGGTAATAATATTTATTTTCTTTTTGGAAAAAATGAAATTAGTTTAAGTACTTGCTGATGAAAATTTATTCCTTTGCACTGTGCAGTGCTCGATAAGTTATTACTGCAATAACTCAATACACACCAAGGCATTTTCTTTGATTTCCACCATGTTTTTTTATTAATCGTAGGAAGTACCTCAAGCAAAAGAGCGAACAAAGGACTGAGTGAGTTTCGGCCCGATGTTGGCACCACAGTTGAACGGGACAAAGTAAGGATTTGCGGTGTCTTCTCTAGTAGTTATATCTCAATGGCGTCGACTTGAAAACCTCTTCCGTTTTTTCGTCGGTTAAAAATCATCATCACCAATAGAATATGATATTTTCCAAGTTTTTGAAGAATATGTCAATTTTCAATTTATTTAAATTGTTCATAATAGCACAATTCGTTTGCAATCTGGACAATTCTTTGTGACTTTTTTCTGTCCTTGCAAATCAGCAGTAAGGTTTAAATGAATAATTAAGCCGCCAAAACGGTACAGACCGTCCCGTGTTGTCATGACTTCATCTGCATGCAAACTGACGTTTGATCATAACATTAAAAACCGGCCAAGTGCGTGTCGGGCCACGCGCAATGTAGGGTTCCGTAGTTGCGAATGACAACTTTGAGTTCACACTATTCACATTCGCACCTTACAGTTTAGCGACCAAAAACATCTAACAATGAAAATAGTATGAAATTTTACAGTTTATAAGTTGGTTGCCTATAACTTTTTAGTTTGTGCTTAGTACTCAGCTCTGATAGTTTTCCTTTCAACTTCAGTATATATATTACTGCTGTAATTTTTTTCACGTATCTATATATAACCGTTTAGCAGATAGAGGGGGGGACACGTAGCTTTAACAAAAATTTGCACTTTAAAACCAAATATTTCGGAAACGGATCCCTAAATCGAAAAATAATGTTCTCAATCTCACAATATTTTTGAAAGACCTATTTAACGATACCCCATACGATGGGTAAATAGAGAAAAAAAATTACTCCCCCACTTTACTTGTATGGGAGCTACCATAAAAAAAATTTTTTTTTCAAGATTTTATTTTACCTCTTTGTTGCCATGATTAATATACATACCCATACCAAATTACAGCTTTCTAGTACTTATAGTCTCTGAGTAAAACCGCGGACGGACAGACAGACAGACATGGCGGAACTATAAGGGTTCCTTGTTTACTACGGAACCCTAAAGATGCATGGGATTGGCTGAAGCAAAAGAGCTGACATTTAATGTTTACAAGCAGGTGACGTCACTTTTGCTTCAGCCAATCCCATGCATTTTTAATGTTATGATCTAACGTCAAAATATATTTATATACTTTTGATTTCTTAAATATATATATCTCTCTCTCTCATTTGAGCGTGTTCCCGGTTGCATCCTCAGCAGGAGTTTGATGCTTAGGAGTGCAGGGTCTGCTTTCCAGTTTTTCTCATAAAAATCATACATATTTTAAAATAAAGTGTTATTTTGTTAGTTAAGAAAGTATTTGGATTGTATGCAGATCACAGTGCATCCAGACAAACAAATTTTTGGATGTCATTAAATTGTAATCTAGTGGTTAAGTTTTTATTACATAAATAAATAAAAAAAAAAAAGTAAATTGGTTCAAAATTGTTTTTACTAATAAGCTAACAAAAGTTTGATGTACTTATATTTTCATCGAAGATACGATAATTGGCTACTTGACTAAAAAAATTTTCGTGTCGCTATGTAAAGACCTGCCAAAAATAAACACAATAGTGACCGAAATACATTTCTAAACAAAAAACTCTTTCAGATATAGAAGTTTTAAAGACACATATTTTTAGACGTCAATTTTTAGACGTGAAAACGCGCTACTGAAATGCCTACATATTTGTGACGTCACAACTTTGTATTTTGTATGGGCGGCGTGAGTACTTTGTTTGGTAGCTATACGAAATATTACGTTTGTGGTAATAGTTTCATAATAAAAGTTGCTATAAATTTAGTGGACTACAATACAGTATAATTGTAATTTAAGATTTTCATACTTTTAAAAATGGTCCTATTCACCCAACTTTAAAGAAGCTTTAAGAACACTGAACGAATCTATATCAAATTAAAAGTGTTTTTATAGTGTTTCTTGATAGAAATCAGTATCATTGGAAACAAATTTTATATAATCTTAACATTAGGCAAATACCGAATTGCATATTGTGGCGGGAATATTGTGCAAATCTATTGGTTAAATGTTTCCTCACTCACCGCCTAGCCCCCCTCGCTCCGTGAGTGTTTGTAGGCGTTTATATGGAAACAATATCTAAATAGTGATAGATTGCTAGCCAGATTGCCTATTGTAATGAATCGTTGGAGTTCTGTGACCCATTGCCTCGGTCGGTTTTAGACGGTCTGTGTAGGATGCGATTTATTTTCTCCTAAACCAGCTTGGATGGAAAAATCTCAAAAATAATAAATTATGTCCGATTTGGCTCAACTCGTTTACTACTGCGAAAAATCGCTAGGTGCTATAAATTCAGTCATTTCTCAGAAAAGCGTCTTCCCCGCGCAGCGGTCAACACCTGCGCGCCGGCTTTTCTAACTTGTACCGCAGACAAATACCATGCACTGCCAAGTCGGTGGTTCGCCCCAAGGTCGTCTGTCGTCCACCACGAGCCAAAAACTATAAGTTTGTTAACGAATTCTTTCCTACCGCATATTTAGAATAATATGCTACATAAAAATACAATATATTTTTATGAGACGCTTAAAATTGACGTCACGCACTGGTAAAAGTAATAACACATTATGATACAAGTACGGTAAGCTGGATATTATAGTCTAGGTGTATAAAGGCACGAGGCGAAACCGACGAGTCTAATTAGATAGCTTACCGTACGAGTATCATACGACGTTTTTCAATACATTTGCGATTACCATAAACTAAAACAAGATAGCAATTCCGCAAAAAAGGAATTTACAAAAGTTAGAAACTAAAGCGGTTTCCCATCTTACGAATCAGAAAAAAGTTTTCATGCTAAACTTGAAACTCATTGCTCGGATTATATGAAAAATTTAAATTTTGCGTCTGTGGCAAGAAATTTATAAAAGGAACTAAAGCAGTTTGTCAACTAACTCAGGTTTATTTTCTCCAAAAAAGTACATTGATAATCTTCTCCTTTTCGAAGTCGGTTAAAAATCACATCTCAGGAATCAGAAAAAAGTTTTCATGCTGAACTTGAAACTCTTTGCTCGGATTCCATTAAGAAGTTTAAATTTTGCATCTGTGGCATTGGGCTATTGAGCGGTTGTGATTGGTGTAAAGTAAAAAGCACTAGGGCGTAAATTCATCATTACGATACAGATTTTGATGTCATAAGAACTGTATTATTAGCAAATGTATTGAAAAAATTGTTTTGCCATTTAAACTAAAAACTACATTTTTATTTACTTCCATGCAGCGGGTATATTTGCAAACTTTTTATAACTACCTACGCTTTTTCGTTTTATTTTTGTTTTACGCAGTTTTTTTTTTTTACATAAACCGTGTGGTTCCCGGCAGAGTAGAAAAGGACTACTCCAAGTCTTCCCGTGGATGGTGTAGGAGGCGACGCAAGCTAAACAAAGCTTACAAACATCAAAGAGAAATATTAATTTTTATTTTGTTTTCAGTATTTGTTGTTATAGCGGCAACAGAAATACATCATCTGTAATAATTTCAACTGTCTTGTTATCACGGTTCATGAGATACAGGCTGGCGACTGGCGACACACAGTCGGACGGACATCGAAGTTGACAGACTTGAAATATTTGTCATTGTAAAAACAATCCTATTCTAATTCTAACTAATATTATGCGAAAATGAGTTTTTTTGTTTGTTACGCTTTCACGCCCTATCTACTGAACCGATCATCATGAAATTTTGCATACACATAGGTTAGGGTACTGAGAAGGACATAGGCTATACATCACGCGAGCGAAGCCGAAGCCTAGTGACAAATATTGCAAGTTTTGCACGCCTCACTATTTTGATTCCGCTTTCCACCTTTACGCCCACTACGATGCTAAACGTGGCCTGTAGGTTTTATGACCTTGGGCTCTGTCTACCCCGCAAGGGAAAAAGACGTTATAGTATGTTTGTATGTATGTATTGCACGCCTCATACCGCGGAGCGTCTGAGTTTGCATTTACTTGCATTTTTGTTTGGATGTGCATTACTCTCGCCTTTTTCAAGGTCAACCCATTTTTAGGGTTCCGTAGTAAACTAGGAACCCTTATAGTTTCGCCATGTCTGTCTGTCTGTCTGTCTGTCTGTCCGTCCGCGGTTTTACTCAGAGACCATAAGTACTAGAAAGCTGTAATTTGGTATGAGTATGTATATTAATCATGGCAAAAAAGTCGTAGAAAAAAATCTTGAAAAAAATTTTTTTTTTGGGTAGCTCCCATACAAGTAAAGTGGGGGAGTCATTTTTTTTTCTCTACTTACCCATCTTGTGGGGTATCGTTAAAAAGGTCTTTGAAAAATATTGTGAGGTTGAGAACACCATTTTTCGATTTAGGGATCCGTTTCCGAAATATTTGGTTTTAAAGTGCAAATTTTTGTTAGAGGTACGTGTCCCCCCCCTCTATCTCCTAAACGGTTATATATAGATACGTGAAAAAAATTACAGCAGTAGTATATATACTGATGTTGAAAGGAAAACTATCAGAGCTAAGTACTAAGTACAAACTAAAAAGTTATAGGCAACCAACTTATAAAATGTACTGGAAAATGTAAAATTTCATACAATCTTTATTGTTAGATGTTTTTGGTCGTTAAACTGTGAGGTGCGAGTGTAAACAGTGTGTACTCAAAGTTGTCATTCGCAACTACGGAACCCTATACTGCGCGTGGCCCGACACGCACTTGGCCGGTTTTTTTAATCCCATCTCTCATCCCCTTATCTTGCTTTTCACTATTTTTATTAGGGTTGGTAGGTAGGGCTGATAGTAATATATATATATATATATGTATATATATCAAATATATCTTTTTTTGTAATTGCAAAATAAATAGTTTTGATTTTGTTCATCCCCTCCTGATGTCTAAAACTACAGAACCAAAAATTAAAAAAAAACCTACTTTGGTTTTCCTGTGATCAACAAGCAATGAACTATCATTGCTGTGATCTCACAGGAAAACCAATGAGAATAGGGGTGGCAGCGCAAACCTAATTGTAGATGTCGCTGCGTACGTTCATCATTAAGGCGAAGTGAGTTCAGACGATACGACACACTAGAGCGCCACCCAGCAATTAATTTTATAAGTCCTAAATCATATCAAATTTAAAAATCTAATAGCTGAATACCCTATTAAATTACTTGTAGTATTATTGGTTCAAGTTTTCACTATTTTTAATTTGATGAATTAAGAGAACGTTCTCTTAAACTTAGATTATAATATCTATGAAAAGTAATAAAAAGAATACTACAAGTAATTTACTAGGGCATTCGGCTATTAGATGTTTTAAATTTGATATGATTTAGGACTTATAAAATTAATTGCTGGGTGGCGCTAGTGTGTCGTATCGTCTGAACTCACAGCGCCTTAACAAAAATATGAATATCTTTATTGTTAGCCTTTTATGCAATTGATTAGTACATAAGAATAGTGACAAAACATTAAACCTTTTGTAAAAAAAAATATTAAACTCATATTTGTTCCCTTAACGAAAGATTTTTAAGTATTCTGCAAAAATAACCTTTAAAAATATTTTTTGTTTTAGTTTCAATAAAATATATAATATGCCAATTTGTCCTACCTAATATAAACAATTTAATAGTTTACTTCACGAGATCAGATTTGGTCTGATTAAGAAAAATATTCATTAGTTTAAAAATCCATCCATTTGACAGTGGCAAAGACAATATAATACTAACGTAATAGACTGCCCACCACATACAAAAATATTGGACCAAATTAAGGTTGCGAAAAGCAGGCGAATGTATGGCGCAGGAGAGTTGCTTGGTAGTCGATACTAGATGGCGGTAATCTGCGTTAGCCTTTAACTTACTAAATATACGGTGTCATATTAAAATATTATGCCTAAAATATTGTTTTGATTTTTAATAAGATATATTTTGTGAATCATGTTTTTATATTCTCATAATACGGTAGATACAATGTTGCGTAGTTTCGAGTGGCGCTATCTATGCGAGTCTCTGAGAACAAATCGTACGATTAATGCGTTGAGACCACATGACAGTGGTTTCGGAACAACCCTACTAACTAGGGTTGCCAACCGTACTATAATATATAGTATTGTACTATATTTCGGATACTGTTGAAGAAATATATAGTACGGGAAAATACTATATTTCAGTACAAATAAATCATTGTTTATGTTTCGCTACACTAAAGCTAATAAAGTGAAAGAAAAATAGATCCGGCAATTTTTAAACGCGCCTTCCGTACGACAGACGTAATGTGCATGGTGCGTGTAACCGTAAATAATTGAGGAAAAAATTCTATTTTTTATTCTTCCCTACTTAAATACTATATATTTTTTGAAGCGTACTATTTATTTAGAGCTTTTTTATAAAAATACTATATTCTGAAAAAAAAATGTTGGCAACCCTACTACTAACTGTCAGCGTGGCAGTTGCCATCCCCATATTATCAATTGAAAATAAAGTGGGAGTTTGTGGTGGGAAGTCAAGGGGTGCAGTTGGGGTACGATTTTGCAAATTGATTTTGAAATTGGTGTAGTTTGGTGTTATAAATGCTCGTGCTCATGAACAATTTGTGAAATAGTAAAAGTGGACTGATAAATGGACTCGTATAGATTTGGTAGCTTCTGTCCCACGAGGCATCAAAGAACATACGCCATCTTTGATGCTACTTGAAAAAACTTTACTGTACAACACCGATACTTAGTATCTCATTATACTGGACATTGGCAGAATCACTGAAATCGCGGTGAAAGCCAGAATATAAAACAGAAGAAGAAGAAAATAAAGTGGTAATACGTTCACATACAGAAAATAGTTCACTAAAACACCACTAGATAGGATAGCGGATAGAGGACCTACCTACTTTATATAAAAACATTTGACTTTGGCATTGTACAGAACCCTCTCTCTCCACGCAAGTTAACGCGCACTTAGCGGGTTTTGTTTCATTTTCATCCCCGAACCTAACCTTGAGCCATGATACCATAGATACTAATAAACGAGTGATAGCGTAAGGTGACGTCACGAATCACGTTCTATGTATGACTCACTGCATTTCAAGGGAACTTCCTGTTTACATTACGTTAACAGAGCTATTCCTGAAACGATTACGTAAATATACTTACGAACAGAACATCCTGTATGTGATACATACATATTATCACGCCTCTTTCCCATAGGGGTAGGCAGAGACTATGGATTTCCACTTACTACGATCCTTACAAACCTCTTTCGCTTCATCCACATTCATTACTCTTTTCATGCATGCTCGCCGGTTTTGGGTACTCCTTACATCTCCTTTTGCGAGAATGTTCGCAATTTGGTCGCGATAAGTTCGACGAGGCCGGCCCTGACCGACTGTCCCAACCACATCTGCTGTATATATACCTTTCGTTAGTCTCCTTTCATCCATCCTCTCAATATGTCCGTAACCA
Organism: Rhodophaea formosa; assembly: GCA_963082605.1. Taxonomy (NCBI): domain Eukaryota; kingdom Metazoa; phylum Arthropoda; class Insecta; order Lepidoptera; family Pyralidae; genus Rhodophaea; species Rhodophaea formosa. Next base: position 8,059,546 of record OY720229.1, on the reverse strand, counting down.
TCTCAACGTCTTTCACTCCACACCGTTCCGTTCCATCCTGTATGTGATATCCATCTATATTAAACAGAACATTCTGTTTATGACATCTTTGTATACTAATATCACAAATCGTTCTTATTTATGATATCAGTATACAAGTATGCCATCAAAAGCAATACTTGTGAAAAACCCAAGTTTCGCTACTCAGTTTTTCTACCGTAAAAAGTTGTGAGATCCATGTAATACCAAGTCGGTAAATTTATTAAGTCCCTACTAAAGTGACCTTTTGTCTTAAGTTATTACGTAATTAGCTAACCTAACAGTATCTTCATCATCATCAAAATTTAAGAGCTAAGCTCTTGTCGGTGGAGCTCCCTCCATCTGTCTCTATCCTCTGCCAATCTCTTAAACCCTGGTATGAAACACTTCCCACTTTTTCCTTTATTTCTTTGAAGTAACTGTGCCTGGGCTTTCCTCTCCGCCTTGTTCCGGTATCTTATTGTGACCATATTAAAATTAAAATCTTTAAAATAAATACATTGACTTGGCAATCGCATGAAAACATAATGTATCTCACAAGTAATACATATTTTATTAAATGATACTGTTTATTGCGATTGCCAAGTCAATCTATTTACTTAAAAATAAAAGTTTTTTTAATTTTAATATGGTCACAATAAGATACTGTGAGGTTAGCTAATTACGTAATAACTAAAGACAAAAGGTCACTTTAGTAGGGACTTAATAAATTTACCGACTTGGTATTACATGGATCTCACAACTTTTTACGGTAGAAGAACAGAGTAGCGAGACTTGGGTTTTTCACAAGTATTGTTTTTGATGGCATCTCATTTCTTTTTGTAGATAGTATTACTTTTTCGTTGCCTGTACCTTCTACTTTTGAATACCAACAACGAATATTCTTAAAACTCACTCCCTGTCTTATGTATGACCTTTTCTTATTTTAATAGGTAGTTTTATTATTTTTCTTTTCCGGTACTACTTCTTGAGCTTTAGCTACAGTTTTCCTCAAAGCCCACTCCCTGTCTCTATGGATTTTTCTCGGAGGCTTTGCGTTTACGATTTATTTTTGACAAGTCTGGAGGGTAAATTCTTCTTAGTTTATTGTATTCACAAATTGATGATTCCTGCGCTTTAATACTTTCGATATTAATTAGATGTAAGCTGCCCAGACTGATTACTCTTAAAAATGCTACGTAAGCTTAAAAAATATCGTAGTTTATAGCAAAACTGTACAAGAAAGAAAGAGAAAAAATATTTATACAAGTTAGTAGTCTCTAACTGTGTAGGTCGTTTAGGATAGTGATCATCAATCCAAGACTCTCAATAAATATCTGTGGACTCACGTCCTAGCATCATCATATCTGATCTAGATTTAACAGGCCGATTACGAAAGATGTTGACGTCCAGCCATCGAATTGTTGTGGTACGATCTGTACCGTACAAAGGAATACCAAGTAGAGTGGCAATGGCTTCCAAAGAGTCGCACTCTCTAGATAAAATTCTAAGGCCTACCCAGAAACATACAAGCAACGTGACTTTTCTCGCTTTTGCTGGTGTATTTAGTAATGTAATAATTAAAATAGCTGTTCTTTCCCCTAATCGCATGATACAATACTTACATATAATATAATTGTAATACCAAGTATTAAATTGAATCACTAAGCTTTAAAAAGTATATGAAAACAAATATTAGTAATAATAAAGTGTCTGAATAGTGATTTTAGGATTTCCGATGATTATGATTATCGATCATTAGTATAAGAAAATATATGAAAACAAATATTAGTAGAAACAAAATGTATGAATTGTGATATTATGAATTCCGATGATTATGAATTACAGTCATTATTATTAGACAAAAAATATGAAGAGTGATCATTAGGATGTAAAATTGTATGAAGACACAATTCGGACTACAGATAATAGAAGTTAAAAAGTTATGTGTGACAAGGCGCCCCCCTTTTGAATGCTTTGGCTAATTATAGCTCTGGTAGTACAGACAAGGTCGTGCTCCTGCAGTGGAGACTAAATAAGACCTAATGATGATGATGAGCCTGAATCTACTTAATTACAGCTACTTTCAGGTTAACCCTTCTGAGGGTTTATCCTTGGAGATTTGGTCTCCAAATATTTGGCTGATAACTGATAAGCCTTGCAGAATACAATCTATGTTTGAATAACAATGTTTGTTGACAATAGGTTAAAAAGTGTGTGTAACAATTAATATGGAAAGTCAAGGTATCTAGGTACTATATTACCTAAAATTTTACCTACAAATCGACGGTGTTGCCATGGGGTCACCAGTCTCCCCCATTGTCGCCGACATATTTATGGAAGACCTTGAGGAGAAGGCTCTTTCATCCACCCTGGCTATGCCGAAGATGTTCAAACGGTACGTAGATGATACTTTCGTTGTTCTCCCAAAAACTCAAGTATCTTTATTACTAAACCATCTAAATTCAATTAATAACAAAATTAAATTCACCTTAGAAACTGAGACAAATAATTCATTAGCTTTTCTTGACATTTTAATAATTAGAAATCCTGATAATACTATTAGTCATACTGTGTATAGAAAGCCTACCCATAACGACAAATATCTCAATGGCAAATCCCATCATCATCCATGTCAGTTGGCTACCGTTGGTAAATCTTTGTTTCAGAGAGCACATGGCATCTGTGACCCCACCACCTCAAGGAGGAGCTTCAACGAGTAAAATCGGTTTTAAGAAGCAACAACCTCAACCTCCCAAAAACACATCACAGAAGCCGCCCAAAGCCTCACACAGTTGATCGCTTTCCTGCCATCTTACCATATGTAAAGGGAGTTACAGACAAAATTGGTAATATACTTAAGCGTGCTTCAATCAAGACCTATTACAAGCCGCACAAGAAAATAAACCAACTTTTAAGACCTGTCAAATCTAATATCCCGTTACAAGATGCTGGAGTTTATAAAATTGACTGTGAGTGTGGTTTATCATACATTGGGCAAACAAAGAGAAGCATCGGTACCCGTATAAAAGAACATATTGCTGACATGAAGCATAGGCGCTCAACGAAGTCTGCAGTCTGTGAACATGCCCTAGATAAACCCAACCACTATATGCGTTTTGATAATCCTCAAGTCCTTGCAAAAGAAAACAGATACATTCCAAGAATGCTTCGTGAGGCTATTGAAATTAAAAAACATCCTAATTTCAATAGAGAGGATGGTTGGCAGTTACCACCAGCTTGGGATCCAGTCATCAATTTAATCAAATCTCAAGCTAAGCAGAAGACTGCAAGACCTTCAGACACCGTGAGCCAATACTGCGTACATCCGGAACGTTATCAATAAATATTTTAGGCGGTAGATTTTGCAGTTCTTATAAAATACTAGACAAATGTCAACTTAGTCTACCTGCGACCACGAACACTGTAAAGTGCTCGAAACGTTAGGTGAATAAATAATGTAATAAACGCGATAAAAACCGTATTAAAATAATTTTATTTAAATGTGTAACAATCGCGAAAACATAAGAAAACTGATGGTTAGTGATCACCGCTGCCCATGGACAACTGTGGCACCAGGGGTGTCATAGGAGCGTTGCCGGTCTTTCTCCTCCCCGGCTCCTCTCCCCAGACAGAGGGTCTGGGGAGAAGAGACCCTCCAGCTCTCTCACTCACCGAACGAAGCATAGCAGCGGTAAAGCTACTACTCAAACGTCGATTTCCTGTGAGAGTGTGGTATTTCCCCGGACGAGACGGCCCATTCATGCTACTAGCAAAAGTGATTTTCGCCGGTAGCGAGGAGGTAACGTTAATTATAGCCTATGACACCCGCAGATAAAACAGCTCTGCAAGCATTTTTAAAATCGGTCCAGTAGTTTCGGAGCCTATTCAATGCAAACAAACAAACAATCTAATCTTCCTTTTGTTAACCGACTTCAAAAAAGGAGGAGGGTCTCAATTCGTCTGTATGGTTTTTTTTGTATTATGATACGCGATTGCGATACTTTGTCAATTATGGATTGATTTTAGTGATACTTTTTATTGTTCAAATAGGAAATGCTCCAGAGGTGGTCCCATAAAATTGTTTGTCGCCATGTATCGAGCACATTTTGAAAAAATAAACAAAAACCCAATAAAAGTTGTTAAAGTATGCCGTTCGGTTTAAACTTATTTGTATTTTATTCTTATACGAATCAAGACATATTGATGAGAACGTTACTCCTGTTTTGACTGCACATTTTTTTTTCGAAATGTATCCAGTGCTTTTAGAAAAAGTCAATAAAAAAAAAACAAAAAAAAATGTACAAGTATGCCGTTTGGTTTAATTTTATTTCTGTTTAATTAAGTTGATGAGGACGTTGTTCCTCTATTTTGATTGAACTACCACACTAACTAAAACCTAATTTTAAGTTCCAGTTTGTACATTTACGTATAGGGTTGAAGACGGTTTTAGTTTTTTGTTAAAAATTATATTATTAATATTAGTATGCGGATAACAATTACTGGATATACACAAAAAAACGATTGCGGCAACCTTGCATTGCAACCTGTGATTGCAGCTGTACGCGCACATTATGACGGGCCGCATCGTAAAAGTCCGCATCCGAAATAATCCGGATGTTCGTCAATCCGCTGAAACGCTCGTGTTTATTTTCATACAAAATACTCACAAGCGCTTTAGCGGCTTGAAGCGGATGCGGACTTTTGCAAGAAAATTAAAAATTATACTTTACTTTCAAGCTCAAAAACTATTAAACCGATTTTCATGAAACTTGCACAGTTCTCGCAGTTGGACTAACTATGCCAAGTACAACTTAAATAAAATTATTTTTAACACAAAACTTAAACCGACTTCAACTCTATACATAAGCACATAAGTATACAATCTGGAACTAAAAAGATGGAAATACTGATTAAATTACGAGAAACCAAGCGCGATAAATAAAAACATTGATCATTTCATAGCTATTTACAATTTATAATCAGTTTTCATCACCAAAGTTCATTTACTGCCTCCGTGGTCCAGTGGTTAAGGCGTTTGCCTTGTTGACCCGGGGGTCGTGGGTTCGATTCTCACGGGAAGCATACTTTGTTAAGTTGTTACCAGTTTGGTTAGGACATTGCAGGCATGAACCAACTGAATGTCTGATAAGAAAGGTGATTCCGTGCTTCGGAAGGCACGTTAAGCCGGTGGTCCCGGCTGCCATCTGGTAGTCGTTAAAGGAACCACGTCAGAGGCCGAGAGGCGGTTCCGAAGAACTCTGCACCAGGGTGTGCATGGTCGACTGACCGTGTCACCTACACGAAATGATTGGGCCCATTGTGTGTGAGCAGAGGACTATTCGTCATCTAAGTCCTCTGCATAATGGAGATTTCATTCTCCGTTTTTTTTCTTTTGGGTTGCTGATTGGTGTTATGTGAGCCAACCCAGCTCGTCGAGGAAGCGAAGGACTGCAGAGGGTGTGCTGCATGCCTCGCTCATAGTTGCTGGATGTCCCAGGAATTCTTCTCTTGTAGTTGTTATGCTAGGGCATTCTAGTATGACATGCCTTGCAGTTTCTTCAGTCTCTAAGCAGCCTCTGCAAAGGGGACTGTCAGTCATTCCTATAACAAATAGGTGTTTGTTTAACATACAATGACCGGTTATTATGTTGTTCGGCTTGATGTTCGGCTGTCACTCGGGTTCTGATCCATGAACGTAACTGTGTAAATGGTATGGGTACCATTGGCAGAGGACCGAATGGAATCATGTCCGATCCCCTTCTCGCCAGTTCGTCCGCTGCATCGTTGCCGAGTGAGTTGCTATGGCCCTTTATCCACTGTATAGTGACTTTGTTATACTTACAGAGGTTGTTTAATGCACTATGACATTCGAGAATAAGTGCAGAGTCGATCATGGGGTTTTTTAGAGCGTGAAGTACAGCTGCACTGTCTGATAGGATGCGTATATTTAATTTTGTTACCTTCATCCTGATGATCTGTGCAGCGGTATGGGCAATGGCTACACATTCTGCCTGAAAAATGGAATTTTCCTTGCCCAATGCCGTTGCATAGTGAATATTGAGGTCATGTGAGAAGACTCCGACTCCAACTCCCTTACTTGTTTTAGAGCCGTCGGTATATATTCTCACCTCTCGGATGCCTGAGCTATCGGATTTTTCCTCATGTAATTGTATTTTGTATTTCTTGTCGAAGATGAATTGTTTCTTAATCCTGTCATTAAAAGCTCCCATTTGTTGGGTTGATTCCAATGCTTGTGACAAGATTTGTGTGTGTGGTGCTTCAGAGTTGCTTTTCCATGTACCCATTGTTTTTAGTCTTATGGATGCAATCTCAGCTTCTTGTTTTATGTGTGACCAGTTCATTTAAATCTGTCAGTCGTTTTGGCGTGAAAGCGAGACGACCAACAGATTTGCTTTCGCATTTATAATAATAATCTTCTAAATATATAATAGGCTAACCTGACTGACTCGCCATCTATCAATGCACAGCCCAAACTACTGAAAGAATTTCGTGTGGCATACAGGATAGTTGTATGATTACATTAGCACTTAAATATTTTTTGTTATGTACTACTATTAATTATTCCTGGTGCAATAAAGAGCTTTTATCTTATCTTATCTTATGACGTAAGTATCCGCTAAGGAAGGATTTTTGAAAATTTGCCCCCTAAACAGGTGAAAAAGGTTAAAATTTTGTATGCAGGTCCGTCATTTTTAGGGCTATAAGTCTTAAACTTTGTTTTTAGGTTAACGATTAGATTAATATACAATTACGTGTCCTAGGGTTTTGAAAATTCAACCCCTAAGGGGGTGGAAAAGGGCTTGAAAGTTTGTATGGGAAAACAAGATTAGTTAAACTATTTTATTCGAAACTTCAGGTGTACTCCTGTCAATAAATGAGTAAACAAGTGTTTCAGCCTCTTCAACTCCTAAAAGGTGGAAAAGGGGTGACAAATTCAGAAAATCAACATGGGTATCGTTTTCATGGTTCAGGGGTCGCTGAATACGAAAACCAACAACAAATACAAAAATAGACAAAAAATTGCACCTAATTAAAAAATATAATTAAAAAATTAAATAACCAAACTCCACGCGGACGAAGTCGCGGGCAAAAGCTAGCATAATATTATAGGTATAGCAAAAAAATCATAATAGTACCTACAAGTGTAAAGTAGAAAGACGTATCGATAGTATGGAAATATAATAAACTAGCTGTTATCCACGGCTTCGCCCGCGTAATATATAGCCTGTGTTCTTCTTGGTACCCTTACCAACTCAATTTAAAAAAAGCCGAAATTTTAAAAAAAACTTACATCGCTCATGTATGGAGTCCAGTCGTGGTTCCCAGATTCCCATTCTGGCGGCGGCTGTTTTTCCCTCAATCTATTTATTATTGTGGCGTCGGAATCATCATCGACGATCGTGCGATCAAAATCAAAAACCGCGAGAGACGCCATTTTAAAAACACGCGCGCTCTTTCACCGTCGGGCGAACACTGACGGAAATATAAAAAGAGTGTTGTAAAATAGATTCAGAGGAGTTGTGGGTGTTTTGGCGCGGAGATTTTCAGCATGATGATGGAATATTTTGCATTTTTTTGCGCTAGTTCACAGCTGGATGACGTGATAAACACGCAATGCCAACTCGCAACGCAAAGCGCAATGCTCAATTAACTAACAGCTGATAGTGACATTGACATTGCGATTTTTTCTTGACTTTGACATTACGTTGACATTTCTATTGATTTCGTTCGGTTTCACACTATAATTTTTGAGTGAATACTTTCATATACTCCTACTCGAGTGCGAATCCGATCTCAATAGTGTAAAAATTAAAAAAAAAAAGTTGACAGATAAGAATTTTGGCCTAACCTACGCGTAATTTAATGTGAAAAATAGTAAATACAAAGCAAATTTTGACGAAAATGGCTTCAATAACAGCTTATAGTGTAGGGAGAATGGCGAAGTACATTACTGAATCTAGTTTACGGACTTTCAGGTCAAATGTTTACAGGTAAGCCCATCATTGCGCAACCATAGCGGACATAACCTAAAAACTAGACATTTTATTTATTTAGAAATTAAAATGTACATGAATTTGCGTAAATTATGTCCTATTTCAGGAAACTATAAGTACACAAACCTAAATTAGAAGTTTGACATTCAGTTAAAACTAGTTTCTTATAATGATGAAATCTTTCGGTTGGCAAGTAATTCATTTAACTCTTTAAATTAATTATAATCAATTTATTTTACACCGTATTTGTATTATTTAATTATATTCATCAATTCAAATCTTAACAATTGCGGGAAAATAGAAAATTTAAAAATTTCTGATGTCCTAGAAAAAATAAAAAATAATGCAATTTAAGTGCCACTAGCTTTTGCCCGCGACTGCTACAGAATAAATAAAATATCACATCAGAGCTTTCTGTCAAAATCACTTAAACTTTTATCTTATGAATATGTATGTAACAATTTTAGAATGAATTGTATAATTACTTACTACTACCAGTTTATTTAAACATTTATGGTGATTGAAAGCAATTTTTTTTATTATAAATAATTTAGCACAAGTTACAGATAACATGCTATACAGCTTTAAATTCCTCTACAATTTTTTTTACAATGTGTGTATTTTAATATGTGTTACTCAATTACTCAAAAAGACTTCAATAAGAAGTATAAATTAGTGTGAAAGTTTGTACATCTATTGCTAAGTCACTTTCAAACACCTCAATAAGACTCTTAGTTCAATACGATTAAAGCTGATACAAAGTCTACAATTGATTGATAAAATTCCATTTATGCAAACCTGTTACTTTTAATAGCAAATCTACATACAGTTTAATAAAAATACGAACATGTGTTTGTATGTTTGTTAGCTTTAGAAAAGAAATAAATGGTTATATTTAGTCGGCGCATATAAATAAACAAACCTTCATTACTCTTTGTGTAACTATGCACGCTTTCAGCAATCCATTCGCAGTAGGTACAGTACTACCACTTTTATAAGTTACACTAATGTACCTGCGCAGAAATAAATTTTTTTTTATGGTGCTATATTATCTGCTTGCTATTGGCTGATGAGTACGCGCCATGCTGCGTCTCAGTCATTCTTAGCAGGCGTACAAGTATTGTGAGCGAGATAGCAATAGTCCTATTGCTTTTGGATTTAAAATCTTATGTTCTAGCAATAAGTTTGTTATTTCACTGATGTTCTCATTCTATTCTGCGCCATTGAATAATGCCGATGTAACGAGGAGCCCGATGGTCCAGTGGGTGTGAGCTCTATGAGCGCTTACATATGTTAAGCAACCCCTGGTGCAGTCCCTACTTGGATGTGTGACCGCAAAGTGGCATAAAATTTCTCGAGCTCCTCCATGCTTCGGAAGGCACGTTAAGCCGTTGGTCCCGGCTGTCATCGTTGATGGCAGTCGTTAAGCTATGTCAGATGCCTTAAGGCAGCTTGAAAAATCTGACACCAGTGTTGGCCACTTACACATACGAAAAACAAACAAAACACTTATTAACATGGTACTACTGTACTCCAGCTAAAAACCTCGAAGATATTGTTTTACTTGTACATAGTGCTTTAAGTAAAATGAAGCACAAGCAGAAGTAGTTTTATTCAAATGGACATTGAATACTTAGATATGGTGTCACAGTCTGTCACGCGTTATTGACCCCCTACCTTCTCCTTAACGTGTGACGTATTTCATGGATTTTTTTTTTCGTATGTGTATCTTATCTTATCTTAATTGGGGCCGATTATAAATCGGAAGCACGTCTAACCTTTGGGTTATTTTGTACTTACCCCATACCTTACTCACCCACACGGTGATTCCTGAAGAAGGACTGCATGAGCTTCAGAATATCACCTGGTGCGTAGTGCCTGTAGTCCTCCAGATCAGGATAAGCTGATCCAAAGAGGTCCAACCGCTTACCAGCCAACGAGTCACAGCGACACAAAATGTGTCTCATTGTTTCCTCCGATTCCTCACATACCCTACATAGTGGGCTTTCGACGATTTTCATTTTGAATAGATGACTGTTGTTCTCAAAATGACCGGTCAGGGCTCCCATAAGAATCCTTGACTGTTTTCTGCTATATTTGCAGATCCTTTTATACCACCTAGCGTTGTCCATACCAAGTGTCTCCTTCGAGTGTGTGTGTCCACTCAGGTTAGTCCATTCACGTTGATGTCTGCTGTCGACATGTGCATTTATTGCAGTTGTTACTGTGTTGCGTTTCGCGTTCGTATGTGTAAGTGGCCAACACTGGTGTCAGATTTTTCAAGCTGCCTTAAGGCATCTGACATAGCTTAACGGCTGCCATCAACGATGACAGCCGGGACCAACGGCTTAACGTGCCTTCCGAAGCACGGAGGAGCTCGAGATATTTTTATGCCACTTGCGGTCACCCATTCAAGTAGGGACTGCACCAGGGGTAGCTTAACATACGTAAGCGCTCACAGAGCTTACACCCACTGGACCACCGGGCTCCTCATGGATGGCCTCAAAGAACTGCAGATAATTGAGCGGTAAAGGCGCTAAGTGTAACCAAAAAGAAAAAAATAAAGTATCTTGAATACATATAATTGACACAGGGTATATTTTATCCGTATATAAAGAATAAAGAATATTAATAAATTTAATATTGTTTATATGTCGTGTGGTTCCCGGCAGAGTAGAATAGGACCACTCCAAGTCTCCCCGTGGACAAAGACAATATAATACTAACGTAATAGACTGCCCACCTCATACAAAAATATTGGACCAAATTAAGGTTGCGAAAAGCAGGCGAATGTATGGCGCAGGAGAGTTGCTTGGTAGTCGATACTAGATGGCGGTAATCTGCGTTAGCCTTTAACTTACTAAATATACGGTGTCATTTTAAAATATTATGCCTAAAATATTCTTTTGATTTTTAATAAGATATATTTTGTGAATCATGTTTTTATATTCTCATAATACGGTAGATACAATGTTGTGTAGTTTCGAGTGGCGCCATCTATGCGAGTCTCTGAGAACAAATCGTACGATTAAGGCGTTGAGACCACATGCCGTGGATGTCGTAGAAGTCGACTAAGGAAACAAAAGCTAAACAAAGCTATGAACATCAAAGAGACCTCTCCAACCCGTCTGGCCAGCGTGGAGAGTGTAGGCCAAATCCTCTGACTTTCCTGGCTAATACATAGCTCTGGTAGTACAGAGAGGGTCGTGCTCCTGCAGTGGAGACTATCAAAGACCTGTTGATGATGATGATGATATTTTATCCTGAAAAAATGCTGGTCTCCAGGAATCTATGGAGTCCAGTATTTTTGAGTGAGCCACATTGAAAAGTATATTCAGCAACAGTACTCTTATAATAGTACCAATAGTATGAGCATGTGGTCCCAACCCCTTAATCGTACGATTTGTTCTCACAGACTCACATAGATGGCGCTACTCGTTGCTACACAACATTGTATCTTCCATATTATGAGAATATAAAAGCATTATTCACAAAATATATCTTATTTATAATTAGAATTTTATTTTTGTCTTATTATTTTTAAATTACACCCTAGTTTTAGTTAGTTTAAGGCTAACGCAGATTACCGCCGTCTAGTATCGAGTAGCAAGCAACTCTCCTACGCCATACATTCGCTTACTTTTCGCCACCTTGAATTTGGTCCAATATTTTTGTATGAGGTGGGCAGTCTATTACGTTAGTATTATATTGTCTTTGATATGGGTATAGTATATATTTCTATGTGGCCCACTGTATGTACAAATGCATGCGAAGCCAGGAACGGAAGCTATCCTAATCCTAACTAATATTATGAATGCGAAAGTGAGTTTGTTACGCTTTCACACCCTATCTACTGAATCGACCATCATGAAATTTTGCATACACATAGTTTAGTGTACTGAGAAGGACATAGGCTATATATCACGCGGGCAATACCGCGGGTAACAGCTAGTGAGAATATATAAGTGGTTTGATTTTTTTTCCATCATTAGTAGTTCATGGTCATTGAATTTACTAATATGATACGCCATTAGGATTACAAATAACAGACATTATAGATTACAAATTGAAGTTCTTTATAATTTCTTCCATGCTTGTTTGGGAGAAAATGAAACAGAATCAGCTGCTTTGCCGTGTGGTTCCCGGCAGAGTAGAATAGGACCACTCCAAGTCATCCCTGGATGTCGTAAAAGGCGACTAAGGAAACACAAGCTAAACAAAGCTTATAAACATCAAAGAGACCTCTCCAACCCGTCTGGCCAGCGTGGAGAGTGTAGGCCAAATCCTCTGACTACTCAGGCTTGTTATGGCTATGGTAGTACAGAGAGGGTCGTGCTCCTGCAGTGTAGACTGGAAGGACCTGATGATGATGATGATACCAGCTGCTCTTCTTCCCGCTGTAACGTTACGACCCACGGTGCCGATTGGACCCGAGGTCGCAACGCCAAGAAAAAAAAAAAAACCGGCCAATTGCGTGTCTGGCCACGCGCAGTGTAGGGTTCCGTAGTTGCGAATGACAACTTTGATTGTTTACACTCGCACCTCACAGTTTAACGACCAAAAACATGTAACAATGAAAATGTATGAAATTTTACATTTTCGAGTACATTTTATAAGTTGCCTATAACTTTTTAGTTTGTACTTAGTACTCAGCTCTGATAGTTTTCCTTTCAATTTCAGTATATATACTACTGCTGTATTTTTTAGATAGAGGGGGGGGGGGGGACGACGACACCTACCTCTAACAAAAATTTGCACTTTAAAACCAAATATTCCGGAAACGGATCCCTAAATCGAAAAATGGTGTTCTCAACCTCACAATATTTTTTAAAGACCTATCTAACAATACTCAACACGATGGGTTTGTATAAAAAAAATATTACTCCCTCTTTACTTGTATGGGAGCTACCATAAAAAAATTTTTTTTCAATATTTTCTTCTACCACTTTTTTGACATGATTAATATACATACCCATACCAAATTACAGCTTTTTAGTACTTATAGTCTCTGAGTAAAACCGCGGACGGACAGACAGACAGACAGACACATGGCGAAACTATAAGGGTTCCTAGTTTACTACGGAACCCTAAAAAAGGGGAAAAATGGGAACTGAAATAGGTACCGGTCTGTGACAACAGGCAATCAAATAACGCCAAAAATAAGTAGGCGACTAATGGCTCTCCGGCGGGGAATCGAACCCCGGACTGTGACAACAGGCAAACCAAATAATGCCAAAAATAAGTGGGCGACTAAGGCGTTTTTGAATTTTGAAATTTATTTCTTTTTTCATCATGTTCACACCAACCAGTACAAAAAATATAAAGGAAACAATTTAAAAAAAAGGTTACATTTCACAAGAAATGTGGCGAGCATCGCCACACCGCGCAGACCGTAAAAGCCGGTCAAGGGATTATTTTGTAGGCGGCTCATCACCATTTTGATTCCGCTTTTCATTTAACACCCACGCTTCACGCTGAACGCGGCCTTTGGGTTTTATGACCTTGGGGTCCTATCTACCCCGCAACGGATAAAGACGTGATAATATTCTTTATAATTAAATACCCAGGGCATAGTAAGTTAAGTTAGTTAAGTAACTGCCTCCGTGGTCCAGTGGTTAAGGCGTTCGCTTTGTTTGACCCGGGGGTCGTGGGTTCGATTCCCACGGGAAGCATACTTTGTTAAGTTGTTTCCAGTTTGGTTAGGACAATGCAGGCATGAATCACCTGATTGTCTGATAAGAAAGATGATTCCGTGCTTCGGAAGGCACGTTAAGCCGGTGGTCCCGGCTGCCATCTGGTAGTCGTTAAAGGAACCACGTCAGAGGCCGAGAGGCGGTTCCGCAGTATTCTGACACCAGGGTATGCATGGTCTACTGACCGTGTCACCTACACGAAATGATGATGAGTAAGTTCTTCTTCTTCTTCTGTTTTATAATATGGCCTCCATCGAGACCTCAGTGATTCCGCCAATGTCCAGTAAATCGAGATACTAAATATCGGTGTTGTATGGTAAAGTTTAAACAAGTAGCATCAAAGATGGCGTATGTTCTTTGATGCCTCGTGGGAGCTTCTGTGACAAATCTATACGGTTCCATATATAACGGTCCACTTTAACTATTTCACACATTGTTCATGAGCACGAGCATTTATTATAACACCAAACTACACCAATTTCATATTATAAAGTCCATCAAAATCAATTTGCAAAATCGTCCAAGGCAGACCCCAACTGCACCCCTTGACTTCCCACCACAAACTCCATAGTAAGTTATAGGATGTGTCTTTGGGAATCAGTAACAAAATCTATAGAATTTTCGGCGGCGTCGCCGAAACTCACGTGGTTTCGAAAATTCTGTAGATTTTTTTACTGATTCCCAAAGCTACTATTCCCACGGCTACGCTTGCCTCAATGATGGCCGCCTTGATGATGGTCTTCGTAACAGACCGAAACTAGGCGGATCCGACGTAATAAAACGGGACTAAATCCGGGTTTTCATAATGCATTTCTCTCGCGTAAGTTTTAATATTATTATAATTTGTCTAATGTCTTTGTATGCAGAATCCTTACTAATATTATAAATGCGAAAGTGAGTTTGTTTGTTTGTTACGCTTTCACGCCGTATCTACTGAACCGATCATCATGAAATTTTGCATACACATAGGTTAGGGTACTGAGAAGCCGCAGGTAACAGCGAGTGAAAATATAAAAAAAAAGTTTAAAAAGCAGTACAAGATTGGATATCTATCAAGAGTTAAAAAGTAATTTTGATATCCTTTAAATTAAGTTTAATTCGTTTCATTTCAGAAGCACAGTTCGAGGCTACAGCGCAGAGGAGAAGCCTGCAGAGGCTAACAACGAAAAACAACAGCTACCGACGACCATAGAGGAGTGCCACAAGCAGATTGAGGCGCTAACGACAGAGCTGAACACTGTTAAGCAGCAGATGAAGGAGTATGAGGTAGAGATTTTTGGTCTAAAAAGAAGTCACATATTATAAAATGGCCGTGTGGTTCCCGGCAGAGTAGAATAGGACCACTCCAAGTCTTCCCGTGGATGTCGTAGAAGGCGACTTAGGAAATATAAGCTAAACAAAGCTTGTAAACATCAACAATACCTCTCCAACCCGTCTGGCCAGCGTGGAGAGTGTAGGCCAAATTCTCTGACTGCCCTGGCTAATTATAGCTCTGGTAGTTCAGCGAGGGTCATGCTGCTGCAGTGGAGGCTAAAAGAGACCTGATGATGATGATTATAAAACAAAGTCCTCCATCGCGTCTGTCTGTTCGCGATAAACTCAAAAACTACTGCACGGATTTTCATGGGATTTCATCAATAGATAGAGTGATTTATGAGGACGGTTTATAGGTATAAAACATGCCCGGGCACAGCCGGGGAGGGCTGCTAGTTTTTTAATAAAAAGATTAAACTGACTTTAATTTTAATACACACAACTATTTTTCAAACTACTGAACGGTTTTTGATGAAACTTGCATTTTTCCCTAAGTTGGATTATATACTTAGTCAAACAGAAAAAAGAATTTTACAATTTATAGTCTGTGATATGCATGGACAAACATACAAATATACAAACATACACATTTTTAGATAAAGATGCTCTGTGGTCCCCGGCAGAGTAGAATAGGACCACTCCAAGTCTTCTCGTAGATGTCGTAGAGGGCGACTTAGGAAACACAAGCTAAACAAAGCCTATAAACAACTAAAATACCTCTTCAACCCATCTGGCCAGTGTGGAGACTGTAGGGCAAATCGTCTGACTGCTCTGGCTAATATATGGCTCTGGTAGTACAGACAGGGCCGTGCTCCTGCAGTGGAGACTAAAAAAGACCTGATGATGATGATGATGTACTTTTCAGGACAAATACAAGCGTGCCCTGGCTGACGGCGAGAACGTGAGGAGGCGGATGGTGAAGCAGGTGGAGGACGCCAAGTCTTTCGCCATACAGAGCTTCTGCAAGGACCTGCTAGATGTGAGTGTTTAATTTACTGTTTATTTTGCTTACGTATGTTAAGCAACCCCTGGTGCAGTCCCTACTTGGATGGGTGACCGCAAGTGGCATAAAAATATCACGAGCTCCTCCGTGCTTCGGAAGGCACGTTAAGCCGTTGGTCCCGGCTGTCATCATTGATGGCAGTCGTTAAGCTATGTCAGATGCCTTAAGGCAGCTTGAAAAATCTGACACCAGTGTTGGCCACTTACACATACGATGGTGGGAAAGCGGAATCAAAATAGTGACGGGTTGCTAGCCGCATCGCCTATCAATGTGATTCCTTAGATTTTCGCCCAATCCCTTGACCGGCTTTTACGGTCTGCGCGGGAAGAAAAGCAGCTGGTATACTCTATGGTTTTTCTTTTCTCCCAAACCAGCATAGAAGATACCTGATATACCACAGATTATAGTATTTCCAATCATTTATTTTCTCGATGACAGCTCCCGTAGAACGTA
The DNA here is from genome assembly GCA_963082605.1 of Rhodophaea formosa. Taxonomy (NCBI): domain Eukaryota; kingdom Metazoa; phylum Arthropoda; class Insecta; order Lepidoptera; family Pyralidae; genus Rhodophaea; species Rhodophaea formosa. The sequence goes on along the minus strand of OY720229.1, from coordinate 8,043,068 downwards.
ACTGCGCTTGGAGTTCTTGGCAGGAATTTTAGCGGACTACACGGTGTCTGTTTTGGATTGTTTCGCAAATTGATTCTAGTGGACTTTATAATGTGAAATTGGTGTTATTTTGTGTTATAAATGCCCATATTTATGAACAATGTGTAGAATATCTAATGTAGACTGTCATTGTGCGGCTGTAGTGAGATTTACATAGCGGACTGGTGGTTGTCCGCCTTGCTGCGTCGTCAATGATGAAACCAGTGGATTCGCGAAGAGTTGTCGCCAGGGGCTCCGTGAAAACAACGAAATGAATTACACCATCATTTCGTTTTTTATTTTATTTTATTTATTATGAAAACCAACAGCGTTACAAAAGTCTTATACTATAGTTTATCTAAAAAGTAAGGCCAAGTATAGGTTTCCCAGTTTAACAACTAATTAATAAGTGGTAGGTTGCAGAAAGTAAACAATTATCTAATTACAAGGCAAAAGTATGATAATCTAAAACAATTCTCTATTTTTACTTACAGCTCGTTTAGATGATGTTATTATTGATTACTTTATCCCCCCTATAACATCGTGCAGATCAATCAATACTTAATGAAACAGAAACTAAATGGTCTTTGGAACAGATAAACGGGTCTATATGGCTAAATTTCTTATTGTACTCGCTTACCATACGACTCGTTGACAACCAAGAAGAATAACTCGCCAACCAGCGAAATAAATGAAGAAAGGCTCTAAAGGACTTGTATCCAGGGCCGTAAAACATACCTAAAAAAAAAAAAGTAACAGCGCTTGCTTACGCAAAATTAACTTTTAAATGCGAGTTATAAAAAATACGACTACTGCCTAATTTTGTTCCTTGGTCCAATATAATATTTACTGCGACAAATTAAGTTCATATATGCAGTATGTCTTTTTAGGGTTCCGTAGTAAACAAGGAACCCTTATAGTTTCGCCATGTCTGTCTGTCTGTCTGTCTGTCTGTCTGTCCGTCCGTCCGCGGTTTTACGCAGAGACTATAAGTACTAGAAAGCTGTAATTTGGTATGGGTATGTATATTAATCATGGCACAAAAGTGGTAGAATAAAAACTTGAAAAAAATTTTTTTTTAGGGTTGCTCCTATACAAGTAAAGTGGGGGAGTAATTTTTTTTTCTCTATTTACCCATCGTGTGGGATATCGTTAAATAGGTCTTTTAAAAATATTGTGAGGTTGAGAACACCATTTTCCGATTTAGGGATCCGTTTCCGAAATATTTGGTTTTAAAGTGCGAATTTTTGTTTGAGGTAAGTGTCCCCCCCCTCTATCTGCTAAACGGTTATATATAGATACGTGAAAAAAATTACAGCAGTAGTATATATACTGAAGTTTAAAGGAAAACTATCAGAGCTGAGTACTAAGTGCAAACTAAAAAGTTATAGGCAACCAACTTATAAACTGTAAAATTTCATACTATTTTCATTGTTAGATGTTTTTGGTCGCTAAACTGTAAGGTGCGAGTGTGAATAGTGTGAACTCAAAGTTGTCATTCGCAACTACGGAACCCTACATTGCGCGTGGCCCGACACGCACTTGGCCGGTTTTTTAAAGTACGATAAATAATTAACGTTTTCATACAGTTACATCCTATGGCAATGAAAATAGTGATGTTATGATTGAAGTATCAATATTGTATCGGCATTACATACATTTAACTAGATGTGTTCCCGCGACTTGCGACGCGTTGTGACGTTTTTTTAGAGATAAACACATAGCTTATGACAACTCCGGAATAATGTAGTATTCTAATAGTGAAATAATTTTTGTTTGTCCATTAGTCTTTAGTGAATTCAGTACAAACATACATATCTTTCCAGTTTACAATATAATTATAGAAAGGTAATTGAGAGTGAAATGAAATAAATATAAAAACAGATAATTTTATTTATTAATTTTAACTTAGATCAGTCGTAATATTTATCGTATCTACTGATTGCATATTTGGCCACAACACTATAACTATCAAACTTGATCTGTCATCGAGAAAATAAATGATTGGAACAAGTGTAAGTAGGTTTTTGGTGGGAAGTCAAGTCAGTTGTCGTTTGCCTTATACAATTTTGCAAATTGATTTAAGTGGACTTTATAATATGAAATTGGTGTAGTTTGGTGTTATAAATTTTTTTTACGGACAAATCACACAGATTGAGCTAGCCCCAAAGTAAGTTCGAGACTTGTGTTATGAGATACTAACTCAACGATACTATATTTTATAATAGATAAATATATAGATAAACATCCAAGACCCAGGTCAATCTGAAAAAGATCATTTTCCATCTTGACCTGACCGGGAATCGAACCCGGGACCATCCGTGTCGCAGGCAGGCGTGTTGACCGCTGCGCCACGGAACTCGTCATCAAATAAATGCTCGTGCTCATGAACAATGTGTGAAATAGTTAAAGTGGACTGTTATATGGACTCGTATAGGTTTGTCGCCAAAATCTCCCACGAGGCTGCCAAAGAACATACGCCATCTTTGATGCTACATACCGTACAACACCGATACTTAGTATCTCTTTATACTGGACATTGGCAGAATCACTGAAATCTCGGTGGAAGCCATAATTAAAAAGAAGAAAGAAAGTATAAGCAACTATGTATATTACAATGATTACAACGAATATCATCATCATCAGGTCTTTTTAGTCTCCACTGCAGGAGCACGACCCTCTCTGTACTACCAGAGCCATATACTAGCCTGAGTAGTCAGAGGATTTGGCCTACACTCTCCACGCTGGCCAGACGGGTTGGAGAGGTCTCTTTGATGTTAATAAGCTTTGTTTAGCTTGTATTTCCTTAGTCGCCTTTTACGACATCCACGGAATGACTTGGAGTGGTCCTATTCTACTCTGCCGGGAACCACAACGAATATATTATTATTCTATTAATAGCAAATTTGTTAAAAAGCTTATTACTATTACTTTAATCATCAGGTGGCGGACACCTTAGCAGCGGCGGCTGAGAGCGTGCCAGAGAGGTCACTGACGGAGGGCGAGGCCGCCGACGGGGCTTCGGCCGCGCTACGCTCGCTACACGACGGCGTGAGGCTCACCAGGGCACAACTTACACAGGTAAGAGTATTAGAATGACCTTCGAATGAGGGTGTCCACTAGATGGCGACACTGTGTCGAGGGGTATATTTGACAGCAGCCGTTAAAATCCACCAAATTAGGTTTAATCGACATTTTTATTATTGGTGGATTTTGACAGCTGCTGTCAATAATTTAAGATATTTTTAACAAAAAAAAAACCGACTTCAACCCTATCAATTTTATTTAAATAAGCGTAAGAATAAAATGTGTAAACCGAACGGCATACTTGTAATTTTTTTTTTGTTTTTGTTTATTTTTTTAAAAAGCGCTCGTCATTTTTCGGTAAAAATTTAATGGGGCCATCTGTAAAGTATTACCTATCGAACAAAAAATGAATTTCTTAAATCGGTCCAGGCGTCTTCGAGAAATCGGGGAATTTACATAAAAAAAATAAAGATTATGACGAATTGATAACCTCCTCCTTTTTTTGAAGTCGGTTAAAAATACATCTCGACAGAGTGCCGCCATCTAGGGGCACTCTCGATTCCAAACACCCTCATTCCTTCTCAGCCAATTAATCTCTCTAGCCCAAGTGTGCTTACCCTACAAAAGCATTAGTCATATACACCACATCACACTACACTACACTACACCACACCACACCACACCACACCACACCACACCACACCACACCACACTACACTACACTATACCACACAACAAGTGAGCGAAAGAGACTGGGTCCACAACACAGGGAATCCCAGTGTGGATCCCAGAGATTTTTTGTAAACTGTATTGTTTTTTTGAGTCAATAAAAATTATTATTATTATCATACAGTAGTACCACTTTAATATGTCGCATCGGCATTATTCGATGGCGCAGAATAGCGCAACCTACCGCCGACTCAAACCGAATGAAAACATTAATGAAATAACGAACTTATTGCTACTACATAAGATTTGAAATCCAAAAAGAAAGATTTGAATCCAAGACTGGCCGAGACGCCGCATGGCGCGTACACATCAACCAATAGCGGACGGGTATTTTCGCGCATTGCATTACATCGGTGTAACTCGTACACGTCTTTTTACCTTGCGGGGTAGACAGCACAGGTCTATAAAGCCTCAAGGCCACGTTTAGCATGTTGGTGGGCTTGCAGGTGGAGAACGGAATCAAAATATGAATATATTATAATAGGAATGCGCGTGAGGAATCATGTCAATAGGCGATCCGGCTATTCCCTTGATCGGCTTTTACGATCTGCTCGGGAAGTCATACACATCATATATGTATCATCATACAAGTCTCGAACTTACTTTGGGGCTAGCTCGATCTGTGTAATTTGTCCGTTTATATTTATTTAGGTATTTATTTATAAAAGAGGGTTAAGCTAAAAATATATTTTTTTATTTGCATTACAGGTGTTCGCGCGACACGGGCTAGTGGCGGTGTCGCCGTTGCGGGAAAAGTTCGACCCTAACCTCCACGAAGCCCTATTTCAGCAGGTGAGTTTCATACTTCGTTGTTGTAGTTAGTTGTGGTAGAGCCTCACTATCGGCGAAAATCACTTTTGCTAGTAGCATGAATGGGCCGGCTCGTCCGGGGAAGTACCACACTCTCACAGAAAATCGACGTTTGAGTAGTAGCTTTACCGCTGCTATACTTCGTTCGGTGAGTGAGAGAGCCGGAGGCCCATCTTCATCTTCCCTCTAGGGAGGGAAAAATAAAAGGCCGGCAACGCTCCTGTGACACCCCTGGTGTTGCAGTTGTCCATGGGCAGCGGTGATCACTTACCATCAGGTGACCCGCTTGCTCGTTTGCCGTCCAATGACATCTGATATACTCTTATTAAATTAAGGAATAAGATATTGGAAAAAAATCCACGCGGGCAGGACTTCCTTGAACCAGTCTTTACTCTTACCTCCGGTACGAGTAACGCCTTACCAATAAGCCCACCACGCTTCATATCCTACACGTCCACCATATTGTTTTCCCCACAGAACAACAAACACATTAGAAATGGCAAGGGAACGTGTCCCGCGCGCCGACACTACGCTCGATCATCGCACTTCACCCCGACCCCGCGAATCACCTAAGTAGTTTGTGCCGCAATCGTCACAGGAACAACAGTGCATTTACATGTGAAAAAACCAAAAATATGCCGGCGTGCACTATTGTAACGTGTAAAGTGACAAGTGCCCGTGCAACTTTGACCAAATTAGGTGTTTTTTATCACCGGCAAATCAGAAAACTTTTAATATGATATTTAATTGGTTTTATTCATCCAACATAGCGACTGAACGAAAATATTAAAAATAAAATTGCAAGAAATATACATTGCGGGTAATTTACTCGTCTGACTTCCGATAGATACGAAGTTAACGCTCAATGTAATACATTACGTTCGAAAAGTCCAGTACGTAATGATAGTGGTACAAGTCTGCCAGTGTTGCATGCATTACTTCTACGTGATTGGAAGTTAGTAAATGTCACGTGACGCCTAACCCGCAATCACGAAGCGGCAATCGAATTTGCAAAAAGTGTGCGTATTAAGTTGCATTAGTAGTATGCATGAAATGAGGCGACGCTGGATTTCATAGAAATCACGCGTTATAACACTTCTAATGTGTTTGTTGTTCTGTGGTTTCCCCTTACACGCATTATTGCTTGCGTCACCTAACATAACTACAATACTACCACTTTTATAAGTTACACCGATGTACCTGCGCAGAAATCAAATTTTTGCATGGCGCTAAAATATCCGTCCGTTATTGGCTGATGCGTACGCGCCATGCGACGTCTCGGCCAATCTCGGCAGGCGTACAACTATTGTGAGCGAGATAAAACGAGTCCTACTGCTTTTGGATTTCAAGTTCTACAAGTAATTTCAGGGCATTCAGCTATTAGATTTTTTAAATTGCTATGATTAAATGGTTTTTAAATAGCATTACAATGCTCGGTATATTATTAAAATTGAAAATATGTGATAGAATTCGACGCGGTGATTCGAAGCCACGGTGGTGTAGTTGGTAGCACACTTAGGGCGCAGACCTAAGAGCTGTGGGTTCGAATCCTACCTGTGGCAAATTCTTTTTTCATCACATATTTTCAATTTTAATTGTTATGATTTAGGATTAATAGATATAATTGCTGGGTGGCGCTAGTGTCTGATACCACAGCGCCTTAAGTCATACAAACTCTATTTAATAATTACAATATTCCAAATTTCTTCACCTGTTTTGGCATGACAACATAACGGATGAACACTCAAGTGAATTGAAAAATAACTATTAAAAATCTTACACCGACTTCAAAACTCTAATTTCAAAAATCACTGAACCGATTTTGTTATAACTTGCTTTATTCCCTAAATTTGACTGTACTATTTTGTATATTCGCTAATTTAATAATTCGCGATTTTAATGATTTGCTATTCGACCATTCGCGATCAGAAAATTATGTGAAATTGACCATTTTCGATAAGGACTGATCTCTATTTTGTTAGTTTGCGATTATGACGGGATTTTCAGTCACTTGGTTGGTTTAAGATATTTATTCTCATAAAGAAATTTTACATTTCACTTATCATGAGAACACACACTATAAGTTAAAAAACAGATTACGCGTACGCGGTCGATTGCTAAATTGACCGAACGCGACGAAACGCCTTAAATACTCGAGCTCTGTGGCGCAGCGGTCAACACGCTAGCCTGCGACACGGAGGTCCCGGGTTCGATCCCCGGTCAGGTCAATATGGAAAAAGATCTTTTTCATATTGACCTGGGTCTTGGATGTTTATCTATATAAGTATATATTATAATATATAGTATCGTTGAGTTAGTATCCTGCGACACAAGTTCACAACTCACTGTGGGGCTAGCTCAATTTGTGTGATATGTCCCTATATATATATATTTATTTATTATTTATTTATTATTATTCAATGGTACTATAGACATTACAGGAAATATTAATTATTTTTCATAGACAGCGTTCTAGTACTTTATGTAACTGTTAAGTAATAAGGGTCATCATCATAATCATCATCAGGTCTTTATAAGTCTCCACTGTAGGAGCACGACCCTCTCTGTACTGCCAGAGCAGTCAGAGGATTTGGCCTACACTCTCCACGCTGGCCAGACGGGTTGGAGAGGTCTCTTTGATGTTTATAAGCTTTTTTTTAGCTTGAGTTTCCTAAGTCGCCTTTTACGACATCCACGGGAAGATATTGAGTGGTCCTATTCTTCTCTGCCGGGAACCACACGGCATAGTAAGGGTTCTTAAAATAGAAATGTGAGTTTATGAAACAAGCCGCAGACGAGTTTCATAATAAGATCACATGAGTATCTAATAAATCTACCTATTTCGCAATGGCGGCAAATCAAACTCACGTCAAGCATGTAGTGGACGATCGCGCTCAGAAATGTAGTTCTATTTAAAAAAAAAATTACCACAATTCCTTTTCAAATGAAGGTATTCGAAATTTGAAAGTTATTACGTAATCGAAAAACGATGTGGTAATGAAAGTATGTACAATATTACCTACGGTCATAGACAATATAATTGTTGTTATAAATGTGATGGACGTAATGATACTTATTAATAGAAAATTTTGATATCGTTATAGACTTTTTATAGTGTGTAAGTAGATAAAAGCTATTTAACGCCGTCATATAAATGGCTTGTCTATTTTTTGCATTCTTGCTTATTTCAGGAGGTGGAGGGCGCAGAGCCGGGCACAGTAGTAGCGGTGAGCAAGGTAGGATACAAGCTGCGCGAGCGCTGCGTGCGGCCCGCGCTCGTCGGCGTCGCCAAGGCCTAGCGGCCCGATGCGCACCGCAAGGACTCCACTCGCACTGTAGGGCCTGGGTACGTTAATACATGCAGATAGTGGCTTGCTCATTTTTTTAAAACTGTGTAGCTACCTTCAACAGTGTGCGGTTCGACTTGCACTGTTGGGCCTGGGTACGTTAATACATGCAGATAGTGTCTCCCTCAATTTATTATTTTTTGATAAAACTGTGTAGCTACCTTCGACAGCGTCACTAATGTCTAGCGGCCCGATGCGCGCCGCAAAGACTCCACTCGCACTGTAGGGCCTTTGGGCTCGGGGACATTAATACATGCAGATAGTGTTTTGCTCATTTTTTTTACTTTGTAGCTACCTTCAACAACGTCACTAAGGCCTAGCGGCCCGATGCGAACTGCGCGGGCTTGCCTTGCACTGTAGGGCCTTGAGGCCAATGCGTTAAGTATGTATGCGTAAGTATATATATATATACTTACGCATACATACTTAACGCTACCAATTATTTTTTTAAGGGACTGTGTACTCCATATGAGCTTTTGCTACTTCACCAGACTTCTTTAGGCGTTGCCTGTGCACGCAAAGCTTGGAGACACAAACTCTCATATGCCTGATGGGCCGCGATCTTCATTTTGTTAAAGTTGAATTCATAAATGATAAAATCCAACGGTATCCCACCATTTCCGTGGGTGACACTATCTGTATATATTATGTTGTTATGCAGGGTGTCGGTATATGTTACATATTTGTTATACAGATATATGATATATTGTTTATGTATGTTAGCCCATCAAGCGGCAAAGGGATTTTTTCCCGGACAGCGCATATGAAAAATTATACGGTACTGAAAATAAATTTGGTATAGGCGAATACAATATTCAGGGTTTCTTTTAAAATACTAGAAACCTTCCAGGAATAGATCGCTAACATCATCGATTTTTCTACGACTTGTGATTATTTTTAAATTTTAATTTCATCCAAAAATAAATACTTATCGAATTTTCTGGTTTAATGTCAACAACGCTACGCGCCAGCGCCGCGTCTCGTCCATTCGTACGAATAAAACATTAACTTACAAATTTAATATATTAATTTATGTTAAAAAATGCGTAGAACAAACGTTGTTGTTTATTATGATGTTAAAACTACTTGCTACTCCTAGCTATTAATATAAATATATATATAGAAATATATACGGACAAATCACACAGATTGAGCTAGCCCCAAAGTAAGTTTTTAAGTAAGACTTGTGTTACAAATACAAATACTTTTATTCTGCTCAAAATGTGGTACAAAAGGAGATCTTATAAAATACTTAATGAATATGTCACACATTTTACCAGATACTGCCATGCAAAATTAATAATATGTAATGTAAATTAATAGTATTATGGGATATTATGGGATACTAACTCAACGATACTATATTTTATAACAAATACATATATAGATTAACATCCAGCTATTCCTGTAAAGTTACTGGTTTTTTAAAAGTAATCTGTATATACCTGCAATATAAATGTATTGACTATTTCTATATTCATTTACATATCATATTTAAGAGCTGTCATTGTGCATAAATAAAATAACTTACACCGTGTCTATTTTCTATCCCGAGACTAAATGAAATTGGGTATTTTTTAGCTATTTTGGCCCCACTGCTGGGCAAAAGTCTCCCCTTTCTGGTTTAATTGTGAAATTTGGCCTTTATTTGAATTATTTTTGGGAAGCACAATATTTGACACCCTGTATCTTTAGGAATAGTAGTTTTTAAAGACTTCACATTGCAATGTTAATAATTAACACTATCCGGACGAGTGTAAGAAGTACAGTTAAGGTTCGCCTGGACGCGCATGTCTCCATACAAACGGAAAAAGGGAATTGTGGCAATATTTGATAATTTTGGAGGAAAATTAAGCATCCAATCAATTAATCTCATTATAATCTACGTACGTTCTTATACAGTTTGGTTAAATTATCAATTGTTTGAGAATTATACGCCTCTCAAGATTTCCATACAAATTTGAAAAGGCTTGTAATTCTCAAACCATTGGTATTTTAACCAAGCTGTATAGGAACGTACGTAGATTATAATGAGGTTAATTGATTAATAATTAATAATTTGACTCCAAAATAATCAAATATTGCCACAATTCCCTTTTTCCGTTTGTATGGAGACATGCGCGTCCAGGCGACTCTTAATAATTAACACTATCCGGACGCGCGTAAGAAGTACAGTTAATACTATTGCGTCTTTTTAGTGTCCATGAAAGTGGCAAGAAATAAAAGTTTTATGAAATCTGTATAGTTTCAGTGTGAACTTGAATATGTATGAATAGGTTATTATTCCAAAGGTTGCAAAAAGCCTTCGTTATTGAATAAGGGTGCGTTTGTATGTACGGAAAACGCGCGTTTTATTAATTCCCATATGCGTTGTTACTGCCTGATATATGAACGCACCCTTATTTGCATATTACGACAAAATGCGACTCGCATTTGGTCCTATTCTTGACGATAAGCATTTGATACCCAGTGCTGGATAGACCAATTGCGATTTTAGACATTTTGAGAAAATGTACTTGAAAAATTTTGGGTGTTGTGGAAGGTTGTTTATTGTTATGTTTTTTTTTATTAATGCCAGTATGATGTAGAAATTTTGTGTATAAATTAGTATAGAAGACTGGCCAATTGGTAAATTATTTACGAAACTTTCTTTTAAAAGAAGTTATAATGTTTATATTCATTTCTTAGATTCTTTGTTAGATTTCTATAATAAATAACGTGTCTTTTAAATAGCATTTCTTTTTGGCATAATTATATTTTAGTTCATAAATATTCCTACATGTAAAACATAATTTTCTTATACGCCAAAGTCAAAATAAAGAAAGTTTTTCTTCCGATTTTCAATAACCCAAATTAGTATTGCTATCTCTTTTTAACGTCATCTTTTCAACGTCGAGTTAAAAAGAGATAGCGATAATTCTGGGTGCTGTTCTGTTTCTCAAGGAAATTTGTTGTACATAATGTAATTTTACAAATAAAGCATTTATTATTATTTTCACGTGTTTTAATTATTTAGGCAGTATGCAGTATGCCATGGTAAACAAATAAATAAATATATACGGACAAATCACACAGATTGAGCTTACCTCACAGTAAGTTCTTAAGTAAGACTTGTGTTATGGGATACTAACTCAACGATTCTATATTTTATAACAAATACATATATAGATAAACATCCAAGACCCAGGACAATCTGAAAAAGATAATTTTTCATCTTGACCTGACCGGGGATCGAACCCGGGACCTTCCGTGTCACAGGCCGGCGTGTTGACCGCTGCGCCACGGAGCTCGTCAAAACTGTACGTACGGTGACATGATTCCTGACGCCCATTCCCTCGATCGTCTTTTACGATCTGCACGGGAAGAGAAGCAGCTGCTACATTCTACGTTTTTTTGTTTCTCCCAGACCAGCGTGGAAGGTAAAATTCCTATTCGCAATCTGAAACCATTCATCATAAGTCTTAAAATCTCCGTTGTCTCATTTGGACCATCGGCCAGCAGGCCTATTTGCTAACTTTTGACAGCTACGCTGTACATGATTTTCATGGTAACTTCAATATTCATTACGGCTTCTGTATGAATAACTATTTTTATTTAAGATATGAAAACCGTAATGGATGCTAAAGTGACAATCAAATCGTTGTACACCGAGTTAGCAAATCGGCCTGCAGGGCCATTGATGGAACAAACGTAAATAATAAGTTGGTCCAAACAACACTAAGTAGTTTCTTTCTATTATCTAACTACATCTTGTACATAGATAACAAAATTACAGCGAGTAGAAGTTTCGTGTCGAAAACTTCTAGTCGCTGTAATTTTGTATAGGTATTGTTTTTAAAATTGAAATTTGATTGTAAACATTAATATGCCTTATCCGGTCGTATGTACGAAATTTGGTTGAGATTGGCTTAACTGTTGTTAAACTAAAATTTAAACTACTTACGTTTGTATGGGATTTCGGCTTTACGTGGGACTCTTAAGAGTCGCCTGGAAGCGCATGTCTTCATACAAACGGAAAAAGGGAATTGTGGCAATATTTGATAATTTTAGGGCAAAATTAAGCATCCAATCAATTTATCTCATTATAATCTACGTACGTTTACGAATTATACGCCTCTCAAGATTTCCGTACAAATTTGAAAAGGCTTGTAATTCTCAAACCATTGGTACTTTAACCAAGCTGTATAGGAACGTACGTAGATTATAATGAGATTAATTGATTAAATGATTAATTTTACTCCAAAGTTGTCAAATATTGCCACAATTCCCTTTTTCCGTTTGTATGGAGACATGCGCTTCCAGGCGACTCTTAAGTAGTACGAGTATGTAGGAAGGTACTACTGGCCAATCTGTATGGAAGATTTCTTATTTTTTGGGTTGCCACTTACGTTCGTATATGTACCTAATAGGTACATACCTAACAACGTCGCCCCCTCCCCATTAAATAGAATAAACTTGTTAGAGAAGTGTGGTTTTTAACCTACACGGGGATTCCAAGGATAGATTTAGGGGCTATGAACTCCCAAATCACCCCCAATCTTTTAACAGGCATAAGGCGTTTGCCTTATTGACCCGGGGGTCGTGGGTTCGATTCCCACGGGAAGCATCCTTTGTTATATCCAGTTTGGTTAGGACATTGCAGGCATGAACCTGATTGTCTGATAAGAAAGATGATTCCGTGCTTCGGAAGGCACGTTCAGCCGGACTACCAGATGGCAGCTGGGACCAACCCAGCTGCCATCTGGTAGTCATTAAAGGAACCACGTCACAGGCCGAGAGGCGGTTCCGAAGAACTCTGACACCAGGGTGTGCATGGTCGACTGACCGTGTCACCTACACGAAATGATGAGGTTGACCCCCAATCCTCAGTACGCCTCAGACGTACTGCATGATCCCTATGACTGACGCAAACCAAACAACGCCCTCACAGAGCAAGGAAATGTCGCTCGCTCTACATTGAAATTCGTTGCTCTGTGAACGCTCTTGTCACACCTGGTGTGATCCCTATGACTGACGCAAACCAAACAACGCCCTCACAGAGCAAGAAAATGTCGCTCGCTCTACATTGAAATTCATTGCTCTGTGAACGCTCTTGTCACACGTTGTGTGATCCCTATGACTGACGCAAACCAAACAACGCCCTCACAGAGCAAGAAAATGTCGCTCGCTCTACATTGAAATTCATTGCTCTGTGAACGCTCTTGTCACACGTTGTGTGATCCCTATGACTGACGCAAACCAAACAACGCCCTCACAGAGCAAGAAAATGTCGCTCGCTCTACATTGAAATTCATTGCTCTGTGAACGCTCTTGTCACACGTGGTGTGATCCCTATGACTGACGCAAACCAAACAACGCCCTCACAGAGCAAGGAAATGTCGCTCGCTCTACATTGAAATTCGTTGCTCTGTGAACGCTCTTGTCACACGTGGTGTGATCCCTATGACTGACGCAAACCAAACAACGCCCTCACAGAGCAAGAAAATGTCGCTCGCTCTACATTGAAATTCATTGCTCTGTGAACGCTCTTGTCACACGTTGTGTGATCCCTATGACTGACGCAAACCAAACAACGCCCTCACAGAGCAAGGAAATGTCGCTCGCTCTACATTGAAATTCGTTGCTCTGTGAACGCTCTTGTCACACCTGGTGTTGCATAAGTCCATGGGCAGCGGTGATCACTTACCATCAGGCGACCCACCCGGCCGTTTGCCGTCCGGTCATATATTTTTTTTATGAGGTAGGACGGGTCATAAAAAAGAAATTTAGGATATTTAAAGATTATTATTTATCCCTCATCAGAGGGGAAGGAGGGATGAGCCTCCGGCTCTCTCACTCACCAAACGAAGCATAGAAGCGGCAAAGCTACTACTCAAACGTCAATTTTGTGTGAGAATGTGGTACTTTTCCGGACGAGCCGCATGCTACTAGAAAAAGTGAATAGGGGAGTATGCACGTAATTTTTATATTTGCTTAGTATAATCCTTAATAACCACAGTAAAAAAATATGAAAGAACTTTTAAAATATCTTAATTAACCACGAAGATGTGAAACTTTAAAGTTTAAATAAGAAAGAGAAGTCCGATATGGACTAGTACGTCATAGTCTATGTCATGCATACATTTGCCATATAAAATAGTGTTTTCGCGAGTGAGATAGACATATTTTCGTAAAATCATTTTATCTCGTTCGTTTTTCAACCAAATTTTATTCTGTTTTCACTTTCAATACTTTACTATTGAATATTTTTGGATAAACTGGTAAGATAACAGATATTTTTTCATGCATATTCCCTATTTTGCCAGTAGCGTGGTTAACCTGAAAAACCTATCCAAAAATAAATAAAACAAAGAACTTAGAAAATCTCGCTTTAATGTTTTTAGTTACAAATACTCTACCTCTATATACAGAACGTATACATCAAGTATTGCTATATTTACATACACAACACATACTTGTCAAAAAACCTAATGTTCTTAACCATGTTCTATACAAATTCACACTTCAGTTGCTCGAATTTCTATGAGGTCTGAATATTTTTGTGTGAGACACACACACACACGCTAATTCTGAACTCGCTGGCAATGTTCTGTTATCGGAATCATAATTCCTAATCGAACACAGCATTACAAAAAAATTATAGACTTGCCATAGAAATTCGAGCAACTGACAGGTGCGACTTTGCGGGCTGCTCGCAGTCTGTGCATCCACCGAAAAGCTAGGGTTGCCTTTACGTATTCAGGTGTGAAAGAGACAGAAGTCATCTTTGTCTCTTTCACACCTGAATTCGCCGATCAGTTTCAACCTATACATGACGAATGCAAAGGCTGTTAAGGTGCTGTGGTATCAGACGATACGCGACACTAGCGCCACCCAGCAATTAATTCATTTACTCCTAAATCAAATCAAATTTAAAAAATCTAATAGCTGATGGCCCTAGTTAATTACTTGTAGTATTCTTTTTATTACTTTTCATAGATATTATAATCTAAATTTAAGAGAACGAATTATTACCGCCAAAAGTGGCCACTTTTGGCGGTAATAATTCGTTCTCTTAATTCATCAAATTAAAAATAGTGAATACTTGTACCAATAATACTACAAGTAATTTACTAGGGCATTCAGCTATTAGATTTTTTAAATTTGATATGATTTAGGACTTATAAGTTAATTTCTGGGTGGCGCTAGTGTGTCGTATCGTCTGAACCGCTTCTTCTGCACTGAACTGAACTTCGCCTTAAGGAACGCAAGCGATCGAATTTCTTCATTTTCGGTCTAGTATTAATCACAAATAATATTATGCAAAAATTTATTGCCTTCTAAGTGAATTTTATTATGAATATATTTCCCAATTATTATAGTATCTCGATTACATACCTATATTTGGCGGTACTTATACTTCTTTATATTAACCTAAATAAATATAAGTAATTTTACAATTATTTTTTTAAGAAAAGTCATTTATTTTATCCAGGAAACCAAAACTTCCGTCTTTCAGTTTTTAAACATGTTATTTTTAACCAACTTTAGAAAAAAAGGAAATTTTGTTTAACTTGAAAAACACTTAAAAATCTGTATATGCGGAAAATATAAATTAATTAAATACGTAGGTAGGTATATTTATATTTATGTCCCTATATATATTTAGGTAGGTACTTACAGATTTTACAACAAACTTAGGATCCGATGAAGACATTTTTAAATAACATATCTAATTATTGCTTTCTTAACAATATTAATGTATGTATTTTCAATTCATTTGCTATTAATTCAGTCCTTATCATTACATCGAAACTTGGATCGTAATGATGTATTCTACGGCCCTTTACAATTGCTCTATTTATTTAATGGTAAACACAAATGTATTGAAATCGTCGTATGATGCTCGTACTCAGTATGCTGAATATCATAGTCATCGGTGAATTATAAGGTTTCGGCTTCGCCTCGTGCCTATATACACCTCGACTATAATATCCAGCTTACCGTACATACATCATAATATACTATTATAGTACAAGTCATAATTAAAAAGTCAACGTATGAAGACGATATGTGTAATTAATCGAATCACAGGCTATACTAGAGCACTATAGTATAATGAAATTAAAATCATAAAAAACAAAAAAGTAGTTCCCATACAAATTTCTTGGGCGGCTCCACCGTTTTGTATCGAAATGCCAATTTTTTAAAATAATAAATTCGACAAAATTCAAACAATTTACAAACTATTGATGAATTATAATATAAATCTAAGTATAATACCTTTACTGGTTTACTGACATTGTATTAATCTCAGAACTATTCCTGGAGTTCTTGGCGGGAATTTTAGCGGCCTACACGGTGTCTGTTTTGGATTGTTTCGCAAATTGATTCTAGTGGACTTTATAATGTGAAATTGGTGTTATTTTGTGTTATAAATTCCCATATTTATGAACAATGTGTAGAGTAACTAAAATAGACTGTCATTGTGCGGCTGTAGTGAGATTTACATAGCGGGCTGGTGGTTGTCCGCCTTGCTGCGTCGTCAATGATGAAACCAGTGGATTCGCGAAGAGTTGTCGCCAGGAAAACAACAAAATGAATTACACCATCATTTCGTTGACAACCAAGAAGAATAACTCGCCAACTGGCGAAATATATGAAGAAAGGCTCTAAAGGACTTGTATCCAGGGCCGTAAAACAAAACTTAAAAAAAAAAAAACAATTGCGGGATTCCAGTGATATCTAACCAAATCCCGTGAAACAGAAAAATGAGTCGGGATCGAATTCTCTATGCATATTGTGGGAACAACATTTTCAGTCTTGAAATTTCGCCCCTAAGGGCCGCGCTACAATGGATTGGCATGGGATGGCGTCGGAAGCGACGCGTCATTTCAAAACAACCTTTATATTTAGAGACATAAGATGCATAACTGCTTGAACGTGGCCAGCCGGCGGGCGGCCTGGCGCGCACTAGACGCCCGCGAGCGTGCAGCCGCCATTTTGCATCTTATGTCACTAGACATATAGCATGTTTTGAAATGACGCGTCGCTTCCGATGCCATTCCAGGGTAGCGCGTCCCTAAATTTCCTCAACAATTTATGACAGAACATTTTAAATAATTAACTCATCTGATTGTAATATGTAATATGTGTTTGAAATTTAATAGTTCAAATATTGTATTTTGAATTTTTCTTTTTTCTTTTTATGTCCAAAAGTTTGGTAAAGTCGGTAAAATTGTTATTAAGAGGGCCCTGAACGCGCATATCTCCATACAAACTGAAAAAAGGAAATTGTGGCAATATTTGGTAATTTTGTGTAAAATTAAGCATTCAATTCAATTCATCTCATTATAACCTACGTACTTTTCTATATAGTTTAGTAAAAATATCAACAGTTTGAGAATTATAAGCCTTTCAAAATTTGTATAGAAATGTTGAGAGGCTTATAATTCTTAAACCATTGATAATTTTACCAAGCTGTATAGGAACGTACGTAGATTATAATGAGATGAATTGATGGAATGCTTAATTTTACACAAAAATTATCAAATGTTGCCACAATTCCTTTTGTCCGTTTGTATGGAGACATGCGCGTTCAGGGCCCTCTTAAGAATTTTAAATACGTGTGAGAAAGTAATTAGATAAAAAAAATTTTTGCCCAACTCTGTAAACTACATATCCGAATCCCAGTAGTGGGCTTCCCAATCAAAATTTACATTCAAAACTGCTTCCACACATCATACATGACCGTATCGAGCCCACACGTCAAAGCGGGCACGAGTGCACTTTGCCCAGCGCTGGGTAATCACGACAGGTCCACGTCCAACATGTCCCCATGCTCCTGATCGCTGAAGCTGTCGTTGCTGTGTTCCTCAAAGTTGTAACTCTCACATTTTGACGGTGATAGATTCTGCACTGCATTCTTGGATACCTGGATAAATAAAAAGAGTATACTTTACAAATGCGAAAGTGAGTTTGTTTGTTTGTTTGTTTGTTACGCTTTCACGTTGTACCTACAGAACCGATCATCATGAAATTTGGCATCCAAATAGGTTAGGGTACTGAGAAGGACATAGGCTATATATCACGCGGGGGAGTCACGGGTAACAGCTACTAAATAATAAATAAATACATACGGACAAATCACACAGATTAAGCAAGCCCCAGAGTAAGTTCGAGACTTGTGTTATGGGATACTAACTCAACGATAATATTTTATAATAGATACTTATATATATGTTGCAGGGATATTATAAAATTCGTGATATTATAATTTCACTAGTGACATTATAATTACACAGATTATTGTCAATCGTTTGTATTACTTACAATTTAACGGGCTAGTTTCAGTACCATTATAATTTCACTAGACCGATGCAGTGAAATTGTAAGGCAGTGATATTTTGACAAAAACACTGGTCTCAGAAAGCCGTTAGATTATCAGAGCGATCGCTGATTGGTCCGCATTCGTTACCACCTGACCAACCAGTAAAACCTGACAACATAGACTTAGGAAATAAAAACAGATTTTAGAAAATATTTTTTTTTAATTTAACTTGTCTCTTTTTATAGTATTACTATCTATACTATAAAATATGCTGAAAAAGTTATAACGCTTATTAATCAAATCATAACTTTAATAACTATAAGCTTAATAGTATGTAATAATGGTAGTAACATTTTAGTCACTAGCATCAATTTTTAGATTTGAATAAAGCTTAATTAATAATAATAAATGAATAATAATTATGTACTTTATGTCAAAATGTTTTAGCAAGTAATTTAAATGACATAACAAATAGAATAATTAATTAATAACAAATTGACCAATCAGACCACGCGGGGCTCCCACCATAAACGCAACTCATAAAAAACCTAGATTTATTATAATATCACTATTGCGGCCCAGTGAAATTACAATAAGTCTGAAAAGAGCCCGTGAAATTATACGAACCAGACGTTATTGACAATAATCAGTGTAATTATAATTTCACAAGAGAAATTATAATGTCACGTTTTTGACAAAATCCCTGCGACATATATAAACATCCAAGACCCAGGTCAATCTGAAAAAGATCATTTTCCATCTTGACCTAACGGGAGATCGAACCCGGGACCATCCATGTCGCAGGCAGGCGTGATGACCGTTGTTCCACGGAGCTCGTCAAAGAATAAAAGCCTCTCCAACCTGTCTGGCCAGCGTGGAGAGTGTAGGCCAAATCCTTTGACTGCTCTGGCTAATATATGGCTCTGGTAGTACAAAGAGGGTCGTGCTCCTGCAGTGGAGACTAATGAAGACCTGATGATGATCGAATAGGAGCCGAAACTACTTGACTGACTTAAATATTAAAGCCTCTCCAACCCGTATGGCAAGCGAGGAGAGTATAGGCTGAATCCTCTGACTGCTCTCGCTAATAATATGGCCCTGGTAGTACAGAGAGGGTCGTGCTCCTGCAGTGCAGACTAATAGAGACACTATACTAATATTACAAAGCTGAAGAGTTTGTATGTTTGAACGCGCTCATCTCAGGATATACAGGATCGATTTCAAAAATTATTTCACCTATAGAAAGCTAATTTATCTGTGGGTGACATAGGCTATAAAAATATATAAAAACGCATACCGTTTTGAATATCTCGGTGTAGTCCCTCTCGGTGGAGAGTTTGAGTGCGTGCTCCCACGCCTGCAGCGTCTGTGTGTGTGTGTTCACTTGTCTGTCTGCCAGCTCCAGCAGTAGGGACTTGATCTCCGAACGGGTTTTGGGGAGCCAGTCGGATAGCTCTGAGCGTAGGGCTTCGGATGATTGTTCCAGTCTGAAAGAAACATTAATGGTGTCACGATCATCATCATCAACGTAAGGTCTTTTTTAGTCTCCACTGCAGGAGCACGACCCTCTAGTCGCTGTACTACCAGAGAAACAGAAAAACATTACATCATCATCATTTCGTGTGGGTTACACGGTCAGTCGACCCTGCACACCCTGGTGTCAGAGTTCTTCGGAACCGCCTCTCGGCCTCTGACGTGGTTCCTTTAACGACTACCAGATGGCAGCCGGGACCAACGGCTTAACGTGCGTTCCGAAGCACGAAATTATCTTTCTTATCAGACAATCAGGTGATTCATGCCTGCAATGTCCTAACCAAACTGAAAACACCTTAACAAAGTATGCTTCCCGTGGGAATCGAACCCACGACCCCCGGGTCGACAAGGCAAACGCCTTGACCACTGGACTACGGAGGCTGAGATAGACATTACGATTATAATTTTAGTTTATGTGATTTATCAAATATTAAATCTTAGTTCCTATATTTTCTTTAAAATAAATATATATGTAGATACCTGTTGTGTAGGTCATCTGAAGTATTGCCGGCCACGTACGCAGCTGTAACAACGATAATAATTTTGACAAGTAGGCAATTATCGCGAACACTAATCAGTGTTCACCTGTATTATTCTAATGTTAGTTGTAAGGTATTTATTGATATGAACATTATGTATGTTAGTCTGTAAGGTATTTATAATATGGGCTCTGGTATTGTACATAATACGGTAGTTGCCTAATGTTAAGATTATATAAAATTTGTTTCCAATGATACTAATAACTATCTAAAAATACGTATAATGTCTTAAATGTTTCTTCTTCTTCTGTTTTATATTATGGCTTCCACCGAAATTTCAGTGATTCTGCCAATGTCCAGTATAATGAGATACTAAGTATCGGTGTTGTACGGTAAGGTTTTGCCAAGTAGCATCAAAGATGGCGTATGTCTTTTGATGCCTCATGGGAGTTTCTAGCGGCAAATCCTTACGAGTCCATTTATCAGTCCTCTTTAACTTTTTCACAAATTGTTCATCAGTACAAGCATTTATAACACTAAACTACACTAATTTCATACAATAAAGTCCACTAAAATCCACTAAAATGTCTTGGTGTGACATTTTATTTCCAATTTCCGCCAACTGTCAGCATGTCATTTTTGTACGATTTGTGCTTATATATTTATTTATTTATTGACACTTACCATGTAGTGTGTGTCTTCTCTTCAGCTTCTCCCTGTGAGCCTTGGAATACGCCACCAGCATTGGTAAGACAGCTCTATGGAGAGCGGGTCTTCTAGTCGGCGCATTGACGGCCCGGGCTGCGCCCGCACCCACGGCTGCGGCCGCGAGGGCTGTGTTGCCCCCGGCCTGAGTCGCCCAAGCGTCGCAGCAACGCTTCATGCTGTAATATGGTGTTTGACACTGAACTTTTCTCTTTGGAATATCTATTGAATTATTCTAATAGGGATCCTACGTTAGTACCTGAATTACTTTTGCGTATGGAGCCTAAGTGCAAACTCACACATGAGTGTGCACGGATGTAAAGTTTCGTTCATAATATGTGATATTTAAGTTTAATTACATTCCTTAGACACTCCCAACTTTGGGCGATTTTGGGAAACTTAGGAAAGTTGTAGTCATCAGCGACTAGTATCTCGAAATAAACCGTGTCTTTGATATTCATTTGGTATAACAATCAGCTAGAATTTTTGTCAAAACAATAATATTTAAATTACTTCATTAGATAGGTAATCAAAATATTTTTTCTTCTGTCAATTTTAACAATAAATGATAAAGTTCGTCATGGTTCATGAGTGGGGGCTTGTGACTCGTGACGTCGAATTTTAATGGGCTGTCAATATAATTTTCTTGATGCATTTACAAAAAAAAACTTATTCAGTATTTTTAGATTATCTTACCAACTATACAACGTGGAAAGGACATACCCGTAATAAATCGAACCACGGTCTATACTAGATCATAATAGTATAATGAAATTAAAATAACAGCCAAGATTGTTACACATTTAAATAAAATTATTTTAATACGGTTTTTATCGCGTTTATTACATTATTTATACACCTAACGTTTCGAGCACTTTACAGTGTTCGTGGTCGCAGGTAGACTAAGTTGACATTTGTAACGAACACTGTAAAGTGCTTGAAACGTTAGGTGTATAAATAATGTAATAAACGCGATAAAAACCGTATTAAAATAATTTTATTTAAACAGCCAAGAATCAAAAATAAATTTCGGCATTTCCAAACAAAAGTGTGCAGCCGGGCGATTTGTACGGGAACGTCGAATTTTTTTTGCTGTTATTAAAATTTTATTTTACTAAAGTGATCTAGTACAGCCCGCGGTTAGATTTATTACGGGTACGTCCCTTCCACTTTGTACATTTTTATTTTAAACTCACCTAAAAATGTAAAAAAAATTATGTGATTTTTTTCGTCCATCTCTTAAAATGCTAAATCTTTAATTTCACTTCAGATTCCTCCAAAGGGGGAATTCTCATGCGGGTGTCTAGAAATAAGTAGCGGCGCAGCACTGAGGCGTGAGGTCCGGCGAGCTGTTGTTGGGGAAGAATAGGCTATTTTCCTCAAAATATTAATAATAAAATTGGATTTCAAATCAGTTTAATTAATCAAAAAATATTGGATACGTATTTTTTCTTTCGTCAATCCCAATCCCATCCCAATCCCAACTAATATTATAAATGCGAAAGTGAGTTTGTTTGTTTATTTGTTTGTTTGTTACGCTTTCATACCGATTCTACTGAACCGATCATCATGTAATTTTGCACACACATAGGTTAGGGTACCGAGAAGGACATAGGCTATATATTACGCGAGCGAAGCCGCGGGTAACAGCTAGTTAAACAATAAATGTCAAAGATAAAGCGGGTCAAAGTTCATGAGTGGGGGCTTGTGACATCACAGGCCACTGAAAAGTGTACTGGCTAGTGACGTCACACACCATTTTAACGGGCTATATCCTTGTAATTTTTTGTTTGATTGACAAAAGAAAAAACACGTGTCAAATGTTTTTTGATAATCTAACTAACGGACTGATTACATTTTTTTTTAGGAAAATAGCCTATTGTGTCAGTTGTTGCTTGTGAAATGTTGTCCAATCACAGCTTATAGAACTCAACACCTCAGTGTTGTCATAAAAAAAACTGATATGTTTCTGAGCAAGATTATGTCGTCATCATCTTCATCATCAGGCCTTTGATAGTCTCCACTGCAGGACCACGATCCTCTCTGTACTACCAGAGCCATATATTAGCCAAAGCAGAAGATTTGGCCTACACTCTCCACGCTGGCCAAACGGGTTGGAGAGGTCTCTTTGATGTTCATAAGCTTTCTTTAGCTTGTGTTTCCTAAGTCGCCTTCTACGACATCTACGGGAAGACTTGGAGTGGTCCTATTCTACTCTGCCGGGAACCACACGGCAAGATTATGTTATAAATAAAATAAATAAAAAATACTTTTATTCAATCACTTACAATGGCCACCACATGTGGCTATGGAGCCAAATATACTTGTGTTTGGAGTTGACAGCGTTATACACAGTCGACAGTGTTATATAAATTAAAACTCACCCCATTAGCTCGGTGGAGACTTCAGAACAGCCCTTGTGCAGTTTGGTGGTGAGCGAGCAGAGCGCTGTGAGCTTTTGTTCTAAGGATGTCAAGTAGTCCTCTATTGAAGAGAACTCTGGGTCTTTTACTCTGGAAAATAAACGTATTAATAAATATCTTTCCACCACAAATCCTAATCCTATCCTAACTAATAATATAAATGCGAAAGTGAGTTTGTTTGTTACACTTTCACGCCGTATCTACTGAACCGATCATCATGAAATTTTGCATACACATAGGTTAGGGTACTGAGTAGGACATAGGCTATAAATCACGCGGGCGAACCCGCGGGTAGCAACTAGTATCTTATAAATAATTAGAACAATATTTATGGCTTTTTATTTTAAAATTACACCTCAGTTTTAAGTAAGTTTTAGGCTAACGCAGATTAAATCAGCCACTCGATACTAGATGGCGGTAGTCTGCTCCGCCATACTTGGCCACACATACGACTCCTTTTCGCCACCTTAATTTGGTCCAATATTTTTGTATGAGGTGGGCAGTCTATACGTTAGTATTAGATTGTCTTTGCTAAAGGTATCTGACATAGCTTAACGAATGCCATCAATGATGAGTTGATGACAGCCGCCACCATCGGCTTAACGTGCCTCCCGAAGCACGGAGTAGCTCGAGATATTTTTATGTCACTTGCGGTCACCCATCCAAGTGGGGACTGCGCCCGGGTTTGCTTAACAAGCGGAAGCGCTTATTATGCTCACGCCCACAAGGCCATCGAGCTCAAATGAGAGAGTGAGTGAGACACAGAGAGAAAGAGACAGAGAGAGAATGAGAGATAGAGAGGGAATGAGTGAAAGAGACAGACAGATTTTAGTTGAGAGTTTTCAGAGCTACGCTACCGACGAAATTCACTTTTGCTAGTAGCATGAATGGGCCGGCTCGTCCGGGAAAGTACCACACTCTCACATAAAATCGACGTATGAGTAGTAGTTATATCGCTACTATGCTTCGTTCGGTGAGTGAGAGAGCCGGAGGCCCATCCCCTCTTCCCTCTGGAGGAAAAAATAAAAGGCCGGCAACGCTATTGTCACACCCCTTACAGTTGTCCATGGGCAGCGGCGATCACTTACCATCAGGTGACCGGCTTGCTCGTTTGCCGTCCTATGACATAAAAAAAAACAGAGAATGAAAGAGATAGATTTTGCAGCCGTGTGGTTCCCGGCAGAGTAGAATAGGACCACTCCAAGTCTTCCCGTGGATGTCGTACAAGGCGACTTAGGAATCACAAGCTAAACAAAGCTTATAAACATAAAGAGACCTCTCCAACCCGTCTGGCCAGCGTGGAGAGTATAGGCCAAACCCTCTGACTGCTCTGGCTAATATATGGCTTTGATGGTAGGTACAGAGAGGGTCGTGCTCCTGCAGTGGAGACTAAAAATAAAGACCTGATTATGAAATAAAGTCCCTTTCATAAGAAGCTATAAATTATGTAAACAAATGTTCAGGGGTTCGCAACATTTGAATGAAATAAAAAATAATATTGTTGATTATTGTGTAAAAAAAAAAACCACCGAAGGTAAGAAATATTTTTCCATAAAGAATGGAGGGAGTTTGCAGGTGAAGTGATTATTTGGCAACATAAAAAAATTTTTGCCCTGCATTGAGACTCAATAGCTAATAAAAAAATACAATTTATAGCAAAAACTGTTACAGAAACTTTATTATAAATCAGGAAGACTCAATAGCTAATAAAAAACAATTATAGCAAAAACTGCTACAGAATATCTCATAAATGCGCCAAATGTTTACATTCACGGAGTCTGACTCGTTCCTGTACCAAAAACATTGAGCGACAGCGTTTTGTGTCGTTAAACTATAACCCGACTAATAAGAATTGGTCTTTAGTTTCGTATTACCCGTATAGTAATTTAAGTCAATTGTATTTGGTTAACTCATTATATTGTCGCTAGGTAACTCCAACTCAGTAGAAGTTTATTGATGTACTTAATTTATAGCTTCTCGTGGCGGAGTTTAGATAGAAGGATCATTCTCACCTGGCCCCGTTGGCTGGTTTGGACTCGCTACTGCCATAGAGGGCGCTGCTCAGCCCCCATAGGTTCAAAGCACTGCTTTCATTCTTGAACACCTTAAAAATATATATATATATTTATTGACGATTAACATAGGTTGGTAAATTAGCAGTTATGTTATATTACAATGTTATCAATTTGGGCCTTGACCTCATCAACCCACCATCGAACTAGGAACAAACCTGTATCTCGAGTGGTGGGGAGCCTCGCAGAGGGCTCAATCTTGATATTACCCTATGTTAAAGAAAAACATAAATGAGCTTATAAAATATGTTCAGTAACTCCCAAACTAGATAAGTATCTAGTTTGGGAGTTACTGAACATATTTTAAGGACCCAATATAAGCTTGATCTTGTTCTAAGGTAAGTACCTTAGAACAAGATCAAGCTTATATTGGGTCCTTACCTATGAAGTAGGCGTTTTTTATCCGCCATTTTGTTCCTAAAGACAATAATTTTCAGGTCAAAACTTTTTTTTCATTTAAACTTGGAACGTAGCCTATGTTATTAACATTCTGTATGCATATTTTTTCGTTTTAGTGTATTTAATTATTGGAAAATGCTCATGAAAAGAACTCGTTTCAGGTTTGTCCGTTGTAATCAAAAATGTAGCCATATTTCTATTATTTTTTCAACTTTTTGTTAATTTTAGAATGTCTAAATTAGGCTTAATGTTGTCCGAAACTACATGCAAAATTACATTTTTGTTGAATTTATCAAACCCGAAATAATACTTAAAACGTTAGTATGAAAATTTCACTTTGCTCGAAATTCTCTATAGAAAACGCCAATTTCATAGGTAAGGACCTACAGTCGACTCTCGTTAAACTCGACTTTAAAAATATTACGAATTATTGAGTGTTTGAAATATTAAATGATTCGAAATCTGTGAGAGAAAAGTAATTACACTCCGAATTATTATGTGTTGATAAGTATTTATACTTTTTAGGACTAACTACGAAAGAGTAAAACAGCAACTGAAACTTAACTACACAAACCAATTCGTGCGGAGGTGTGTGTCAAACATCAAGAAAAACGGCCAAGTGCGTGTCTGGCCACGCGCTGTGTAGGGTTCCGTAGTTGCGAATGACAACTTTGAGTTCACACCGTTCACACTCGCACCTCACAGTTTAACGACCAAAAACATCTAACAATAAAAATTGTATGAAATTTTACATTTTCGAGTACATTTTATAAGTTGGTTGCCTATAACTTTTTAGTTTGTACTTGTTACTCAGCTCTGATACTTTTCCTTTCAACTTCAGTACATATACTACTGCTGTAATTTTTTTCACGTATCCATATATAACCGTTTAGCAGACAGAGGGGGGACACAGATTTTTAACACGTCGTTTTGTTACGTGGCTATGATTTTTCGTTCGAATTACCAAGTGAATAAAAATGTATAGATTATGTTCGAAATATAACGAATTTCGAAATAACGAGTTCGAATATCGTGTTAACTTTGAATTATAGAGGTTCAAATTGTCGCAGGTTTGAATTTACTAAAGTCGACTGTACTAGCAATTTTTCCGCAACTTTTTTTTACTAGCTATTTAGGTCCCACTGCTGGTCAAAAGCCTCCTCTTCCGTTCCCACCTAGTCCTATCCAGTGCCCTGTCTTGCCATTCCTTATTAAATGCACACAACTCGTCTTTCCATCTCATTTTTTCCCGCAACTTACTTCGCGTAAAACTTCACCCCTTATTTCACTCCCTTAGGGGTTGAATTACTAAAATCCTTCCTTAGTGCTCACTTACATCATAAAAATAGGAACCCTTGTACCAGATTTCAAGTTAGGTTAGGTACAGTATACTTTCGGCTGTGCTTTGATATCATCATCATCAGGTCTTTACGTGCGTTGATGTACACAGTGTAAATTACTTAGTATAATAATATTGTAAAATGAAAACAGATGAAAAAAAAAGAAAAGTAAAAAAGAAAGAAATATAACATAATCATTAATCATACAAAGCCCTTCAGGCGAGTAGGCGACCTATACTGTTGAAAAGAGTTTCTTTCGGCATTTCTCCTCTGCAGTGGTCGGTTCCGAAATGCTAGTAGTCTGTAGCTTTTGAACAATAATTAGTAAATGCATAATACTTAATAAGATAATTTTAAATGTGATTTGACGTGAAAAAGTGCCTGTAAGGGCCTATTTTCTGAATAAACGTTTTGAATCTTTGAATCTTGAATCCGTTCACTACCACGCTGGTCCGGGAGAAAAGAAAAAACGTAGGGTGTACCAGCTGCTTCTGTTCCCGAGCAAATCGTTAAAGCCGATCGAGGGAATGGGCATCTAAGGAATCATGTAAATAGGCGGTGCGGCTAGCAACCCATCACTATCCCATCCCAACTATATTTAATATTATAAATGCGAAAGTGAGTTTGTTTATTTGTTTGTAATGTAACACTTTCACGCCGAATCTACTGAACCGATCATCATGAAATTTTGCATACACATAGGTTAGGGTACCGAGAAGGACATAGGCTATAAATTACGCGGGCGAAGCCGCGGGTAACAGCTATGGCCTGGCGCTTTTGATGCATTCAGCCGTTAGAGGTGGCCAATGCGCTTGTTTTAAAATAAAACTAAGTTGATGAGTATTATAAGAACCGACAAGTGGCACGCGTGGCCGCCTTCCATCCTTCCTTCCTTCCTCTCTAAGGATGTAAATCGAACTTACAACCCGGATTTTGGGTTAAATACAACCTCCTTTCAGAGCTTGAATGATGTAAATAAAACTTCAAGCAACACGGCCTCCGTCGGAAATAAAATATCTCACCTTATCTAGTTCTTCGTCAGGCATAGTGACAAACAGACGGAAGTCCTCACTGTGTGTCAGTATCGGGTGTTTGGCCACGCGGTCTGCGAACAAGTATGTTTCATCATCTTCATCAGCAGGTCTTTCTTAGTCTCTACTACAGGAGCACGACCCTCTCTGTACCACCGAAGCTATATTAGCCAAAGCAGTCAGAGGATTTGGCCTACACTCTCCAGTCTGGCCAGACGGGTTGGAGAGGACAAGTATATTTCGAAATTAGCAATTTTCTCGCGACATCGTCTGCTGTTATAAATGCTCGTGCTCAAGAACAATTTGTGAAATAGTTAAAGTAGACTGTTAAATGGAGTCGTATAGATTTGTCACCAGAAGCTCCCACGAGGCTACCAAAGAACTTACGCCATCTTTGATGCCACATACCGTACAACACCGATACTTAGTATCTCAAAATACTGGACATTGGCAGAATCACTGAAATCTCGGTGGAAGCCATAATTTAAAAGAAGAAAGAAAGAAAGAAAAAACTCTTTCAGTCATAAAAGTTTTAAAGACAAATATTTTTAGACGTAACGATAGCGCACTGCTGATTTGCATATTTTACATATTTGTGACGTCACAACTTTGTAATTTGTACGGGTGGCGTGAGAACTTTGTTTGGTGGCTATATGAAATATTTCGTTTGTGGTAATGGTTTCATAATAAAAGTTGTTATAAATTTAGCGGACTACAATTAAAGATTTTCATACTTTAAAAAATGGTCCTATTCACCTAACTTTAAAGAAGCCTTAAGATCACTTAACGAATCGATATCAAAATTATCTGACACCAGTGTTGGCCACTTACACATACAAAAAATCAAACAATGGGTTTGTTACTAGTCTAACATGTAAGCGATTTTTTTCTTGTAATCTTAACTAATATTATTAATGCGAAAGTGAGTTTGTTTGTTACGCTTTCATGCCCAACCTACTAAACCGATCATGATTAAATTTTGCATATAAATAGGTTAGGGTACTGAGGACATAGGCCATACATCAAGCGGGCGAAGCCGCGGGTAACAACACTAGTACTTAAATAAAATATAAAAATAAAGAAAAGAAAAGAACACTTATCTAAATAAAATTATTTAAATACGGATTTTATCGCGTTTATTACATTATATACACACCAAACGTTTCGAGCACTATACAGTGTTCGTGGTCGTAGGTAGACTGTCTGCCTGCGACCACAAAAACTTTTCTTCTCATTTTACTTAAGTGCCGTCCATTAATCACGTGAGACTCGAAAGGGGGGGGGGGGGGGGGATGGGGTTCGGAAAAAATCACGAAATATCACCAGGGGGAGGGGGGGTGTAGTAAGCAATCACGTGTATTTACTATTTCGTCAGACGCGCGATTTTTGAATCAAAAAACCGCGTGTAGTCTGACATTGACACGTCGTTGCCATTCTGTCAGACATAATTATCATGGCCGAAAATTTTCTAGAATAAAATTTAAAGACAATTTTCTTAAAAAAAAAATTTAATACTTAGTAAGTACTAAAATACACGTGATATTGGGTGGGGGAGGGGGGGTTAATCTTAAACCTCACCACGTATCACCAAGGGGGAGGGGGGGTCAAAAAATGCTAAGAAAAACATCACGTGATTAATGGACGGCCCATCGCGAAAACATTAGAAAACAAAACAACACTCACCAAGAAACGCGTGAAGTCCTAGCGTCCTGAGAGCGACAAACGAGGCGGAGTATCTGTCCAGCTGCTGCCTCGCCGAGTGGAGGGGAGGGAGGGGGGGCGCCGCGACTAGCGGGTAGGCGGCCGAGAGTCGTTGGTGGAGCACCTACATCGATAAAGGTACAGTTTGTTATTCCACTTTGCCGTGTGGTTCCCGGCAGAGTACAATAGGACCACTGCAAGTCTTCCCGTGGATGTCGTAGAAGACGACTTAGGAAACTAAAGCTTATGAACTTCAAAGATACCTCTCCAACTCGTCACAGTGTGGATAGTGTAGGCCAAATCCTGTGCTCTGGCTAATATTTGGCTCTGGTAGTACAGAGAGGGTCGTGCTCCAGCAGTGGAGACTAACAAACACCTGATGACGATGATGATACTTTGTTGCGATAGAAAAAAAAACATATTAACTTCACAGCAGTGTTGGCTATCGATAGTCGAAACCAACACACGACATCCACGGGATGACTTGGAGTGGTCCTTATTCTTTATTCTTTATTCTACTCTGCCGGGAACCACACGGAAAATGTAGTATTAGAATGGTTATATCGCCTCCGCACGCTAGAGGATATTTTTCCTTCTACGACATCCACAGGAAGACATGGAGTGGCGTAGCGGTCATCACGCCTGCCTGCGACACGGATGGTCCCGGGTTCGATCCCCGGTCAAGATGGAAAACGATCTTTATCAGATTGACCTGGGTCTTGGATGTTTATCTATATATGTATTTGTTATAAAATATAGTATCGTTGAGTTAGTATCCCATAACACAAGTCTTTCATTAGAACTTACTTTGGGGCTAGCTCAATCTGTGTGATATGCCGGAAACTTTAATTACCTTGAAATGGTTATACCGTCTCCGCACGCTGGGAGGGCCCTGCCATCGTGCGCATACGCATCGCACGCGATACGTCACGTATGTCTCCAAAGTGGACATCTGCTTCATCGGAGCATCTACCTGGAATTTATAGACACATTGCAATTTCAGCCAATATTTTTAGCAAAACGTTTTGTCAAAGTCAAAGATTTTTAATCAAAATTGGATAAAAGTATCTCTTTTTTGAACGTCATATTATCTCTCTTAATATTTGTAATTTTTAACTGACTTCATAATATACAAAATCGAAAAACTACTAGCGTTCCGTAATGACCACTGGTGAAAGGAATACGCCGAAAGAAACTCGATCCAGACTTGGTCACATGCCTGAAGGGCTCCGATCACAATATTTTACAATTATTTATTTATGTCTAATGTTATTTTATTTATTACAATAAATTAAATTACTACCATGCATTTTTATAATTTAAATAATCATTAATTCAATAATATGCCTTTTTTACTAACTCATCATTTCGTGTAGGTGACACGGTCAGTCGACCATGCACAATTTTACTAACTGGTTTTTAACAGGTTTGTTACATGATAAGGTGCCACAAAAAATATAAAAAAGTGGCCAAATTTGTGTCCGACTCCCAACATCTTATTTTTTTTTTTTTCAATCTATTTTTTTCGAGGCTTCAGTACACTTGATGTGACTATGCCAGCCTCATGGGGGACCTCTAGTATAAAATTTATCTTAGCGACATTATACACCTCCATAAGAGGTATACTGATTTTGCTGGATGTGATAATGGATTGCTCAACACTGTGTTTAGCAATCCATTCTCCATAGGTACTCCAGCTAAGAACCTGTCTCGTAGGGCAGTATACTGACCACATTCCAGCAAGACATGTAACAAGTCTTCCTCTTTATGACAAAAACTACATAAATCTGATTGGGTCACACGCATCACAAGCAAGAACTTGTTAACTGGAACGTGGCCAGACCTCACCCTAAATGCAGAGACAAGAAGGACTCCCAACATCTAATGTGTATGATTATGCGCGCCATTCTGCTGCAGAAGGCACCACTGACGCGTGCGCTGCGCACACTCAACCTAGTAGCCAATGAGATCGATATATTTTATTGCACTCTGGGCGAATTCACAAAGGTATCTTTAATGGTAGGCAAAAATGTATCCTTTTAGCTACTCTATCGCAATAGGTCGGCGTGTAATGCTAGATGTAAGGTGTAAAAAATTTCTGACACTTGTACATAGATGGCACCACCAGGAACTACGACTTCACAATATTGTTTCTACCAAAGTAAGAAAAATAATATACGCCAGAAATATTATTCAATTAATCTAAATATATATAACTCAAAGGTGACTGACTGACTGACATAGTGATCTATCAACGCACAGCCCAAACCACTGGACGGATGGGGCTGAAATTTGGCATGCAGGTAGATGTTATGACGTAGGCATCCGCTAAGAAAGGATTTTGATCAATTCTACTTCTTAACGCGAGCGAAGCCGCGGGCAAAAGCTAGTTTTAAATAAGATTCATTGAATAATGCTTCAAATTCATTAAATCTTATTTAAAATTAAAAACAAAGTTTCTGACATGATATTTATAAATTACATATCGCTTTTTGTGATGAATATCATTATATATCATTAACAGCCTGTTCAAGAAAGATTAGAAAAACAACTGAAATTTTACAAATGATTTTCTTATAACTACACAGATTTAATGTTTGCATGCTATCATAATTTAATTGTTTGCGTAATTTCATGAAACTGTAAGTTTGTGATATGATTGATTATTAGAAAATGATTTATTAGAAAAATGTTGCAGCGTTTCCACCCTGTATAAAACGCTATCTCGTTTAAGATTTGAAAAAGAAACAATTATAATTTGTGTTACACACTCACCTTGACTGCGATATCACATCCTGTCTCCATGATAAGGGGCACGGCATCCTGGAGGTCTTCGTTCAACTCGTCCGCCACACTCGGAGCCTCTGTCTCCTCGGTCTCATCTCCGTCATTCAAATCCAGGACTGCTGAACTGCTTTCACTTGTCATTATGCTGTAAGCCATATAAATGTCCATTTATAGGAGGTTATCAATTCAACGCATATATTTTACGCTCCGTGGCGCAGCGGTCAACACGCCGGCCTGTGGCACGGATGGTCCCGGGTTCGATCCCCAGTCAGGTCAAGATGAAAAATGATCTTTTTCAGATTGACCTGGGTCTTGGATGTTTATCTATATGTATATGTATTTGTTATAAAATATAGTATCGTTGAGTTAGTATCCCATAACACAAGTCTTACTTAAGAACTTACTTTGGGGCTAGCTCAATCTGTGTGATTTGTCCGTATATATTTATATATTTATTTATTTATATTATTTTTTTAAGTATGGCCATGACAATGGGCCATAGACAAGAGGCCAATGTGTGGAAAATCTTTCGACAGAGTAGTTTGATTTTGATAATAATTTTTAATTGGAAAGGGTACCTATATACCCCGAAGTAGGTCCCATATAAATTTTGAAAAAAAAAACCTACCCTTAGAAGTAATAAAAAGGGAATGATAGGGTTTTTTGCTTTTCGCGGAAATTTTGAAAAAAATACGAAAGCTTAGTTCAGAATGAATAAATGGGATTACTTAGAATACAGGGTATGATTGACTTTTTTGCTTTACGGCAGTTTTATTTTTGGGTTATAAAGTTTTATTATACAAAATATTTCTCAGTGACAGTTCACGTCTGCCATAATGTTTAACACAATGTTATGTTTTACATCTGGAGTAGGTACTCTCTATTACTGTACATTATTAGCAAAAGGGTCCAGTTAGAGTACGGTTGCTGTCTAAAGATGTTTAGTAGCTTAGCACGAGTTTAGATATTCTTCGGGTTGGAATTGGTAGACCTACTTACCTCTTTGTTATGTATGACATCATTTTAATAGTGGAGTTGTAATTTATGCATGCTAAGCCATTCTAAGGCACACCAAGCTATAGCTGTGAAAACGCCATTGCTAAGAAACACGTACAGTCTTCGAGCAACACGGAAGGGAGTAGCCATACGCTGCATTCCCCTCTGTCAAGGTACAAGCCAAAATTAGGCATATGCATGTCTATGTGTTAGTTGTGTGTGACTCATCTGTACACAAATTATTTTTTCTTTTTTATGTCATTTTTTGTGACAATGTCATAATAACTATCAAGTGACAGTTTAAGTTTTGTATGTAGGTGTGCGGAACTAAACTTGTGTGCACATTTCCCCCCGCAAAAAACGCCAGAAAAATTGTCATAGTAAATTGTCGCTATGCCCACTCCCTCCGTCCGGTACGGAGGCCGTGTTGCTCGAAGCGTACAGTGGATATCTATCTCACTTTAAATTAGTCTTTGGTACTTGGCACTTGACAACAAAGACTTGTACAAAGTTGACAAGATAATAGCACCTCTTAAGTTTCAAAAGTTTTTTTTACAGAAATACTACAAATAAAACGTAACATTTATTTCATATACCTAGTTATATCCAAACGCAGTTAACGCAAGAATAAAATAGAAAGTAACCACGTAGAACAAAAAGTAGGCGTAACATGTAAATAAAAACAATAATAAATCGTTACACTTGTTAAGTATATTTGTACCCTACTATGAATCACTGAGTAGATAACACTTTATCACTTTTTTGCGCTTAAAAGTGTGAAATCACCGCTTATAAATTTAATTTAGAGCAAAACAAAGGTGATGCCCTAGTTGAGTTTTATCCGTCAATAAAATGGAATGTATTAATTTAATGTTTATAAACTTAAATCTGGGTGTTAAATACGTATATAGAGATTAAATTTAATGAAATTAATACCTGTTTTGCTACAAGAAATAATATTTTTGTGTACGCCGAAAACCACGGATAAAATCGATGACAGATAACAACGTTCCGTTTTTCAAAATAATTTCAGAGTTGTCTCGTTTCTACATACGCGGTCAGATTCGGTTTGGCCGTTTGTTGCGTCAAAAGGAAAGTAGTTCAAAGTAGCAATGACATTTTCTTTTTTTTTTCGTTTCGCTAGAGAATAGTGTTTTTTTATAAACGGACAAACCCTCCCTCAGGACAAATCACACAGATTGAGCTAGCCCCAAAGTAAGTTCGAGACTTGTTATGTTATGGGATTGGGATACTAACTCAACGATACTATATTTTATACCAAATACATATATAGATAAACATCCAAGACCCAGGTCAATCTGAAAAAGATCATTTTCCATCTTGACCTGCCCCCCTATTTACTAACTCGGATGAAAGGTGTCGATGCCAATCAAACTAGAATTTTTAATTACAATGCGGGTTTTGCTTGCTCGAACTTTTTATAATTCATACAAAAACCGCATTGTAACAGCAAATCCTAGATTGATAGGCATCGACACCTGTCATCCGAGTTAGTAAATAGGCCGGCTGACCGGGGATCGAACCCGGGACCATCCGTGTCGCAGGCCGGCGTGATGACCGCTGTGCCACGGAGCTCGTCAAAGTGATATTAGTATTTTTGGCGTCTCTTATTTTCCAATTCAAAAAAAGAGGAGTGGATCTGCGCACAGACAGACATGAAATCATTGTTTTCTGCCTTAGCCGTGTTGCTCGAAGTTTTCTGCCCAAATCAACCGTAGAAAGAGTTCGAAAACTAGACCGAAAACTTTTCTTATTTCCTTTCCATTTTTAGTAGGTGTAACGACAGTCAGGGATGTCATTACATACTAAACTGCCTGTACGTTGGTTGCGTGCGGCCTCCCGAGCTGCTACAAACTCATCACCAATCCCTCCGAACAAGCAGCATCCTAAACACATTTATCCCGTTCACCCAGTCCAACCATCTCCTGTGTGCATTTCCCCAGCGGAAAAGTGTTGAATAATAAATGTTGAATATACTAGATCGTTAGTTCAAAGCTGCCTTCGAATGTTTATCGATGAATGAAATTCGTGTATTCAGTAATTTTTGAGAAATTCGTCAAAAACATATTACGCCAGAGAAACGTTTCCCTGGCGGAATTTTGTCAGGGATCCAAAATTTAATTAGTAGAGCAATTAGTTAATCATAAGAGAGAAATGTTTATGCATAAATGGAATTTGTGTGTCATAGGCCTCCGAAGTTATTCAAAATGCCGCTGGGGAAATGTTCGGCCTTTTGCTAGATCTCATAAACGGTTTGGAATACGGTCTTGGATTTTTTTACACACATTGCTATTAATTTGTTTATAACGCCTATAAAAACAGAATCCAAAAA
Organism: Rhodophaea formosa; assembly: GCA_963082605.1. Lineage (NCBI taxonomy): Eukaryota > Metazoa > Arthropoda > Insecta > Lepidoptera > Pyralidae > Rhodophaea > Rhodophaea formosa. Next base: position 8,007,009 of record OY720229.1, on the reverse strand, counting down.
AACACAGCCACTTATGATTAAAAAATATATACATAAAAGTAGGTATTTTGGTTCTAGTAGCTGAACTAAAGGACCTAATGGAAAGTTTTAAACGTCTATTTATATATTATAACTGCCTCCAACATCTGCGAAAGTATGTTTGTAATAGAGTAAGTATAAAAAAAGATACAACAAAAATAGTGTCTCACGGACATCATGATTTTGAATCCGTCTATTGTAGGAGTTTTATATTATGTGGCAAGTTGTAACTAATTTCAATGGTTTGTTTATTTATTCATCTATACGCATTCTAATAATTAGCTTGATCCAATTAGTAAAAAAAGAAAAATCGTAAAAAAACCAGTGGCACTTAGAACTTAGTTATAAACCGACCAATTTCGGATGGCTATGAAAAAGCGACCGCTCAGTACAAGTATCTTACTTCTGAAATTTGCAATATTACTGACGTTATTTGGTACAGACGCATACTCAATACATAAGCGTTTAGTTAAAATAGATGCTTAAATACATATTGCTTATTATTTGATTTACTCTTTTAAAATAAGTATTTAGTAAATAAGTATTCGTGCGTATAGGGTAAAACAGTACTTTATTACTAAGACTCCACTGTCTTTCCATCCGTTTGCCTGTTTTTCACCAGGCTGTTTTTTATGAACCGTTATAACTAGGCTGTTGAAATTTTCACAGATGATGTAGGCACCTATATCTGTTGCCGCAAACAACATTTACTAAAAACGGAATAACGTAATTATTTAAGGAAGGGCTCCAATGCCAGAAACCTGATTTTTGTCGCTTTTTTGCGTGATATTTTATAATAATGGTACGGAACACATCGTACGCGAGTACAACTAGCTCTTTGCCGGTTTCTATCATTCGTAAGCATTCTAGTTTGTATATAAGTTCTTATGGTACCTATTTTGTATATTTCTATTAGGTATTACTGATACCGAGCAACTGGTAAACGTAAAATATTACTGAGCTGTAAAAAAAAATTTTTTACCAGAAGGTTATTTCTGTATGGTAGACAAATCCTACATTTATCATCTAAGTACTTATAAAAGAATATATTAACCGTCTAACAGACCTTAGCTTTTCATATTAGCAAATTTCCCGGGACTTTGTGCTCGTATTTTATGGCCTATGTGACCCGCAGCTAAATGAGCTTCATATAAGTGAAAGAACTTTGAAAATCGGTCCAGTTTTAAAGTCAATTGTATGCATACATAAAAACAATCAAATCTTTTCTCTTTATAGTATTATAGTAATAGTATACATAACAGATTGACGTTTTAAATTTGTATCATTATTGAAAGTTAAAGTGAGGTATATACAGTCTCCCATCTACTCAGAAATAACACAAATAACTACAAACCATTTAAAGATTAATACTGTAAATAAGACTTGTGTCCGCGCCTGTACCTCATTTATAGTGGTATTACGTAGTAATGTTTGGAATGACAGCAATTTATATGAAATGGTCGCTTTTTCATAGCCATCCGAAATTGGTCGGTTTATAACCAAGATTTAAGTGTCACTGGTTTTTTTACGATATTACTTTTATTACTAATTGGATTAAGGTAATTATTAGAATGCGTATAGATGAATAAATAAACAAACCATTGAAATTAGTTACAACTTGCGACATAATATAAAACTCCTACAATAGACGGATTCAAAATCATGATGTCCGTGAGACATTATTTTTGTTGTATCTTTTTTTATACTTACTCTATTACAAACATACTTTCGCAGATGTTGGAGGCAGTTATAATATATAAATAGACGTTTAAAACTTTCCATTAGGTCCTTTAGTTCAGCTACTAGAACCAAAATACCTACTTTTATGTATATATTTTTTAATCATAAGTGGCTGTGTTTTTTTGGATTCTGTTTTTATAGGCGTTATAAACAAATTAATAGCAATGTGTGTAAAAAAATCCAAGACCGTATTCCAAACCGTTTATGAGATCCAGCAAAAGGCCGAACATTTCCCCAGCGGCATTTTGAATAACTTCGGAGGCCTATGACACACAAATTCCATTTATGCATAAACATTTCTCTCTTATGATTAACTAATTGCTCTACTAATTAAATTTTGGATCCCTGACAAAATTCCGCCAGGGAAACGTTTCTCTGGCGTAATATGTTTTTGACGAATTTCTCAAAAATTACTGAATACACGAATTTCATTCATCGATAAACATTCGAAGGCAGCTTTGAACTAACGATCTAGTATATTCAACATTTATTATTCAATACTTTTCCGCTAGGGAAATGCACACCCATCTCCTACCTTTCTCTCGCTTGAAAAACGCCCTCCCACTATGGAAATTTTTGGGGGAGGCCAATGTTCAGCTGTGGACATCTTACGGCTAAAATGATGATGATGTGTGTGTGAAAACTCAAAACCTCGTTTCAATTTTAGTAAAGAACTTCTTTATTCTTCTTTCTTTATGGCAGATGGCGTTTTAAAAAACACTGACATTTAGACTCCATTGGAGCCATTGCTATGTAAAATTACCCGTTTATGTAAAACTCTCAGGGAAATCTCACAGTAAAAAGGTGAAAAAATAACGAAACGTGTACCAAAAAAAATTATTAACTAATTGTAAAATGGTGCATGGTTTCCCTGAGCGAAGCAATGTTGGACCTAATACAGATCATGGCTGCAGCAGCAGCTGTGAAACGATATCAGACAGATACAAAAGGTGCAGCCTTCAGAATTTAATACAGCATATAGATATCTACGGGAGGTTCAAGATTAATTATGTTGAAAGGTATTCATTTTTACATTATTACTACTTTTTTATTATTATTTACTATTATTGTCGAGCTCCGTGGCGCAGCGGTCATCACGCCTGCCTGCGACACGGATGGTCCTGGGTTCGATCCCCGGTCAGGTCAAGATGGAAAACGATCTTTTTCAGATTGACCTGGGTCTTGGATGTTTAGCTATATATGTATTTGTTATAAAATATTCTATCGTTGAGTTAGTATCCCATACCATAACACAAGTTTTTCATAAGAAAGACAGAAAGACATATATTTATTATTTATTTTATGTTTGCCGTGTGGTTCCCGGCAGAGTAGAATAGGAACACTCGAAAATTGGTGAACTGTATTAACTTTGTGTTAACTATTGTTCTTCTGTACCATTTGTAAATCACTGATTTTTTTTTTTCTATTCTACTAGCTAAACTAAGCTTATAAACATCAAAGAGAGGGTATCTTGAGAGAGCATTAAACCAATGGTTGTTGGTTTAATGCTCTAAGAAGAGATCTATCCAAGCCGTTTGGCCAGCATAGAGCGATTGTAGGCCAAATCCTCTGACTGCTATGGCTAATTTATGGTTCTGGTAGTGTAGAAAGGGTCTGCCGAGGGGTACTTACTAACTTGGATGACAGGTGTCGATGCCTATCGATCTAGGATTTACTGTTACAATGCCGGGTTTTGCTTGCTCGAACTTTTTATTTGAAATACAAAAACTACATTGTACCTAACAGTAAATCCCAGATTGATAGGCATCGACACCTGTCATCCGCGTCGGTAAAAAGAGGGGCTGGTTGCTGCAGTCGAGCGAGACTAAAAAAGACCTGAAGATGATGTTAAAAACGACCAGCGTCCGCGACTACGGCAGCTTGTGATGCAGAACATTATTTTCGCAAATGGTCAAAGTTCGAAATGTGGTCACTATCGCGGAATGTCACATTCATCTTTCATTCATTCAAGATCATGTTGTATCTCCATGTTGCTGGAATTCCACTCTTGAAGTTGTAGTCTGTATACATGGGTGAGTTGAGGCAGTTTTAACTTCGAAAACGAGATCTTTCGACGAATCTGACTCGGCTGGGTTCACGAAACTCCGCATTGTCTTCTCGTCCGAAATATCTTAGTGCGTAAAGACAAAACCTTTATTCAATCTTTAACTCACCGCTTCCACCAGTGATGATATCGGCTCTAAAAGTGGTTCCTTATTTTAGGCTTCATAAAAACGTTCAAGATTACTCAATGAGCTATGTAGGGGGTTGTTTATGCTCGATGTTTCGTTACGAGACCGATTCAGAAATTAGAATATCAAATAAAAGAACAAGGTCATCGACATAGCTCAGCGCATCAGCTCTCGGAGGTGGCAGGGGGCGGGGATTATTCACCTTTCCAGACCTGCATTATATGTTATGTTTATGTATTTATAAAGCACGTAGAACCTATTTGGTTAGACAGATTCTCATAATTATGGTGCCCACGACCATTTGTAAAAGTGACATTGTGTGCAAGGTGCATGCAGTAAATATTCTGATATCTTTGGTGCATGCAAATAAAATATCGCAGAAGTGTCATTCTGCGAAAGTGTCACTACGCAAAAGTTTTATTTTACGAAAGTGACATTATACAAAAGTGATAAACTAAAGTGGCATCTCGCAAAAGTGTCATTCTACGACAACAGTAATGCGTTATTTACCAATTTTTGTACATTTTTTGCGTCACATATACTTACAAGAATGTATTTTTTTTGTATCATGTATGATGACTCAAGTCATGACTACCGACATATCTTAGGGATGACTCAGGCCATCAATATGAACAACGTTTGGGGTCATTAAATTTTTTCCACATTTTCATACAATAATGTTCACTTTTCCATTCATTTCGAAATAAATGGAAAAGTGAAATTTTTTTCGAGTTCCCAGCGTTGCCCCATAAGAAAAGTTGTTCATATTGACGGTCTGATTCACACCTTTAAGGGCATGTTGAGGGCCATGTTACACTCTGTATATACTCCGTGGTCACAAGTATTTATTTCCAAAGGTGTAAGAAAGAAGGCGTATGCAAGTCGATGATAACAGCGTCTTGCTACCGAAACCTGAGGAGTAGCAGGTCCTCCTCCGCAGGCCTCTTAGAGGAGAAGATGAGCAAGTTCTCCGTAACCACCAAGGTGTCCTCCGTATTACCAGGACAGGATAAAAGAAAAAGGCTGAAGACGTTACAGAAAGTGTTACTTAATTAAGTGAAGTTGCGTGGTTTTGTAATTCTCTGTGGAATATTTGCAAGTTTATTTGGATTTTTGTAAATGGCTAGTTTTTAAAATAAAATTGTTTTTGGAAGCACTTTTTTAATCTATACATCCGTTTTTACCGCGCATTCCACGCAGCCTACGGATACACAAACATGCTAGTTTTGAGCATGCTAATAAGCTAATGCTTGTTGAGCACACAGTGTGTGGTATACTCAATTAATACCCTCCTTCCCCTTCCAACCCCGCCACAAGTACCACTTAATTTTTGAGTACGCTACCTGAGCTACTCGGTAGCACGCAAATTTTTATCCATGGCTGTTTTGAGCTATAGTTTTGAGCAATCCTTACCCCTAAAACTAGCATGTGTATTCGTACATGCTCATAAGCATAATACTAATGAGCATGCTTGTGTCCCACACACGACGTGCACACACGTACAACTTACTTGTTTCTATACTCCCTTCCCCGCCTCAGGTAGCATGCTCAAAAATTTCCCTCAATCGATTTTTGAGCATGTAGCTACTAAGTAGCATGAAAGGCAATTTTGTAGTCTAAGTTATTGTGATACTAACCCCTTATTTTTATCCTTGGCTGTTCGATTTCGCGGTTAGCGGTTCTGTCAAAACTCAAAACTAGCACGGTACAGTAGTACCACTTTTATAAGTTACATCGGCGTTGTTCGATGGCGCAGAGTAGCGCAACCGACCGCCGACTCGGGCCGAATGAAAACATCAGTGAAATAACGAACTTATTGCTACAACATAAGATTTGAAATCCAAAAGCAGTAGGACTCGTGCTATCTCGCTCACAATACTTGTACGCCTGCCGAGATTGGCCGAGACGCCACATGGCGCGTACGCATCAGCCAATAACGGACGGATATTTTCGCGCCATGCAAAAATTTGATTTCTGCGCAGGTACATCGGTGTAACTTATAAAAGTGCTAGTACTGTAGCATGCTACTAAGTAGGTAGCATGTGTATCCGTACCATAACACGACTCGGTACTCAATCTCTGACGACTCTGACGAGAGGGACGCCACAATGCGTTAGAGACGTATAGAGCTAAGATACCCTCTCGTTTCAGTTTGTTTGATTTTCGTGTATAAGTGGCCAACACTGGTGTAAGAGACTAAATATCGTGTCGTGTAAATCTCTTTTTTTAGTGTTCCGTAGCCGAATGGCAAAAAACGGAACCCTTATAGATTCGTCATGTCATGTCCGTCTGTCTGTCCGAATGACACAGCCATTTTATTCCTAAACTATTGATAGTTTACGCCAGTAAATTTTATTGCGTCTGAGGACGTATACACGCGTGACGCGTGGCGTGTACTGCGCGTCTTTGGTCGTCGGTAGTTGTTGGTTTTTCTGTTCGATAGTACTACTTATATATATACCTATTATGAGTGTCATTTTTTCAACTAGTAGTACAAATGATACAAGGTTGTATCATTTGTACTACCAGCTACCAGTTGCACTTTTCGGTAGTACTTCTGACACGGAGCGATACGATCGCTACGTGCCTTCGAGCAACACGTCTTCTGTACCAGAAAGGCGTGTTGCTCGAAGCTACGTGCGCGTGTCTGTAGATAGGTCTATAAAAATGACATTGAGGTTCCCAAAGACAATATAAGGTAAAATGTGTCTTCGTCGTGTCGGTCTAACTTATAATTTTTTAGCTATTTAGGTCCTACTGCTGGACAAAAGCCTAACATACAAATACATAACCAAACATTATTTTTAAAGACTCCACGCCATGGCAAGTTAGGATAGATGAAAAAAACCGGCCAAGTGTGAGTCAAACTCGCGCAATGAGGGTTCCGTACAATATGCTTCGTGAACACACACACAATCTGCAAAAATGTTTTATTCAATTGACTAGCGCCATCTAGTGGTGTTTTAGTGAACTATTTCCCTAGATGAACTTATTATTGTGAGTTTACCACTTAATTTTCAAGTGATAGAATTCTTATTATTTTTCCTGTAATCTTCAAGGACTGAACTATATTTTGTAATTTTTTCAAAATTTTCGGCCCTGTAGTTTCGGAGATCAGGGGGGGGGGGGGGGAATGGTCAATTTTTGCCTTCTTTCGTGAATAAAATCAAAAGTATTGATTTTACCCGAACAAAAAAAATATTTTTGAGATCCTCATAATGAGCCCTTTCATTTGATATATAACACAGTAAGGTTTGCAAAACTTTCTTTTAAAATTTTGTAATTGGGCCCCTCAAAATAACCCTTATTTCAAAAAAATCTTTATTAACTTTGCACATCCGTGTTTGGGTCATAGGATTACACTATCTTATCAAATTTCATCTAATTTGGTTCAGTAGATTCGGAGAAAATCGGCTGTGACAGACGGACGGACGGACAGACAGACGCTCGAGTGATCCTATAAGGGTTCCGTTTTTCAACTTTTGTACGGAACCATAAAAATATATATTTTCAGCTATTTTCAGTTACTTTTATACGGAGTCCCTATGTACGAGTATAATTTCCACCGAACCCCAGATAAACCCTGCGAGGTTTTCGTGGCTCGGCAGCAATAAGTGTAACGGCATCTTTTAAGAATTTTGAATAAATGATTTTAAAATAGGTAGTACATTATGATACAAGTACGGTAAGCTGGATATTATAGTCGAGGTGTTTATAGGCACGAGGCGAAGCGGAGTGCTTATAATAAACCGACGACTATAATAGATAGCTTACCGTACGAGTATCATACGACGTTTTTCAATACATTTGCGATTACCTTAAACTAAAACAAGATTGAAGTTCAGCAAATAAGGAATTTATAAAAGTTAGGAACTAAATGTAAAAATACATTTATAATAATCAGGTAAATTTACTCAGGTTTATTTTCTCCAAAAAAGTACATTGATATCCTTCTCCTTTTCGAAGTCGGTTAAAACATCACATCTCACGAATCGAAAAAAGTTTTCATGCTGAACTTGCTCTTTGCTCGGATTCTATGAAAATGTTTAAATTTTGCATCTGTGGCATTGGGCTATTGAGCGGTTGTGATTGGTGTAAAGTAAAAAGCACAAGTGCCGTAAAACACATTATTACGATACAGATTTCGATGTCATAAGATCCGTATTATTAGCAAATGTATTGAAAAAAAAAAGTTCTGTGGTAGAAGCTGAAATAGGACGAGCGACTGGATTTGTTTTTCTAGTGTTGTCGTGCTAACTTTCAACTTTATATTATTGTTTTTAAACAAGTTCTCGAAGGAGGCTGGTTATTTGAATCAGGGATGTTGCGAATATTCGCATCCGCATCCGCAAATGCGGAGCTTCCGCATAGATTTGGACATCTGCATCTGCATTCGCATCCGCAATAAATCAATGCAGATTTTTAAGTGGATGCGGATGCTTTTCTTGAAAAGGGAGGGAGCTGCGAATGGCGCGTGCTGTTTGCGTCACGCGTGATGATGACCAATGGAAGCGAAAAAAATTGGCCAAGTGCGAGTCGGGCTCACCCATGAAGGGTTCCGTAGAAGCAAGCTTAGATTAGCCAAAAACCTCTATAATAAGCAAAAATAACTTTGTCTTTCATAGTGTTTGTCTCAAAGTTTTTTGCGGTTTATGAAAAACGTCTATAACTTTTTAGTTTGTACTTAGTACTCAGCTCTGATCATTTTTCTTTCAACTTTGTTATATATACTCCTGTATTTTTTTCACGTATCTATGTATAACCGATTAGCAGATAGAGAAGGGGGAAACATACCTCTAAAAAAATTTTGCAATTTATAACCAAATATTTCAGAAACGGATCCCTAAATCGAAATGTGGTCTTAACCTCACAAATTTTTTTTAGAGACTTCTTCATCAACACGATATGTTAGTAGAGAAAAATTACTCCCACTTGTATGGGAGCTACCCTAAAAAAATTTTTTTTAAAGATTTTTTTCTACCACTTTTTTGGTATGATTAATAAACATTCCCATACCAAATTACAGCTTTTCAGTACTTATAGTCTCCGAGTAAAACCGCGGACAGACAGACCGACACGGCGAAACTATAAGAGTTCCGTGTTTACTACGGAACCCTAAAAACCAGTACCTTAACCTATGTGTATGCAAAATTTCATGATGATCGGTTTAGTAGGTGCAGCGTGAAAGCGTAACAAACAAACAAACTCACTTTCGCATTTATAATATTAGTTAGGAAGTTAGCATTAGGATATTTAAGTAGAATCCGAAACATCCGCATCCGCATCTGCATCCGCGGATGTGAGTCTTCAAAAATCTGCATCTGCATTCACATCCGCGGATGTGAAAAATTCGGCATCCGCAACAACCCTGATTTGAATATACAGATTATCAAATATACAAATATGACTAATAGTTATTTCTCAGGCATAGATTTAAAAAAAAATTTAGTATTCATACTTCTATGTTCTCAGGAGTACTACATGGGTTAAGTTTTAAAAATAAAAGAACATGGCGATATTAAATTATAAAGTATATTTGGGAACCACTAAGTGTATCTTAACCTAAGCCGCTACGCCGTCCTGGATGCCCTCGTCATCTGTAACAACAAATAATTAATTTTTCTAATTTTGAATTAATAGGATGTTTTCTAACAAATCTTTTTAAAATAATTAGTCAGCCTTATAGAATAACGAAAAATATTAGATACGTATTTTTTCTTATGTCAATCAAACAAAAGATCATAAAGATATAGCGCATCAAAGTGCAGGACATAACAGGCCGGTAAAAAATTTATCGGTCAGTGACGTGACGCAAAACTTCAATGGGCTGTATCTTCATAAATTTTTGTTTAATTGACAAAAGAAAAAATACGTGTCCAATATTTTTCGATAATCTACAAGACGGACTAATTATTTCAAAAATAATTTATTTAGGAAACATACTTTAATAAGGTTAGTATTGAAATCGCGAAAGCTTTTAGGAACTCCCCAAGGCAGCGTATTAGGGCTAAGCAGTAAAGCAATGACTGATAGAATGTCTGATTTAAAATTGAACGTCCTTGCACCAATTATGGTTTTTGCAATATGTGACAGGAATAATAATAATACTTATTGCAAAGATTTCCTTGAATGCGTGAGGCGATTTTATTGAGAATTTAGATTAGTCGACAAACTAAAATGTCAAGTAATTAAAATGTTGATGCACAAATCGACCAACAAGTCGAGCAGTTTGGGAATTATTTAAGACTTTTTGAAAAACCAATGTCGCTAAAAACCTAAAGCCAAGTTTAGGTTGAAAATAAATACCGTTTAATGTATATTACGTATGTCAACATACTTTATTCGGAAGCATATATGCACTAACGGGGCGTTCATTATTAAATCAGACAATCTTTACATGAGTTTACCATCGGGAGTACCCCAAGGCAGTGTACTAGGATCACAGACCTTTGTCGTCAGTGTCAAGGAGTACCCCAAGGCAGTGTATTAGGATCACAGACCTTCGTCGTGGAGTACCCCAAGGCAGTGTATTAGGATCACAGACCTTAGTCATGGAGCACCCCAAGGCAGTGTATTAGGATCACAGACCTTAGTCATGGAGTACCCCAAGGCAGTGTACTAGGATCACAACCTTAGCCGTGGAGTACCCCAAGGCAGTGTACTAGGATCACAGATCTTTGCCGTGGAGTACCCCAAGGCAATGAATTAGGATCACGACTTTTGTCGTGGAGTACCCTAAGGCAGTGTACTAGGATTACAGACCTCTATCGTCAGTGTCAAGGAGTACCCCAAGGCAGTGTACTAAGATCACAGACCTTAGTCGTGGAGTACCCCAAGGCAGTGTACTAGGTTCACAGACCTTAATCGTGGAGTACCCCAAGGCAGTGTACTAGGATCACGACCTTTATCGTGGAGTACCCCAAGGCAGTGTACTAGGTTCACAGACCTTTGTCGTCAGTGTCCATGGGCTCGGGAGTGTCCTGGTAAGCCGGCGCTAGCGGCGACACCACCACGCCGTCCCACACGGTGATCTCAGTGGAGATGTCCTTGCCGCCCTCGAAGGCCTGGAGCCCTAGCACGTAGCGGTGTCCGCCGCGCGCGACCACGCGAAGGAGGCTGGAAAAAAACATTATTTTCGTGAGAAAACTAAATCTACCGTGTGGTTTCCGGCAGAGTAGAATAGGAGTACTCCATGTCTTCCCGTGGATGTCGTAGAAGGCGAATTAGGAAACACAAGCTAAACAAAGCTTATAAACATCAAAGAGACCTCTCTAACCCGTCTGGCCAGCGTGGAGAGTGTAGGCCAAACCCTTCGACAGCTTTGGCTTATAAATTATAAATAAATGTTTGACGTGCCCTTGCAGGGCGTCACCTGTACTTTAATACTATGTAACATCTTTTAAACTTGTGACTTGCAATAAAGTATATGAATATATATAATAGCAGAGAGAGGGTCGTGCTTCTGTAGTGGAGACTTGTTAAATCCTACACTTTATACATTTTACAATTACTAAATAGGAACCAAAAAATTATGACCTAATTTATCAATTCTAAATTAAATAAAAAAAAAGTAAAACTATGTACTTTGGATTTCCACGCATCATTTAAGAAAAGCACTATACAGGCCTTGGCCGGAATTATTCTTTTGGCGTCCGCTGCAATAATTCACTGTTTTGAGTGGAAATAGGCAGAAATAAAGGTAAAGTACTCACGTCTGCGCGGTAGCGGCGGCCTGGTCCTGCGCGGCGAGGTCGAGCGCGGTGTGGGCGCGCGCGTGCGCCGCCTCGCACGGGTCGGGCAGCCCCGCGCAGCCCGGCAGGAATAGCCCCCCCGCTACTAGCGATAGCGCGCGCCTGCCGACACACAAACATAACATTATATATACGGACAACCTTTCTGTTCCTCTCCGACCCATCTATCCAGCGTGGAGAGTGTAGGCCAAATCCTCTGACTGCTCTGGCTAAAGTATGGCTCTGGTAGTACAGAGAGGGTCGTGCTCCTGCAGTGGAGACTAAAGACCTGATGATAATGATGATGATATACGGACAAATCACACAGATTGAGCTAGCCCTTAAAGTAAGTTCAGGAGTTGTGTGTTATGGGATATTTACTCAACGATACTATATTTTATTACATGTATAGAATAGATAAGCATCCAAGACCCACGTCAATCTGAGAAGATCATCTTGACCTGACCGGGGATCGAACCCAGGACAATCCGTGTCGCCAGCCGGCGTGTTGACCGCTGCGCCACGGAGCTCGTCAAAGTGTAGAAGTTTATATAAAGAACGAATAGCTAAGTAAGATTATTAATGTAAAAATGTAACATGTGTAAAGAGTGAAGAGGAGTCGCATAGATGGCGCCACTCGTACCTACACAACATTTTATCTACCGTATTATGAGAATATAAAAACATTATTCATAAAATATATCTTATTAAAAATCAGAACAATATTTAAGGCATATTGTTTTAAAATGACACCCTATATTTAGTAAGTTAGTCTATAACTCAGATTACCGCCATCTAGTATCGAGTAGCAAGCAACTCTCCTGCGTCATAGATTCGCCTGCTTTTCGCAACCTTAATTTGGTCCAATATTTTTGTATGAGGTGTGCAGTCTATTACGTTAGTATAATATTGTCTTTGGCTAAGGTGTCTTTGAGTATTCGGGCGCTATTCACCTAAAAGCGACGTTAATGGGCAGAGCCTGCCTCGCCGGGTTGTTCATGATGCAGTGGTGCGCGAGTAGGTCTATCATCCACGGAGTCAGAGGTTCGAGTCCGGCGTGGCGAGAGCACATGTCGCGAAGTAAGCGGATTAGGACCTGAGAATAAAAAATATTAAATATTAAAAAAAAAACAAAAACCGACTTCAACCCTATCAATTTGTTTTAATAAGCATAAGAATAATAATTTTTGATTAGTTAAAAAACTAAAAAACACGCTTTTAGCACGCACTAACGAACTAGTCATGTATTGTCATCAGAACTCAGAGGGTGTGCAAAATTTCATCCTAATCAAAGACCGGGAAGTGGGTCAAATTAAGATTCCAAGATTTTCTTACATAGTGAAGCTAATAAAAGCGTGTTAAAATGGACATTAGTGTAATCCGAACGGCATTCGTGTATACATATTTTTGGTATATGTGTATTTTTTGAAAAACGCGCTCGACACATTTCGATAGCAATTTAATGGGACCATCTGTAAAGTATTACCTATCGAACAAAAAAAGAATTTCTTAAATCGGTCCAGGCGTCTTCGTGAAATCGGGGAACATACATAAAAAAAAACCGGCCAAGTGCGTGTCGGGCCACGCGCAGTGTAGGGTTCCGTAGTTGCGAATGACAACTTTGAGTTCACACTGTTCACACTCGCACCTCACAGTTTACCGACCAAAAACATCAAACAATGATATACTACTGCTGTAATTTTTTCACGTATCCGTATAACCGATTAGCAGACGACGACACTAAATTTGCACTTTATAACCTATATAATAAACTTTATATATATTTGGGAAACGGATCCCTAAATCGAAAAATGATTTTCTCAACCTCACAATATTTTTTAAAGACCTATTTAACAATACCCAACACGATGGGTTTGTATAGAAAAAAAATATTACTCCCTCTTTATTTGTATGGGAGATATACCCTAAAAAATCCGTAAATTGAACGAGTCGGCAAACAGTGACGCGGGGGGGGGGGGGGGGGTAATTCCATTCCTTCGCGGTTCGCATAATGAAGGAGGCGGCAGAATGTGCCGTGTGGTTCCCGGCAGAGTAGAATAGGATCACTCCAAGTCTTCCCGTGGATATCGTAGGAGGCGACTTAGGAAACACAAGCTAAACAAAGCTTAAAAACATCAAGCTCTATAGCTCTTGTCAATGGAGCCAAACTTCTCTATCCTCTGCTTTAGACTTTCTTCTTGAAGCCACCAGCACCAGCAGACGACATGACACCAGCCATCTTCTTTAGTTGGTCAACAAAACTTTTCCTTGGTGTACCTGGACCTTTCTTTCCTTTTACCTTACCCTCCAGTAGGTTTTTAAAGATGGCATTATGTCGTATCAAAGATTTTATTCAGAGAATAGGCCTGTTCGGGCACTTTTTCACGTCATTTCATAATTTAAATAATTCTAATTTACTAAGAAATATGTTAATATTATTTATTATTGTTCAAAAGCTACAGACTACTGGCGTTTCGGATATCAAGTGACCAATCATTTTTTTATTTAAAATTGCTATAATGAGTAATAATTTAGTTGCGCTTCAAAATGGTTGCGCTACGAGGAATATCTCCAACAAACCAAGACAGGAGAAAAGGGAAATTACCTTAATAGAGGAATGGTGTGCGTTCTCCTCGAACCACCTGCTGTGGCGGATCGCGGCTAAGTGGCTGCTGATCACCTTGTACTCCAGGTGTACCTGCAACAATTCGGTAGTTGCCTAATGTTAAGATTATATAAAATTTGTTTCCAATGATACTAATTTCTATCTAAAAACACTTTTAATTTGATAACGATTCGTTAAGTGATCCTAAAGCTTCTTTAAAGTTGGGTGAATAGGATCATAAATCTTTAATTACAATTATACTGTATTGTAGTCCGCTGAATTTATAGCAACTTTTATTATGAAACCATTACCACAAACGTAATATTTCGTATAGCTACCAAACAAAGTTCTCACGCCGCCCATACAAAATACAACGCTGTGACGTCACAAATATGCTGGTATTTCAGCGGCGCGTTTTCACGTCTAACAATTAACGTCTAAAACCATGTGACTTTTAAACTTTTATATCATAAAGAGTTTTTTGTTTAGAAATGTATTTCTGTCACTATTGTGTTTATTTTTGGCAGGTCTTTACATAGCAACACGAAAATTTTTTTAGTCAAGTAGCCAATTATAGACGATAAGCTACATGTTAACCCCTTGAACATCATCAGGTCTTTCTTCACTGCAGGTGCACAAGCCTCTGTACTACCAGAGCCATATATTAGCCAGAGCAGTCAGAGAGTTTGCCCAACACTCTCCATGCTAGCCAAACTCCTCTCTTACTCACTGAACGAAGCAGTAAAGCTACTACTCAAACATCGATTTTCTGTGAGAGTGTGGTACTTCCCTGAACGAGCCGGCCCATTCATGCTACTAGCAAAAGTGAATTTCATCAGTAGCGTGGCTCTACCTTAAGCACGTAACAATATACGGTAGTAGTTACCTCCGGCTCCAACTTCCTCAAGTTCTGGTGCAATGTGGTGATCAACACACGCACACTGGCTGTGGCGGCGGTGACGGTGAACCCTCTCTCGTTGCACGCGCAGACTACGGAGCCCACGCCCTCGGCTCGCATCAGCTTGTTGAGCTCTTCGTTCACCTGGGAACGGAGAAGTTACTGTTTAATTTCATATCAGATAAATAAATAATAAATAAATTAATTCCTTCCACGCTGGGAGAAAAGAAAAAACGTAGAATATACCAGCTGCTTATCTTCCCACGCAGATCGTAAAAGCCGATCGAGGGAATGAGCATCAGGAATTATGACAATAGGCGATGCTGCTAGCAACCCATCACTATTTTGATTCCGTTCTCACTTACAAGCCCACCAACATGCTAAAAGTGGCCTTAAGGTTTTACAGACCTGGGCTCTGTCTACCCCGCACGGGAAAAAGACGTGATAGTATGTATGTATCCTCCATTAGGTCATTTATATCTGAGCAGCCAATTCACCAACTTGCCAATTAGTAGCTTTCATTAGTTCTTATGTTCCAAAAAGTTGAATTGTTCATTTTAGAAAATGTTGGGAGTTTGTGGTGGGCAGTCAAGAGGTTCAGTTGGGGATTGCCTTAGACAATGTCGCAAATTGATTTTAGTGGGCTTGATAATATAAAATTGGTGTAGTTTGGTGCTATAAATGCTAGTGCTCATGAAAAATTTGTGAAAAAGATAAAGTAGTCTGTTATATGGACTCATATAGACTTGTCCCATGCTCCCGCGAGACTATCAAGGAACATATGCCATCTTTGATGCTACCTACTTGTTAAGACTATACCATACAAAACCAATACTTAGTAACTCATTATACTGGACATTTGCAGAATCAATGAAACATCGATGGAAGCAATAAAAAAAAAATATAAAAAAAAGGAATTTCAATCTCTTAGTCCTCGTTTGCTTACCTTATTGGACAATCCCTCAACGGCCTCCTTAGTCGGCAGTGTCTTCATAATGACGACAATATCAGCCACATTCTTGCCCGCCATCATCGTTCCCTTCTTGTAGGAGCCTACTTGCCTCACTTCTTCAAGTTGCTGTGAATAAAAGAACCAATTTCAATTACCAAATATTGGTCTAACAGAAACTTTTCCATGCTGGTTTGGGAAAGGAAGAACATAGAGTATACAAGCTGCTTTGTTCTTTGCTTGCTAGATATGGACACTTAGTTGAGGTAAAGGGTACGTACACAAGCAGCGAAATCTCCAGGAGCTACTACCAAGTTGTCCAATACTGTCTGTAGTTTTGTGACGAGGCTGAGCACGGCCGACTGCTCGGCGGGTGACGGACACAGCTCTGCGTGGCGTTTGAGGAGGGCCTAGAAACAGATTGACAAACTGACATTACCGAAAACACTCTTTTAAATGTCTATAAATTGATAGACTCCAATAAGTAGCTACTTTTTCTTTTTTTTCAATAATTACTTATCTTATTCTACTTCTATTCACATTCATCTCTCCTGTATTAGGAGAGATTCATTTTTATATTATGAGATTTTATATTTATTAGATGTTATGTTATAGATATACATCTATAATATAAAAATGAAGCTCTGAATGTGTTGCTAAATGAAAATCTCGAGAACAGCTGAACTGATTTGGCTACTTTTATTTTTAGAATATTCCTCGATGGTTCTTACCGAGAGAAAAATTTACATGTACCACGGGCAAATTGCTGGTTATTTATACAAATGGTAAAGCAGAAGTTACATGTTGTCCAAAATCAAGAGTTTTGAAACAATATTGCTCTTTCTGAAGGCCTAATGGAAATTTTCAGAGGTATTTCACTACAAAATACAACAAATTTGTATCTTTTACCTAGTAAATATTCTGATATCTATGGTATCTTTGTTATACTATTTGAATAATAAATAAATAAATTATTTTTATTTCTTCTCTCACACAGAAATTACATAGATGTACACAACAAATAAGATGTAACATACAGTAATACAATTAGATCCATGTAAGAGACTGGTGTCCGTACTAGGAAAGCCTGTATGACAGATTACCAGCCTCCCAACGGTGGACCATGTGTATTCTATACAAGTATACATAACAATCCTAAAAGAAATCCTAAAAGATTGTTGATAGCAACGATGAAAACATCTATGTTTAGTACTAATTGTTATGCCATGGCTATACAAATTCCAATTTTCAATAATTTACCATGGGATATTAAAAATATACCTAATTTAAAATTATTTAAAAGAACTTTATCCAGTTGGTAAGTAAATAAATGTTATTATAGTGTTAAGGAATATTTGAGAAAATGACTAATATTTGTAACTTATTTAAGAAAATGACTAATATTAGTAATTTATAATTAAATGATAGTATAATTTTGATGACAATTTTATGAAATTATCTATGACAATATTGTCTATTGCACGTCAGAAATTACTAAATGTGTGAAACACTGCTCATTTTCCACCATTGTATGTACCACATTTTATGCAATAAATCTAATTTCATTTCAAATAATGTGTATCATGCATTGTAAAGATTAATCTATGTGAGTGACTGGTATCTGAACTAGGAAAACCTGTATGACAGATTACCAGCCTCTCCAACACTGAACCAGGTGTATACTACCCGCACTTAAAGGTAAACAGTAGTATTGTCGAGCTCCGTGGCGCAGTGGTCAACACGCCAGCCTGCGACACGGAGGTCCCGGGTTCGATCCCCGGTCGGGTCAAGATGGAAAATGATCTTTTTCAGATTGACCTGGGTCTTGGATGTTTATCTATATAAGTATATATTATAGAATATAGTATCTCGTTGAGTTAGTATCCCACGACACAAGTTCACAACTTACTGTGGGGCTAGCTCAATTTGTGTGATATGTCCCTATATATATATATATATATATTTTATTTACACAGTGACAGAAAATACACAAAACAAATAACAAATCTGAATGAATTCTCAATGAGTTCTGAATGCTATATACTCTGATACGGTTCAGAAACGCTAGTAGTCTGTAGCTTTTGAACACTTCTTCTTTCTTTACCTTATCCCACTTTTTTAGCTTTTGAACACGACTTAATAATATAAACATAGTCTAAGTACATATTTATTTATTTATAGCCTTATATCAGAATACAAAGATTACATTGTATAAATAGTTAATCTTATTCTACTGTAACTGATTCTGTGTGCCTTCGGGCAAAGGCCTCCCCCAATCTTCTCCATTCTTCCTTATTGAGTGGTAGTCTGGTCCAGGTTTTCGTCTTTCAAGCCATTTCAAAAATTTCATCGGCCCATCTTAAATTGCCTTCCCTTATTTCTTTTATGGCCTCTAGGATACCATAGTGTTACAATTTTGCTCCATTTATCTCCTCCTCTTATTGTATGTCTTGCCCACTTCCATTTAAGTTGTTTTGTTTTATATGTAACATAAGAATTATTTAAATTATGAATTGACGTGAAAAAGGACCTGAAAAGGCCTATTTTCTGGATAAAATCTTTGATCAAAATCATAATGTTTATTCAGAAAATAGGCCTTAGTAGGCACTTTTTCACATCATATCATATTTAAAATCTTCTTCTTTTCGAGTCAAAAAGGCTATATTTATAAATCTTATATTATATTACACCAGAATTTGGCCACCTGGATGGCGCGATTGTTAGCCTCCAACAAATCCACTACGGTGCAAGAAGTAGGACAGATGGGGCAATTTATGAGATGAGTCATCGTCTGAACAGCGCCACAGTTGCATAGATTGTTGCTAGAGAAACCCCACCTAACTCGGTTATCTCGGCATCTTCCAACACCAGCCCTTAGTCTATTTAACGACTTTCAGACTGACCAGGGAAGTTGGCCACCCGGTGGTAGTTTCTATGCAGGTGGTACAGTAGTAGGTGTTTGCGGATAAAGTCTTCTCCATTTCTCTATTTTGAGTACAAAATATATATTTTGAGTAAAATTATCTTATTAGATAATATGTATTGTTCAAAAGCTACAGACTACTAGCCGAACTAGAAACGCCGAAAGAAACTCTTCAACAGTTTTCGACATATACATCTTTTCAACAGTGATAGATATGCTATAACGACATAAAACTCATAAAATCACCACGAAAACAAAAAACCAACCTGTGTCAGGGCGGAATCGTCTGGAGCAGGCTTGCACCGTGGAAAGGCCGGCTCCGCCAAGATTAGATCAAAAGGGGGCCTAAGCATCAACACGCGGGGCCTGTTGAAGGGCGGGCGCCCCATGCCCCCACGTCCTGGCATCCCTCGGCCACCGCGACCCGCTCCTCTTACCATATTTTCAAACACTTTTCCGAATCACAACTTATTGGTTAGAAACACTAGATTATTTTGCTGATAAATTCGTAAATAAATCACTGCTATGCACTACGGAATGTAGGTAATAAAATATTTAAGTTAAATGCCTAAATAAAACAGGTATTCTAACGATTTTTACGAGCTAAATAGAGATTCTATTTTGTTTGATTAGAATGGCAGAAGGACGCCGACAGCCACCATTGATTTTAGGTTAGAAAGTGTTGCCATAATAAAAAAATAATACTTTGCATAGAAAGTCAATGTAATGACTGCTTTTTCTAAAAGATCGTTTATTTTTTGTATTCTGAATACCTAGAAAGTGCTATCCAAACATTTCTGAGTCAGAGCTGTCTGAGCTTTAATATTGCTATGAAAATTATATATAGTGAGTACAAATTTTCCTTAAAAATATAAATGTCTCTCTTCTGTTAAATGCGTTATTATATCACTTTTATAACGCTAACGCGACGTTTTTAGACTCGAAAAGACTGAAATTTACATATTCGTTAAGCTAACAACACTGTTAAATCATCTAAGTTCGACTAAAAGTCCCTACCATCGACAACGTTTAAGAAACAGCTCCTTAAATTGCTGATTACTAACTGTTTTTATACTATGAATGATTTTTTTAGGGTTCCGTAGTAAACTAGGAACCCTTATTGTTACGCCATGTCTGTCTGTCTGTCTGTTTGTCCGTCCGCAGTTTTACTCAGAGACTATAAGTACTAGAAAGCTGTAATTTGGTATGGGTATGTATATTAATCATGGCAAAAAAGTGGTAGTAAAAAATCTTGAAAAAATTTTTTTTTTGGGTAGCTCCCATACAAGTAAAGTGGGGGAGTAATTTTTTTTCTCTATTTACCCATCGTGTGGGGTATCGTTAAAAAGGTCTTTGAAAAATATTGTGAGGTTGAGAACACCATTTTTCGATTTAGGGATCCGTTTCCGAAATATTTGGTTTTAAAGTGCAAATTTTTGTGGTACGTGTCCCCCCCTCTATCTGCTAAACGGTTATATATGGATACGTGAAAAAAATTACAGCAGTAGTGTATATACTGAAGTTTAAAGGAAAACTATCAGAGCTGGGTAGTAAGTGCAAACTAAAAAGGTATAGGCAACCAACTTATAAAATGTACTGGAAAATGTAAAATTTCATACAATCTTCATTGTTAGATGTTTTTGGTCGTTAAACTGTGAGGTACGAGTGTAAACAGTGTGAACTCAAAGTTGTCATTCGCAACTACGGAACCCTACACTGCGCGTGGCCCGACACACACTTGTCTGGATTTTTAATTTCAAATTTTTACATGAAGCGCCCTCAAAATTTTTTATTAATTGTATGCCATATAAATTTTGAACAATTTACTTCCTTTTTCCTTTTATAATAATTAATCTAACTGTCATAAAATAATATCTTGAATTTAACAATTTGACTGTGTATTTAAAAACATTAATTTAAAAATTTGCATGCCAATTGTTGGCGCAACACGCTTGCTCAATCTATTAGACAAAACCTTTGTCCCAACATTTATTTGTACCGTGTTTGCCTGCAAATAAATTTATTTCAAAATATCGTGGTACTGTAGAAAGTAACTTTTTTTGTGTATTTGACTTTAAAGACTCATTGCATTTTTGAAGTTAGAAAATGGCATTTTTGTAATGCAAAATTACTATAATGTACCAACAACTAACAATATCAGTTATCAAACCTGGGCTGGGATTATTAAAGTATTGATGAGAAACTTTTCTATTTATAGTACTATGTCATCGACAGATATAAATACTAAAAAATCTAGCTTTCATTCGTGGCTTCGATCACGTCAATGTAGATCCCAGTAACTATTTGCTTATCAGGATAAAAGGTTCATTAGATTTGTGAAAGGAGATTAGTGAGGGAGGTACGCTTACTTACCACTAGTTCGTTGGCGTGGCTAGCTAGATGTTGTAGGCCACCGGGTAACCCTTCACTTTATCTTTCAAATTCACTTGGATGCTAGTTTGCGTTAGGAGAGCTGATGTGCCGATGACGATGTGATGTTCGATATCACAGCGGTTGACGGGACAGGTAAGATAACACGTGATGACCGAACGGCAGTGGTGTTCGAACTTGAACAGAAAGAGTCAGTATGATCTGACGTCAAGGTTTTATGTTTACTTTACCCTTATTTGCATGCCTTGTAGGAAATGTGACAGGGACTACGTGGGTAGATAAGGGAGGATGATAGGATTAGTCGATGTGAATGTACCTAGTTGTAATTAATAAACTCATAAAGTAATATTTAGCATATGACAGACGTCCAAAACCGGTTGCTAATCATTTTCTAGTTTCTATTTCGGGTTGCTATAAAAATACTAGGTATCTAGTTAGTTCTAGTATTCTTAAAATGCCACAGACATTCTCTTTTTGCGCAAAATATATCTTTTACAAAGTTGTGAAAGAACAGTATTACTAAATATAATGATCATCCCTAAAGTTGGGAGTTTGTCCCATATAGATATTGGCAACATACTACAGTGTTGCTTGTGTAAAAAATATCAAAACTATATGGCTGCGTTCATAACCATAAAAGCAATATAGCTTCAAAGAAATAATAAAATATGAACGCATCACAATTTGACATTTTGATTTAACTTGTGACAGTTTTAAAATTCGATAGCAAAAATGACGTGGAGTAATAGGTTATGAATTTGTGTATTAATTTATTATTAATTAAATGAGGTCCTCTGTTTCAGCCAAATAGTTATAAAGAGTTTGTTAGTACCTAATCTACAAAATGATTGAGATATCCGATGTTCAGAGTAAGTTATTTCTCACATATTTCGATTTGTAGTCTTGATGTATATTCTGAAGAAAAATGAATAAAATCTTGAAAATTCAACTGCTACTATGAATCAAAAGCAGAGAGGGCTTGGATTTAGAATCGTGCGCCCTGATTTTTTGATAAAACACTATTGTAATAGGTAGATATGCGTTCCTTGATCACTGTTATAACACTCTCATTACAAGGTTTTTCTTCATTTTCGACAAATAATCAAAAATATTTCATAACCTAAAAGTGACTTTTTCTGACTTGTTTACATTTAATGACATTGCTGGAGCGAGTCAGCTTCAATAATTTTGTTCAAATGTGACAAGGATGCAGAATATACGGTTGGCAGTACTTCAAAATTCCTATGACAAAACGGGCAAAAATGCTAGATGCCAAAAAAAAAAAGGATTATTTAATTATTATACTTACACCAAAAAGTTTGGTTACTTACACCAAAAAGTTAATCATAGTGACCCCAACAACCCTTTCGTGGCAGCAGACGGTACGCACACACAAAGATTGAAGCACAGTGGCGTATCGTCAAACGATTTTTTTCAAAAGACAATTATAATAACCGTGAAAATTTCACCGATTTAATATTTGAATATTTATGGAGACGGAACAATTATAAGTACAAAAGGGACCCATTTGAAGAACTAATCAAAGCAATTAATTATAGTTATAATAAATAAATAAGTAAGTAAAATTAAGCCTTAGTTTCTTTTATACTTATGAACCTAACTTTTTTTAGTGTTTAATTAGTCTTTTAATGTAGCTTACATTAAAAGACTAATTAAACACTAAAAAAAGTTAGGTTCAAGTTAGTTTGTTTTTTGAGACCACCTAGTATGACTAAGGACAGAAAAGAAGTTAGGTTTAAGTTAGTTTTTTTTATGATCACCCGGAACGACTAAGGGAAAAAAGAAGTTAGGTTCAAGTTAGTTTTTTTTTATGACCAACCAGAACAACTGAGGGCAGGAAAGAAGTTAAGTTCTAGTTAGTTTTTTTTTATGACCACCCATGAGCGAGCGCGCGAAGC
Organism: Rhodophaea formosa; assembly: GCA_963082605.1. Taxonomy (NCBI): domain Eukaryota; kingdom Metazoa; phylum Arthropoda; class Insecta; order Lepidoptera; family Pyralidae; genus Rhodophaea; species Rhodophaea formosa. The sequence continues at coordinate 7,983,644 of OY720229.1, read as the reverse complement.
GAGCGAGCGACGACTGGGTGCGAAAGCGACTGGTTTGGATACGCGACTTGGTAACAGAGGGTAGGTTAGGTTATGGTTACACATAGACCACCACATGAGCTAGCGAGCGAGCAAGGACTGGGTGCGAAAGCGACTGGTTTGGATACGCGACTTGGTAACAGAAGGTAGGTTAGGTTATGGTTACACATAGACCACCATATGAGCGAGCGAGCGAAGCGAGCGAGCGACGACTGGGTGCGAAAGCGACTTAGTCACAGAACGTAGATTAGGATCTTCTATCACTTTATTTGTATAACCAATGATTATTATGCTTGCGAGCAACAACTGGGTGCGAAAGTGACTGGTTACAGAAGGTAGGTTAGGTTATGGTTACACATAGACCACCACATGAGCGAGCGACGACTGGGTGCGAAAGCGACTGGTTTGGATACGCGGCTTGGTAACAGAAGGTAGGTTAGGTTATGGTTACACATAGACCACCATATGAGCGAGCGAGCGAAGCGAGCGAGCGACGACTGGGTGCAAAAGCGACTGGTAACAGAAGGTAGGTTCGGTTATGGTTACACATAGACCAACATATAAGCAAAGTGAGCGAGCGACGACTAAGTGCGAAAGCGACTGGTTTGGATACGCGACTTGGTAACAGAAGGTAGGTTAGGTTATGGTTACACATAGACCACCATATGAGCGAGCGAGCGAAGCGAGCGAGCGACGACTGGGTGCGAAAGCGACTGGTAACAGAAGGTAGGTTCGGTTATGGTTATACATAGACCAACATATAAGCGAAGTGAGCGAGCGACGACTAAGTGCGAAAGCGACTGGTTTGGATACGCGACTTGGTAGCAGAAGGTAGGTTAGGTTATGGTTACACATAGACCACCACATGAGCGAGCGAGCGAAGCGAGCGAGCGACGACTGGGTGCGAAAACGACTGGTTTGGATACGCGACTTGGTAACAGAAGGTAGGTTAGGTTATGGTTACACATAGACCACCATATGAGCAAGCGAGCAAGCGACGACTGGGTGCGAAAGCGACTTAGTCACAGAACGTAGATTAGGATCTTCTATCACTTTATTTGTATAATCAATGATTATTATGCTTAATAATAAGTATATATTACGTTTATTATACGTAACAACAAATCGATTTGTTAAATTTCATAACGATAAAACGGTATATGAAAGGTTTGTTATGTTGAATAATTGTTATAACAAAAGATATTTTTTTTTTCAAAATTATTTCTTCCGATTTTTATCTTGATTGATAATTATACTGACCAAAATTATATATTTCGTTGGTATAAATCTTAAAACATATATATTTTGTGTTTATATGTTATATTACTTACCCGGGCAGAAAAGAAGTTAGGTTCAAGTTAGTTTTTTTTATGACCGCCCGGAACGACTGAGGGCAGAAAAGAAGTTAGGTTCAAGTTAGTTTTCTTTTATGACCACCCGGAACGACTGAGGGCAGTAAGGAAGTTAGGTTCAAGTTAGTTTTTTTTTTATGACCACCCAGAACGACTGAGGGCAGAAAAGAAGTTAGGTTCAAGTTAGTTTTTTTTTATGACCACCCGGAACGACTGAGGGCAGAAAAGAAGTTAGGTGTGCCCAAAACTGTTGATTCCCGCGATTTCCCCGCCCTAGTACTCCCACATCCCCTTGGTCCCGAAGGTGACGAGCTTTTTTTAATAAGCGGTAGTGATTTTTACATGGATGACTTTATCAAATATGCCAAATTTCAAAAATTAATTTCTCGGGAATGGCGCAAAACCTTTGAACGGGAGTAATACCAGGGGAGAGCCCGTCCCCCCCCTCTCCCCTCCTCCCCCCTTTTTTTCCAAAATTCCGGGCGCACGATTCTAAATTTCAACCGCAGAGAGACTATTTCACATTCGTATAAAATGAATTAAAAAGACAAATTTATTTAATTATTTCGTCACCAATTCTAAATTCAATTTGATCAAGGAGAGGTCCGTGGAGGTAGGGCTTACGCTGGTATCAGCAGCGCCCTTAATCCCTACCACGGGTTTCTTTATGCATCTTTTCATCTTCTACAGTTCTATGAGGTTGACTGCGTAAAACTTGTCAACATGTTTTTGAACTAGTCAAAGACTTAAAATGTTAGTAAAATTTGATTCAGAGTTAAATTTCTGTAAAAAAAGTCCCTTATAAGGCTGGCATAGTGACACCGACTGTAAGGATCCACACCCATAAGTATCTACATGGATAAGAATCGAAAAATTATAGATAAAAATATGTGGTTATGTATTAATCTTTTTCTTTTGTGGCCACATTACTTAATGGCTTATAGGACAAATTAATATTTTTGAAAATGAAGGTTTAAATATTTACGGGTCTTATCTCAAATTCTTAACTTAATATTAAAACTATTCTTAAATTAATGGGTCTAAAGTCAAAAATAATTATTGAGTCTCAGTGCAACCAGATCGATTCCAGTCCGTCAGTGAAAAAAAAATTGTGTTAACTCTCATAAATGTTTGTATTACAAGTGAAAATATGTAAAAATATTTTTTTCTTTTTTCTATTATGTCCCACTACTGGGCAAAGGCCTCTCCCATTTCCTTCCACTTGTAATAAATAAAATACCCAAATAATTTGATTCTTTAATATTTTTCAGAGATCGGAGTGGGGTTGGTGGGGTTCGGTATGACGTTCCTGTTCCTTGGTATACTGCTGTTGTTCGACAAAGGATTACTGGCTATAGGAAATGTAAGAAATCTATACACTTCATAAAATAAGAAAAATGTGTCTGTAAATAAAAAAAAACCTAACCTGTGTTTACAGACATATATGACCTATGTATCTACATTAGTTTGTATTCATATTAATATACCGTAGTCATAAAGTCCACGCGAATGAAGTCCTGTGCATCAGCTAGTTAAGAGAGGAAGGACTTTAACTGTGTGCAAAATGCCTAGAGATGACACATGCTTAACAGTTGACTGTATAGCCGCGCTATACAGTCAACTGTTAACCTTGGCATTGGAAATGAATAGAGAAGCAAGTAATTCAGGAACTTAACATTGTGTTAGAATACAATTAATTATTGGTGCTCAGAGTTCTTTCACTAACATATTATAAAACAAAGCTCCACCGTATCTGTCTATGATACGGGTAACTGACGATCCCCAGTCAGGTCAAGATGACAAATGATCTTTTTCAGATTGACCTGGGCCTTGGATGTTTATCTATATAAGTATATATTATAAAATTTAGTATCGTTGAGTTAGTATCCTGCGACACAAGTTCACAACTTACTGTAGGGCTAGCTCAATTTTGTGTGATATGTCCCTATAAAAAAAAGATAAAAAAAGAATGGTCAACGTCTGTACGGATTTTCATGTGGTTTTCACCAATAGATAGAGTTATTCATGAGGATGGTTTATAGGTATAACACTTGCCCGGCGGCCGGAAAGGGCTGCTAGTGTATTAGCGGTGAGATTAGTGGTGAGTGAGTGGTGAGTATTAGTGGTGAGATTTACCATACATTGGGCAAACAAAGAGATTTATTGGTAACCATATTAAAGAATATATCGCTGACATGAAAAATAGACGCTCAACGAATTCTGCAGTCCGTGAATATGCCCTGGACAAACCCAACCATTATTTGCATTTCGATAATCCTCAAGTCCTTGTAAACGAAAATAGATACATTCCAAGAATGCTTTGTAAGGCTATTGAGGTATAAAAAAAACATCCTTATTTTAATAGAGAGGATGGTGGGCTCAAAAGGATTCCGGTCTCGTGTCTCCCCTGATGGCTCCCCTGGGGGAGCCATTAGGATTTTTTTAGTCTTGGTGTCTTCCCTAGGTCGGGGAGACATCAGACCTAGCTTGTTAATAATATATTGAGTACTCGTGTATCCCCTGTCAAGTTTAAATATACTGGTCACTCGAAAATGAAATGACATGAAATTTATTTGACCATTTAAAGTCCACACTTGTTTAACCCACACTAGGCAACATGCCCGTTCTGGCAACCTATTAATGATTCCAAAACAGCGTTAAAATGGTGCTGACAAAAAGTTTACTTGTAATTAAATTATAATAGTATTCGATTTAAAAATGTACACATATATAAAGTACAGAAATAACTTCACTCGTCGTCAGAACCACTAATAGCCAATAGCCAATAGTCGTCAGAACCACTAATAGCTAATAGCCCAGTGGCTATTAGTGGTTCTGACGACGAGTGAAGTTTTGACTATGAATATTCTTTTTTCAACATATCATTTTGATTAGGTAATTTTAATACTTGTTTAAGCTTACCGAGTGCCGCCTTTAGTATATTATATAGTTTACGAATACTAAGAAACCTCAGCCTGTTTATACAAAAAAGTTCTAGGATAACATAATGGTTTTCGTAGCATAAATAGGAAGGTGCTGCACTATCCCATACTGCAATACAGTAGGTAATTATCGAGTGGCAAAGTGCCAGATAGACACTTTTAAGCAACGGGTAGTTGGCAGTTTCTCTTAGAAGCTTCATAATGTAAATAAGCTTTCGCACCCTCATACAAGTATAGCGTCTATGTGAGCTGAGAAAGTAAGCCTCACGTCAAGGATTACTCCCAGGTATCGAAATGTCTGCGACCTGCTAATGATTTCACAGTTTTCGGCAGAGCAAGACAGATGTCCACTCGTGCATTTCTAAAGTCTGGAATTTGTTAAGGTGCAAAAGCTTCAGTTTTGTGATAGCACATGATTTTTTTTTTTTACCTTTCTGGGTTAATAGATTAGAACTGACCGACTCCGAACACTTCTCCCAGTTTTCACCATAGCATACGATGTGCACCATAGCAGTGTCATCAGCATAGCATACGATGGAACTATTAGACGATGTAAGAGATGATAATAGAGTTGTAATTTCAATTTGCAATTAATCAGAAAGCAACATATGATGACAGACTTGACATTGGAAGATAACAGACAAGTACATACCACTAATAGCCCCGTGGTTCAATCCCTTTATTTCGGACTTTTTATACAATAAGCACATCGTAAGATCCCTTCTGCTCACAAATCTCTAACTTTAATATGAAATACCAAATACTCTACATGAATGATTATGATATGTGAAACATCGCTCCAATCATTGTTAAAGACCTTGATGATATTTTATTTTTTTTAAGTAAAAAAAACTTTATTTCTGTCCTTTTTATATGTGTACATTTTTAAATCAAATACTATTATATTTTAATTACAAGTAAACTTTTTGTCAGCACCATTTTAACGCTGTTTTGGAATCATTAATAGGTTGCCAGAACGGGCATGTTGCCTAGTGTGGGGTAAACAAGTGTGGACTTTAAATGGTCAAATAAATTTCATGTCATTTCATTTTCGAGTGACCAGTATATTTAAACTTGACAGGGGATACACGAGTACTCAATATATTATTAACAAGCTAGGTGTGATGTCTCCCCGACCTAGGGAAGACACCAAGACTAAAAAAATCCTAATGGCTCCCCTAGGGGAGCCATCAGGGGAGACACGAGACCGGAATCTATATTAACAAGCTAGGTCTGATGTCTCCCCGACCTAGGGAAGACACCAAGACTAAAAAAATCCTAATGGCTCCCCCAGGGGAGCCATCAGGGGAGACACGAGACCGGAATCCTCAAAAGGGGGCAGAATTGGACCTTGAAAAATTCATTATCATCATCATCATCATCAGGTCTTTTTTAGTCTCCACTATAGGAGCACGACCCTCTCTGTACTGTCAGAGCCATTATATTAGCCAGAGCAGTCAGAGGATTTAGTCTACACTCTCCATGCTGGCCAGCAGTCCTATTTGCTTACCGTTGACAACTACGGAGTCTTTAACATCCGTTACGGTTTACATATCTTAAATAAAAATAAGTCATTCATACGGAAGCTGTAGGTAATGAAAACTGAAGTAAGTGACTCTTTTTTTTTAAATAAATAAATATATACGGACAAATCACACAGCAATCAACATTCTACACCATAGTTGCCAAAGTTAGCAAATAGGCTTGCAGAAGGCTTGGAGAAGTCTCTTTCATGTTTCTTTTAAACAGCTTTTTCTTTGTTTAGCTTCTGTATCCTTAGTCGCCTTCTACGACATCCTCGGAAAGACTTGGAGTGGACCTATTCTACTCTGCCGGGAACTACACGGCAACCAAAATTTCATAATGGCCTTAAGTAAACATTGAAAATTTAAAGCTGATTTAACATAGGGTTCCGTACAAAAAATGAAAAACGGAACCCTTATAGGATCACTCGTGCATCTGTCTGTCCGTCCGTCCGTCTGTCACAGTCGATTTTCTCCGAATCTACAGAGCCAAATTAGGTAAAATTTGGTAAGATGGTGTAATCCTACGACCCAAACACAGATGTGCAAAGTAAATATTTTTTTTTTTTATAATTACTTGTTCCAGATTCTCTTCATAAGCGGTCTAGCCTGCATTATCGGCCTCCAGCGGACGTTCTTCTTCTTCTTCCAGCGGCACAAAGTGAAAGCCTCCGTGTCCTTCTTCAGCGGGATCACGATTGTGCTGCTCGGATGGCCCATGATTGGCATGATTGTCGAGATCTACGGATTCTTACTATTATTCAGGTAAACACATCCATATTGCAAGCGTTTTCTCCTTAGAACCCTGATAGACTGTTTAAATTTTTGATATGCTTTATACGTACATACATACATACTATCACGTCTTTATCCCTTGCGGGGTAGACAGAGCCAAAAGTCATAAAACCTACAGGCCACGTTTAGCATCGTAGTGGGCGTAAAGGTGGAAATCGGAATCAAAAATAGTGATGGGTTGCTAGCCACATCGCCTATCAATGTGATTCCTTAGATTTTGGCCAATCCCTTGACCGGCTTTTACGGTCTGCGCGGGAAGAAAAGCAGCTGGTATATTCTGTGTTTTTTCTTTTCTCCCAAACCAGCATGGAAGATATAATAATAATAATAAAGCCTTTTATTTTCCTTAATAAAAAAACAGTTTACAATTATTCTAGAGCATGCCATTTATAAAATTAACTATATTCTTATATAAATTTACATTAAACAAATTCAATTTAATTAATAAATCACAAATTCTATATCAACTAATAATTATATATTTTTTTTTACATTAAACAAATTCAATTTAATTAATAAATCACAAATTCTATATCAACTAATAATTATATAATTTTTAATTTATTAAGGACCTCTTTAGAGTAAAGGCCTCCTCCAGTTTTCTCCAATTAGATCTCCAATGGAAGAGATATGCTTTATTAACTTTTATTAAGCTCGTATTCATCATCATCATCATCATCATCTCAGCCGCAAGAAGTCCACTGCTGGACATAGGCCTCCCCTAAGGATTTCCAATACGACCGGTTGGAAGCGGCCTGCATCCAGCGCCTTCCTGCGACCTTTGGTATATCAACTATCATTTAGGGGGGTTTTGCCATACTCACCACGCTTGGCAGACGGGTTGGTGACCGCAGTTTGTTTGGCTTATCTTGGTTCCGATGCTGCTGCCCATTGAAACCATTTTAAGCGGGGAAAGGGTAGGAGTTTGTTGGACTGGGGGAGCGGGATAGGGTATATGGGATGCTACTTGCTCGGAAGGATTGGGATGAGAAAGTAGCAGCTCGGGGAGGCCGGGCGCTCGTACCCGATGCCATGCGTGCAACCACCGGACAGGCAGTTGAGCATGACACCCCTGGCTTCTCATCATATATCTCATCATCATCATCAGGTCTTTTTAGTCTCCACTGCAGGAGCATGACCCTCTCTGTACTACCAGAGGCATATTAGCGAGCTCCGTGGCGCAGCGGTCAACACGCCTAAACGCGGATGACGTCGCGGGCACAGCTAGTATGTTGATAAAACCATGTCCAATCCTTAAAGGGGCAACTCAGCCCATGAACAACTCACCCCATGAACAACTAACCCCATGAACAACTCACCCCATGAACAACTCACCCCATGAACAACTCATCCTTTGGACTAACGCCGGAAATTAGATGTTTTTTTCAACTTTTTCATACAAATGCACGGGTTTTCGTACATAATTTGCTGGTTTACGCAAGACGTAGGCGGCTCCCCAGAAGTTTATAAATTGATCACTCACCATCGCCGTGTGGTTCCCAGCAGAGTAGAATAGGACCACTCCAAGTCTTCTCGAGGTTGTCGTAGTAGGCGACTTAGGAAACACAAGCTAAACAAAGCTTAAAAACATCAAAGAGACCTCTCCAACGCGTCTGGCCAGCGTGAAGAGTGTAGGCCAAATCCTCTGCTCAGACTAATACTTATAAATAGCTCTGATAGTACAGAGAGGGTCGTGCTCCTGCAGTGGAGACTATAAAAGACCTGATGAAGATGAAGAATTAATGTTTTGTTTTGTTTTATTTTGCTTTATTAGGGTTAACAAACAGTAGCACAATAAATTTTTAAGATAACAATTTCACTTAAAAATAACTTACATAATTGTTCTTCCAACACCGCTAACCACATATTACTATATTATATTGTAATTAAGTTGAGAGTGCAATTCTAAAAAAAAACTAAATTTAGACATACACCAGAATAAAAAAAGAAATATATAATAATAATAAAATGTAAGTGTTTATATAATAATAAAAAGCTTATAAATAACTAGCTGTTACCCGCGGCTTCGCCCGCGTGAATTATAGCCTATGTCCTTCTCAGTACTCTAACCTATGTGTATGCAAAATTTCATGATGATCGGTTAAGTAGATACTCGTAGGGCGTGAAAGCGTAACAAAGAAACAAACAAACAAACTCACTTTCGCATTTACTCGTATAATATTGTATTAGGATTTTATTCTGATTCTAGTGTTTACGGCAAAAGCAAATAAGTTCATCATCTATGAAAATTTTAACTGTATAGTAATCACGGTTTATGAGGAGAGGTATTTGAGGAGCCCGATGGTCCAGTGGGTGTGAGCTCTATGAGCGCTTACGTATGTTAAGCAACCCCTGGTGCAGTCCCTACTTGGATGGGTGACCGCAAGTGGCATAAAAATATCTCGAGCTCCTCAGTGCTTCGGAAGGCACGTTAAGCCGTTGGTAGCGGCTGTCATCATTGATGTCAGTCGTTTAGCTATGTCAGATGCCTTAAGGCAGCTTGAAATATCGCTGACACCAGTGTTGGCTACTTACACATACGAATAACCAAACAAACAACGGTTTATGTATGATGGTGACACACGGACATTGAAATCTCGTAAATAGGATCCCGTTTTTACGCTTTGGACATGGAACCCTAAAAACCTTGATATTGAAATATGGATTTCAATTCTCAATTAATATTTGGCATATTCGCTTCCTAGCTAAGTCTCTGTGTATTTTATTCTGGTCATTTTCAACATCGCGTTCCACAAACATAGATATTTTTCCACATCGGCACTTAAATCTTGATTTAACTCATTTTCGTCAAGAACGTAGGTTCCTAAAATACAACAAACACGTGTGAAGCGTACGGCGGCGGACGGTAAACTGACGCGAATTTCTGATAGTGTGCGGGGGGGCCTAGTACAAAATGTATGGAAAACACGCCTTCCGCAATTTCTATCAGAAAAAATTCTGACGTCCGGCTGAAGTGCCATCTGGCGGGCGTCAGAAACGGACGACCCGTTAGAATTTTTCTAACAGTGTGCGGGAGCTAATACAAAATGTATCACGGAGTGCCTTCCGGCGAGCGTCAGAATTTTTCTAACAGAAATTTCTGATAATATGCGGCCGCTCCTTACCTGCGCTATTGAAATCAAAAGTAGCCTATGTCCTTCCTCAGGTTATAGCCTCTCTGTGTGCCAAATTTCGTTTTAATCTGTTCAGCCGTTTTAGTTTTGGCCACCCATCCTAATTAGAACCATGGTTAGAGTTGCTTAACCTGCGTTATCGTAATTAAAAGTAGCTCACCTCCTTTCTTAGGCTATAGCCTATCTGTGTGCCCAATTTCGTTTTAATCTGTTCAGCCGTTTTAGTTTTGACCACCCATCCTAATTAGAACCATGGTTAGAGTTGCTTAACCTGCATTATCGTAACTAAAAGTAGCCTACGTCCTTTCTTAGGCTATAGCCTCTCTGTGTGGCAAATTTCGTTTTAATCTGTTCAGCCGTTTTAGTTTTGGCCACCCATCCTAATTAGAACCATGGATAGGTTTGCTTAACCTGCATTATCGTAACTAAAAGTAGCCGACGTCCTTTCTTAGGCTATAGCCTCTCTGTGTGCCAAATTTCATTTTAATCGGTTCAGCCGTTTTAGTTTTGGCCACCCATCCTAATTAGAACCATGGTTAGAGTTGCTTAACCTGCGTTATCGTAATTAAAAGTAGCCCACGTCCTTTCTTAGGCTATAGCCTATCTGTGTGCCAAATTTCGTTTTAATCGGTTCAGCCGTTTTAGTTTTGGCCATCCATCCTAATTAGAACCATAGTTAGATTTGCTTAACTTGCGTTATCGTAATTAAAAGTAGCCCACGTCCTTTCTTAGGCTATAGCCTCTCTGTGTGGCAAATTTCGTTTTAATCTGTTCAGCCGTTTTAGTTTTGGCCACCCATCCTAATTAGAACCATGGTTAGAGTTGCTTAACCTGCGTTATTGTAATTAAAAGTAGCCCACGTCCTTTCTTAGACTATAGCCTATCTGTGTGCCAAATTTCGTTTTTATCTGTTCAGCCGTTTTAGTTTTGGCCACCCATCCTAATTAGAACCATGGTTAGAGTTGCTTAACCTGCATTATCGTAACTAAAAGTAGCCTACGTCCTTTCTTAGGCTATAGCCTCTCTGTGTGCCAAATTTCATTTTAATCGGTTCAGCCGTTTTAGTTTTGGCCACCCATCCTAATTAGAACCATGGTTAGAGTTGCTTAGCCTGCGTTATCGTAATTAAAAGTAGCCCACGTCCTTTCTTAGGCTATAGCCTCTCTGTGTGCCAAATTTCATTTTAATCGGTTCAGCCGTTTTAGTTTTGGCCATCCATCCTAATTAGAACCATAGTTAGAGTTGCTTAACCTGCGTTATCGTAATTAAAAGTAGCCCACGTCCTTTCTTAGGCTATAGCCTCTCTGTGTGGCAAATTTCGTTTTAATCTGTTCAGCCGTTTTAGTTTTGGCCACCCATCCTAATTAGAACCATGGTTAGAGATGCTTAACCTGCGTTATTGCAATTAAAAGTAGCCCACGTCCTTTCTTAGACTATAGCCTATCTGTGTGCCAAATTTCGTTTTTATCTGTTCAGCCGTTTAAGTTTTGGCCAACCATCCTTATTAGAACCATGGTTAGAGTTGCTTAACCTACGTTATCGAAATCAAAAGTAGCCAATGCCCTTTCTCGGGCTATAGCCTCTCTGTGTGCCAAATTTCATTTTAATCGGTTCAGCCGTTTTAGTTTTGGCCACCCATCCTAATTAGAACCATGGTTAGAGTTGCTTAACCTGCGTTATCGTAATTAAAAGTAGCCCACGTCCTTTCTTAGGCTATAGCCTCTCTGTGTGCCAAATTTCGTTTTAATCGGTTCAGCCGTTTTAGTTTTGGCCATCCATCCTAATTAGAACCATAGTTAGAGTTGCTTAACCTGCGTTATCGTAATTAAAAGTAGCCCACGTCCTTTCTTAGGCTATAGCCTCTCTGTGTGGCAAATTTCGTTTTAATCTGTTCAGCCGTTTTAGTTTTGGCCACCCATCCTAATTAGAACCATGGTTAGAGTTGCTTAACCTGCGTTATTGCAATTAAAAGTAGCCCACGTCCTTTCTTAGACTATAGCCTATCTGTGTGCCAAATTTCGTTTTTATCTGTTCAGCCGTTTAAGTTTTGGCCAACCATCCTTATTAGAACCATGGTTAGAGTTGCTTAACCTACGTTATCGAAATCAAAAGTAGCCAATGCCCTTTCTCGGGCTATAGCCTATCTGTGTGCCAAATTTCGTTTTAATCTGTTTAGCCGTTTTAGTTTTGGCCACCCATCCTAATTAGAACCATGGTTAGAGTTGCTTAACCTGCGTTATCGTAATTAAAAGTAGCCCACGTCCTTTCTTAGGCTATAGCCTCTCTGTGTGCCAAATTTCGTTTTAATCGGTTCAGCCGTTTTAGTTTTGGCCACCCATCCTAATTAGAACCATGGTTAGAGTTGCTTAACCAACGTTATCGAAATCAAAAGTAGCCTATGTCCTTTCTCGGGCTATAGCCTATCTGTGTGCCAAATTTCGTTTTAATCGGTTCAGCCGTTTTAGTTTTGGCCACCCATCCTAATTAGAACCATGGTTAGAGTTGCTTAACCTGCGTTATCGTAATTAAAAGTAGCCCACGTCCTTTCTTAGGCTATAGCCTATCTGTGTGCCAAATTTCGTTTTAATCGGTTCAGCCGTTTTAGTTTTGGCCACCCATCCTAATTAGAACCATGGTTAGAGTTGCTTAACCTACGTTATCGAAATCAAAAGTAGCCTATGTCCTTTCTCGGGCTATAGCCTATCTGTGTGCCAAATTTCGTTTTAATCGGTTCAGCCGTTTTAGCGTGAAAGCGAGACAGACAGACAGACAGACAGACAGACAGAGTTACTTTCGCATTTATAATATTAAATATATTATATATATTAATATATTAATATATTAATATATTAATATATATTAATATATTATATATATTATAATATTATATTATAAATATTATAATATTATATATTATATATATTATATATATTATATATATATTATATATTATTATATTATAATATTATATATATATATTAGTATGGATAAATATGGAGACTCATTCTACACAAGATTGGGCCCAGCTGCCATTTAATCAAAAAATTGGTTAAATTAGCACTATGCGGGATACTCGTCCGTCCCACCCAGTTCTACGTAGGAAACAACTCAATCAATTTCTGAGTTGCCGTATATTTAAAAGTTGACCTAGTCGTAGTAAATATATAAATTAATGTTTTAATTATTTTCAGAGGGTTCCTGCCGGCTGTTGTTAATTTCCTAAGGATGGTGCCAGGATTGGGGATGCTATTGAACCTACCAATCATTAGTGGAGTAAGTATCGTCATGAACTTTCTTACGAGAAAAAAGTATATTAAGGCTGGAGACATAAAATGAACAGTATTTAAGAAAAAAAACAGTATTTAATTTTTTTTGAAGGACACGGATGGTCCCGGGTTCGATCCCCGGTCAAGTCATGATGGAAAACGATCTTTTTCATAATGACCTGGGTCTTGGATGTTTATCTATATAAGTATATGTTATAAAAATATAGTATCGTTGAGTTAGTATCCTGCGACACAAGTTCACAACTTGTGGGGCTAGCTCAATTTGTGTGATATGTCCCTATATATTTATTTATTTATTTAAAATTGTACATTGAGAGGAGAAAACGATCTATTACTGTTGTATGTGTAAATCCTGAGGCGCAGCGGAGAGCTGTCTGACTAGAGCTGTACTGAATGATACATAGTGCTTTATACTACACCTACAAGGAAAATAAACGAAATATTTCTTTAATAACAGTCAATATTAAGAGTCGCCTGAAAGCGCATGTCTCCATACAAACGGAAAAAGGGAATTGTGGCAATATTTGATAATTTTGGAGTAAAATTAATCATTTAATCAATTAATCTCATTATAATCTATGTACATTCCTATACAGCTTGGTTAAAATACCAATGGTTTGAGAATTACAAGCCTTTTCTAATTTGTATGGAAATCTTGAGAGATGTGTATAATTCTCAAACATTTGATAATTTAACCAAACTGTATAGGAACGTACGTAGATTATAATGAGATTAATTGATTGGATGCTTAATTTTGCCCTAAAATTATCAAATATTACCACAATTCCCTTTTTCCGTTTGTATGGAGACATGCGCTTCCAGGCGACTCTTAAAATTGTCACAATCACTTAAACATTTATATATCTTCGTCTATCTTCGTTCATTGATACATTTTCATAAAACAACATTGTAGAAAAATGGCGGAAAAATGTTATATTTTCTTATTAAGTAAGTTATGAATCTCAAGCATTTTTTTCCTTTTCAGATCGTCAACAGGATAGCGGGCGACACTGGCCGCAACATGGTATGATAGTGTGACAGACTGACTAGTAAATAGTGTTGTATTATACGCTTGTGGCTGGCGGGGAGATTTGCCGAATTCGTGGGAGATTCAGTAGCGTGGCAACACCGGCTTGCCTAAGTTGTGGGACATTTTAATAGTGTGGCAACACTGCTTGTTTTATTTGTGGGAGTTTTCATTGGTGTGGCAACACTGGCTAGTAAAAGACATTGTATAATATGTATACGCTAAGTTAAAATAAAGTTGTCGTGTTTTCGGATATTTTAACTGTTAGTGTTAGTAAAGAAGTGTTTTTTTTTGAAATGTGAGTTTGGTAGTTTGATTTGAGCTCGGTTTGGTACAAAGTACTGTTCAAGCCACATTGACCAAAAAAAAGTTTTAAATAAATATCTTTTACACCGGTTAGTGTAGCAAAATGCGTACTATAACTAGATATCGTCTATCTAAATGAAGAGCCCTCTCCACCAATTACAGTACTACCACTTTTATAAGTTACACCGATGTACCTGCGCAGAAGTCAAATTTTTGTATGGCGCGAAAATACCCGACCGCTATTGGCTGATGTGTACGCGCCATGCGGCGTCTCGGCCACTCTCGATAGTTGTACAAGTATTGCGAGCGAGATAGTACGAGTCCTCATATATATATATATATATATATCAACGGGTCACTCACGTGCTATTTGTCGGGATTGCCGACTATAGTTCGGGATCCACCGCCGCGCGTCCCGCACTCGCCTTGAAAATGGGCTCCTGACGAGTCCGAAACTATAGTCGGCAATCCCGACAAATAGCACGTGAGTGACCCGTTGATATATATATATATATATATATATATATATATATGATGTCTTTATCTCACGTTAGTTTTAATAGTACGAGTCCTGTTGTTGTTGGATTTCAAATCTTAAGTAGTACTGGCAATAAGTTTGTTATTTCATTGGTGTTTTCATTCGGTATGAGTCGGCGGTAGGTTGCGCTATTCTGTGCAATCGAATAATGCCGATGCGACTTATTAATGTGGTACTACTGTATCATTATATGAATATGTGAAAGGATACTATTCCAACTTTAATTGAGTGCGTGCGGCCATTTAATTTTAAAATCGGGTTAGAACGTAAACTAAAATGTCAGTGAGGGTTTTCTGAGATGCTTACCAGGTGGCAGCACAGGCGTCGATCTTGATAAGCCGCTGTCATTGGATAATATTTGCCAAACAGCAAAAGCTGTCAATTTTTAGCCCATTTATAACTTGAAATAAAATAGTTTATATGAAAAAGGCATGCATAGAACTTCCGTGCACGCATGGTCTGGGCTTATTAAACTTTTTTGGTGGATCAGTGTAGTTTTCAGTGAAAACTACACTGATTTTCATCCAAAAAGTTAAACTGAAAACTTTTCAGTGTCTCATGTTTAAGGCCGCAAACTAGGCACAGTATTTTTGGAATCATGTTTAATATTATCAGAATCAGTGAGAATTATGAGAATCAGTTTACCGCCAAAACGGCCGTTTTTGGCGGTTATCACTATTTCTCTTAATGACTGATTCTCATAATATTAAAACATGATGTCAAAAATACTTCAGGTTATTTGCTTAGGCTTATATGATTTACATTCTTGAATTTCTTTCTATTTGTAAAGTATGATTGGTGTCGCTACAGTGCCTAATGTGCCCCCTTAATGGAATACCTTTAAAGGCTGCAATACCCCTTTTTCGGCTCTTAGTTTAATGGCGTATTCCATTTTTTTTGAAGTTTCTCGTGTAAAGTGTTGCCATTGTAAATAATATTATTTTACCTTCCTACTTTTTAGCCAAGTTAGATTAGTCCATGTAAATATATTTAAAAAGCCGTGGTTTCGCTTTTTCATCATGAATAAGTTTTTTAAATATTGTTAATTTTTTTTGGTGGGAAGTCAAGGAGTTCAATTGGGGTTTGCCTTAGATGAATTTGCAAATTATTGATTTTAATGGACTTTATAATATGAAATTGGTGTAGTTTGGTCACATCATCTTAAAGTTTGGGCTGTTTAGCGTTAACATCAGCATATCAACTCACTAATAATATCATCCAAAACGTTGTTATTTGTCGTGTGTGTAAGTGGCCAACACTGGCGTCAGTTTTTTCAAGCTGCCTTTTGGCATGTGACATAGCTTGAAGACTGCCACCAGTAATGACAGCCGGGACCAACGGCTTAACGTGCCTTTCGGAGGAGCTCGAGATATTTTTATGCCAACAGTGATCACCCATCCAAGTGGGGACTGCGCCCGGGATTGCTTAACATGCGGAAGCGCTAATAATGCTCACGCCCACTAGGTCACCCGTAAGGGATAATGACGTGATACTATGTTTGTATGTATGTCAGCATGAATCAGGATACACCTCTGAGGCGTCGGTTTCGGTAAGCTGCTATTGGGCAACAATGTGTCAGCTGTTGCTGCATGTCTAATATTATCCAATTACAGCGGCGCATCGGAACCTACGATTAAGTGCTGCCATCTGGTGGTAACGCCCGAATAAGCAAAGGAATCTTAGATGCATCGTAACTAAAATCGTTCTTAAGGGGGCACACAAGGCACAGTAGCGACGCCAATCATTTTTTTTCCTAATACTATACAAATAGAAAGAAATTCAAGAATGTAAATCATATAAGCACTAGTAAATAAGTTGAAGTATTTTTGGAATCATGTTTTAATATTATGAGAATCAGTCATTAAGAGAAAACGTGATTACCGCCAAAAACGGCCGTTTTTGGCGGTAATCTGATTCTCATAATTCTCACTGATTCTGATAATATTAAACATGATTCCAAAAATACTTTAGGTTATTTACTAGTGCTTACATGATTTACATTCTTGAATTTATTTCTATTTGTAAAGTATTAGAAATAAAATGATTGGCGTCGCTACTGTGCCTAGTGTGCGGCCTTAAGTCTCGTTCTGCCACTATCTACATAACCTAGTAAGACAAAGACTATTATGGAGTTTCTGGTGGGAAGTCAAGGGGTGCAGTTGTCGTTTGCCTTATACAATTTTGCAAATTGATTTAAGTGAACTTTATAATATGAAATTGGTGTAGTTTGGTGTTATAAATGCTCGTGCTCGAGAACAATTTGTGAAATAGTTAAAGTAGACTGTTAAATGGACTCGTATAGATTTGTCGCCAAAAGCTCCCACGAGGTTGCCAAAGAACATACGCCATCTTTGATGCCACATACCGTACAACACCGATACTTAGTATCTCATTATACTGGACATTGGCTGAATCACTGAAATCTCGAGGGAAGCCATAATTTAAAAGAAGAAAGAAAGAATATTCGTGGATAAGCATTTTAGAAAAACAGTTTTTAATTCAGTTACCAGTCACAGATTTGACCGAAACAAACATAAATTGCTAGTTAAAAAAATTCATTACCCTTCGAATTTTTAAGATGAACTACCTTGCTTTCATCCACAATGAGTGGGTTTCAAAATAAATTTAAAAAGAAACAATAAAAACCAACAGTTTTTAAATTCAGTTACCAGTCACAGATTTGACCGAAACAAACATAAATTGCTAGTTAAAAAAATTCATTACCCTTCGAATTTTTAAGACCTTGCTTTCATCCTCAATGAGAGGGTTTCAAAATAAATTTAAAAAGAAACAATAAAAACCATTTTCTCACTATATGGCGTTGGTGCTAGTCAAGTATTAAATAACTTGCCTTTTTATCCACGCCATCTAGCGAGCTAAAAGTTTTTGTTTTCTAAATGTCACCTAAAAAATCTTATTAAAAAAATGTTAGATACTGAAATGGGTGAAGCCGCCGGCGGTAATATACTGTGTTTTGTTCTATATCAAGTCATAGCTTCAAAAAGACAGTTTTTGTCTTCACCTACTGTTAACACTTTTAGGGACACTCGAGAACTATTTGTTTCTATTGCCTCTGATTGAGTGTCTGATAAAGTGTTGAAATTGACACAAACAATGTCCTTATGTAAATAATTTTTAAATGCTAAATAATTTAAGATACTTACCTTACTATTATTAAATTTTACATACTTTGTATAAATAATTCTAATGTATGAAGTACAGTCAATTAACAAATATATTCGTTGTTCGATTCTTGTACTTACTTATTTTTTATAATCAAAATGAGTATTGACAAAAATACTGCGTATTAAACCTTCGACGCTCCCTCAAGGGGCCGACTCATCCCGTCAATATGAACAACTTTTATTCTGTGCTATGGCTCTCGAAAATATATATATTTCCATACAAAAGTTATCGACAACAGACAAAATTGTATGAGAATGTCGATTTTTTATAGAGCCCCCCGCATTAGTCCTATAGTAAAAGCTTTGACTATATATACTCTCTCTCTAGACACCGTCATGCCTTTATTACAATGACGAGCTCCGTGGCGCAGCGCTCAACACGCCTGCCTGCGACACGGAAGGTCCCGGGTTCGATCCCCGGTCAGGTCAAGATGGAAAATGATCTTTTTCAGATTGACCTGGGTCTTGGATGTTTATCTATATAAGTATTTGTTTTTAAAATATAGTATCGTTGAGTTAGTATCCTGCGACACAAGTTCACAACTTAATGTGGGGCTAGCTCAATTTGTGTGATATGTCCCTATATATTTATTTATTTAATCCGTCAAATTGTGTGTGCGCGCGATATCCAGACGAGCTCCGTGGCGCAGCGGTCAACACGCCTGCCTGTGACACGGAGGTCCCGGGTTCGATCCCCGGTCAGGTCAAGATGGAAAATGATCTTTTTCAGATTGACCTGGGTCTTGGATGTTTGTCTATATATGTATTTGTTATAAAATATAGTATCGTTGAGTTAGTATCCCATAACACAAGTCTCGAACTTACTTTGGGGCTAACTCAATCTGTGTAATTTGTCCGTATATATTTATTTATTATAGACTATGGATTGGGCGCTACGTTTTTCCACGGTTTTAGGCTAAAAGTCTATCTAGGCTTTATATAATCCAGGAGTAAAAATTGTTCATGTTGACAGGGTGTGCTAAGTGTAAATTTTCAAGCTAGATATACACCGTATTTAAAAAATCCCCGTCGGATTCTAAAAGGGGGGACTAAGCCTGTCAACATGAAGAACTTTACCTATGGCGCTCATCATCATCATCATCATTTCGTGTAGGCGACATGGTCGTACGACCATGCACACCCTTGGTGTCAGAGTTCTTCGGAACCGCCTGTCGGTCTCTGACGTGGTTCTTTTAACGACTACCAGATGGCAGCCGGGACCAACGGCTTAACGTGCCTTCCGAAGCACGGAATCATCTTTCTTAACAGACAATCAGGTGATTCATGCCTGCAATGTCCTAACCAAACTAGAAACAACATCATAAAGTATGCTTTCCATGGGAATCGAACCCACGACCCCCGGGTCAACAAGGCAAACGTCTTAACCACTGGACCACGGAGGCGCTAATGCTTGAAATTGAAATGATATTGTAAATTTTTTTTTCGAATTCCATTTCATAGGAAAAGTTGTTCATAATGACGAGATGAGTTGCCCCTTTTAAGATCTGAATGGTTTTAGTATCATCATCATCATCAGGTCTTGTTTAGTCTCCACTACAGGACCACGACCCTCTGACTATAGAGCCATATATTAGCCAGAACAGTCAGAGGATTTGGCCTACACTCTCCACGCTAGCCAGACGGGTTGGAGATGTCTCTTTGATGTTTAAAAGCTTTGTTTAGCTTGTGTTCCCTAAGTCGCCTTCTACGACATCCACGGGAAGACTTGGAGTGGTCCTATTCTACTCTGACGGGAACCACACGGCTTGGTTTTATTAACATATTGTATACTTCTCTACTTATAAAGAAAAATCCCAACTAATATTATAAATGCGAAAGTGAGTTTGTTTGTTTGTTACGCTTTCACGCCGTATCTACTAAACTGATCATCACGAAATTTTGCATTCACATAGGGTACCGAGAAGGACATAGGCTATATATTACGCGGGCGAAGCCGCGGGTAACAGCTAGTCACTTATAAAAACGCGAACTAGGTAAGGGAGAATACCTATCTAACAAAATTTTAATGATGTTAACATTAAAATTTTGTTTGATAGGTATTCTTGATGATATTTTTCTTTTTCATTGACGATATTTCTTTTTTTTTACTATTTACTGTATTAGTAATTTGTTCATGGATGAGATTTTTTTTCGTTATGTGACAAATTAATAAATAATTAGGTAAACATCGAAGATATGAAAAATTGTGTTCATTTATGAAATTTGTAATAATTTCATTGTTCTTGTAGACAGCCGGCTTTACTCACGTTTTATTTCGTTGAATTTGCCGACTAGTTTCGCTTCCCTATACTCTCAACTCTCGCCCCGATGATGGTCTTCATAACGGTCTGTTCGGTCTTCATAACGGTCTGTTAACTGGTCGGCGAATCCGATGAAATAAAACGTGAATAAAGCCGAGTTTCCTAAAGAATTTATCTCGCGTAAGTTTTGATATTATTAATTTCATTGTTCATGAGATCGAATGTAAAAATGACGATTATTTTTTGTTGTTGACTGTACCGTGTATCTTGTCAAATATAATATATATTAAAGTATACTGCGTTTTAATTACCTCACTAGCTGTCCGTAGCGGCTTCGCTCATCATGCAAAGACAATACAGCCGTGTAAATTGAATTTCGACCGACATTCTCCAGACCGTCAACATGAAAAACTTTTTCTAGGATCAATGCTGAAAATTTAAAAAAATCTTCATTAGGTATTATAAAAGTCTTAACCTTCCGGAAAATAAGTATGGGAAAAAAAATCGAGTTCCAAGCATTGGTTCCGCAGGAAAAGTTGTTCATATTGATGGTCTGAGTCACCCTTTAAGGACCCGCACTAGGCCAACGAGCGACAACAATCATTTTTTTCCTAATACTTTACAAATAAGTGAAATTCAAGAATCTAAGTCGTAAAAGCCTTAGTAAATAACCTGAAGTATTTTTAGAATCGTATTTTAATATTTTGTGAATCCGTCATTAACAGAACTTCTGTTTACCGGATAATCGGTAATTCTCTTATTGACTGATTCTTAGAATATTAAAACATGATTCCAAAAATACTTCAGGTTATTTACTAAGGCTTCTATGACTTAGATTCTTGAATTTAATAATATAATAATAAATATACGGACAAATCACACAGATTGAGCTAGCCCCAAAGTAAGTTCTAATGAAAGACTTGTGTTATGGGATAATAACTCAACGATACTATGTTTTATAACAAATACATATATAGATAAACATCCAAGACCCAGGTCAATCTGAAAAAGATCGTTTTCCATCTTGACCTGACCGGGGATCGAACCCGGGACCATCCGTGTCGCAGGCAGGCGTGATGACCGCTGCGCCACGGAGCTCGTCGGAATTTGATTTTATTTATTAAGTTTTAAGAATTAAATATTTGATGTTGCTAGTTGGCCTAGTGCGGGGTCTTGAAGAGAATGACGAGGATTTACACGTTGTATAGTTATTTAGGCAACTATTGCATAATGAGGGTATTAAAACACGAGGGTGGGCTTATCACACGAGTCGAAGTCGAGTGTTTTAATACCTAATTAATAATAATGTACCTACAGTTGCATAGAAGACTTTATCTACACCCATGACAGCAAAGTAATATGTTTTGCAATATAAAATGGTGGGATACGACCTAAATTCGAATAACCTATAAGTTTTTTAGGGTTCATTACAAAAATTAAAAAACGGAACCCTTATAGGATCACTCGTGCGTCTTCTGTCTGTCCGTCCCTCTGTCATACATAGCCAATTTGCTTCGAATCTACTGTGTAATTCTATAACCCAAACAGACGTGCAAAGTAAATAAATATGTTTTTTAAATAAGGTTCATTTTCGTGGCACAAATAAGGAAATAAATAATCCGTTCTAACCATTTAATTTTTCTTTGTAATTTTATGTTCAGATCACAGACATATTATTTTTTTTCCTTTAAACGGACTCATTTTACATATTTATTTTCATAGAAACTAAAAAAGTCTCGTTAAGAATGTCATTGTTTGATATTCTAAGAATTTGCAGTGATGCACATTCCGTAACCCAACTAATATTATAAATGGGAAAGTGAGTTTGTTTGTTACGCTTTCACGCCGTATCTACTGAACCGATCATCATAAAATTTTGCATACACATAGGCAAGTATTATATTGTCTTTGACATAGGGTAGGGTACCGAGAAGGACATAGGCTATATAATACGCGGGCGAAGCCGCGGGTAACAGCTAGTAATAAATATTTCACTAATTTAGTTGACTAATATATCATCATCATTTCGTGTAGTGACACGGTCAGTCGACCATGCACACCCTAGTGTCAGAGTTCTTCGGAACCGCCTCTCGGCCTCTGACGTGGTTCCTTTAACGACTACCAGATGGCAGCCGGGACTACCGGCTTAACGTGCCTTCCGAAGCACAGAATCATCATTCTTATCAGACAATCAGGTGATTCATGCCTGCAATGTCCTAACCAAACTGGAAACAACTTAACAAAGTATGTTTCCCGTGGGAATCGAACCCACGACCCCCGGGTCATCAAAGCAAACGCCTTAACCACCGGACCACGGAGGCAGTTTACTAATATATGAAAACTGTATGTTTCTTTTGGACATTTGGGACTTGGAGATTTCGGCATGCCTAAACCTCACATGTTGCATCTGCTTTCTTATCATATATCTATGGTTCAGGAGAGTTTGTTTTTAATTACAGGAGGATGCGTCCCCGTGACGTCACGTGGTCCTGTTTTCACTACACTGTTGTTATCGACTGTACATTCCGAATTATATTGCATTTTTAAAATAATAAATAAATTTATTTTCTGAGCAGTTTTATATTTTATTTTATTACCTGCGAATACAAAAAATAGATTCCGTATGGCTCCCGGCAGATTAGAATAGGACCACTCCAAGTCTTCCCGTGGATGTCGTAGAAGACGACTTAGGAAACACAAGCTTACAAATTTGAATACAATTACCTACTTTTAATACTATCGCGTTTATGACATCATTTATATGTCGCAGCTGCTATTTGATTGAACGACTAGCGCGTTCATTGAATGACTCCATTTAACTGAATGACTAAAGGACAACTCGTCAGGTCGTTGAATGTAACGTTCAACGTCTTGTAATGTTTGGTGGTAGCATGATTTCCTAAGCTTTACTTAATCTCATATTTTTTTTGCAAACTTTTCTTAGTTTAAAAGTAGCCGGCGGCGGCGTAGTAATAAGTAAATCCATGCTGTCACACTATTTCATTACAAATAACGCAATTTAAAGTAAATTTAATCAAAAAAAATATCAACGCAGTGCTATCTGTGCCAGCAGTTTGACGTTGCATATTTGTTTTGGTGATATGGTGAGTGTGTGTGTGTTCGTGGTTACAGGTAGACTAAACTTGCAAAAGAAAACAGATACATTCCAAGAATGCTTCGTGATGGTTAAAGCATCTTAATTTTAAAAGAGAGGATGGTTGGCGTTACCATCAGCTTAGGAACCAGTCATCAATTTAATTAAATCTCAAGCTAAGCCATAGCTAAGCAGAACACTGCAAGACCTTCAGACACCGTGAGCCAATACGGCGTACATCCGGAACGTTATCAATAAATATTGAGGCGGTAGATTTGCATAGTTCTTAATGAATACTAGATAAATGTTAACTTCGACTACCTGCGACCACGATCACTGTAAAGTGTTAAAATAATAACGTAATGTGTTAAAATAAACGCGTAATACGCGGTAAAGGCGATGAAACCGTATTAAAAGTAAATTTTAAAATGTGTAAAAATCGCGAAAACACAAAAAAACATTACAAGCTAACAAAACTTTTCAAAATCAAAGAAATCTCTCCATCTCGTCTGGCCAGCGTGGAGAGTGTAGGCCAAATCCTCTTTCTGCTAGTATATGGCTCTGGTAGTATATAGAGGGTCGTGTTCCTGCAGTGGAGACTAAATAAGACCTGATGATGATGATGATGGATGACATAGATAAGATAACGTGCTATAAACACCGGGCTTTATTCTCGAACGGAACTGTATTGATAAACTGAACAACTTTATTCAAGGAACATGGGTCGAAATATGAAAAAAAAATAGGTTCCCCATACAAAACGATAATCAGCTGATTGATTGCCAAATCGAACATTCACTGTTATTTTCGCTGTGATCTACGAGCTTCAAGCTACGAGTGCTATGAGACAGGGTCTACGCTACGTCTCGCCTTCGTACGTAGCTACTTGCTACGAGATTCAACCTACGTACGAGCGTTTATCTACGACTACGAGATAAGGTCTACGACTAGCACTCGTAGCAGAGGCTGCGTAGCCTACGAGACTACGACTACGCTACGAGCGATTCGCTACGAGATAAGGTCTACAACGTACGGTGCAACGCGACTAGCACACGTACGTAGTAGAGGCTGCGTAGCTTCTTGCTACGAGCTTCAAGCTATTACGATTACGGTACGAGCGTCTCTACAAGATTTGCTAGCCGCATCGCCTATTGACATGAATCGTCAGATTTTCGCTCATTCCCTCGATCGGCTCTTACTATCTGCACAGGAAGGGAAATAGCTGGTACATTCTACGTTTTTGTCTTTTCTCCTAGCCCAGCATGGAAGATAGATCGAAATATAAAAAGAAAATTGAACTTCTCATACTAAATCGATCTGGTCATCAAAATCTGATCAGTAGTTTATGCGTGAAGGATATATATACGTATTTGTGCTGCGTCTACGTGAACACTCCAGGTGAGAGAGAGAGAGTTAGTAGTAGTAAACTTAGCCCAAAGATTCCAACGTCTGTAGTATAAAAACTTATTTTTAGTATAAAATAATTATATAAATTGTTAAATGTAATTTTAGCGGATTATTAACGAAAATATTAGCTATATCTTGTTATTAAATAGTCTATGGTAATAACGCGCGATCGAGCGCGACGCTGCCGCCGCGTCATAGAGTTAAGTAATGATTAAACACGGCGTAATTAAAGTATAAAATGTTACATGATATTTTAATTGAAATGAGTTAGGAATTATTGTATGGACTCCTTTTGGGTGTCCATACAATAATTACTAACTCATTTCAATTGAAATATTATGTCATCATCATCATCTCAGCCACAGGAAGTCCACTGCTGGACATAGGCTTCCGGCAAGGATTTCTAATACGACCGATTAGAAGCGGCCTGCATCCAGCGCCTGACGAGCCAAACCGCCAAACGAGCAAGCGGGTCACCTGATGGTAAGTGATCACCGCTGCCCATGGACAACTGCAACACCAGGGGTGTAACAAGAACGTTATCGGCCTTTTATTTTTCCCTCCCAGTGGGGAGAGGGGATGGGCTTCCGGCTCTCTTGCTCTCCAAACGAAGCATAGCAGCGGTAAAGCCACTACTGAAACGTCGATATTCTGTGAGAGCGTGGTACTTGCCTGGACGAGCCGGCCCATTCATGCTACCAGTGGCGGCTCGTGACTCGTGGTGCACATCATAAGACATGCCTAAACAATATGGATAATTTTTATATGCAGAAATAATTCTCTCTCTTTTTTAGATAGGCATTTTTTATTTACATACCTACTTAATGAATGATAATAAGATTAATAAGTAAAACAAAACATAAAAACAGCGAAAGTAAAACACGAACAAATACAAACGTAAGACAATTTACGCGAAAACTACCTAATCCGAACATTTCCGAACGTCAGCGTTCGTTCCGCGTCGGGCCCCGTGCGGCGCTCGAGATTTCGCTAAACTTCCATACTAATCTTCCGTCTCACGCGCCAGGCGTTTTGTCGCCTTCTCAATAGTAGCTGTATGGGCGCGATGCGTGCGCTGGGAGCGAGCGCACGGCAAATTATTTTGTCAAGCAAAAATAATACTTATTTCGTTAATTACATGACTGATTATCATTTGACAAAAAAAAATATATTTTTACGTAAAACTGCTTATTTATTTTTTATATCTATTTATTTTTTTGTATATATTTAAGCTTAAACTGGTAGTGCGCCGCACGAGTGCACTTAAGGGGGAGCCGCCACTGCATGCTACTAGCAAAAGTGAATTTTAACGGTAGCGTGGCTCTACTATAATCGGGCACATTGTACAACGTGTTAATAAAAAGCGCAAAACTTGAAATGCCTCCTCCATGGTATGCCACTTTTCACTATCTTTGGCTGTATCTAGCCAGTCCTGAAGTCCTGACCTGCAATTGCCGCTATTTCATCAAAATCAAATCATAATCAAAACGTTTATTTAGAAAATAGGCCTTTGCAGACACTTTTTACGTCTTATCATATATAAAATTATCTTATTAGATAGGTAATATGGTTTTATTTAATTGTTTAAAACCTACAAACAACTAGCGTTTCGGGACTGACCACTGCAGAGAAGAAACGCCGAAACCAACTCTAATCAATAGTTTTGGTCGCCTACTTGCCTGAAGGGCTTTATATGATTATGTGTATTTATTCCATTGTCTTTTTCTTTTTTTTTCTTTTTTATTTTTTCTGTTTTTAACCGACTTAAAAAAAGGAGGAGGTTTACAATTCGTCGTAATCTTTATTTTTTTTTATGTATGTTCCCCGATTTCTCGAAGACGCCTGGACCGATTTAAGAAATTAATTTTTTGTTCGATAGGTAATACTTTACAGATGGTCCCATTAAATTTTTATCGAAATGTGGCGAGTGCTTTTTGAAAAAATACACAAAAACCAAAAAAATGTTTACAGGTATGCCGTTTAGATCACACTTATTTCCATTTTTTTCATAAGCTTATAAAAAAAATTGATAGGGTTGAATTCGGTTTTTGTTTTTTATTAAAAATATCTAAAATTATTTTATTAATGTTACAATTTTAGTATAGTTACATAGATTTATTATTTTTGGTCATCTGCCCACCTGGCTGGAGGATGACCTCTCGCTCTTCTTCCTCATATACCATTCTACCGCTCTCCAAGTCCAACGGTTATCGTCGTACCTAGCGTGCCCTGCCCATCATCACCATCATCATCAGGTCCCTTTTAGTCTCCACTGCAGGAACACGACCCTCTCTGTACTACCAGAGCCGTATATTAACAAGAGCAGTCAGAGGATTTGGCCTACACTACTACTGGAACTGCCCACTTCCATGAATTTATATTATCCTTAGCTCAGTACCAAACACATTGTATAGGTTGAAAGTGTGGCAAAAATAGAAGAGCGCGAGTCGCCCACGCAATTCCTACCTCTCAGTAGTGCATATAAATAATTAGCTTATTTATTTATTAACGTACCAGCTGCTTTTCGTTGCTTCTCGCGTAGATCGTAAAAACCAGTCTAGGGAATGGGTAAAAATCTGAGATATTTACGAGTATGTCTGTAGGCCATGTGGCTTGCAATATCATCATCTTTGATAAACCCTAGATTTTTATAAGTTTTTATACAATACTAGCTGTTACCCGCAGATTCGCCTGCGTGGTATATATAGCCTATGCCCTTCTAGTACCCTAACCTATGTGTATGCAAAATTTTATGATGATTGGTTCAGTAGATAGGGCGTGAAAGCGTAACAAACAAACAAACAAACCACTTTCGCATTTATAACATTAGTTAGGAAATAAGGATAAAGCCATTGTCTTGGTCACTTTACAGTATAAATCCCTCAAAAATCTTGACATATTCAATTCAATTTGTTTATTGCATTTCATATCGTAATTATTACATCAGTTATGTTATACACTGCACTGTAATTATAGTATATAGGTACAATATGAACCCTGTCATGGCATCGCAAAAGTTAAGTTGGAACGGCAAACGGGTTTTATAAGCTTGTTAATATTAAAATAATAGAAAATATTATCATGCTGCGTTTCTACAATGTTGCGTAAGTACTTGTTTTAAATTAGTTTTTATCCTACGTCAATTTTTATTTTATCAATTATTTAGCAT
The DNA here is from genome assembly GCA_963082605.1 of Rhodophaea formosa. NCBI lineage: Eukaryota > Metazoa > Arthropoda > Insecta > Lepidoptera > Pyralidae > Rhodophaea > Rhodophaea formosa. Next base: position 7,955,606 of record OY720229.1, on the reverse strand, counting down.
TAATTTTATGTCTTATTTTTTTTAATCAATTAATTAAGATGGTCAATATGCGATTAATATTTATTTCTATTGTTATTTTAATTGTCATTTTAATTCGGTATCATTAAAAAAATGAAGTTTTTGAAAAACCTTATTCTTCTTCTTTTTTCGAGTCGTATGTCTACAAAACCTTATTATTAATATGATTTATTTCGAAATGATTAAAAAGCTGATCCTTTTTTCAGTTATTAGTAAGTGCTTTGGCTACGGAACTCCAAGAACACCCTGTAACAAAGTCGTTGACCTTCGAAATTCAACTATCTCTCTCACCATTTCTATCATTGGTTTATTCCACGTTTATTCCGATTATGAACAAATTCAAAAGTCGAAGCACGCAGGCACCAATCACAGCTCACCGTCATTCCAAAATCAAATCGCGAAATGCATTCAACATTTTAATTTTATCTGTGGAACATCGATAAGGCGGCGTAGATGGCACCACTACGCTCCTGAATCAGTGGCCCAGTGGCCGCCCGACCCCGGGCAGAATCGGACGTGTGCGGAGCCCCGCATCGATTTTTGGACGCCCCGATACCACGTACCATAAAAATAACGCGCGTTGTTCCAACCATGGCGAAAATATTATAATAATGAATAAATAAACACAAAAATTACTGTGTGAATGCTGCATATTGTGTTATTGAATGATTTCACGGACGGATCCCGACAGGACTCGTGCTAGAGAGAGATAGGCAATAGAAAAAGGATAGGATTATTGTGTTTAATCAAATTATTGTTAAATTGCTAAAGGTGATGTTTAAATGTGGTGTGAAAATTAATGAGGACCTCCTTGCTTCGTTTTTGTGTGTGAAATGTGAGTATTTTTTGGGAAATAAGACAATTTTTACTATTGAGCTCGTATTGAATTATTTTAGTCAGGGTATCATCTGTGTCCCTCTACCTTTCATGTTTCTGACAGTGTTTAGCTATGTGAACCTATCTATATTTTTTCACGCTTTAAAAACCTGATTATGCTTACTCATATCGAACTTCAATAAATTTCTTTTTTTGCTTCTATTACTTTGATTTTGCTTTTGCTTTTAGCTCATTAATATTATTTTTAATATTACTAATTGATTTTTTATGTTTAATGTTTGTATTTTCTAATTGTTTTGTAATTTTTGTGTAAAATAACTGAATTAAAATGTTGTTTTTATTTGTTAGTTTTCTTTTTATTTTGTAGAACCCTTTTGTAATTTTCAAAATCTACTAATCATTTCTAGGGTTCTGTACCCAAAGTGTAAAAAGTGTATTATTAAGCCTCTGCTGTCCGTCTATCCATCCGTCTGTCACAGTGCTGAATCTATAGAACCGAAATAAGAAAAGACTTGATATTTTCACAGAATGTGTACTTACCTACATCTATTGCCACTAAAACAAAACATAATTAAAATATAAACCGCAGCTTCATAAAAAAATGTGTTTTTGAGAGTTTTTTTTGTAGTTGAATATGAGTAATTCCACAACTCGTCCCTACGATTATTTGGGACGAAATACGTTACGTTAAAATTTAATTCTGCAATACAATTATATACATTATTTATAGTATATTTAGTTGAGAATGTGTTAATGCAGAAATAATAAACATTAAATTTATTAAACAAAAAATAGAATTAAAATTTTCCACATCTACCGAATGATGTACATAAACATTACCTAGTTTTATATTATTATTATAAAAAATAGTTTGAAGGGTTATCGAGCGCCTTGCAGAACATATTTTTAAATGATATTTCCGTTTTCTTTTAAATGGTTTATTTCAAATGGGGGTAGCACTGGATCCATTAAAATTCATATATTATTTTAAATTAAACAATTATCCTTTGTCCTAGATAAAACGAATAATGTTAAACTAAACCTAGATAAACTAAATAATATACTTTTTTTTAATTTATCTATGAACAAAACCAAAGCAGAATGTATCAATCCTAAAAAAAATATTTGCCTTGTCTTACTGAATGTACTAAGCGTCGATAAGGTTTAAAGCTCCATACAAAAAAAAAATTGGGCAAATTACAGAATAAAAAAATTTTAATTTTTGATATTCTGCAATTCGTCCCAAATGGGCCGTAGACATGCCTACGGCCAGGACGAGTCGTGGAATTACTTCTAAATATAGTATAGTGGTACTGAAAATATCGTGCGCGATTTCAACTAACTTGCTGTTTTTTTACCATTTCAAATATATTTTCAAGCGACGAAAAAACGGAGGAGGTTCTCAAGTCGATGCGTATTTTTTTTTGTATGACCACGCATTACTTTTTACAGTGTAGTCTGATTTTGATATATTTTTATTTGCAAAGAGTATACCCGAAGTTTCTTTCATATGATTTGGGATACCTAACTAAAATAAACTGTCATGTGCACCATGACAGTTTATTTTAGTTATATTACTATATTAGCTATACTGTAGTGAGATTTCTATAGCGTTTAGTACCTACTATTATTAATTCTGTGATAGCGGGCTAGTGGTTGTCCGCCTTGCTGCGTTGGCTTTGATTGAACCAGTGGGTTCGTGAAGGATTGTCACCAGGGGCTCCATAGAAACAACGAAATGAATGAACACTATTATTTCGTTGATAACAAGAAAACTTGGAAAAGAGCGGGAAACTTCTTACTTGATTCTGGCTAAATACGTAATGCGTGAAAGCCATAACAAAAAAAGGTCATAAATTAGGTTGGCTGTTGGCCTGGAGGCATTGAGATATACTCAGGAGATATATGTAGGTACTACGCTGGTGGTACCTATTTTTTTTTAAAGTATTGTTTTACGGCCCTGAATACAAGTCCTTTAGAGCCTTTCTTCATTTATTTCGCCAGTTGGCGAGTTATTCTTCTTGGTTGTCAACGAAATGATGGTGTAATTCATTTCGTTGTTTTCACGGAGCCCCTGGCGACAATTCTTCGCGAATCCACTGGTTTCATCATTGACGACGCAGCAAGGCGGACAACCACCAGCCCGCTATGTAAATCTCACTACAGCCGCACAATGACAGTCTATTGTAGTTATTCTACACATTGTTCATAAATATGGGCATTTATAACACAAAATAACACCTATTTCACATTATAAAGTCCACTAGAATCAATGTGCGAAACAATCCAAAACAGACACAGTGTAGTCCGCTAAAATTCCCGCCAAGAACTCCTGGTGGTACCTATCATTATTAGAAAAGTCTTATGAAGACCACAGACTATGAATTTATTTCTTTACTGTACTTTTTTCCCAAACGATCGATATTGCAAAACAGAACCACAACCAAAGAAAATAAATATTATCTTTGCCACAACTTACCTATTTATTGGAAATAATATACAATATGTTTGTTTGTTCAGTACACCAAATCACGCGAAGCTGGCGTGATGGCATCCGATCGCGTTCTGCACGGACGTTAAAAACATATAAATTATTGTATTTAAGTATCCGTTTTAATGATTGGAATGACCTTTGGTGACAAGGTTTGGCTTTTAATTTCAACTGCCTTTTATTACCCCCGACGCAAAAAAAGAGGGGTATTATTTGTCAAAGTCAAAGATTTTTATTTAAAATTGGATAATTGTATCTCTCTTTGAAGGTCATATTTTTCTTTCTTATTATTTTTTATTAAAAACATAGTGTCCTTCAGCTAGTTTATGAATTTTATGATGCAAACACATACTACCGATTTGACGGATTTTGATGGCATTAATTGACAGGACGCGTGTGTTCACACTAAGCTGATTAGCTGACACGCTCACAAACATTGAAAAGTTGGTCATTTTTTTTAATCATTGAATTATAGTCAAAGGGTCTGGGTTACGTACTAGCAACCGTGGCTTTGCTCATATATCCATACCAACTAGTCTCTACAACCTTAAGAGGGTCAGGTCACCTTGGAAACTAGCGACTACCAAGGCCGAAAATATCTTCCCTATCAGCGCTTCTGATCGCTATAATTTCCTTAGTGGCTCCAAGCAGCTCTTTCGCCTTGCGAAAACCTTCATAGTGATACGGTCTCAGAAGATTTCACAAAAATAAAATAAAACAAATATCAAAGCCACAAAAACATTAATATATTAGAATAAAGTATTCACCAATATTACAAAAATATAATCCTACTTACATGGTATTCACTCACTGACAGCTAGCACAAGACTGCGCGCGAACGACCGAATGAACTGTCATTATTCCGTTCAATCCCAAACACTACTGATCAATCTCAAGAATGATAAAGTGAATGATTGTGAATGATCGTTCAGTGAGAAATACAGTAATGAATAATATAGAAATCGTTACAGTCGGCCATCCGTCGCAAAACGAGTCCCTTCGTTTACTAAACAATGCAATTTTTATTTTATTGTAGTAATAATGGTATAATAACAGCAATCAAACATAGGGATATTTATATTTATTGACGGTCTAGTATCTAAGTATATTCTCAACTAATCATAGAACTATAGCTAGACAATTTAGGGTTACTTCGAATCTTTCACCACTACATTGTCTTTGCTGCGCGTTAAACATAACACTCTTGCTCAGACATCTAACTAAGCTCTGAGTTATGTTAACACCCTCGCTTGGATCACTTCAAACTCTCCTTAAAATATAATCATTGTTCATATCATCAATCATCATTATCTCGGTTAGACAAAAGGGGTTACTTCTTTTAGTCTCTTCACCACCATTCTGTCAATCTCATGTCTCATGTCACTTTGAACTAGGATCATTGATAATAAGATCGGAAACATAACATGTTACATAAATCACTCGTTAAATTTACAATTCACATGAGCATAACTAATAAGACATGGTATTTTCGTTCCTACAATGATTTAACAGTATCTTATAGACTAACTTGATTTTATCTCAATGAAGAATTTTGCTCATCAAGTTTACAAATATCAAAGTCACTTTTATTCAATTTCAATTGATGTAATAATACTTCTTGATTGATTTGATTATTTTATAAATTTGAATCTAACATAACAAAATAATATTGTCCACAAAAATTATCTACTCCGTATTGCTACTATCGTCACTTGAGGAACAAGCAGGTGCATCATAATTTAACCAGGGGTAAATTTTGTCAACTGAAACTACGTTTTCATAAGCCCTACCTCTACGTGTAAGTGGTGTATCTACGACAAGGAACCTGTCATTGGGAAGAACCTTTTTAATACGATAAGGACCCTGGCATTTAGATTCTAATTTTTTTGATTGACCTGTGCCCGTTACTATAGCCCGTACCAACCTTACCAAATCTCCCTCTTTGTACTTTGTCACCCTTTTTCGATGCAAATCAAACCGTTTTTTGTTTTTCGCCTGATTTTTTTCTATTAAGTCACTTGCCTTTGACCGAATGCCTTCAATATCTTGGTTTTCTGCCAAGTTACAAATGTCGTCAGTCAGATCATTCAGAACACCCTGCGATGGTGTCCCTACCTTACGCCCAAATAATAATTCCGTGGGCGTTCTCTTGGTGACATCGTGTACCGAAGTGTTAATCCCTAATTGTACGTCTGGTAGAAAGGTGTCCCAGGTGTTACTACCACCGTTATGAGTCATACTACCTAAAGAAGCTAGAATCGTGCGATTGTACCGCTCGACCTGACCGTTAGCACGTGGCGTCGCAACAGCATTAAGTATATGTTTGACCCCCACTGACGAAATAAACTTCTTGAATCTTTTGCTTGTGAAGCTCGTTCCTCTATCGGTAATCAACCGAGATGGCAGTCCAAACATACTAAAAAACGTTTTGAACACCTTGATACTGGCCTTTGATCTTGTGCTACGGACAGCATTCAAGCTTACATATTTAGTGAAAGCGTCTATAATCACCAGAATATATGTGTTACCATGCTTACTTCGCGGGAAAGGACCCAGATGATCAGCGTGCAGGGTATGTAGTGGAATTTCTACTTTCGGAATCGGATGCAAGTTTCCTTCTTTAGCCCCCGACGGGATCTTATGATGGGCGCACTCAAGACATGCTAACACATATTTTCTGATAAACTTTCTCATTTTAGGGAACCAAAATAAGGATTTGATACGCTGTAACGTTTTTTCAACCCCAAAATGGCCTACTTCATCGTGGTTTGCTCTAAGTATATGCCAACGAACGCCCCGCGGGACTAGCCACCTTAGTTCTCCATCTCTAACAATACGAAATACACGTCCGTTTTTGATTTGATACTCCTTGTGAATAGCTGCAATTTTCGAAGTTTCGGGATCTTCTAATATTTCTTTGATCCTCTTAACCTCGTCATCAGCCGATTGTACCGTCGTAATCCAGTCGTCTATTTTAACTGAGAGAACATCTAGTACGTGACTCGGTTCCTGTTGGTTCAGCATTGCCCCCCTGCTAAGGGCATCTGCATGACTCATCTTATCACCTGGACGATATTCGATGTTGCAATCATACTCAAGGAATTGGATCCACCAGCGTGAGATACGGGGTATCAAATCTCGTTTCGTAAATGTTGATCGCAACGCATTGCAGTCAGAAACAATGGTGAATTTTATTCCCAAAAGGTACGGACGAAATTTGTTTAGTGCACTAACTACAGCAAGAGTCTCAAGCTCAAATGAATGGAGTTTTTGTTCGTCAGGACTAGTTTGACGACTATAGTATGACACTGCTCTCCACGGGCTGGAGCCCGTTTTCTGTAGCAAAATGCCACCCAGACCGAACTTGCTGGCATCGGTATGCAGCTGAGTCTCGGCGCTGTGATCATAGAGTGCGAGTACAGGTCGCTCAACAAGTGCTCTTTTTAACGTATCGAATGCATCTTGTTGAGAGTCTGTCCACTGCCAAGTAATGTCCTTCCTAAGCAAATTTGTCAAGGGCCTAGCTATAAGAGCGAAATCCTTGACAAACCTTCGAAAAAATCCAGCTAAACCCAAGAATCTTCTAACATCATTTTGATTTCGAGGTGAGGGAAACCTAGATACAGCCGCCGTCTTTTCTTCTCCCGGACTAATCCCGTCTTTGTCAATATTAAATCCTAAAAAGACTATTTTACTCTGAAAGAAGTTACATTTCTCCATTTTCAGAGTTAACCCAGCTTTGCGTAGTAAGCTTAAAACTTTATCGAGACGGTCTAATCCCTCATCAAAATTCTGCGCTGGGATTAAAATATCATCCATGTAAATAACGACATAAGGGACTTCGTTTTTATTTAAAACTTTATGTATGGCCCGTTGAAATACAGCAGGTGCGTTAGCTAACCCGAAGGGAACCCGATTGTACACAAACTGCCCGTCGGGCGTAACAAACCCTGTCTTATCTTTGGACCCCTCCGCAATAGCTATTTGATGGTACCCAGACGCCAAGTCTAGGGTAGTAAATAAGGCCTGTCCTGACAATTGATCTAAAAGGTCCTCTATACGCGGAAGAGGATAGTGATCGCGCTTAGTACGCCGGTTCAAGGCACGGTAGTCCACGCACAACCGCTTCTCGCCCGATTTCTTCTGCACTAATACAATTGGGCTCGCATAAGGAGAGCTAGATTCGCGTACTATGCCATGCTGGACCATTTCCTCAACCAATCCACGAACGTACTCACGTTCCGAATGCGACAACCTATACGGCCTATAAACTACAGGGGTCGAGTCTGTTAGATGTATCTCCATTTCTGTCACATTTGTAAATCCCAGGTCGTGTAATCCGGATGAAAAACAGTCTTTATACGTGTACAATAAATCCTCACATCGCTGTCTTTCATTAGGACTTATACTGCTACCCGTTTTTAACCCTGCCGTGTCTAGACCGCTAGTATAATCGGTTCTCAACTGCAACACATGCAGATGCCTTTCAGATAATATTCGTGCTCTTGAAATGAGAGTACCACCCTTGAACAACAGGACTTGGCGCGCAAGATTTTGTATCAGAACGTAGCCCTGTCCATTATTTATGTGGTACTCGCCCGGTAGGAGATAATATTCTAACCCCGATTTACCCCTTACAGAACCTTCAACATAAACATTACCACTGTAATCGTGAACAGAACTATTAACTAATACTGCTAGCAATTGACCTATTTCAAGCTGATTATCATTTGTTGAGATAAGATTCAGTTTTGTTTCGACAGAATCTAGTGCTTCAAATCGAAGATCAGTGGCTGTTTTTATTATTTTTATGTTTGGTCGTTCTGTAAAGGTATGCCCGAGTAATACAGGAACGTTAATAAGAGAGTCACCTACAATAAATACTTCTACGTTTTCTTCCACTATCCCCTGTACTTCGATCCTGACTAAAGATTTACCAATAGGAAGGTAGGGAACGTTGCCTAACCCTCTCAACATTGGACCATCTACGGGTTTCCACTGAAGCCCTAATTTAGCAGCATCGCACTCGCGAATTAAGGTAGCTTGGCTTCCCATATCAACTTGGCAAAGCGTGCTTACGGCATTTACCTTGATAGCGAGTTTGTATTTGTCATTACTATTCTCTTCGACTGAGACTTCAAGTACACTTTTCGAGGTTCCCTGGCTATCAGATGGCAAATCTTTACCACGGGGTTTGCTATTGTAAACCTTTTTAGGACAGGATGACGAACTATGTCCCAAAAAATTACATTCAGAACATTTGGTTAACGGCTTACGACATTGGTAGCTCATGTGACCAGCTTCGTTACAATTAAAACACGCAATATTCCCTCTAGAACGATTTCTAGCAATATCACTATTCTTTTGATTATTTGTATTATTGGTAACTGTGAATTTTGAATCCCTATACCTGCTATCCTTTCTTGTATCAACTGTTTCTTTTATTTGAGATTTAACTGATTTAAAGAATTCTAAAATTTCCTCAGGTTTTTCTACTTTAGCTGCTTGAGCACTTAACCGTACGCTTTTGTCTTCTACGCCAAATAGAATACAGTCAACTGCTTGTTTCCCAAATATCTTACAACGATTCAGTAAATTTATCTTTGAATAATAATACAACTCTAGTGATTCCCCAGGGTGCGTTTTCCTACCAAGCATTTCTGTTAATAGTTCAGCATAGTTCTCAGTTGAAGGGAAAGAATCACGCAATAAGAGTTTCCACTCTGCCCAGGAATGCTTGATAGAAGGCAGCCCCTGGTACCATGTTTTAGCGTGACCAGAGAGTTTGGGCAAGGAGTAGTGAACCGTTTGTTTGTCTGTCCAATTATAAATGTCAGCGCACTCATCAACTTTGTTTAGCCATATATCAATAGTTTGTTCTTTTGAGAGTGGGTCGAATTCTGGGACAACATTAAGTGCTGGAAACGATTCACGATCCTTGCCTTTTAAGATATTTAAGAAATCCTTAAGCAAATTCGGTGAATCTTCGTACCTGGTTCTCTTCCTGTTGGGGCTCCTAGAGATGCTGCTCGAGGAGCTGCGCGCATCACGTGATTGCTGGCTGGATTCTTCCGCGGGGGTAGACTGATTAGCTACACCCACACCTCTGCGAGGAGCATCCTCTGAACGCCTTTGTCGTTGTCTATAAATTTCGCCTTCTTATAGGCTAATCCTCTCGAGTAAATCTGAGTCATGAAGATCAGTTCTACTTCTTCTTCGTTCTACTCTGCTTGAACTGGAGCGGCTCCGACGTCTACTATTTCGGCTTCTTTTATTACGACTTCGCCTGCGTATACTGCGGCTTCGTCGCCTTTGATGACTGCTCCGCCTTAAGCGACTACGGCCACGTGGTTCGCTGTTCCGGCTTTCGTTATTGTGTATATCGACTGGCTGCTCAGATCGTCTTGGCGGTGCCTCACGCTGTTCCATATTCGTCTCAATTTCGCTTCCCATTGTCTGAAACTCGAAAACAATTTTCTGTTTGTAATAATTCACAAACCCTTGTTCAACTATACTAACGCTAGGAGTTTAAAAAAAAATACTAGTATAATAATATTAAATGATGTTTTATCTCACATCAACGGTAAAATATGTTTTTGAAAATGTAGAATATAAATGAAGAAAAGCAATCCAATTTCATCCACGCAGTGGTTAGTGATTTGTAAGTTTCGCATTTTATGTAATTCCGGGTCATTCAAATATAACTAACTGTTTGAATATTTTCATGAAATCACATCAATCAACAACAAAAAAAAACAACAATCTACTAATTATATCATACTACCCATGTATTATGTTCCGTTAAAGAACATTGCTTTGTTTATAAAAAAAATCTATATCCGTTTTCATCTCGCTAAAAGAATGAATGTTTCAAAAATATAATTTACTACTATAACGGAATCATTGAGATCTCAGTAATTTTACATATATTTTGCACAAATTTACTTTATTTTTATTTAAATTCAGTGGGCGTTACACAAAATGTATATTTGTTGTAATCCCACTTCTGAGATGATACGGTCTCAGAAGATTTCACAAAAATAAAATAAAACAAATATCAAAGCCACAAAAACATTAATATATTAGAATAAAGTATTCACCAATATTACAAAAATATAATCCTACTTACATGGTATTCACTCACTGACAGCTAGCACAAGACTGCGCGCGAACGACCGAATGAACTGTCATTATTCCGTTCAATCCCAAACACTACTGATCAATCTCAAGAATGATAAAGTGAATGATTGTGAATGATCGTTCAGTGAGAAATACAGTAATGAATAATATAGAAATCGTTACAATAGTCATAGTTTACAGACCTACTTACATAAGACTCTTTAGAGTTCTGTACCTGAAGGGTAAAAATCGGACTGTCTGTCACCAGGCTGTATCTTATGGACGAGACGATGTATTTCTGTTGCCGCTGTAACAACAAATACTAAATAAAGAATAAAAAATAAAATAAATATTTAAGAGGGGATCCCGTTTTGTTTGCTTCCCAAATTCCCACCAGAAACTACCAAGAAGATTCTATTAGATTACAGTATCGACGGACGACCGACTACGTTTCTTCTAGGCAATAGAGACCATAGACAAATATAAGAGTAAGGGTAGAGATGATTAAATGTAATGCAATGAAAATTGAATTTCATACCAGATTCTATGCCCTAGTATCTTTAAGGCAGATTTTCGGCAACGATTCCCGCCAAGAACTCTATTAAGTACCATCCTTTCTAGATCGTTCTTTATAGCGAACGTTAATCAGGCATAAGAATCAGCTGCTATAAAGCCGTATCGGCCGTTATCGTCCCTTAAATCTTTGCCCGTCAACAGCGGGGCGGGGGGCGGGGGCTGTTGACCAGTTTACCCCCTAAGAACTTGAAGCACGCAAGGCTAGGCTGATTAACTTGATCGAAGGCTGATTAGCTTCGAATATTTATAACAGGTTTGCTATAAATCTACTTTGTTGTAACAAGATTTTGCTATAAAAAAACATCGCGATATTTAAAAAAATGAGGGGTTTTCAAAGTGACATTTAAGAAAAAACAATGATAGCTATTTTCATCACTAGATGGCGCGAATGCAAGTCAAGTGTCAAATGAGGCCATAGTTAAAAAATAAAGTCACTTTATAATTTTGTCATCCATGGCACTGACACTTGCCTTTTTATCAACGCCATCTTGCGAACTCAAAGTTTTTTGTTTTTTAATTTCACTCTGAAAACTCCTCATTGTATGTCATTGGGGATGGCAACTGTCAAGCATGGCGTTGTTTACGGTTGTTCCGAAACAAACTGTCAAACTTTTGCGATAAATATATTTTTCCTAATAAATTGACCAAATGTCGCGAAAAACGATTAAAATGTTTATATAAGTTAGTTTCCGACAAAATTATCATTTATTGTATTTAAACAGAATCAAAAAGTATTTATTTTTCAGTAAATACTTAAAAATCTTTTGATAAGGGAACAAATATGAGGTTTATATATTTTCAACGAAAGTTCAAATTATTTACTACTCATTCTTAAGCACCAATAACTTGCATTAATGACAAAAAAAAGATTCATATTTTTGTCAAGAATGATCGTCTGCAGTACATCTACAATTAGTTTTGCGTTGCCACCGCTATTGTCACTCGGGCGGGATTGTAACGAATTCATAATGCCAAGGTATTTAGGTACTTCGTCTATCGTCTATTCTGTTAAATTCGCGGTAAAAGTAGGTATGTATTTATTTGGAGTAAAATAGTTGTATGTATCAAAGTATTGTAAACAGGAGGATCTAAAACTGAATCGCTAAAAAATTCAAGTCATAGTATATATACGAGACCAGTGTAGAGAGTGCAGGCCCAATTCTCGGACTGCTCTGGCTAATATATGGCTATGATAGTTCTGAGGGGGTCGTGCAATTGAGACTAAAAAAGACCTGATGATGATGCTACGAGGGTATGTATATTCTCGACTACGATATGACACTTGTATGTAACATTGTTTACAAATTATGAATGTGTAAAATGAATACGAGTGTGTTTGTTAATTTCACAACGTATCTCTGGAGAGGTGCCAAGCGCCGATCTGGGTGTCAAGGGTGTCATTTGAAGATTTCTTTCAGACATACACCTGATTTCTACATGTTACATACTATTTGTCACGTTTCTAACCACTTTCAAAGAAAGGAGAATATTAATGGAAACTTGCTGAAGGAATATATTTTTTTAAATTTTGCCTGATTATGTAAGCATCTCACTTTAAGAGATTGTTAAGGAGTTAAAAGAAGTAGAAGGCCAATTTCATCAAAAATGCCATGAAAAGCTTATTTCACACTTTACACTGTAATAAATAGTTCATAAAATAGTTTGAGGGGTCATATGATATTCCGTTTCAAATAAATTATTTAAAATAACTTATTGAAAATGATTATTTGAAACATTTCAAACGGGGGCAGCGCTGGAGCCCGAAAATTTCTATAAGTAACTATTCCCTTAATCTTTGATGACCTTCAACTTCAATTAACATGGTCAGAGAATTGTCGTAGATGTAAGCGAGATTTTACATATTCAAAAATCTATTGTATTGCATTGTTTCCTTTATCGATGTTATGAACACAAACTAGGAACAAGATACTATTCTAGTATCAGACGGCCGACTTATGCACCATAAATAATCAAAGCTTATGGCGTAGTGAGTTCACACACTAGCGCCACCCAGCAATTAATTCATTTACTCCTAAATCAAATCAAATTAAAACAATCTAATAGCTGATTGCCTTAGTAAATTACTTGTAGTATTCTTTTTATTACTTTTCAAAGATATTACAATCTAAGTTTAAGAGAACGAATTTTTACCGCCTGAAGTGGCCACTTTTGGCGGTAAAAATTCGTTCTCTTAATTCATGAAATTAAAAATAGTGAAAACTTATACCAATAATACTACAAGTAATTTACTAGGACATTCGCTATTAGATTTTTTAAATTTGATATGATTTAAGACGTATAGAATTAATTATGGGTGGCGCTAGTGTGTGAACTTACTTCGGAAGATACTATTACTAGTATCAGACGATCCACTGCCTTATGTTTTGTCTAGGTAGTAAAGATCATAGACAAATCATGGAGTGAGGTTAATATGAAAAGAAATTTGGGGGCCACAAATTCAAACTCAATTGACGTGTGTTCTATGCCCTAAAAACCGTAAAGGCAGTTTTCCGGCAGTGGACTTATTTTTTTTCTAGGCAATAGAGACCATAGACTGATTAGAGTGGGGATTAATTCTATTTCCCCAAAATTCAAACTCTGTTTTATGCACTAATATCCATAAAAACAGTGTTTCAGCATAATGTCTAGTAAAGAACAAATAGTTCCAAATTTTAACCATCTGTACGAAAAAAATGTTGCCGTTAATTTCATAACTGAATCTTTGGATAACCGCCAAGCGCCACGAGTGTCATCTGTCATTTCCTGTATTTAGTTAATCTGTGGTTGAAACGCGCGGGAAATTATTGAAATGTTGGCAGCATGTAAAGTAGGTCTTGCGTTTCTTACCAGTTGATTATATGCTCTTTGTTTCTTACAGTTGATAAAATAATCCACGCTACTGGTCTGGGAGAAAAGAAAAAAAACGTAGAATGTACCAACTGCTTCTCTTCCTGCGCAGATAGCAAAAGCCGGTCGAGGGAATAAGCGCGAGGAATCATGTCAATAGGCATGCGGTTAGCAATCTAAAAACGCCCCGCAAGGGAATTGTCGCTTCAGTAGTATAGTATAGTATGTATGATCACGTTTATCTCCGGAAATATTAAACGGATCCGAATGAAACTTTTTTTGCTATATAGTTATTAAGCCGGGGCAACATATAAGGTAGAAATGATTTTGAAAAATGGAACACCTGAAAAACCTGATGCAGCATCATAATGGTCCAGCTGAATTATAAGAAATATAAAAGTGGAGCATTAGCAAATTTTTTTAAGGCTGATGAGCATTTTTGTTGAGGTATAAAAAATCTGAGATTTGGAACACCTCATGCAGAACCATAATGGTCCAGGTAAACTATAAGAAATATAAAAATGACGCCTTAGCAAAAGCTATTTAACCTGATGAGCATTTTTTGTTGAGGTATTTAATTTGAAGATCTGGAACACCTGACGCAGAACCATAATGGTCCAGGTAAACTACAGGAAATATAAAAATGACGCTGTATCAAAAGTTGTTCAGCCTGTAGTATTTGTGTTGAGGTGAAAAAATCAAAGATTTAGAACATCTGATACACTACCATGTCAAATTTTAATCGACAATTTTACAGAGTCACACTCTCCATTGGGATAGAGTGCGTAGAGTACGATTAGCTCATATTACTGGTGACCGCCCAGCGGTCCCCCTTTTGGCAGCTTAGTTTTCAGCCCATACGGCAAAACATGAGAGTTTGCTGTCTCTCCAAGCCTTGAACACACAGGCAATATCTAAAGCCGAGGTCCGTCCCTCCAAAGGCCCTATGGAGATATGCGATAGGTTGGGGGCGCTCTGCCCATACCTCAAAGTTTGGTGAAATAGCGCAAGATCACTTGGAGCTAGCTATATAGTCTTCTTCTCATCGTGTCTGTGGCTCAAAAAGTCTAAAAGAATCCTATATTTTATCCCTCCAGTAGTATTTAGCAACAGCCAATGCAATGCCATACAATTTTATAACACTGCAACAAGTATTTTCTTATGTATGTTTAGTTCGTTTTAAGGTATAATAATACGCCAGAGTCATAAAGTCCACGCGAACAAAGTCGCGGGCATCAGTTAGTTATTAAATATTTTTTTATATTTATTTTGATTGTGTTAAAATTCTTTAAAAGCATGATCGGCCGTCAATATTGTTCTGAATAGTTTTGACCAATAGTACAGGGACCATACTCGTATTACAGAGCCATACATAACGGTTCATAAATTGTAACACAAATCGAAACTTTTTATTATTCACAGCGGCGGATTTACAAATTTGCCGCTAGTAGTCTATTCAAACTTGCCGCCCCTACTGAGTATTGAAATTCAATACGTTAGTTTAGTTCACAATCATATTAATTACATTTAGTTATTCAGAAATTGCTACTTTATGATGTGTTCTATCGTCCTCATTACATCGACTTTATGCGGATATACGGTATACGGATTACGAACGTAATGTGTATAAATATAATTATATATTTTTTTTATTATTTGGGCTAAATTTGCCGCCCCTCTAAATATGCCGCCCTAGGCTTCAGCCTACTAAGCCTATTGGTAAATCCGCCACTGATTATTCATGACCAATTTTGACGTGCGGCCTATAATTTGGAGCCAATTTCCTTTGCGATTTATTTGAACGATCACAAGAGTATATAACATCAAATGTTCGAGGTGCCTGGTGGTTTCCGGCACAGCGTATGAAACTCCTAATACAGGGTTCTATTCTATTTTTTATTTTATGGCTGTCATTGAGGTTTCAGTGATTTTGCCAATGTCCACATGAAGAGAGATACGAAGTATCGGTGCTGTAAGGTATTTTTTTTATGTCTTATGACGGCAAACGAGCAAGTGAGTCACCTGATGGTAAGTGATCACCGCTGCCCATGGATAACTGCAACTCCAGGGGGCATTACATGAGCATTGCCGGTCTTTATTTTTCCCTTCCCAGAGGGGAAGAGGGGATGGGCCTCCGGCTCTCTCACTCACCGAACGAAGAATAGACGCGGTAAAGCGAAGAGTGTGGTACTTCCCCGGACGGTATACAAAAAAATATACAGATCTGTGTGGTATACAGAAAACAAGTAGCAATCAAACTCCTACAAACCCACCAACATGCTAAATGTTAGCCTTAGCGTTTATTAGTACTCTGTCAACCCCGCAAGGGACATAAAATGATGTATATTATGATGTTAGCTATTTAGTCCTTCGAAGATGGTTGTGTTTTAAAAGTATTTATTAGTATATATTTATGTATTTATTAGCACACAAAACAGATAGCAATCACATTGCAAACTACCTTTACCTTTAATTGCAAACAATTATTAAATAAAACTAATGTGAGATAAAGACATTATATACATATAACAACGGGTCACTCACGTGCAAATAGCACGTGAGTGAGTCGGGATTGCCGACAGGCTCGTCAGGAGCCCATTTTCAAGACGAGTGCGGGACGCGCGGCAGTGGGTCCCGAACTCGTGGCGTGGCGCCCGCGCAGCGGCTCGTGCCGACAAATAGCACGTGAGTGACCCGTTGTTATATATAATTATTAAAAATTTACAACAGTGTTGACCCAGATCGCATTTCAAACACATGCATGCCTAATAAGTGTGAAAGTGCAGTCACAAAGATAATACGTCGTAAACATAAGCATGTTCCAAAAATTATGAATGTATAATGATATTGTAAAATGAAAACAGATGAAAAAAAAAAGAAAAGTAAAAAAGAAAGAAATATAATATAATCATTAATCATACAAAGCCCTTCAGGCGAGTAGGCGAACTATACTGTTGAAAAGAGTTTCTTTCGGCATTTCTTCTCTGCAGTGGTCGGTTCCGGAATGCTAGTAGTCTGTAGCTTTTGAACAATAATTAGTAAATGCATAATACTTAATAAGATAATTTTAAATGTGATTTAACATATAAAATTTTTCTGAATAAACATTTTGAATCTTTTGATATATATTCGCTAGATCGATAATATTGACTAAAATCAACAATAAACAATATGCAAAAATAAAAAGAATAGTAAGAACAATAAAGTACTGCTCCGTTTAAATTAAAAATTAAGTTTTAGTATAAATGGTTTTGGATAACAAAGTTTGTTTGTCTGTTTTTCGTATGTGTAAGTGGCCAACACTGGTGTCAGATTTTTCTGCCTTAAGGCATCTGATAAAGCTTGACGACTGCCATCAAAGATAACAACCGGGACCAACGGATAACAAAGTAACCTATAAGTTTAAGTGTAAGGTGTATAAAGTAAAATATCATATCTGTAAAAGCGAACGGTCCCGATGGAGATTTCGTTTTAGTGTCGCTTTATGTCAGATGTATATCTAGAGAATATTGTTTGAGCGTTATATATAAGTATGTTTTCAAAAGGATAAAGGTTCATTATTCTTTTGCAGACATACTTAGTCATCTATTTAGTTTTAGCTTTTCCTGCCATATTGTGCGCTTTTTAGGGTTCCGTAGTAAACTAGGAACCCTCATAGTTTCGCCATGTCTGTCTGTCTGTCTTCGTTTTTCGATTTAGGGATCCATTTCCGAAATATTTGGTTTTAAAGTGCAAAATTTTGTTAGAAGTAAGTGTCCCCCCCCTCTATCTACTAAACGGTTATATATGGATACGTGAAAAAAATTACAGCAGTAGTATATATACTGAAGTTGAAAGGATAACTATCAGAGCTGAGTACCAAGTACAAACTAAAAAGTTATAGGCAACCAACTTATAAAAAATTTAAAATTTCATACATTTTCATTATTACATGTTTTTGGTCGTTAAACTGTGAGGTGCGAGTGTCAACAGTGTGAAGTCAAAGTTGTCATTCGCAACTACGGAACCCTACACTGCGCGTGGCCCGACACGCACTTGGCCGGTTTTACATCTTAGTCGGCAAACAGGCATACGGCCCACCTGATGGAAAGCGGTTATGGTAGCCTATGGACGCCTGCAACACCAGGGGTGCCAATTGCCCGTTGCCGAAAAATTTTGTTAACCCTTATTCTAACTTATATCATAAACGCGAAAGTTATATGAATGTTAGATACCCTTTTAAACTACTGAATGGATGTTAATTAAAATTTACAATAACATGTTATATACATTCATCATCCAAGTCATCTCGTGGATGTCGTAAAAGGCGACTAAGGAAAAACAAGCTAAACAAAGCTTCTAAACATATAGAGACCTCTCCAACCCGTCTGGCCATCGTGGAGAGTGTAGGCCAAATCCTCTGACTACTCAAGCTAATATATGGCTCTGGTAGTACAGAGAGGGTCGTGCTCCTGCAGTGGAGACTAGAAAGACCTGATGATGATGATGATGTTATATACATTATATATAACAACGGGTCACTCACGGGCTATTTGTCGCGATAGCGTTGTTACATATAATGTCTTTATCTTACGTAATTTTAATGATATCCTGACTAATATTATAAATGCAAAAGTGAGTTTGTTTGCGCTTTCACGCCGTATCTACTGAACCAATTGTCATGAAATTTTGCATAGACGTAGATTAAAGTTCTGAGGACATAGACTATATATTACACAAGCGAAGCCGCGGGTAACAGCTAGTTATACATCAGAAAAATATCATGTATCTGTGAAAGCGAACTGTCCCAAGACAGATTTCTTTTTAGTGTCGCTCCATGTCAGATATATCTCAAGAGAATATTGTCCGAGCGTTTGAAATATTATTCTTTCGAAAACATATCTTTTTAGGGCTTCTTCACACGTACGACAACCACACCACAACCACAACCACACCACGTGGCCGGGTGTATATTTGTATTGGAAATGAATAGGACTATTCACACGTACTACATTTTGCAGTCGTTATCGAGCGTGTGTGTGATACCGACCGACGTCGGACCACAACGCAAGCACCAGCGACGCTGCGAACTTGTGGTCGACTTCACTGCAAACAACGTTGCGTCGACGCAACGACATGACAGTGCGTCGACGCAACGTTGAACATTGAACGTATGAAAAACAAAGTTATTTTTTTTGAACCGATCATCATGAAATTTTGCATACACATAGGTCAGGGTACTAAGAAGGACATAGGCTATATAACACGCGCGAAAAGCCGCGGTTAACAGCTAGTAATATATAAACGCGAATGTTTGTAAGTATGGATATTTGTTACTCTTTCACGCAAAAACTACTGAAGGGATTTTAATGAAACTTTACTATAATATGGGCTACTTTTTATCACTTGACAGACTCCATGGCTCAGTGGTTAACACGCCAGCCTGCGAGACCAGGGGCCGGGTTCCATGCCCGGCTGGGTCATGATGGAAAAACGGTCTTTTGTATTGGCATTGGTCTTGGATCTTTATCTATACCTATAAGGGCTATAAGTATCCCAACTAATATTATAAATGCGAAAGTGAGTTTGTGTATTTGTTTGTTACGTCTTCACGTTTTCTCTACTTAATCAATCATTTTGAAATTTGGCATACACATTGCTTATGCTACGGAGAAGGTCACAGGCTATATATTACGCGGGCGAAGCCGCGGGCAACAGCTAGTCTATATTATAAAATATAGTATCGCGATTAGTTATGTCCTACGACACAAGTTCACAACTTACTGTGGGACCATTGTGGGACTAACTCAATCTAAATAATTTTTCCCTGTAAATTTATAACTATTATGTTTAGTCTCCACTGCAGGAGCATGATCCTCTCTGTACTAATAGAGCAGTCAGAGAATTGGTCTACACTTTCCACGCTGGCCTGACAAGTTGGAGAGGTCTCTTTGATGTTTATATATAAGCATTGTTTATCTTGCGTTTCCTAAGTCGCCTTCTACGACATCCACGGGAAGACTTGGAGTGGTCCTATTCTACTCTGCCGGGAACCACGCGGCACAAACAAATAAATTAATGTATAATTATGTAAAATGTATTATTATGTATTTAGTAATTTATAATATTGAATTCCTTGTTGAATTGATTGTGAGAAACAGCACAATGAAAGAAGGCATTAAATATTCAAACGATCGATGTCTAGCTTGCAAAAGCATCGATTTTTCGAGGAATTTGCGTTTTTAAAGTCTTTGATGCCAAGAATCAGTGGCTTAATGCTTTTTTCAATACATTTGCTAATAATATGGTTTTTATGACATCGAAATTTGTATCGTAATTATGTATTTACGTCACTAGTGCTTTTTAGGGTTCCGTAGTAAACAAGGAACCCTTATAGTTTCGCCATGTCTGTCTGTCTGTCTGTCCATCTGTCTGCGGTTTTACTCAGAGACTATAAGTACTAGAAAGCTATAATTTGGTACGGGAGTATTATATTGTCTTTGGAACGGGTATGTATAATATTAATGCCAAAAAGGTGGTAGAAAAAAATCATGAAAAAAAGTTTTTTTTAGAGTTGCTCCCTTAGATATCATAATATTTACGTTGCTCCCATACATGTAAAGTGGGAGTAATTTTTTTTCTCTCTATTAACCCATCCCGTAACCTAACCCGACTTTAAAAAATATTGTGAGGTTAAGAACATCATTTTTCGATGTAGGGATCCGTTTCCAAAATATTTGGTTTTAAAGTGCAAATTTTTGTTAGAGGTAAGTGTCCCCCCTCTATCTGCTAAACGGCTATGTATGGATACGTGAAAAAAATTACAGCAGTAGTATATGTACTTAAGTTGAAAGGAAAACTATCAGAGCTGAGTACCAAGTACAAACTAAAAAGTTATAGCTTTTTTTCATAAACCACAAAAGTAACTTTGTCGTTCTTACAAATACTATGAAAAACAAAGTTATCTTTGCTGGCAAAAAATTATAGAGGTTTTTGGCTAATCTGAGCTTACTTCTGTCCAATTTTTAGTACCTATTTGTTGTTTTATCGGCAACAGATATACATCATCTGTGAAAATCTCAACCCTCTAGCTATCACGGTTAATGAGCCTATTGACAGACAGACAGAAATACAAAAACGGACATCGAAGCTGTCCAGCGTGGAGAGTGTAGGCCAAATCCTCTGACTGCTCTGGCTAATATTTGGCTCTGGTAATACAGAGAGGGTCGTGCTCCTGCAGTGGAGACTAACGAAGACCTGATGATGATGACTTTTATACAATGTTATTTAACATTGTATCGTACAAAGCGATCTATTAATATTTTACAACAACGGCGCCAAGCATTATTCCTTTGTTTACTTTGTACGTCAATAAAACAGGCTCGTAAAACTTAAAAATCTTTATATTCGAGTTTATGGTCCATAAATCATTAGTTCAAAACAAAAGAGAATGTACGCATTGATTTTTAATGTTTTTTAAAACTACATCAATAGTTAATTAATATAACCTCCTCTTTTTTCTAATATGAATGATTCTTAAAACTATATCCTTAAAAAGTAGGACAATCAATATTTCGTTTTCATTTTTATTTGGTTTTTACGCGTGACGAAGTGTTAAATGTCGAAGTTTCCCGCGCTTTGTCGAGTTAACTATACTTGTTTATCAACGAAATGATAGTGTAATTTGTTGTTTCGTCTCAAAAACTACTGCACGGATATAATGTGGTTTTCATCAATCGATAGAGTGATTCATGTGGAAGGTTTATAGGTATTAAACATGCCCAGGCACAGCCGGGGACGGCTGATAGTGTAAAATAAAATACTGGCCAAATACAACGCCAAACTTTAACTTAAAGAGAAAGAAGTGCGTAATTATTTAAAAAGCGAATCCCACTGCCAAACACAGAAAACTACTTAATCCAACCAGCCAGCGACATCGTTCCATAATTGAATCGTCGATTCGTCGGCATTGTACCATAAAGTCAGCTTTGCAGAATGGCAATAGCCCAACTCCATAACCCGGGCATTTTCTGCGTTTAGTTTGCATAATTTACTCGTAGCGGGAAAAATGGAAGGTTTGGCGCATATTTGGAATATTGACGCTTTTGGTGATTGGTTTATAAATGGCTTACCGTTTTTTAAGTCAGTTATTTACAGAGCTAGTAAAATACTACAAATTAAATTTAGTGTGAGTCGGACTCGCGCACGTATTGTTCCGTACCCATTATCTGTATAATATTAGACTATCGACCCAAAAACGGCAAAAATGTCACGTTTTTTTGTATGGATGTCCCCCCCGTAAATATTTCGATTTAATAGTTTATTTTTAAAGTGAATGTAGGTACTACTTAATGTTTTGTGGTTTTCAAGCGTCTACCTGTTGCCGTTATAATCCTAATATCTAGCAAAAAAGGGCAAAAATCACGTTTGTTGTATGGAAGATAGAAGTATTAAATTGTTACAGCGGCAATAAAAATACATCATCTGTGAAAAATTTCAACTATCTATCACGGTTCATGAAAACAAACAAACAGACAGATAAACGGACGGACAGTGCAGTCTCGTGGAAAGGGTCTCCATTTACCCTTTGGGTTTGGAACCGTAAAAATACCGATACTTTGTTACCTAAAGTATATCTTGATTGAAGTAGAATCAATTTGCAAAACAATCTAAAACAATCACCGTGTAATCCGCTAAAATTCCCGCCAAGCAACGTATTATTCTTACGCCTGTACACACAGCCGCGAATACGGAACGGAAGCGTTCCGGAACGAAACATTAGCGAAACCGCGAAACGCTGATTTTGTTTGGTGCGTCTCACACCACACCGCAAGCGATACGAAACGGAATCGTACAACAGCGTGTAACGATGCGCCTGACAACCTTCATGCTACATCTTGCTTTTCACCTTATATCTCAATCATCATCATCCTGTCCAAAGGAACTATATTTTCTATCACCAAAATTTATATTTGTCATCAAGTAGTATCACCTAATAAATAGATCTATCGCCACGAAATATTTTCGTTCTCAGATAAACAAAAATTGTTCCCAGGTATGAATTATCAAATTAATGTTAATATATTTGTAAAATAAGAGATCGATAATCAATAAAATTATATTGCATTACATGAATATAAACTTCGTTCTTATAATAACAGTTTTGTTACTTAAATAATAGCTCTGTGCTCAGAATGGTAGATCTGTCACCAAATAAATCGATTATCGATCCCTGACTGCGACTCCTTTTTATCTGATATTTTGTCACCAATACAGTAGTAACATTTTATTTCGTTCAGATATTAAATTAATAGTATTCGTTACCAATTTAATACATCAATTTATAATTTTAATGAAAAATGATCAAAGGGGCGGAGACAAATTGGCGCGCTTTAAAAATTGACCAATCCGGCCTCAGCCAGGTTCGATCACACGATGCGCGACGCGGGCGGCGTGCGAGAGAGATGCAAGTATTGTTCAGTGGTAATTATTTTAAACAATAAATATTGATTATTTTGACTTTAATTGTTTTATTTACTACTCCGCAAAAATTTTTATTTAAATATAATTTATACTACCAGTGGAAATTTAGAACCTTGGGAGTCTAGTTAAGTAGCAGAATCTTTTGGTTGAAACGATGATGACAACCCTAATTTTTTATTTGAACTGAATGCAATTTTCTAGTAACATAATATGATTTATTGGTGATCTCTATAAATTAGTTTGCTTAAATACTTATTAGGACACACCTATTATAATACATACAAAAACATTTATTTGGTACTAGACCTTATATCTCAGGATTTTAGGTGATTTATTGTGGAACTGATTTTGCATTGTTTGGTGACTACATTTTGGTGACAGATCTACTATTTTGAGGACAAACCCTATTATTTAAGAAACACAAAACGAATTAAATTGGTGATAGCTTAAATGATACCCGAAATTATTAAGCTGCCTACTGGTACTATGTCTCATACATAGCTGAGATATAAGGTCTAGTACCAAATAAATGTTTTTGTATGTATTATAATAGGTGTGTCCTATTAAGTATTTAAGCAAACTTATTTATAGAGATCACCAATAAATCATATTATGTTACTAGAAAACTGCATTAAGTTCAAATAAAAAATTAGGGTTGTCATCATCGTTTCAACCAAAAGATTCTGCTACTTAACGGGTATCATTTAAGCTATCACCAATTTAATTAGTTTTGTGTTTCTTAAATAATAGGGTTTGTCCTCAAAATAGTAGATCTGTCACCAAAATGTAGTCACCAAACAATGCAAAATCAGTTCCACAATAAATCACCTAAAATCCTGAGATATAAGGTCTAGTACCAAATAAATGTTTTTGTATGTATTATAATAGGTGTGTCCTATTAAGTATTTAAGCAAACTAATTTATAGAGATCACCAATAAATCATATTATGTTACTAGAAAATTGCATTAAGTTCAAATAAAAAATTAGGGTTGTCATCATCGTTTCAACCAAAAGATTCTGCTACTTAACTAGACTCCCAAGGTACTAAATTTCCACTGGTGGTATAAATTATATTTAAATAAAATTTTTAGCAGAGTAGTAAATAAAACAATTAAAGTCAAAATAATCAATATTTATTGTTAAAAAACAATAATCACTGAATAATCAGCGCTGGTTTGGATTTCGAAGGGCGCCCCCTTTTTCTTTTCTGACCGATAAGCACATTTTTTGCTTCTGGTGGGGGGTTGGCCAGCTTTAAGCGTATGGCTAATCCGATAATATGTTTGCACATATATTTCTTGTAAAATGCAGGGCAGTTGCATTTCCCATGCATCCAATCAATATTGTGCGGTAGATCCACTCTCCATTTGCTGAACCATTGGACTTTGTATTCATCAAAATCAGTCCATGTATTTTCAAAGTTTTGTATTTTGTTTGCCTTACCAGCCGGTACTTCGTAGTGTTTAAAAGCATCGTCACTATACGTCAGTATTACTTCTTTAGGCAACTTAGCCCATTGGTAGGCTTCTGTCCAGTCTTTCAGAGTCATAGTTGGTAATGTCGCAAATACTTCATCGACAGCTAACGACCATCCATTTACAAACTCTGAAGCAACTGTCAAAAAACGAGACAGTGGCAAACGTTCACGGAGCGTGTATTCATCTTTGATTACTCGGTTGTGTGATTCTAGTGCATTATTAGTCGCTGGTGAACCCATGTGAGCCCCCAAATACCAGTTACGGTTTTGTATGAGCCATTGCTCCTTAAAATACTGGATGAAAGTTGTCTCATCCTCCCATTTCTTCAAGAATGCTTGTGGAGCTAAAGCGAACGTTTCTGAATCAGTCACTGCTTGGAGAGAATCCACATCTGTCAACAAATCTTTGTAAACATTTTTTCGCGTATCTTTCTCTACATGAGCTTGAATTTTTTTTTAGCATGTGCCCAACACATTCGAATTGTGACATCTTCACCAAATACCTCTATAAATGCATTTTGTATTGCTTTCGCTGCGTCACATACTAGAACTTCTGGTTTGAAGGTTTGTGAGTACAAGTTAAAGATATTAGTCTTGATGGCATCGAACAACAACTTAAAGTCTTCTTTTTCCTCATAAGTGGCAACCCCAAGCCCGAATGGATGAAATCGTTTATTTTTGTCTGTACTTCCAACGACAAGAACGGGGAATCCTTGCCACACCAACTTGTATGTAGCATCAGCATGAATAACTTTTACGTCACGTGCTTTTTGCAGCAAATATTTTGTTGATAGTACAAATCTAAAGCGTGGTGAACTAGTTTCTTCAATCACTTCATACCCAATAACATAAACTTCATGTTCGTTGTCAGGAATTGGTGAATGAGACCTTAGCCAAGCTTCCAATTCGCCTAGGCTGATCGTGGGCTGTCCGTATTTACAACGGCGTCTGTCAATTAAATACGTCCTTACTTGGGACATTTTTGGCACTTTAATACCATCAATTTTAGTCAAATTTGCAAGTATGGCTTTTGGTTTGAGATGTAAGTCGTATAATTTGTTTATTTCTTCCTTTACTCTGTCACTAAGCCCATAACAAGCGAGCGTTTTTGAATCGTGGTCATGATCAGAATCTGTCCGAAACAACAATACTTCATCCGAGAATGAGTACATGAGTAAATACAACTGAGCTGAACACTGTGGTCCCTTTCGCACCACTTTATTACATCTAAAGTACTTTTTTCTCCCTTCCTCTACATCATGCGTTCGTAGAAAAGACCAAATTTTTTCAGCCTTTATATACTCCTCAGCACTTTGTTTGTCTTCAAATTTTTTAACGAAAATCCAATCCTTGCTTTGCGACCGTTTCTTCTTTGGTATGGTGCCTTCATCAGTGTCGGTACCTTCCTCATTTTCCTCATCAGACTCCAATATCGGCACTTTCTCCACGAATGATTGCTCGACAAACGACGATAAACTTTTTGAATGACTTGCATTACCTTCACCACTACTTGATGCCATAATCAAAAATAAACATTTAAGAAATTAACTAAAACAACAAATTATCCACAACGATAATAAAATGCACCTACAACAATGAACGTGAAATCGCGAATGAAGTAAACTTGCATCTCTCTCGCACGCCGCCCGCGTCGCGCATCGTGTGATCGAACCTAGTTACCTACTACCCATTGTTGAGGCCGGATTGGTCAATTTTTAAAGCGCGCCAATTTGTCTCCGCTCCTTTGATCATTTTTTCATTAAAATTATAAATTGATGTATTAAATTGGTAACAAATACTATTAATTTAATATCTGAACGAAATAAAATGTTACTACTGTATTGGTGACAAAATATCAAATAAAAAGGAGTCGCAGTCAGGGATCGATAATCGATTTATTTGGTGACAGATCTACCATTCTGAGCACAGAGCTATTATTTAAGTAACAAAACTGTTATTATAAGAACGAAGTTTATATTCATGTAATGCAATATAATTTTATTGATTATCGATCTCTTATTTTACACATATATTAACATTAATTTGATAATTCATACCTGGGAACAATTTTTGTTTATCTGAGAACGAAAATATTTCGTGGCGATAGATCTATTTATTAGGTGATACAACTTGATGACAAATATAAATTTTGGTGATAGAAAATATAGTTCCCCTTTTATTTCGAAACTTAACTCATTTTAAATTCCAAATTCCATTTTTAAATCTTCTTGTAAGTCCTTCCCTTCCTCATCAGTTAGTCATTCCATTCGATTCCTTTCCTAAGTTTGGTCGTGATCACTCGACCCTTGCTTACAGGCACTCGCCTACAATATTAATAAATAAATATATACGGACAAATCACACAGATTGAGCTAGCCCCAAAGTAAGTTCTTAAGTAAGACTTGTGTTATGGGATACTAACTCAACGATACTATATTCTATAACAAATACATATATAGATAAACATCCAAGACCCAGGTTAATCTGAAAAAGATCGTTTTCCATCTTGACCTGACCGGGGATCGAACCCGGAACCATCTATGTCGCAGCCTGGTGTGTTGAGCTCGTGAGTTCGAATTAATATTATTTTATTAATTGTATTTTAACAAGTAACAGTGTAAAACTATGTGTGAAGCATAATATAATATCATTAACTGTGTTGTGTTGTGATCTTGCGCCCTGAGCTCTCTCTTTCTCCGCTGAGCACCTAATATCTACCACACCTAATATTTCATGTTGGGCCTACTCTAAACTAGAGCTGGGTGAGTAGGACCCGACAAGCGTTTCGCGTTTATCAGGCGTTAATCATCTTAACGTCACTCTTATATTTGTCTATGGTCTCTACTGCCCAAAGAAAACATAAGACAGTGGTCTTGAGATACTAGTAATAGAAGTATGATACTCTCCGATTTTTTTTTAAATTATGAGTAATAGTATCTTCTTCGTAGTGTGTCATAGCATTCAGATTCAGACGTAAAACAGATTCATTATTTTTAGTTCTGGATAAAAAAAGCAATACTATGCTCGCACGGAAGCCATAGATAAACACTTACTGGCACACGTACGAAATTTATGTTTTTACAAATTGTATTACCTCAGCTATGACGCGGAATGGCTTCACTTTTTATCACTGTTTTTGGGGTTCTGTGCCCAGAAAAGTAAATTTGGAACCGTTATAGGTATTTGTTGTTTTCACTTTTTACGTACGAAACCTTTGTAAGATAAGGGATTGCAACGGTAAAGAGTGGCGTTGTTTAAAATATTTTTCATATACGTACCTACATATATACTGTTTGGTCTTTTTCCCTTGCGGGGTAGACAGAGCCCAGATTATATAAAACCTAAAGGCCACGTTTAGCAAAGGGCTTGTAGGTGAAGAACGGAATCAAAATAGTGATGGGTTGCTGGCCGCATCGCCTATTGACGTGATTCCTCACGCCCATTCCCTTGATCGGCTTTTACGATCTGCGCGGGAAGAGAAGCAGCTGGTACATTTTGCCTAAATTTTTCTTTTCTCGCAGTCATCATCATCATCAGGTCTTTCTAGTCTCCACTGCAGGAGCACGACCCTCTCTGTACTACCAGAGCCATATACCTGAGTAGTCAGAGGATTTGAAGACTAGAAGAATATCTTTCACGCTGGGAAGATATTTTTCATAACCGGACCAAAGTTCGTTAAATAAACTAGTTACTGAAATTTTGAAATGTTTGTTTTTGGTTTACTGAATCTTTTGTTATGGATTATTGATGGGAAAATATCACCATCATATAGACAATGATAGAATCATTAAATTTAGTTAGAAGCAGGTTGTTATAGCACAAGAACAGTAAATCATACAAAATCTGCAAAACGGCAATGTCAGCTTCTTTTTAACCGACCTTAAAAAAAGAAGGAGGTTCTCAATTCGTCGGAATCTTTTTTTTTTGTATATGTTCCCCGAATTCTCGAGATGCCTAGACAGATTTAAGATTTTTTTTTCGATTGCTAATTATTTACAGATGGATTTTAATATACTTACATAAAATACATAAAAAAATACTCGAATACCGTTCGGTTTACACTTATTTCCATTTTATTCTTACGCTCATTAAAACAAATTGATAACCCTATTTTAACAAAAAAAACCGACTTCAACCCTGAAGTCGGTTTTTTTTTGTTAAAAATATTTTAAATTATTTCGTACGGAATCCTCGATGCGCTAGTTCAGCTCGCAGGTGGCAGTTTTTTTATCACTGTTTTACGATGCATTTTATGTTCGTAATATTGACTCGCGTGTAATCGCTTCCGCAGTCCATGTAAAAAGGTATACGAGAAATTTATTTGATTATCCGTCGAAGTCAGAAGGATATGTCGTGTTTTCGAGTGCGAACCTTTACAAAGCATATTGAAATAAGTTTTTAAATGTTAATACCACAGGTCAAAGACAATAAATAAATATGTACGGACAAATCTCACAGATTGAGCAAGCCCCAAAGTAAGCTTGAGACTTATGGGATACTACTCAACTACAAGTACTTACTGTAATACTACAAGTAATTTACTAGCTCAGTACTTACTGAATTAGATTTTTTCAATTTCATCTGATTTAGTAGTAAAAGAAATAAATCACAGTTAGGTAGGTACCTAGTTGGCTGATCTACTTTTTTTTCATGTCTGTGGTTCACTTTAATGTCACGTAGCCTATACTTTTTCCGAATAAAGTCTAGACAAATCAATTTAGTTGTTGTCCTGTTTACACAGAATGATCAATTTCCTAGCTCAATATAATAAGTTTCAATTCAGGAAATCCAAATTTTATTCCACCAGTTTTGCGGCGAGCCAGACTTGCTAAAGACAAACAACCAAACACACACACATATACATACAGGCATATAAGTTAACCATCGCACACTCCCACACACCCTGATATACTGACGCGTGAAACACTAGTAACACCTTTCCTTTTGGTAGGATGTTAAATAAAACTGTAGTAGATACATTAACCGTGTGGTTCCCGGCAGAGTAGAATAGGACCACTCCAAGTCTTCCCGCGGATGTCGTAAAAGGCGATTTAGGGAACATAAGCTTAACAAAACTTTAAAATATCAAAGACACCTCTCCAACCCGTCTGGCCAGCGTGGAGAGTGTAGGCCAAATCCTCTGACTGCCCTGGCTTATATACGGCTCTGATAGTCAGAGAGGGTCGTGCTCCTGCAGTGGAGACTGAAAAAGACCTAATGATGATGAGATACATTAAGTACTTCGAAAATCTGTAGGTAAGTACAACTTTGAAAAATCGCATGTCTTGTTGATGTCGCCTGTTTAAAAATAGTACCCCAATGGATGATGAGCATAGACAAGCGACGCGTAACTCCTTTCAGCCGCTCATCCCGCGTAATTTTCCAAAATGGCGTCGCATTCAAAATATCGGTTTCTAAAGATGTTTTGATGTCAAATCTCGTCTCAGAGATTGATTGATGAAGATATTTTGCAGATTCACTGTATTCTTGTTTTTGGGTTCTTGGAAATCAAACTCTAGTAGGATTTTCTTCTGCGTTGAAAGTATCTAAATAAATATTAGAAAATTGGCCTAGTGTGAGTCGGACCCGTGCACGTAGGGGTTCCCTATTTCGTTTCGAAATTTGATAAATTGTTAATTTTCAAGTTTAAATAAAAAAAATTGTTTTCCTGAGAATTATTCTCATTAGGAACAAAATGACACGCGGAAAAATCGCCAATTTCATAGGTTAGGACCAATATTATATATTGTCTTTGGCTGAGATTAACTAACAAACGAAAATAAATAGCATTGTTTGTTTGTTTTTGGTGTGTGTAAGTGGCCAACACTGATGTCAGATTTTTCAAAAATAGCATTGAAAGTCTTTCAGGAATTTCAAGTGTCTAACAATGAGATTAGAAGCAGACGAGCGTTTTAAAAATATAGCCACTTCAGATTGACTGGAAATAAATACGTAGAATACCACCCAAGACTTTTGTACCAGCAATGGCCTCAGCTATATCTTTGTTATTCTTTTATTTGATTATGAAATAGGATATGGAAAAAAATTCCACGCGGGCAGGACTCGAACCTGCATAGTTTTACCCTTTGGGTACGGAACACCTTATTTCTTTTCTCTTGGTATTTTTTTTTGCATTCACAATGTAATTTTGATATATTCTTACAAAATTAATTTATTTTAATAATTCTATAATTTAATGCGAATTAATTAGTTTAGAATTAATTCCTGTATATGCGGGCAGGATTCGAACCAGCGTCTGAAGTCTTTGTACGACTAATGCCTTACCAGCCTCCACGGTTCACGCGGTACACGTCAAATTTCTCTACCATATCGCATTCCTCTTATACGCATTAGGGCTTGTGTCACCTAACATAAGGGTTCCGTACCATTATCTACATATACTTACAACATTAGACTCGTCCAAATACGGCAAATACTCATACTTGTTGTATGGGAGCCCCACTTGAATATATTAATTCCCCCAGTTAAATTTTCACAGATTATAATCTGTGAAAATTTCAACTGCCAAGCTATCACGGTTTATGAGATACAGCCTGGTGACAGACAGACAGACAGACGGACATCGAAGTCTTGTCAATAGTGTCCCAATTTTACCCTTTGGGAACGAAATCTTAAAACACGTATAAAATATCTGTATTATTGAAAAAATAATATATTGGATTTTGTGTTGCCGCAAATAATGTTAGAATACAAATTAATTACATACCGGCTATAAAACCAACACTGCGCTGTTTCGTTGAAACCTATTTCGGTGAAACTGCATGGTAATGTCAGTAATGTTACGAGCTAAAATAATATGCCATGGAATACCAGGTAGCTATTTCAATGGGTGTTAACCGAGTTACAGAACTAGGTGTGAACTAACGAAATGACGGACTAAATAATTAAATAAGTATTTTGTTTAACAAAAAACAAAAATCGACTTCAATCTTATCATCATCATCATCATCATTTCAGCCGCAAGAAGTCCACTGGTGGACATAGGCCTCCCCCAAGGATTTCCAATATGACCGGTTGGAAGCGGCCTGCATCCAGCGCCTTCCTGCGACCCTTATCAGGTCGTCCGACCACCTGGTCGGTGGGTGTCCAACGCTGCGCTTGCCGGTACGTGGTCGCCATTCAAGAACCTTTCTGCCCCATCGGCCATCAGTTCTTCGCGCTATGTGCCTCGCCCACTGCCACTTCAAAGAGCTTATCCGCTGGGCTATGTCGGTGACCTACGGATCTCCTCGTTTCTGATTCGATCTCGCAGAGAAACACCGAGCATAGCCCTCTCCATAGCTCTTTGAGCGACCTTGAGCCTTCTTATGAGGCCCATAGTAAGGGACCACGTTTCGGACCCGTAAGTCATCACTGGTAACACACACTGGTCTTCTTATCAATTTGTTTTAATTAAAAGCTTATGAATACAATGGAAATAAGTGTAATCCGAACGCATTCATGTATTTTTTTTTTCATATTGTGAATTTTTTTAAAAATAGCTCGACACATTTCAATAAAAATTGAATGGGACCATCTGTAAAATATTACCTATCGCACAAAAAAAGAATTTCTTAAATCGGTCCAGGAGTCTTTGAGAAATCGGGGAACATAAATAAAAATACATTCCGACGAATTGAGAATCCTTTTTTGAAGTCGGTGAAAAAGTGGCCAAGTACGAGTTGGACTATACAAATGGTTGTGACATACGGACAGACAGACATGACGATTCGTTTTTTGACATTCGGCTACGGAACCCTAAAAACATGGATAGCCTCAAGGGCTGAACTGAAAAACAAGGGCAAAGCTTTTGGAGAGCAGCAACTCTCAAGTTTTGTTGTATGGGTCGACCGAATGAGTTCTGACGGAGGTTCGATTCAAGGCGAATCCTAGCATTATTTTTTCAGTATGTTTTCCATAAGCCGTGTGGTTCCCGGTAGAGTAGAATAGGACCACTCCAAGTCATCCCGTGGATGTCGTAAAAGGCGACTGAGGAAACACAAGCTAAACAAAGCTTATTAACATCAAAGAGACCTCTCCAACCCGTCTGGCCAGCGTGGAGAGTGTAGGCCAAATCCTCTGACTACTCAGGCTAGTATATGGCTCTGGGTCGTGCTCCTGCAGTGGAGACTAGATAGACCTGATGATGATGATGATGTTTTCCATACAAATGTATTCCTGTAAAAAACTATTTTTCTAAAAAAAATCTTTTAAACACTTTTTTCAGAAAAAAATTAAAGATAGTGCCATACCCTATTTTAGTATTAGATTTTATGTAAAAAGTATTGTGCCTCTAGAAGCAGTTTTCAGCGAGAAAATAGAGGAATATTTGTGTGGAAAAAATACCTGGAAAGTCTTGTAGTTATTTCTTATGTTGCATTTATAAAAAAATATTTTTAATAACCGATTTAAAAAAAAAGGAGGAGGTTCTCAATTCGTCGGATTCTTTTTATTCCGATTTCTCGGAGACGCCTGGATTATTTTTTTGTTCGATAGATAATACTTTATAGATGGTCCCGTTAAATTTTTATCGAAATGTGTCGAGCGTTTTTTGAAAAAATACACAAAGACAAAAAAAAAAGTATCCACGGATGCCGTTCGGATTACACTTATTTCCATTTTATTCTAATGCTTATTCAAACAAATTGATAGGGTTGAAGTCGATTTTTGGTTTTCGTTAAAAATATCTTTAATTATTTAAATGTGTAACTATCGCGAAAACATTAAAAAAACGAAGTCGCTGGTATCTTATAATATAAAACATATTGAGCAAGATAATTTTTTGAAGATGTGCATATTTTAGGGATGTCTTTATAGCGTAAAGAAAAAAATGTGTGCAAGTTCCCCATTATGTGTGGTGTGCAACCGAAACTAACACAAAGCGAGGTAACCGATTTACAGAATTAGGTGCAAACTGCGCGGTGTATGACGCACTAAAACACCTTTAAAATAGCTGTGCTAATAAACTTTACCTGAACGGATTATAATGATACTAGCTTTTACCCGCGGCTTGGCCCGCCTTCACGATACCCTAACCTATGTGTATGTAAAATTTCATAATTATAGGTTCAGTATGCAACGTTACAGATCCCCAAACAGTACGCATAGGCGGAAATGTTGTTGAGCGTACAGAACAGGTGAAATACCTGGGCTCAGTACTACACGCGTCCGGGGACATCAAAGCTCGCATAACGGCTGCGTGGGCAAAGTGGCGCGAGGTGACTGGTGTCATATGTGACCCGAAAATGCCGGTTAAACTAAAAGGACAGGTCTATAAATCCATCATTAGACCTGTCCTTCTAGATGGGAGTGAAGCGTGGCCTGTGCTCGAGCGGCACAAGAGCGCGCTGCGTGTCACGGAGATGAATATGTTGCGCTGGATGTGCGGAGTCTCTCGAAGAGATCGAGTGAGAAACTCCCGCATTCGCGGCAGCCTTCATGTCCGTGACATAGCAGACAAGTTACAAGAGAGCCGCCTACGCTGGTACGGTCACGTTTTGCGGAAACCGGCAAATTACGTAGGGAACATATGTCTGGCCATGCCACCTCCCCCGGGCCCTGGCAGAAGGGGGAAACCCAAGAAATGTTGGCTTGATGTCGTTACGGATGATATGCGTGCCAATGGTCTCACAAGCAAGGATGCTAAAGACCGTGCGAAGTGGAGAAGCAAAAGCCGGAAAGCGGACCCCGGGCTCCGAAGCACCCCAGCTGAGGATGCAACTGGGACAACGCTCAGATGAGAGAGAGAGAGGTTCAGTAGATACGGCATGAAAGCGTAACAAACAAATAAACTCACTTTCACATTTATAATATTAGTTGGGATTGGCCAAGTGTGAGTCGGATTCACAGACACAACTACCACCGTACAATAACTAACAATCACGTTACTCTTGACGAATGGGGTGATCCTATAACACATGCATTGAACCAGGCGACCTTAAGACAATCATCATCATCAGGTCTTTTATAGCCTCCACTGCAGGAGCACAACTCTCTCTGTACTACCAGAGCCACAGGTAGTACAGAGAGAGTCGTGCTCCTGCAATGGAAACTAAATAAGAACTGATGATGATCATCATCATTTCGTGTAGGTGACACGGTCAGTCGACCATGCACGCCCTGGTGTCAGAGTTCTTCGGAACCGCCTCTCGGCCTCTGACGTGGTTCCTTTAACGAAAACCAGATGGCAGCCGGGACCAACGGTTCAGCGTGCCTTCTGAAGCACGGAATCATCTTTCTTATCAGATAATCAGGTGATTCATGCCTGCAATGTCCTAACCAAACTAGAAACAACTTCACAAAGTCCCGTGGGAATCGAACCCACGATGATGATAGGTTAGTACGATACGGGCCCAAGCCACCCCGTTTAAAGAATTTAGCTTCGCTAAAAATATTGAGAAGTACTTATGCAAAAATTCTCGCAGAACTTTGCAAAATAAGCAGTAAATCTCCATGCGACAAGACAAATAGACTCGACCAAGCAAATTTAATTCTACCGCGGTTCCTGAAATTGGCGGGCTGCCATTGCTACTTTTTAGGGGTCCTTATTAAAATAGGCATGTTTCCTAAAAAAATATTGCGTGTAGGATTTTTTTTTTAAAATTAAAGTAGGCATGTTTCCTAAAAAAAATATTGCGTGGGCTTTGGAATAGCTTAGCACAAAATACATTCTGCGTTTACAATTATTCCGTCTGGTAGATTATTGAAAAATATTGGACACGTAATTGTTTCTTCTTAATCAAACAAAAATTGATAAAGATGAACCGCGTGACGTCACTGACCGATACAATTTTTGCCGGCCTGTTGTGTCATGTGTCATGCATGTGTCATGAGCTCTATCCAACTCCTGCAATTTATTTTTTTAGGAAAAATGTCTATTGTAACAAGAATTATAACGTAAATTCTTTTATGCTGGTTTGGTAGAAAAGGGAAATCAGAATATACCAGTTGCTTTTCTTCCCGCGCAGAAACCAAATTTAATGTATCGATATCAAATTAAAAGTGCCCATATCAGTCATTTTCAGTTAAAATGCTTAGATAAAATGTTCCATATCTACTCTTATGTAAGTTCCTCATTTAATGTACAATGCGGGATCCACCTAACCGAAGCCAACTCGCACTTGACCGGTCTTTTCTTACACCACGTTATTTTTATGACGTGTCTATTCTCGCAACTTTCTTTGTGCTATAAAATCACAGAGTACGGAATGTCGCTCGCGCCCTAGATACGGACGTAATAATAATACTACGTGTCAACCCGCGGCTGGCTAGTAAGCGAAAGTCGCATACTCGGCCTGTGAGTTTGTACTAAAAAAAACTTAAATTGCCCCAAATGTGCTGTGTTATTGTATCATAATTACAAGAAAAGTGTTGATAAACAAAGGTTTGAGGAGACGAAATTTTTTTTTTAAATCTATGGTTTCGGGTAACCCATAACAAAGTAAGTAGAAAATAGCAGATTGCATTTCTAAAACTTTAAACCCAAAACCTCAATAAACGTTACCGCCCCCCGACACTTGTTTCGTATGAAAAGTGTTGAAAAGGCGTCTCTATAGTAGCACGCGAGCGACAGTCACTTTCTTTGCTCTGTGAATAAAATAGACAAAGTAAAGATTATGTGACAGAGCAAACGGTGTTCCGCCATTTTGTCATAAATTACAGTGTTACTCTTATAGTAACACTAGCGCCACCTAGCAATTATTATATCGAATTTTAAAAATCTAACAACTACTAACTAACTAGTAAATTACTTGTAGTATTTTTATATTCGTTTTCACCTATACTCGTTTGATAAACTAAAAGAAAAACAGGTTAACGCCAAAAGTGGCCACTTTAGGCGTTAATCGATTTTTTCTCTTTAAATATCTATGGCACTAGTAAATGGCTTGTCATATACAAAAAAAAAAATCAATAAGTAATTTACAATACAATACAAAATATCTTTATTGCGCCATAATTAAAACAACATACAAAGGAATATGGTTACAAAACATAATGACACAAAGGCGGGCTTATTACTAAGCAATCTCTTCCAGCCAACCTTTGGGTAGAGTAGGAGATAACTTTAAAGATGGTGGGCGCAGTAAATGAAATTTAATAATTAAACTTACATAAATATATAATAATAATCTATTAAACATACAGATACATATATAAACTTAAAATTTACTTTAATTTACTTTAGTGACTTTAAATTCACTCCAAGAACTCCTAATAGTATCTTATTCGTAGCTGGTGGACATGCTTTTAACAGTAAACAATATAAAATAATAGAAGCCCCCAAATAAATCTTCATAATTTTAGGATCACGCAAAATGTCTCATTAAAACTCTCTTGAATCTTCATATTTATAATGGTATTTAACTAGGTACCTGCCTCCAGAGTTTATTTTTTTTCCAAATATCCCTTTTATACGTCCATGTCCCTACGGTTGTTTTGGAGCTTATCTGGTCATTGATTTTCTTTATATGAGGATGATACAAAAAAAAAAACAAAGAATCATTATCGCTAGACAACCGGGATTAAGTAAGCGTATAATTTATAATGTATTTTTTTTTATAGAGCGTCTGCCTTTTAAATTTATTCATCATAACACTAACATAACGGAAGGATGAATTTTTCGTAGTCCAGAGTTCATGTGAAAGAAAATAGAGAAATATAATATTATTCTTTGACTATGTACTCCTCTAGACACCGTAATGCCTTTACTTCAATGATTAAAAAACTGGCCAATTTTTCAATGCTTGTGTGCGTGACAGCTTTGTATTAGCACACACGTTTCATCAATTAATACCATCAAAATCCGTTAAATTGGTAGTTCTGTGTTGGTACTTGGTAGCTATGTTGCATCATAAACTGGACACTGGACAGGCTGGACACTATTTTTCTACGCTTTATGACTAACATACTATCTATTCCTTATATTATTTATATTTATATGTATAATCCGTCTGGTTCCCGGCAGAGAAGAATAGGACAGTGGTCCTAAGTCGCCTTCTACGACATCCACTTAGGGAACACAAGCTTAACAAAGCTTAAAACATCAAAGAGACTTCTCCAACACGTCTGGCCAGCGTGGAGAGTGTAGGCTGGATCCTCTGACTGATCTGGCTAATATATGGCTCTGGTAGAACAGAAAGGGTCATGCTCGTACAGTGGAGACTAAGAAAGACCTGATGATGAGGCTTTATAACACTGCCGGAAAACTGCCTTTACGGGTATGAGGTCATAGAACACATGTCACTTGATTTTGAATTTGTGGCCCCTAGTAGAAAATCAATCTAAATTGTACTTGAATCATTTTTACCCTCACTCCAATATTTCTCTATGGTCTCTGTTGCCTAAAGAAACATAAGGCAGTCGGTCGTCTGATACTAGTAATAGTATTTTTGTAGTTTGTGCTTTATAAAATCTAAGATTTTATTCAAATAAATTGGACTACAATTTACTTTGAAATGAGAACGTGAAGTGTTTTTTTTTTTGTCAAAATAATTTTGTCGGATACCAGCCAGTGCGAAAGAACTTCGTATTTAATACTTATATAGGTTCTGAAATCATAATATCGAGTCGATACCATCGAGATACATGCTCGATACCAAAAATACTTTGTTTCCCAAACCTGTTACGTAACCGCGTATTTTGTTAAAGGGTTCTGTTACCGAATAGGTAATGTAACCGCTGTGGCGATATTGTGCGATTTAGAATATGTTACAGCCAGGAGTGCTATTTCGAACCCTCCTTGAGTACTATTACTAATATTATACAGAGGAGAGATTCGATCGTTGTTTTGCGTAGAATAAAGCTCCGAAACTGTTAAGGTTATTTTCAAAATTCTTTCACCTTGGCTAATTAATCTGGCTAATTTATTGCCAATGTCGCCTGACATTAGCTATAGTTGTTTGACGAGCTCCGTGGCGCAGCGGTCATCATGCTTGACAAGGAAGGTCCCGGGTTCGATCCCCGGTCAGGTCATGATGGAAAATGATCTTTTTCAGATTGACCTGGGTCTTGGATGTTTATCTATACATATATGTATTTATTATAAAATATTGTATCGTTGAGTTAGTATCCCATAACACAAGTCCTTTGGGGCTAGCTCAATCTGTGTGATTTGTTCGTATATATTTATTTATTATTTATAATTTACGCGGACAACGTCGCAGGAAAATTGCTAGTATAGAATAAGTAAATCGATGGTTTTTATTAAGTGCCTGTTCAAATATACAATTTCTTATACATGAGACGAATTGCCTAATTCTTAAACGCATATTTTTTGGCTGCAGCACAAAATTTATAAAAGTAGGTACTTACTACGTACAAAAAAGGTACTCGCAGCGTCCCGCCGTCCCGCCACCGCCATAAACTTTATTATTACTATTATTTATTATAAATACAATAGCAGCTTAAAGCTGATGCGTGTATATCTCTGCACTTCTGTTTTAAAAGTTTTCAAATGTTTATCAAGTATATTTTTGATACTGTTCACACTTGAAGCACTTATCACAGATTCCGGTAAAGAGTTACACATTTGCACAACACGGTTTGGCAAAAAGTGTTTTTCGGGTTGCTAGTACACCGAGGCAAACTAATTAATTAATAAACTTTGATTCGGACTATACCACCAAGTCTCTACCTATATGTTTCTTCATGTTCTTCTTCATCACCACACCTATATTATACCACACCACAACTATATTATTATAGGTTCTATAATCATGCAACTATAAGTCGTCATTAATAGGTCTTTCTTATTCTCTACTGCAGGAGCACACGACCCTCTCTGTACTAACAGAGCCATTATTAGCCAGAGCAGTCAGGATTTGGCCTACACTTTCCACGTTGGCCAGACGGATTGGAGAGGACTCTTTGATGTTTAGAAACTTTGTTTAGCTTGTGTTTCCTAACTCGCCTTACGACATTCACGGGAAGACTTGGAGTGGTCCTATTCTACTCTGCCGGGAACCGCACTGCATATGTTTGATAACGATTAATTATATTTTTATGTTGTTTCAGATTTCGATTCCTGCCCTTGGACCATCCATCCTAAGCGCATTTAAGTATCCACTTCAATTCTAATACAAACTTGCTTTTAAAAAGTCTGAAAACAATAATTTTATAAACTGTCAATTTTACGCGCCAAAATCATGCTAGTGCGGCATAAAAATATCAGCGACTCGCAACTGTGATTTTTAACATACCAAATCGCGAAAACCAGTGACGCGACTGTGATTTCTAGTCATGTGTCAGTGACTTGTGATTTTCAATCATGTCGTTTCAAAAAAAGTCTCTGGTGTTAGTTGTCTAAAACGTATAACCTTCCGAAAAGTGACGCGGGTAATTTAACAATGTCAGTGTAAAGTCGTAAAAACTAAAACAAAGATGGCGACGCCACCAGAGAGCCCAGTTGAGGAGCATGCGTATGAGCTGGAACCGACTCGGACGCCCAAACCCATCCCGGTGGCCTTGGAGGAGCTCTGCAGGCAAACCAAGTTCTCCAAGCAGGAGATACGCGTCATGTACAGAGGATTTAAAACGGTAAGTAAATATATTTTTATATATATATATATACCAAGTCCAGCCCCCGTAGCATGGCACGCGCGACAACGTTTATCGACTATCGCCATTTTGTTTTACGCAATACTGAAGAGCGAGAAGTAGATAGTTTATCGCGCGATATCTAAGCGCGATATATACGGCGTCGCGGGGGCAGCGTGGAGAGTTTAGGCCAAATCGTCTACTGCTCTGGATATGGCTCGGTAGTACAGAGAGGGTCGAGCTCCTGCAGTGGAGACTAAAAAGGACCTGATGATGATGAAACAAAGTCCACGCTGGAGGCCGTCGTCTGAAATAAGAACTACGTCGCGTTTCAACTCAGAGTAGTACTGGTCTGGGAAAAAAGAAAAAACGTGGAATGGACCAGCTGCTTCTCTTCCTGCGCAGATCGTAAAAGCTGATAGAACCATCTACACCTGTAAATGACCCTAAGGAAAGATTGACAGAGGAGCCACGATCTACAGACACTCCTCAACCCGACGTTCGGCGCTCGACGCGCGTCAGGCGTCCACCTGCCTATCCGGTGGATTACCAGACATCCTAGGAGGGGTGAGTGACGTGTATCTCTATGGTTCGTTGCCATGGGAAGTTTATTTATTGTCATATTCTATGGTGTCAATTACCTATTATACTATGTAGAATTGATCAAGGGAATTGGCTAAAGGAATGTCAATAGGCGATGTGACTAGCAACCCATTACTATGTATGCTCTACTCACAAGCCCACCAACCTGCTTAACATGGCCTTTAGCTTTTATAATGCTGGGCTCTGTCTAACCCAAACCATGCAAAGGTATCGCGACAAAAGGACGCACACATCATACTTAGTTGTAATTTTCCTTAAATTTTCCCCCGTTCGAAATCCAAACTCTTTCAAATGTTAAATTCGTATCTATTTACGCCGCACACATGTAACGTAAAAATTTGGCGTCACATATAGGTTGATTTTTTTTAGTTTCAAATCCATGTATGAGCGCCCTCTTGATCTTTTATTTTTTATTTGAGTATTAAAATCTTAGAGCGGTTCACAGAAAATATCAATATCTACAAAGTTACAACTGTTCAGTCTCAAAAGTTTCGGGATTTTTTTATTTATTTTTTACGGACAAATCACACAGATTGAGCTAGCCCCAAAGTAAGTTCTTGACTTGTGTTATGAGATACTAACTCAACGATACTATATTTTATAATAGATACTTATATAGATAAACATCCAAGACCCGGGTCAATCTGAAAAAGATCATTTTCCATCTTTACCTGACCGGGAATCGAACCCGGGACCATCCGTGTCACAGGCAGGCGTGTTGACCGCTGCGCCACGGAGCACGAGAAAATGGTTGTGTCATACAGACAGATAGACATGGCATTTTTTTTCTATAAGTTAGTGTTTTATGCATTTACAATGCTATTCTGATAAATTCTTATTAGTAAATTAATAAATAATTTTTTCCCACATAAATATTTCTTAAATACCGCGGCTCCGTCCGTGATAGGCTATGTCCTTCTCATTACCCTAACCTAGTAGCTACGGCTTGAAAGCGTAACAAACAAAAGAAAAAAACAAACAAACTCACTTTCAAATTTATAATATTAGTTAGAATTATAATTAAAAGACATGGCATATTTATAAGAGTTCCGTATTTTGCCATTCAGCTACGAAATCCTAAAAATTCCCGAGTCACAAATGTTCCGAATATTTCTGTTCTATTTTAGTTTAAAAGCTTCGTGGAAATGCAGGGGCTGTTTTAATTATAAAATGAAGAATACTCGGAATTACTGAGTATTTAATAACGAATATTCGGTGGATAATAGAGAGATTCTCTTTGATGTACAAATACTAGGTACCTACCGAATATTTGGGTGAAAATAGACAGGGCTCTTTAATAGTTTCACGAAATACCTACTAGGTATGATATTAAAATTAAGAATGAATGAAAGGATCATTTATTTTCATTATTGTTTTACTTATGTATTTTGTACTTTGTGTATCAACGAAATTGTGGTGTGATTAATTTCGTTGGTTTGATGGAGACCTTGGCGACAATTCTTTGGGAATCCACTGGTTTAATCATTCATATTCATATTCATTTATTCGCTCACATGTACAACAAAAAGATAACAAAATATAATTTGCAGTTTGACATGTACCCAGTTTGGGTGTGGCGATTTATTAATTACAAATTGAAATAAGGTAGATAGAACGGTAAAAAACATAAAATAAAGTCAATCAAAATTAAAATTAAGTGTTACATAATAAAAGTCAAGAATTAAATATAATATAGTATGTCACGTGAGATTGAGGTAAAGCGAAAATGAGTCAGTGGTATTTATGCATTCAATTTGTCATTTAGGAATTCGTCTACGGAGTAATATGCCTTAGAGATAAGCAGTGCTGTCAATCGTTTTGCGAATGCTGTGTCGTTGGGTTCTAATTTTTTTTTTTTTGACAGCACATACGGACCTTTGTGAACCATTACTAAATTAGATGTAGGTAATTTTAGTCGATTTTTGTGTCGGGTATTAATAGAATGTGTGTCCTTTATTTGCGTAAATAGATGAAAATTTTTCCTAACGAAGAGAGCTATTTCTAATATGTATAGTGACAGAAGAGTCAGTATTTTTTTCCCAATAAAGTGCGGTTTACAGCTATCTGGACTTCGGATATTAGTCAGTATGCGGATGCATTTCTTTTGCATGATGAACAAGTCTTGCGCATCGACACATTTTGACTATATTAATCAAAGTGGACAACGTAGCAAGGCTGGCAACCACCTCCCCAAAAATAGGTAAATTTCATAACAAATCCACTTGACAGTCTATTGTAGTTATTCCACGCATTGTTCTTAAACAAACAGGGCATTTATAACACCAAATTATACTGATTTCGCATTATAAAGTCCACTAGAATAAATTTTCAAAACAATCTAAAAAAAACACCGTGTGGTCCGCCTAAAATTCCGCCAAAAACTCAGATCACAAACTACGTAGAAGATACTACTACTAGTATCAGACGACCCACTGCCATTAGTCTTCTCTAGGCAATAAAGATCATAGACAAAAAAGTGAAAAGAGGGTAAAGATGATTAAATGCCATAAAATTAAGTTTGAATTTCAATGGGGGCCACAAATTCAAACTCAATTGACGTGTATTCTATGCCCTAATATCCGTAAAGGCAGTTTTTCGGCAGTGAACTCCGACAAGTCATTATGACATATTTTTTCATTTTGTTATTGGCCAGTATTTATGCAAGCGCAAAAAGGATAGTACGCATTTAGGTATTAGAACTTCGAGCAACACGGCCTCCGTACCGGACGGAGGGAGTGGGCAAAGCGACAATTTACTATGACAATTTTTCTGGCGTTTTTTGCGGGGGGAAATGTGCACACAAGTTTAGTTCCGCACACCTACATACAAAACTTAAACTGTCACTTGATAGTAATTATGACATTGTCACAAAAAATGACATAAAAAAGAA
Source organism: Rhodophaea formosa (assembly GCA_963082605.1). Lineage (NCBI taxonomy): Eukaryota > Metazoa > Arthropoda > Insecta > Lepidoptera > Pyralidae > Rhodophaea > Rhodophaea formosa. The sequence goes on along the minus strand of OY720229.1, from coordinate 7,911,751 downwards.
AAAATAATTTGTGTACAGATGAGTAACACAACTAACACATAGACATGCATATGCCTAATTTTGGCTTGTACCTTGACAGAGGGGAATGCAGCGTATGGCTACTCCCTGATAAAAAGCTGAACAAATGCATTGCTCGTTAATGCTTATTAAACTTCATTTTAAACTTCGTGCTATTAAATATAGCACGAAGCGTCATCTGTGTACTATAGTTGGAGCGCACCTCTAGTTTGTATGAAGCTTCGTGGAAACGTCACAGATTTTTGAGAACTGTATCCGCGCCTTAATATAGGTAATAAACCAATTTTAGCGCTTACAACTAAGTACCATTATTAAATGTCTTTGTTTTTAAAAGTCGCGTAAAAGATGTGTTTACGGATTTCCCCGTACAAACAAATTCAAGGTTTAAAGTCTGGCGTCCAAGCCAAAACAAAGCAATGCTTTTTATTTTTTACTACTTTAATCTCTTACGAGAGACACGAGGCTTCCGTTTCTACAATGTTGAAGCGTAAAAATATGGTGGTAGTTGGTAGCACATAAGGAACCTACGACATAATTTCGACATTAAAAAAGCACGATTCACTGCGACATGCAAAATTCGAGATAACTGAAAAGCGACATCATTCAAGTACATCATACATCATCGGCGTTGTTCGATGGCGCAGAATAGCGACACCGACCGCCGACTCGGGCCGAATGAAAACATCAGTGAAATAACGAACTTATTGCTACAACATAAGATTTTAAATCCAAAAGCAGTAGGACTCGTGCTATTTCGCTCACAATACTTGTACGCCTGCCGAGATTGGCCGAGACGTCGCATGACGCGTACGCATCAGCCAATAACGGACGGATATTTTCGCGCCATGCAAAAATTTGATTTCTGCGCAGGTACATCGGTGTAACTTATAAAAGTGATAGTACTGTACGTATTTGAAAGAAGCCATACCAATTGAGATAGGCTCTTAAGAAGGCCCTTCCCGGTCCGACTATCGTCAACGCCAGCATGGTCCAAAAGCTTTTTTCATCCAGTGCAAAGTCAGATAAAGATGCTAAGCGAAAAGAGCCCATTGCCCTCGTCTCCTGCCTGCCTACTTGTTACCGCTTCATGGTAACAAGCTAGTGAGTACGCGATACCGTTTAACGAAAAATAATGTACGAAAACTTCATTAAACTATAATGTATAATATAATGTGTATAACTAACTAAAAATATGTATAACTTGTAAAATAGAAATACGTGTTTATTAGTAAGCCTAATGAGCGGAAACTTCATTAAACTTGTATCAAGAAATACGTGTTTATTAGTAAGCCTTCTAAATGCGAAACGTTTTTATCATATACTTGTAGTATATGATAAAAACGTTTCGCATTTAGAATCTCTATTACATTTGCAAGGTTTCTAAGCATATATTTTCTTTACGTTACAATAATGAGTTGTAACAAATTTCAGATAGAATTTGAGCCAAAAAGCGAATTTTTGGAGGCTAATACCGAAGTTGTTTCTCCAAATTTTGATTTCGCGTTTTGATAACAACCTAGTTATAGAGCACAAGATACTTATTAATTCAAAATTTTCAAAGAAAGATCTGTTACACCGCCATAATTACAACGAGCGTAGTATGAAAAGGTAGACGGGTTATGAAACGTCGTTGTGTCAGACGCAGGCAATTTTTATCAAGGCAAGGATTTTTATCATAGGCCTTTGTCATACTCACCACGCTTGGCCTACGGGTTGGTGAACTCAGTTTGTTTGACTCATCTCGGTTCCGGCGCTGCGGCCCATTCATCATGATCATCATCCACCATTTTAAGGGTTCCGTAGTAAACTAGGAACCCTTATAGTTTCGCCATGTCTGTCTGTCCGTCCGCGGTTTTACTCAGAGACTATAAGTACTAGAAAGCTGAAATTCGGTATGGATATGTATATTAATCATGTCAAAAAAGTGGTAGAAGAAAATTTTGAAAAAAAAATTTTTTTAGGGTAGCTCCCATACAAGTAAAGATGGAGTAATATTTTATTTTCTATACAAACCCATCGTGTTGGCTATCGTTAGATAGGTCTTTAAAAAATATAGTGAGGTTGAGAACACCATTTTTCGATTTAAAGATCCGTTTCCGAAATATTTGGTTTTAAAGTGCAAGATTTTGTTAGAGGTAAGGTCTCCCCCCTCTATCTACTAAACGGTTATATATGGATACGTGAAAAAAAATACAGCAGTAGTATATATACTGTAGTTGAAAGGAAAACTATCAGAGCTGAGTACCAAGCACAAACTAAAAAGTTATAGGCAACCATCTTATAAAATGTACTCAAAAATGTAAAATTTCATACATTTTTATTGTTACATGTTTTTGGTCGTTAAACTGTGAGGTGCGAGTGTGAACAGTGTGAACTCAAAGTTGTCATTCGCAACTACGGAACCCTACAATGCGCGTGGCCGGTTTTTATAAGGTACGAGTAAAAAATATGATATCTTTTGCAAATCAAGATGAAAAGTACCCACCCAGGACTCAGGACCCCTCGTGTCGAAGGCTGGCGTGTTACCACTGCGCTACGGAGGGTGTCAAAATCATAAACCAATTCATGACATGTTTTAGTTTCAGCCTGCTAAAGATTCCTGTTGTTAAAGCTATAAAGCCTATAAATAGTCAGGTACATCGAAGTACGAACAACATTTATGAACACAATGTCTTAACTTGCTAGAATTGGCTCAGTGCCGCGATCGCTGAGCTGGTACAAATATACGCCAGGTTTTATCACAGAAAATCGTTTTTGAACCGCTGGAAATGAATGAAATGAGTTTGGTGAGGTATTTTCATCACTATCGGTATCACTTTCATCATCGTCATCATCACTATCATTTCATATTATAAAACTAGCTTTTGCCCCCGAATTCGTCTGCGTGGAGATCAGTTATATCGTAGCGTAGGTGAGGAGGAGGAAGGAAGTAGAATTGAACGCTAGAAGTCGCAGCCAAAAGCTAGTAAACTATAAAACTTCTTTATACACCACATCATCATCATCATCAGGTCTTTGATAGTCTCCACTGCAGGAGCACGACCCTCTCTGTACTACCAGAGCCATGGGTATTAGCCAGAGCAGTCAGAGGATTTGGCCTACACTCTCCACGCTGGCCAGACGGGTTGGAGAGGTCTCTTTGATGTTTATGAGCTTTGTATAGCTTGTGTTTCCTAAGTCGCCTTCTATACACCACATTTTATGCTAATCTATTGTTTTGACTAAAAAAGGTGAAAATAGAAAAATAAAATCAGACTTCCCATAGAAATTCTCCCAGTTGATCGGCGACTTTGTATAGGAGGTCTAAAAATTTTTACGTTTGATTCCTTATTTTTCTTACAATTCTGTATTCTATTAAGGATTCAGGTCCCGAGATTGCAGTTTAGTTCATGTTCAAAATCAGCATAGAACATTTTGAAATGCACTTTTTAACTAACGCTTATGTTATTAAATGCAATGTCGGGAATTAACGCGAAGACATACCGTTTTTCTCCAGACGTTTAAGGCATCGGTTGCCATTAACATACGTAATAAGGACACTGTTAGTGTGGTGTGTGACGGTAGTTGGAAAACTAGGAATATGCCGGTGGATGAAGATGTCATCGCGCCGACGGGGCACTAACACTGCTGCAACAGTCATCCAGTGACCACGGTCGGTGTAACCCGGCCGAAACGTCTGGAGAAAAACGGTATGTCTTCGCGTTAATTCCCGACATTGCATTTAATAATCATGCAACGCGAAAGTTTAAAAGTAGTTAACGCTTATGTTGTCGAAACGAAATCTCTACTATGGTTTTTCCGAGAGACTTTAACAACGGGTCCTTGAAAATGAGCTAAAAATATTTCTTCAGGGTTGGCAACGCGCGAGTGGCACCTGTGGTGGTGATAACCACTTTCCATCAGGTGGGCCGTATGCCTGCTTGGCTAATTCGCTATGTAAAAAAAAAATTGTTGCCTTGACGTCGAGTCGCGGCACCTCGAGTTGCCGTCATGACTACTTCGAAAACTCCCGCTTTATTTATTCCCTGCCTCGTCGAATTGACAAAAAAGTTTAACTACATAAATGGATCGTGCTCCTGCAGTGGAGACTAGAAAGACCTGATGATGATGACATAAATGCAGTTTTTTTTTATTTCATGTCGAGTCGTTATATCGAATACCTTTGACCAATATTTGGCGACGCTTATTGCTATCGTTGGCCTGATAGACGTCGTCTAAAGTCATGTAATGGGACCGTTAGGGTACGAAAAGTGAGTCATGGATTGACTGGCACTACAATTTATTTATTTTATTTATTTCATTTATCTCATTTATTTCATTTATTTCATTTATTTCATTTATTTCGTTTATTTCATTTATTTCATTTATTTCATTTATTTCATTTATTTCATTTATTTCATTTATTTCATTTATTTCATTTATTTCATTTATTTCATTTATTTCATTTATTTCATTTATTTCATTTATTTCATTTATTTCATTTATTTAATTTATTTCATTTATTTCATTTATTTCATTTATTTCATTTATTTCATTTATTTCATTTATTTCATTTATTTCATTTATTTCATTTATTTCATTTATTTCATTTATTTCATTTATTTCATTTATTTCATTTATTTCATTTATTTCATTTATTTCATTTATTTCATTTATTTCATTTATTTCATTTATTTCATTTATTTCATTTATTTCATTTATTTCATTTATTTCATTTATTTCATTTATTTCATTTATTTCATTTATTTCATTTATTTCATTTATTTCATTTATTTCATTTATCACACTTTATTGTATATTTACAAAAGATTACAAGAAAAAAAACAGTAAGCATAGAAAGAAAAATGTACAAAAGGCGGCTTTATAACGGCGACCACAGAAACTAGTACACGAATCCTAGTTGCAAACCTGTTTAGTGTTTCCAATGCATTGTTTAAGGAAACCGTTACAGAGTGCAGTTAATCCGATATTGGTTCTATTTTAGAACCGCGTGCGTAGCAGTTTTATTATTCAACTTGTTATGCTTGCTTTTCGTGTGTGTTAGTGGCCAACACTTGTGTCAGATCCTGCAAGTTTCCTCAAGTAGTCTAACCCACAGATATGTGATAAGTAAGCAGATGTAACATATGAGGCTTATGGCATGCCGTATGATAATTTTTTCTACACGCCAGGACACTTACGGGTAAGTGTCCTGGAGTGTAGAAAAAATTATTCTCTCTCTCTTTTCCATGATGTTCTAGGAGGAAAAAAAACGTAGAATGTACCAGCTGCTTTTCCTCCCCCGCAGGCCGTAAAAACTAAGGGAATGGGCGCGCTAAGGAATCATGTACATAGGCGGTGCCACTAGCAATCCATTACTATTTTGATACCGTATTCCATCTTTAAGCCCATCAACATGCTAATTTGGCCTTTGGGTCTTATGGCCCTAGGCTCTGTCTACCCCGTAAAGGATAAGGACGTGATAGTATGTATGTAGGTACTATGGGCTCCATTTCAAATAATGATCGCGTCCATGGGTGCTTAACATGCAAAAGTGGCCGTCGAGCTTTACAAAAAGCTTTTGTTAGACGTAGCTGCCATTATCACGTCACACGGCCTGGATCTCAGGCCTGGATGCGTCACTCATGTCCCAGCGTGACAGGTCGCGTGACGCATACTTCCGTCGATTTGTAAGCGACGGCAAGGTAGGAACAAACTTGGAATAATGCCAGACTTTTACTCAACTTCCACTTGCTTAGATATATTTTGGCCTCTGAGATGCTACTTTCTAATTCCCACAATTCACTCGAGCATAGCTTCCTAAATATAGCAGCATTGGAACCAATATAAGCCAAATAAACTTCGCTCACCAACCCGTTTGCAAAGCGTAGTAAGCATGGCAATAGGAGGATGATAGGAATCCTAGAGAGAAGCCTGTGTCCAGCAGTGGACGTTCAAGCGGCTGTAATGATGATGATAAATTCCCAAAATTTTTGTCCTGATAAGTATGTAGTTGGCGCCATTTAGCACGTCACTCACGGCCTGGATGCGTCACTCACATCACGTCGTGACATGTCGTGTGACTGTGCGACGCGCACTTCCGTCGCTTTGTAAGCGAGGGTAAGGTAGGAACAAACTTGGAACAATGCCAGACTTTTATTCAACTTCCACTTGCTAAAATATATTTTGGCCTCGCGAGCTGCTACTTTCTCATTTCCAATCCACTCAAGCAAGTCGCATCCTAAATATTCTAAGCCAAATCCCAACTGACTTCCCACAACAACTACTGTTATTGTAATATTCTTGACATACTTACTTGCATCGTTTGTGGTGCGGGTGCGAGTACCTACAGAGCGCTGGGCGACCCTCGCGAATGCTGACTTCTGGCCGAAAGGTGTTGTGTTCCGGCGATTCCGAGGAAGGCTACGCGACACCCCGTCAAAATCAAATCAAAATCAAAACGTTTATTCAGAAAATAGGCCTTTGCAGGCACTTTTTCACGTCATATCATATTTAAAATTATCTTATTAGATAAAATGTATTTATTAATTGTTCAAAAGCTACAGACTACTAGCGTTTCGGAACCGACCACTGCAGAGAAAAAACGCCGAAAGAAACTCGTATCAACCATTTTGGTCGCCTACTCGCCTGAAGGGCTTTAATGATTACGAATATTTATTCCTTATTGTCTTTTTCTTTCTTTTTTTCTGTTTTCATGTTACAATTTCAATATACATAGATTTATTATCACGTCATCAAAGAACACACCGATGCCTTAGTGTGTTAATATGTTTTGTGTATTTTCTTAAGTGCTATGGGCCTGCGTTGCTCGATACAAATAAATAAATAAAAATAAAATTAGTTCATCCGCTCCGTCGCTGAATATCATATTCTCAAAAGACCACATTCGTATAACACTACATTCGCAAAACACTATGTTCGCAAAACATCATACTCTCTTAACATCATATTCTCAAAATATCATGATCTAAAGACCACATTCGCAAAACACAACATACTTGTGATACCAAATTCAAATAAATAAATAATAAATAAATATATAGGGACATATCACACAAATTGAGCTAGCCCCACAGTAAGTTATGAACTTGTGTCGCAGGATACTAACTCAACGATACTATATTTTATAATATATATACTAATATAGATAGACATCCAAGACTCAGGTCAATATGAAAAAGATCTTTTTCCATCTTGACCTGACCGGGGATCGAACCCGGGACCCCCGTGTCGCAGGCTAGCGTGTTGACCGCTGCGCCACGGAGCTCGACAGTACAGTCCAAATCTTTTTTTAATCCTATTTCGATTTATTTCCCACCAAAAACGCTCAAGTGTTATGTTATCGACGTAGCTGCCATTATACGTCACACGGCCTGGTTGCGTCACTCATGTCATGACGTGACATGTCGCGTGACGCGCACTTCCGTCGCGTAAGGTAGGAACAAACTTGGAATAATGCCAGACATTTTACTTAACGTCTCCTTGCTAAAATATATTTTTGTTTTCTGTAAACTTATCATACCGTCGATGCCATATTTTATAATAGTACTTATTTAGATAAGCACCAACGGCTTAATGTGCCATCTGGAAGTATGGAGGAGCTTGAGGTATTTTTATGACACTTGCGGTCACCCATCCTATTGGGATTGCGCACGAGGTTGCTTAACATGCGTAAGTTGAACTTCTTGAAGTATCGTGATGATTTTTGTTCAAAATCATATCGATGATGGTTAAAATCTTTCCCTGTCTCTTTTCTAAACGTAAAATTGTATGCAAATGGCAACCAGACAGGAACATTATGTGGATCTGTGATTTCATAACCCAATTTTGGAGCCAAACATTCGACATTTCGAACTGGTACCTCGCTAATTGGCAATCCGACAACACGTTTCGGAAATGGAACAGTTAGTGACGAACATCTATGACGGAATAGCATCGTACCTGTGATTTTTAACAGGTTTTTTATGACTGATCGCACCATCACTCACGTTTGGATTATGTTCTATTATTCTAATTTTTTTATTTTACGACAACGACGAGGTCATTTTTAATCTCCACTGCAGAAGCATGACCCTCTCTGTACTACCAGAGCTATATATATATATATATTAATCAGCCAGAGCAGTCAGAGGATTTGGCCTACACTCTCCACGCTGGCTAGACGGGTTGAAGAGGTCTCTTATCTCTGTGATGTTTATAAGCTTTCTTTAGCTTGTGTTTCCTAAGTCGCCTTTTACGACATCCACGGGAAGACTTGGAGTGGTCCTACTCTATTTTGCCGGGAACCACACGGCTTGGTTTTAAATACTTATCTACAGTTTTTTTTTCTTTATTGGTAACTTTCTAGTATTTTTTATGTTTAGAAGTTCATTGGTTAAGAAGGCCGCTGCTGATCAGCAATAATAAAAAAACAGTTTTTTTGAGATCTGAAGTTGTCTTCGTTGCAGTTCTGTCATCATGATGATGAGGAGATGATGGTCCAGTGGGCAATATTAGCGCTTACGCATGGTAAGCAACTCCGGGTGTAGTTCCTACTGGGATGGGTGACCGCAACTAGCATAAAAATATCTCGAGCTCCTCCGTGGTTCGAAAGGCACGTTAAGTCGTTGATCCTTGTACCTATGCATCATTGATAAATAAATATTTAAATAAATATATACGGGCAAATAAATATGTAATGTAAACAAATGCAGTAAACGAAAATGTTTTTTTACAATTAGTTGTAAAAAACATTCTAAACTTGTTATGGAATAAGGTGGATAAATTTGAGGTAGTATGGAAACAAGGAGGCTTAATTGGTGAGGTATTACTCATAAAAAGACTAATATAAGACAAAGTATCGATTCCTGCAAAAAAAAAATTAGTTGTATTAAGAATATCTATTAATAAAGCACGTAGCGCCATCTGTGTGTAGATGAAGCGCAACTCTAGTTTGTATGAAACTTCGTGGATTCGTTAAAGATGATACCACGTTAATGATACCTCCGTTTTATTTCAAAGGAGGGCAGCACTGGATCGCCAAAAAGCGAGGTATTCATCGTAGCGCAAACATTTTGAAGCGCACCTTAATTATTCCTCGGAGCGCACCTTTAGTTGCACTCAAAATAGAAATTTTAAATATTTAAATGTTTTTTCTAGAAGCGCACATACGTTTAAAATTAGGGGAGAGCCTGAAGTTAACATACCTACTTAATAAATGATATTGATGATCTGTTAAAACTCACACATGTGTGAACAATAGAAATAATGCAATTTTTAAAAAAAGAATGTGCATTTCTTGTTATAGATAGTTTCAAATAGTACCCATCTAATAATCCAACTAATATACATACCTATTTGAGCTCCAAGGAATACAATTTAAATATTTTTAATTGTTATCGTAACCGCACCTAAATTGTGCGCTCCGAAGAAAAAGTAAGGTGCGCTTCAAAATGGTTGCGCTGCGAGGCATACCTCAGAAAAGCAACATCTCCATTTTGTTTTAGATTCCTGTTTGGCAAGAAGTCTAGATTTGTATTGCACTTCGGCCTGATTTAATATCTGTATAGTCATGCCTACTATTTGATAGGCGAATATTTTGCCTCATCATAGGGTCGATGAACTGTCTTACGCTGACTTACTATTCGAATAAGAAAACTTCATCAAAAGGCCAATAACCTATGAACGGGGAAATATACCCGCGACTTTGCGTGTTAAAATTTTGAAAATTCCTTTCGTGCGTGCCGAATTTCAGGACGATACACGGGGCAGTGCTGCCGCCATTTTAAATAAATCATTTGAAAGAAATCGGAGACACCGTTGAAAATTTTTAACTACGAGGTTGTAGAAAACCCTTGAAACTATTTTATGAACTAGGTACTTTTTAACAGTTTAAAGTGTGTATTTACACGCAGCCATGTAGTCTCAACTCCTTAATCGTACGATTTGTTCTCAGAGACTCGCATAGATGGCGCCACACGAAACTACACAACATTGTTTCTACCGTATTATCCCAACTAATATTGTAAATGCGAAAGTGAGTTTGTTTATTTGTTTGTTTGTTACGCTTTCACGCCGTATCTACTCAACCGATCATCATGAAATCTTGCATACACATAGGTTAGGGTACCAAGAAGGACATAGGCTATATATTACGCGGGCGAAGCCGTGGGTAACAGCTAGTAAGCGTGAGTAGAGAGTAAGTAAAGCGTGGGTAGCTTTTATTAAAAATCAAAACAATATTTTAGATTTTAGGCATAATATTTTAAAATGACACCGTATATTTAGTGAGTATTTTTATTTTTTATGTCATAGGACGGCAACCGAGCAAGTGGGTCACCTGATGGGAAGTGATCACCGCTGCCCATGGACAACTGCAACACCAGAGGTGTCACAGGAGCGTTGCCGGCCTTTTATTTTTCTCTCCCCAGAGGGGAGAGGGAGATGGGCCTCTGGCTCTCTCACTCACCGAACGAAGCATAGTAGCGGTAAAGCTACTACTCAAACGTCGATTTTCTGTGAGAGTGTGGTACTTCCCCGGACGAGCCGGCCCATTCATGCTACTAGCAAAAGTGATTTTCTCCGGTAGCGAAGCTCTACCACAACTAAAAAGTGAGTTAAAGACTAACGCAGATTACCGCCATCTAGTATCGAGTAGCAAGCAACTCTCCTGCGCCATACATTCGCCAGTTTTTCGCAACCTTAATTTGGTCCAATATTTTTGTATGAGGTGGGCAGTCTATTACGTTAGTATTATATTGTCTTTGACGCAGCTTTACTTAGAGTTTTAGTCAAAAACAACCAATTCAAAATAAAATTTTATGTTTGCAGCGACATCTACCCTTATTATCACCATTTGACAGCAGCCGTATCTTCAGCTTAAAAAATTATACTTACTCCTATGGATTTTAACAAGATTTTAACACAGTAAAAGAGACAAGAAGTTTCTTCATTTCATTCGTGACTGGCAAGTTATCCAGATAAGTTGCATTGTACTGAGTCCTAGTTTATTTGCCAAGTCATGCTTACAAACTCTTTGAGATGATGAGTAGTCTTAAAGGCCAATGATCTCCCTAACGAGGGGAGAATTTGACCTGGTTTTGCGCCAAATATATTAATAAAAAAATAATAATTCTTTATTTTCCCTCTTCACACAATATTGTTATGTAACGGTGCTGCATGATCCCTTCATGTTGTCTGTTGTTTTTTACTTCACCATCATCATCATGACTTGTTTAGTCATCACTGCAGGAGCACGACCCTCTCTGTACTACGCCAGAGCCATAATTAGCCAGAGTAGTCAGAGGATTTGGCCTGCACTCTCCACGCTGGCCAGACGGTCTCTTTGATATTGTATGCTTTGTTTAAGCTTGTGTTTCCTAAGTAGCCTTTTACGACAGCCACGGGAAGACTTAGAGTGGTCCCATTCTATTCTGCCGGGAACCACACGACTGTCGTGTATATTTATTTGATTATCTCATAAACTACTGAACCGATTTTGATGCCCAATAAACTTTAAAAAATTACTAGTAGTACCTACCTAGACACATTTTAAATTTCATCTTATTTGGAGTACTAGTGCGAGAGTTATCGCAGAACAAACATATCTACATACATAGTTATATACATAAAAGTACCAAAAAATGTTTCTTGTCAACTTGACTTGTAAAACTTGCTCGCTTCGCCCGCTCGGTCAAAAACCTTTCTCGATTCGCTCGCTCGGTTATATGTACTATACGAGTCCGATCAGCTGGACACATTTCTATGATTCAAGATTCAAAGATTCAAAACGTTTATTCAGAAAATAGGCCCTTGCAGGCACTTTTTCACGTCAAATCACATTTAAAATTATCTTATTAAATATTATGCATTTACTCATTATTGTTCAAAAGCTACAGACTACTAGCATTTCGGAACCGACCACTGCAGAGAAGAAATGCCGAAAGAAACTCTTTTCAACAGTATAGGTCGCCTACTCGCCTGAAGGGCTTTGTATGATTAATGATTATATTATATTTCTTTCTTTTTTTACTTTTCTTTTTTTTTTTCATCTGTTTTCATTTAACAATATTATTATACATTCATTATTTTTGGAACATGTTTATGTTTACGATCGAGTGAGCAAATCACAAAAACAACAGAACATGAAGTAGTCTCAAAGAGGCCGACCAGACCAGTCCCCACTGGCAGCACCCGTTCACGAGTTGACGTATGGGTCAGCCATCGTTAAACTCAACCATATTAGAGGGAACTCAACGACCCGACACATAACGCCACCACCAGTTTGAACATTTTAGTGAGCATGACTACTCAGCCTCTAAGACATTGTCAAAACAGAAATATGACCCTGATCTACAGTTGTCGATCGCAAACATTTACATATTTTACAATTAATAAATAGTTGATTCTATACAATTTCAATTGGTTGTGAAAAACATATTATTATTATACAAATAGCAAGCGTGTCTCAAACAACGCCAAGGCTCCAAGCATTCTTATCTGCTAAATAGTCATTAACTTTGTAATAAGCTTTTTTTAATAAAATATTTTTTGTAAGTTCTTTGAATTTTGGAAAGGGCAAAGCTGTAATATTTTCTGGAATTTTGTTATAAAAACGAATACTAAGCCCTAAGAATGTATTACTTGTTTTATGTAGTCTAAAGGCTCTTGCGGCAAGTTTATTCTTATTTCTAGTGTTGTACGTATGAACTTGACAATTTTTGACATATTTCTCAATATTTTGATGTACGTGCAGTATGTTTGCAAAAATATACTGTGATGTAACCGTTAAAATTCCAATTTCCTTGAATAACTCTCTTAGGGAATCTCTAGCCCCAAGTTTATAGATTGATCGAATAGCACGCTTTTGCAAAACGAATATACTGTTTATGTCTGCTCCATTTCCCCAGAGCAATATCCCGTAAGACATTATACTGTGGAAATAGCTAAAGTAAACTAGGCGTGCGGTTTCAACATCTGTCAGCTGTCTTATTCGCCAAACGGCGTAAGCTGCGGAGCTTAGTCTTGCAGCAACAGTTGTTATATGTGGACCCCATTGTAACTTTGAGTCAAGAGTTATTCCTAGAAATTTAGTAGAGTCAGCAAATTCTACCACTTCATCATTAACAACTATTTTAGTGGGCAAATGCTTAACATTAGGCGTACAAAATTTAATACATTTCGTTTTTTTAGCGTTAAGAAGGAGATTATTAGCTGTAAACCAATCTAATACCTGAGCAAGAGTGCTATTTACATCGTCAAAATTTGTCTTCTGTCTATCAACTTGAAAAACAAGTGATGTGTCATCAGCAAATAACACAGCTTTACAGGCACAGGCATGGAAAGGCAAATCATTAATATAAATGAGAAATAATAAGGGCCCTAGGATGGATCCCTGAGGAACTCCCATTTTTACAACAGACCCATTAGATTTTACTCCATTAAGGCTAACTTTTTGAATTCTATTTGCTAAATATGATTTAATAAGTCTCAAAGATTCATTTTTTATTCCATAATACTTTAATTTATTTAAGAGGGTTTCATGGTCTACACAGTCGAAGGCCTTAGAGAGGTCACAAAATATTCCTATTGCATTCTGCGACTTTTCCCATGCCTCTAGAATGTGCGCCAGTAAAGCAACTCCCGCATCAGTGGTAGAACGACCTTTAGTGAATCCGTATTGCTCACTATGGAAAAGTTTATTCTTATTAAAATATGAGAGCAACTGTTTGAAAATTATTTTTTCAAAAATTTTACTAAGAACCGGCAAAATTGAAATTGGACGAAAATTATTAGGATCGTCCTTACTTCCCGCTTTATACAAAGGTATAATCTTACTACATTTCATTAAATCTGGAAATGTTCCGGTCACAACGCATTCATTAAATATTAAGGCCAGGTTAGGAGCTATATCTTTAATAATATTTTTTACTAAGGAAACGGATATATCCCAAAGATCCCCAGTTTTCTTTATGTTTAATTCTTTAAAGGTATCGATAATCGTTTGGGGTGTCACATGTTCAAAAATTAAAGTATCCTTACATTCAGGTATATTATCGCGTAATATTTTTTCAGCTTTTTGAGATGATGACTGAAGCGAGGCAGTTGTCTTAGTAGGAATTTCAGTAAAAAAGTCTTCAAAACATTGAGCAACTTCGGCATCAGTCTCAAACTTTTGATTATTAACTTGTAGTTTTAAAGAATCATTATCACGTTGTTTGATTTTACCCGTTTCCTGATTAATAATGTTCCAGGTCGTTTTTATTTTGTCCCCGGAACTGGCAATTTTTTTACACAAATATAGAGACTTGGCTAACGTACATACTTTTTTGAATATTTTAGAGTAATTTTTGACATAATTTAAAAACTCAGGTCTTCTGTCATATTGTTTATGGTAAGTCTATCTCAGGTGAGAGGGTAGAGTAGGTTGTACAGCATACCACACATCAACCATACACTCTTGCAGGAAACCAAACTCTATTTCAACGCAGTAATGTACATAGCTGTTAGTCTAGACGTTTGCCCGACTGTACCATCACTAGACGTCTCAAAATAGTGTTCCATTTGTGTCACTCTTGATTATTAGTTTTATTAATAACGCCAACTGATACCTAGGGCTGGCAAAAATTAAAAATTGAAAAAATCGTTTATGGATGCGCTAGCCCGGAACTCGAACTCGTCGGCGCACGTGGCTAATTTGCGTGATATTTCGCTGTGAAAGGGATAGACTCGGTAATGAATAGTGCGGAACTATTTACACCGATGTATAAGCACATCGGAACTACAGTCTGGTGTGTGCAAACACAAATATTGTTGAAAATCTAAATCTTCGTCGTCTAAAAATTCGCGAGTATGCGTTTGGGAGAAGTGTTCTTGTGATAAAACAGCTTTAATTAAAAGTAAAGTTATTTAATTTTTTTAATAACCAAACTATGCCTGTATTAATTTTTTTTTTAGAGATTTTATACTCCTTCCAGTATTTAATTGTCTCCAAAGTTGCGTTAAAATTACGTGTTGAAACGGAATTTTTGAGACTCATAACTTTTAAAGTACTTATAATTAATTATGACTCCATACAAGCATAGATAAGGAAAAGACAAATCGATAGAATTAAAAACTTTAAACAGACGATACCGAACAACGGAGTCATCACCCAACAGAATTTGTATGGCGAAACACCTGACTAGCGTATTTAAGTGCGACTCAGACTCGCGCACTAAGGGTTTCGTACCATCCCAATCCCAACTTATAAATGCGAAAGCTATTTCGTATATTTGTTTGCTACCTCTTCACGCTTTTTCTACTGAACCAATCTTCTTGAAATTTAGCATTCACATAAGTTAGGATACTGACAAGGATATAGGGTACCTTATATCCCGGAAAAAGAACTGTTTCCGTGGGATTTGCAATAGACAAAAGCAAATTTATACGCGAGCGAAGCCGCGGGTAAAAGCTAGTTATCTATATGTATAACATTTAGACTATTGATTAACGAAAAATTCCTGTATTGTATGTACCTTAAATCACCGCACCGAAAAAAGTTTTCACTTGAATAACAGATAAGTGTTTGTTAAGAATACAGGCGACAACCCTAATAAATGCAGAAATAGGCAAGTTGCATAATTTGTTGCTTCGCAAGCTCAGGGGTACTATTTTTGAATGTGTGATCATTCGTCTTCGAACGATTTTTGTATGGAAAATCCGCTCGTATGCGAACGGCGTATTTTCAAAAATGGTACCTCTGAAATCCGTGGAATGTGGTTTGGTAATTGACTGTTTCGACTGTTCTTGTTTATTTTATTTTCCTCTTGAGTCACCTGATGGTAAGTGTACACAGCTGCCCATGGACAACTACAACATCAGGGGTTTTACAAGAGCGTTGCCGGCGTTTTTTTTCCCTCCCCAGAGGCGTTAGTACTATTATTAATTCTGTGCCAGAGGGGAGTTGAGCCTCCGGCTCTCACTCACCGAACGAAGCATAGAAGCGGTAAAGCCTCCTACTCAAACGATGATTTTCTGTGAGAGTGTGGTACTCCCCCGGACGAGCCGGCCCATTCATGCTACTAGCAAAAGCGATTTTCGCCGGTAGCGTAGCTCTACTACAATACAACTGAAAATTTGAGCTTTTGTTAACATAATTACAAAAGTTATAAGTTGAAAACTTAGGTTGAAAATCAATTAATACCATAGATATAAGAATATTTTTAATACGTAGAAAAGGCAGCCATACAATATATTTATAGGTGTTTTTAAGCATTCACAGTGCTGATATTCTTATTAAATTAAAAAAAAATACGACATTGCTATCTCAAGCAAATGCACGAAAAAACGCCTCTCCGTAAACTGCTCCATACTTCGCCATATGCCTGATATTTTGGCAGCACGCACCGCTCAACGCGCCGCGAGATGCACTCACTGCCTCTCCGTCCTCTGTAAAGGTGGACTAATATTAAGTAAGTAGATTAATGTCTTACATTAAGCATGGAGAGATACCTCTCCAACCCGTCTGGCCAGCGAGGAGAGTAGGCCAAATCCTCTGTCTGTTCTGGCTAATACATGACTTTGGTAGTACAGAGTCTGAGTGAAGCTACCACAGATGCTTAATAATAATCATCATCATCATCAGGTCTTTTTTAGTCTTCACTGCTGCAGAGGCATGCATAACCCTATGCATGCCTCTGCAGCAGAGAAGACTAAAAAGACCTGATGATGATGATTAAGCATCTGTGGTAGCTTCACTATCATTCAGAATATTACACATCACTCACTACACATGGGCGTCACAAAGTCTGAGCTGCATTGCTCATTATAAACGAGTATGCTATCAATCTATGTGTACTTATTTATTTATTTGCCGTATTCACAAGCTTTTCTTACGACTTCATGTATGTATATCAAAAGAACAAACAAGTTATGAACACACCAGTCATAATGAACTCGTATCACTGTGCTATTGTTGGCTCATTTCAAAAGAAAAACATAACCATTAACCATAGCGCACTCATTCAACATGGCGCCGTCAGAAATGTCAACTTGACAGCGCGCTTATTTTTGGCGCGAACGGTCGACGACTTTTTTACCTACTGACCTTTTCAGTTTCAGACGAAACAATATACTAGTGCTGTCTCTTTCGCTCGCGAAGTGAGTGTGTATATCCGTCTCGTTCTGATTCATTAGCTGAAAATGCTATGGTAGATGTGTGTCGTTGTCTATTTTTGTCTTGTGTGTCGTCTTCAAAATAATTGGAACTGTTGTCTGTTGTTTTGCATAATGTTTTTCGTTGTTTTCACGCTATTACCGCGAATAGTTTGAATTGCTCTTCATGCTGTTTTGGGAAAAAAGTAAAAACAAAGAATATGTATATTAATAAAAACATATTTTCATTATGTACATTTGCTAATAATACGGTTCTTATGACATCGAAACTTGGATCGTACGTAATGATGTATAATTACGGCACTAGTACTTTTTACTTTACACCAATCACAACCGCTCAATAGCCCAATGCCACAGAGGTTTAAAGAGGCAAAATTAAAATCTTTTTCATGAAATCCGAGCAAAGAGTTTCAAGTTCAGCATAAAATCTTTTTTCTGATTCGTGAGATGTGATTTTTTAACCGACTTCGAAAATGAGAAGGTTATCAATTCGATTGTATGTACTTTTTTGTAAAAAATAAACCTGAGCGAATGTACCTGATTATTATAAATGTATTTTTACTACAAAATATAATTGTAGTATTATTAGTTATAAGACCAAATTAAATGTTCATTCTGTAGTTGGTATCATAGAAAACTAATTAAGATAAAACTAAAAAGTAAAAATAACTAAACATAAATAAACCTAACTAAAAAGAAAATTAAGTACTAAAAAATATATATAATTGTAGTTGTTAGTAGTTTAATTACACTCTGCCCAACTCTGGTGGCCCCCAAAAGAAAATGAAACTTAATTGTTGTCATCTTAACCCTCACTCGAATATTTGTCTATGGTCTCTATTGCCTAGTAGAGAAAACATCTATCTATTTCGTAGTTTGTGATTAGGGCTGAATAAAATTTTCAGTAGACCGACTAATATCGAATACTAGGTAATTCCGAGAATCTTCCATAGTGATGCTTCAAAATTAAACCGAGTATTTAATATAAAACTTCGTGGAATTATTCGAGTAAGTGACGTATATTTTATTTGAGTTAAAATTTCCAGGTACTAAACCTTTGCGAACTTAAATTAAATACAAATTCTGAGAATATTTATTAATTTAAGTTATATTTAATTTAATTTACAGCGATGGAAATAAATTACATTTTGGGAAACGAAAGTAAGAATAGACTTAGGTACTTTAATACGTTACTAGCGTTTTTCCCGCGTCTTCACCCTCCTATTTTACACCCTTAGGGATTGAATACGTTCTAAGTATACCTAGCTGTATTATGATAGCTGTTTCATCATCATTAGGTCTTTGTTAGTCTCCACTGCAGGAGCACGACCTTCTCTGTACTACCAGAGCCAATATGTAAGCCAGAGCAGTAAGAGATTCAGACTACACTCTTTACGTTAGCCAAACGAGTTGGAGATTTCTCTTTGATGTTTAAATGTTTAGCTGCTGTTTCCTAAGTCGCCTTCTACGACATCCACAGTAGTTTAGTAATTAAATTATACAGGGTGTAATCGAATTCATTAGCACACCCAAAAAAAAAACTACATGAAACTACATTTCTTGCGTTTACACTAAATTGCTGGTTATTTACTTGCCTAAAATCACTTGTTTTGCGTAAATTTCACCTATCGACTGATTTGATACGATTAAAATGAATTTATTTTTCGGCCTTTTTGGTGATTCAGTAATATTTATATTTTCGGTTTTTATCTAAAGTAATGGCCTCTATCAAAGCGTTTGAGGTAGTTTTTGAGCTTTTCTTTAATTTGAAAAATGTGTAATTTTAATTTACCTAAAAGTAGTCTTAAATTACTTTCAATCATGGGTACAGTCTATATATAAAAGGATGCTAATGAATTAAAAAACATCCTGTATATGGCTAATATGGCTCTGGTAGTACAGAGAGGGTCGTCCTCCTGCAGTGGAGACTAACAAAGACTTGATGATGATGATGATGATGAGTAATTAAACAATTCATGCGTGTAATACCATTACGCTAACTAACAAAATCTAATTATTCTCCGTTATAAGGTTTCCAGAACTAATTTGCTTAGAATCCTACCTAATAGGTAGGATTCTAAGCAAATTAGTTAACGTTTACGTTAACGTTAACGCTTGCCTAAAATGGAAACAAACACAGAGAGACAAGAACGTGAAAGCACCCGTAGAAGGGCTCTAAAGCATAACATTACACCTAACCTTAAGGTAATGGAACATAGTGCTCAATACCAAGCAGTCAAAGCTTATAATAAATTGCCAAATGACATAAAAAAATATAGAAAATTTAAAACTTTTTAAGGCAAAATTAAAGACCTATTTATTAAAAAAAAATTATTATTGTGTAGACGATTATTTTAAATGAAATTATTTTGAATGAAAATGTGTATTTATGTAATTTTGACTTAATGTGTAAATTTATATTCAGACACAATGTAAAAATTGTTATTGAATTAAATTAAATTAAATTAGTCTAATCTGTATCAGCAAAGACAATATAATCTATTCTCTATACATCATCATCAGGTCCTTCCAGTCTCCCCTGCAGGAGCACGACCCTCTCTGTACTACCAGAGCTATATTCTAGCCTGAGTAGTCAGAGGACTTGGCCTACACTCTCCACGCTGGCCAGACGGGTTGGAGAGGTCTCTTTGATGTTAATAAGCTTTTTTAGCCTGTGTTTCCTTAGTCGCCTTTTACGACATCCACGGGATGACTTGGAGTGATCCTATTCTACTCTGCCGGGAACCATACCATTCTCTATACAAATATTATAAATAGGAAAGTTTTAATTGTTTGTTTGTTTACATTAATAGGCTCCGAAACTACTAAACTGATTTTAAAAATTCTTTCACTGTTAGATACGTGCGTTATCCCTGAGTGCCATAGGCTAGGTATGTACCACGGGCGAAGCCGGGGTGCATTGCTAGTAACAAATAATCCCAACATTTCTTTTGGTATTTGCATTTTTTCCTTTATTATAGTTTTGTCATTATGGTAAACCTACATGCTGTTTGAAGTTTATAGCTGTTCTTTTCCGTTTTTTTTTCTTAAATTGGTTATGGATTCGAGTTCAATCTTGAATTTACAGGCTTGAATTCTGGACTCGAATAAACATTCGAATACCGAACGTAGAACTCGAATAGGCTCGAATCGCGGAATCGAATCATGATTCGAATACCGTATGAACCTACTCGAGTGGACTCGATGCACCAAAACAGCGACTTGGCACATCACTAACAGCAACAATGGTAGACTCATTTCTTTGTACTCTTAGCTTTGTACATAATTAAAACAAAATATGCTCAGCTTGACCTTACAGCACAATAGTATTATAACGCGTCGTGTTTAAATATTTATAGAAATCAGGCCTACTGTTTAAGTAGCTCTACTAAGGGTTCTCGAAGACATTTTTGGGCCGTCAATGTTGTGAAGAAATGTAATTTAATTATATATTTTGGTCAATTTAGATTTTTTGTCCTTTTGATCATCTTGAATGAGGAATTTTGTGATGGAAAGCTACGAACATTCACAGCACAATAGTATTATAACGCGTCGTGTTTAAATATTTATAGAAATCAGGCCTAGGTACTGTTTAAGTAGCTCTAATTAAGGGTTCTCGAAGATACTTTATTGTGAATAAATGCAAATTGATCGTATGTGGTCAATATTGTATTTTTTTTTTACTTATTCTATCAGATGAATGAGGAATTTTGTAACAGGAAGATACGAAGAAGATATAGATATATGAATTGTGGCAAACTACGAAGAAGATGCTATTTCTAGTATCTAGTCTATTGTTTTTCTTTAGCAATCACTTGGCAATAGAGACCCTCGTAAGATTGGACGCTTTGTTATTGTTTTAGCGCTGCAGAGCTTAAATATTAAATTTCGAGGAATGGAACAACGCCAATGTTTAACGTAGCTCCTCTAGTATTATATCTCAATGACTAAAGCCAATTTTTCAGCAGTGACACGTAGGTATTAAGAAAACTGGCCAACTGGGAATATGTCTTGCGCATCGGAGATTCCAGAAAATATATTTTTCATATGAGATAATAATTACTTAAATAGCTGAAAACACTGGTATATTTTGATTGATAGTATTGATATAGAAGCAACTATAACCTAAATTATTTCATTTTTCCTTATAAGCATAGATATAATATAGAGATAAGACGAGGAAGAAGAGCAAAGATATAATAATTCAACAAGAAATAGTATGGGATATATAAAAGCTATAAAAACAAAAACATAAATAAGTAAGATGAAAATCATTTCAAAGTGGGCACCATGAATCCTAAAATATAGATGGGCGTTTTTGAATGCAAGCCTCAGAATTTACTGTGGGAATAGTTCAATTTGTGTGATTTGTCCCTATTTATTTATTTATTTATACATGGTGAAATTTTTATCACTTGGGACACGTAATTTAACAACTTTTCTTAAGAGACAACTTAAAAAAAAACTACGTTACTATACAAAAATACTCACCCGCTCGGCTAGTTTCTATGGGTACACATGTATATTTTTGAGTTTTCAGCATTGGTCCTCAATGAACAGTTATTCATATTGACGGGCTGAATTACAACTTTTAGGGTGAATCACCTCTTTCAAAATTTCACCATGTATTTACCTTGTGACCAAGAAAACAAACAAAAATCTTGAATTTTCACCCAAAACAATCAAATCGAGTTACGTTCGAGAACCAATAGTAAGGCCCTCAAAACGAAATATGCGGTCGGCCTACATAAACCGAGAGATCTGTTCGTTCGGCACGCAATTTCGCGTGAACTGCCTAAAACATTAGCACGATAGGGCCTTGGTCCCTCAGAAGTTTGTGTTTTCATATTTGAGGTGATAAATCACCTTTTGGACGGCCTCCGTGGCGCAATGGCAAAGTATATATTTATTACGCGAAAAGAAACGACACTATGCATGTGTGCACGTAAAATCGCTTGCGGCTATGTGTGGGTGTCTGGACGTGTGCGGGAGCAACGAGAGGCGCGCGGGGCGTGCACGGCCCGCCATGGAACTGGCTCGGTCGAGTATGTCGCGAGACGTACGAGAGACGAACACAACACATTGTGTTCGTCTCTCGTACGTCTCGCGACCCCGTCGTTTTCGAACGATTTTTCCATACAAAAATCGTTCTAAGACGAGTGTCACGC
Organism: Rhodophaea formosa; assembly: GCA_963082605.1. NCBI lineage: Eukaryota > Metazoa > Arthropoda > Insecta > Lepidoptera > Pyralidae > Rhodophaea > Rhodophaea formosa. The sequence goes on along the minus strand of OY720229.1, from coordinate 7,889,432 downwards.
GTTCAAAATAGTACCCCTGTTTCTTCGGCACGCAATTTTGTGTGAACCGCCTAAAACATAGCACGATAGGGCCTTGGTCTCTCAGTGGTTCACCCGACACGCACTTGGCGGGTTTTTATTTTCTTATGTTTATTAAAAAAAAAAAGATAAGGTTGAAGTCGGTTTTAGTTTTTTGTTAAAAATATCTTAAATTATATACCTACTATAACGTAAAGGAAAGCAGGATAAGGAATAGTTCTTGAGTACTACAACTTGAATGCCGAAAAATATTATAATAAATAAATATTTAGGCACATATCAAACAAATTGAGCTAGCCCTACAGTAAGTTGCGAACTTGTATCATAGGATACTAACTCAACGATACTACACATAAATTATAATAGATACTTATAAAGATAAACATCCAAGACCCAGGCCAATCTGAAATATATCGTTTTCCATCGTACCCTAGCCGGGGATCGAAGCCGAAAACCCTCATGTCGCATGCTGGCGTGTTAACCACTGCGCTACGGAGCTTGACGAATGATATCACACGAGATTATATTCTTCTTTTGTCTTGTTCCAGGAATGTCCAGAAGGCGTGGTGCAAGAAGAATCCTTCAAGGACATATACGCGAAATTCTTCCCACACGGAAGTAAGTATTGTTTTGTCCTTCTTGCGTGTAAAATATAACTTTTAAGTTTGACAGCGGCAAGCGAATTGATCGTGTGGTTCCCGGCAGAGCAGGACCACTCCAAGTCGTCCCGTGGATGTCGTAGAAGGCGACTTAGAAAACACAAGCTAAACAAAGCTTAAAAATTTTAAAGAAACATCTCCAACCCGTCTGGCCAGCGTGGAGAGTGTTGGCCAAATCCTCTCTGGCATCTAATACTTATATGGCTCTGGTAGTACAGAGATGGCCATGCTTCTGCAGTAGAACTTAAAAAGACCTGATGATGATGATGAAGCTAATTGAAGGTCAGGGTATGACCGGTGTCGTTGTATATATATATATCTATACTAATATTATAAAGAGGAACGGTTTGATTGATTGTTTGCATTGAATAAGCGGCCTAAACTTAGCCATAAGTAATTATTGACGTCAACAAAAATTTTTTGTTGTAAAAATTGAAAACACAAATATGACAATTAATAAGTGTTCAAAGAAACCTATATTAAATAAACGATTGAATCTTGAAATAGGCTCTGCAATTAGGGTTGCCAACCGTACTATAATATATAGTATTGTACTATATTTCAGGACTCCGTACTATATACTGTTGAAGAAATTTATAGTACGCGAAAATACTATATTTCAGTACAATAGATCAATGTATTAAATTTTCCAAAAAAACTAATAAAATAAAAAAGATGCATGTGTAATGTGCATGCAGATGTAATATGCATATGCGTGTAACTGAACGCGTCTCTGTCATAATTCCCATGAAACTGGAAAACTTTTTTTTATTTATTTAAAAAATTCTGTGATTAAAAGCTTATGCCAATTTTTTTGAGGACTAAATTTTATTACCTTATGAAATACTATTTTTTTTGAAGCGTATATATTTTGGATAGCTTTTTGAAAAAAATACTATATTCACACAAACAAATGTTGGCAACCCTATCTGCAATCTGGATAGATTTTCAATATTGTTTCACTAAAGCTTTCAAAGCTAATTTATCTGCGGGTGTCAATTGGTAGTTTCATAAAAACTTAAAAGTCAACTTGTCACTATGCCACTAAATTCAATACACAAACTTAGAGGTGACTCAGCCCATATCAACATGAACAACTTTTGTTATGGGACCAGTGCTGAAAGTTCAATATTATTTTTACCTTTTCCATACATTTGGTCCGATCAGCTGGACATTTTTGTATAGGTATGTCAATTTTTTTTTTGAGTTCCCAGCACGAGTTCCCTGTCAAAAGTTGTTCATGTTGATGGGCTGAGTAACCTCTTAAAGTTTGTGTATTGAATCAAAAATAAGGTTGTAGTGTACAGCTGCACTTCAGTTTGGCGTAAGTTCGGCGGCAACGCAATACAATACGCGCGCGACCGAAGTTCGGCGTCGGGTTCTGGGATAAACGGGAGCGAAGGGTAGGCCCTCACTTCCCGCTGGGCAAGGTTTGCGCCCAGGGAACCGTATACGGCTCCGATTCCGACTGAGTTCTGTCGGAGGTTCTATTTATGTGCCAAATCGAGAAAACTCCGCTTGTGCGTTTCAGAATCGTGCAGCGCTATCTTGTCAGAAGTCATGTAGTTATTTCATACTTAATGGTCTTGACAGTTGTCTTCGTATTAATTACTGTGGCGAATGTATAGAGGTCGCTACACTATTTATACCCTAAAAGCACTTAAATAGGGAATAAAATGCATGAAAAAAATATCTGTTATCTTACTAGTGTATCCAAAAAAATATTCAATAGTAAAGAACTGAAAGTGAAAACAGAATAAAATTTGGTTAAAAATGAACGAGATAAAATGATTTACGAAAATATGTCTATCTCACTCGCGAAAACACTATTTTATATGGCAAATGTATGCATGACATAGACTATGACGTCACTAGTCCATATCGGACTTCTCTTTCTTATTTAAACTTTAAAGTTTCACATCTTCGTCGTTAAAAGTTCTTTCATATTTTTTTACTGTGGTTATTAAGGATTATACTACGCAAATAAAAAAATTACGTGCATACACCCTATTAGCTAAATGAAAACCCACTATGCTTAACGCTTTTGGCATCCAAAACACAACGCGGTTTATGAGGTATCAAGTTATAAACAACCGAACAACTTGCGTAGAGTAAAGCGACCCATTATTGGCACGGTACCAACTGTCGTCCGTTTCGAAATTAACTGGTATGCCAATAAACCGGTTGAGTGTTTTGGGTGTTAAGTACGCAATAAGGTTTGTGCTTCATTTGCGGGTTTTCGAAATTGGTATTTTTTCCCCAGACGGCGGCACTGTGACAAGAGGCATTTTTGACAGCAGCTGTCAAAATCCACCAATCATGTTTCTATTCTATTTTATGGCTTCCACCGAGGTATTAGTGATTCCGCCAATGCCCAGTTTAATGAGATACAAAGTATCGGTGTTATACAGTACCTATACAGTTTTAACAAGCAATCAAATTTGGCGTAGGTCCTTTAATTGCCTCATGGGAGCTTCTGCTGACAAATCTATACTAGTCCATATGACAGTCCTCTTTAACTATTTCCCACATTGATCACGAGCACTACATTTATAACACCAAACTACAGTATTATCACTTTTATAAGTTACACCGATGTACCTGCGCAGAAGTCAAATTTTAGCATGGCGCAAAAATACCCGTCCGCTATTGGCTGATGTGTACGCGCCATGCGGCGTCTCGACCACTCACGGCAGTCGTACGAGTATTGCGAGCGAGATAGCACAAGTCCTGTTGTTTTTGGATTTCAAATCTTATTTTGTAGCAATAAGTTCGTTATTTGATTGATGTTTTCATTCGGCTTGAGTCGGCGGTAGGTTGCGCTATTCTGCGCCATCGAACAATGCCGATGGAACTTATAATAGGGGTAGTACTGTACGCCAATTTAATATTGGCGTAGTTTGGTGGTAATATTAGCGATTTTGCAAATTACTAAAATCAATTTGCAAAATCGTCTAAGGAAAACCCCAACTGAACCCATTAACTTCCCACAAAAACAAATGATGTTTATTCTTTATTCATTTTTTTTTATGATTCGTGGATTTTGACACAAGCAAGAATACGAATGAATCTAAGGAAGTTCTTGGCGGGAATTTTAGCGGACTACACGGTGTCTGTTTTGGATTGTTTCGCAAATTGATTCTAGTGGACTTTATAATGTGAAATTGGTGTTATTTTGTGTTATAAATGCCCATATTTATGAACAATGTGTAGAATAACTAAAATAGACTGTCATTGTGCGGCTGTAGTGAGATTTACATAGCGGGCTGGTGGTTGTCCGCCTTGCTGCGTCGTCAATGATGAAACCAGTGGATTCGCGAAGAGTTGTCGCCAGGGGCTCCGTGAAAACAACGAAATGAATTACACCATCATTTCGTTGGCAACAAAGAAGAATAACTCGCCATCTGGCGAAATAAATGAAGAAAGGCTCTAAAGGACTTGTATCCAGGGCCGTAAAACAATACTTAAAAAAAAAAAAAGAATGAATCTAATTTCACCTCACACTTAAAAGCCGTTCTAGGTGGGTCATTCGGGTAAAAATAATAAACTTCTAAGTTAATACAATCAAAAGATAATAATTTTGCGAATGCTCAAAATGGCGAGGGAACAAAAACCTATAGAATACTTACCGTTGACCTAGAATCATGAAATTTGGCATGAAGCATAGACTAGGAACAAAGAATTAATCAAAAATCTGTAATTTTTAATTGACCTAAAAAAATAATTTGTACGGACCTCTCGGTGTGAGTTTAACTCGCACTTGGCCGGGATTTTTGCCTTTGCATTCTCAGTATCTTTTTTTTTTTAATTAATTAGCCCGTTTGTATGTATACCCACAGCTGGGCAAAAGTCTCCCTTTCCTGCTTCTATAGGCTCCTGACAAAGGCCCAGTATCTACCTGTTCGGATGTGCGGTATAGCACCTACCTAAGAAATTTACTTTTGCTTGTAGTATTAATGGGTCGGCTCTTCCGGAGAAGTACCACACTCACACAGAAAATCGACGTTTGAGTAGTAGCTTACCGCTTCTATGCTTCGTTCGGTGAGAGAGAGAGCCGGAGGCCCATCCACCCTCTATGAGGGAAAAATAAACGGCCGGCAGCGCTCTTGTGACACCCCTGGTGTTGCAGTTGTCCATGGGCAGCGTGATCACTTACCATCAGACGATCTAAGTAGCTTCTAAGGGTAACTAAATTTGTGAGTTGACGTCGCTTGGAGAAAATGCGCTGTGCAAGTTACTGCTTATTCTGCACTCCACTTTGGAAGCGGCCTAAACTTAGCCATAAGCAAAGAAAAGAATACAATACGCGCCATAAGTAAATTATTGACGTGTGCAAATATATTTTTTTTTGTCAATATTGTAAACAATGATATGTATGACAATTATTAAGTGTTCAAAGTAACATATATTAAATAAACGCTTGAATCTTGAATCTTATATCATAAAAAAGCCCTGTATTAATATTGAATTTCTCTTTCCAGACTCGGCGCTGTACGCGCACTACGTGTTCAAAGCGTTTGACGTCAACTGCAGCGGCGCAATCAGCTTTAGAGTAAGTAGAGCTTTTAAAGTTTCCTTACATACCCAAAGAACTTTGAAGGAGACCTTTGCTGATAGAGATGGATGTTTATCTATACGACGACGACGTTTTGACGAGCTCCGTGGCGCAGCGGTCAACACGCCGGCCTGTGACACGGATGGTCCCGGGTTCGATCCCCGGTCAGGTCAAGATGAAAAATGATCTTTTTCAGATTGACCTGGGTCTTGGATGTTTATCTATATATGTATTTGTTATAAAATATAGTATCGTTGAGATAGTATCCCATAACACAAGTCTCGAACTTACTTTGGGGCTAGTTCGATCTGTGCGATTTGTACGTATATACTTATTAAGATGGATTTTAATAATTTCCATCTATCCCAGTGAACAGACAGACAAAAATAAAGCTAAAAGAGCTTTTATTAGAGATCATAATTATGTGCCAAGATTAGTATGTGAGACGAACATACTACAGGTTGGGGTCCCGCCCGCTCATATACAATTGGCTACATGACTAAAAAATTTTTCGTGTCGCTATGTAAAGACCTGCCAAAAATAAACACAATAGTGACAGAAATACATTTCTACACAAAAAGCTCTTTCAGTTATAAAAGTTTTAAAGACACATGTTTTTAGACGTAAGTTTTTAGGCGTGAGAACTTTGTTTGGTAGCTATACGAAATATTTCGTTTATGGCTGTTTATGGTAATGGTTTCATAATAAAAGTTGCTTTAAATTTAGCGGACTACAATACAGTATAGTTGTAATTTAAGATTTTCATACTTTAAAAAATGGTCCTATTCACCCAAATTTAAAGAAGCTTTAAGATCACTTAACGAATCGATATCAATTTAAAAGTGATCTTTATAGTGTTTTTAGATAGAAATTAGTATCATTAAAAACAAATTTTATATAATCTTAACATTAGGCAAATACCGAATTGTATACATACCTACATACATACATATTACCATGTCTTTTTCCCTTGCGGGGTAGACAGAGCCCAGGTCTGTAAAACCTTGAGGACACGTTTAGCATGTGGTGGACTTGTAGGTGAGATCGAAATCAAAATAGTGATGGGTTGCTAGCCGCATCGCCTATAGACATGATTCTTTATGCCCATTCCCTCGATGGGCTTTTACGATCTACGCGAGAAGAGAAGCAGCTGGTACATTGTATATACAATTATATATATTTATTTTTACCTTAAAATCTTTATAGAGATGTTTCCATTTTTGATATGCAATATAAACTCTTATAATTTATAAATTATAAAGCTTGCATTAGCGAGCATAATTCTGTGCAAAAATTAATGATTGACCGTTAGACGAACATACTTAGTATAGGTTGGTGATATTATAATAATAATAGTTTAAAAAACTAAAAAACCCGCTCTGTAATGACGTATCTTAGCTAGTCATGTATTGTCATCAGAACTCAGAGCGTGTGCAAAATTTCATCCTAATCGAAGACCGGGAAGTGGGTCAAATTAAGATTCCAAGATTTTCTTACATACATAGTTAGTTATAAGTGAAGCTAATAAAAGCGTGTTAAAAATGAATCGCTGAATGTGTTGATAAAGACGTGGTAGTATGTATGTATGTATAGACAATTGTATATGTGCGAATGGGACAAAAGCCTGTTAATTGCTGTCTCACGGTCAACCATTAATCAGATCTTTACACAGAATTATACTTGCGTCTCTTTCTATGTCAAAGGTTACCATGGGCACTCGGTCCTCCCTCCTACTAATAAAATAAATAAATATATATGGACAAATCACACAAACTGAGCTAGTCCCAAAGTAAGTTCGAAACTTGTGTTATGGGATACTAACTCAACGATACGATACTATATTTTATAACAAATACATATATAGATAAACATCCAAGACCCAGGTCAATCTGAAAAGAACATTTGACCTGACCGGGGATCGAACCCGGGACCATCCGTTCTACACGCGCTGTACAGTTTGTTGCCACTTCTTCGGTGTACCTAAACTTAGCTTTAAGTAAAATATTGACGTCAACAAAAAACTAACATTTGTAAAAATGTAAATTGACGTTCACCAAATGATATTTAAAATATCTTCAGATGAATAAAAGTTTTGACTATCGACATGTATAAGATACCTTATGAGGGCGCCGAGCGTAAATAACATCTCAAATCGTATTTTTTATATTGCTCAAAAATAAGACTACACATTTATTAATATTTTACCTATTTATGACCAAATATTCTCTAAATTAAATGAAATCCTTTCAATATTAATTATGTATACGAAAATTACTTAAATTCATGAGGAGCCCGATGGTCCAGTGGGTGTGAGCTCTATGAGCGCTTACGTACGTTAAGCAACCCCTGGTGCAGTCCCTACTTGGATGGGTGACCGCAAGTGGCATAAAAATATCTCGAGCTCCTCCGTGCTTCGGAAGGCACGTTAAGCCGTTGGTCCCGGCTGTCATCGTTGATGACAGTCGTTAAGCTATGTCAGATGCCTTTAGGCAGCTAGAAAAATCTGACACCAGTGTTGGCCACTTAAACATACGAAAAAAAAAAACTTAAATTCATTGACATTTGTATAAAAAATACCTACCATTTTAAATACTCTAAGTACTTATATAATTTAAATAACCTTTTCAGAAATGATTATAAATAAAAATATACTAAATTAGACAAGTCAGCCCCTCTTCGATTGCTGTGCCCGTCAGGGTCCTAAATTGATTCTGCACTATTGTAAGACGACCTACGAGTATGTATGTACAAATAAAGTATTGATTGATTGAAGACTAAATTTCAAAAAATCCCGATGGGTAATCTGTTGTGTATGTTTTGTGTTTATTATAGTACTAGCTGTTACCCGCAGCTTAGCTTGCGTGATATATAGCCTATGTCTTTCTCACTACCCTAACCCTAACCTATGAGTATACAAAATTTCAGGATGATCGGTTTAGTAGACAGGGCGTGAAAGCGTAACAAGCAAACAAACTCACTTTTGCTGTTATAATATTAGTTAGGATAAGGATGTATTTTTTTAAAGAATCAGTTATAATTCTTTTAAGTATTTATCCACTTAACCCCAAAAAGTGGCCACTTATCGCGGTTAAGTGAATAATAACTTAAAATAATAATAAGTGATGCTCTAAAAAATACACACTACTTATAATAAACACAAAACATACTACAGATTGCCATCGGGATTTTTTTAAATTTAGTCTTTTTTTTGAGTAATATAAAAAATAAGATTTGAGGTGTTATTTATGCTCGGCGCCCTTTTAAGGCAGGTACATGCGCTAATGACCTTCAGGATATGGACCGAGTTTTGAACCTTAGTTCCCTGTCAGAAAGTCAACGGTCGACTGCCGCCCGTCGCCCGCGCGCATTCAAAATATTAAATAACAAATTTAATATTAAAAAGAAGAATAATCTGTAAAATAAAAATTCCTCGGAAGAGTTTGTAGGTTGATTGGTATTGTATTGAACATAAAAATTGCGTGACTCTAAGACAAGGAGTTACGTAGTTAATGAATATTTGCAATAAAAATCGATGTACGCGGTACTTTTAGAAAAAAGTCCTCCTCAGCAAGTAAAGATTAAAACCATTGTACAATGTATGTTTTTTTTTTTTGGTAAATATTGTGTTTTATGTTTGATCATTTTTATAGAGGTTAAACATAGTCGAAATGGCCAAGGAGCACTTTAAAGATATTCCAGATATTCTTTTTGACACAAATAAACACCAAACATCGCATCCCCCGCATTTTACGCGCACTATATTCATGTAATGGGGTTGTTTTGATCGCAGAGATACGGGGTGTTCTAACTCCGACTTATACAGCGAATTTATTGATATTGCCAAACTTTTTATTGTCCTGATATTGTATATTGGGTTTCTTATCTGTTTTGGTCTTAACAGCAGCCCCGGCAATATTATAAATGTGAATGATTTTATTATGATTGGTTTGTGTATTTAATTTTTTGTAAACAAGAAATACTTAAGAGTCTATGTTATTTCAATATTGATATTTTAATTATAATTTGTGACGTGAAAGTTCATGTATGCTAAATATCTACTTCTTTTTCTTCTGTTTATATTATGGCTTCCAGCGAAATTTCCGTGATTCTGCCAATGTCCAGTATAATGAGATACTAAGTATCGGTGTTCTACGGTAAAGTTTTTCAAAGTAGCATCAAAGATGGCGTATGTTCTTTGATGCCTCGTGGGAGCTTCTGGCGGCAAATCTATACGAGTCCATTTATAAGTCCACTTCAACTATTTCACAAATTGTTCATGAGCACGAGCATTTATTACCTACATAAAGTCCACTAAAATCAATTTGCAAAAATGTCTAAGGCAAACTTCAACTGTACCCCTTGACTTCCCACCACAAACTCCAAATATCTACTTAATAAGAGGGGACCGGGGAACGGGGTAAAAGCACCAAAGTCATTCAACCAATCAGCATTCACCTCGTCTTCGTCGAATCATTTTACTGCAAGAGGCAGTTGATTAATCAATTTACTAAAATACATACGTTAAATAATACAATTCAACTGCCGTTTGTGATTTTTTTTTCGAAGCCGAAAGTTTATCAACTACTCGAAAATTGATCAACTTACGATTTTTGTTATTTTCCGATGACATATATATTATTCACGCCGTCAAATAAAGTACAAATTTATTTAATAAGTATAATTAAATACAAGTTTCATGACACAAAGTCACACGTCAATAATAAAAGTCAATAGTCAAAAAAAAAACACGCTTTTAGCACACTAGTCATGTATTGTCATCAGAACTCAGAGCGTGTGCAAAATTTCATCCTAATCAAAGACCGGGAAGTGGGTCAAATTAAGGTTCCAAGATTTTCTTACCTACAGGTCAAGCTAATAAAAGTGTGTTCAAAACATATTTTAGGGTTTCTCCGATGCATGTAAATTATGGGGATATTTTCTTTCATGAATAGGAAGAAAGCTCTTAACCGACAAAAGATACATGGATTTGGGCGAACAACAACGACAACAAAACGATTTGGGACACATCCAAATCGGTCCCAAATATATGTATGTTTGTCGGCGCGTCGGGTGATACTCTACGTGTTATAAATACAATAGTTTAAGGTGTGTACAGTGTTGCCGTTTTAGGTATAGTGTCCCTAGATCTAGGGCATGGAGATATATGTACTAGTCGTGATCTAGGGGAATTTTATTGTCTTTGGGCATTTGGGCACTTACTTCTCTTCCGTAATCTTCTTTCGCAGATAAACCAGTTAAATATGAAGATTCAAAGATTCAAAACGTTTATTCAGAAAATAGGCCCTTGCAGGCACTTTTTCACGTCAAATCACATTTAAAATTCAAGTATTATGCATTTACTAATTATCGTTCAAAAGCTACAGACTACTAGCATTTCGGAAGCGACCACTGCAGAGAAGAAATGCCGAAAGAAACTCTTTTCAACAGTATAGGTCGCCTACTCGCCTGAAGGGCTTTGTATGATTAATGATTATATTACATTTCTTTCTTTTTTCTTTTCTTTTTTTCATCTGTTTTCATTTTACAATATCACTTTACATTCATTATTTTTGGAACATGTTTATGTTTACGATCGAGTGAGCAAATTACAAAAACAACAGAACATGAAGTAGTCTCAAAGAGGCCGACCAGACCAGTCCCCACTGGCAGCACCCGTTCACGAGTTGACGTATGGGTCAGCCAGCCATGAAGATAATACCATAGACGATGATCTTTTTCAGTTTATAGCTTAATTAAAATTTAATTGCTAAAGGAACCAATCCATTGTTATTTCTTCATCATGTTGTTAGACTTTATTGATTAAAGTGGTATCAAGGGATATCAAGCTGTTTTATATTGCAGTTTCTCTAAAATCTTGATTTTTTCATGGAGGTTTCTTATTTTATTTATAAGCAACACTGCATTCGTATCGCAAATTGAACGTGATTGAAATTGAAATACCTTTTCTAGCAACTAAAAGGTAAATATGTAACTTTATACTAATGACATATTTCTTTTTTATTGTTTTATGGCTCTAAATACGAATACTTTAGAGCCTTCCTTCATTTATTTTGCTTGTTGGCGAGTTGATGTAGTAATAATTTGTTTGGTTTTATGGATAGCGGCGATTCTTCGCGAATCCATAAGTTTTAACAAGACGACGCATCAAAGCACCAGCCAGCTAAGAAATTTCACTACAGCCGCACCATGACACTCTTAAGTTATTCACATATTGTTGAAGAACAAGAAAAACTAAAAAAAAATTATTGACGAAGTGTTTCTATAGGATTGACGATTTCCTCCAAATATCGGCAAACTAATATTATTGTCATAGAACATCTACTTATAGAATTTTATACCTAACTTGACATTTGTATTATTTGACGCATTTTGTAAATTAGATTAATAGGCACATTTTAGTTTTATAAAGTTGTTATTTAGGATAAGCATTTCAACACAATTGTTTTTAGGGTTCCGTACAAAAAATGAAAAACGGAACCCTTATAGGATCACTCGTGCGTCTGTCTGTCCGTCCGTCCGTCTGTCACAGTCGTGTCATTTTCTCCGAATCTACTGAACCAAATTAGATAAAATTTGGTAAGATGGTGTAATCCTATGACCCAAACACGGATGTGCAAAGTAAATAAATATTTTTTTGCGAAAAGGGTAATTTCGGGAGGCTAAATTAGAAAAATTAAAAATAAAGTGTTGCAAACCTTACGGTGTTAGATATATATCAAAAGAAAGGGCTCGTTATGAGGATCTCAAAAATATTTATTTTCATTCGGGTAAAACCACTACTTTTGATTTTATTCACGAAAGAAAACGAAAGAGTAGAGGTTAGTTGCAGTGACGGTACTAAATTAATATCTAAAGACCAACCTATAAATAAAGGTGTACCACAGGGCTCAATACTGGGTCCAATACTATTTATTTTATATACCGCCGACTTGCCTAAATGTTTGAGTAACAGCGAGTATCATCTATACGCGGATGACCTTCAAATTTACCAAACACTAAAGCCATGTGAGACTGACACCGTTGTTAAAAAAATAAATGAGGATCTCATGCAAATAGCAGAATGGTCAAATGCTAATGGTCTGATTTTGAACCCCGTAAAAACAAAATACCTTGTCTTAGGCACCAGAGCGCAGGTCTCTGGTATCAGAAATCATTCGCCAGAAATTAAATTGAATGACACACATATCAGTGAGGTGGTTGAGGCTAGGAATTTGGGCGTTATATTTGATAATACTTTAAAATTTGAAAAACATGTGCTAGAGACAGTGCGAAATTGCTATTACAGGTTGAAAGTATTGTATCAAATTCGTGAGCACCTAAGTGAGGAATCACGAATATATCTTTGTGAATCCCTCATCTTGTCAAAGCTCAACTACGCGGATGTTGTGTTCGGGCAATGTTTACTGTCTCGTACAAAGAAACATATTCAACGTGTACAAAATTCCTGTGCCAGATATTGTTTCAATATTCCACCTAGAGCACATATAACACCTTATCTTTGGCCTCGCTGGCCAGACGGGCTGGAGAGGTTTACCTTGTTGACCCGGGGGTCGTGGGTTCGATTCCCACGGGAAGCATACTTTGTTAAGTTGTTTCCAGTTTGGTTAGGACATTGCAGGCTTAAGGATGCGCTAGTCGGGAACTCGAACTCGTCAGCGCACGTGGCTTAAATGCGTGCTATTTCGCTGAGAAAGGGATAGACTAGGTTATGAACAGTGCGGAACTATTTACACTGATGTATAAGCACATCGGAACAACAGTCTAGTGTGTGCAAACACAAATATTGCTGAAAATCTAAATCTTCGTCGTCTAAAAATTTGCGAGTATGCGTTTGGGAGAAGTGTTCTTGTGATAAAACAGCTGAATGTTTTTATTAAAAGTAAAATAATTTATGTTTTTTAATAACCAAACTATGCTTGTATGAATTTTGTTTTAGAGATTTTATACTCCTTCCGGTATTTAATTGTGCCCAAAGTTGCGTTAAAATTACGTGTTAAAACGGAATGTTTTGAGACTCATTACTTTTAAAGTACTTATAATTTTACAATTATGATTTCATACAAGCATAGATAACGACAAAACAAATCGATAGAATTAAAAACTTTAAACAGACGATACCGAACAACGGAGTCATCACCCTACAGAATTTGTATGGCGAAACACCTGACTAGCGCACCCTTAAATCACCTGATTGTCTGAAAGAAAGATGATTCCGAGCTACGGAAGGCTCGTTAAGCCGGTGGTCCCGGCTGCCATCTGGTAATTATAGGAACCACGTCAGAGGCCGAGAGGCGGTTCCGAAGAACTCTGACACCAGGGTGTGCATGGTCGACTGACCGTGTCACCTACACGAAATGATGATAATCGATTTTTTTTAAACTATGTTCTTAATCGAATATTAAAAAGGAGGAGGTTCTCAATTGGTCTGTGTGTGAAAAATAACTAAATACTTGTATTATAATATCTTGTGGTCCTGTATGCTCCTCTGTGTTCTAATTTTTTACCTGCTACTCTATAAAACTCTCTCTCTCTGAACAGCTATATTTACTTTTCTCATCTATTGTGTTAAGCCAGCTTCAACAGAGCTGCGTGAGTTGGGACATCACATAACGAAACTTCTAGATATTACAGTAGCTAAGTTATGACGCAAGCTATTTCCAATTATAATGCTGCATAAAGTGGTTCGAACTTCGTCGAGCTATTTTGCAACTTTGCCGTTCTCAGAATTTTGATAGAAGCGAACATTGATGTGTAGTCGTGTTGTGCATACCTACATGACTGCAGGTTTAAACAATTGTTACTGTATGATGATGATTAGTAACTAGCAGCCTGCCCTGGCTTCACTCGTGGTACATACCTAGCTTGTGGCACTCAGGGATAACGTACCTATCCAAGGGTGAAATAATTTTTTAAATCGGTCCTTTAGTTCCTGCATCAGCGCGTTCAACTAAACAAACAAACTCTCCAGATTTATAATATTAATAAAGATTATTATAGACTAGCTGTTACCCGCCCGCAGCTTCGCCCGCGTGGTTTATAGCCTATGTCTTTCTCAGTACCCTAACCTATGTGTATGCAAAATTTCATGATGATCGGTTCAGTAGATACGGCGTGAAAGCGTAACAAACAAACAAACTCACTTTCGCATTTATAATATTAGTTAGATAGTTAGGATTAGGATAGGATATGCAATAAATAAATAAGATCTTATGTGAATTGTTGTGCATTTATAATAGTTGGGATTTAGTTCACTGTGTTGTTTAGTACGATTAATGTCGTACTTTTAATTTTTTGTACATTTTCAATGTAATTATAGAATATGCACATTTTATAATAAATGAATTAATAAATATACAATTAAAATCTAAGCAACCGCCGACACGAAAATCTCTTTAGAAAAAAAAACTTGCGTAAAAACTATCGCCAGCAAACCAGGTTTCAAAAAAACCGCCTCTTAATGCGGTGCCAAAAACAGACATACACACACGCGCACATACATACATACTATCACGTCTTTATCCCTTGCGGGGTAGACAGAGCCCAAGGTCATAAAACCTACAGGCCACGTTTAGCATAAAGGGCGTAAAGGTGGAAAGCGGAATCAAAATAGTGATGGGTTGCTAGTCGCATCGCCTATCAATGTGATTCCTTAGATTTTCGCCCAATCCCTTGACCGGCTTGCGCAGCTGGTATATTCTATGTTTTTTCTTTTCTCCAAAACCAGCATGGAAGGACACGCGCATATATATATATACATATATATACAGGCATCGGCGTTTAAAATACTATATTCTAAACCGATTAGAGCAAGTTAACCTCCAATTAAAATATCGCGCCGAGGTCAAACTTTGGCTGATCGCTAACAAGCACAACTTTGCCTGCCAACTGAAACACACTTCCACTCTGATATTTCCCACAGCAGCAACCATAGATTTAAAAAAAATCGTCTATGGCAGCAACGCATGATGATATGGTTTACGAATCGGGCTGAAACTTATTAGAAAATGCAGTGTGGTGACAAGGTGACCTCTACATTCGCTGCAAGAATACGGTATTTGCCTAATGTTAAAATTATATAAAATTTGTTTCTAATGAGACTAATATCTATATAAAAACGCTATAAAGAACACTTTTATTTTGATATCAATTCGTTAAGTGATCTTAAAGCTTCTTTAAAGTTGGGCGCATAGGACCATTCTTTAATTACAATTATACTGTATTTTAGTCTGCAAAATTTATAGCAACTTTTATTATGAAACCATTACCATAAACGAAATATTTCGTATAGCTACCAAACAAAGTTCTCACGCCACCCATACAAAATACAAGCTTGTGACGTCACAAATATATAGGCATTTCAGCAGCGCGTTTTCACGTCTAAAAATTTACGTCTAAAAACATGTGTCTTTAAAACTTTTATAACTGAAAGAGTTTTTGTTCAGAAATGTATTTCTGTCACTATTGTGTTTATTTTTGGCAGGTCTTTACATAGCAACATGAAAAAAAAATTAGTCAACATGCCCATTAATAAGAAGACTTAACTAACACGATGGCCTCCATACCAAATATCTAATGTACTCACCGTTGAACAATCTGAAACGCGCAAGTAAACGAAGTTTATTCGAACCGACATACATACCTACATACAAAGTATCACGTCTTTATTCCTTACGGGGTAGACAGAGCCTAAGGTCAAAATGTCCAAAGTCCAAAGGCCTCGTTTAGTATATAGGTGGAAAACGAAATCAAAATAGTCATGGGTTGCTAGCCGCATCGCCTATTGATATGATTTCTCAGATTTCGGCCCATTCCCTCGACCACCTTTTACAGTCTGCGCGGGAAGACTAGCACATTCTACGTTTTTAGGGTTCAGTACAAAAAATGAAAAACGGAACCCTTATAGGATGACTCGTGCGTCTGTCTGTCCGTCCGTCCGTCTGTCACAGTCGATTTTCTCCGAATCTACTGAACCAAATTAAATGAAATTTGGTAAAATTGTGTAAACCTATGACCCAAACACGGATGTGCAAAGTAAATATATATATTTTTTTAAATAAGGGTCAGTTTAGGGGGTCCAAATAGAAAATGTTAAAAAAAAGTTTTGCAAACCTTACCGTGTTACATATCAAATGAAAGGGCTTGTTATGAGGATCTCATAAGGGAAAAATCAATACTTTTGATTTTATTCACGAAAGAAGGCAAAATATGACCATTCTCCCCCCCCCCCCTGATCTCCGAAACTACTGAGCCTAAAATTTCGAAAAAATTACAATTTATAGTTCATTGCTTGAAGATTACAGGAAAAATAATAAGAATTCTATCGGTTGTAAATAAAGTGGTAAACTCACTATAATAAGTTTACCTATGGAAATAGTTCACTAAAACACCACTAGATAGCGCTATATTCAATTGAATAAAACATTTTTGCACATTGTGTGTGTGTTCACGAAGCATATTGTACGGAACCCTCATTGCGCGAGTTTGACTCACACTTGGCCGGTTTTTTTGTTTTCTCCCAATCCAGCATGGAAAGAACACACATCACATCAGTAGAACCTTTGACAGGACTCGGTTTGAGCTGTATTCGGTTTCCCGGGCGATGGTTTCCACGGAAAGATCTTCTCTTTGAGGTCATCGAGTGTAGGGGCTCGCCCTAAGTTATCAGAGTTTACCCGCTACAATAATGTTTATGGAGAGATGGTTTGAATGGTTCTGTGGGAGATGATCAGTCACACACCCGGATTGGTTATTAAGATATTTAATGCACTTCACTAAAATACACTATAACTACACAAAGTCTATGGTATGGTAAAATGGTTAAATAAATGGTTATAAATCGTAATGGTTAACTGGTGTGAATACGCGAAGGAAATGGTAGTCGCCGATCGGCTGGTAGATGCGTACTGACTTTAATTTGATATTAAACTAAAGTTATTAATTTGTGCCGTGACATACATATTGTTGGTGATTCAAAACAGTAGCCTCGAACATCGAGAATACCACCTCGCTTATGCTTTTGGCGGATACGTTATTAGCCTATACATTAGCGGACGTCTCCTTATCACAATCTACCTTCCTGCCACATTTCATCTTCATTGGCGAAGTAGTTTCCGAGATTTCGTGATGAGTGAGTGAGTGATTTTACTTTTGTACAAGAGAAAAGAGCTTATACACATGCTTAGAATATAAGTCATGATGTCATGCATGAACCAGCTAAAGTTACCGAGTATACTGCCATGTGGTCTCAACGCCTTAAACGTACGATTTGTTCTAAGAGACTCGCATAGATGGCGCCACTCGAAACTACACAACATTGTATCTACCGTATTATGAGAATATAAAAGATGATTCACAAAATATATCTTATTAAAAATCAAAACAATATTTTAGGCATAATATTTTAAATGACACCGTATATTTAGTAAGTTAAAGGCTAACGCAGATTACCGCCATCTAGTATCGAGTAGCAAGCAACTCTCCTGCGCCATACATTCTGCTGCCTGCCCTTCGCAACCTTAATTTGGTGCAATATTTTTGTATGAGGTGGGCAGTCTATTACGTTAGTATTATAATTGTCTTTGATACTGCTAACAGGAGTTTTATAAAGTACGGGCCAGTTAAAATTCCAAAGTTAAAGTTTCTCCGCATCGCTAACTATTTGCAACTTTGCCTGCCTACTATGCTTTAATTAATTTGTCATATTTAAAGAACTTATTCTTACACGTTTAAATAGCCCAGTCATTATCGACATCAAACATTGCAAAAGCGCATGTATCGGCGATTTTTTTTTCGAAGATACCACTAAGAATAGCCTACACCCAAGCTTGCAATTTTCTTAACCCTGTGACTCCTGGGGAGCCCGAAAGTATAGGACATTTTTCAGTTTTACGAAATAACTACCTTAAAAAATAAAATACGTTTAATTCAGGTAACAAGACCCATATAAGCACAAAAAAGAAAAAAAAATACAAATACAAAAATAAATAATACACAAAATTAAATTAAATTAAATTAAATACAAAAATAATAAATAAAATTGTATTATATTATTATTAAATTATAATTAATTAAATTTGAAATTAAATATAAAATCATACAATAATAATAATTATTTAATTAAAATGTTCTACCCCTCCATTCAGCACTGCTGCTCAGGTGTCTATTACAGCAATGCCAGACATAGGGACAGCTTACACTGTCAGCAATCATCGCCAGGACGGCATTGGAGCTGGCCCGTGTTCTGCGCACTAGAGATGCGGCCCGCTTTCGCATAGTCGCATGAAAGCAGTCGGTGCGCGCTGCTGCGAACATACCCGAGGCGCTGCAGAAACGAGACAGCCCCACTAACGCCCTAAACGCGTTATTGAACTGGACACGGAGGGCACTGTAGCTTCGCTTCCTGTAATTTGCCCACAGGCTGCATGTATACAGAGATGTGCAAAAAGCGCGGAAAAGTGTTATTTTTACTGCCTTAGAGCATCTTGAGAACCTGCGGGCCAACATATTAGCCCTTCTTGACAGTGCCCTCCGCTCCCGCTCAATGTCAGCATCATCTGCAAGGTCAGCTGTTACTATGTGCCCCAAGTACTTAAATTCGTATACTCTCTCCAAAGGAACACCATATAGGTACACGGGTCGCACATTTGTTGGGCACCTAGCACCAGCCGCCTCAAAGACCATTATCTGACTTTTGGTCACATTATATTTTAGGCCATGCTTACTTGCGAACTCCTCACAGGTTGCTATCAGCTTTCGCAAGCCACAGACCGACGCGCTCAGCAAAACCATGTCATCAGCGTAGCTCAGGTTGTTGACACATACGCCACCAACGTGACACCCAACATGTTGTTTGCTGAGCGCGTCAATCAATGCATTCACATAAATGTTAAACAGGGTGGGAGAAGTCAATCCACCCTGCCTGACACCACATTCTAGTCGGTACGGCTCTGACATTGTGCTCGCCCACCTGACACTATTGATCTGGTGCGTATACCAATACTTGAATACACATATAAGTTCCCGTGGTAAGTCAATACTCTTCAGCTTATCCCACAGTATGTCATACGCAACCAGGTCAAACGCCTTGGACAAGTCGAAGAAACAGGCGTAAATAGGCGTTTTCCGGTTCAAATAGTAGTTTACGGTATGCTTAAGTCCCAGTATAGCATTTTCTGTAGATAAATGTGGTCTAAAACCAAATTGATTATCGTGAAAATCGGTGTATTTTTCTAACTGGGTATTAAGCATACCGTCAAACACCTTGGCTACAATTGTGGCAAGGGATATAGGCCTATAGTTTGTTTTATCGACAAGGTCTCCATTTTTAGGGTTCCGTAGTAAACAAGGAACCCTTATAGTTTCGCCATGTCTGTCTGTCTGTCTGTCTGTCTGTCTGTCTGTCCGTCCGCGGTTTTACGCAGAGACTATAAGTACTAGAAATCTGTAATTTGGTATGGGTATGTATATTAATCATGGCAAAAAAGTGGTAGAATAAAAAGTTGAAAAAAAATTTTTTTTAGGTTAGCTCCCAAACTAGTAAAGTGGGAGAGTAATTTTTTTTTCTCTATTTACCCATCGTGTGTGGTATCGTTAAATAGGTCTTTTAAAAATATTGTGAGGTTGAGAACACCATTTTTCGATTTAGGGATCCGTTTCCGAAATATTTGGTTTTAAAGTGCGAATTTTTGTTAGAGGTAAGTGTCCTCCCCCTCTATCTGCTAAACGGTTATATATAGATACGTAAAAAAAATTACAACAGTAGTATATATACTGAAGTTTAAAGGAAAACTATCAGAGCCGAGTTCTAAGTACAAACTAAAAAGTTATAGGCAACCAACTTATAAACTGTAAAATTTCATACTATTTTCATTGTTAGATGTTTTGGGTCGTTAAACTGTAAGGTGCGATGGTGAATAGTGTGAACTCAAAGTTGTCATTCGCAACTACGGAACCCTACACTGCGCGTGGCCGGACACGCACTTGGCCGGTTTTTATTTTTAACAATAGGCACCACAACAGTTTTCATTAGATCCGGGGCAGATAAGAGTGGGTCACGCAAAGCGAATAAAACATTGCCAAAACTCTGAATATGTGAGGACCAGCATGTTGCAGATGCTCAATGCTGAGACCATCGTGGCCCAGGGACTTACCTCGATCTTAAAGATGCCTTTTTCGGGTATTTTTGTGGTGATGGCTATAATGAAATACACTAAATTATCTACTGTTCGAGTATAATTTAAATTCTCTGTGACTTATAGTTATTCAGTCATCATACCTTGTCCAACCATGCCCATATTTTTCCAAATTTGGCACAATTTGGGGTAGTTTTGGTTTTCGGGCCCGTAACAACGAAACTAAAGATCTTACAGGAATGTTGCAATAAAATAAAAGATAGATAATTTGACTGGCCTATAAAATAAAAGTCGTAATGTCAATTTATAACTAGCCAAAGTTACACTGTATGTATACTGCTAACACTAGTTCTAATAGTTACGGGCCAGTTAAAATACTAAACAAAAGAGGTCAAAGTTTGGCTGCATCATTAACTAGCTGTAACTTTGCCTGCTGACAGAAACAGTTCTTTTATATTGTAAAGATATTTAAGAGGGCCCTGAACGTGCATATCTCCATCCAAACGGAAAAAGGGAATTATGGCATTATTTGGTAATTTTTGTATAAAATTAAGCATTCAATCAATTAATCTCATTATATTCTACGTACGTTCCTATACAGCTTGGTTAAAATATTAATGGTTTTAGTATTATAAGGCTCTCAACATTTCTATACAAATGTATAATTTACTAGCTGTTACCCTACTACTACTAGACCCTACCCTACCTGTACTAGAGATATATAGCCTATATCCTTTTCAGTACCCTAACCTATGTGTGTGAAAAATTTCATGATGATCGGTTCAGTAGATTGGGCGTGAAAGCGTAACAAACAAGGTCACTTTCGCATTAATAATATTTGTTAGGGTTAAGATTGTACCAACATTGTAAACCCTATTTACTGCGAATAAATGAGTAGGTACTTGCTTGATAAACATTGATATCTTGGTTTCATTACGTAAGCCCGATGGTCCAGTGGGTGTAGGCTCTATGAGCGCTTACGTATGTTAAGCAACCCCTGGTGCAGTCCCTACATGGATGGGTGACCGCAAGTGGCATAAAAATATCTCGAGCTCCTCCGTGCTTCGGAAGGCACGTTAAGCCGTTGGTCCCGGCTGTCATCGTCGATGCCAGTCGTTAAGCTATGTCAGATGCCTTAAGGCAGCTTGAAAAATCTGACAATAGTGTTGGCCACTTACATATACGAAAAACAAACATTACGTAATAATTTCTGATGCTTTCATCCCTTCTTCTTCCAACTTATAAACATTTTTGTACCGATGATAAAAAAACTTTTTCCACTTCAGGAACTCCTTGTAACCCTGTCAACGCTCCTCCGAGGGTCGGTGTACGAGCGACTGCGCTGGGCTTTCAGGCTCTATGACGTGGATGGAGACGGTGCCATCACCAGGCAAGAGCTGGCTGAAGTTGTGGTGGCTGTACATGAGCTGTTAGGGAGAAGGGCGCCCCCAGGGTCCCCGGCTGCGAGGCTAGATGATGCTAAGGCCAATGAACAGGTAATCATCATATCTTTGTTAGTCTCCACTACAGGAGGACAACCCTCTCTGTTCTGCAATTGCCATATATTAGCCAGAGCAGTCAGAGGACTTGGCCTACTCTCTCCACGCTGGCCAGACGGGTTGGACGGTCTCTTTGATGTTTATAAGCTTTGTTTGTAACTGCCTCCGTGGTCCAGTGGTTAAGCCGTTTGCCTTGTTGACCCGGGGGTCGTGGGTTCGATTCCCAGGGGAAGCATACTTTGTTGAGTTGTTTCCAGTTTGGTTAGGACATTGCAGGCATGAATCACCTGATTGTCTGATAAGAAAGATGATTCCGTGCTTCGGAAGGCATGTTAAGCCGTTGGTCCCGGCTGCCATCAGGTAGTCGTTAAAGGAACCACGTCAGAGGCCGAGAGGCGGTTTCGAAGAACTCTGACACCAGGGTGTGCATGGTCGACTGACCGTGTCAGTGTCACCTACACGAAATGATTGATTGATAAGCTTTGTTTAGCTTGTGTTTCCTAAGTCGCCTTCTACGATATCCACAAGAAGACTTGGAGTGCTTCTATTCTACTCTGCCGGGAACCACACGTGAACAGGTAATAACTGTACTTATTTCATCAAAAAGCAATTTCCAGTATGTTGAGCTTGTTCTGTTTCCCAAAATCACCAAAAAATGGTGCATATATTTTATTTATTTTATTTATTTATTTATTCATTACTTAGTCTATCTTAACAGTTAACCACCAAAACGATAAACAAGCACCTTAAATAATATTATTACAATTGTAAGACAACACAAATAGCGCCGTAATTGTGAACTCACTCAAAGAACAAGAAAAAATGTCTATGCTCTCCGCCATTCGATTGAGAGTGCGCAGCGCTCGTGTGAGCGGCGCGCGGCGCTGCAGCTCGGTGCGGGCAGGCGGCACCGATAGCAGCTGCGGCCGGCGGCGGCGGCCTACATACCCATTGGGAGCACATAACCTCACCAAATCAAGAAAACTGGAATTGTAGTTTATTCCGCGAAGCAATTTAAATATATACAATGCTAGGGCTAGATCTCTACGCACCCGTAACTCAGTGTATCCCACCATACCGAGTACAAATAAGGAAGGATACATTAGCGGATAAAAAGGATAGACACCATAGAGTCTCATGTATAAATATCTGGCGAATTTATTTTGAATGCGCTCCAACATAAGAATATATTTAGCTTCATGTGGAGCCCATATGACAGCATTAACTTCCAGATGGCTTCTCACCAAAGCATTGTATAAAGAAACGATTACTTTAATATTTGTGAAAACCATGCACCATACGTAATACTAAACCTAGGTTTCTGTAAGCCTTTTTTACAATTACACTAATATGCTTTTTGAATGAAAGTTCAGAAGTAAACTGAACTCCTAAATCTTTCACTTCTGTCACTCTTTTCATGGCTATATCTTTACTTTTTTCAAAATCTTTATCTCAGTGTATTTTTCCTACGGTTTGGAAGGTCGCGCATATCATCCCTATACACAAGAAAGGTGCAAAGTCTCTGATTTCTAATTATCGGCAAGTTTCAATATTGAATGCCATACCTAAGGTTTTTGAGAAATTAGTTTTCGAACCAATTTACTCCGTGATCGCAAAAGGTATACCTGAATCACAGCATGGTTTTTTAAGAAACCGGTCAACAGTTTCTAATTTGGCACTTTTCACTAATTATGTTTTAGAACAGATGGAAAATGGTGGTCAAGTTGATGTGATTTACACAGATTTTGAGAAAGCCTTTGACCGCGTTGATCACATCATCCTATTACAGAAACTAGAGGCTTTAGGAATCCACGGAGACCTCTTGAGGTGGATTACGTCATACCTTACTAATCGTTCCCAGGCCGTGGTACTAGGTGGATATAGATCAGACTTTATTTCTGTGCCTTCGGGCGTTCCTCAGGGCTCACATCTTGGCCCCTTGTTCTATAACGCATATATCCATGATATTCATAAATTTATTAATAACGCGAAGCATATTTTATACGCAGACGATAAGAAAATCTACATGCGTGTAGAAACGGTATCTGATTGTAAGTTAATTCAGCAGGACCTAAATAATCTCATGTCTTACTATACAACTAACAAAATTACAGTTAGCATTCCCAAATGTCATTGCATTAGTTTCACTCGTAAGAATAAGCCTATTAAATTTAGTTATAAACTTAATAATATTGACCTACTCAGAGTCGAATCAGTTCAAGATCTAGGTGTTTGCTTAGATTCTAAAATGATGTTTTCTCATCACATAGATAATATTGTTAACAGAGCCTTCCGTAACCTTGGTTTCGTTATGCGCACTTGTAAACCTTTTAAATCTGCTTTGAGTATTAAATTATTATATTATTCGTACGTCCGTAGTATTCTAGAATATGCCTGTCCAATATGGTCGCCGGTATATGCAATACATAAGAACAGAATAGAGACTATTCAAAAAAAATTTCTCAATCATCTAATTTATAAATTAAAAGTTGAAAAAGGAACGTACAAAGAAAATTGTCAAGAACTTAAATTGTTATCGCTTGCAGAGCGCCGACTGGTGTTAGATATGGGGTTACTGTTTGATCTTCTTCGCGGTCGCCTCGACTGCCCGGAACTTTTAGAACAGCTCAGATTTCGCGTGCCCTCGCGTCGTACGCGGCAAACCCATCTTTTTGATGTTCCGTTACATTCCACCAATTACGGGGAAAATGCTGTGATGACACGATTAGTTGCCCAATATAATAAACACTTTAGGGAAACGGATCCCTTTATTGGAGGCAAGTGTAGTTTTATGAATCAGGTCAAATCCAGCTTGTCCCGAAATAATATATGATACTTTGTCAAGTATTTGTTTAATCTTTTACCCTATTTACATACATACATATAAGTACAAACAAATACATACATAGACATACACATATACAGATACATATACACATACATATACATATACATATACATATATATATACATATACATATACATATACATATACATATACATATACATATACATATACATATACATATACATATACATATATACATATACATATACATATACATATACATATACATATACATATGAACACGACAAAAATAATTTATTTATTGTGTCTATCGGATGAAATATTTTTATTTTTTCTTATACATACATATTTGAATATAATTTAAATTACTTTTTATTTACATAATTATATTTATTTTTTCACGATTACAGTTCTATCACTACTTGTAATTAGTTTATTATTTTAATGTTAGTTTAAGGCGTTTTATACTGTTTTTCTGTAACAACTTTTTGGCCGGATATATTTTGTAAACTTTAATTAAGTTAATTCTAAGATATGTCTAAGAATGGCTGTTGTTGTTTATTTAAATAAAAATAAAAATAAAAAAAATAAAAGTCAAAATACGCAACATCTACCTGCCCCCCGTCGTCTACAACTGGGATAATTCGGGACATGTGATTCAGCAGGTTAGACGTGGTGCTGCGACCTGGCCGAAATCCATGCTGTGCATCACAAAGTTGTGTGTTCACTTGTTCGAAAATGCACTTTTGGATAGTTGAGTCGAATACTTTGGCCGGCGTAGACAACACTGCCACTGGTCTAAAATATGGTTATTAACAGGCAGTAAAACTGATCGTTCTGGTCGCTGTTCACAAGCTGTTAGTAGGAAGGGTACGCTGAGAATTTGGACGACTTTTAAGCCAATGAATAGGTAAAGGCCTACAGAAAGCGAAAAATAGACCTTCTGTATGCCAGCCACAAGTGAGCTTTAAATATTAGTTACAGATTCAAGATTCAATCGTTTATTTAATAAAGGTTTCTTTGAACACTTATTAATTGTCATATTTGTGTTTATAATTTTTACAACAAAAAATTTTTGTTGACGTCAATAATTACTTATGGCTAAGTTCAGGCCGCTTCCAAAGCGGAGTGCAGAAGAAGCGGCAACAAACTGCACAGCGCATTTTCTTCAAGCGACGTCAACTCACAATTCTAGTTAGACCTTATAAACTACTTATATATATGTGGACTGAGTGTGCATCACAGACCCAGAAACTTCATAATAACGTCACGTATGTAGATAGTAGCGTAAAAAAAGCATTTTCAAGGCGAGTGCGGGACGCGTGGCGGTGGATCCTGAATTCCTATTCCCGCGCATCCCGCACTCGCCTTGAAAATGGGCTACTGACGAGTCCGAAACTATAGTCAGCAATCCCGACAAATAGCACGTGAGTGACTCGTTGATATATTTATATAATATATATATAAATAATGTCTTTATCTCACGTTAGTTTTAATGATATAATATTAATGAAGTTGAATTGAGAGATATCATCTGTGCTTACGCGTAGTTGGCGTGCGACTGTTTTAATTCAGTACGGTCAGGGTGTTATTCCCGACTGCCTGTACAGTAGTTGAAGATATGGCATCGGGGATACGCGCCCGGCCTCCCGAGCTGCTCCTTTCTTATCCAGCGACGCCAATCTTTCCGAGCAAGACCTTAATCACGTTCCCCCAATCCAACAAACTCCAACCCTTTTCTCGCCTAAAAAACATAGGTTATGTTTAGATTATATTATAACATGTACATAGTTTTTATAGTCACATTATATTTGACATAATCAACAAATTTGTGAATATAATATACCTACGTTTTAACTTTACAACACCAAATTGTTACCATGTTCAAAGCAATAAAGCTCATTTCTTTTTAAAATGGTTCCTTGGGGAGGCCTGTGTGTGTCGAACAGTGGACTCCTTGCGGCTGATGATGACGATGGATAATTTCAACAAATATAAATCTTATTTTTTTTTCTTTTCTGCGTTCGATACAACGTCATTGTCACTTTACCGTCGGTTTAATGTTCCATTTCCGTTTATTCCAGGTGGATCGAGTATTCAGGAAGCTAGACCTGAACCAGGACGGCGTGATCACTATTGAAGAGTTCCTGGAGTCGTGCCTGAAAGATGACGTCATCACGCGATCGCTCCAGATGTTTGATACGGCGCTATGACGTCAGACACACGCCGAGGCGCGCGCCTACACCAGGTACAGTTCTTTTTAAAGGGTTATGTAGCTAGCTCCAACAGCTTTTCCTACGTCAGGGGAATTTATATGCTTCGTTCGGTGATCGGTGAGGTAGAGAGCCAGCCCATGCCCTCTCCTCTCTGGGGGGGGAAATAAAAGGCCGGCAATGTTTTTATCACTGCCCTGGTGTTGCAGATGTCCATGGGCAGCGGTCCTAATAGCATCCTTGTTTGAGTATTCGGGCTGAGAATACTAATATTGTTTTTATTCATTCCAGGACCGCATCGAAGCGCGCGAGCCCGC
Organism: Rhodophaea formosa; assembly: GCA_963082605.1. NCBI lineage: Eukaryota > Metazoa > Arthropoda > Insecta > Lepidoptera > Pyralidae > Rhodophaea > Rhodophaea formosa. The sequence continues at coordinate 7,862,210 of OY720229.1, read as the reverse complement.
CTTACCGCATCGTCCACTACTGCCACTGCGCGCGCGAAACCAGCTTCCTGTCCAACATGGCGGCCGCGTGGCGAGTCCGCGCACAAGAGTACTTCCGGTACCTCGCAGTGTTCGAGAACTTCTACGCGGGCGTCGTCCGCCCGAAGATCAAGAGCGTTCTGTTTTTCCATTTTTGAATTTAGAATTCCCATTCCGGAAGCGGTTGGCATTTTTAGAGTGAAGCGCAGAAATATTCTTTGTAAATCCTACATATTTGAGGGGCCTTTAATACTTATGATGAGGCTTGAACGGATATGAACGAATAAAACTTTTTTGGCTACTAAGAAGTCGTTAAATTAGTGAGGCCTGATATTAACTGACACTAGTCACGACAACATCACGAATTAAGAGATCAATATCGGAATTAATGGACTGCAGATAATTTAATTAGATGATGTAGAATGGTGGATATCCTCCACTTCCCTCATGAAGGCACAATAGACCACAGACAAACACTGTTCAGAGTAGACCGTTACATTATTACAAAATCTGCTTCTATTACTCATCATCCAGTCCCTAGGGAAATCTTTCCCCATCATGTTTTGACGTCAGCGATTCTAATTAACGACATCTGGTGAGCTAGAAATGTTTTAACAATTGACTTTCAGCTGTTTCAATATTGTTATGACAGATAAAGCGTGAAATGGCGCTACGGCATTTCTTGGTACGTCATACTATGAAAATGTGGCATATAAATCAGACTGATACAATGACACAAGAGCAGTGAATGTTAAAAACGCTAGTCGTCGCTGCTAAGTCACTCGTTAGCTACAGATTGGCAGTGTATTTTTGAACGAGTGACCGTTCGTAATCGAAGGGTTCTTTGTATGGAAAAACCGCTCGTTTGCAAACGGCGAAATTTCAAAAATGGTACCCCAGGTGAATATCAATACAAGAAAATTTCAAAAAAAAAACATGAATTATCTTCAAAATTGATCATTATTTTTTTTTGCAGTGAGCCAGAGGTGGCATTAACGTTATTATGCTGCTGTTATCTTTCAACATAATCGCTAAAATTTATGTCAATGAGGAATTCTATTAATATCGTGGTAGCAGCATTGAAAAGAGTGAAATGAACTGATATTTTCCATTGAGAAATATGTCAAAATGACAGCTCAGCCCCAATATTTCAGTGTTGCCACCTGTAAAAGAAACACCTCATTATTTGCGGATCTTAAAAAAAACTGGAATAGACGTTGCGGAATTCTAAAATAAGTGATAGGCTATAAGAAAGTCTTTTTGATCTTATTCGAAAATGTCTTTAAAGTTAAGAAAATTGTTGATATCTTTCAAAGAAAGAGAAAGATTGGTGATAGTATGTCAAAAATGTATGTAATTTTTAGATTATTATTTTTGAATGAGAGATTTTCTGAGAGATATATAAAAAATATTCCCAAAAGCTCGCCTCGTCATGATATTTAAAATGCAATCATATACATGCCACAATTTGTCAATCTGATTTTTCTTGAGTTGTGATACTAAATTCATAAAAAAATTCTTAGCAGCTTTATCATTTTTAAAATTATATTGTTTTTTTTTGTGGACTATCAGAAAATCACCCATTATCTTATTAAATAAACTTACTCTAAAAATGTGAATCCGTATCGCAAGTTGACTAACACTGGCCACAGGATGTTACCATAGAGTTTTTAAAATTATAGTCTAGTAATACCTATAAAAGTTGAGTGCAGGAATTATAAGTTACTTGATATTTCAATTATATCACCCGCGTACAGTAAATATGGAAAATGTCAAAATAATATATTCAATAATGCAATTACATATACGCCACATTACTTAAAATTTTACCTTTATAAAAGATGGACAATGTTAGAGGAAAATCAATAAAATTCAAATAAAGTATTTCTACATACATATCTATGCATTATATATAATTAATAATTATTTTGGTAAAATTTGATAATACTATTTTTTTAATGACTGCATACGGACGGTAAAAAATATATTTTAGACTGAAAAGGTTTTTAACTTGGAATATTATTTTAATTGCGTTTTTATTTGAAATTCAATATGCCAACTTATACATTTTTATCAAAAACAAGTATGTACTCTTTTTTTGTATTTAAATATCATTCCTGCGCTCAACTGAATAAACTGATGAAACTATTACCCTAGAAATTACTATATAGTAGACAGAGTAGAAACAAAAACACGGAATTCAAGGATCATTAGATAATATTATTTTCCCTAATTAAAAAATAATAAGCAAAAATAAGCAATAATATTCAGCTTAATTTGATACAAGCACAGTTAAGTGACTTTCCTTTTTGTATTTGGTATATAAACTTTATGAGGGTTTTTGCAAAAAAAAAAATTGTAACTTATTACGATTTAGTTTACGTTATTAATGTTAAATTATAAAATAATGTTTTAAAATCATAATTAAGAAAAAGGTAGCTGGTTATGTAATTTTTTTTTACTATTTTTGCTAGTGATCCTTGCATATAACTATCCTATTAAATGTAGTTATCTGTTAGAAATAGACCCATACCTATAATAATATTCAAAGACTTGGACAAAAAACAGCATATTTACTCTTGTATCTATTGCAAGATATCTTGATTTTGAGATAAAATTCTGACTATATATTTAACATGTATATCTTATGTCGAGTTTTTAAATTGTTATACATCCTATCAAACTCAACTCACAACCGAATTTACAATTTATACTCAAATATTTTATTAAAATATACGAAAAGACATGCTTGGAATTCGAAAAAAAACCATTCCTTTATTTGCGAATCGAATTATTTTAAAGGAACTTATGTCGTCATGAATAGGTAGGGTTGAGTGGGCAAAACAAAAAAATATTAATAGAGTGTCCGCGTTGCTGTAAAGAAATTTATTGTGTAATTTGCTCCGTAAAATTTATTATCTTAATGCAGCCTAATTTAAATTTTTACATAATATATGGCATTTAATATCACACATTTTTGTGGTCCAACAAAATCTATCTGTGTATGACGAAATAAGTTTCAATGTTAAAAAGCGACAGGGTAAAAAAGCCGCTCCTATTGATTCCGAAGAATTGCATTTTACTCGAGTAAATCTAAAAATTTTGGATATGCTTACCACGAAGAAGTATTTTTGGAAACTAACAATTTATTTGTACAATTTGTTTTTGGCTTGTGTCCATTTTAATCTTTTATAACATTTACCTGCCTTCGCATCATTTTTGAAATGTACACTAATGTCTGAATTACAATCACTATTTAGGGCTACATTTTGACACCCATGTCATTCATTCACTCACCTAAAGTCCTTATTAGTTTAATATTAGGACTTAGGACTGAGTAGGTCTAGATATCCATAGTAACTTTTAGCTTACAAAGAGATGGAAATAATTGGTGTCCCGCTCGCACATATGCAATTGTATAAAAACTATAGTTAGCGAAATATCCATAATGAAATCAAACCCTTGGCTCTGTATCCATCCTGTAAATGACATTTGTGTCAAAAAGTGTTGACCTTTAATCTTTACCGTGTGTGATTTAGGCACAATATATATTTTTTTAAATTTGTGTTCACTTTTTTGGTATACGTATGAACTAAAATAGATAGTTATATCACCTGTATTTGAATATATCTGTAAATTAAATTTAAATCAATATTAAAAAAACAGATCTTTTATAAAAATTGAGACATCTACGAAGATAAGCCCCACTACTTTTTGAACAAATGCAGGAGAGATTTCTTTTGTACTGTTGTCCTGTAATTTCAGCACACGAAATATACTAAATTCACCAATGATGTTCCCTTGAAGGGGTGACTCAGCCCGTCAAATTAAACAACTTTTCCTTACGGAGTAATGCCGGAAACACGAAAAATAATCTTTCGTGTCGTTATAGACATGGTATTTTGCAAAAAAACAATACTAATTTCATTGTTTGGGTTTTCTGTTTTGTTTATAGGAAAAATTGTTTCTATTGACGTGCTAAGCCCCTTTAAGGGAATGTTAATTTACAAGCTATGTATGGTGATTTAGCAACTGTACAGTACCAACGATTTTTATTATTATACAATTTTTTTATATTCCTCCAAACGTAAGTTGTAAAAAATAGTGGGGTAAGCCGTCGTATAAAGTGACATCTATTGCTTAATACCAATATTAAAGGGGAAAGATTTTTTTTTTGCATTTTTATTGCTAATTCACACTCATGCGGGCGTGGTCACTGATGCACTCGTGCCTCGGAGCCCAAGGTCCGCCTTTGTTACAATTATCAACATGAAGCAATGTTAAACCATATCACCTTATGTTAGCTTATAGTTTGTTAGAAATCGTTTGCATTTATAGCAATAAAATGTAATGAAAGGAATTCGCTAAATATGATGGAATTATTTGAGGGAATTGTAATTAAATTTTAATGTAGATTTGAGTATAATAAAAATGTTGAAATTACTTCTATGGAAATGTCAAACGAAGAAAGCTGTAGTTCCATAGTTGATGATCGGCGTAGAAAATATCTCTTTGAGTCTGTTATTTTATTTGTATTTAGTAACGTTAACCTAAATCCTTTATGCTACGAGACCAGACCACAGTTCAAAATATAATTATTTAGCTCCATGATAGAAACATTTCTTATTTTTTGTAGAAAAAGTAAAACATTTATTATATGACTGCATGCGAAGTTCTTAGAACAAAACCATATTGTAGATAATCCTAAAAAACACTTTTTAAGCTATTCTTGAAAATTCTTTTTTGTTAAGGTTTTGTGAAATACTTATGTACCAAACTAGTGGTGACAGCTCTATCTGGGTTCAAATAATTGGATAAGATAATTATATATATTTTTTTTTAAATATAATCCAGCTTTCCGACCCAGAAATTTGGGAGCCGCCATCTGTCAATATGTACTTCATAAATCCTTATCACAACGTATTTTTTTAGAAATCCTAGCCTAACTATCATTATAACATTTTAACAATAAATTAGAAATAACCTAGCTCAGTTTAGCTATTATTTTAGTCTAGTTCGCCGATTGTAGGTTACGTCTTATGAATATAGGATTAATTTGCAGTCATTTTTACTAAATCCAACAATTATTCGTATGTGAATGTGCGTTGAAAAATAATCTTTCTGAGTTTTATCGGAAAATGCAAAGCAAGTTGCTTACTCTTACCGCCATCTATTGGTTGCCCTCAACACTTAAAAGGATGTTAACTACAATATTCGTTATTCATTTTTATCTTCAGAGTGCAAGGAAACATAAAAAAAAATAGATAAAATTTTTCTGATGTGGTTATAAATTAGTGCTTTTTCACTCTCTTAAAACCTGCCGAGCTGTTTTCAGTAAAAATGACTACAAAATCATGAATTGTGACTGATAGTGGAGACGGTTCTTCGTAGTTCTTAGTTTAGTTAAACTAAATTTATTGAACTTTTTCTGTAACTTCTTGTTTCTTAATAAATAACAGAGGCTACAAAATATAAAACATAATTTTCACAAGTCTACAACTATTTTCAAAAGTACCTTTCTCAGATAACACAACATAACCAATTCCCGAAAAATTATTTTGAGAATGTATGACTGTTCTTGTAATACATATATCAACTAGGTGTACTTATTTCTATCATACATATAAATCTTATAATTTAACTATTTTTACATGTCTAGAATCCACCCCACTGGCGTTTCTATTTAAGTGAGGCAACACTTAAATAACACACATCAAGTTGATGGGAGCTAGCTACTCACTTTTTGTACTTGAATTAAAAAATTAGAAGTTACAGACAAGTAATAGCAAAATTAATCATGTTTTAACCTATTTAGGTTAGGTTAGATTGCATGTACTATCAGCGTTGAACATGGCTGGTTTAGAATCGCATTTTAGAACTATTAATTATTTTGATTGTTTTCGTTGAAATATATATTTTATTTGAATAAAGGGTTCAAACTCAAATCATTTATGCACCGTCCCATAGACCACATAAATACCACAGTCCAATCGTCAATCGGTTCAGCACGCCATGTACTTCGCCCACTGCCACTTCAATTGACGATTTCAGTGATTTTAATAATTCTGCAGTATCTACTACTGTTTCGATCTAGTTAAAAATGCTTAGCCATAGGGGCTTGAGGTAATTTTGAAAATCATTGATTGGCGTGAACTAAGATTGACCATAAACAAAGTGTATTTGAGTACAAGAAATACTACGGAAACTACTACCAACTTTTAGAATATGTTTAATTTTGAATTTGGGCCCTTTAGTTTAAATAAAACTTCACAAATCCATATCATTCAAATCATCTGTATTTCTGAAAATATTCTAACCTTTTTAACGACAAAATGACTGAGTGGTCACGAATTTCGTCTTTTTTATTGTATTTATCTTAAATCTTTGTCGCAGGAATTGTAAGTGACTACCTATTTGATATTAATATTTAGGATATCTACTTCGAAGTTTAAAATGACTCGTTTAAAGATAATTTTTTCTTGAAATAATATCGTATTCCTTGTTTTTATAAAACGAGGATTAAGATCAGCCTACAAGTGTCAGGGTACCTCAGGATAAGCACAAACTACATAAAAGATACTATTATTTCTAGTATTGATCAGACGACAGGTCGACCGACTGTTTTGTCTAGGAAATAGAAACCATAGACAATACATCTATACAGCCTATAAATGTACCCATTCCCTTCAAGGGGCGACTCAGCCCGTTGATTGAACTACTTTTCTCGGAATCAAAAATCTATACAGTACTACCACTTTTTATAAGTTACACCGATGTACCTGCGCGGAAGTAAAATTTTTGCATGGCGCGAAAATACCCGTCCGCTATTGGTTGATGTGTACGCGCCATTCGGCGTCTCGGCCAGTCTCGGCAGTCGTACAAGCATTGTGAGCGAGACAGCACGAGTTCTGTTGTTTTCGGATTTCAAATCTTATGTAGTAGCAATAAGTTCTTTATTTTTTAATGTTTTCATTCGGTTTGAGTCGGCGGTAGGTCGCGCTATTCTGCGCCATCGAATAATGCCAATGCGACTTATTAAAGTGGTACAACTGTACTTTCATACAAATGTGTTCCAATTGTTGTATTTTGTTCCGTGCATTGGTCCTATAGGAAAAGTGTTTCATATTGGGCTGAGTCACCCCGGTAACGGAATTTCGACGCTAAATTTACAGTTATATGGTTTGTATCGGTACGTAAGTTTGATGGCAATAAGACTAACGAATGTGACTATAGCTTTAAGGCCTGCAGGCCGATTTACTAACTCGGTGTACAACGATTTGATTGTCACTTTAGGATCCATTACGGTTTTAATATATTAAATAAAAATAGTCATTCATACCGAAGCCGTAATGAATATTGAAGTTACCATGAAAATGATGTACACCGTATCTGTCAAAAGTTAGCAAATAGACCTGCTGGACTACATTACTTCGGGACGGGCGGGTCCGCGGCGGAAAAAATTCCGGACCCACCCGGGTTTAATCTGTCACTCGAAAAAATGTATGAAATTTTCGTGTGTTGTCTAGTTTACACGGAAATCCCGGTCTTCCGTTACGGATTTTTTCCGGATCTCCGGATTTATTTCCGGCAACGGAAGTCCGTAATTACCGTGCAGTCAACACTCTAAAATTTCATACATTCGTTCGAGCGACGGAATGAACCCGGACGGTTCTGGAATATTTCCACCCGGACCGGTGCGACACGCAGTAATGCAGTCCAGACCTTAATGTCAGTGCATAAACTCGAAAAAAATATTTTGTAAATTTTCGTTGTTATTTCCTTTTATTGTAATTAATTATTTTAAAACATTTGATTTTTACTTATCTTAATATAAGTCATTTTAAATTTAATCAATAAGGACTTAATTGGGATCCCCGACAAAATTAATATTGCCAGAGGGCGCCACAAACATCTAACTTTTCACACGATTAATTGCCCAAAAAAACTAAATGTTTTCAAGTTTTATTAATGAATTGTACAGTTTTTAAATCTACCAAACCTCCTGAAGGTCTTCAAATACCTATGTACCTAATTATCTTTGCAATTATCCTCCCTACGCAGAAACTCAAATATTATTAAAATATCTTACGATAAAATAGAATGATCGACTATTGACTCAATCACAAAATATAAAACGCGGAGCACGGTCTATGGTGAGGAGCACAGATGGGCAGTCATATTTTTTAATATATTTGTTACTTGTTCCCAGCACTGTTAACTTTGCCGGGGCAAAAGATCGTGAGATTATATTAATATTGTAAATATTTTTGTCGCTGTGTCGAAACGTCCACGTTACACCTGATAGTAAATCAGTTCTTCATGTTTGTATGTGTTTTATTTTTTTACCCCCAGGTTTCGTTTCGCATGGAAAATGCTACCGCCTCTTCTGTATTTTGTAAGTAAAAATAAATAGGATATTTTTTACTTTAGAAACAACATTTCAAATTTTTTACCCTCCGTTTGATCATTTTATTTCGATAGTACCTTCTTAAGGCCACACACTAGGCACAGTAGCGACGCCAATTATTTTATTCCTAATACTTTACAAATAGAAAGAAATTCAAGAATGTAAATTATATAAGCCTTAGTAAATAACCTGAAGTATTTTTGGAATCATGTTTAATGTTATCAGAATCAGTGAGAATTATGAGAATCAGTTTACCGCCAAAATGGCCTTTTTTGGCGGTAATCACTATTTCTCTTAATGACTGATTCTCATAATATTAAAACATGATTCCAAAAATACCTCAGGTTATTTACTTAGGCTTATATGATTTACATTCTATTTCATTTAGGTTCCGAAGAACTCTGACACCAGGGTGTGCATGGTCGACTGACCGTGCCACCTACACGAAATGATGATGATGATTAGAAATCATGGAGTAAGGCCGAATAATCTTTTACATTTTTCACACACATTAAGGAAATAAAAAAAAAATTCCGGAGATCCGGAACGGAAGTCCGGAAATTGTTGTCTAAGATCTCTACGCAAAACCAAATCATTATTACATCGAAAAATATTCTGGCCGGCAATAACATTTAAAAAAAAAACAGGGAAAATGGATACGATATTTCTCATTCACATGAGAGAGGCAAGGCCTTTAGAAAATTTCCAGACTCGGGTATTAGTTTTTTTTTTTTTCATTGTAAATGTCGGCCAGAATGTTTTTCGATGTAATAATGATTTAGTTTTGCGTATTTCTTTTATGGTGGCTCCACACATGGCTATTTGTATTTGTGATTAGATGTTCGCGTATTTGCCAAAAATTTTTACCTATGGGCAAATAGGCAATACAACCGGCTACACATGGAGCCAAATAAAAAAAAAAGATATTGGCCACCAGAAAGTAAATCAGGTGTACAAAATGGACGTTGCATTGGCAGCTGGATTCTATTATATGAATGCATGTTACTATATACATTATAGGTAATAAAGGTGGTCTGCCCGTACGTCGACAATTCGCCCGCTTATGAAGCCGACCATGTGTGGCCAGTATATTTGCGTGTTTGCCTATTTGTCTCCTTTGACGTGTCTCAAAAAACCGACAAACGTTCGGTAAACCGTGTTTGTTATTGGCTGTATTTGTCAAATAGGCAAATATGGCAATAATTTTGGCAAATATACTCTCCACACATGGAATTTATTTGACAAATATAACAAATACGAAAATACAAATAGCCATCTGTGGAGCATTACCTGTTAACTATGTTTCTTATATTTTTATTTGTTTCTTTTACGTTCAGAAAATACTTTAGTTTTTAGCTAGACTGAACCTTAAGTCGTATGATCAAAATAAATGAAGGTGTTAATCAAACTGATCGCATGTAGATTATGAAAATCTCTAGTATTGCGTAAACAGTCATTTGGAAAATTCTTTAACTTTAGATTACTATATCATTTATGGAAAGTTATTTTGGTATCAAATAGTTTAAAGCGATTAAGTTTTTCACCATTTAAAACAATCATATCGACGGAAAGTAATGTGCTACACATTTGCGATGTCCTATTATATTGTATTATTTAATATAAAAAGTTATAGGTACTTACGTTCAAGTGACCCTTGCATAGTAGTATATAAAAAGCACCTTTAGCGAGTTTTCTATTGACAGCAACGCACCGAATATCTTGTGCTTTAGAAGGTATACGAAGTAGAGGTTTTCCGATAGCGTTATGAACTTATGACCCTGTTTCGACAGTTTTGTATGAAACATGTAACAATGGCATCAAGTCTGTTTTTACTAACAATGCCATAATTGTTATCTTGGCCTAAAAATCGTTCTTTCAATATCAAACATTAGAGCGTGGGATGGAAACAAAACAAATTATAACTAAAATAGGTTTATTATGCGATTGTCAATTTTATGAATAAGGGGGTAAAAGACGTGGTTTCGTATTTGCTGAACGTCAAAAACATCAGTAAAAATACGAGGGATATAGTTAACAGGTAAAAGAAATTAGCAAAACGAAATCATTATTACATCGAAAAACATTCTGGCCGACATTTACAATGAAAAATAAAACAGTGAAAACGAAAACGATATTTATCATTTTCATGGGGACTGCCTGTGGCCAGGAGTGCCATTTTTGAACGCGGCCACTCGTCTTCGAACGATTTTTGCATGAAAAAATCGTTCGAAGACGAGTGGCACGCGTTCAAAAATAGTATCCCAGTGTGGTCTTCACATGGAAATATATGTACCTACTACGGGTCTCCAGTTTGTACGTAAAATAGTACTAGCTATCCATGAACCTTGAACAAAACGCAATATTATGTCAATAAATCCACTGCCGAAAAACTGACTTTACGGATTGGCATAGAACACACGTCCATTGAGTTTGAATTTGTGGCCCACAATAGAAACTCAAACGTATTGTATGGTATTTTTTTCATTTTCACCCTCACTCCCATAATTGTCTATGATCTTTATTGCCTAGAGTAAACATAAGGCAGTGGTTGGTCTGATACTAGTAATATCTTCTTCGTAGTTTGTATATCTATATATCAAAACAAAATGTCAAAACGAATAAACAAAAAATAAATCAATGTTTCTTTTCCATATAAAAAGTAATTATTAACTAAATATCTTTAAAATGAGTGTGCCGCCGCGGAAAGGCCCAGTGTTCGACCCAGGCCTGTGCCGGTGTTGTGGTAACACGAGGAAGTGCCGGGTTCTAAATGTGGAATACGAGTGGTTTGGCCGCAAGGAGATTTATTGCGATATGTTTGTGGATTGTTTTGGTTTATTGGTAAGTTCAATGTATTCTTTTTATATTGTAACTGTGTGTTTCCCGGCACCGTGTGGTTCCCGACAGAGTAGAATAGGACCACTCCAAGTCTTCCCGTGGATGTCTTAGGAAGCGACTTAGGAAACACAAGCTAAACAAAGCTTAAAAACATCAAGGAGACATCTCCAACCCGTCTGGCCAGCGTGGAGAGTGTAGACCAAATCCTCTGACTGCTATGACTCATACATGGGTCTGGTAGTACAGAGGGTCGTGCTTGTCCTGCAGTGGAGACTAAAATAGACCTGATGATGATGATGATGACAGCAAAATTAACTAGCTTTACACTACAGTAGGCGCGATTCTTTTTAGGCTAATTTAAAAGAAAAATACGAAAAGCACTAGCAAATAGCAATAATTTATTTTCATTTTTAATATAAGTAAGGCCTTTAACCAGCAGTGGGATTTAACAAGCTAGCAAATAAATAATAATAAATATAAGTAAGTACTCCAATAATGTTGAAAACTCAAAAATTGTAACATGTTTTAAATGTTCATGAAAAATCAACATTAAGTATTTGCAGATTTCTGTTTCCTCACAATTGTTTTTCTTTGTGCTATGAAATGAGCTCTCAAAAATAGGAAGATTAGTGGAAAAAAAAAATAATACGTTCAAAAAAAGAATGTGCACTACTTGTTATCGATAGCTTCAGTTAGTTTGCAGCTCTATTCAAAAGTTAAAGATAGGTACACTTTGCAGAATAAAATTTTAATATTTTAAATTGCCATTGTGATTGCAACTAAAAGGTCCGCTCCGAGGAATAATTTTGTTACGCTTCATTAGATGCGTTTCAAGATGGTTGCGCTACAAGGAATACCCCAATCTACTGCTCTATCACTCTAGGAAAGTCATCTGATTCGCGGTCAACTGATTATTGGTCGCCCTTTGATTCCATTATATACGGTTTTATGGGTTTAAAGAGTATTCCAGAATATACCAAAATGTGTGCGAGACAAACAATGTAAGGGAAAGTTCTCGAATATTTTGGAAGCTTTGCTTTATATCAATGTTTACCACCATCAGTTTAATTTTCTCTTTCAGCTTTCCCATCTAGATGGCGAGCCAACTGAGCGTCTTATTTGTGCCACGTGTGTTACCAGACTTAGAGAAGCCAGTTCGTTCAGACAACAAGTACTGAAATGTGAACAGAAGTTATTGCAAACAAAGATACAAGTTGAAGAAGGTAGGTCACATACGCTAAAGTTATGGAATTAAATCCCTTCCATGGTTTTTAGGGTTCCGTAGTAAACAAGGAACCCTTATAGTTTCGCCATGTCTGTGTGTCTGTCTGTCTGTCCGTCCGCGGTTTTACTCACAGAATATAAGTACTAGAAAGCTGTAATTTGGTATGGGTATGTATATTAATCATGCCAAAAAAGTGGTAAGAGACTACAACATGGTGTTCTTCGAAAGGGTTAAAGATTGCTTCAGGATCTTCACCGCGCGAGTGAGACCCCTGATGTTGCAGGCGTGCATAGGGCTACCGGTAACTGCTTCCCACCAGGTGGCTGAATGGCTGTTTGCATCCTTATTAAAAAAACCGGCCAAGTGCGTGTCGGGCCACGCGCAGTGTAGGGTTCCGTAGTTGCGCATGACAACTTTTGAGTTCACACTGTTCGTGCTGTTCACACTCGCACCTCACAGTTTAACGACCAAAAACATCAAACAATGAAAATAGTATGAAATTTTACATTTTCCAGTACATTTTATAAGTTGGTTGCCTATAACTTTTTAGTTTGTACTTAGTACTCAGCTCTGATAGTTTTCCTTTCAACTTCAGTGTACATACTACTGCTGTAATTTTTTTCACGTATCCATATATAACCGTTTAGTAGATAGCAGGGGGGGACACTTGCTTCTAACAAAAATTTGCACTTTAAAACCAAATATTTCAGATACCGATCCCTAAATCGAAAAGTGGTGCTCTCAACCTCACAATATTTTTTTAAGACCTATTCAACGATACCCACACGATGGGTAAATAGAGAAAAAAAATTACTCTCCCACTTTACCATAAAAAATTTTTTTTCAAGATTTTTTTCCACCACTTTTTTGCCATGATTAATATACATACCCATACCAAATTACAGCTTTCTAGTACTTTTATTCTGTGAGTAAAACCGCGGACGGACAGCCAGACAGACAGACATGGCGAAACTATAAGGGTTCCTTGTTTACTACGGAACCCTAAAAAGGATGCCCGCAAAAATGCATGGCGGCTTAACATGCCTTGGAGAGATCTAAATATTTCAATGGTGGCACCCATTTCAGTGTGGACCGCGCTCGAGGTTGCTTACCTTGCGTAAGCGCTAATAATTTTACTTGAATTTCAGAAGGCAAAGTGAAGCCCGAAAAGGCCAGTGAGGTAAAGGTGGAGGAAGCTTTTGAGGTAAGCTCTCCGAAACCTGAAGAGGATGCATATCCAGAGGATAACTATGCAGACCACATTGACAATGGTAAGTGACTCGCTACAATAGGATGGGGTTTTCTCTTAAAATGTTTATAGTCCTAGGCGTAATTAAAATATTACGAAAGCAGCGAAAGGGAGGTGGCAGTGTTGCGGAGTCATCTTCAGTTTCTATCGATAGTATTACCACGTGTTAATACTATCGATAGCATAGACAGTGCTTTATGACATATATCGATAAATGATATATCTTGATTTGGTTTATCGACAAAGGCAATACTATCGATAGTTTTGCGTCCGATACTATCGATAGTAGAGAGAGTTTTGATAGTTAGTCGTATTATCGATTGCCAGTGATATTTAAATACTAATCGTAACCTAAATCAAATCACAATAGTGTCGATAGTATATCGATTGTCGATATCGTAGGTAGTTTTGCGTCTTGCGTCGCGTTTGCAAAACTATCGATAAGCCTGCCGTCACCTATCGATAGTATTGGCTCGTACCAATATATACACACAGGGCTTTATGTGTTACGTGTGTGTCTATTTATAGTTTTAATCAAAACATACAATTTCAGATGATGAAAGTGTAAAAAGTGACCCAGAATATGCACCGCACAAGGAACACAAAATAAATAAGAAAATCAAAGTCCCTCGTAAGAGGAAGGCGAGGAAGAAATGTGGAGAAGACAATGGAGTAGAGAAGAATGGAGAAATGTTGGAGAAATATGAAGAAATGAGCGAGAGATTGAGGCAGATGCAGGAAGTTGGTGAGTGTACAATGTACATCCTTTGTGTATCCATGATCTTCTTAAACCTTGCAAGGAAAATGTCGGCATACCACACTAACGTCCTAAGTCGTTATTAATAATTTCCATTCCTCTTTCGCAGACACCGAACCCCAAAACACCAAGAAGAGGCGTATGATCGATGATGATTTCAAATCATTCCACAACACGGTCACTATAGTCGAGAACACATATGTCTGTCCGTTCGACACTTCTTTCTCCGACTACTTCTGCATATATTGCCGAGAAGTACACACCGACCCTGACAAGCTTAGAGACCACACCTTAACCCATGATCCAACTACTTTCAAAGAAGTTTTTAATAAGAAAAAGCCTCAGGTCGACATTACTAGGATTGACTGTCGAATATGTGGTCAAAATGTCGTCAATATTGACGATATCAAAGAACATTTAGTTAATATACACGGAAAAACTATTTATGAAACAACAAATGACTTTTTAAGGTTCAAATTGACGATAACAAACCTTACTTGTCTCGAATGTGGTTCGAGTTTTAGTTTTTTCCACGCTTTAAAGAAGCACATGGCCGAACATTTCGGGACCTGTATTTGTGACGTGTGCGGGGCCCATTACTTCGAGGAGAGGATCCTGATGCTGCATCAGCGCAGCCACCAGAAGGTGGACGAGAACTACGCCTGCAGAGAGTGCGGGAAGGTGTTCAAGTCGAAGCACAGCAGGAACCTGCACGTGTCCAGGACGCATAAGAAGGAGCCCGCGTATCAGTGTACCAAATGCGACGAAATATTGTTCTCGTATTCGCTGAGGTGAGTGTCGTTTTGTAGGCATACCAATCTTAATGTAAACCACGACCGACGATGCTTAACATCCGATTTTCAATAGGGTATTTTCCGTGTTTGGTCAAATTGTTCATAATACATTTGCAATCTGGATAATTCTTTGTGTATTTGTTTTCTTTCCTTGCAAAACGGCATTAAAGTTCAAATAAATAATGTGTTGTCATGATGTCACCTGCATAAAGTTCCCGTTGTCGCTGTCAAATCAAACTTCAACTGACATTTACCGTTTACAAGCAGGTGACGTCACTTTTGCTTCAGCCAATCCCGTGCGTTTTCAATAAGTTGGTCAAACGTGAAAATTTAAGATGAAAAAGTTATTATATTTAATATGATAATCCGAAGATTTGCTCGCTGTACAAAGCAGGTTAAAGTTACGCTTTTCAAAGCATTTTGTGACTCTTTGTACACGTGCAGCCTTTGGACACATTATACCCAAGTAGCATACAGGGCTCTGCGCACTCAGTATAACAATGCCCTTAGAGTAATGTTGGGGATGCGCCGCCCTTGTAGTGCTTCAGGGATGCAGGCGGAAGTTGGAGTTGACAGTCTGTCAGCCATTATAAGAAAGCGCACAGCATCCTTGATTCACCGGGTGCGGGGCAGCGCCAACATACTGGTAAAAACGGTTGCGGCTAGATTGGACGTGGACAGTGCTATTATGCAGCACTGGACTCGCGTTCATCTAGTCAAAGACACGAAGCCGTCAAGAAATTTCGATTTAGATATTGTACTAACATAGTTATAAGTTTTCTTTGTTACTAACACTTTATGGGTCGTAAAGCCTGAAATAAAATATTTTTATTTTATTTTTTTAATCCAGGTACAGACACATGATAGAGGTGCATGGCGAACAGCGCATCTATCCCTGCGAATCCTGTGATCGCGCTTACGACAGTCGCAAAAGTCTACGGGAACACACCAGAAGGTACATTATATAACACTAGAATTTTCCGCGACTTCGTCCTCGTAAATTATAATGCCTGTCACGCCAGATAAATAAGCTTTCAATAGTTGAAAGAATTTCGAACATCGGCCCAGTAGTTTCGGAGCCTGTTCAATGCTAACAAACAATCAAAACTTGTGCCGTGCAAAAATGCCGTGTGGTTCCCGGCAGAGTAGAATAGGACCACTCCAAGTCTTCCCGCGGATGTCGTAGAAGGCGACTAAGGAAACACAAGCTAAACAAAGCTTATACACATCAAAGAGACCTCTCCAACCCGTCTGGCCAGCGTGGAGAGTATAGGCCAAATCCTCTGACTGCTCTGGCTAATATATGCAACCAGAGGGTTGTACAGAGAGGGTCGTGCTCCTGCAGTGGAGACTAATAAAGACCTTATGAGGAAGAGGAGGATGAGGAATCAAAACTTACTTCATAATATCACCGTGTACAGTTCGCGAGGCCTAAGCTGAGCTTTGCATTTGTGTGAGTGCACATAGATAGTGTAGGTGTGACATCGGCTTACAGCGCGGCGCATCTCCGCCGCGCACCTGTCACACTTCACCCTTGTACTGGTAGCAGTGTGACGTATTTAATTCTTAATATTTTGTTCTTGTGTCCGATTTATTAGTGAAATGGCTGCAAACAAAAGTAAACGAAGAATACGAAACCCTTTAAATAGCCATGTAATAGAAATATTTTGTAATTTAAACAGTTATTTTAAAAACATGAACGATAAAGACGTGTCAAGTGTCAAATTTATTTTTAAGAGTTTTTGGTCTGACTCTACTTTTGGTGATTACTCACACAAATGCAGAGCTCAGCTTACGCCTTCCGGACTGTACCTGTACAGGGTCCACCAGCGGATATTCAAGCACCAATGCGACCTGTGCGACAAGCGGTTCTACCTGCCGTCCAGACTGAAGGAGCATTTGGCCACTCACACGGGAGAAAGAAATTTCAGGTGCGAATATTGCGGGAAGAGCTACCCTAGGTGAGGTTTTTTAAAAATATAAATATAGTACCTATGTCTACTGTCCTTAAAAAAAATTACTTTAATAGCAAGTTTAGGATGTAAAAAATAAAGGGTTAACTAAAACTGTCCTTGTTTACCTAGTAGCTAATGTGTTATATGCTAGGTGATTAATAGTCTGAAACCAGTGTTGCAGAACCATCGATAGTTTCTATCGATAGTTGAACTCGAAATTTATTTAGGCTATCGATATTATTGCAAAACCTGACAGAAATAACCAAAAACTATCGATAGTTTCGTACGTCAGATTATCAGTAATAAGGTAAAAAAATTGAAATGATATCTCTGTTTTCTTTCAAATGGCACTGGGCTCTATATAATTATTTCATCCCCTTATACGTTAACATTGACTTTGGAATAAGTATTTTGTGCCTTAAATAATTAATCTTTTGTTTTTACACTTCTTTAATATTTTTTTTTGTTATCTTTTTAGACTCCGCGGCCTCAAACTGCACATGCAGTCACACAGCACGGAGAAGAAATACAAATGCATGCTCTGCACCGCCTCCTTCACGCAGAATGTCAACCTTAAGAACCACATGAAACGGCAGCATCAGACAGATGGGGAATATGCTGAAATTTCTCAATGAAACGGTTATGTTTTTAGGCAAATTACCATAGTTTTTCAACTGAATGTTTATTCAAATATATAACTTATTGATTTTTATTGAGGAGCTGAGGTTTCTTAGCAGAAAATTTCATTTTACTCGGTAAAATGCTCATGTTTCTCAATTTAATGATATTGTTTTCAATGAAGAATCACTACTCGTCTTAGTTTTGTTTCCAGGAACTAATTTTTGTATATATGTAAGTAATCCAATAAGGAAAACTTTAAACCTGCATAATAATGAATCAATTTGAGTATAAGACAAAGATTTTGTACATAATGTGTATGTTATGATGTATGTAATATTGCAAGTTATACTTGATGTATTTATTTCAATCAAAAATAATATATTATTCATAATAAATAATACTAGTTTTATTCATAGTGGATATTTCGTCCTGGTTACTACATTTAAGGCTAGAAAAAGCAGCGTCGGGCATATATCCTGTTTCTGCGTTTCGTGGCCTTATAGCGCAGTGTGCGTTACCTCAGCAAAATAGTACTGAGTATCAAAATAGCTAGTACAAGCCAGTGTCGCTTATCGATAGTCCAAGCGAAAGCAATACTATCGACAATAACGATAGTTCTTTATGAGCAACACTATTGTTAAGGGCAATACTGCCGAGAATTTTGCGTCCGATACTAACGATATTGCTAATACTGAAAGATATAATCAAAAACTATCGATATTCTCGATAGATCCGTACTACTGATTGCCAAAGATCTTTCAATACTATCGTAAGCCAAATAAAATCACTACTATCGATAGTATGGAACGAAAATCGACTATCGATAGTACTTTATGAGCAGTACTATTGATAAGGGCAATATTATCGATAGTTTTAGAACATTTCTGTCAGTCTTTTGTATTACTATCGATAGTATCGGCCGCAAAACTATCGATAGAGGATGGCAACTTTCACGTTAACAGTTCCGAAACAAACTGTCAAATGTATGGACTTTTGAACTAATCAATATTTTTTTCTTCATGATCTAACCAAATCTTGTGACTATTAAATTGTTTATATTAGCTAGTTTCTGATTAATTGGCATGTATGTATATTGTATTGAAACTAAAACAAAAATAATTTTTAAAGGCTATGTTTCAGAAACTTAAAAATATTTTGGTAAAGGGAACAAATATGAGTTTTATTAATTTTTTACGAAAGTTCTAATGTTTTGTCACTATTCTTATGCACTATTAAAAAAAAGACAAAAAAAATTTAGATATTCATATTTTTGTTAAGGATGAACGTACGCATACATAAAGCACTATCGATAGGTAGGTTTCCTGGATAGTTATCGAGGACAAGGTTAACACTAACACAGGGGGGAACACTAATAAAAATGAAATGAAACAAATTGTAATAATTAAATATATTATCTATTTACATGTAATACAAATACTGTCATACATTAACATTACAATTATTTCATTATTCATAAGAAATATTTTATTCGACAGTAATAATTATCAGATCAAATAACGTATGAATGCTGCTTTTCTTCCCGTGCAGACCGTAAAAGCCGGTCAAGGGATTGGGCACAGATCTAAAGATTCGCGTCCATAGGCGATGCGGCTAGCAACCCATCATTTTGATTCCGCTTTCCACCTTTACGGCCACAAAAACGCTAAACGTGGGTCTTATGACCCTGGGCTCATGTCTACCCCGCAATGGATAAAGACGTGTGTGTAAATAACACTTGAGATTCTTATTTAAAGTTCTATGAAAAATACTTACTAGCAGGAGTAAAGGTCAATGTACGTAAACTTAGATACAGGTTGTTACTTTTGTACGAAAATGTGGTGAATTACTCGGTACGTGAATTAAATTTTGGTAAATTCTAATTCATCAACTGTTTTTTTTTATATATATTTATTTACTAGCGATTTTCCCGTTACCTCGTACGCGTAAATTATAGCCTATATCAGCCGCAGATAAAATTCCAACTAATATTATAAATGCGAGTGAGTTTGTTTGTTTGTTTGTTACGCTTTCACGCCATATTTACTGGACCGATGATGATGAAATTTTACATACACATAGGTTAGAGTACCGAAAAGGACATAGGCTATAAATTACGCGGGCGAAGCCGCGGGTAACAGCTAGTATTCTCTATAGATGAAATATGAAAATCGGTCCAGTAGTTCGGAGCTTATTCAAAGTAAACAATCAAATTTTTCTTTACAATACTAGTATAGATAAAAGGTATTTTTAACTAAAACTCGTATCTAAATCATATCCCTGCTGGTGACTCTTCATATGATTTTTCAGACTGCCGTTTTGCGTAAACGCCGAATTACAAAAGTCACACTTATATTTCCTGTCATTACTGTGCGACCTTAGATGCTCCTGCAGAGACTGTAATCTCGGATAACTCTTTTCGCAGAATTCGCAGCGAAAATTCCTCTCTCCCGTATGAGTCGCCATGTGCTCTTTTAGACGCGACGGCAGGTAAAACTTCTGATCACACAAATCACATTGATGCTTGTATACCTTCAAGTGATTCCTCCTATTGTGTTCCATTAATGTTTTTCGCCTATTGTATACTTTGTCACACAATTTACAAGGGAACGTGCGTTTGTCACCGTGGACCTCTATCAAATGACGATTTCTCAAAGCGTGCGATAGGAAACTTGCGTCGCATTTGTAACAATTGACTGTAGGTTTTTTCTCGTGAACCGTAGCGACGTGTAGGTACTTACTGTATTTACTTTTTAGTGTCTTTCCACAGATTTCGCAAGGGAAGCTCGCTTCAACTTTATTATGAGATTTAATATGCGTTCTTAGCGACGCTTGCTCCAAAAAACACGCCCCGCACATATCACAGACAAACGTACCGAAATGTTCGATCATATGTTTCTTTAACGAATCGAAATAAGGAAATTCGCAGTTACATTCCGTACAAGTCAAATTATTTAGCGTCAACTTGAATTTCAAAAACTCGTTCTCTATCGGATGTATCTTTTTACCGTGTGTACTAGTGATGTGACTTTTGAAAGTTTGTAAATCCTCGATTTTGGCGTCGCATAATCGACAATCAATCCTAGTTATGTCGATTTTCGGTATTTTCTTATGTTCCATGCTTGATTGAAACATTTGCTTAGGGTTGTGTGTCATAGTGTGTTCTCTTAACTCTGTGGGATTGGTAAATTGGTCTTTACAGTAGAAGCAGTAATAATTACTTATGCGGTTCAAGAATGGACAAACATAGGAGTATTTGACTATAGTTACAGTGTTCATGTACACCATGTAGTCTTGATCGAATGAATTTTTATCTTTCTGAGCCTTTTTTGCTTCTTCGCGCTCTTTTCTTCTGAGCGTGTTGTTTCTTGGAAGCGCTGAAACAAACAAAGCAAAAATGGTCAAAATATTAACTTTCATAAAAATGTTATTTAAACAATTAAATAATAAATGAATAAATCATTTTATTTTATTTTATTTTTTGTACTTATTTACTAATATAGAATCACGTCTATACTTAATATTCTAAATACAAGGTAACCGAAGCATTTGTATAATAAATCAAACCACAGAAATATTTTATGATTATTATTATATTATAGTGAAAAAAAGGCAAAATACCAAACACAGCTAAAAACAAATTTCCAAAAACTAAAAATTACTAAAATGTGATTCACCCACCACATTACTATAAAAAAAATTACTATTAAAACGGCTTTTACCGAGATTTCAGTAATTCTACCAATGTCCAGTATAATGAGATACTAAGTATGGGTGTTGTTCGGTAAAGATTTTTCAAGTAGCATCAAAGATGGCGTATGCTCTTTGATGCCTCGTGGGAGCTTCTAATGGCAAATCTATACGAGTCCATTTATCAGTCCATTTTAACTATTTCACAAATTGTTCATGAGCAAGAGCATTTATAACACCAAACTACACCAGTTTCATAGTAAAAAGTCCATCCATCCATCCATCAGGTCTTTTTTAGTCTCCACTGCAGGAGCACGACCCTCTCTGTACTACCACAGCAATATATTAGACAGAGTAGTCAGAGGATTTGGCCTACACTCTCCACGCTGGCCAGACGGGTTGGAGAGGTCTTTTTGATGTTTGAAAGCTTTGTTATAAAGTCCACTAAAATCAATTTGCAAAATTTTCTAAGGGAAACTTCAACTGTAACCCTTGACTTCCCATCACAAACTACCCTAAAAATGTTCTATTCTATTCCAATATCTGACCTTGCCGTTGTCCCGGAGCGTCTATCAACTTATCTAACTTCTGCCGCAGCTTCTTCATCTGACCAATGAGCTGCTTCTTCATCGCCGGCTTCTTCTTCACTCTGATGCTGGTGTCCACGTCAGGCAGAGGTGCGGGCTCGGGTTTCAATTCCAGTTTGTGGTCAGAGTCGTCTGAAAAATGTATTACACACATTTTTTTCCAAGTGCTATGGAAGGACCACTTAAGGCGCTGTAACACCTAATAATAATAGTACATACTGGAAATCGCGCGTTAAGGATGCGCTAGTCAGGAACTCGAACTCGTCAGCGCACGTGGCTAAAATACGTGCTATTTCGCTGAGAAAGGGATAGACTCGGTTATGAACAGTGCGGAACTATTTACACCGATGTATAAGCACATCGGAACTACAGTCTATTATAGTGTGTGCAAACACAAATATTGTTAAAAATCTAAATGTTCGTCGTCTAAAAATTCGCGAGAATCCGTTTGGGAGAAGTGTTCTTGTGATAAAACAGCTGAATCTTCTAATTAAAAATAAAGTTATTAATTTTTTTTTAATAACCAAACTATGCTTGTATGAATTTTGTTTTAGAGATTTTATACTCCTTCCGGTATTTAATTGTGCCCGAAGTTGCGTTAAAATAACGTGTTGAACGGAATGTTTTGAGACTGATAACTTTTAAAGTACTTATAATTTTACAATTATGATTCTATACAAGCATAGATAACGACAAGACAAATCCAAAGAATTAAAACTTTAAACAGACGATACCGAACAACGGAGTCATCACCCTACAGAATTAAGAAAAGAAGAAAGACAAGTTTTCGATACAAAACTTCAACTCGCTGTAATTTTGTATAGGTATTGTTTTTAAAATTGAAATCTGATTATAAACATCAATATGCCTTATCCGGTCGTATGTACGAAATTTGGTTGAGATTGGCTTAACTGTTGTAAAACTAAAACGAAACTACGTTTGTATGGGATTGCGCCTTTACGTGAGACTATTAAGCCGCTGAAACACCTAATAATAATAGTACGTACTGGAAATCGCGCGTTAATAGTACGTACTGTAAGTGAAATAAGGTTGAAAGTGGCGATACCGGTGGGCGATCTCAGTTCAAACCCGGTGTCTATCCTTTCGGTGTTTTTTTTTTTCAGTTTTAATTTAATAATTCAATAATTATAACGTAATATTGTAATATTTTTAGGTATCTCTTTTGCTCATTAAGTTATACTTTTTATAGATATAAAAAAGTTGGTAGTAATCGCTGAAAAGATCAAGTAATTGGCGACGAAACCTACTCTGGATATAGCTTTTTGCTATTTTATTTTGTTAGGCATTCAATATTTTTTTGAAAATATTTTGATGTAATCATTTATTTCGATCTTTAAACTGTACTTCATATTTTTTTCATGCTAGTATTCCATGAAAAATAAGTCTAACTGCGCGACGAAAAAATAGACGTTTTACGGCCGCGCCTGAATTACAGCGCCTTAAAATAAGTACGAGTACATCTGTGAAGAATTACCTTGCTAATGCAAAATTTCTGCAAGTATTTTTCTGCTTCTGTATTTATTAAGATGAAAACGATAACAAATGTGCTCGCGGAGTAATGGTATAATAAAGTGCATATCGCGTAAAATTTTTAAAAGTCGTCTTAACTGGTGTCAGAAAAACCAAGACCAGATCCGTATGGATATAATAGCGAAGCAAAGAGCCTCAAACAACTTTAAAGATTTTTGGAAGGCCACATCCAGACTGGATTCTGGGCCTGGCCGCCCGGTGAGTGTTGAAGGGAAAAGTGACTCAACGGATATAGCAAACTTGTTTAGGGAACACTTTCGAGTTGAATCACCGTTGGGTCCTACCGATGAAGAGACTGATGTTGGGTCCGTTGTGTGCGGGGGCTTTCCTTTGCCTCTTTTTACCGCCGCTGAAGTCAAAAAGGTTATAGAGAGGATGAGTCGGGGCAAGTCGCCAGGGCATGACGGACTTAGTATCGAGCACTTGAGATATGCGGGGATTCACCTGCCGAGGGTCCTGTCCATGTTCTTTTCGCTGTGTATTAGTCACTCATATCTACCGCCAGACTTAATGAAAACCATCATTGTGCCCATCGTGAAGAATAGGACAGGAGATATCTCGGATAAGAGCAATTACCGACCAATTTCCCTTGCAACAATAATTGCTAAAGTGCTGGATAGTGTGCTTGATGCAAGGTTGCAACAATATTTAAATTTCCATGATGCCCAGTTTGGATTCAGACCTCAATTGTCGACTGAGAGTGCAATTGTTGCACTCAAGAATACTGTCCAGTACTATACGAAGCGTAGGACACCGGTATACGGGTGTTTTTTGGATTTCTCCAGAGCCTTTGACCTTGTGTCATACAAAGTGCTGTGGAGAAAGCTAGAGGACAGGCGTGTGCCGATGGACTTGCTCAGGATCTTTAAGTTCTGGTACAAGCACCAGACAAATTTTGTAAGATGGTCCGATGGAATCTCAGAGGCATACAGGTTGGAGTGCGGGGTGAGACAAGGGGGGATAACGTCTCCCAAGCTCTTCAATCTGTATGTCAATGATGCGAGTGGGGTGCAGCGTGGATGGAATATCAATAAATAATATAAGCTATGCCGATGATATGGTGCTGCTGGGCCCGACTGTGTGGTCGATCAACGAAATGCTCAAAGTCTGTCAGAGGTATGCGACTGCACATGGGCTCCTATATAATATCAGGAAATGTGAGTACATTGTTTTTAAGGCCGCCGGTAAAAATACCGAAAATTACCCCCCTATAACCCTAAATGGCAAGAATTTAGATAGAGTGACATCTTTTAAATATTTGGGACATATTCTTACCGACGACCTTAGGGACAATGCTGATGTTGAACGGGAACGGAGGGCACTAGCGGTCAGGGGCAACATGTTGACCCGTAGATTCACCAGGTGTAGTGACCAAGTCAAAATAACGCTTTTCAAAGCTTTTTGCCAGGGTTTCTACACGGGTGGTCTGTGGGTCTGTTGTACTAAAAAATCGCTAGATGTCATACGTATCCAATACAACAATATATTTAGGATGTTGCTGGGACTCCCTCGATTCTGCAGTGCCTCTGAAATGTTTACGCAGGCAAGGACGGACGGCTTTCACGCCGTGCTCCGTAAAAAAATGGCGTCGTTGCTGAGGAGAATCAGGGCGAGTGACAACAGCATTCTAAAAACTGTGGCGGATAGACCGCAATCTCTCATAATGAGGCACCTTGTAAGGGGGACCATGTCTGTGGCCGTGCATGGTGAAATATGAGAGAGTGCTCAGCCCTCTTCATACTACCTAAATTAATTTAAATTAAATTTATTATTAGTACCTACTAACACTAGTTTTAAGTTTTTTTGCAATAATACTAACATTTAATATGGATCACTGTTATCTGAAATAAAGACAATTTATTTATTAGTAAGAAAAAAAATCCCATTCCCCTATCCCCCAGCGGGGTGTAAGCTATCTTCTGGGCGTTCTCCACAAGGAACAAGTCTGCCAAGGCCAAGGCTCATCTTTTGATCCATAAAATATTGTTTCTCATACATTGAATCGATATAATGACTCCACTATAGATAGTTTATAAAATCAGAAACATCAAAATTCTTCTCTTGATGCAATTCCCCATCCATTATCATCATCATCATCGTCAGCTTTACATCGCACTGCTGACTTTTTAGCTGTTCTCCATTACCTATCACTAAATGATATCCCAAAAAGGAAGGAGATTTGGGATCTCCTATCAACAGTAAACCGTAAAATGGACACCTTCTGTTCACACACAATGGGCCCGAATAGGCGGCCTAAGTGTGGAAAATAGCCCATGGAAGCAGTAATGCAGTATCCCAACTACGCATCACTAATCATTTCACCTCCGTGGTCCAGTGGTTAAGGCGTTTGCCTTGTTGACCCGGGGGTCGTGGGTTCGATTCCCACGGGAAGCATACTTTGTTAAGTTGTTTCCAGTTTGGTTAGGACATTGCAGGCATGAATCACCTGATTGTCTGACAAGAAAGATGATTCGGTGCTTCGGAAGACACGTTAAGCCGGTGGTCCCGGCTGCCATCTGGTAGTCGTTAAAGGAACCACGTCAGAGGCCGAGAGGCGGTTACGCAGAACTCTGACACCAGGGTGTGCATGGTCGACTGACCGTGTCACCTACACGAAATGATGATGATGATGAATCATTTCACTAAATATACATATACCCACTTACCATGATCAGCAATGTGTTCATCCCTATCATCCATCGCTGCATCATCATCCATCGGTGTGCTTTCCATCTGTACATTCTCGTCCATGCATAGTGGTTCGGTCTTCACTTCCACCTCCATCTTGTGGCCTATGTCCGACTCTAGATCATGATCTAGGTCTGAAACATTGTAAAATAAATAAATTAATAAATACGGACAAATTACACAGATTGAGCTAGTAAAGTAAGTTCGAGACTTGTGTTATGGGATACTAACTCAACGATACTATATTTTATAATAGTTACTTTATAGAAAAACAAACAAGACCCAGGCCAATCTAAAAAAGATCATTTTTCAACTTGACCTGACCGGCGATCAAATCCGGGACCACCTGTGTCGCAGGCAGGCGTGTTGACCTCTGCGCCACAGAGCTCATCGTAAGAGGTTTTACATTAATCTAACTATTCAAATATTATAAGTTTATTATTATATTATTATATTATAAGTTGTTATACTGTTGGTTTCCATAATAAATAAATACTTCTACACTATAATTTTATTCTAATTACGAGTTGTTGTTTAGGAGAAGTTTGAGAACCATAATGTGAGGATGGGAAGTATGCACCTGCTTGGCTGTCTGTCTCTGTCAGTACCGCAGACAACGGTATTTGTCTGCGGCAACCTACCTGTTGCAGTCCTTACTCAATTGAAATGAAGTCAGGACTACAACAAGTATTTAACCACACTAATTCTAACCTAGTGCCCCTAGGGTCGCCACATGACGTGTTAGTCACTGAGCCATAGAGACTTAGAGACCATCACACTGAGCATATATTTGTCGAGCTCCGTGGCGCAGTGGTCAACACGCCAGCCTGCGACACGGAGGTCCCGGGTTCGATCCCCGGCCAGGTCAAGATGGAAAACGATCTTTTTCAGATTGGCCTGGGTCTTGGATGTTTATCTAAATATATACATATATATATATTATAAAATATAGTATCGAAGTCAAAGTCAAAGATTTTTATTCAAAATTGGATGATTGTATCTCTTTTTGAACGTCATATTTTTTTACTTTCTTATTATTTTCAATTTTTAATATGCAGAATCGAAAAACTACTAGCGTTTCGTAATGACCACTGGTGAGAAGAATACGCCGAAAAAAACTCAATCCAGAAGAGTTGAGAGAGAATCGTTGGGTATCCCACGACACAAGTTCACAACTTACTGTGGGGCTAGCTCAATTTGTGTGATGAGTCCCTGTATATTTATTTATATTATATATTTATTTATATACGTATCAGAAAGGTTTACCTCACCTTTAGTCTCCAATTTAGCGCTCAAAAATGCATCTTCGCACGTCAGGACTTGTTTCCTGAAGTCACAGGCCTCTCGGAGCCTCATGACACAGGTGGCACAGATGCAACACTCCTTGCTGTCTCCATCTAGATGGGAAAGCTGAAAGCAATGGAGTTTTTATGAAATGATCTTCGATCAAGGATAAGAGGCTAGAGGCTAGAGATACTATAGAATGAATGTCATAGATAGCATAAAGCTAA
Source organism: Rhodophaea formosa (assembly GCA_963082605.1). Lineage (NCBI taxonomy): Eukaryota > Metazoa > Arthropoda > Insecta > Lepidoptera > Pyralidae > Rhodophaea > Rhodophaea formosa. The sequence continues at coordinate 7,834,322 of OY720229.1, read as the reverse complement.
ACAAAGCTCATAAACATCAAAGAAACCTCTCCAACCTGTCTGACCAGCGTGGAGAGTGTAGACCAAATGTTCTGATTGCTCTGGCTAATATACGGCTCTGGTAGTACAGAGAGGGTTAGCTCCTGCAGTGGAGACTAAAAAGACCTGATGATGACGATTATGTTATAAGCCTACAATTTCAAATTTGTAGCAAATGAGCACCCAAATATTATTGGGTGCTCACTTAGATGGGTAATTTATTAGTAATAGATCGTACTGAGATCTAGACGCAGGTTCAAGTCCTGCCCGCGTGGAATTATTTCACCATTTCTTATTTTCTTTATTTAATATATAAGGTTATTTTTTAGGGTTCCGTACAAAAATTAAAAAACAGAACCCTTATAGTCTGTCTGTCCGTCCGTCCGTCTGTCAGTCGATTTTCTCCGCATCTACTCAACCAAATTAGGTGAAATTTGGTAAGATGGTGTAATCCTATGACCCAAACACGTATGTGCAAAGTAAATAAAGAATTTTTTGAAATAAGTGTCGTTTTCAGGGGCCCAATTACAAAATTTTAAAAGAAAGTTTTGCTAACCTTACTGCGTCACATATATAAAATGAAAGGGCTCATTATGAGGATCTCAAAAATATTTTTTTTTGGTTGGGTAAAATCAATACTTTTGATTTTTTTCACGAAAATTTTGAAAAAATTACAAAATATAGTTCATTCCTTGAAGATTACAGGAAAAATAATAAGAATTCTATCACTTGAAAATAAAGGGAAATAGTTCATACCACTAGATTGCGCTAGGTCAATTGAATAAAACATTTTTGCACATTATGTGTGTGTTCACGAAGGATATTGTACGGAACCCTCATTGCGCGAGTTTGACTCACACTTGACCGGTTTTTTAGGGTTCCGTAGTAAACAAGGAACCCTTATAGTTTCGCCATGTCTGTCTGTCTGTCTGTCTGTCCGTCCGCGGTTTTACGCAGAGACTATAAGTACTAGAAAGCTGTCATTTGGTATGGGTATGTATATTAATCATGGCAAAAAAGTGGTAGAATAAAAACTTGAAAAAAAATTTTTTTTAGGGTAGCTCCCATATAAGTAAAGTAGGGGAGTAATTTTTTTTCTCTATTTACCCATCGTGTGGGGTATCGTTAAATAGGTCTTTCAAAAATATTGTGAGGTTGAGAACACTATTTTTCGATTTAGGGATCCGTTTCCGAAATATTTGGTTTTAAAGTGCGAATTTTTGTTAGAGGTAAGTGTCCCCCCCCTCTATCTGCTAAACGGTTACATATAGATACGTGAAAAAAATTACAGCAGTAGTATATATACTGAAGTTTAAAGGAAAACTATCAGAGCTGAATACTAAGTGCAAACTAAAAAGTTATAGGCAACCAACTTATAAAATGTACTCGAAATGTTTTTGGTCGTTATACTGTGAGGTGCGAGTGAGAACTGTGTGAACTTAAAGTGGTCATTCGCAACTACGGAACCCTACACTGCGCGTGGCCCGACACGCACTTGGCCGGTTTTTTTGTATCTTAGTTTTTGTGACGCCATATGCTAATGCGCGTTCTTTGAGCACCTACCTAAGGGATAATAATACTTATAGATATATACTGACCCAAGAGGGCCCCGGCCCAAGAGGCCGAGAGCTCAAAAATATTTTTTTCCACCATTTAGACCATTCCCTCTCACCTAAGAGAGGAGTCCTATGGGCATTATGGTGGGACATAAAATCTCGAAGTTTATTAAAATTAAACTGAGTATAACGTGACGGTTTTAACTGCTAGGGGGCCCATCAAAAGAATTTGCCACGGGCCCCAGATAGCATAGTTATGCCACTGTCAGAGTGACTGACTGAAGAAACAGCTAGGCATCTACTACTAGAATGCCCTAGTGTGACAACTACAAGAGAAGAGTTCCTGGGAAAACCAGAAACCATGAGCGAGGCCTGCAGCACACCCTCTGCGGTTCTACGCTTTCTCGACGAGCTGGGTTGGCTCGTGTAAAACAACGTGTAGCAACCCACCAAAGAAGGAGATCTGGGATCTCCTATCAACAGAAGACCGAAGAATGGACATCTTCTGTTCACACACAATGGGCCCGAATAGGCGGCCTAAGTGTGGAAAATAGCCCACGGTAGCAGTAAGCAGTAAGCAGTAAGCCACTGTCAGAGTTTTCTCTATGATGAAAGGAAGTGTATGTACCTACTTCTCAGATTTTGGTAAGCAAAAGCTAAGATATGGGAGTGTCAATAAGGCACACTGACTGCACTGCTGGTTCACAAGTTGAAGGTCGCTCAGCGGGCTATGGAAAGGGCTATGCTCGGCGTTTCTCTGCGGGACTAAATCAGAAATGAGGTGATCCGGCAGAGAACCAAGGTCATCGACATAGCTCACCGGTTCTTGAGTGGAGACCGCGTCTCGGCAAACGTAGTGTAGGACGTCCTCAGGCACGGTGGGTGGTGTGATGATTTCCGCAAGATGGCTGGCAGGAGCTGGATGCGAGCAGCCGAAGATAGATCTCGATGGCGTGCAATTGGGGAGGCCTATGTCCAGCAGTGGACATGTGTGATGAATAAGTCCGGCTTTCTCATAGAAGCGTATTCCTAGTTGCAGGTATTCCTAATACCCCCCCTACCTACCCCTACTGTTGAGACAGAATGAATGTTTATATTCTATTCGGTGGTTTGGCTTTTTAAGGAGTTTTAATGGACGCTAGCCAACCTGCGGCATCTTTTATCGGTCGGTGGGTCATTTTGGGTTAAGCTTAAACAATACATACCAGTAAGCCAAAGCAATCCATAAACATATCCGAGTAAACTTCTTTTCGACCATCCCACTCATATTCGGCCGTCAAAAAGCGACATTTCCTGATAGACTTGCAACAGCGACAGAGCCCTGGATCCAAGATAGGACCTTTCGCCTTCACTATAGCTGGTTGTAAAGTCATTTTGGCCGCAATTTCACATAATATTTTGAAAAATAATCGAAATAAATATTGGTGAGCATTTGTGGTTTGTGACGCTTGTCGCTTACTTTTTGACGTTAGTTAGTAATAAATAAATAGCTGCTTGACAGATTGGAATTGGAAGTAGGGTTCATAGGTGCTATTTTAGAAAAACTACCATGAAACGCCAAAAATCTTTTGAAATTAGTAGAATTTCATTGTGATAGTGTCACGAAGTCAATAACGATATATGCCCGCGTGATATATAGCCTATGTCTTTCTCAGGACCCTCACCTATGTGTATGCAAAATTTCATGATGATCGGTTCAATAGATAGGGCGTTAAAGCGTAACAAACAAATAAACAAACAAACTCACTTTCGCATTTATAATATTAGTTAGGATAGGATTAGGATATAGCCTATGTCCTTCTCAGGGCCCTCACCTATGTGTATGCAAAATGTCATGATAATATCTTCAGCAGATAGTGCGTCAAAGCGTAACAAACAAGGAAATAAACAAACAAACTCACTTTCGCATTTATAATATTAGTTAGGAAGTTAGGACAGGATAATATAATATAAATATAGTTAGGAGTAAGGATAGGATTAGGAGGACAATATGCTTATACTTAAACAAAACAGTGCCCAGTGTAGGTAAATTTATTTAATTAAAATTCCTTTATTATTTTCCTTTTTAATTCTTCTTTGTTCGAAGCCTTGTTTATTAGTATCAAAACACAATGAATTGACAACATATACTTAACCGGAAGTGGTACTTTTTACATATGCAATCGAAAGTACCTTGTATGTTTAAACTTCCATATTTTTTTAAATCAGTATTTATTTTTTATGATTTTTTGAAAAAAGGTCGCAAATGTAGGATTTCTGTGCCTTATTCTCTTAGTCAATCTGACGACTACTTGAATTATAGTTCTGCTCAGACCAAAGAAAATAGAGGACTGGAAATACCTACAAAAAAAACGTGTATACCTAAACCATAGATTCGTTACATAAAATGGCTGCCTTTGCCTAGGGTTGTCACTACCACACACAGTAATAAGATAAATAAGAAAGTAAAGAATTTTGTACAGACTAATTTTCTTCAGACACGTGCCTTTACGATTTAAGCTGTAACCCGCGGCTCCACCCGCATGATATATGTATAGCCTATGTCCTTTTATGTACCCTATCCTATGTGTATGCGAAATTTCATGATGATTGGTTCAGTAGATACGGCGTGAAATCGTGCTAACGGAAGCGTGCAAACGTAATAGCGCCGAAGTAGAAAGAGATGGCACCTTATGTTAGAAGAGGGATAAGATAAAAATAAAATGACAAGTTGTTTTATAATTTGAATCTTTTATTCATTTCTGAAAAGGATTAATATTTTTAAGAACTGTCTATGTGACAGATTTTCACATTTAATTTTCCCGTAATATTTAAATCTTATATCAAGAAAAACTTAACTAACTTATGGTTACTGCAATGATCATATTTTCTGAGCCGACAGCTTCTAACCATTTCTTCCTCAAAGCTTCATCCTTCGGAAAAATCTATAAATAAAATTTATTTTCTCATTTATCATAAAGCACAACCCTATTGAAATATGTAAACAAATGACGAAAAAATAAATGAAAAACTATCTGCATCACAAAAATATGACCTCATATCAACAACATAAACACAAATTCAAGTTTTTCTTTTATTTTTCTTGTTCAGCAGACTGATTTTAAAGCTCTTTTGTTAAAAAACGAGTTACTAACCTATTTAGCGTCAGTTGCGGTTGATTTTTGTTTTTTCTTGCACCACACATCACAATACAACATTTGGTCATTTTGATAAACCTTTTTTTCACACTATCACTTCTTTTTTTTACTGGTTTTTGCGTAATAATTCGTAAATCTCAATTTTTCCAAAACATAAACAACCTGTTGACAGCACAACTACCACGAAACTCGTTACAGAAGATGGCGGATTCTGGCACGTACCTAAACTTTTGACAGTGTTTTGCCATAAAATAGCATGTACTTAAATATGTTTGTCTCTTTCGTCAAATGCAATTGTACTGTAGAAAGAAAGAGACAAAGTTATGTTTGACGCTCTGAATCATAACTGCCTGATATTTGTATAAGTAAAAATTTGTATATGTTGACAAGGGCTTCTCCATAGATTTCCTTGCTCGTAGTAGTTCTGTGATCTGACGTAAAATAATGACATTGACAGGACTTTGACTGGACTTAGACCGTCTGAGTTGCCAGATTTGGGAAATTTTACCCGGAAGTCTGGAAATTTTCTAAAGGCCTTGCCTCTCTCAATGTGAATGATAAATATCGTACCTACCCGTTTTCACTGTTTTTTTTTTAATGTAAATGCCGGCCAGTATATTTTTTGATGTAATAATTATTTGGATTTGCTTATATCTTTTAGCTGTCAACTATGATCCTGATATTTTTACTTATTTTTTGTCTTTCAGTAAATACGAAAGTCGAAAACACATCTCTAATTCTTTACAGACTGGACAGAACCTGAGGTCGTATGTTCAAAGCAATAAATACAGGTTTGGCATAAGTTTAGGGCTTATATATACATATTGCCCTTATGAATAGTGTTTACATAAAGAACTATCGATATTGTCGATAGTATTGACACGCGGCTATACAATCTAGAGACTATCGATAGTATTGCTTTCACTTGGACTTTTGATAAGCGACACTGGCTTGTACTAGCTATTTTGATATTTAGTAATATTTTGCGCAGAAACACGTATTTTGCATATAATAAACGCAGAAACAGGATATATGCCCGAATGTAGTAACCAGAGGACGAAATACCCACTATGAATAAAACAAGTATTATTGATTATGAATAATATATTCTTTTTGATTGCAATAGATACATCTAAGTATAACTTGCAATGTAATATTGCAAGTTATGTATCATTACATACACCTTATGTACAAAATCTTTGTCTCATACTCAAATTGATTCATCATTATGCAGGTTAATTAAAAGTTTTCCTAATTGGTTTACATACATATATACAAAAGTTAGTCACGGGGTGCATGGATAGCGCGACAACGGTTTTATCCCACGATTTTGTCGCATTGCCCGCGTTATTTATCTTTGCGAGCATGGGTTTACTCTGCGGCGATAAATTTTACAATCGACCTGTCATTTTGTCGCAGTCCGCGAATAATATCTAAAATGCGAGCATGGCTACAAGATGGCTGCCGTATTTTGAAGACAAATTGTCTACTTTGGACAGTTCTTTGGATTAAATTTATCGGCGATTTCCAAGACCGAGATAAAAATTAAATTGAATTAAATAATCGTTTTTAGCGAATAAATTACCAAAGCACGAGGCTAAGTATCAAGAACTTAGTCTCGAACAAACACAAGAACTAAAGATTCGTGGATAAAAGCATTTTTTTTTTTTGAGCAAAATATTAATATAATTTCATCAATCAACACAATTTTTCCAGGTTCATCCTCAGCTGTGATACTTCTTGTTGTTAGAGTCTGCTTGTATGATAGCATTCATGCTGTAATAAAATTTGGCAAAGTTTTTACAGCCGGCCGCCTGCCTGGTGAACCCTCCTCTTTACTTTCGTAATTTCGTTCTTCTTCAGGAGTTAAAGGGCAACAAACCGACAAACTCACTTTTCATTTTCGCGTGTGTAAGTGGCCGACAGTGTTAATTATATTGAAGTTGCCTAAAGGTATCTAACGTAGCTTAACGACTACCATCAATGATGATAGCCGGGTTGGTTAACTGGCCTTCCGAGGTATCGAAGAGTTAGAGATATTTTTATGCCGCTTACGGTCACCCATCCCCATGGGAACTGCGCTCGGGGTTGCCTAACGTGCGTTAGCGCTGATAATGCGTATACGCCCGCTTGGCCGGCACCCATCGGGTCTCTATCAGAATCGCCTCAAGTTAGGATAACGTAGTAAGCTGGAGAATTATTTATTTGGTAGGTATGTGATTTCTCTATTACTATAAGTAGGTATTAAAAGAACTCATTATTAACTCAACATATTTTTATTTTTAATGACATGCACAGCATTCAATCTTTTATATTACATACACAAATCTTGAGGTACATTTAGACATAACCACAAATCATTAAAAACTTCTTGTGCGGGCTTGGCTCAGCTGATTTTCTATAAATAAAGATGTTTTGCTTGAGTTACACTACTAGCATCAGGTACTGCTGGTCCAATAGCAGCAGTCCATGGTCGAGACTTGCAACTCTGAAAATATAAAAATAAATTAAAATAATATAATAATAAATATCATTCAGTCATACGCAGTCATAAAGATTAAGGAAAATACCTATTTTTAGCCTGCAACAGCATGTGGAACCTATTGTGCAGTATGTGCATACAAGCGCTATCAGCATTTTTGCAGAAGTCCACTGCAAGACGTAGGCCTCCCCCAAGGATTTCCGTCATTAGGATGGTTTTGCGATTCCCACCATACTTGGCAAATGGGTTGGTGAGCCCAGATTGTTTGGCTTGTATCAGTTACAACATCATCATCATTATCAGGTCTTTCTTAGTCTCCACTGCAGAAGCACGACCATCTCTGTACAACTAGAGCCATATTAGCTAGGGCAGCTCTTTGATAATAATAATAATTTTTATTGACTCAAAAAGAATACAGCAGTTTACACAAAAATTTGATGCTTATGTAAGCTTTATTTGAGTGGTCCAATTCTACTCTGCTGTGATCCACATATCAGTTACAGCGTTGCTGCCCATTGATACTGTTTTTCAAGCGAGGGAAGGGTAGTTAGTTTGACTGGGCGAATAGGATACAAGTATTTAGTATGCTTTTTGTTCGGATAAATTGGGTTTGATTTGACATAACCGCAAGCACAGGACAGGCAATTAAATAATAAATATATAAATATACACGGACAAATCACACATAATTGAGCTAGCCCCAAAGTAAGTTCGAGACTTGTGTTATGGGATACTAACTCAATGATAGAATATTTTATAACAAATACACATATAGATAAACATCCAAGACCCAGGTCAATCTGAAAAAGATCGTTTTTCATTTTGACCTGACCGGGGATCGAACGCGGGACCATGACCGGGACCCACCCGGGAGCGCCACGGAGCTCGTCAATTATAATAATAATAATAAATGTTTATTTTCTCTTTAACAAAGGTAAGCCTTATAAATATGGGTTCTTATAGCTAGAATTTATATACATTACGGTATGGAGACTTGTTCACCTTTGTTTGGAGACTAGTCCTTGAAATTGGTTCCTATAGGAACCTGTGCCACAAGTGACTAGGCCCCTCCCTTGGATGGCTAGTCTTGATGGAGTGAAGAAAGAATATGTAGATATGTTATACTTATATTGTTATCTAACTCTTATAGATTAAGTTATGTGTACTCTTACTAGACTACTTATGTCTAAGAATGGGAAGCATAGGAAGCTGTTGGTAAGTATTATTGTGTGTATGTGTTATATATATGTAAGGGTGTGTGAAGGTGAAGGTGTGAGAGTAAGTGAGAGGTTGGTGAAAGTGTGAGAGTCTGTGAGAGATTAGTGAAATGTAAGAGTGTACGAAGTGGTTAAGTGTGGGTGTGTAGTTCATTCATGTAAGTTAGTGTGGTACAATTTGCGTCAGGTCAAGTTATGGGGGGAGTGTGAGAGTGAATTGAGGATGACACCCCTGATTTTAACCAAACAGTCTTCTCTCTCACTTAAACCCTAGTATGTACTTACATCAATGCCAGTTTAGGATTCCTTGGAATTAGATCCGAAGGCTTATTCTTTTCCATGATGCTGAGCTGGGCACCATGCAACAGCAACTTTTGTGCTAACTTGGGACGAACTAGTATTGCCAGTTTTCTCTGCGGCCCAGTGAACCAAGCTCCCTTTTGTCAAGATATTTTTCTTGAAATTTCGCCATGTCTGTAAGAAAACATTTACAATTCATATAATAACATAATATACAAACCAGTATTGGCCTAAAAAATTATGCTATAGGTTATTTTTTTCTTTGAAAAAACTGATTCACTGTAAACATTATAATGGAGATTAAAAAAAAAGGAATTGAATCTAGGTACTGTTTACAATGACAAGTTACAATATCATAGAAAATACGAGTAAATGTATGGATTATTTTACTCACAGTTTCCATTGATCTTAAAGTTTTGTCAGGTGACCATGTAGTATGGTCTTGACTTCCACCCTGCAGTTGCCTTTTTGAATGCCCAATAGGCCTATTAATTCACAGTTGGTGAACATTTCACGGGCTGCCAATCCAATCCAATTCACATTGTTACTTCTTACACTGAAACACTTTTATCTACGAAGTATTGGCATTTGATACACGAAATACTCTTTACTTAAATTCCACATTATAATTCTTCTGTTTATAAGAAGATTTACTCATTTTCTTATAAAAACTCTGTAAAATGGGGGGGGGGGGTCATCCAAAAGGCTCGGGCTGCGCCCTCGCCACGCAGCTCGGCCTCCGGCCTCGCTTTCGCTCGCCCTGCGGGCTCGCGATAGTGACTTGGGAAAAAGGGGGGGGCTAAGGGGGGAGGGGGGGGTCCAATTCCAACTGGCTCGGCCTGCGGCCTCGCCACGCAGCTCGCCCTCCGGGCTCGCTGGCTTCCAAGACTTGAAAGTAGACACCCGGGGGCCAAATTTGTATGGCGGCCATTTTGTTTTTTTTGAAAATTAAAAAAAAAATACAGTCGCGAGAATTTGATCATGACCCCCTCCAATATTGTCTATGGGGGCAAAGCTCCAACTGTTATAGTTTTCGCGGGCAGTACCCCCCTTCCATCAGGATTCTTCGATCCTCGACTTTTCGGATTTTTCCCCAATTTAGACAAAAATTCCACATCCAGTCCACTAAACGTCAAAACCCCCCCCAGTCGCGAAGTGGGAGAACAACTATGTCAATCAGTCAGTCAGTCAGTGGTAAGTGTAGCTTTATATATATTTCAATCAATATATATATTTCAATCAATTTCGAAATTCAATCATGAGTAAAGGGCAAAATCATAGACATTATGAGAGATGAACGTCAAAAATTTAAAGAAAAATGGACAGCACTATTTACCGATTCGGTGTTCTCATATGTAAATACTTTTTATTTAATATTATGGCAATGCTAATTTATTAGTTTAAAATTTATCCACGGGACAAATTGTATCGCACTGTCAACCCATGCTCGCTACTTAGTAAAAAACGGCGACCATTTAAATTAGTAACGCCCCGCGATAGGTAACTATCGCGCAAGCCATGCTACGCGCGGCATGTTGGAAACAAAACTAAGACGAGTAGTGATTCTTCATTGAAAACAATGTCCTTAAATTGAGAAACATGAGCATTTTACTGAGTAAAATGAGATTTTCTGCTGAGAAACCTCAGCTCCTCAAAAAAATATCAACAAATTATATATTTGAGTGCACATTCAGCTGAAAAACTATGATAATTTGCCTAAAAACATAACCGTTTCATTGAGAAATTTCAGCATATTCCCCATCTGTCTGATGCTGCCGTTTCATATGGTTCTTAAGGTTGACATTCTGCGTGAAGGAGGCGGTGCAGAGCATGCATTTGTGTTTCTTCTCCGACCTGTGTGACTGCATGTGCAGTTTGAGGCCGCGGAGTCTAAAAAAGATAACAAAAAGAAATATTAAAGTAGTCTGAAAACAAAAGATTAATTATTTAAGGCACAAAAAACTTATTCCAAAGTCAATGTTACCGTATAAGAGTCCCACGTAAAGCCGCAATCCCATACAAACGTAGTTTCGTTTTAGTTTTACAACAGTTAAGCCAATCTCAACCAAATTTCGTACATACGACCGGATAAGGCATATTGATGTTTATAATTAGGTTTTAATTTTAAAAACAATACCGATACAAAATTACAGCGAGTACAAGTTTTCGATACGAAACTTCAACTCGCTGTAATTTTGTATAGGTATTGTTTTTAAAATAGAAATCTGATTATAAACATCAATATGCCTTATCCGGTCGTATGTACGAAATTTGGTTGAGATTGGCTTAACTGTTGTAAAACTAAAACAAAACTACGTTTGTATGGGATTGCGGCTTTACGTGGGACTCATAAGGGGATAAAATAATTATATAGAGCCCAGTGCCATTTGAAATAAATAATTTGAAAGAAAACAGAGATATCATTTTAATTTTTTTACCTTATTACTGATCGTCTAACGTACGAAACTATCCATAGTTTTTGGTTATTTCTGTCAGGTTTTGTAATAATATCGATAGCCTGAATAGATTTCGAGTTCAACTATCGATAAAGAAACTATCGATGGTTCCGCAACACTGGTTTCAGACTATTAATCGACTAGCCTAACACATTGGCTACTAGGTAAACAAGGAAAGTAGACATAGGTAATATATTTATATTAAAAAAAACATCTCACCTAGGGTAGCTCTTCCCGCAATATTCGCACCTGAAATTTCTCTCTCCCGTGTGAGTAGCCAAATGCTTCTTGAGAAGGATCGGCAGGCAAAACTTCTTGTCGCACAGGTCGCATTGGTGCTTGTATATCCGCTGGTGGACCCTGTACAGTACACGGTGATATTATGAAGAGGTAAGTTTTGATTGTTTGTTAGCATTGAACAGGCTCCGAAACTACTGGGCCGATTTTCGAAATTCTTTTAACTATTGAAAGCTTATTTATCTGGCGTGACAGGCTATAATTTACGTGGACGAAGTCGCGAAAAAATTGCTAGTGTTATATAATGTACCTTCTGGTGTGGTCCCGGAGATTTTTGAGACTGTCGAAAGCGAAATCACAGGATTCGCAGGGATAGATGCGCTGTTCGCCATGCACCACTATCATGTGCCTGTACCTAAAATAATAAATAGAATCAAGCAAGTCAGTGTTGGCTATCGATAGTCACGGCGAAACCAATACTATCGATAGTCTAACGATTGTATTACTCATTGATTCTATTGTAAAAAAATTTAGCCAATGATTTTTTTAATGATATCGTAAAATTTAAAATTTCTAAACTATCGATAGTTTTTATTATTTGTTACTTTTTGCAATACTATCGATAGTAATGGTCGCAAAACTATCGATAATATTGCCCCAATATTTATAACAATTTGACATATTTTTCAAAAACTTGTAAAATACCCCATTGTAAAACTAATGTTATGCATCGTCGGTCGTGGCTCACATTAAGATTGGTGTGCCTACAAAACGACACTCACCTCAGCGAATACGAGAACAATATTTCATCGCATTTGGTACACTTATACGCGGGCACCTTCTTGTACGTCTTGGAGACATGCATTTTTCTGCTGTGCTTCGACTTGAACACCTTCCCGCACTCTCTGCAGGCGTAGTTCTCGTCCACCTTCTTGTGGCAGCGCTGATGCACCATCAGGGTCTTCTCCTCGAAGTAATGGGCTCCGCACACATCACAAACACATGTCCCGAAGTGGTCAGCCATGTGTTTCTTCAAAAAGTGGAAATAACGAAAACTCGAACCACATTCCAGACAAGTTAGATTTGTCATCGTCAATTTGAACCTTAAAAAGTCATTTGTTATTTCATAAATAGTTTTTCCGTGTATATTAGCCAAATGTTCTTTGATATCGTCAATATTGTCGATATTTTGACCACATATTCGACAGTCAATCCTAGTAATGTCGACCTGAGGCTTTTTCTTATTAAAAACTTTTTTGAAAGTAGTTGGATCATGGGTTAAGGTGTGGTGTCTAAGTTTGTCAGGGTCGGTGTATACTTCTTGGCAATATACGCAGACGTAGTCGGAGAAATAAGTGTCGAACGGATAGACATATGTGTTCTCGACTATAGTAACCGTGTTGTGGAATGATTTGAAATCATCGTCGATTATACGCCTCTTCTTGGTGTTTTGGGGTTCGGTGTCTGCAAAAGAGGAATGGAAATTATTAATAACGACTTAGGATGTTAGTGTGATATGCCGACCCTTTGCTTGCAAGGTTTAAGAAGATCATTGATACACAAAAGATGTACACTCACCAAGTTCCAGCATCTGCCTCAATCTCTCGCTCATTTCTTCATATTTCTCCAACATTTCTCCATTGTTTTCGATTCCATTGTCTTCTCCACATATGTTCCTCGCCTCCTTCTTACGAGGGATTTTGATTTTCTTATTTATTTTGAGTTCCTTGTGCGGTGCATATTCTAGGTCACTTTTTACACTTTCATCATCTGAAATTGTATGTTTTGATTAAAACTATAAATAGACACACACGTAACACATAAAGCCTTATGTACATATATTGGTACGAGCCAATGCTATCGATAGGTGACGGCAGGCTTATCGATAGTTTTGCAAACGCGACGCAAGACGCAAAACTATCTACGATATCGACTATCGTAAAGTATCGACACTATTGTGATTTGATTTAGCTTACGGATAGTATTTAAATATCACTGGCAATCGATAATACGACTAACTATCAAAACTCTCTCTACTATCGATAGTATCGGACGCAAAACTATCGATAGTATTGCCTTTGTCGATAAACCAAATCAAGATATTATATCATTTATCGATATATGCCATAAAGCACTGTCTATGCTATCGATAGTATTAACACGTGGCAATACTATCGACAGAAACTGAATATGACTCCGCAACACTGCCACCTCCCTTTCGCTGCTTACGTAATATTTTAATTATGCCTAGGGCTATAAACATTTTAAGAGAAAACCCCAACCTATTGTAGCGAGTCACTTACCATTGTCAATGTGGTCTGCATAGTTATCCTCTGGATATGCATCCTCTTCAGGTTTCGGTGAGCTTACCTCGAAAGCTTCCTCCACCTTTACCTCACTGGCCTCTTCAGATTTCACTTTTCCTTCTGAAATCAAAGTAAAATTATTAGCGCTTACGCAAGGTAAGCAACCTCGAGCGTGGTTCACACTGAAATGGGTGCCACCATTGAAATATTAAGATCTCTCCAAGGCATGTTAAGCCGCCGTGCATTTTTGCAGGCTTCCTTTTTTAGGGTTCCGTACAAAAGTTGAAAAACGGAACCCTTATAGGATCACTCGAGCGTCTGTCTGTCCGTCCGTCCGTCTGTCACAGCCGATTTTCTCTGAATCTACTGAACCAAATTAGATGAAATTTGGTAAGATAGTGTAATCCTATGACCCAAACACGGATGTGCAAAGTAAATAAAGATTTTTTTGAAATAAGGGTCATTTTGAGGAGCTCAATTACAAAATTAAAAAAAAAAGTTTTGCAAATCTTACTGTGTCATAAAGGGCTCATTATGAGGATCTCAAAAATATTTTTTTTTGTTCGGGTAAAATCAATACTTTTGATTTTATTCACGAAAGAAGGCAAAAATTGACCATTCCCCCCCCCCCCCCCCCTGATCTCCGAAACTACTGAGCCGAAAATTTTGAAAAAATTACAAAATATAGTTCATTCCTTGAAGATTACAGGAAAAATAATAAGAATTCTATCACTTGAAAATTAAGTGGTAAACTCACAATAATAAGTTCATCTAGAGAAATAGTTCACTAAAACACCACTAGATGGCGCTAGTCAATTGAACAAAACATTTTTTGCACATTGTGTGTGTGTTCACGAAGCATATTATACGGAACCCTCATTGCGCGAGTTTGACTCACACTTGGCCGGTTTTTTTTCAATAAGGATGCAAATAGGCATTCAAGCCGCCTGACGGGAAGCAGTTATCGTAGCCCTATGCACGCCTGCAAACACCAGGGGTGCACTCGCGCGATGCCGATCCTAAAGAAATCTTTGCCCTTTTCGAAGAACAACAGTATTATATACTCACGAAATAACGTAAATTCGGAAGCACAAACTAGACTGGTTCAGATGACACTGCAGACTGGTTATTTTATACCCTCATTTGAGTACATAACATGCCTTCCCCCCGGGATAGTCTCATACACTTTTAATTTCACTGATTGTTACACAAATTTATACACTTAACACTTAATAAAGTCCACTGTCCAATTCAATATTCATGTTCTTAAAATTACTTATTATTAATATATCATACTGTTTTTAATATTTACATGGGTGTGACTTCTTAACGCTGTCTATTCAAGATCAGAATCCTCCTCCGAATCTTGATCTTCTAAGCTAGATTCAGGGCTGTTCCTTCCTCCTGATCTTATTTTCTTGGACATGGGCATTGGTGGTGAGATTGATAATGTCCGTTTGTTTCTTGTAATTTCTCCAGAACTTCCAGGCATTACAATATCTTGTGGCCCTGATACTCCAATGATATCGGCCCATTTCTGAGGTGATAGTATGTTAATTAAGTGTCCTTCCTCATCACTATCATCACTTATACCCTCAGGTTTTGATGTCTCTTTTGGTTTCGGGTTATCACTCTTCCCCCCAAGGCTATGTATCTGATTTATGTGCCGCAGTAACAACCTTCCATTCCATCGTACCAAATATCTGCACACTCATACTCTCTTCTCCACTTTTCCGAGTAACCACTTTGGCCCTTTACCGTAATTTCGAACAGAAACTGCTTGGCCAATTTTTTCAATTGACGTACTTCCAATTTTTCATTTTTCTCTTCGACACTTAATTCCTTCTTTACTTTATATGACAAGGGGTTCAAATAATCAAATTTGGTTCTAAATCGACGGCCGTTTAAGAGTTCTGCTGGAGTTTTTTCATTAACACTGTTAGGTGTGGCTCGTAGTCCATACAACATTTTAGGCAATCGTGTGTGCCAAGGTTCTGATGTTAACTTTTTAGTTTATTCTTAACTGTTTGTCCTTTCAGCCTGTCCATTTAAAGCGGGATGGTATGGAGCTAGTAGTACCTGTCGAATCCCACAGCTTTTCAGATACCTTTTTAAGCTCTTCTGATACAAAACTTCTGCCATTATCACTTACAATAACATCTGGTAAACATTGTTCAGCAAAAATGTCTCTTAAAGTTCTGATCAGAGTGGCACTACTAATGTTTTTCCTTGGAATGGTCCAGCAAGTCTAAATGTAACCTCGACCAAGCTTTATCTGGTTGAATCCACTGGTGGGTAATTGGAGCTGGCATGTTTCTATTTTCTGAACATGTTTTACAATTTTTTACTATCCCTTCTATTTGCTTATCCATGGAAGGCCACCAAAAATAGCTTCTTGCTAATGCCTTTGTGATCACTATTTCATCATGATTTTTGTGTAACTCTTCCAGAATATTTGATCTCATCTTCTCAGGTACCACCACCCTATTACCAAAATGCTTTATAATCTTCTTCTACCTTCACAGGCCATCCATTTCTTGTCCAATACATTATTTTACTTAAAATTTTATCGAAATCTCACGTAAATTCGGAAGCACAAACTAGACTGGTTCAGATGACACTGCAGACTGGTTATTTTATAGTGTACCCTCATTTGAGTACATAACAACCATGTTGTAGTCTCACAAGAAAACCATGGCAGGGAGTTAATTCCATAACTTTAGCGTATGTAACCTACCTTCTTCAACTCGTATCTTTGTTTGCAATAACTTCTGTTCACATTCCAGTACTTGTTGTCTGAACGAACTGGCTTCTCTAAGCCTGGTAACACACGTGGCACAAATAAGACGCTCAGTTGGCTCGCCATCTAGATGGGAAAGCTGAAAGAGAAAATTACACTGATGATGGTAAACATTGATATAAAGCAAATCTTCCAAAATATTCTAGAACTTTCCCTTACATTGTTTGTCTCGCACACATTTTGGAATATTCTGGAATGTTATGGAATACTCTTCAAACCCATAAAACCATATATATATAATGGAATCAAAGAGCGACCAATAATCAGTTGACCGTGAATCAGATGACTTTCCTAGAGTGAACTTAGAGCAGTAGATTGGGGTATTCCTTGTAGCGCAACCATCTTGAAACGCATCTAATGAAGCGCAACTAAATTATTCCTCGGAGCGCACCTTTCAGTTGCAATCACGAGGGCAATTTAAAATATTAAAATTTTATTCCGCAAAGTGCACCTACCTTTAACTTTTCAATAGAGCTGCCAACTAACTGAAGCTATCGATAACAAGTAGTGCACATTCTTTTTTTGAACGTGGATGTGCTAAGGGGAATAAAATTTTAATATTTAAAATTGCTATCATGAGAGCAACTAAAAGGTGCGCGCCGAGGAATAATTTAGTTGCCCTTCATTAAGTGCGTTTCATAATGGTTGCGCTAAAAAGGAATACCCCAATAGATTTAGTGACCAGTTTGATTATTTTCATTGATCCCAGCGACAAACCAGGAATCCAATTGCTTTACTCCCGTCAGTGTCAATATTGGGATTCAGTTTGGTTCAAATTACAAAAGATTGAAAATTTTAAATGGCTCAAATTACCTACTCACTATAAGATAGCCTTTAAAATATAGCACAATAAACGTAATATTTAAAATAGTTGCTGAACAAACAACGGCTTTACTTGCTTCGGAAGGCACGTTAAGCCGTTGCTCCCAGCTGTCTTCATTGGTGGCAGTCCTTAAGCTATGTCAGATTCAGATGCCTTTAGGCAGCTTGAAAAATCTGACACTAGTGTTGGCCACTTTTATGCACTCATAAAAACAAATGCTGAACAAAGATTTGACATAGCCCATACAAAATCCTAACGACACTGCGTCTCTTGTTTTTTAATTTTTGTTTTTGGCGCCAAAGACAATATAATATTAACGTAATAGACTGCCCACCTCATACAAAAACATTGGACCAAATTAAGGATACGAAAAGCAGGTGAATGTATGGCACAGGAGAGTTGCTTGCTACTCGATACTAGATGGTGGTAATCTGCGTTAGTCTTTAACTTACTAAATATACGGTGTCATTTTAAAATATATAGCCTAAAATATTGTTTTGATTTTTAATAAGATATATTTTGTGAATCATGTTTTTATATTCTCATAATACGGTAGATACAATGTTGTGTAGTTTCGAGTGGCGCCATCTATGCGAGTCTCTTAGAACAAATCGAACGTTTATGGTGTTGAGACCACATGGTGGCGCTTATGCCAAGAGGAAAAATTGTGACTTTGTATCCTACATCTTGAAACGCTTTTAAGTTAGCAAAGTATTTTTTTCACTAATCTTCCTATTTTTGAAAGCTCATTTCATAACACAAAGAAAAAAAAATGTGAGAAAACAGAAAACCGCATATATGTTGATTTTTCATGAACATGTTACAATTTTTTGAGTTCTCAACATTATTTGAGTATATTTAATAAAAATGAAAATAATCTATTGCTATTTGCTAGTGCTTTTCATGTTTTTCTTTTAAATTAGCCAAAAAATAAACGCACTTACTCTAGTGTAAACATAGTTAGTTTTGCTATCATCCTCATCATCAGGTCTTTTTAGTCTCCACTGCAGGAGCACGACCCTCTGTACTACCAGACCCATGTAGGTATTAGTCAGAGCAGTCAGAGGATTTGGCCTACACTCTCCACGCTGGCCAGACGAGTTGGAGAGGTCTCCTTGATGTTTATAAGCTTTTTTTAGCTTGTTTCCTAAGTCCCTTTTTACGACATCCACGGGAAGACTTGGAGTGGTCCCATTCTACTCTACCGGGAACCACACTGCCACTAATTTTGGTACATCTTTATCTAATACTTAAATAACGAAAAACGTACGAATAAACCAAAACAATCCACAAACATATCGCAATAAATCTCCTTGAGCCCAAACCACTCGTATTCCACATTTAGAACCCGGCACTTCTTCGTGTTACCACAACACCGGCACAGGCCTGGGTCGAACACTGGGCCTTTCCGCGGCGGCACACTCATTTTAAAGATATTTTAGCATATAATATAACTGTTTTGCATTACAACAAAACAGGTGCCCGAAAATACAGAGCGTCAAAGAGTATTATAATCACTTCGTTTAAACACTGTCAATGTCAATGTCATTTGACATTACATAACAAGAGAGTTGCCAGCAGCTACTAGTGATGAATTCGGTTGTTTCGGACATGTCATTTAGGTTTTTTACGTACAAACTGCCGGCCTATTTACTAACTCGGATGACAGGTGTCGATGCCTATCAATCTAGGATTTGCTGTTACAATGCGGTTTTTGTATTCCAAACAAAAATTTCAAGCAAGCAAAACCCGCATTGTTAACTGTAAATTTTAGATTGATAGGCATCGACACCTGTCATCCGAGTTGGTAAATAAGGGGGCTGGAGACCTGCCGGCCTATTTACTAACTCGGATGACAGGTGTCGATGCCTATCAATCTAGGATTTGCTGTTACAATGCAGTTTTTGTATTTCAAATAAAAAGTTCGAGCAAGCAAAACCTGCATTGTAATTAAAAATTCTAGATTGATAGGCATCGACACCTGTCATCCGAGTTAGTAAAAAGGGGGGCTGGAGTGCTATTTTTGAACGCGTGACTCACTAAAGCGCAAGTCGTGCACGACTACAAGAGTGCCATTTTTGAACGCGTGCCACTCGTCTTCGAACGATTTTTGTATGGAAAAATCGTTCGAAGACGAGTGGCACGCGTTCAAAAATAGTACCCCAAGTCACACTCGTCTTCCGAAGTCATGAAATGCCATTTTGCCATATTTTTGAAACCATCGTTTGAACTGTAGTGCTGCCAACCTTCAACGAAAATATTTCATTTCTTCTTATTTCACGCAGAATTTTTTTTAAACTTTTTTAAGGTTATTAAGGATTTTTAAAATGTTTAAAAAGTGTAGCGTCAAATGGAACGTAAAATGATGACAGATGAACTTCGAATGACAGGAAGTGACTTTGACATAAAAGCGTTCGTCACCTGCGGAAACGAGCGGTGTCAACCGCTCGTTGCAATCACTCGTCAACGCATGATTCAAAAATGCGGCCATTTAGAAACACTCGCGTCAATCACTCGTTTAGTGAGTCACGCGTTCAAAAATAGCACTCCCGTAGCCGTAGTACATTATCTCCATGTGAAGACCACACTGACCAAGGGTGGGAGTGGGAATACACGTCTGATTTGATTCCGCTCCGTGGTGCTATTTTTGAACGCGTGACTCACTAAACGAGTGATTGACGCGACCAGTGTTTCCAAAAAGCCTCATTTTTGATTTGAATCATTAGTTCATTAGTTGACGAGTGATTGCAACGAGCGGTTTAAGAGCGACCGCACACATTATCAGAAATTTTCTGTTAGAAAAATTCTGACGCTCGCCGGAGGGCACTCGGTGCATACATTTTGTATTAACTCCCGCACACTGTTAGAAAAATTCTAACCGGTCGTCCGCTTCTGATGCACACCGGATGGCACCTCAGCCGGACGTCAGAATTTTTCTGATAAAATTTTTGGAAGGCGTGTTTTCCATACATTTTGTACCCGCGTCTAGTGTTGCCGTTAGCATACATTTTACACATTTGACGTACCTTTTTAGCCTTCGATGTGCAATGTGTAATATGGCCCAGTTTGGTACCTTTTTGCATCAACAATTTTAGGAAACATGGCTTTAATCAGCTTAAATTCTACATAGTATAATAGGTAGGTAATTGCCACAATAGAATATAACAATAAACATCCCATGGTAACGAACCATAGAGATACACATCATTCACCCCTCCTAGGATGTCTGGTAATCCTCCAGATAGGCAGGTGGACGCCTGATGCGTGTCGAGCGCCAAACGTCGGGTTGAGGATTGTCTGTAGATCGTGGCTCCTCTGTCAATCTTTCCTTACGGTCATTTACAGGTATAGATGGTTCTTCGACCTCAGGCTCAGGGAGATCATCGGCCTCATCAGAGAATAAGGACATTATTCGTCATCAGAGGGAATTGGTGCTAGATGTCTATTCGATATTGTGCCTTTTCTTCCATCAGGGTATCTCACATGAGAATAAGTTGGGTTACTTTGTAGGAGATGTCCTTCTTCCACAATAGATTCATATTTAGAATGGCGCACACTCCTTTTAATAAGTATAGATCCTGGAGTAGTTAGCCAAGCAGGTAAAGATACCCCATTTGGACTCCTTCGAGGGTGGCTAAACATCCTTTCATGAGGAGTAGCGTTGGTGGATGTACACAGCCACGACCGTATAGAATGTAAGCCTAAAGATAGAACTTATTCCCAGTCTGCTATCTCCAAGCCCTTGGATTTTAGACTTGATTGGATCGTTCTCCGTAAGGTAAAATTAAGGCGCTCAACTTGTCCGTTGCCTTCTGGATTATAGGGCGTAGTCCGGCTACAAGCTATTTCGAGAGATATGAGGTATTAGGTAAGTTCTTGCGACAAAAACGACGTCCCTCTGTCTGAGTGAATATACATAGGTGTACCAAATATGTAAAAATATCTCATTCAAACAGTTGATAACTGTGCTTGACGTCATGTCTTTGCATGCAAAAGCAAAAGGGAAGCGACTGTATTCGTCAATAACCGTCAGTATATATTTATTTCTCGAATTTGACAAAAGTGACCCTTTAAAATCAATATTTAGCCGTTCTAAAAGAGCCGTTGCTTTAATAAGCTGTCCGCTTGTGTTCGCATATCGGGGCTTAATTTCAGCGCAAATTTTGGAGTTGGCAGTCATTTGTCGAATGTCATTAATTGAATACGGAAGGTTTTTCGATCGAACCTTGTGATTCATAGATTAAAAAAAAAAATTTTTTTCTTGCAATCATTCATGCAAACTATTCCGGGATGACAGAGGTTGTCATGTAGTGTTTTAAGATTGCTTATGTTCATATACGCACAAACTCTGGCACAAAGTTTTCCAGGGCGATAAATTATATCGTACGTAAGTATTTCAAAAACCTCCATCGTTCAATTTTCTCATTTTTAATTTTACTCTAATGGACTTGGTTAAACATAAAGGCTACTGACTGTTGGTTTGTTATTTAAAGGAAGTACCTACCTGCCAATTGGCGCCATTTACGCAAAGCTTCAACTATCGCTGCAGCTTCTTTTTCAATTGAAGATTGGCGTTTTTCTGAATCATTAAGGGAACGGGAGAAATATGCTACAGACTGCCCTTTCTGAGAAAGAGAAGCAGCAAAGGCGTTCTCTGAAGCATCCGTTTCTGCAGTAAACATTGCATTTTCATCGATAGCAGGCAGTGATGCTTTTGCTATAAGTATCAGATTTCATTTCGTTAAATGTAGCCATTGCGATGTCAGATAAAGGAAATGTACTTAAAGAAAGTAGCGGTTTCATTCTTTCAGAGACGTTTTGTAACCATCTCAAGTAGTGAGCGAAAAGTCCTAACGTTCTTTTCAACGTAGCGGCATTCTCGGGCGCAGGTAAGTCGAGGGGTTTCAGCCGGTTTTCGTCTGGGCAGATAGTATTATTTTTTATAGTATAACCAAGACGGTTGATAGTTTCTTTATTAAATACGCATTTGTTTTCACTCAATGTCAGATTATACTTAGCAGCAGCTTCCTTGAACTTAGATAAATTTATGTCATGTTCTTCTTTAGTCTTTCCACAAACTGTGACGTCATCTAAATATGCAAATGTGCTCTTCTTCTATTATATAGCTTAGCGTGCGCTGGACAGCTGCAACACCGTTGTTTACTCCTGTGGAGATGGTGGGCTATGATGCGAAGAATAGGAAAGTCCCGTAAAGACAACCTAATAACTTTGGAGTCCCTCAAGGTAGTATACTGGGTACTCTTTTATTTTTGCTCTATATAAATGACCTCCCAAAAGTCACAACACATGAATGTTCGCCATTTGCGGACGATGTAGCTTTGGTAGTCCCGTGCTCCAACACTTTGTCGTATAATGATGATATCAATTATGCTATAAATAGCATAGCACAATGGACGGAAGCAAATAATCTTAAGGAAAATACGTCAAAAACTAAATATCTACACTTCCACAGTCAGGGTGGTGTCGGTCGTCCGCTATCCTTGGCACTCAATGGAGAATCTATTGATGAAGTTACAGACGCTGTATTTCTTGACATTACTAGACATTACTCTAGTCGTGTTGCACCTGGAAACACCACATTGATAAATTATGCACAAAACTAAATCGCTTTGTCTACGCTCTTTGGCGCCTAACTAAAGTTAGTGATCAGAAAACAGCTCTCCAGGCCTATCATGGCTACGTAGCATCCGACCTGAGGTATGGCATCCTGTTGTGGGGAAACTCTGTAGACCTAAACTGACTGTTCATAACCCAGAAAAAATGCATAAGAGCCATGTGCAATGCTCCTCCCCGCACCAGTTGTAAAATACTTTTTAAAACACTACGATTATGAACACTACCAAGTATTAGTACTTTATGTAACTGTTAAGTAATAAGGGTCCTAAAACACGAGTGTGGGTTTATGAAACGAGCCGCAGGCGAGTTTCATAATACTATCACATGAGTATTTTAAGGACTAATTACGAACAGTTGCATACAATACTTTATCTACAAACACACTATAAAGTGTCTATAATGTTTCAGAAATTTTTCTAAAAACTTTTTCATATATACTTCATTCTTGACTTATCTAGCAACAAATTGTTTATTATGTTCTATGCCCTGTAGAGAATTTTGGGTAGTGTACATAGCTGCTTCCTCATCACTTTTACGATTCACTATCATTCACTTTTCATTAATGTTAATTAATAGGAAAGAGAAAGGCTCGAAATTATAGCAAGAGTTCGGAGACTAAACTTTATTGAAAATATTGAAAAATAAACTGAACAGTTTATATATAACCATAACATGAGCATTCTACGGAATTACAAAAACAACTAGGTTTCACGACATATGGCCAATTACTAATAGTATTATACTAATTGACTGATAAATATAGGTAAATAGTGGAGTATACTTTAAAAACATCACCTTACACTATTTTTGTACAATACCTACATGATTATAATATTATTTCGATTGATTTTCACTTAAAATTACGACTGCAAATGATTACAAAACACCTAATAAAGTTTGGCAGAGGGACTTGTTTGCCAAGAAATAAAAAACAAATCTGTCAAAAAAGCGCGGGAATTGTTTTGACGGATCTTCCAATCGAGATATTGAAAACAAAACTGTCAAAAAGGCGCGGGAATTTGGTATTGAATGTTGAAATGGCAACATTTAGATGTCCATGCCCATGAGCTTCTTGTCGAAGATGAACTCGCCGAGCGAGGCGTGGCGGTCCATCATCTTCTTGAGCGTGGAGGCCTTGCCCGCCAGGTCGCGCTGGCCCTTGTACTGCTCCTCCAGGAACTCGCCCGTCAGGTAGTCCACGAGCTGAGAAAATAACAACTCGTTATATCTCAAACATAGATATCAGAATATTTTCTCTGTGATCTCAAATATTCGAGTGCTGACCACGGAAGTATAATTAGTACTTATATCTCCATGGTGCTGACCGAATTTTCTAACAATTCAAAAATGGAACTTTGACACAAAACTTATGTGGTCCGTGCCACAAACTACGAAGAAGATACTGTTACTAGTATCAGACGACCGACTGCCTTATGTTTTCTCTAGGCAATAGAGATCATAGACATATATTGGAGTGAGGGTTAAAATGATGAAATGTCATACAGTTAATTTTGAGTTTCTATAATAATATCCGTAAAAGCAGTGGTCTGTGCACAGACATGAAAAAATTTTTTTGGTCCGGGGCCCTCTCTTTGAGACGCAATTTCCTTTTTTTATCTATGCTTTTACTACGTAGTACATATATCTCTATGCATTTACCCAATATTTGTGTCGGGTTAAAATTTATGAGGGCCGAAGAAGTCTAAAATCATATTTTGTTTTTGTGATGCGACCATGAGTTTTACCGGCCAGTTAGATTTTAAAACGAAAAAAAATCAAAAGATATCACATGGATAAGAAAAAATGGCTATTAATAATTTATTAAGAGCACCAAGAGAGTATAATCATAATTTTTTCTCATAACTGACGACGTACTTTTTTAGCAAAAAAAATGAAAATCTTTACTAACAGTTTCCAAAAAAATAAAAGTTTATATTATAGTTTCTAAGTACGCAGAAATCAAATTTGAGTCTATAAATCTTTGCAAGGTATTGAATTGAAAATTAATGACATCGTCTACCGTAACGTGTCGTAATTTTTTTCTGGTGTCACCCCACAATGGGGCATCCACCCCCGCCAAACCCCCCGCCAGCTACACTACTTTGTGTGTATGTTTGTTTGCTTACGTGGTAGTCGTTGAACTCTTTGTCGTCCTCGCAGTTCGCGATCACTTTGCGGATGCTCTCGGTGACAGTAGTCTCCATCTTCAGCGCGTGCTCCAAAGCCTCCACGCCGTTATCCCACGATGTGCGCTCGGGAGCCTGGGGAAATAAAAAAAATCTTCATCAGGTCTTATTTAGTTCCACTGCAGGAGCACATCCCTCTCTGTACTTCCAGAGCCAATATTATCCAGAGCAGTCAGAGGATTTGGCCTACACTCTCACGTTTTTATCCCATATGGTGACTGAGCCTATGAAGCCAAAAGAACTAGGAAACTGCGAATATAATAGTATGTCTAGTATCAGTATCAGTCGACCGACTGCCTCATGTTTTCTCTAGGTAGGTAATGCAGACCATAGACAAATATTGGAGTGAGGGTTAGGATGATTACATGTCAATACAATTGGGGCCACAAATCTAAACTCAATTGACGCGTGTTCTATGCCCTAATATCCAATTAGGCAGTTCATCATCATCATCATTTCGAGTAGGTGTCACGGTCAGTCGACCATGCACACCCTGATGTCAGAGTTCTTTGGAACCGCCTCTCGGCCTCTGACGTGGTTCCTTTAACGACTACCAGATGGCAGCCGGGACCAACGGCTTAACGTGCCTTCCGAAGCACGGAATCATCTTTCTTATCAGACAATCAGGTGATTCATGCCTGCAATGTCCTAACCAATCTGGAAACAACCTATCAAAGTATGCTTCTCGTGGGAATCGAACCCACGACCCCCGGGTCAGTAGAGCAAACGCCTTATCCACTGGACCACAGAGGCAGTTGTTTTTTTCAGTACATACCCTGATTTGGATGAGCGAGCTGACGTCAGAGGTAAGTTCTCCTCGCATCAGCAGGTACTCGATGAGCTTCATGGCGTGCTCTCGTTCTTCCGAGCCGGCGTCGAAGAACAGCTTGGCGAAGCCTGGCCGGTTGACCTGGTGACAAATTATAATTGAATGTGTTTCTGATGGTACAATGAAAATTAATATTTTTCCGTAGTCCGGTTGACAGGACAACAGAACCGAACCAAAGGATCTGCCTATCCCCATAGAAACTTCCATATGGATCTGCCGCCGCATGCGGTCGCGACAGGTGCGGTGCATGGTGATTTATTATTATATGGAGGGTGCCTCAAGGATCTAATTTAGGACCTCTACTACTTATAATATACTGAGTACTTACGATGTCCCTAGAGAAGTAAGCGCCCATAGCGAGGTATTGGAGCGAAGCCCCGACTTCCGTCTGGATCTGCCGCCGCATGCTTTCGCGACAGGAGCGGTGCATTGTGATCCATTCCTTGGGGATCGTCACGGGGTTGACGTGGCCTGGAAGAATAGAATAGAACATTTTGACGAGCTCCAGTGCGCAGGCGCACACGGATGGTCCCGGGTTCGATCCCCGGTCAGGTCAAGATGAAAAATGAACTTTTTCAGATTGACCTTGGTCTTGGACGTTTATCTATATATTTATTTGTTATAAAATATAGTATCGTTGAGTAAGTATCCCATAATACAAGTCTAACTTAATGACTTACTTTGGGGCTAGCTCAATCTGCGTGATGGCAGCCGGGACCAACGACTTAACGTGCCTTCCGAAGCACGGAATCATCTTTCTTATCAGACAATCAGGTGATTCTTGCCTACAATGTCCTAACCAAACTGAAAACAACTTAAGAAAGTATGCTTCCCGTGGGAAACGAACCCACGACCCCAGGGTCAACAAGGCAACCGCCTTAACCACTGGACGTCGGAGGCTGTTCATTGTTTTCTAAAAGTCACAGAATTTAGGACAATACGTAAAACCCAGACAAAGGATCGGATGAACTAACATTGACCGTGTATTTGTAGTTTAGTAGATAAGGAAACAAACACAATACACGTACCTACGTCAGATGTTTTTTCCTATCTCAATGGAAGGAAGTAAAGAGGAAGTCTGTTATTTTTTTATTTTAACAAAGAAATCTATGTCTTTTGAATGTGGCCAGTGTTGGCCACAAAAAGATAACTTTCCATTTACAATGGAAAAATATTTTCCCGCGACTGCGTCTGCGTAAATTATGGCCTATGTCACCCATAGATAAATTAGCTAGATGAAGTAATTTTAAAATCGGTACGGTCATGTGGTCCCAACGCCTTAATCGTACGATTTTTTCTCAGCACAGGTTCTCAGAGACTCGCGTAGAGGGCGCTACTAATTGCTACACAACATTGTATCTTCCGTATTATGAGAATATAAAAACATTAGTCACAAAATATATCTTAGAAATAATTAGAACAATATTTTTGGTTTTTTATTTAAAAATTACACCTAAGTTTTAGTAAGTTTTAAGCTAACGCAGATTAAATCAGCCACTCAAAACTAGGTGGCGGTAGTCTGCACCGCCATACTTGGCCACACATACGACTCCTTTTCGCCACCTTAATTTGGTCCAATATTTTTGTATGAGGTGGGCAGTCTATACATTAGTTTTATATTGTCTTTGACTAGGTATACTAGTTTCGAAGCCTATTTATCTATCTATAATACATATAACAACTATCAGATCTTTCCTTTTTCTAATATTAGGTCCTTACCTATGAAATTGGCGTTTTCTGTAGAGAAATTCGAGTAAAGTGAATTTTTCATACTAACGTTTTTGGTATTATTTCGGATTTGATAAATTTAACAAAAGTAAAATTTTGCATGCACTTACGGACGGACAGTTTGCCTAATTTAGACATTATAAAATTTACAAAAAGTTAGAAGAAGAATAGAAAAAATGCCTACATTTTTGATTAAAACGAACAAACCCTGAAACTAGTTCTTTCCATGAGCATTTTACAATAAATAAGTTCACAAAAACAAAAATTTTAATGCATGCAGTATAAATGCGAAAGTGAGTTTGTTTGTTTGTTTGTTTGTTACGCTTTCACGCCGTATCTACTGAACCGATCATCATAAAATTTGGCATACACATAGGTTAGGGTACCGAGAAGGACAAGGCTATTATAACGCGGGCGAAGCCGCGGGTAACAGCTAGTACCTAATATAGACCACTTTCAAGTTTAAAAAATAAATTATTGTCATTGAACAAAATACCAAGCGGGAAAAAAACGCCAATATCATAGGTAAGGATCCAATATTAGTTTATAGATGATTTATCTTTGTTTTTTCGTGTGAGTTGCCAACACTGGTGAATGGCAGATTTTTCGCTAGTCCAATCGGCTTGAAAAATCAGCCATCAGTGTTGGTGAAGCTGGAGAATTTTTTTTGCCACTTATGGCACCCATCCCTGTGGGGACCGTGGCCGGGGTTGCTTGATATGCGTAAACGCTTAATGCTTACGCCGAAGACAATAAATACTAAGGTATATATAGACTGCCGAAGTTTTGAGAGTAAAAGAATAAATTGTTGGGCGGCGCTAGTTTCGTCCATCTAACCTCTTAAGGGCTATTAGGACTATCAAAGTGGTTGTTAAGAGGGCGCCGAGCGTAGATAGCACTTCATATCGAATTTTATTATATTACTCAACAAAAATACTAAATTTCAAAAAATCCCGACGGACTATCAGTAGTATACGGCATGAGCCACTTAACCGCCCAAAGAGGCCACTTATGGCGGTTAAATGGACAATACCTTAAAATAATACGAAGTGATGCTTTAAAAAATACATACTATGATAAACACAAAACATACTAAAGTTGAAATATTAATATTAATATAAATATATACGGACAAATCACACAGATTGAGCTAACCCCAAAGTACTTTAAATAAAACTTGTGTTATGTATATGGGATATTAACTCAACGATACTATATTTTATATTATAACAAATAATATTGGGTCGTTAGTCGTTTCACACCACTAGCGATTCGGACCGCGGTGCGAATCGCCCAAGAGCTCTATTTGAATGGGTTCTTTCACACCACGGTGGGCGTTTGAATAGCCCAAATATTTATATGAATAAGTCATGTCAATAGTGATTCAATCTGTGATAATGCCATGTTTAAATTTAATACTTTTTGAAATATAATCATATCATACTATATCGCAAGATTTTTTCAATGTCAATTTTTTTTCTTATCTGTACAAATAATTAATTCGGACCCATGCAAATAAAGAGTATTGGATTGTTTCGCCCCGTGGTCCGAATCGACCCGTTCAAAAAGATACCTTGGGCCATTCACATCGCTCCAACGACTGCGGTGCGAAAGAACCCATTCAAAAAGAGCTCTTGGGCGATTCGCACCGCGGTCCGAATCAATAGTGGTGCGACACGACTAATGACCCTAAATATTTAGATAAACATCCAATTTAGTCTTATTGTTGAGTAATATAATAAAATACGATTTGAGGTGCTCGGCGCTCTCATCAAAGTGCTTGCATCATCATTTCAAAGTCATTCATGGCTCATCTACCCAATTGGATTGTTTCGCCCCGTGGTCCGAATCGACCCGTTCAAAAAGATACCTTGGGCCACGCATCGCTCCAACGACTGCGGTGCGAAAGAACCCATTCAAAAAGAGCTCTTGGGCGATTCGCACCGCGGTCCGAATCACTAGTGGTGCGAAACGACTAACGACCCAATATTATTTGTTATAAAATATAGTATCGTTGAGTTAATATCCCATATACATAACACTTCTTAGTCTTATTTAAAGTACTTTGGGTCTAGCTCAATCTGTGTACCTACCCTTAATATTTAGATAAACATCCAATTTAGTCTTATTGTTGAGTAATATAATAAAATACGATTTGAGGTGCTCGGCGCCCTCTTAACCTGATCATCAAAGGGCTTGCATCATCATTTCAAAGTCATTCATGGCTCATCTACCCAATTGATAGTCATCAGGTAGCAACGATCTCTTATCACGTCAATCTTACTGATAACAGACGTGTCATCTTAAGCGAGATCCTCCTTTGTGTATTACTTCTTCATGCCGTATTCACTGCAATAATTTTGCTATTTTTTTTTATATATACGGACAAATCACACAGATTGAGCTAGCCCTAAAGTAAGTTCGAGACTTGTGTTACGGGATACTAACTCAACGTACTACCTATATTTTATTACAAATAAATATATAGATAAACATCCAAGACCCAGTTTAATCTGAAAAAGATAATTTTTTATCTTTACCTGACCGGGGATCGAACCCGAGACCTTCCGAGTCGCAGATCGGCGTGTTGACCGCTGCGCCACGGAGCTCGTCAAAAACATAGTTAAAACATTTAAGGCTCGTACATGCGCTAATGACCTTCAGGATATGGGTCGAGTTTTGAACCTTAGTTCTCCGTCAGAAAGTCAGCGGTCAACTGCCGCCCGTCGCCCGCGCGCATTCAAAATATTAAATAACATACATTCAATATTAAAAAGAAGAATAATCTGTAAAATAAAATTTGCTCGGGAGAGTTTGTAGGTTGATTGGTATTGTATTGACATAAAAATTGCGTGACTCTAAGACAAAGAGTAACGTAGTTAATGAATATTTGCAATAAAAATCGATGTCATCATCATCATCAGGTCTTTCTAGTCTCCACTGCAGGAGCACGACCCTCTCTGTACTACCAGAGCCATATAATAGCCTGAGTAGTCAGAGGATTTGGCCTACACTCTCCACGCTGGCCAGACGGGTTGGAGAGGTCTCTTGGATGTTAATAAGCTTTGTTTAGCTTGTGTTTCCTTAGTCACCTTTTACGACATCCACGGGATGACTTTGAGTGGTCCTATTCTACTCTGCCGGGAACTACACGGCTAATCGATCGAAAAAAAATCGATGTACGCGGTACCTTTTTTTCTAAAAAACTATGAACTTTAGAAAAAAGTCCTCCTCAGCAAGTAAAGATTAAAAACCATTCTACAATATATATTTTTTTTTTGGGTATTGTGCTTTATGTTTGACCATTTTTATAGAGGTTAAACATAGTCGAAATGGCCAAGGAGGACCCTTAATGTCACAATCACAAGTAGCAACAATGTTTGTCTATTTATGTCTGTTATCACGTCAATCGGGCGATAAGGCGTACGTGCCTTGTGAAGCGTTAGTATTATAGACATGTATTTGAATAAACAAGATATGTTGAGATTGATTGGTAAGTTTCAATGTAGTCAAATAGAGGTAAACTGTCTGGCTGTGATATCATCATCAGCCCCCGTAGCATGGCACGCGCGACAACGTTTATCGACTGTCGCCATCTTGTTTTTCGCAATACTGAAGAGCGAGAAGTAGATAGTTTATTGCGCGATATAAATGGCGTCGCGGGAGCCATGCTACGGTTCGGCCCATACGGCAAAACATGAGAGTTGCTGCTCTCTAAAGGCTTTGCCATTGTTTCTCAGTTCGGCCCTTCAGGTCATGCATGCAAATCGCGGCCCATCAGGCATATGAGAGTTTGCTGTCTCTCCAAGCCTTGCGCACCCAGGCAACGCCCAAAGCCGAGGTTCGTCCCTCCTGGGAACCCTTTGGTGATGATTGCCTTACAGGTTGAGGGCACTCTGCCCTCACCTCAAAAGTCCGGTGAAGTAGCGAAAGCTCACTTGGAGCTAGCTACGTAGTCCATTCAAAAAAAAAAAAAAAGACCATGCTACGGGGAGTCTTTTAGTCTCCACTGCCGGAGCATGACCCTCTCGACAACACGACTACACAATGTTAGATGCAGCGGGGCGCGCGCGGGGAGGCGGGGCGCATACTGCTCAGCTCGTAGCTTATATCCGAACCGCTATAAAGTTTGGTTTGGCCTGTACGTCAAATAGTTCGAAGGGTTATCTCGGGCCTCGCAAAACAATTTTAAATCATATAAAATTCATCATCGGGTCTTATTTAGTCTCCACTGCAGGAGCACGACCCTCTCCTTGCTACCAACGCTATATATTAGCCTGATCATTCAGAGGATTTGGCTTACGTGGAGAGTCCACGCTGGCTAGACGGGATGGAGAGGTTTCTTTGATGTTTAGGAGCTTTGTTTAGCTTGTGTTTCCTAAGTCGCCTTCTACGATATACACGGGAAGAGGAGTGGTCCTATTCTACTCTGCTGGGAACCACACGGCTTAAGCTCTAGACTCCGAAAAATTCTTCACATGAATTTTGCGGCGTAAAGTGTGAATATGAAGCTTTTGTTATCATCATCAGCCTTATATGTATATTATATATAACAACGGGTCATTCACGTGCTATTTGTCGGGATTGCCGACTATAGTTTCGGACTCGTCAGGAGCCCATTTTCAAGGCAAGTGCGGGACGCGCGGCGGTGGATCCCGAACTGATATCATCATCAGCCTATACTGGTCCACTGCTGGACATAGGCGTCTCCAATTGCACAAAATTCCTTTTTAACCGACTTCAAAAAAAGGAAAAGGTTTACAATTCGTCGTAATCTTTATTTTTTTTTTATGTATGTCCCCCGATTTCTCTGCCGACCGACTTGACGCCTGGACCGATTTAAGAAATTCTTTTTTTGTTCGATAGGTGATGACAGATGGTCCCATTAAATTTTTTTCGAAATGTTTTGAAAAAATACACAAAAGGCAAAAAATGTTTGCAGGTATGCCGTTCGGATTACACTTATTTCCATTTTTTTCTTATGCTTATTTAAAGAAATTGATAGGGTTGAAGACGGTTTTGGTATTTTGTTAAGAATATCTTACATTATGAAGTAATCAAATAACAGCAATGACCTCATTGGAGTTAGCAACTGGCATCAAAATCATTGATCTGTGTATCTGATTTATCTCAATGGCGTCACAATACAATTTCCATTCTCTTGTCATTTCACAATATGTATATCTACCAACAATATCAGCCATTAGTCATACACAGATATATGATAAGTTTGTTGTTTTCTCGTGTGTGTGTAAGTGGCCAACCCCGACTGTCACCAACGGCTTACCGTGCCTTCCAAAGCACGGAGGGGCTCGAGATATGTTTTTGTACCACTTGTAGTCACCCATTCAAGTGGGACCCGCTGTTGCTTTACATGTGTAAGCGCATACAGTGCTTTCGCCGACTAGGCCATCAAGCGCCTCAAAGCCTCCATGATAAATATCTATCAACGAAATGATGGTGTAATGGTACACTACATTAATAGTAAACAGATCAGTTTATTCAGGTTTATTTTTTCAAAAAAGAACACACACCCGAATTAAGATCCTTTTTTGAAGTTGGTTAAAAATCACATTTCGCGAAACAGAAAAAAAAATTATGCTGAACATGAAAACTTTTTTGCTAGTATTATATGAAAAAGGTTCATTTTGGCATCTATGCCATTGGGCAATGCCACAGAACTAGGTATACATTAATCTGAGGGCAATGCGCAGTTGTGTGTGATTGGTGTAGGAAGGTAAAAAAAAAGGCACAAAGTACAAACCACAAACTACGAAGATACTATTACTAGTATCAGACGATCAACTGCCTTATGTTTTCTCTAGGCAATAAGGACCATAGACAAGTAATGGAATGAGGGTGAAAATGAAGAAAATGTCATACAATTCCTTTTGAGTTTCTATTGGGGGCCACAAATTCAAACTCAATTAACGTGTGTTCTAGGTTCTATGCCCTAAAATCCGTAATGCCAGTTTTTCGGCAGTGGTAAAAGGGCCAAGTCCTGTATAGGGAGTTCTTGGCTGGAATTTTAGCGGACTACAAGGTGTTTGTTTTGGATTGTTGTGCAAATTGTTTCTAGTGGACTTTATAATGTGAACTTGGCGTGACTTGGTGTTGTAAATGGCTATGTCCATGAACAATATATAATAATAATGTCATTTATTTCAGGCAATAGTATTGTACTTACAATTATGTACAATACCAGAGGCCTATATTATAAATACCTTACAGACATACATAATGTTCATATAAATAAATACCTTACAACTAACATACCTATAAGTATAATACATTTTTTATTTTATTTTATTTTAGCAATTTTTTTTATAAAAATTTTATTAAATAAACTGTCATGGTGCGGTTTTAGTGAGATTTATGTAGCGGGCTGGTGATTGTCCGCCTTGCTGAGTCGTCTGTGATTGAACCAGTGGATTCGTTCAGGGGCTCCGTCGAATCAACGAAATAAATAACACCATCACTTCGTTGATAAACTAG
This sequence comes from Rhodophaea formosa, assembly GCA_963082605.1. NCBI lineage: Eukaryota > Metazoa > Arthropoda > Insecta > Lepidoptera > Pyralidae > Rhodophaea > Rhodophaea formosa. Next base: position 7,800,115 of record OY720229.1, on the reverse strand, counting down.
AAAACTCGAAAAAGCGCGGGAAACATAAACAAAACATTAAAAAAAAAAACTTCTATTTTATTATTTGATACTGGCTAAATATACGTAACGCGTGAAAGACAAATAACAAATAAATAAAAAAAGTCCCGTTAATACAACATCGCGATCAAAAATGTATTGTTTAAAATAATTTTATTATGTGTAACAATAGCGAAAACAGCAAACAACATCAATATACCAAAAATCTGTGACTCGTCACAATATATTCCATTGTATTGTCATTTCACAATACTTACTATCAATATATTATTAGTCATACAAGTCATATACCTCTTCATACACATACTTATTGTATATTCGTACAATCATCGCAGTTCGCACGTGGTTGGAACACAAAACCTCTGGGTTTATTACCCGACTGTATGAGAAGGATTTATATAGAACTTATGACTAAGCCTCCGCTGCCCGTCCGTCTGGGGGCTATTTCCATACAAAAGTGTCCAGTCGGCCGCGCAATTTGTATAAAGATGTTGTATCATAAGTCGTGTAGGAAAAGGTTTTTTAACCGACTTCAAAAAAAGGAGGAGGTTTACAATTCGTCGTAATCTTTTTTTTTATGTATGTTCCCCGATTTCTCGAAGACGCCTGGATCGATTTAAGAAATTATTTTTTTGTTCGATAGGTAATACTTTACAGATGGTCCCATTAAATTTTTACAGAAATGTGCCGAGCGCTTTTTCAAAAAATACACAAAATTCAAAAAAATGTTTACTATGCCGTTTGGATCACACTTATTTCCTACGCTTTTTAAAAAAAATGATAGGGTTGAAGTCGTTTTTTAGGGTTCCGTAGTAAACAAGGAACCCTTATAGTTTCGCCATGTCTGTCTGTCTGTCTGTCTGTCTGTCCGTCCGCGGTTTTACTCAGAGACTATAAGTACTAGAAAGCTGTAATTTGGTATGAGTGTGTATATTAATCATGGCAAAAAAGTCGTAGAAAAAAACCTTGAAAAAATATTTTTTTTTGGGTAGCTCCCATACAAGTAAAGTGGGGGAGTAATTTTTTTTTCTCTATTTACCCATCGTGTGGGGTGTCGTTTAATAGGTCTTTCAAAAATATTGTGAGGTTGAGAACACCATTTTTCGATTTAGGGATCCGTTTTCGAAATATTTGGTTTAAAAGTGCGAATTTTTGTTAGAGGTAAGTGTCCCCCCCCTCTATCTGCTAAACGGTTATATATGGATACGTGAAAAAAATTACAGCAATAGTATATATACTGAAGTTGAAAGGAAAACTATCAGAGCTGGGTACTAAGTGCAAACTAAAAAGTTATAGGCAACCAACTTATAAAATGTACTGGAAAATGTAAAATTTCATACAATCTTCATTGTTAGATGTTTTTGGTCGTTAGACTGTGAGGTGTGAGTGTAAACAGTGTGAACTCAAAGTTGTCATTCGCAACTACGGAACCCTACACTGCGCGTGGCCCGACACGCACTTGGCCGGTTTTTTGTTTTTTGTTATAATATCTTAAATTATCATATTGACGGACCACCCCTTTAAGGTTCGGCAAGGAATTTATTACCATATATTGTACCTATTGTATATCCGCTGATACGTATCCAATCACGTACTTCCTGTACTTGGAACACAAAACCTCTATAACATTACTCTTAACTCTATCTCTATAACATTTTCCTCATATATTTTCGTCAACATGACTACCTACAATACGTAGTATTTTTTCCTCTGTCGCCTGACATACAAATGGACATTACATATTGTACTTAGTTAATGCTGATAAGTATTTTTCCTGCTATCTATACTTAGTAATATCATAAAGAAGGCCAAATCCTCTGTCTGCTCTGGCTGATATATGGCTCTGGTAGTAAAGAGGGTCATGCTCCTGCAGTGGAGACTAAAAAGACCTGATGATGATGATGAAAAGTCTTGATTGTCTGCATTAAATAGACTCCGAAACTACTTGAACGATTTATTATAGATATATTTTTTTACCTATAGATAGCTTATTTATCTGTGGGAGACATAGGCTATAATTTACGCAGACGAAGTCGCGGGAAATACCAATATATAAGGAGGAAAGATTTGAATGTTTGTTTGTTTGTTTGCATTGAATAGAATCCGAAATTACTGGACCGATTTTTCAAAAATCACGCGTAAAAAGTTCTTTCTTTCTTCTTTTTAATTTGGCTTCCACCGAGATTTCAGTGATTCTGCCAATGTCCAGTATAATGAGATACTGAGTATCGGTGTTGTACGGTATGTGGCATCAAAGATGGCGTATGTTCTTTGGCAGCCTCGTTGGAGCTTTTGGCGACAAATCTATACGAGTCCATTTAACAGTCTACTTTAACTATTTCACAAATTGTTCTCGAGCACGAGCATTTATAACACCAAACTACACCAATTTCATATTATAAAGTCCACTTAAATCAATTTGCAAAATTGTATGGCAAACGACAACTGAACCCCTTGACTTCCCACCAAAAACTCGCGTAAAAAGTTAATGACCGTCACCGGTGACTTTTATAGCTAAAAATCAATGTCTATTCTAACGCTACTACTAGCGACCCCATTTTTTTCGAAAATGTATTATTGTTTCATCCACCGACCAGCAGGCCGATTTGCTAACTCGGTGTACAACGATTTGATTGTCACTTTAGCATCCATTACGGTTTACGTATCATAAATAAAAATAGTCATTCATACCGAAGCCGTAATGAATATCGAAGTTACTATCAAAACGATGTACACCGTAGCTGTCAAAAGTTAGCAAATAGGCCTGCAGGTGGTCGGACGACCTGATAAAGGTCGCAAGAAGGCGCTGGATGCAGGCCGCTTCCAACCGGTCGTATTGGAAATCGTTTGGGGAGGCCTATGTCCAGCAGTGGACTTCCTGTGGCTGAGATGATGACTATGTACTTTACTATTGGTGCAGCGTTGCTTCGTGTGTTACGTTGACGTTGGCAGAGAGCCAAATTAACACCAAATTAGAGTACTTTCAGAGGAGTAAACATTACCAAAATAAACTTTTGTATTTACTTCTAGCGTGAGTAAGTTGCCAACGCCATTATCGGTATTGATTTAATGTAATTTATAATATTTTATTTCTTTCAATTAACTATTATATTGTAATTGTGAATCATGATCTTAGTGGTCGAAATAAATTATTATTTATTTATTATTTTACTAATATTATAAACAGGAAAGTTTGATTGTTTGTTTGTTGCATTGAGGCTCCTAAACTACTGCACCGATTTGCAAATAGCTATGGCAGCTTCCCATACATCATTTTAGTTTACAACCGTTAGCGTCTTTGAATGAAATATACCTTGTTTAATAGAACATATATTGCCGATTCTAAAAGAAAAAAATCATATTTTCTGTAAGCCAGATTTTTGAGATATGATGCTTAGAAGTTTTATATGTTATGTCATTATTAGGTATTTTGTACCTTTGCACCAAACAATACTTTATTACCAAAAACTAAGAGCTCGATGGAATAATAATATATCAGGATAATTATAAATACGACTTAATTATCGAATAGCGTATAAAAATTTAATAAGTTTTTTGGGTTTGGTGCCCCGAACTTAAAATCTGCCAGAGCTCTTTCTTTCTTTGCGTTGGGTGACGCAAGCCTTGATGCGTGTAAGAGGAATGGGATATGGTGGAGAAATTCAGCGCCGGGGCTTGAAGCGCGGTGGCGTAATTGGCAACACATAGATCGTATTGACATCAAAGTTCTGCACGCGTGAAATTTTTTCATTATTTCATATTTTCTTTATTTAATAAATAAGGTAAAATAGCATTGTGAATGCGAAATAAATCCCATATTAACTCTTTCTTCCACTTATAGAACTCTAATTTACCTATCTGCGGGTGACATAATGAGCTATAATTTACGCATACAAAATTGTTGTTATCATCATCATCAGGTCTTTCTAGTCTCCACTGCAGGAGCACGACCCTCTCTGTACTACCAGATCCATATATTAGCCAGAGCAGTCAGAGGATTTGGGCTACACTCTCCACGCTTGGCAGACTGGTTGGAATTCTCTTTAAGGTTTGTATAGCTTGTATTTCTTAAGTCGCCTTCTACGACATCCAAGGGAAGACTTGGAGTGGTCCTATTCTACTCTGCCGTGAACCATACGGCTCACATTATCACATATTATAGTTGTTATACAGCTAAAGGTAAATGACAAAACTTAATTACTGTTTTCTGACGAAGCTAAGATGAGTGATTTCATTATTTTACTCCTAATCCAGATCAAATAAAAAAAAAAACCAGTCAAGTTAGAGTCAAACTCGCGCAATGAGGGTTCCGTACAAAATGTTTTGTGAAGTCGCTCTTTGACTTGCTTTGTAATACGTTTCCTAACTTTTGTGTCAGAAGAAGCCTAGTTATAGATTTTAAAATATTAATTGAGCTTTGAACATGACATGTGCTAGTTAAACATGGACATTTTCAGAATCACCGAAACCTCGGTAGGAGCCATAAAATAAAAAAAAAAAAAATTACTAGGTACCGTGGCTATCAATCGAAATACTTATAACAAAGTGGGTATTTGATAAGAATTGAGATAGATAATGATAAGACAGGTAGTCACGTTGAAAATGAAGACTCTTTGGATTTATTTAGTGTCTATTGAAACCAACAAGATTTTTTCAAGCAGAGAAAAATATGTGATCAATATTTTTTTATTGTCTAACTTACGGCCTAATTTTATTATTAATATTTAGACCCAGGAAAATAGCCTATTGGGTAACTACTTACCTATATATACAGGGTTACTTGTAAAACGTCCAGAAACTTTGCAGAACCTTATAGCTACCATAATAATAAACATCTTTTCATAAAGGACCTGTGCTGGGATTTTGAAAAACAAAACGTATTCTTACGGCCCAGCATTTTATATAAAAAAGAAGATTTTGCAAAAATTGCAATACCATTAGAAATTATAAGGGATATAATCTTAGTATTGGTATAGATCACAATGAAAATTAAAAAATTGTTATATTGCATTTATCAGACATTGACATACATTTTTGGAGATAATATTTGACCTTTATGATACGTGATCTGTCCGTGTTGTTTTATGTTAAACTTAGTGTATTTATTGTGAAAAAGATCATGTTAATGTGTGCTTGCATATTTATTATTATTACACTAAGCAAACACAATATATATTATACATGGATGAAGAGCAGATATATGTAGTTGGTAAAAAAAATTGCTTAAATTATTTTAAAAGTATGAATATTTAAAGAAACGAATAGGTACTATCTTATGATAGTCTTTAAAATATATGGCAACTAGCTGTTACTCGCGGCTTCGCCCGCGTGATTATAGCTTATGTCCTTCTAAGTACCCTAATCTATGTGTATGCAAAATTACATGATGATCGGTTCAGTAGATACGGCGTGAAAGCGTAACAAACTAACAAACTCACTTTCGCATTTATAATATTAGTTGGGATATAATATTTATTAGGATTAGGATTGTTGTTATGAAGCCATTTCCATGAACGCAATATTATCTCAACAAAGTTCTCGCATCACGCATACAAATTGTTGAAGAAAAGTGTTTGTGGTAAGTTATATATATATACCTCAGATAAGCTGAAGAAAGCATCTTGAATTACTCTATCTATTAAAAAAATCCTTTCATATTTTTAAAGATCTAAGCTCATATAGACAGACAGCTACAAGCGACCACAAACTATGAAGAGGATACTATTACTAGTATCAGACAACCCACTGCCTTATGTTTTATCTAGGCAATAAAATCATAGACAAATAAGGGAGTGAGGGTGAAAATGAAAAAAATGCCATACAATTACGCTTGAGTTTCTATTGGGGGCCACAAATTCAAACTCAATTGACGTGTGTGCTATGCCCTAAAATCCGTAAAAACAGTTTTTCGGCAGTGCAAGCGACTTTATTTTATACTATGCAGTTATTAGCTGCTAGTTCTTTGGGATGGTTAGCCTTATTACATTCCATTAATTATTATTTTTTTAATATATAATTACATATTTCTTGTTTGTTGTTTTTCGTATGTGTAAGTGGCCAACACTGGTGTCAGATTTTTCAAGCTGCCTTAAGGCATCTGACATAGCTTAACGACTGCCATCAACGATGACAGCCGGGACCAACGGCTTAACGTGCCTTCCGAAGCACGGAGGAGCTCGAGATATTTTTATGCCACTTGCGGTCACCCATCCAAGTAGGGACTGCACCAGGGGTTGCTTAACATACGTAAGCGCTCACAGAGCTCACACCCACTGGACCACCGGGCTCCTCAAATACACATTAAAAATTAGAGAGATTATTAAGATACAATTTGTGTTCTGGATAAATCTGACTATAGTCTGGCCAACGAAAGCTGAACCTCGCAAAATGCGGGAAATTCAAAAATTCTCTAGCGGGCAATATTTGTGTTTGTTTTTTGTGTTCATATAAATGTTTGTAACCTTTAGTTCATCATCATCAGGTCTTATTTAGTCTCCACTGCTGGAGCACGACCCTCTCTGTGCTACCAGCGCATAGTTACCATACCAACCTTTAGTTAAAACTAGATAATTACATAGGACGTCAAAACGAGCAAGAATGTGACATGAGTCGTTCCGTCAAAATTTGCACCGATGAAAAACGTCTTGTCACAAAAGTTTCGGAATTATTATTACTGATTTACTCATCCAATTGTTTGCTAGAATTTATTTTGGCTTTAAGATAGGATATTAAAGTTTTAAAACAAATACATAAATCAAAAATTTTAATACTATTCTTTGAGCTATAAATAAAATTTGTCAAAAAAAATGATCATTTTAGTGTGTCACAAGTGTCAAGTGATTTTTTAAGTAACTAAATTACCACTCCTTTTATGTTTTAGGTGTATATTTTGATGTATTCTCACACCTTGTAATGTCTTTTTGAATTTAAACTAATAATGTATACTTTAAATATATTAATTTATAATAAAATCGTATTAAATATTGTAAACCAACTTTTTAATATAGATGGACAGTCCACTTTAGTCATGGGTTTTAAACCTACTTCCGAAGCTTAAAACTACCAAAACGGTTTTATTTTATCATCCTAGCAACACTACCATTCGATACCGGCAATTTTGTTTATTCAAACTACTGTCAGTTGAGCGAAACCTGTGACGACAGACACAAGCCTCACGAAGTGAAAAAAAAAATCCGCTTTAGTCGCGAGTTTTATGAGAAATCGGTAAGTTGTTTTATGAATATTATATTATTATTCAAAGCGTAATATATCTGACTTTGTGTTAAGAAAGATTTATGTTCCTTTTGAACTTAAATAATATTTAATTTTAACAAATTATTAGGACACGGCAGGATTCGTCACGTCCGTAACGTCACGTGACATATTAGTGGAACAATTTTAGTGACGAAATAGACTCATAAGGCGTAGTTCATATCGGATTTTACTCAATTTTGAAAGAGAGGTATGGTGTTACTGGTAACTAACGTGCCTGTTACTGTCAAAAAGGTCAGGATTCAAGTTATTAAATAACATGTGTGGCCAAACTTCTTACTCAATATGCCCTGACTAAGCTAATGATAACTAGTGTGTGTTGTCTGTAGAATTCCAAACTGATAGGATGAAATTTGATGTGTGAAAGGTAAATCATACGGGAATGTGTTATGTAAATTTTATAGTCGATTTTAAAAATTAAATATCGGTTTAGCATTTCTAAACTGATAGGTAGTAAACGTTAGCAAATTCGGTTTTTTTTTAATTCATTATATAATTTTAAAACAAGATAAATTAATAAAACCATTTTAACACGACTGTCCAAAAAGAAAAGGAGTGTATTGTTTTTATTAGAGTTCATGTTTGTATTATGTGAGTTTTCTTATTACAAGATAACTTTTGAACCGATTTGATTAGATAAATATAGATTTAATATTTTTGGGATAAGAAATTTTATTTTTCTTTGAATAAACATGTAATTGTTACTTTTGTAACCGATTTCAAAACAGAAGAAGAGGAAACTGATGTAGGTGATTTTTTAATTCCTAAATTATACTTTCAGAGATGCCTCCATTAACACCGGCTCAACGTGCTAAACGCTATAGGGATAAATTAAAATTAAATCCTGAAAAATATGAAGAGCAAAGAAAAAAACAAATTGCAAGAGTGACAAAACGACAAAAGAAAATAAAAGAATTAAACGAAACCGAAAAAAAAGAAAAAAGAAAGATATGGCGCGAGCAGAAGAGGAAGCAAAGAGAAGCCAAAAAGCAAGTTGAACAAGAAGAAATTGCTACAACCTCTTCAAAAGCTACTACTACTACAAACTCGGTTGCCTATAAAACAAAATATAAAAACCTAATACAAAGATACAATCTGATTGTGAAAAAATTAAGTAAAGAAAGGAAAAAGAACCAGAGACTTCGTAAAGTTATGAGTCGAACAAAACAAGTACAAGAAAAAAAAATTAAAGAAAAAGAAGAAGAGATTGATAAGTTAAATAGATTAAGAGCTAGCGAACCATCTGACTAACCCGTTTCCCACAAAGCTAGAAATTTTTTAAATTATATTTTATTATCTGCTAATTATAAAAGTACCGGTCTGGCAGGTATATCGCGGTTGCGTCATCATCCCTTAAATTTTTGAAAATGCAAAAAATTTTTTTTTCGTAACCTTCTGCCACAAGGCTACAATTTTAATATGTTATAATTTAAGTATGTTTAAGTCTAAAAAAAAATCGCCAACCTCTTTTGAGGGTTGCAAGTGTGTGCCAGACGACAGCAAAGTTGTCATTGGGACGGTAATTCATAACCTGCTGCCACAAGGCTACAATTTTGAGGGAACATTCTTTCAATTGTTTAAAAAATATATGTAAACAGCCAGACCATTCTAGCGGTTGCAAGTACCTGCCAGACGACTATATAATAGTCATATCGCTCGACGGGAGTGCGCGCGCAACAGACGTGTAAGAGTTAGAAAGTTAGTAAGAAACAATACATTATTACAATACAATATTGTAGTGTTCGACGGCCTCCGTGGGGCAGTGGTTAATCTGCGGCAGGGGTGGACCCTGGTTCGATCTCCGGCCAGCCGGCCTATTTACTAACTAGGATGACAGGTGTCGATGCCTATCAATCAAGAATTTACTGTTACAATGCGGTTTTTGTATTTCAAATAAAAATGTTCGAGCAAGCAAAACCCGCATTGTAATAGTAAATTCTAGATTGATAGGCATCGACACCTGTCATCCGAGTTAGTAAATAGGGGGGCAGGTCATGATGGAAAACGATCTTTTTTAAATTGTCCTGGGTTGTGGATATTTATCTTTATGAGTATCTATTATAAAATATAATATCGTTGAGTTAGTAACCTACTAGTTCACAAATACCCTGAGTCCCCACTCAGGGTATTTGTGAACTAGTAGGTTAGTTAGGCAGCTAGCCCCCTAGCTCAATCTATGTCATAATTTGTCCCTATAATTACACACTACCGCCCGCAGCTTCACCCGCGTGGATCTCGTTTTTCGCGACCTTATTTATGTCCTTATGTTTCAAAGAATCTCCATGCCACATTTTAGGCCAGCCATTTCAGCTTGAAAAGGTAACAAATGGTAGACACAGTTACTATCGAATTTCCTTATATATTATAAGTATGGATTAAGTTTTCGGCGTAGTTAAGAGTCGTTCACGCGGGAGAAACTATGGGGCTATGTTACGATAGTACCTAATAAGTGTTTTAACAGTGACAAGGTACTTATTATTACGTATTTTAATCGTTTTTTAGGAGCCCTGATATCAACATTTCAGAGAAATCAGAATACGTACATATGAAAAAGATCGTTTTCCATTATGACCTGGCCGGAGATCGAACCAGGGTCCACCCCTGCCGCAGATTAACCACTGCCCCATGGAGGCCGTCGAACACTACAATAGATGTATTGTTTCTTTCTAAATTTCTAACTCATACACGTCTGTTGCGCGCGCACTCCCGTCGAGCGACATGACTATTATATAGTCGTCTGGCAGGTACTTGCAACCGCTAGAATGGTCTGGCTGTTTACATATATTTTTTAAACAATTGAAAGAATGTTCTCTCAAAATTGTAGCCTTGTGGCAGCAGGTTATGAATTAACGTCCCAATGACAACTTTGCTATCGTCTGGCACACACTTGCAACCCTCAAAAGAGGTTGGCGATTTTTTTTTACACTTAAACATACTTAAATTATAACATATTAAAATTGTAGCCTTGTGGCAGAAAGTTATGAATTACCGTCCCAATGACAACTTTGCTATCGTCTGGCACGCACTTGCAACCCTCAAAATAGGTTGGCAATTTTTTTTTACACTTAAGCATACTTAAATTATATCATATTAAAATTTTAGCCTTGTGGGAAACGGGTTAGTCAGGTGGTTCACGAGCTCTCCCACGTCGTCTGGCAGGTACTTGCAACCGCTAGAATGGTCTGGCTGTTTACATATATTTTTTAAACAATTGAAAGAATGTTCCCTCAAAATTGTAGCCTTGTGGCAGCAGGTTATGAATTACCGTCCCAATGACAACTTTGCTGTCGTCTGGCACACACTTGCAACCCTCAAAAGAGGTTGGCGATTTTTTTTTAGACTTAAACCTACTTAAATTATAACATATTAAAATTGTAGCCTTGTGGCAGAAGGTTACGAAAAAAAAATTTTTTGCATTTTCAAAAATTTAAGGGATGATGACGCAACCGCGATATACCTGCCAGACCGGTACTTTTATAATTAGCAGATAATAAAATATAATTTAAAAAATTTCTAGCTTTGTGGGAAACGGGTTAGTCAGATGGTTCACGAGCTCTCCCACTAAAAAGTGCGGCATGAAGTTCTCGAAATAGCTTTAAGACAAAAATATAAAGATTGTAAAGCTAATGACCAAAGAAATGTATTGCGATCTATTGGCAAATCTAATAATATTGCGTTATCGGAAAAAGGGGTGAAAAAAATATTATCAGAAAGTTTAGGTCTTAAAAGTTCCATAAGATTTAGCCGTACAAAGAGATTCCATAGCAAAGCCATAAAAGATAAGTTAGAGGTATTTTACTGTCGAGATGACATAAGCAGAGCAACGTCCGGTAAGCGGGAGACTAGAACAAAAGGGAAGAAAAAGATGCAAATAAGATATCTTTCCGACACTTTACACAACTTATACCAAATATATAAAGAAGATGGAGGGTCATACAGTTTTTCTACATTTTGCAAATACAGACCATTTTACGTCCTGTCGCCGACTAGTGCCTCTCGTGAAACATGTCTCTGTGTAAAACATAGCAATTTCGATTTTGTAGTATCAGCTATTAAAAAGCACACCGTCTCCATCATACAAAACAAATCAGGGAAAGATCTTTTAAGACTAGTGTCATGCGACATAAATTCTCGTATTTGTATGTACAATGAGTGTGACATATGTCGGCATAAAACTATAGATTTTGAAGCTGATAAAAGTACCCTAATCGAATGGTGGCAGTGGGAACGCTCTAAAAAATCATACAAAAAAGATGACAAAGATATGATGGCTAATATAACGAAGAAAGAAAAAAAAGCAGGGACAATTCAAGAACTCATAAACGAGTTTGAAAAACAATTACCTTTGTTTAAAAAGCACGTTTACAACATTCAGGAGCAACAGCGTCAATACAGAATGTGCATCGAAAATTTACAGCCTTATGAATGTGCAATATTGGTAGATTTCTCAGAAAACTATGACTGCAAGTTGGCACAAGAGATTCAATCGCTTCATTTTGGTGGGTCTAAAAATTCGATCACTCTGCATACTGGTATGATTTTCTTAGAAACACAGTGTCAATCATTTGTAAGTTTATCAGATAACAACTGTCATGAGCCTCATGCCATTTGGGCACACCTTATTCCAATTATCAAACTAGCGAAAGAAATGTGCCCAAGTTTATCAGTTATTCACTTTTTCTCTGACGGTCCTAGCAGCCAGTACAGGCAAAAAAAAAATTTTTATTTGCTTAACCTGTTTACTGATAAATTAAAACTATCCTTGACGACTTGGTCATTTTCGGAGAGTGGCCATGGGAAAGGTGTGGCAGATGGCATTGGTGGTGCTACAAAGAGAGCGTTAGATCGGCGTGTTCATTATGGACATGATATTTCAAATGCAACTGATGCATTTAATAATTTAAAAATGTGCATGACTTCTACAAAGCCTTTCCTCATACCTAATTCGGATATCGAAAATATTAAAACACTTATACCAAATAATTTAAAAGCAGTAGTAGGTACGATGCAAATACACCAGATAATATCTCAAACAAAAAATGAAATTCTCCATCGGCAGCTAAGTTGCTTTTGTCAGAGAGGGCGGTGTTTTTGCTTAAGCCCAAAAATACATTACTTTTCCAAAGACCAGGGTTCCACCGAAACGGTTTGTGACTCGGGCCAAACTGAGAAATTCTATCCAAATTTAGAGACATTCTGCGATGATGGCGAAATAGATCCTGATACACTAAAATGTTATACTGACTCTCTTTGTCATGACTCCGAGCTTCCTCGTTTAACATTTGCTGATATCAATGAAAATAATTCTGAAAACCTAACTGTCCTACCAGAAACAATTAGTAAACCGGAAATAGAATTTAATGTAATAAGATCTTTTTCTGACACTGACTCTCTTTTTAATGACCCTGAGCTTCCTAATATAACGTTCGCTAATATAACTGAAAGTACTGATCAAAATGATACTATTTACCCAACTGAAGAGACAAGCTACACCACTGTAGCTTCTGTTGCCCTAAATACACCTGAACTGCAACCCAATATCACAGAGTCTTGCTCGAACTTGCGGAGGCATGACTCCGAGCTTCTTAAAACACCATTGTCCAATATCCCCAAAAATACCTTGCCGAATATTAATTATCAGACTGAAATTAGTAGTAACGACCTACATCGTGATCGTGATCCATTAAATCAATCTGTAGTAAAAACCATAGGATTTGGTAGCATTAAAAGTGAACAAGAAAATAATAATATTATCAATAAAATAACTCTTCCGGGTAAACAAATTAAGGTTCTTGAAGATATAACTCTTTCTCCATCAAAAAAGGTGAAGACATTGCTTCCAACTTCAAGTAAGCCCAAGAAACCTATCAAAATTAGTAGAATGACTAGTAGGATGTTTTACTGTACTTTATGCAAAACACATAAAAGATTCAACTTGCCAGAAATAATATGCTGCATTATTTGTAAAGCATGGAATTGCTCATCTTGTTGTGGTCCAATTCATAGTGATCCTTACATATGTGCCATTTGTTTGACGAAATAAGCTCGTTCAATTATTTATGATTTAATTCTCCAATAATACGTAAATATTCTATATTTTTATTAGACTGAAAGCAAATGTTTCAGGCTCTTCAGCAGTTATTTTTTTATTTTACTAGTTAAGTAAGAGACACTAAAATTATCTTAAACATTTTTATTACGATAAGACTTTGAATTTTCAGCTTTTCTACATTGTTTTGTTCATTTTATAATTATATTTAGAAGTTAACTGTTTGTTGAGCCAAGTAAGAAATATTATTTGAATAGATTTTTATTACATAATGTTGATGTATAAATAAGGGACATACTAGGCGAAAGTGCTGCCACCATTAAAATAAATTGTTTTCAATAAAACAAAGCCATTAGCGCTTACCGCTTAACTTAACGGCCACTCTTGATATAAGACGACTCCGAGGTTTTCAAAATTTCGAAATTTTAAATTAAGTCTTTGTTTTTCTGAAAACAATTTGTTTTCAATGGGGCAGCGCTTTTATATGTATGGGCCCTTAAAAATGTCCCGAAAAGTCTGATTACCTAAATTGCAAATATACAAGGTCGATTTATATTAATTTTGGGCGGGTCCGGTCAGTGATTTTGGACAACTTTTCCTAATGACATTTCTCGGAATTAAGGAATATTTTTTTTACTTTTTACATAGTAAGCATGTAACGTGACCGCTTGAGTTGTTATGGAAAGTGATTTCTTTTTGTCGTAATTCCAAACAACGTTACTATGAAAAAAGTTGTTCAAAATCACTGTCCGGACCCGCTCTTAAAATATTTGCACTTTATTTAAATTGACCTTATAAAGTTTTACTATTTAATATTATTTAATTGTAAGAAAATGCCAGAGCTGTGAAATAGGTAAATTTGAGAAGAATTACTTTAAGTGATTGATCAGCCAAAATCATTCCATTTATAATTGATTGTTAACTACTACTATTAAGTTTAAAGTTTTAAACCGTCCAATTAGTCTTTATTTTTTCAAATGATTTTTATTTTCGTTGAGGTATTATTAAGAATGTAACAAAAAGTCTGATTATACCAAAATTAAGAATATTAAGTATACAACGTGTTTATGAAAAAACAAAACCTTAGATACACAAAGAATTATATAACTTACTAAATTTATTTTTTACAGATTTTACGAAGATGTTGGCTTTTATTGTTTTCTTGTGGTTACTGTAAGTTCCAATATTATTATTTTTTTGTGAAATCGATTCTTCTCTCGATTTTATACAAACGAATTCCAGGTTTTGCGCTTTTTGATTGACACATTGTATAAGACAATGCAAAGTCTGAATTACTTAGCTTTAATTGATTTGATAAGTCTCATATAAAATGTTGAAATAAAAACAAATTGGTAAATATTACCACTACATATTTAAACCGTTCATTATTATTCTTTAAAATAAAACTTCACATTTGTAAGATTTGTTTCATTATATTGAGATAGTGTGTGAACGCTGCCTATATATCCGTTTAGTCACATATAAAATTTCCTTTTTAGTCACGGCCACAATTTTTTGTCCTATATAGTCATCTATTAATGAGAGAATATATTGTTTAATTGTATTATCAATGCAGAAAATAATAGTATGACAAGCATGTTTTAATCTAATACCAGAACATTTCCCTAAGAAGGTCTCGACGTGACTAAATAGTTAAAATAAGTGGTCCTTTTGACCCAAAACGTTACGAAAATGTTAAAATTTGAATTTAACAACATAAATATTGGAATATGTAAGTATTTTATTTTTATATGAGTAGTATAACATTTAATCCATATCAAGTGCTAGAAATGAAGTAAAAATAGTATATCTTTCGAGGTAAAAATAATTTATGAAATAGTGACTAAATGGACACAGTTTGGTCATAGTCCCTTATAAAATTTGCAATATCTCGTTAAAACAACATGATACAAGTGATGATGTACATTTTCCAAGAAGTTTAATAAACAGTGCTTCGAAATATGATATAATCCAGATTTTTTAAATTTAAATTGTCCGTTTTGTCCACCATAGTCACGGTGCAAATTTTGTCGGAACGACTCATGATTGTAAGTGATTACTGCTGCCCAAGGGCAACTGCAACACCAGGGGCATGCAGGCCTTTGCGTATTTTAGCGTTTATTACCAACCATGGAGAGTTAGAATGTTATGCTAGAGTCCCATGCACTTCCCCACAATTGGAGTCCGTAGTTCTATATCAGTTCATACTCAAGGCCATCTTTAACCTATTGGAGGCCCTGGGCACATAATGGGGCCCCTATGACCTTGAGAGATCACTATTTAAAGTTAAAAGAAGAGATCACAGCATTAAAAAAATTGTGTGAAATAGCTAGACATAGAGAAAGCTACAAATCGAGACTGGTTAAGCATCCAAACCCGCTAGCGGGTCAACTCACAATCCCAGAAACCATGCGCCGGCTTAAGAAGCGGCGAGACATCTTCGACCTGGACACATGAATGATGAAAAGGAAAAAAATGGGCTAGCTCCGGTGGGAGCGGCACCCAACATGCCAAGAAGCACATACCTCATCTGCTTATAGTCTAGAAAGACTGATTGCAAGATAAAAACAAAAAAAAAAATAGTAGTATTATTAGGAGTCATATGATCAGAGCAAGAGATAAATGGACTGTAATAATCACACAATGGTACCCAAGGGATGGAAAAAGAAAGAGAGGCAGACCACAAAAAAGGTGGGATGACGAAGACAAGTCATGGGAATAGCATGGAGTAGAGTGGCCATAGAAAGGCCAGAATGGAAAAGTTTGGAGGAGGCCTTTGCTTCCTGGCAAACGGACACACTAAAATGGAACAAGAGAATACTATATGAATAAAAAAAAAGAAATATGGTTGTGTCTGTATGAAGGTTTATAATAATAATAATTTGCATTACATATTGCACTAATTATCATTGGTCATTGTATTCTGCTCTGGCAGGGAATACCTCTTTGGTCTCAGAGGCCCGGCCACGTGCCTAGAAAACTTTTGTAAATCAGAAACTTGTTGTTCATGTACTGAGTTGTGTGCCATTAACAAGTACACCATGTTGATTTCATCTCCTAATTATTTATAAATAGATGTATCAACTTAAGTTGTTTGTTTGTAAATATGATAAACTGATAATGGATTATTTAATAAAGAACTAATTTATACCTTATCAAGTTATCAAATACCTATATGGGTTAAGTAAATCAAAACAGAATATAATAAGCATGGTAGTCAAGCGGGTGTGTGTACCCATGTCAATAAATGCAAGGTGCTAAAGGTCAGAGCTCACTTTCAAGTCAAATGTCCTCATCACATGAAAGAAACACACAATGATTGTTTTTGGAAAACATAATGGAGGGGTTTGCCAGTGCCTTCTTTTCCCAAACTAAAATATAAACGAATTTAGTTTAGAGGTTTCTTCACAATGTATTCCTTAAGCAGAACAATAAACAAAGAAAGATTGTAGGTTACAAAACGTCAGGAAAACATATGAATTGTCTGGGAATTACTAAAACCAAGATTTTACGAATCACACTTGTTTAGCTTGACAACTATACTGTAATGGAATTAAATGTAGGATAGTAACTAGATAGTGATGAATATGAGTGACATAACATGCTATTACAAGAAAAAAAAAACAAATTGTATTAACTTAGCATATTAGAAACATTGTTGTAGGTTCTAGGATTATCTTACGTCTATGGTAGGTTCTAAATTTCTATAGGATTTGCAAAAAATGTTCTAAAAGTTTGAACTTGGAATAAATAAATGTGACAATGCACTATTTGCAAAACAAAAGAGGTCGGAAAAAGTCTCAGGAAAAAGTAAATATTTGTTTTTTTTACTTACATTGTGTGGCGAATGCTGGGGCGATGACAGCCAGGAGACCAACAACTGCTAGCAGGATAGCCTTCATCTTCGAAAATCTAAAGTAAATCACAGATACTTTGACGAATTAAAATAATAGAATTGTTCGGCGAGGGTACGCGTTAAAGTCAAGCCTTTACACACACTGGTGCAGAAGGCGACTCGATTCTCGGAAATATGCAATAAAGGCGATCTATTCGCCTCGATGGCTCTGATTATACGAAAATAATGAACTACGCAACGATAACAAAACCTTCTCGTGTTGTGTTGACAAGTACTTTTCGTGGAATGACATGACATGAGCGAGCGAGACGTAAAATACTGTCTGCCGCAATATGACGTCGAGGGTTTGTGTTCCAAGCCGGTCACGGAATTTTTTCTTCTTTATTTTGACAATTTTAAGTTAAAATCATACGGATTTTCGATGCCAAAAATCATTTATAGTTTATATTTACTGTTTTATTACCAAAATGGTCGTTAAATAAACGATATTGTCGTTTATGGAGAAGTAGGAAGAAATGTTTTGAAACACAAAACCTCGACCTTTGTGAGACAAAGACATAACGTCATTCAATATCGGGGAGCGGGGTACAGGGGAATTTACTAGAGAGGAGGCGTGGAGGAGGCGGGCAATTAATGCTACCAACAATTTGATTTTCCCGTAAACTATGGAGCTGAAATATTAAGTTTTCTGTTCATATTTATGGAATAACTGCATTTAGTTCAGCCGGTATTATTGCAATAACACAAAAAGACTGGATTTACAAACAAAACAAAAAAAACTTTTACACAAATGTGATGCAACATAGAATATTCTAGCACAATTGGTAAAATTCCTTGACCTACCTGGCAACACTTCCCTTTGTTCCAACTTCACACAGATGACTTTTATTTTTATTGTTTAGTAATCTTTGGACGCTGTCAATCGCTGCTCAGATAAATTGTGAATAGATTACGTGTATATTCCCCGACTGCTCGGGCACTTATCATTTTAGTTCGATACTTTGTTGAAGGCTACCTTCTGCGCCAGTGAGTGTAAAGGTTGCTCTTTCAACAACACGCTTCTACGCTTCATTATCATATTCTACCAAGTCGCATCGACATTCGCAAAATAACTGGTGAGTCTGTTTTTACTACATCCTACATAACTATTAGGTGTTTATTTTTGGAATTCGATGCTTTTATATCTATGCAACATTTGTTCTCTTTTTTTATTATCCCGTATTCTTATTTTAAATTTCAGACCTTTATATACCTATTATCAAAACAAAACATTCTAAAATTAAACCTTTGATTGTCAACATTGTTTTCTTATTTTGACAGCTGGTTTTATAGGCCAGTATTAATTTAGAATGCGTAAATAGGAAATACATCCTTATTTTTTAAAGTACCTACCTACGTATGTATTTCTAGCATTATGAATTGATTTTAGTTATTGCTCTGAGACCTTCCTATTGTCAATACTTACCTAATCAGATAAATGTTATCTACAATAATGTACATAATCAAACATAATCGATTGTGATTTACTTATCATAATAACTTGTTTAATTTATTACTTATACTGCTGGTACTGATTATCAAATATTTTGATTTTTGTATTGGATTATTGAAGATTACTAAATAATCCTTTCTTATTATCTTTTTATGTGATGAATATGACATTGTATTGCTTGATGAGTATAACAGCAGTTAAAGATAAATTGTATATGACTGATTAGAGACTGACAAAGAGGTAGATACGTGTCATCTTTTATTTTAAATCCCAACTAATATTATTAATGCGAAAGTGAGTTTGTTTGTTTGTTTGTTACGCTTTTCCCGCCTATCTACTGAACCGATCATCATGAAATTTTGCATACACATAGGTTAGGGTACAGAGAAGGACATAGGCTATAAATCACGCGGGCAAAGCCGCGGGTAACAGCTAGTTTATTATAATAAGGAAAGCTTTAATTGTTTGCTTGAATCGGTTCTGAAGCTACTGTACCAACTTTCATAATTCTATCACATAAAAAACCGGCCAAGTGCGTGTCGGGCCACGCGCAGTATAGGGTTCCGTAGTTGCGAATGACAACTTTGAGTACACACTGTTTACACTCGCACCTCACAGTTTAACGACCAAAAACATCTAACAATAAAGATTGTATGAAATTTTACATTTTCCAGTACATTTTATAACTTGGTTGCCTATAACTTTTTAGTTTGTACTTAGTACTTAGCTCCGATAGTTTTCCTTTCAACTTCAGTATATATACTACTGCTGTAATTTTTTTCACGTATCTATATATAACCGTTTAGGAGATAGAGGGGGGGGACACGTACCTCTAACAAAAATTTGCACTTTAAAACCAAATATTTCGGAAACGGATCCCTAAATCGAAAAATGGTGTTCTCAACCTCACAATATTTTTCAAAGACCTTTTTAACGATACCCCACAAGATGGGTAAGTAGAGCAAAAAAAATGACTCCCTCACTTTACTTGTATGGGAGCTACCCAAAAAAAAATTTTTTTTCAAGATTTTTTTCTACGACTTTTTTGCCATGATTAATATACATACTCATACCAAATTACAGCTTTCTAGTACTTATGGTCTCTGAGTAAAACCGCGGACGGACAGACAGACAGACAGACATGGCGAAACTATAAGGGTTCCTAGTTTACTACGGAACCCTAAAAAAGCTCATTGACGAGCTCCGTGGCGCAGCGGTCTACACGCCTGCCTGTGACACGGAAGGTCCCGGGTTTGATCCCCGGTCAGGCCAAGATGGAAAATGATCTTTTTAAGATTGACCTGGGTCTTGGATGTTTATCTATATATGTATTTGTTATAAAATATAGTATAGTTGAGTTAGTATCCCATCCATAACACAAGTCTCAAACTTACTTTGGGGCTAGCTCAATCTGTGTGATTTGTCCGTATATATTTATCTGCGGGTGACAAGGCTATAATTTACGCCGACAAATTCACGGGAAAATTGCTAGTTTAATAATAATGATAAATAAACATTGATGTTATTATAACATAAGTACTGTAGGATGTAACAATGTTATTGAAACAAAAACTCGTGACATTATTAAGTAGGTACTATGTTTCAGTGGCGTAACAATACTGGGGCAGGGCTGGCAAAAAGCCATGGGCCTCTGTAGTCCAGTGGTTAAGGCGTTTGCTTTACTGCCCCGGGGTCGTGGGTTCGATTCCCACGGGAAGCATACTTTGTTAAGTTGTTTCCAGTTTGGTTATGACAATGCAGGCTTGAATCACCTGATTGTCTGATAAGAAAGATGATTCCGTGCTTCGGAAGGCACGTTAAGCCGTTGGTCCCGGCGGCCATTTGGTAGTCGTTAAAGGAACCACGTCAGAGGCCGAGAGGCGGTTCCGAAGATCTCTGACACCAGGGTGTGCATGGTCGACTGACTGTGTCACCTACTCGAAATGATGATGATGAGCCGCCGACCCAAAAAGGCTCCGGTCCAAGAGGCCTCGAGCTCAAAAATATTTTTTTACATTGTACGCCTGTCTATTTTATTTGAAGGTGTATGTTTTCATAAGTTCTGCGTGAGACAATTAGACCATAACCAACCTAGGCAAATAGATGTTGATTTATTTTTCCCATTAAAAGAATTTGCCACGGGCCCCACATGGTATAGTTACGCCACTGTATGTTTTTTAGTAAGATGAGCTCAAAGACCGACACTCGGTATTTCAAAACTGAGATACCTATTGTGTATTGTTCTGATTACGAACTCTTGATCCTGCTTTATTTTAGTTGGGAGGAAGTAATCCTTTTCGCGAAGACAATATAATACTAACGTAATAGGCCGCCCACCTCATACAAAAAATATTGGAGAAAATTAAGGTGGCGAAAAGTAGGCGAATGTATGGCGTAGGAGAGTTGCTTGCTACTCGATACTAGATGGCGGTAATCTGCGTTAGCCTAAACTTACTGAAAATAGGGTGACATTTATAATATTATGCCTAAAATATTGGTCTGATTTTTAAGATATATTTTGTGACTAATATATAGATAGATATAATGTTGTGTAGTACGAGTCCCGCCATCTAGTCGAGTCATTAAGGCGTCGGGACCACGTGCTCTTAGGTACCCTAATGCCAAAGACAACTAAAATGCATAAACTTCTTGTATTGAATTATAAAAGTTGTTAGCGAGGCCAACAGGAATGTAGCTACGTACATTACAAACATTATTAGGATTAATTTAGATACTTAAATTAATCGATAAAAAGATAGGTATTTAGTTATAAACTTTGACAAACAATGAGTAGGTTTATCTGGGTTTAGTATTATATTGTCTTTGTCTGGGTATAATAACTACAACAATATTATAAAAAAAAAAGCAAAATGACTCTTTACTTTGGTGTTGCCACCTTAAATTGAACACTACCATTTAGAAGATTCTATTTAACATACATTATTTTTAACTATTATATAATTTAAAAAAAAATCTAACTTGGAGAATTTTTAAATGAGGATTACCTATGTTGGTATGTATTGAAATTAACTGAAAATATTTTTTCACAGCACAATGAAGTCCGTCTTTGCTCTGTTTGCGTGCATGCTCGTGGGAGCGTTCGCTGCTGACCATTGCTACCAGGATGTTTCGTTGGACTGTGGACAGGCTTCTGAGGGCTTAAGTAAGTTCTAATTTAAATAAAGCTAAGCCAAGGGAAATATTGTTATTTTTTTTTTAAATAAAAGTAACGTGAGATGTGGACGTTATTGAGAAACGTAACAACGGGTTACTCACGTAAATAGTCTGGCCGACATGTTTCGACCTTATCCGGAGGTTTTCCTCAGGAGCTCAGTTTTTGAACTAGTAGATTCGATCCGTCACTCATTATGACGTCAGCAATCGGTTCCTATTCACGTGTGAATAAAATCAAGGAGTGGTCCTGTTTTTACAATTTATTTAACCGTGGGAACGTATTTTAATTTTCTTAGAAAAAAAAAACTGAGAATAGTTCATTTGTTAGTTCTTGGCCCGCGGATGGTACCCAATGGGACCCATGGAGCCCAATGAGACCCTTGGGACCCAATGGGATCAATTTAACCCATGAGACCCAATGGGATCCTTTGGCTTCCTTTAGGACCGATGGGACCCTATAGTACCGATGGGACCCATTGAGACCCTATTGTATTGATGGAATGAATCTACTATTTTTTTAACATAGAAAAAGTTGCTATTAAAATTTTAATAAGAAAAGCTTATTATTGATCTTACAGGAGAAAATAATAAAACTAGTATTAGTAAGTACTACGGTAAAAGTGTGTTTCTTCACAGTTTTTTTTTAGTAGAGGAAAAAGTTACTGTCTGCCAAAAAGAAATAAGTTCTTGGTATTCTGATGTTTCATACTTTCCTCTATCGGGTGGAATCTATCTATTCTAATTGTTTAATCCCGCCCGGTTTTGTTTTTTTTTTAATTTTAGCTTTTACTTCGTCTCTATAGCTATATATTTCCCTCTCCATGTTTTCAGATAGAAAAATGCGTAAGTAACTAGCCAACATAGATATAAAAAATTGCGCCACCTAGCCATTTTCATTTGCATGTTTTAAATAGTTTTGCGCCATATTTATTATAACGTTTTTTTTTGACGTCTACCGAAATTGGTCAACCCGTTTAGGCTACAGGAGACAATGATGAACATACATACATACCTACATACCCGCGAAAAACATAACCCTCTCTGGGTGGGTCAGCCAGTTAAAAAGCTCCGATTTGGACAATTTTTAAGCAAAAAAAAATAGGATGTTAAAATTTCTTCCTTTTCATTTCGTTGCATAACTATTATAAGGATTATTTTAATTTTATTTATACGGTTAGATATATAAAACCTAAAAAAAATGTTCGTAGGTACTTACTATTTATACCTACTTGGCTTTGCACATTTCAAATGAGCGAATTCAAGAGGTTCAGTTGGGGTTTGAATTAGATGATTTTTAGTGGACTATATAAAACAAAAATCGGCGTAGATTGGTGTTAAAATAGAATTGCGCGTGCTCATGAACTATGTGTAAAATAGTTAAAGTAGACTGTCATATGGACTTGTCCTAATTTGATTGCTACTTGTTAACTGTTTACCGTACTACACTGATACTTAAAATCTCTTTAAATTGGACATCAGGATCACCGTAACTTCGGTGGTAGCCATAAAATATCAAAATAGATTAGATCATCATCACCTTTCCGTGTGGCTTCCATAATCCAGATAGTTTCTCATGATTATTTTACCATTGCATGCTCCTCATTCCACCCACAGCCCTCCCGCGCTGTAACGCCATCTACGGCGAGTACGGCACCCACGGCAACGTCGCCACAGAACTCCAAGCTTACGCCAATCTTCACCTGGAGCGGTCGTACGAATACCTCCTGTCTGCGTCGTATTTCAACAACTACCAGACAAACAGGGCTGGCTTCAGCAAGCTGTTCAGGAAACTGTCTGATGACGCGTGGGAGAAGACTATTGAGATCATCAAGCATGTTACCATGAGAGGTAAGATTTTAATGGATATTTATTGAAGTGAAACATTTAGGCCTTAGCGTTGCACTCCTTGTATCATAATAAAAGCGATATCGACGGCAAGGATTCTAGACCCGTCGAACGAGACTTTTATCTGAGGTATCGGTAGGCTACTAAAATTTGTATGAAAATGTTGAAAAAAAAAAGTTGTTTTTTCTAACAACAGACATGGAATTTTTTTTTTATGCTTTATACCTAGTAAAAAGAAAAAAGTCTTTACCTAGTACTCATTGAAAATGTCATTGTTTGTTCCGTAAAAATGAATGTTTCACTGATTTAGTTGACGCTGCGATGTTGATCGGCTTGTATTTTAAATATCTACCAACACTCACAAAACCTTGAATCGTAGGACAACTGTATTTTTCTTTAATTTGTATTTACTGAACAACTGTATTTCTTTAATTTGTATTTACTGAATCGGGATTTGACATTTCTTTGTTTACAAGTTTGACATTTCATTACTCACATCTGATGGGTTTGTGGTGGGAAGTCAAGGGGTGCTGTGAAAAAACGAGACAAGTCATCTGTCCATCTCGTTCTAGGTTTGTCCCTTGATCGATATGTCCCTATGTATTTATATTTATTTATTTTATTAAACTGTCTTTCGCCCGCAGCTCCGCTCGCGTTAGTGTCGGTCCCTCGGGAACAGTACTTTTCTCCTGAATGAAAAGTAGCCAATGTCCTTCTCCGTACTCCAGACGTGTATGGAAAATTTAATGATGATCGTTTCAGTAGATAGAGCGTGAAAGCGTAAGAAATAAAGCTCACTTTCGCAATTATAATATTAGATGGGATTTAATTTCTCATGTACTCCGAACAGGTGGCGAGATGAACTTTAACCAGCGCAGCATCCACAAACCGACAGAACGCAGGAACTACACTGCTGAGGTCCACGAGCTCGAGTCTCTCGCTAAGGCCCTCGACACCCAGAAGGAACTCGCTGATCGCGCGTTCTACATCCACCGGGAAGCCAGCAGCAATAGCCAGCATATGCATGACCCTGAGGTGAGGACTTTTCATCATCAGGTCTTTTTTAGCCTCCACTGCAGGAGCACGACCCTCTCTGTACAACCAGAGCCATATATTAGTCAGAGCAGTCAAAGATTTGGCCTACACTCTTCACGTTGGCCAGGAACTCAATTTTTGAACAAGTAGAATCGATCCGCCACTCGTTGTGACGTCAGCACTTGGTTCGTATTCACATATGAATAAAATCAACGAGTGGTCCTGTTTTTACGTACTTTTGAACCGTGCGAATATATTTTTTAATTTTTCTTAGAATAGTACCTTTGTTAGTTCTTGGCTTGGTGGATGGTACTACCAATGTGGCCCAATGGTACCTGTGGGACCCATTGGATCCATGGGACCCTTGGTATCCTTTGGGTACCCTTAGGATCCTTTGAGACCGATGTTACCTAATTGGACCCATTAGGACCTTATGATACTTATAGGACCCATTGCGATTATAAAGAGTCAAGTCAAATTTCATATTTTATTGTACACTACTTTGAATCCGAGTGAGCACTCGCACTCGCACGAGAGTTCGTGCGACCATTCGGAAAATCAATTCGAATAGTTTCGAAAATAAAGCCAATTCGCTATTAGACAGTTGTAGCAATAAAATATGAAATATATTTTTTATGGTAGCTTATAACTAAACAATTATCATCCAGTATGTTTTTTGCATTAAAACAATTTATTAATATTTTATTTTTGGAATATTAATCTCAGTTTTTTTTATCTGTGGTCTACAAGTGGCGGCCATGATTAATCTTCGTATGACGTCATAACTCAATAAACAAAACGTCAAAGTCAACGTGATCAACGTCAAGTCGTTTGTTCTCATACATATGTCTCTATATTTGTTCTATACAATGTTTTGAGCCTCATTGGTTCTATATTTTGCTGAGAAAAAGTGGAGAAAAATCGCTCAAATATTTCGATTTATACTATAAAAAGAGTTTCACGAAATGGAGTCAGGCTACAGTAAAGCGGATAGTGCAGCCCAGAGTCGATTCGTTTATGATCGCAAAAAAATTTAAGCAAACATACATACAGACTGCAGGATGCGACTTTGTTTTATACTATTTATTAGTGATAGTGATGATTTTAAGAAGTTAGGTTAGGTGTAATTTATTTTTGTAAAATCGAACATATTGTTTACTTCTCAATACTTACATCAAAGTGATCCGCACAAAAGAATATCACAGACTTATCAGATGGAAACTGTGGGTCTCAGCTCGGCGTGGCGGACTGGACTTTTAGAAACGTGTATAAACAATTTGTTGGGACATTTCATTCTCGTACTTCTAAGCATAGGCACCGCACACGTTTTGTAACTTGTCATTTTCACAATTCCAGTTAAATTTGTTTAATTTACACCACAAAACAGTTAGAGCGCCGTATTAGCCGTGCTTTGTTTATTGAGTTGTGACGTCATAACATGGAAATGTCACGTGACACAGTGTTTTAGCGCGAATTTCGAACCAAAAGTTAAAAAAATCATGTTTTCTTATCAAATAAAGCTTTTTTGAAAAAAATATAATTGTAGGGGGGTTTAAAATAAGTCTAAAGATATTATAAATATATTTCAGAAAATTGTCAAATAGCGAATTAAGATTCACCATGCGAAAGCTTAACAACAAGTGGTGGAGATGGTTAACGTGGTGATGACAAAAGCAACATTTGGCAAATGGACTAACTTTTTTTGTGAAAATGATACCAATGTTTACATAAGATTAGGGGGAGGTTGGAAGAACGTTTCTTACTTTTGCTCACAAGAGGGGGGAGGGGGTAAAAGATAGCTATTATTCTGCTTACGTAATACTTGAATGACCCCATACTAGTAGTATCTTAATCGTAGTTTGTGATTCGCGTATTGCCATTTATCTGTGCTATAAATAATGAATGCGCTCTTAAGAGGCTTACAGCAGCTATAGCGCATTAGCGACACCTTTCTTTTTTTTTACTCTTTAACCAGATCAAATTTTAAAAATCTCACTCAGTACTTCGGTTGTAAATTACTTGTTGTTTTTTTGGTACCTACGTAATATAAATTTCATCAATATCAGCATTTTAAATTAAGAGACTTTTTCTTTTGTATTTTATTTGTTTATAAAGTGGAGAAATAATAATTATGCCAAAAGTGACCACTTTTGGCGAAATGAGTTATACCAGCTACATGGGAGTTATAATATTATTGTTAATGAATTTGTGAATGGTCAAATGTTATATACATATATATATATATATATATAAGATATATATAATAACATAAGATATATATATGTATAATTCATTAATATAAATTCTACA
The DNA here is from genome assembly GCA_963082605.1 of Rhodophaea formosa. Lineage (NCBI taxonomy): Eukaryota > Metazoa > Arthropoda > Insecta > Lepidoptera > Pyralidae > Rhodophaea > Rhodophaea formosa. The sequence continues at coordinate 7,773,064 of OY720229.1, read as the reverse complement.
AACTGTTATAAATACTTATGTAAAACCATAGCGCTTCAGGCACGTAGGGACCAAATCTGGACGCAGTTTCTTTCGGCTTATTCTTCTCAGCAGTGGTCTTTCCGAAACGCTAGTAGTAGTTTGTCGACTTTGCAAATATTACAAAAAATATGATGTTCAAAAAGCGATACATGATATCTAAATTGTAATAAAATTTCATATCATTTCCAAAATACCTACTACAAGTAATTTTTTACCGGAGTACTGAATTACAGTTTTTAATTTTGGTCTGGTTTAGGAGTTAAACAATGAAATGATGGGTGGCGCTGGTTTTGCTGGTCTAAGCCTCTTAATAAGTTTGTAATCAAATAATGTAATATGCATGTGGTGTCATTTAAACAGGAAACTGATGTACCTGTTGATGCTGAGGTAATTTTAATAACGATTTTATCTGTTTGCGACTGTATGGACTTCTCTTTTATCTATTTTATTATTTTTCTTTTAGTCGTTTACTATCCTTTTCGGACATTTTTAAGACCTTGTTCTGTCTTATTATTTAACAATGGCTAACTTTAGTATGGCGCCCGCGATGCCGATTATATCGCGCGATAAACTATCTAGGTCTCGCTCTTTAATGTTACGGAAAATGAGATAGCGATAGTCGATAAACGTTGTGGCGCTTGTCATGCTACAGGATCTGGTTTAAACCATTATCCGGCCAAAATAAGTCAACGTTTATTACTATGACATTTGGTAAGTGTCACTGTCAATTTGTTTTAGTTGGATAATGGTTTAAACCAGTCGGCCTATTTACTAACTCGGATGACAGGTGTCGATGCCTATCATTCTAGGATTTGCTGTTACAATGCGGTTTTTGTATTTCAAGTAAAAAGTTCGAGCAAGCAAAACCCGCATTGTAATTGTAAATTCTAGATTGATAGGCATCGACACCTGTCATCTGAGTTAGTAAATAGGGGGGCAGGTATACTAAAGATAGTCCTCGTGTTATAAGACGGGTTGAGTTGAGTAGACTTATTTAAAAATCATTAGACGTAACTAGAAGTATTAATTCAAAATTTATGATATCCGCCTGCTCCTTCTTTGTTTAAACAATTATCTAGGGACACTCGGGTTTGTTAGATAAAACTAACGATACCTTAAGTGTTTGAATCCATCCAGCTGTCTGGAAGTAACGAGATAATAAAAACTTCTTGTCAGTCGGGTAAAGAGGTGTTAAACATCTGGTGTGAATATTTTCTCCTTTAAGCCTTTAGAAAGTATAAGTTTTCATTGATTTTCACGAAATAACTAAACAAAAACTGGGTTTATATGAAGATAGTATATTTTTTATACAACTACTTAAGAGTCGCCTGGACGCGCATGTCTCCATACAAACGGAAAAAGGGAATTGTGGCAATATTTGATAATTTTAGAGTAAAATTAAGCATTCAACCAATTAATCTCATTATAATCTACGTACGTTCCTATACAGTTTGGTTAAATTATCAATAGTTTGAGAATTATACGCCTCTCAAGATTTCCATACAAATTTGAAAGGGCTTGTAATTCTTAAACCATTGGTATTTTAACCAAGCTTTAAAGGAACGTACGTAGATTAACCATTGGTATTTTAACCAAGCTTTAAAGGAACGTACGTAGATTATAATAAGATTAATTGGTTAAATGCTTAATTTTACTCCAAAATTATCAAATATTGCCACAATTCCCTTTTTCCGTTTGTATGGAGACATGCGCGTCCAGCCGACTCTTAAGTAGGCAAACATAGTATCTTATAGATATGTTTATATAGGATCTTTCAAGTTCTTACGGAAAAATGAATCCCTAAATTGTCAGCAAAATATCATCATCATCAGGTCTTTTTTAGTCTCCACTGCAGGAGCACGACCCTCTGGTCTACCAGAGCCATATATTAGTCAGAGCAGTCAGAGGATTTGGCCTACACTCTCCACGTTGGAGAGGTCTCTCTGATATTTATAAACTTTATTTAGCTTGTGTTTCCTTAGTAGCCTTCTATCTACGATATCCACGGGGCAAGTCTTCCCGTGGAGTGTTCCTATTCTACTCTGCCGGGAACCACACGGCAACAACAAAATTATAATTCACCTCTATTAAATACTGTGTTAAATTATTTTCCAGATCGCCCAATACCTCGAGGAAGAATTTATCGAGGGCCACTCCAAGACCATCCGCAACCTGGCCGGCCACACTTCAGACCTCAAGAAGTTCATCACGGCCAACAATGGGCAGGACCTGTCTCTGGCCCTCTATCTATTTGACGATTACTTACAGAAGACCGTCTAAACTATCCGTTAAATATTTTACCTCTGACAGTTAAGCTAATACTACGAAGGGGCAGTCAAATTTTAAAAAACGTTAAATCGTATATTTTTGATGACATGGGTATAACGTAGCATTGCTCGAAATAAGCGAAATATTTTGTGAAAATGGTTCCAATGTTAACGTGAGCTTGGGGGAGGGGAAGAGTTTGGCTGAAAAGAGGGGAAGGGGAAAAAATGGCTGATGTCTTGCTTAATACTTGAACGGCCCTAAATAAGCATAAATGGGCAATATTACTTTTGCATTTTGTGATTTCGTCACCCGTGTTAGCCAGTATGGCACAAAAAATTAAGCATTTTTTTATAATTCTAAAGTTTTTTAAGCTTAATTTGTCAGAGGTAAAGTTAATCTGTATGGAGTCTCATTCTTACAATACTCCACTGTAATCCAAAATCAAGAATAGTGTTCGCTTTTAAAATTACTCTTTAGTATGTTTCCTTTGGTTATGTACAAAATAGGCTGTTACGTAAATATTTACGTTGTTTTTTATGTTAAGAAAATGTATATTATGTAAGTAAATATAGCGATTCCACCGTAGATTGTATTTCGAGTTATTTTCAAATATAAATTTAACCAACCCATATTAGTTTTTTTATTTATTAATTACTAGCTGTTACCCACAGCTTCACCCGCGTGATATATAGCCTTTGTCCTTCTCACAACCCTTACCTATGTGTATGCAAAAGTTCATGATGATTGTTTCTGTAGATAGGGCGTAAAAGCGTAACAAACAAACAATCAAATAAATAAACTCCCTTTCCCATTTATAATATTAGTTAGGATAGGATTGGGATTCAACTTTATAATTATTCTGATTCGGATTAATCTGCAACAGACAATGGCGTAAGTTTCTTTTCTACCCAGTGTTGCGGAACCATCGATAGTTTCGTAGTTAGTGGAGGAACCCGTAATATAATAGACACTATGATCCTTTACGACATACTCTATCGAATCTGTGATTGAAGACGAGCGTCAACTGACTTGCCATAGGCAAAAAAGCGAGCTCTCTCGCCTCGCTCACTAGGCTCCCAGCAAAGACTATATACCTACCTCCCGGTGTGTAAACCACATAGCGTTAACCAGTTTTACACTACACTTACCTCTAACAAAAATTTGCACTTTAAAACCAAATATTTCGGAAACAGATCCCTCCGTACATCGAAAAATGGTGATGTCAACCTCACAATATTTTAAAGACCTTAATAATAGCTAACACGATGGGTTTGTATAGAAAAACAAATATTACTCCCTCTTTACTTGTACGGGAGCTACCCTTAAAAAATATATTTTTCAAGATTTTTTTCTACCACTTTTTTGGCATGATTAATATACATACCCATACATACCAAATTATTATTAATATAATTTCTAGTACCTACTTATAGTCTGAGTAAAACCGCGGACGGACAGGCAGACAGACAGACATGGCGAAACTATAAGAGTGTAGTTATTTTGGGGACGATTGCTAGTGTAACATAAAAATGAAACAAAACATATAGTCGTATTATTTATTGAATCTTATTGCAACACAATTTTATTCCGAGTCGCTAGAAGCAGAAGCAGGCTCCCCGACATCAACACTAAACTTGTACTCCTGGTCGGCGCCGAGGTAGGCGTCGCACATGAAGTACAGCGTGTAGGTGTGCTTCCCGGGCGCGCCGCACACGAAGTCCAGGCGGACCCGGGCTGCGCGCGCCAGCGACACGCGCTTGATGGACAGCAGTGTGTTGGTCTTTGGGTCCCCGATGACTACCCACCAGCCTTCCTCGCGTTTCTGGAGAGGACCAATATAAAGATGCAGTTAATTGCCATTCTCGCGCAGATCGTAAAAACCGATCGAGGGACTCGGCGAATAGCTGAAGAATCATGACAATAGGCGATGCGGCTAGCAACCCATCACTATTTTGATTCACAATGTCCCTTACTTTTTATAGGGCTCTGTCTACTCCGCATAAAGGAAAAAAGACGTAACATTATGTATGTATAGTTGAAAATCAATTAATATGAGTTTCTTTTTTTGTATGTGTAAGAGCTGGTGTCAGATTTATCAAGCTGCCTAAAGGCATCTAACATAACGACTGCTATCAATGATAACAGCCGGGATTAACGGCTCAACGTGCCTTCCGAAGCACGGAGGAGCTCGATATATCTTTTTGCCACTTGCGGTCACCTATCCAAGCGGGGACTGCGCCCGTGGTTGCTTAACACGTTTACCACATATATGTCTGTACTAGCTGTTACCTGCGGCTTCGCCCGCGTGGTATATAGCCTATGTCCTTCACGGTACCCTAACCTATGTGTATGCAAAATTTCATGATGATCGGTTCAGTAGATTCGGCGTGAAAGCGTAACAAACAAACAAACTCACTTTCGCATTTATAATAGTAATGTTTTCTTATGTTTTCGCGATTGTTACACATTTAAATAAAATTATTTTAATACGGTTTTTATCGCGTTTATTACATTATTTGGTCGCAGTCGCAGGTCGCAGGTAGACCTACCTGCGACCACGAACACTGTAAAGTGCTCGAAACGTTAGGTGTATAAATAATGTAATAAACGCGATAAAAACCGTATTAAAATAATTTTATTTAAATTTATAATAGTAGTTAGGATTAGGATATATGTATTTATTGTGTACCGACCTGCGGGAAGAACGGAGCGATAACTGGAGTAACAATATCGTCTTCTCGCTCCAGAGACACTTCTACTACAATCGACTTGCCGGCGCTGAGGCGACGCTCGTTCTTCACCTGCAATTCAAAATAATAGTTTAACCAAAGACTAAATAATAATACCGTGTGTCAGCTCGCGCCCGGCTTGTTGGCGATAGTCGCATACTCAGCCTGTCAGTTCGTGCTCAAAAATACGTAAAAATGCCGCAATGTGCTGTGATATGGTATCATAATTATACCTCTGTGGTCCAGTGGTTAAGGCGTTTGCTTTTCTGATCCGGGGGTCGTGGGTTCGATTCTCACGGGAAGCATACTTTGTTGTTTCCAGTTTGGTTAGGACAATGCAAGTTCGAAACACCTGACTGTCTGATAAGAAAGATGATTCCGTGCTTCGGAAGGCACGTTAAGCCGTTGGTCCCGGCTGCCATCTGGTAGTCGTTAAAGGATCCACGTCAGAGGCCGAGAGGCGGTTCCGAAGAACTCTGACACCAGGGTGTGCATGGTCGACTGACCGTGTCACCTACACAAAATGATATTGATAATTATTACATTATAAAGGTTGAAAAACGAAATGATGTTAGGTGACACTGTCTATATCTACGGCAGTAAACCAGCTACAGTACTGACACTTTTATAAGTTACATCGGCATTGTTCGATGGCGCAGAATAGCGCAACCGACCGCCGACTCGGGCCGAATGAGAACATCAGTGAAATAACGAACTTATCGCTACAACATAAGATTTGAAATCCAAAAGCAGTGACTATTGCTATCTCGCTCACAACACTTGTACGACTGCCGAGACTGGCCGAGACGCAGCATGGCGCGTACTCATCAGCCAATAGCGGACGGGTATTTTCGCGCCATACAAAAATTTGATTTCTGTGCAGGTACATCGGTGTAACTTATATAAGTGGTAGTACTGTACATACCTCGTAAGTGAGCTCCACGTTGGGGTATCTGTTGCAGAACCTGGCGACGTCCGCCATCTCGGTGGGAGACAGCTGCAGCAGCTTGGCGCGCGCGTTGTCTTCCAGCTCCATCACGTCGAACACCGTCTCCACGCCCTGACAAACAATTACATATTTTAGTGTCTAAACCAAGCTCTTTATGTATATTGTTGTTGTTTTTCGTGTGTGTAAGTGGCCCACACTGGTGTCAGATTTTTCAAGCTGCCAAAAGGCATCTGACATAGCTTAACGACTGCCATCAATGATGACAGCCAGACATGAGGGGCCAACGGCTCAACGTGCCTTCCGAAGCACGGAGGAGTTCGAGATACTTTATTGTGCCACTTGCGGTCACCCATCCAAGTGGGGAATGCGCCCGGAGTTGCTTTACATAAGTAACTGATAATGCTCACAACCACTGGATCATCATACTAGTGCTAGTTACTTTTCATACAATTCAGTAGTTGCCTAATGTTAAGATTATATAAAATTTGTTTCCAATCATACTAATTTCTATCTAAAAACACTATAAAGAACACTTTTTATTTGATATAGATTCGTTAAGTGATATTAAAGCTTCTTTAAAGTTAGGTGAATAGGACCATTTTTTAAAGTATGAAAATCTTTAATACTGTATTGTAGTCCGCTAAATTTATAGCAACATTTATTATGAAACCATTACCACAAACGAAATATTTCGTATACCAAACAAAGTTCTCACGCCACCCATACAAAAAGCTGTGACGTCACAAATATGTAGGCAAATCTGCAGTGCGTTTTCACGTCCAAAAATATGTGTCTTTAAAACTTTTATATCTGAAAGAGTTTTTTGCTTAGAAATGTATCTCTGTCACAATTGTGTTTATTTTTGGCAGGTCTTTACATAAGTTACACAGTCCTAGAACTTGGATAACGCCGCATCATCGCGTCATGCCGCGGAGTTACGACAGACCACCGCTGTACCGCGAGTTCCGAAAAGCGAGCACCTGCGCGTGATTCACCGACCGCCCGCGTCGCGAGGTTCGCGCCCGCGATTTCTCACCGATCTTCGACACTTCATGTTCTTTTTTTTTTTAAATATTGTTTTACGGCCCTGGATACAAGTCCTTTTGAGCCTTTCTTCATTTATTTCGCCAGTTGGCGAGTTATTCTTGATTGTTGTCAACGAAAGATGGTGTAATTCATTTCGTTGTGATCACGGAGCCCCTGGCGACAACTCTTCGCGAATCCACTGGTTTCATCATTGACGACGCAGCAAGGCGGACAACCACCAGCTCGCTATGTAAATCTCACTCATGGACCTAGGAATAATATGGACCCGGCATTAGACACATCAAAAGTGACGCTTACTTTACGTCACATGTGTGTGCATGGGGTGACCATGATGGCAAAAATTACCCAATAAATGGGGTGAATAAATTGTAAGTGGTACTGACGCTTTGTAGTTCTTACTTCTTCTGAGTATAACTTTTTTGTTTTTTTTTTTTAACTAAAAGTATTATTAGTATTACAGAAGCATTTTATATTTATTATTTACAGCATTCTATACTTAATAGTCGTTGTGTAGGTTTTTCGGGGTGTAGTTTCGAAAATGACATAGGTTTCGTTGTAAAGGTTTATAGGGGTGTACATTACGATAATGACGTCAGTTTTGGAATCCAAGATGGCGGCCGCAACTTTTCATATGAAATCAACTTGGGTGTCGTTGTATAAGATTTTCGGGGCGTAGATTTTGAAAATGAAGTTGGTTTTGGAATCCAAGATGAGGCAGGTGAGACTATCTATGAATTATTGATATGAGTGTTGCTGTATAGGTGTTTTGGGACGAAGATTTCGATAATGACGTCAGTTTTGAAATCCGAAATGGCGGACGCGATTTTTTATGCAAAATCGACATGGATGCTGTTTTATGGGTTTTTCGAGGAGGAGATTCCAAAAAACGGCCTCAATTTTAGAATCCACGTGATTTTGTTCACTGGACTAGTTTGTTGGATATAGGCTAGTATAAATATATTAAAAAAAAAATTCCGCTTCATTGGTATTTTTTATTAAGATAACTTGTGTAAAGAAGATAATCATAAAAGTCAGATTTCAAAATTTTTGGAATCTACTCCCCAAACCTACAAATCAACATGCATGTCTATTTTTTACGACAAGTCAATAGTAATACCCGAAAAGCAACGAAAACGTCGAATTTACTTGAAAAATGGTGGCGGCCATCTTGAATATCGAAAGTTCCCTCATTTTTGTTACCTACACCTCAAAATACCTCGAAAACAAAACCCAAATGGAAATTTAAAAAAAAAAGTGGCCGTAATGGTTTCCAAAATACCCAAAAACCGTATTAAAATAATTTTATTTAAATGTGTAACAATCACGAAAACATAAGAAATTTCCAGTATTATAAATCTTGCACATAAAAAACCGGCCAAGTGCGTGTCGGGCCACACGTAGTATATTTCAGAAATGGATCCTTAAATCGAAAAATGGTGTTATCAACCTTACAATATTTTAAAAGACCTATTTAATAATTTCCAACACTATGGGTTTGTATAGAATAATAATTGTTTTTCAATATTTTTTCAACCACTTTTTTGGCATTATTAATATACATACCCATACCAAATTACAGCTTTCTAGTCCTTATAGTCTCTGAGTAAAACCGCGGATAGACAGCCGGACAGACAGAAAGACATGGCCAAACTATAAGGGTTTCTAGTTTACTACGGAACCCTAAAAATGACCAACATCATCAGCTCGCTTCATTCATACATTGATTTTCCAAACTTGTTCATAAATAGTTAAGTTATGACTTATGAAACATGCAAAGGAACACACAACTTCTTTTTTTGAAGTCGGATAAAATTTTAATCAGGCCTTACCTTTTTTGAACACGCTAACTTTATCAAATGATGATAAGCTCTTTTTGTTATATAAAAATCACTTTCATCGAAATGTTTTGAACAAACATGTGAAAATTTTGATGGCAGCCATGATGCATCATTTCTATTTTACCTGATTAAATCAACCTATTTTTTTAAAATCCACATCACCAATGGGGAACCTTAGAAAAGTGAGTCATAAAAAAAAGATAAATGGGAATCTTGAAATCTTAGTATGGCAACACTTACACTCCAACATGGCGCGTAAATTTATTTTGGTGCAAAAATAACAAAATCATTTTAGCTAATTTACTTTGAAAATAATACTTTGAAAAGACAAATAATTACGTATAATAAATAATATCACTATCCGACTTTATACATAACAGTACTGTGGTGTTGTTTCAGTGTAAATAAACAAAGATAGAGTTTGAGTTAAATTCTTACATATTCTTGTTGAGTGAAATACCTACATATTCTTGAAACTAACAAGAAATGCTTACGTATTTACTGGTGATAACTGATACCATCTTCCTATTTATGTGTTTTTTTTTCTTAAAAATAACAAGAACATTCAAGAAAAACAACTTACTGGGATAAGTGATACCATCTGCCTTATTGTGTGTTTATTCTTGAAAATAACAAGAAATACTCAGTACTTACTGATGATATGTGATACCATCCGTCTTGTTGTGTCTTTTGCTGTGGTTTTTACACTCTTTTACCACTCAGCAGGAGGATATATGAATATACCTATTCATAGGACGTAACTTCGCGGTAAGTACTCATTTGACATTTGGGAAATTTGACATTTCGACCAGGGAAAAGTGTAGGGATTTTTGTGCCGATGTGTGCGTGCGCTAGTGTCGCGACACGAGTGTAGGGATTTTTATGTGCGTCATTGTTACATTTTTCAAGGGCATATCCTGATTATTCTTAGATCCATGATCTCACTACAGCCGCACAATGACAGTCTATTTTAGTTATTTTACACATTGTTCTTAAATATGGGTATTTATAACACAAAATAACACCAATTTCACATTATAAAGTCCACTAGAATCAATTTGCGAAACAATCCAAAAGAGACACCATGTAGTCCGCTAAAATTCCCGCCAAGAACTCCACGTTCTGACATCGAACGGTTGTCACTTACGTAGATTTTATTAATGGGAGATAATACTGCAATGTTTTCCCGCCAGAGGGCAGCATTAGCAGAGACAGTAAACAAATGTTTGACATTGACAAGTCATGTCAAACTTGCAATAAATTGCCTTTATTTTACATCCGAATACGCAGATTAATTGCATTTTTATATTTTAATACTTATAGGAGTATTTTAAAATCAAATTAATAAAGGATTAATGTATAATTTCACAAATTAATTGCGACTTTGACACTGACATGTACATACTTGTCAGTGTCAAACCTGTTTTACTGCATGTGCTAGTGGCGCACTCTGGCGGCACAGCTTTCAGTAATATCTCCTATTACTTATATGAACTCTGTAAATTCTAATGGACTATAATTAAATCTAGTGTTAAAATACTTTGTGTTTTTTTGCAACCTTCGGCTGTAGTCTTTTTAACTCATAGAAACACAAAAAATAATTGTCAACTTGTCAATTGTATTTATACCTCTCCTTGACCGATGTCACGATATCGTGACATAGCCGTTTTGCCCCTAAAGACCGACGACACGATATCGTGACATCGGGTCTTGAGGGATTTCAGTCCTTATTACTTAATAACTTAGGCTTGGTTTGCCCGGATTATTTTTAGACAAAGTCCTATAATGTGTACACCAATAGGAGTAAAGTGAATGAGACAATTCCTTACGTAGAGGACGAAAACAAAATTTTTGAAAATCATTTTTTCGTTTGCCCCGTCGGCGGCCATTAGTGTGTGTTGTGTGTGTGGTCAAAGACAATATAATACTAACGTAATAGACTGCCCACCTCATACAAAAATATTGGACCGAAATTAAGGTTGCGAAAAGCAGGCGAATGTATGGCGCAGGAGAGTTGCTTGCTACTCGATACGAGATGGCGGTAATCTGCGTTAGCCTTTAACTTACTAAATATACGGTGTCATTTAAAAATATGATGCCTAAAATATTGTTTTGATTTTTAATAAGATATATTTTGTGAATCATGTTTTTATATTCTCATAATACGCTAGATACAATGTTGTGTACTTTCGAGTGGCGCCATCTATGCGAGTCTCTGAGAACAAATCGTACGATTAAGGCGTTGATCACCACATGGTGTGATGAAGTGCCGTAAAATCTGGATTTTTGCAGGAAATATCGTGTTTGAAGGCATATTTAAAAAAACCTTATCTATCACTCGATCGAAGTCTTACCTTCTCAGAGCAGCGCTGGACGAGTTCTTGCGTGAAGTGCGGCAGCTGGCGCAGGTACGAGTCCTTGGCCCACATGGCCTGCGTGACCATCTGGGCCAGCTCCATGGCGGCCACGGCCGGGGACAGCCAGCCCGATGAGGAGACCACGTCCACGCACGCTTGGATCAGGCGAATTGCCTGTAGGGAGAGATATACATAGTCGAGCTCCGTGGCGCAGCGGTTACCACGCCAGCCACCACGGGGGTCCCGGATTCGATCCCCGGTCAGGTCATGATGGAAAACGATCTTTTTCAGATTGACCTGGGTCTTGGATGTTTATCTATATATGTATTTGTTATAAAATATAGTATCGTTGAGTTAGTATCCCATAACACAAGTCTTTCTTAAGAACTTACTTTGGGGCTAGCTCAATCTGTGTGATTTGTCCGTATATATTTATTTATTATACATGCTGAATTATTGATCGTTTTGGACCCCTAATTCAGCCCGTCAATGTGAACAACTTCTCCTATGGAAACAATGATGGAGACTAAAAAAAATGTTTGACTTTAACATATTTGGATTTATTGATTGACGAGCTCCGTGGCGGAGTGGTTCCCACGCCAGACTGCGACACGGGGGTACCGGGTTCGATCCCCGGTCAGGTCATGATGGAAAACGATATTTTTCAGTATGACCTGGGTCTTGGATGTTTATCTATATAAGTATATATTATAAAATATAGTATCGTTGAGTTAGTATCCTGCGACACAAGTTCACAACTTACTGTGGGGCTAGCTCAATTTGTGTGATATGTCCCTATATATTTATTTATTTATGGAAACAATGCTGGAGACTAAAAAAAAATGTTTATTATTGTGTATATTTGGATTTATTGATTGACGAGCTCCGTGGCGCAGTGGTTCCCACGCCAGACTGCGACACGGGGTTCCCGGGTTCGATCCCCGGTCAGGTCATGGTGGAAAACGATATTTTTCAGTATAACCTGGGTCTTGGATTATCTTGGTTTATCTACATAAGTATATGTTATAAAATATAGTATCGTTGAGTTAGTATCCTGCGACACAAGTTCACAACTTACTGTGGGGCTAGCTCAATTTGTGTGATATGTCCCTATATATTTATTTATTTTATTTTATACAAATTGACTGGGTGGTTTAATATTTTTGTATGGATTTAAAAATTTTTGAGCTCCCATAAAAGTTGTTCATATCGAGGGGCTGAATCACCCCTCTTTAATGACTACTCTGGGGAACGACTTAAGGGGGAACAATAGGCACAGTAGCGACGCCAATCATTTTATTCCTAATACTTTACAAATAGAAAGAAATTCAAGAATATAAACAATACAAGCCTTAGTAAATAACCTGAAGTATTTTTTGAATCATGTTTATTACTATCGGAATCAGTGAGAATTATGAGAATCTGATTACCGCCAAAAACGGCCGTTTTTGGCGGTTATCACTTTTTCTCTCAATGTCTGATTCTCATAATATCAAAACATGATTCCAAAAATACTTCAAGTTATTTACTAAGGCTTGTATTGTTTATATTCTTGAATTTCTTTCTATTTGTAAAGTATTAGGAATAAAATGATTGGCGTCGCTACTGTGCCTAGTGTTCCCCCTTAAGTCTGTACCAGTAACTATAATAAATGTAAGTCTGTTTAAATATTTAGCTTTTAATAATATTACTCGCCGTGTGGTTCCCGGCAGAGTAGAATAGAACTACTCCAAGTCATCCCGTGGATGTCGTAAAAGGCGACTAAGGAAACACAAGCTAAACGTTAAGCTTAATAACATCAAAGAGACCTCTCCAACCCGTCTGGCCAGCGTGGAGAGTGTAGGCCAAATCCTTTGACTACTCAGGCTAGTATATGGCTCTGGTAGTACAGAGAGGGTCGTGCCCTGCAGTGGAGACTAGAACGACCTGATGATGATGATGATGAATATTACTTGTCTACCTTAGTGAGCACTTTCTGTGTGTCAGCTTGCAACTCGGCCGGCAGCTGCATCCTGGAGAGGTGAGCCTGGAGGAGGACGTGCGCCTTCACGTGAGGGTCGTTGTACTTGACGCTCCCGCCAGAGGGCGCTGTCGGCTTGTGCGGCACTCTGGGGACGAAATAAGTGTCAAATAGCTATGGCAGCTTCCCATACATCATTTTAGTTAACAACCAAAGTTAGCGTCTTTGAATGAAATATACCTTGTTTTATAGAACATATATTGCCGATTCTAAAGGTAAAAAAATCATATTTATAGGAAGCCAGATTTTTGAGACATGATGCTTGGATATATATACTTTTTTAAGTATTTTTTTACGGCCCTGGATACAAGTCCTTTAGAGCCTTTCTTCATTTATTTCGCCAGTTGGCGAGTTATTCTTCTTTGTTGTCAACGAAATGATGGTGTAATTCATTTCGTTGTTTTCACGGAGCCCCTGGCGACAACTCTTCGCGAATCCACTGGTTTCATCATTGACGACGCAGCAAGGCGGACAACCACCAGCCCGCTATGTAAATCTCACTACAGCCGCACAATGTCAGTCTACTTTAGTTATTCTACACATTGTTCTTAAATATGGGCATTTATAACACCAAATTCACATTATAAAGTCCACCAGAATCAATTTGCGAAACAATCTAAAACAGACACCGTGTAGTCCGCTAAAATTCCCGCCAAGAACTCATGCTTGGATATGTTTTATAGGTTATGTCATTATTAGGTATTTATAGCCTTTGCTCCAAACAATACTTTATTACCAAAAACTAAAAGAGCTCGATGGAATGATAATATAACAGGATAATTATAAATACGACTTAAATATCGAATAGCGTATAAAAATTTGAAAAGTTTTTTGGTTGCAATGAGTGTATATGATGACACTTTTGGTGCCCTGAACTAAAAATCTGCCATAGCTCTGAAGCACTTGACTCCAATTAAAATTAGCAGTTTGAGGCTTAATATACATCACTAACGGATCTGTTAATCGGAAATAGTGTTAGGACACCGACAATATATTAGAAAGAGCTGTCAAATGACACTTTACTAAAAGGAATCGCCACGAAAAACAAATATTCCCACTTTACATGTACGGGAAATACTGTAAAAAAAACTATACCTAAGATTTCCCTGTTTACTACGGAACCCTATAAAGGAACTCACTTGGCAGCCAAAGCTTTGATGATGTTCTCCTCGCGATGTCGGATGCTGAGCTCCGCGTACTCCGCCGCCGAGGAGATGATCTCCAGCAGACCGCGGATCTTCGTCTTGCTCGTCAGGGACAGGCTGAATAGTTCTGCAAACGAAGGTATATTATAAGTTATGTGAATTTTAATTCTGGAATTCGCGATACACAACTTTGCCGAGTAGTTCCCGGCAAAGTAGAATGGGACTACTCCATAGATGTCATAGAAACACAAGCTAAACAAAGCTTACAATTAAATAAATAAATATATGCGGACAAATCACACAGATTGAGTTAGCCCCAAAGTAAGTTCAAGACTTGTTTACCAAATAAAGAAAATAAGAAATGGTGAAAAAATTCCACGCGGTCTGGACTTGAACCTGCGTCTAGATCTCAGTACGATCTATGCGTTGCCAATTACGCCACCGCGCTTCAAGCCCCGGCGCCGAATTTCTCCACCATACCCCATGCCTCTTACACGCATCAAGGCTTTGCGTCACCCAACACAACTACCCCACTTTTACAAGTGCGGTATTTGATTTCAACTCATTTTACAAAGAATTTAAAAAACAATTAATGTGTAGGAAGCCATACAACAGTTGTGTTATGGGATACTAACTCGACGATACTATATTTTATAATAGATACTTATATAGATAGACATCCAAGACCCAGGTCAATCTGAAAAAGACCATTTTCCATCTTGACCTGACCGGGGATTGAACGCGGGACCGTCCGTGTCGCAGACAGGCGTGTTGACCGCTGCGCCGCGGAGCTCGACAAACATCAAAGAGACCTCTCCGACCCGTCTGTCCAGCGTGGAGAGTGTAAGCCAAATCCTCCGACTACTCTGGTTCATATATGGCTCTGGTAGTACAGAGTCGTGCGTGCTCCTGCAGTCATCATCATCATCATCATCAGGTCTTTCTAGTCTCCACTGCAGGAGCACGACCCTCTCTGTACTACCAGAGCCATATATTAGCTTGAGTAGTCAGAGGATTTGGCCTACACTCTCCACGCTGGCCAGACGGGTTGGAGAGGTCTCTTTGATGTTTAGAAGCTTTGTTTAGCTTGTTTTTTCTTAGTCGCTTTTTACGACATCCACGAAATGACTTGGAGTGGTCCTATTCTACTCTGCCGGGAACCACACGGCGCGCTCCTGCAGTGGGGATTAACAAAGACCTGCTGATGATGACTGGGGCACGTACCAATAGTAGTGTAGTTGATGTAATAGTAGGACGCGATCATGCCCAAGTTGAGAGGCTGCACGTCCATCTCGTCTTCTATGGCGATGCACTTGGACTGCTCCAAGTCTGTGAGGGTGGTCTCCACCAGCTCCGACAGGTGGTCCGAGAGATGCCTGTAACCAATCATTTGTTGTAAGTACACTACACCATTTGCCAATTATAGTCAGTTATCATGATTCTGGCAGGTGTCCGAACCTTTGCAGCTATAAACACAAATAAATAAATATATACGGACAAATCACACAGATTGAGCTAGCCCCAAAGTAAGTTCTTAAGTAAGACTTGTGTTATGGGATACCAACTCAACCATACTATATTTTATAACAAATACATATAAAGATAAACATCCAAGACCCAGGTCAATCTGAAAAAGATCATTTTCCATCTTGACCTGACCGGGGATCGAACCCGGGACCATCCGTGTCACAGGCCGGCGTGATGACCGCTGCGCCACGGAGCTCGTCAAAAATAGAAAAGCTATCAGTTTGTGGTGGGAAGTTAAGGTGCAGTTGGCGTTTGCCTTAAATGATTTTGCAAATTGATTTTAGTGGACTTTATAATATGAAATTGGTGTAGTTTGGTGTTATAAATGCTCGTGCTCGAGAACAATTTGTGAAATAGTTAAAGTAGATTTTTATATGGACTCGTATAGATTTGTCATCAGAAGCTCCCACGAGGCATCAAAGAACATACGCCATCTGTGATGCTACTTGTTAAAACATTACCGTACACTACCGATACTTAGTATCCCAATTTACTGGACATTGGCAGAATCACTGAAATCTCGGTAGAAGCCATATTATAAAACAGAAGAAGAAAAACTATCATTGTACCTGTGCGTGACGCCTTGCAGGTTGTAGTAATTGGGGTTCTGCGTCAGTCTCCTGTACAGGAACGTCCACGTCAGGTAGTCTACGGCGTCCTGTTTGTTCTCTATGGTCTTGGTGACTATCTCCGCGTTCATGTGGTCGTGTAGTCTGTGGTCCAGGTGGCTCTGCGATCAAACAAGGATATTACGGAACCCTGAACACGATGATAAAGTAAATACGATGATAGACATTGAGTTATAATACTAGAGAAGCTACCTTATATTTTAAATAAATAATAAATAAATATATACGGACAAATCACACAGATTGAGCTAGCCCCAAAGTAAGTTCTTAAGTAAGACTTGTGTTATGGGATACCAACTCAACGATACTATATTTTATAACGAATACATATAAAGATAAACATCCAAGACCCAGGTCAATCTGAAAAAGATCATTTTCCATCTTGCTTTACCTGACCGGGGATCGAACCCGGGACCATCCGTGTCGCAGGCAGGCGTGATGACCGCTGCGCCACGGAGCTCCATTCCTCGAAATTTAAAATTAAAGCGCTGCAGCGCTAAAACAATAATGAAGCGTCAAATCATACATAACTCAATACCTCAGCGCTATATTTGCTATTCTCACGCGTTTCCATAGCAACATGTTAACGTAATGCAAAATGGCGGGGGTAATTATATTGACTTTTTTCTAAAAAATAATGTACTTGTTGATGAAAATTTGTTCCTTTGCACTGTGCAGAGTATTCGATAAGGTATTACTGCAATAACTCAATACACACCAAGGCATCCTTTATGATTTTTACCAAGTTTTTTTTAATCAATCGTTGGAAGTACCACAAGCGAAAGAGCTAACAACCGGCTGTGGCGCGATAGCCACAGTTGAACGGGACAAAGTAAGGATTTGCGGAGTCTTCTCTAGTAGTTATATCTCAATGATGATAGATAAATCACACAAATAAATAACAATAATGAAGAAATAAAATACCATTCGCAATATAAACATAACAACTACGGAGTGCCGCAAGGGAGCATATTAGGACCTCTTCTGTTCCTAATATATATAAATGACCTTTCTGAATCAATAGACGAAAAATGCATACCATATCTAAGTGCAAACCACAATTTTTTTTTAAATTTTAAATATTGTCATTACCATGCATCTTTGTAATAATATTAAATTATTTAAAACAGTGTTTGAAATGTACTCAACAAATACAAGGCAAGGAAATAGACTCGACCACGATCACAATCCGAGAACTCAAACGTACATGAGAAACTGTCATAGCATGTGTATTAAAATGTATAATAAGCTACCAGAATATGTTAAAGCACTTCCATTTAAAAAGTCTGAAAAATGTATACATGACATGACAGAAAAAAGAAATTATTCGGTAAATGATTTTATAAATGAAAAATAATAATGTGTAATATTTCAAATAATTTAAGTGTTGAATGTAAAAATTTAATTTTGTAATTCAATTTTAATAGTATTTTATGCAACGGTTTTATAATAGGGGTCTTAAAAGGTGAGTGGCGCGGGTAGCGATATGAGCGAGCAAAGCGAGCGAATATCGCTAATAAGGGCGCCACGAGCCTTTTAAGACTTAATTATAAACCGTTGCATACAATATAAAATTAGTTAAACATAAATATTGAGTTTGACAAGTAACTCGCGGGAAATGTAAATATGTCTATGGTAACCTTATTTTTTAATTGATGTTAGAATGACTCTTAAAAAAAACAAAAAAAAATATTTTCCAATCACGAAATCTAGGTTTAATAGTCTATGGCTGCTAGCCGTATCGTAATAGCGACATTATAGTACGGCTGTGCCGTACTGTTATGAAGAATAGAGTATAGACTTATTATGGATGTTCTTATGTTTGTGTTCTTGATCATATAAATGACAGATAAAAGTACAGGAGTCGAAAAATATCTGCATCCTTGTGGTCAAGGGTAAGGGGCAGCACCAACACACTCTTGAAGGTGGTGTCAGAAAGAGTGGACAGCCCAATTCTGAGACATTGGTCAAACTTGCACGTCCAGAAACACAACCCACATTTTAAATTTTACTAATATAGTTTTATAGGTTTTTTTACTAACAAAATATGGACTTGTATTGTTTTTTAACTATGCAGTCTGAAATAAACGATTTCATTTCATTTCATTTCATTAAGTATGTTACCATTAAAATTTTCTTGCTATAAACGTAGCTGAATAAGTAGAGCAAGCATATTTAACACCTGTACTAAATACATTATTAATTAGCAAATAAACGCATTCATTCATAAGCTGAACAAAGCTGAACGAGCTCCGTGGCGCAGCGGTCAACATGCCTGTGACACGGACGGTCCCGGGTGCAATCCCCGGTCAGGTCAAGATGAAAAACGATCTTTCTCAGATTGACCTGGGTCTTGGAACAAGTTGGATTACTATATATGTACGAGTATTTGTTATAAAATATAGTATCGTTGAGTTAGTATCCCATAACACAAGTCTTACTTAAGAACTTACTTTGGGGCTAGCTCAATCTGTGTGATTTGTCCGTATATATATATTTAAAGTACTAGTAGCTAAGCAAACTAGGCGTACCTCTAACGGCAGGCAGTCGTTGAGCAGCTTGGTGAAGAAGGTCTTGTGGTGCGCGACGCACATGAGCACGGCCACCGAGTGGTCGTCCTCCAGCGGCCGGCAGGCGCGGCCCAGCATCTGCAGCACCGTCGTCACCGGGTACTGCTCGTACGCGTGCAGCTTGCCGTTGTAGCTGGCGACAACGATCACGGGCTCAATTTTTGCAATTTTTGCTAACACTATCGATCCGCCACTCGTTAAGCGTCCGCATGGTGAATGTCAATGGGCTCTTATTTTTGATACTGTATTCGAATGGGTTGTCCTGGTCGCACGAGACCACTCTGATTCAAAGACGCATACGAAATATCAAATTTGACTTGACTCCATAGGGTAGATAGGGTAGCTAGGGGGCCAATGGTCGTCCCTTAGGGTCCTATTAGCTGCCAGGGCTCACATTGAGTCCCTTATGGGACCCATGGAAGCTAATAGTTTCGCTCACATAGTATAGTTCGTAGCCAAGTTATCCACAAATAGGCCCGCTCACATACTACAGTTCCTAGCCACGGTACACGCGTACCACTCATCCCTTCTCGCGTAGTATAGTTCATAGCCACGCTACACGCGTAGACCGATCCCACTGGCGTAGTGTAGTTCGTAGCCGCGCTACGCACATTCACTTATCTCCGCTCGCATAGCGTTGTTCGTAGCCGCGCTACGCACATTCACTTATCTCCGCTCGCATAGCGTTGTTCGTAGCCGCGCTACGCACATTCACTTATCTCCGCTCGCATAGCGTTGTTCGTAGCCGCGCTACGCACATTTACTTATCTCCGCTCGCATAGCGTTGTTCGTAGCCGCGCTACGCACATTTACTTATCTCCGCTCGCATAGCGTTGTTCGTAGCCGCGCTACGCACATTTACTTATCTCCGCTCGCATAGCGTTGTTCGTAGCCGCGCTACGCACATTCACTTATCTCCGCTCGCATAACGTTGTTCGTAGCCGCGCTACGCACGTTCACTCATCTCTGCTCGTGTAGTATAGTTCGTAGCTATGCTACACGCGTAGACCGATCCCGCTGGGGTAGCGTAGTTCGTAGTCGTGCTACGCACGTTCACTCCTCCCCGCTCGTGTAGTATAGTCCGGAGCCACGCACCGCACGTTCTCAAAAAAATATACAAGGGTAATGTAAAGAATATTTAGCAACTTACACATGGGTGTCGGCCACGATGACGGTGTGCACGTGCGCCGCGAAGGCCCAGGCCAGCTCGGCGGCCACGACGCACAGCTGCACGGCCGCCGACTCCAGCAGCTGCTGCACCACGCGCCGGTCGCCCGCCTCCACGCCCTCGTGCAGGTACGCCACGCCCGCCGACAGCGTCTCCTTTAGCATCTACGACGAACGGATTCGTTTGAGAAATAATCAAACGGTTGAATAAAATTTCAGGCGTGCATCTAAATAACTAAGTGAGCGGCTAGTGCGACTTTGGGCAAAACCTCCAAAATAACAAAACAATTGTCGAGCTCCGTGGCGCAGCGGTTACCACGCCAGCCTGCGACACGGGGGTCCCGGGTTCGATCCCCGGTCAGGTCATGATGGAAAACGATCTTTTTCAGATTGACCAGGGTCTTGGATGTTTATCTATATATGTATTTGTTATAAAATATAGAATCGTTGAGTTAGTATCCCATAACACAAGTCTTTCTTAAGAACTTACTTTGGGGCTAGCTCAATCTGTGTGATTTGTCCGTATATATTTATTTATTTATTTATTATTATTAATTTGGCCACAGTGTGGTTAGGTTCTTTACGTTTACTCGTGAACCATATACCAAACCACCGTATACCAAAACAGGAGCGAGCGACCCCAACTTAGGGCAAAACCCCAATATAACAAAACGACTTGGCCTCAGAGGGTGGGCTTAATTTCCTGGCACTCTCAGTAAGTCGCACACTCAGAAATACAATATTTGATACTTAAAATGTTTATTTACATTCAATCGACTAAGTACTAGCCAATTTATTCTAAGTGCTGGGCCACAGGTGTGGCGCTTAATACTAGCGGAATAATATTTATGCCTATATCGAACATGGACGTGTTCGTTTTAGGTATAAATATCACTCTACTAGTCACACTACGCTACACACACAATCATAAACGAAACTTTACATCCGTGCACACATCTGCGTGTGAATTAACTATCAGGAACACCGTAAAATAAAATCCAATTTAAGTACTAGTTACGTATGTTAGTAAGAGATAGCAGATACAATTTCTAGTGCACTTAACGGTGTCTATATCGCAGTCATCTGGTTGAATCTGCTATTTGATTGAATGACTAGCGCGTTCATTGAATGACCACGTTTAATTGAATGACTAGGCCGAACGTTGTACAAATAAGCGTCGCTCAACGTCCAACTAGTTAGCGGATTGTAACATAGCCCTTTGAAAAGAGCGGACATAGAATCAGTCAGGTGATTCAAATTTAGTTCATTTTTTTCCCACTGCGGCGCTAGTAGTCACCAAAACAAATATGGCGTCAAACAGCTCGATCAGATGGCACGATGTTGATATTTTTTTCGATTAAATTTACATAAAAGTGCGTTATTTGTAATAAAATAGTATGACATTATGGATTTACCTATTATAACGCCGCCGCCGGTTACTTTAAAAACTAAGAAAAAAGAAATCATGCTACCACCAAATATTACAAAGTCGGCTAAGATTCAACGACTTCGCTAAATGACATTCATTCAGTCAAGACGTTGAACGTTACATTCAACGACTTGACGAGCTGTCCTTCAGTCATTCAATTGAACGTCGCCATTCAATGAACGCGCTAGTCATTCAATCAAATAGCAAATTCAACCAGATGACTGCGACATCTATATGTAAGTAGGCTAGTATACAGGCTGTATAGAAAGTGTAGATGAGAAAGTTGCTTACTTTATCATGTATCCTTTTTAGGAAGGGCTGAACCAACTCCGGCTTGGCGTGCAGGAACCTGGTGGGTCTGCCGTGAGCCGCAGCCAGCGCCAGCAAGTCGGCGGCCAGCAGGCGAGCGTGCCGCCGGGACGGCACGAACACGGCGCACGGCCGGGAGCCGGCGTGCCGACACACGGCGCTATAGATCGGTTTCGTCATAGCGGCCAAGCGTGAGCCGGCGTGGGAGATGTTAAAACCCTGCAAACAAATTAAAACTCGGTAATTCAATTTGCACAGGTTGCATTTTTATAAAAATGTTTCTTCTTTTAAATGATGGCTTCCACCGAGATTTCAGTGATTCTGCCAATGTCCAGTATAATGAGATACTAAGTATCGGTGTTGTACGGTATGTAGCATCAAAGATGGCGTAAGTTCTTAGGTAGTCTCGTGGGAGCTTCTGATGACAAATCTATACGAGTCCATTTAACAGTCTACTTTAACTATTTCAAAATTGTTCTCGAGCACGAGCATTTATAACACCAAACTACATCAATTTCATATTATAAAGTCCACTTAAATCAATTTGCAAAATCGTCTAAAGCAAACGACAACTGTACCCCTTGACTTCCCACCAAAAACTCCTATTGGGGTCTACCTTGGACGATTTTGCAAATTGATTTTGGTTAACTTTATACAAATTGGTGTAGTTTGGTGTTATAAATGCTCGTGCTCATGGAACAATTTGTGAAATAGTTAAAGTGGACTGTTATATGGATTCGTATAGACTTGTCACCATAACCTCCCGACCACGAGGCATCAAAGAACATACGCCATCTTTGATGTTACAACATACTTGTTACAATTTTACCGTACAACACCGATACTTAGTATCTCAATTAACTGGACATTGGCAGAATCACTGAAATCTCGATGGAAGCCATTTTATAAAACAGAAGAAGAAGAAGAAGAAATCTAATTCACAATCCACCAATCACGTTTAATCATCATTTTTAGGGTTCCGTAGTAAACTAGGAACCCTTATAGTTTCGCCATGTCTGTCTGTTCGTCCGCGGTTTTACTCAGAGACCATAAGTACTAGAAAGCTGTAATTTGGTATGAGTATGTATATTAATCATGGCAAAAAAGTCGTAGAAAAAAATCTTGAAAAAAAAATTTTTTTTGGTAGCTCCCATACAAGTAAAGTGGGGGAGTCATTTTTTTTTCTCTACTTACCCATCTTGAGGGGTATCGTTAAAAAGGTCTTTGAAAAAATATTGTGAGGTTGAGGACACCATTTTTCGATTTAGGGATCCGTTTCCAGAAATATTTGGTTTTAAAGTGCAAATTTTTGTTAGAGGTACGTGTCCCCCCCCTCTATCTCCTAAACGGTTATATATAGATACGTGAAAAAAATTACAGCAGTAGTATATATACTGAAGTTGAAAGGAAAACTATCAGAGCTAAGTACTAAGTACAAACTAAAAAGTTATAGGCAACCAACGTATAAAATGTACTGGAAAATGTAAAATTTCATACAATCTTTATTGTTAGATGTTTTTGGTCGTTAAACTGTGAGGTGCGAGTGTAAACAGTGTGTACTCAAAGTTGTCATTCGCAACTACGGAACCCTATACTGCGCGTGGCCCGACACGCACTTGGCCGGTTTTTATGATTGGTGGATTTTGACAGCTGCTGTCAAAATACCTCTCGACACAGTGCCGCCTTCTGGGGGAATTCTCCATTCCGAACATCCGCATTGACACGCTATCATTTTCTGCCCACTTTTGTTCCATACCTATCATACCATACCATACCATGTATTTCCATATTTTACCGGTCATTTAGTTTCTAACGTTATTATAACAAATACTCGGTTTTAACTTTATTAAGCTTATGAACCGTTATTTGAAACCTAATTAAACAACAATTGAGAGTAGCGAGCTTGACTTCCGGTAGCAGGTCGGCTATTTTACCGATTTTCCCTTACGACGTCGGCTAACTTCCGGTGGCCAGGAGGGGGGCACGTGGCGCCGCGCCACTGCTCTGGGCCTCATTGGCGTCTTGACTATCGTAGCAGTCGGTTGTATTGGTAAGTGCACGTACTTACATTTTTATTACTTATATTTTCGCTTTTCAGCTTTTTATTTTTCAGATTACTGATTTTCCCTGAAACATGTTATTATTTGAATTCAAAAATTCAATATAATAACGGATTTTTTAAAGGATTTTAACGATGCAAATCGTTCGTTACTTATATATTGGTTATTTAACAGTCCATCTGATTAACAAACAGTACTATTTAAATGTTGAATTCTTAAGTTGTTATATTCCTATATAATTTAAAGTGACTGTGTCAGTGAATAAATTGAGAAACTATCCAGACCAAGGAATGTAGTGTTGCTATGCAGAGCATGTAAGTGATATTCAAGATTATATTAACACGTTGGCGTTGCTTATTAAGCCTTTTTGAAGTTAAGGCCGTTGCCTTTATAAAGATTAACTATATGTCAAGAAAATGTGCAGCCATAGACTGCGTAATATTTTACGTTAATAAGCGATTGACAAGATTAACAATAAAACTTAATATAGATATGAATGATTTTCATTTATATCACTTCATGAAACTGGTTCTTTGCTGCATAATGAATAATATAACTAGCTATTGAGCTACTCAATAAAACATTTAAATTAACGGAAAATCCTTTTCGATTGCGAAGATTTTTTGTTTTGTTTTCATATCACTTACCCTCAAGGAGATGAGGATATGGAGATCAATTCCGTATATTAATTTTGTTTCTAGAGGTAACTAAACATTTTATTAAGTATATTAAAAGATAGTATTCATTAAAAAGTTGAAGTGTGAACTTATCATTGAATTGCTAGTTTATTCAATTGTCGATTACGGTGGACAATTTTGTTTATTTCTTTTTACTAATTTCTTTGTAGGAACAAAATCTTTGTATGGAATAGAGAATTGATACATAAGTGAATTTTATATAATAGGGTGATACCTTGACCACCTTATCGAAATAATGCTGTTAGCTTAGCTATGCTTAACGTGCAGACTCGGGTCAAGCCCAGTCATGCTAGAACATTGGATTATTTATAAAGCTGCTGCGCAAGCTCAGCTGAACGTGCAGGCTCGGGTCAAGCCCAGTCATGCCAGAACATCTTATTGTTGATATGCAAATAAATAAAGCTGCTGTGCAAGCTCAGCTGAGCGTGCAGGCTCGGGTCATGCCCAGTCATGCTAAAACATTGTATTATTCATAGTGCGAATAAATAAAGCTGCTGCACAAGCTCAGCTGAACGTGCAGGCTCAGGCTCAAGCCTAGTCATGCTGCCTATTGCGTCTATTTTAATTATAGACATGCAATACCTGAAGTAAAATAAAATACATTTTGGTTCTTAATATTAACTTTTATTTTGCTGAAACAAAGCTGCTATGTAAGCACACCTGAACGCTTGAGCTCAGGCCAAGCGAAGCCATCTCGCAATTTCGGATTATTTTATGAATGACGTAAATAGAACTATTTAATGATGAGTAAAACTGCAGCAAAAGCTCAAATAAACTCGCCAATCGCGATGAATCAAGAGGAGTTACATTCTGGTTGTATAACAATTTTATTTAAGTGCAATTGATTAGCTGTTGCGTATGCTCAGCTTAATGCGCAGGCTCAGGGCAAGCCTAGTCATGCCATAACATTATTTTTTTTTTATAATAAGTGGAGCGACATTTTGCGTCGCGAATAATGATCTCTTTAAATATATTCATGAAGTTATTAAAGTAACTACATTTTTCATGTTTATTTACTTGGGCTTTTTTATCATAAAACTAATGTGAAAGCTCAGTTTAATTCATGGGCTCGGGTCAAGCAGTATTTCCAATGCTGAAAATATTGTCAATTATGAATTTTAGAGTCGTTTGGGCTATACTTGAAGCCAAATGTGTATGATCTAGATTTGGCTCCTTATGAATAATGCTAACGTTAAATTGAACACACAGGCTCGGATCAGACCTGTTGCAGTATTAGCTAGTTATTAACTTTCACAGTAAATTGAACTGTATCCCAAGAAATTATAAAATTAATGTTTAAGTTAGCCACTTGAATCAGTTACGAACTTAAATAAAAGCTACATCGCAAACTTTGCCGAAGAGGCGCAGTCTCTGGTTAACACATTCACTGCCGGAGTTTCACAATAAAGTGTTCTACGAAAGTACTCGTAGTTTGCACCGAACTTGTTTTTAGTTATCCTTCACCATCTCATTGATAATCAAATATTTTTATATTAATATCGTATAAAAATAATTGTCTTGATCTAAGAAAGACTTTTACCAACTTTCATTGCAAAGTCGAACCGGCCAGGCGAGTTTTTCTGTATTACACTATAATGTAATGTCGCAGATATTTTTCATGTTCAAACTATGACACTAGCTATGAAAATTGACTATCAATTTTTTTTTATGGTCACTTTACCGTAATGTATGAATAAGTGGAATGCAGGGTATGTGCTACACTAGTATTTAATGCAAACGTATAACACATAATCATCATCAGCTTTCTACGCCCACTGCATACTATAAGCCTCCTTTCTATCTTTAGAATCTAGCATTTCCTAGCATTTTGCCTAATTTCATAATGTGCAACAATAGTAAAAAGATTAGAATATACTTCAAGTCGACAAAGAGAGTTCGTCTTTTGACCTTGCTTATTTTATTTACCGACCTCAGGCGGTGATTATAACGGTTCGTCAAATTATTTTTAATATTTTAAAGAAAACTTTAGCAGCTTTTCGTCGTAGATTAGCCTCCTCGTCATATCAAAAGGCTATTTTTGGGCTTGGCAGGTTAAAGATGCACTCTAATTTCACAAGGCAAAGTCGGTTTTATGTTGTAATATTTCTTACAAAAATGTTTGGTATTAGTTTATTGAAAAATATATTTAAAAAATTCAGTTTACCATATTTTTAAAAGTTGAATAAAATTTAAAAGACATGCATGTTAAGCAATAATTTTCGGTGTTTTCTTTAGCTACTAGCTTCTTAACATCTCATCCAGGCCCTTCGCTGAGTGATGGATGATTGGTTTGTCCTGTATCGTTTGCCCGACTCCTCTCTCATCTGAGCGTTTTTCCGGTTGCATTCTCAGCCGGAGTGCTTTGGACACCCATGGCCCGGGGCCTGCAGACATACATATCTTCGATTTTCTTTTAGTCTAAATCTGTTTCAGTTTTGAGGCTTTATCACGGTTTAAGGCTTACAACAGCATTTGAAATTTTGTAATTTATTAATTTTTTTTTAAATTAGTTTATTTATTGGACAACATAAAATATTTTATTGGACCACATATATTTGAGCAGTGAATGCAAATCTCATTGCAATCTCAGTATTTGGAGTTTATTGAATTATGTAATGTACGTAAAGAAACTACAATAAATAAAAAAATTCGTATAACAATCTTATTAAACTGGCTTTCTTTTGCTTCTTTAATTGAAACGGTTCTACTAATCTTCACTGAATAATTTATAAAGGAACTCTTAGCTGGCCTTAGTCTTACCAAAAATGGTATTAAAAGGTGTTTGACACTATTTATCACTTAAAATGATAATATCGCACTAACTTTTATGTTTGTTTAAATATAGGAACAATCCGAATTAGATTTTCAAATCCGAACTTTAATCCTATACTAGGATGGAAATCCAGATCATATTGCTTTAACAAGGTATATTGTTTATGTGATATTTTTTGCGTGTTTCAAAATTCGAAGTATTTGAAATACCAGGTTTGATTGTTTTTAATATCAATAATGATAAGACTATTTATTCATCTTACTAATGAACGGTCTCCCGTTTGTGCCTCTGTAAAGTTGACTAGTACTATTCCAGCCTAGCAACAGAAAAGCAAGATATTTGTAGTCAAAATTCAATTTATTACTTTCTTAGTTTACTTACTACTTGAGGTTTAGTTTTACTTTTTCTTGTGTAAAAATAAAATGTTTGTCATTCCTCTGCATTTTATCATCTCAAAGACAATACAGTTGCGAGAGCAGTTTGTATCTACCATATAGCCTTTGTATTACAAATCTTCTGGGTATATTTTAGCCAGAAAGAAGTTGTTTTGTCCTAATTACGGCTATCATCTTGCTAAGTGCGGTGCACAAGCATATTTTACTTTATAAAGATTAAAACGGTCAAAGTTCATCTCAATTTTCCTTACTTTAAAATTACCTTTTTGGCTTTATTCTAACCAATGTACATATATGTCATATATTTTGAAAATGGAACAGAATTACTCATGGCTAATTTTAACAAATTATTCTATTTGTTTCCATATCTACGTAATAGGACTTGAACATGCAATTCAAATGGTTTTATACCATGGATACTGAAACTTATTGCACGTGACAACAAGACTGTATGATAAAAAGGTTATAAAAAAATAAATATTTTTCGCAAGGTAAACCTTGCAATTTGTTAAGTGAGTTTTTGAAGTTCTTTCCTCCAGGTGATTTCTTTTGTTTTTTACTATTGAAAGTAGTCCGGTTATTATTGATCTTCGATGAAATAAGGAAAAGTACCTACGTCATATGATGGTTATTTGATGTTCTGATGCAAATCCTGTTTTACAATATTTTTATTATAAAAATAATAATGGTTCTGAATGTAATTTATATTCAATTTCGTCATTTATTTTTGGCCAGGTATAGTACGAGTTATTCGTACTCATTACCATTTATATTATTGTAAATTTGATATTTAAACTTTACCTATACCATCTGTGTTGTTAATGAATTTGACACTTAAACAAGTGTTTATTAATTCAGTCTTTGTTTACTTTATTATCATTCAAATAATTATTATTTTTTATATGATAATTTTTTTTTGTTTATAAAGTCCGATCTAACCTTTGGTAAAATAACGTTTTTTTTTATTATTCTTTCTTGTAACTCAGTCTTGTCATGCATTTTATTTTCACATCTGATTTATTTAACTATTCAGTTTCACATGATATCATATCCATCATGTTATTGGCTATAACCGGTACACCAGGCGATAACAGACAATCTCTCAATTGTTGTTTAATTAGGTTTCAAATAACGGTTCATAAGCTTAATAGCAGCGTTTTACCTACCAATAAAACGCTTATTAAGCGATAACCTTATTTGAAACCTAATACACAATCACTGCCAGGTGTTTCTTATGCGAATCAATTTCGAGATCCAATGAGGCTCAGAGCAGTGGCGCGGCGCCACGTGCCCCCCTCCTGGCCACCGGAAGTTAGCCGACGTCGTAAGGGAAAATCGGTAAAATAGCCGACCTGCTACCGGAAGTCAAGCTCGCTACTCTCAATTGTTGTTTAATTAGGTTTCAAATAAGGTTATCGCTTAATAAGCGTTTTATTGGTAGGTAAAACGCTGCTATTTTGTTTTGGGAAACCCATTACTATTAATTCCGATATTTTTTTATTTTATGTTCCTACTTTGATATTGTTAGTGCGCGCGTGTTATTGTTAACTTTGACATTGGCAAAATCATCGTTTAGGCTAAAAACGATGGAGCCGTAAACCTAAAGAAAGAAAGAAAGAAAGATATAGTATCTAACTTGTATATGCAACTCCAGAGGCAGCGGTCTCACACTCGGGTGGAAGTTAAAGGACGCGTTAGCGTTGCTCCCAAGCCACTGCGACACATCTCTTGCATCAGCCAGCGGGAGTGACAGAGCCACGATCCTGATCGGCTTGCCTGTAGAAAAATAGACAAACATTCAAAGATAAAGTAAATTATATAAAAAGATATCGGCCAAATTCAGTAGGCCAAAGACAATCAAATACTAACGTATAGACTGCTGTGCCGTGGTCCAGTGGTTAAGGCGTTTGTCTTGTTGACCCGGGATCGTGGGTTCGATTCCCACGGGAAGCATACTTTGTTAAGATGTTTCCAGTTTGGTTAGGATATTGCAGGCATGAATCACCTGATTGTCTGATAAGAAAGATGATTCCGTGCTTCGGAAGGCACGTTAAGTCGTTGGTCCCGGCTGCCATCTGGTAGTCGTTAAAGGAACCACGTCAGAGGCCGAGAGGCGGTTACGCAGAACTCTGACACCAGGGTGTGCATGGTCGACTGACCATTTGCCTAGTGTGAGACCCTACAAATAGGAGAATGCGTGTCCTCTCCCTCTCTGACCCCTCACCTGTCTGCGACGCTATGTACCGCATCCTTGAACACACCACCTCCAGCACAGGGCCCTCTTCGCCCCCCAACAACTGCAAGGCGTCGACTATGAACAGCGCCACGCTCTGCACGCTCTTGCGGACTTTCCATCTGGAATACAAATAACGTATTTATCTACACACTATAAAGTGTCTATAACGATATCAGAAACTGGCCATTAATAAGCATCATTACGTCAATCACATTTATAATAATAATTATATTGTCTCTGGCCTTAGGTAATATGTAAGTATTTTCGTTTTTCGTCGACATCGTTTTTCGATTAGGTAATGACTTTTAAAGTCAAAGATTTTTATTCAAAATTGGATAATTGTATCTCTTTTTGAACGTCATATTTTTTACTGTCTTATTATTTTTAATATGCAAATCGAAAAACTACTAGCGTTTCGTAATGACCACTGGTGAGAAGAATACGCCGAAAGAAACCCAATCCAGACAGCTTCAAATTTCGAATACCTAATATCTTTTAACCTTTATTACTTTACAGTTATCTACTAAAAGTACTATTACTATACATACATACATACATACTATCACGTCTTTATCCCTTGCGGGGTAGACAGAGCCCAAGGTCATAAAACCTAAAGGCCACGTTTAGCGTGTTAGTGGGCGTAATGGTGGAAAGCGGAATCAAAATACCAATCCCTTGACCGACTTTTACGGTCTGCACGGGATAAGCAGCCGGTATTTTCTATATTTATCTTTTTTTTCCAAACCAGCACGGAAGAATATTTCAATTAAGAGGGCCCTTCACCGACCGACTATCGTCAACGCGAGCATGGTCGAAAAGTTTGTTCAAAAGACATTGAACGAAAAATAGTGTGCAGAAATTTCATTAAACTTGGTTCAAGAAATACGTGTTTATTAGTAAGCCTTACAAGTTTATGAAAAAAACATTTGTTATTTAGAATCTCCATTACATGCAAGGTTTCTAAATAAATATTTTCTTTACTGTTACAATTTATGAATACATTATAAACGCTCAAAGTTCAGATGATTCGGATTTTTGGAGGCTAATACTGAAGTTGTTTCTCCAAATTTTGATTTTACGTTTTGATAGAAACCTAGATATAGTGCACAAGATACCTATTTGATGAAAAGCTTCAAAGAAAGATTTGTTACACCGCCATAATCACGTACGAGCGTTTGTATGAAAAGATAGACGGGTTGGCCGCTCTTAAAGTAGTAATCCGTTACGACTATCGAGAAACATTTCAATTTATTTTTGTCAACCAAAAATAAAGTGGGTGTGAGCTCTATGAGCGCTTACGTATGTTAAGCAGCCCCTGGTGCAGTCCCTACTTGGATGGGTGACCGCAAGTGGCATAAAAATATCTCGAGCTCCTCCGTGCTTCGGAATGCACGTTAAGCTGTTGGTCCCGGCTGTCATCGTTTATGGCAGTCGTTAAGCTTTGTCAGATGCCTTAAGGCAGCTTGAAAAAATCTGACACCAGTGTTGGCCACTTACACATACGAAAAACAAACAATATACAACTTAAGAATATCGAACAAAACGAGAAAAAAATCATTTTCGTATGGGAGCCCCCTTAAATATTTATTATTCATTAAAATCGTACGAATTAGAGGTTGTGTATGACCACATGGCTCTGACTACTAAGGCATAAAGATAAACTATTGAATTTTATTTATTCATTTAACTTTATACACATACAAGTGCAATAGCGGACTTATAGCCTATGGCTTCATCTGCCAGTCAACCAACTGGGTGATGTTGAGAATTACTGGGGTAGTCCAAAGTTTCGAAAATAAAAGAGTAACTAAGTATACTGTAAGGTGTTGCAAGAACAAGATTAGAACAAATATTGTAATATGATAATAATAGAATAATAAATAAATAATAATAATTAATTTGCTATATTCAAAGGCAACAGCCGAGTAGTTCCCGGCAGAGTAGAACAGGACCACTCAAGTCTTCCCGTGGATCTCGTAGAAAGTGACTAAGGAAACACAAGCTAAAAAAGCTTATCAACATCAAAGAGACCTCTCCAACCGGTCTGGCCAGCGTGGAGAGTGTACGCCAAACCCTCTGACTGCTCCGGCTAATATATTGCTGTGGTAGTACAGAGAGGGTCGTGCTCCTGCAGTGGAGACTAAACCTGATGGATGGATGGATGATTCAAAGGCATACCATACATTGGTATTTCCAGGAATGGGTTCTTACCTACATCACATCAACTTTTCAAAAGGGCCTCTACGTGTTGGATCTATATCCCCACGCAAGCCATCCAAAGGACCGGGGTAACACCCGTGACTCCAAAGGAGATACAAGATAATTATTATTAATAATAATAGAAGTATTATTAAAACACATACCTGCGAGATAGAACGTCCCACTTCTCAGCGGTAGTGATGATGATTTGTCCTTTATTCAGCAATTTGTGATCTGTGGCCGTTTCGCCCGTCAGTTGGACCACCTGATGACAAAAAGAAAGCATTAACATTTTTATCAAAATGCTTGTATGATTAATAACCTCCGTAGCGCAGTGGTTAAGGCAAGTATTACTCAGTAAGCCTCTAAAGAGTAAAGAGACCTCTCCAACCCGTCTGGCCAGCAACAGTCTCAGTAGACACAGCTCAGCTATGACCAACTTGTTATTGTTTAATTTTTTCATTGGCATTTTACGGACTGGGCCTTTTCCGTTACAACAATCACAATCACTCAATTTATTTATTGATAATTGCAAATGTATTGCAAAACGTCGTATGACGCTCGTACTCAGTAAGCTGACACTCGGTTTCTATAATAACCAGCTTACCGCACGTACAACTTACTTGAATAACACACATACCTTGATAAATAAATGATTATAATTACCTTAAGGTTAAATTTAGTGCCAAACTTATGGTACCAGTCGGCGAACACTATATCTGCTAAGGCGTCCTTCGGCAAGACATACACGGCTCGCTTTCTTCCAGTCAACCAGTAATATATTGAAAAACGTCGTATGATACTCCGACCTAGTAAGCTGACTATTTTATTTATCGGTTTATTACAAGCACTCAGCTGCTATTACTTGAATAACATACATACCTTGAGGTTAAATTTAGTGCCAAATTTATGGTACCAGTCGGCGAACACTATATCTGCTAAGGCATCCTTCGGCAACACATACACGGCCCGCGCCGCGGCGTTGCTCGACAACAGTCTCAGTAGCGACAGCTCAGCTATGACCGACTTGCCGGAGCCGGATGGGGCTCCAACGAAAACGTTGTCATCCGAGTTGTACACTGCGTTGAACACCTGGGGACAAAGAATATCAATTAAAGCTACATTTAGCAGATATTGATGATAAAAAGACCTATCCCAACTAATATTATTAATGCCAAAGTGAGTTTGTTAGTTTGTTGTGCTTTCACGCTCTATATACTGAACCGAGATTAATGAAATTTGAGAATGAAGACCTGATGATGATATCACCATCATCAGGTCTTCATTAGTCTCCATCCACTCTGTACTACCAGAGCCATATATTTGCCAGCAGTCAGAGGATTTGGCCTACACTCTCCACGCAGGCCAGACGGGTTGGAGAGGTCTCTTTGATATTTACACGCTTTGTTTAGCTTGTGTTTCCTAAGTAGCCTTCTACGACATCCACGGGAGTCCTATTCTACTCTGCCGGGAACCACACGGCATAAGATGTGATATATCTACCTGTTTGACGAGCTCCGTAGCGCAGCGGTCAACACGCCTGCCACGCCTGTGACACGGATGGTCCCGGGTTCGAATCCCGGTTAGGTCAAGATGGAAAATGGTCTTTTTCAGATTGATCTGGGTCTTGGATGTTATTCTATATATGTATTTGTTATAAAATATAGTATCGTTGAGTTAGTATCCCATAACACAAGTCTTACTTAAGAACTTACCCCTAACCTAGCCCCAAAGGGCTAGCTCAATCTGTGTGATTTGTCCGTATATATTTAAAAGATTCAAAACGTTTATTCAGAAAATAGGCCCTTGCAGGCACTTTTTCACGTCAAATGACATTTAAAATTATCTTATTAAGTATTATGCATTTACTTATTATTTATTTATTTAATCTGTCTGTAATTCTTACCTGAGTCTGTACAGGGTTGAACTGCGGGAACACTTCGTTATACAACTCTTCGTACTTGGGGTTCCTCAAAGCCGATATGGGCAGAGGCTGAAGATCCAAAAGTTCCGTAGGCGGTAGATTCTTCTCGGGCAAGATCAGGTGGCGGAATGACACTGGAAGCTGTGTTTCGGCGCCTATCCATCTGTGAAAAATTATATTCTTTTTTACGGTTCAGGGAAATAATATTTTTACGCACTAGGCTCTTTCACTTTACACCAATCATTACTGTTCAATAGCCCAATGGCACAGATGCACAATCGATTTTTTTTTTTCATAGAATCCGAGAAATATTTTTCATATGTAACATGTAATCTTTTTGCTGATTCGTGAAATGGGTGATTATTGTAATAAAAAAGCCTGAATAAATGTACGTGATTGATTATTATAATTATACTTTTACAATCTTCACACTTTAATAAATTTTACTTTATTGTAATTGCAAATGTATTGAAAAACGTCGTATGATACTTGTACTCAATAAGCTGTCTATTATAGTCATCAGTTTATTTTAAGCACTCGGATTTGCCTCTATATACATCTCGATTATAATGTCCAGCTTACCGTATTTGCATCATAATGTACTCACATTGTCTTCTTCTTCTTCTGTTTTATAATATAGCTTCCACCGAGACTCAGTGATTCTGCCAATGTCCAGTAAATTGAGATACTAAGTATCGGTGTTGTACGGTAAAGTTTTAACAAGTAGCATCAAAGATGGCGTATATTCTTTGATGCCTCGTGGTCGGGAGGTTATGGTAACAAGTCTATACGAGTCCATATAACAGTCCACTTTAACTATTTCACAAATTGTTCTCGAGCACGAGCATTTATAACACCAAACTACACCAATTTCATATTATCATCATCATCATTTCGTGTAGGTGACACGGTCAGTAGACCATGCACACCCTGGTGTCAGAATTCTGCGGAACCGGCTCTCGGCCTCTGACGTGGTTCCTTTAACGACTACCAGATGGCAGCCGGGACCACCGGCTTAACGTGCCTTCCGAAGCACGGAATCATCTTTCTTATCAGACAATCAGGTGATTCATGCCTGCAATGTCCTAACCAAACTGGAAACAACTTAACAAAGTATGCTTCCCGTGGGAATCGAACCCACGACCCCCAGGTCAAACAAAGCGAACGCCTTAACCACTGGACCACGGAGGCAGTTTCATATTATAAAGTCCACTAAAATCAATTTGCAAAATCGTCCAAGGCAGACCCCAACTGCACCCCTTGACTTCCCACCACAAACTCCACTCACATTGTCGTGTTTCACTTAAATAAATAAATAAATATAAATATATAGGAACATATCACACAAATTGAGCTAGCCCCACAGTAAGTTGTGAACTTGTGTCGCAGGATACTAACTCAACGATACTATATTTTATGATATATACTTATATAGATAAACATCCAAGACCCAGGTCAATATGAAAAAGATCTTTTTCCATAGTGACCTGATCGAACCCGGGACCCCCGTGTCGCAGGCTAGCGTGTTGACCGCTGCGCCACGGAGCTTGACTTACCTGTCTGACACTAGCCGCAAGAAGTACTGCGGCGGCAGCGGCTCGAACACTGGCACGAACAGTTTGACCAGGTGCTCATCCTTGCAGTACTTTTCTTTGAGCAGGAAATACTCGTGGTGGAGTACCACCTCGCTGTCCACATCTTCTACTAGGATCCAGAAAGCTTCTGATTGGCCATGAATCTGTGGAAAATACAATATTTTATTTAGGTGGTTTTTGCATTCACAATGCTGTCCTGATATACTCTTTTAAGAGTCCAGCGTAAAGCCGAAATCTCATACAAACGTAGTTTGGTTTTAGTTTTACAACAGTTAAGCCAATCTTAACCAAATTTCGTACATACGACCGGATAAGGCATATTGATGTTTATAATCAGATTTCAATTTTCAAAACAATACCTATACAAAATTACAGCGATTAGAAGTTTTGTATAGGTTCTACCCGCTGTAATTTTGTATAGGTATTGTTTTGAAAAGTCCGGAGTAAAAGTCAACTCCACGCGTAAAGTAGACCTGGTAATAGGCTGTCAGCTTTGTTCAGCTTGTGTTCCTTAAGTCGCCTAACGACATCCACGGGAAAAGTTGAAGTGGTCCTATTCTACTCTGCCAGGAACCACACCGCTTGGGGGTTTAATGGGGGGGACAGTCGGGTAACAAAAGATACTCTTACCTTTTCATCCCATTGGAAGTCCGGAGTGATAGTCAACTCGACGCGCAGAGTGGACCTGGTAATAGGCTGTCAGTGTTGTTTTTTGCTTGTGCTTCCCAAGTCGCCTTCTAAGACATCCACGGGAAGACTTGGAGTGGTCGTATTCTACTCTGCCCTGGGAACCACACGGCTTTGGGGGTTAGAGGGGTACAGTCGGGTAATAAAAGATACTCTTACCTTTTCATCCCATTGGAAGTCCGGAGTGATAGTCAACTCGACGCGCAGAGTGGACCTGGTAATAGGCTGTCAGTGTTGTTTTTTGCTTGTGCTTCCCAAGTCGCCTTCTAAGACATCCACGGGAAGACTTGGAGTGGTCGTATTCTACTCTGCCCTGGGAACCACACGGCTTTGGGGGTTAGAGGGGTACAGTCGGGTAATAAAAGATACTCTTACCTTTTCATCCCATTGGAAGTCCGGAGTGATAGTCAACTCGACCCGCAGAGTGGACCTGGTAATAGGCTGTCAGTGTTGTTTGGCTTGTTTCCTAAGTCGCCTTCTAAGACATCCACGGGAAGACTTAGAGTGGTCCTATTCTACTCTGCCAGGAACCACACCGCTTGGGGGTTTAATGGGGGGACAGTCGGTAATAAAAGATACTCTTACCTTTTCATCCCATTGGAAGTCCAGAGTGATAGTCAACTCGACCCGCAGAGTGGACCTGGTAATAGGCTGTCAGTGTTGTTTTTGACTTGTGCTTCCCAAGTCGCCTTCTAAGACATCCACGGGAAGACTTGGAGTGGTCCTAGTCTACTCTGCCCCGGGAACCACACGGCTTTGGGAGCTACAATCGGGTAATGAAAGGTCGACTTGGAGTGGTCCTATTCTACTCTGCCAGAAACCACACCGCTTATAGGGGGACAGTCGGGTAACAAAAGTAACTCTTACCTTTTCATCCCATTGGAAGTCCGGAGTGATAGTCAACTCGACCCGCAGAGTGGACCTGGTTATAGGCTGTATGTGCGTGGAGAGCTCCAGCTTGGGGAACTGGCGCACGTGCTTGTGGATCATCTTCCCCAGTTTGGGAGCCCGCACCAGCTCCCCGATTTCGTTCGGCCCAAGCTCGTATAGTTTCTCCCACGGAAAGTTCTTCTTTTCCAGTTTTTTGACTACCTGTTGGGTAAATAAGACGTAGTTAAGACTCTACAATGAAAACATGGTGTTGGGAATTTATCAAAGATGTAGGGTATGATTGGTCAAGCCTGAAAATTGTTTCGATTCGTCAAGCGAATTTTAATCACCCATTATAGTAAAAGTTCGTCAAATGTTAAAAAGGTTTCGTTTCGCCAAACCATGTAAAGGTTCTGATTGGTCAAGTCTATTGGTAGTTTCGATCGGTCAAGCGTTAACATGTTTTGATTCGTCAAGCCTATTTTTAGTTCTGATTCGTCAAGTCTACGAAATCTATAGCCTAGAATCGAAATCGAAAGCCAATTTTACTGTTAACGTAATATTTGAATAACCCGATATTTAAATATCCTAATGTTCCTATGTACATACCTCTTCTGGCATTTTTCTGAACTGCCTCAGCGGCGACATCGACTGCCACATGCGTCTGTCCACCATCTTGCACAACGCTAGAGTTTTGTCCACTAGTTGCGCCCAACCTGTAAGAAAATAAACATTTTACACATTTAGGGCAATTATATGTCGTGTGGTCCCCGGCAGAGTAGAATAGGACCACTCCAAGTCTTCCCGTGGATGTCGTAGAAGGCGACTTAGGGAACACAAGCTACACAAAGATTATAAACATCAAAGAGACCAAAGAGTAGGCCCAATCCTGTGACTGCTCTGGCTACTATTATATGTCTCTGGTAGTACAGAGAGGGTCGTGCTCCTGCAGTGGAGACTAAAAAGGCCATCAGCCCCCCTATTTACTAACTCGGATGACAGGTGTCGATGCCTATCAATCTAGAATTTACTGTTACAATGCGGGTTTTGCTTGCTCGAACTTTTTATTTGAAATACAAAAACCGCATTGTAACACTAAATTCTTGATTGATAGGCATCGACACCTGTCATCCGAGTTAGTAAATAGGCCGCCAGGTCTTTTCTCACACCAAATCATTTGATGTACCATCTCTTAATAAGAGATCCTCTGCTCTGGCTTAAATACGGCTCTGATAGTACGGAGAGGGTCATGCTCTTGCAGTGGAGACTAAAGATTTGATGATGATGATGTCATCATCATTATCATCAAATCTTTAGACTTACCCCTGTGCAGTACAATTTCGAAGATGGCTCTGAGCAGCCTCGCGGCGCTCTGCGTGACGTACACCATGTCTGCCATGAGCGCAAACCCTTCCAGCTTCAACTGGGGTATGTACGCTTGGAGCTATTATGACTAACGCCCTGATGATGATGATGATGATGACTTACCTCTGTGGCCATGAGCGCGAACCCTTCCAGCTTCAACTGAGACGTCATGTACGCTACTAGCTACATTATAACTAAAGACCTGATGATGATGATGATGATGACTTACCCCTGTGCAGCACAATTTCGAAGATGGCTCTGAGCAGCCTCGCAGCGCTCTGCGTGACGTACACCATGTCTGCCATGAGCGCAAACCCTTCCAGCTTCAACTGGGATATGTACGCTTGAAGCAGTACGTTGATTTTCGCTGAAGGCTCTTCTATGCTCTCCTTTATGGGAATCGGCACCTGGAATTAAAATTTTTGATTATTTTTTTTAGAAAATCTTAGATTCTTTGATGAACTTTCACCCCCTTATCCATAAAAAATAAACGCTTATGAAACTTATTTTAGTTAAAATATGTTTTGTCTTTATCCCACGCTCTAATGTTTGACATTGGGTTTTTTTGGTGGGAAGTCAAGTGGTTCAGTTGTCGTTTGCCTTATACAATTTTGCAAATTGATTTAAGTGGACTTTATAATATGAAATTGGTGTAGTTTGGTGTTATAAATGCTCGTGCTCGAGAACAATTTGTGAAATAGTTAAAGTAGACTGTTAAATGGACTCGTATAGATTTGTCGCCAAAAGCTCCCACGAGGCTGCCAAAGAACATACGCCATCTTTGATGCCACATACCGTACAACACCGATACTTAGTATCTCATTATACTGGACATTGGCAAAATCACTGAAATCTCGGTGACAGCCATAATTTAAAAGAAAGAAAGAAAGAAAATGTTTGACATTGAAAGAACAAAACATATTTTAACTAAAATAGGTTTAATAAGCTATTTGGGGGTCAGCATTTTTGTAGTACCTATATAATATTTTATATGACACATAATTCACTTTATGCGCCGTACAATAGTTTTATCTGTTTTTCCCTTCGAGCAACACGGCCTTCTGTACCGGAAGGGAGTAGCCATACGCTGCGTTCCCCTCTGTCAAGGTACAAGCCAAGTTAGGCATATGCATGTCTATGTGTTAGTTGTGTGTGACTCATCTGTACACAAATTATAGTTTCTTTTTATGTCATTTTTGTGACAATGTCTTTTGTTTGTGTTTTGTATGTAGGTGTACGGAACTAAACTTGTGTGCACATTTCGCCCCGCAAAAAACACCAGAAAAATTGTAATAGTAAATTGTCGCTTTGCCCACTCCCTCCGTCCGGTACGGAGGCCGTGTTGCT
The DNA here is from genome assembly GCA_963082605.1 of Rhodophaea formosa. NCBI lineage: Eukaryota > Metazoa > Arthropoda > Insecta > Lepidoptera > Pyralidae > Rhodophaea > Rhodophaea formosa. The sequence goes on along the minus strand of OY720229.1, from coordinate 7,732,910 downwards.
CGAATGTTTTTCCCTATGGTTGACTGGGTAAAATGCTCTAGCGATCAAATTGTTTTTTTTTATATTTATACAATGTACAGACCGTTTTTGGAACGAAGTGCCTTATCGCGCGTTGCAAAAGGGGGCTAGACGGAAAAAATTAAGACCAAAAGTTGTAACGACACTTTTTGCTATAGTTGCTTCTATAGGAATTTTATAACAGAACTAGCTGTTACCCACGGCTTCGCCCGCGTAATATATAGCCTATGTCCTTCTCGGTACCGTAACCTATGTGTATGCAAAATTTCATGATGATCGGTTCAGTAGATACGGCGTGAAAGCGTAACAAACAAACAAACAAACTCACTTTCGCATTTATAATATTGGTTGGGATTGGGATGAGTCGTCAGCCGGTGTCTGTTTAAAATGGTGGCGATCGAGGAATTCACACTTCTCACCTTTCCGTCAATTATAACTTGAGCCGGGGTCAGGTTAATCTGGTTGGAATCGAGAAGTTGGTACAAATTTTTGATCCGTCCAGTGTAAATAGAGCTCTTACTTTTTTTAAAAGGCGGTGTGAGTTTAGATGCTTCGTTCCATGCGGATGTCCCTTGACACCCCCCAAGTTCTTTTAACTGTTTTATTACTTTTATATGGATTAGTTCTTCTAACCCTTTCCATCAATTTATGAAGCTCCAACTTCTCTTCCCTCACTGTCACATGCTTAAACACAGCGAACAACTAAAACACCCTGAACAACTCAATAGCAAAAAAATGATATTTCTCACCCTTTCCATGAGTTTATGAAGCTCCAACTTCTCTTCCCTGGCCGTCACATGTTTAAACTTAGCGAACAACTAAAACACCCTGAACATCTCAATCATCATCATCATCAGGTCTTTCTAGTCTCCACTGCAGGAGCACGACCCTCTCTGTACTACCAGAGGCATATACTAGCCTGAGTAGTCAGAGGATTTGGCCTACACTCTCCACGCTGCCCAGAAGGGTTGGAGAGGTCTCTTTGATGTTAATAAGCTTTGTTTAGCTTATGTTTCCTTAGTCGCCTTTTACGACATCCACGGGATGACTTGGAGTGGTCCTATTCTACTCTGCCGGGAACACCAGAAGAAAAATTGTTGTTTCTCACCCTTTCCATCAATTTATGAAGCTCCAACTTCTCCTCTTCCCTGACCGTCACATGCTTGAACTCAGCGGACAACGAGAACACTCTGAACAACTCAATCTCGCCCAGGGTTGGTCGCAGCAGTTGGTTGTACGCCTGCATGGTCTCGTAGGTGCAGTAGAAGTGGGACGCGATGCGGCCGAGCTCCGTGGGTTGAAAGTGGCCGGATTTGCGCTCGTATTTTATTAAACCCGCCCTGGTAAAGAAAAATAATAGGTCCGTTTAAACAATAAATTTTTTTCAATACATTGACATCGAAATCTGTATCGTAATGATGAATTTACGGCACTAGTGCTTTTTACTTTAAACCAATCACAACCGCTCAATAGCCCAATGCCACAGATGCAAAATTTAAACATTTTCATAGAATCTGAGCAAAGAGTTTCAAGTTCAGCATGAAAATTATTTTCTGATTAGTGAGATGTGATTTTATAACCAACTTCGAAAAGAAGCTTATCAATTTACTTTTTTGGAGAAAATAAACCTGAGTAAATGTACCTGATTATTATAAATGTATTTAACAAACTGCTTTAGTTCCTAACTTTAATAAATTCCTTATTTGCTAAATCGCATTCTTGTTGTAGTTTAATCGCAAATGTATTGAAAAACGTCGTATGATACTCGTACGGCAAGCTGTCTATTATAGTCGTCGGTTTATTATAAGCACTCGGCTTCGCCTCGTGCCGTTCTTATGTTTGTGTTGTTGACCGTATAAATGACAGATAAAAGTATAGGAGAAGAAAAAAATAGGTATTTACTTGTCCAATAAACTGGCGGCGGTGTGGATGAGATCAGCCCTGTGAAGCTCCAACAGAGGGTCGTCTTGTAGCTTCTCTGGCGTGATGCCGTAAAGAGCTGGCTGACGTAACATCCTGATGTAGAGGTACGTGTAGCCTGTAGACAATGAGAAACAATTAAAATGAACCTAAAATCTATCTATGATGCGTCTAGCGTGAGGAGTGTAGACCAAGTAATTTGATTGCTCTGCCTGGCTCTGGTAGTACAGAGGGTCGTGCTCCTGCAGTGGAGACTAAGAAAGACCTGACGATGATGATGATCTGGTATTACAGAGGGTCGTGGTCCTGCAGTGGAGACTAAGAAAGACCTGACGATGATAATGATCTGGTATTACAGAGGGTCGTGGTTCTGCAGTGGAGACTAAGAAAGACCTGACGATGATGATGATTTGGTATTACAGAGGGTCGTGCTCCTGCAGTGGAGACTAAAAAAGACCTGATGATGATCTGGTATTACAGAGGGTCGTGCTCCTGCAGTGGCGACTAAGAAAGACCTGACGATGATGATGATGATTTGGTATTACAGAGGGTCGTGGTCCTGCAGTGGAGACTAAGAAAGACCTGACGATGATGATGATCTGGTATTACAGAGGGTCGTGGTCCTGCAGTGGAGACTAAGAAAGACCTGACGATGACGATGATTTGGTATTACGGAGGGTCGTGGTCCTGCAGTGGAGACTAAGAAAGACCTGACGATGATGATGATCTGGTATTACAGAGGGTCGTGCTCCTGCAGTGGAGACTAAGAAAGACCTGACGATGATGATGATTTGGTATTACAGAGGGTCGTGCTCCTGCAGTGGAGACTAAGAAAGACCTGATGATGATCTGGTATTACAGAGGGTCGTACTCCTGCAGTGGAGACTAAGAAAGACCTGACGATGATGATGATCTGGTATTACAGAGGGTCGTGCTCCTGCAGTGGAGTCTTAAAAAAGACCTGATGATAATCTTGTATTACAGAGGGTCGTGCTCCTGCAGTGGAGACTAAGAAAGACACGACGATGATGATGATCTGGTATTACAGAGGGTCCTGGTCCTGCAGTAGAGTCTAAAAAAGACCTGATGATGATCTGGTATTACAGAGGGTCGTGCTCCTGCAGTGGAGACAAGAAAGACCTGACGATGATGATGATCTGGTATTACAGAGGGTCGTGCTCCTGCAATGGAGATTAAAAAAGACCTGATGATGATGATGATCTGGTATTACAGAGGGTCGTGGTCCTGCAGTGGAGACTAAGAAAGACCTGACGATGATGATGATCTGGTATTACAGAGACAGCGTGCTCCATCAGTGCAGACTAAAATAGACCTGATGATGATGATGATAGAAAACTCACCCAACCACGTGACTGCATCCCGCACGCTCTGGACCGAACCCAGCACCACTTCAGCATTAAGCATGTCTGGCAGTTTGCTGACGAGCTGCGACTCTATGGGCAGTTGTTGGTTGAGGAGAGACATGTAGTATTGTCCCATGTCGTGTGGTTCCCTGCTGGGAGTATAATACCACTCCAAGTCCTCCCGTGGATGTCGTAGATGGCGACTTAGGGAACACAAGCTAAACAAAGCTAACGTTTAGAGTGTAGGCCAAATCCTCTGACTGCTCTGGCTGATATATGGCTCTGGTAGTACAGAGAAGGTGGTGCTTCTGCAATGGAGACTAAAAAAGACCTGATGATGATGATTATGATAGAAAACTCACCCAACCACGTGACTGCATCCCGCACGCTCTGGACCGAACCCAGCACCACTTCAGCATTGAGCATGTCTGGCAGTTTGCTGACGAGCTGCGACTCTATGGGCAGCTGTTGGTTGAGGAGAGACAGGTAGTACTGCAGCTCGGAGTGGTTTGTGATCAGGATGCCTGGAAGACAAAATAAATCAGAATCAAATTATATATGACATTCATAAGTATATACAACTAGCAATTTTGCCGCAAATTTGCCCGCGTAAAACACCCCCTTCTTTACCCCCTTTTTCTTCTTTGAGTGCCACTTCATTACTGGAGGTTGGCCGTCAGCTTTTTGAACTCCTCTCTATCCATCGCCAGGCGAAACAGTCGCTCAAGTCGATTGCGGTCTACTCCTGTATGTTCCTCATCCATGATTTTTTACGTCTTCCAACGCGCTTTCGTACTTATATTTTGCCCATCATTATTATTCACCCCCTTAGGGGTTGAATTTTTAAAAATCACTTCTCAGTGCTCACTTACATCATGAAGGTAACCCTGTACCAAATTTTTAAGGTACAGTAGTACCGGCTGTGCGTTACACCTGCGGCACATCCAGGGCCCCTACCTCACTCCACCTGCCCTTCTCTGGCACTTGTGTGCCTTTGACTACGACGTTGTAAGCATGCAGGTTCTCACCCTAGGCTAAAGCCATACAGTTTCATCAACTCACCCTCGCCCTTATCGTCGTATTGGGGTCGCCCAGCGCGCCCCAACATCTGCAACACATCCAGGGCCCCTAGCTCACTCCACCTGCCCTTCTTCGGCGAATACACTTGTGGCCTTTCAATATGACAGAGTGTTTTATATTAAACTTACCCTCGCCCTTATCATCGTACTGGGGTCGTCCAGCGCGCCCCAACATCTGCAGCACATCCAGGGCCCCCAGCTCACTCCACCTGCCCTTCTCTGGCGAGTACACTTGAGTACGTTTGACTATGACAGAGCTTACTCTGGCGAGTTCACTAGTGTGCCTTTGACTATTACAGTGTAATATTTGTATTAAACTTACCCTCGCCCTTATCATCGTATTGGGGTCGTCCAGCGCGCCCCAACATCTGCAGCACATCCAAGGCCCCTAGCTCACTCCACCGGCCCTTCTCTGGCGAGTACACCTGTGTGCCTTTGACAATGACAGTGTGCGCGGGCAGGTTCACACCCCAGGCTAGTGTGGCTGTTGACACTAGCACCTGAAAAGGATATATTCAAATTAAAAAAGTTCTTAAAACACTTATAATGGGCTATAATGTTTTTTAAATGACAAAGATATAGCCCGTTCAAATTCCGTGTGACGTCACTGGCCAGTACACTTTTTAGTGATCTGTGATGTCACAAGCCCCCACTCATGAACTTGGACGCGCTTTATCTTTGACGTTTATTGTTTAAGTATTGCAAGAAAAAATACATGTCCAATATTTTTGATTGCCTAACTGACGGCCTAATTTTATTATTATTATTTTGGCCCAGGAAACTAGCCTACTGTAATGCGTATACAACGTGTTAATGAAAAAGCGCACCTGAAATTAAATTGTTCAGAATCGACAAATAAAAAGATAGGGGTGAATTTGTAACTAAAAAAATATTTTAATTATGCCGTGTTCGATCATTACTTAACTCCATCATGCGGCGACGAGTGGCAACATCTCACTAGTTTTCACGCCCAATCTACTGAACCGATCATCATGAAATTTTGCATACACATAGGTTAGAGTACTGAGAAGGACATAGGCTATATATCAAGCGGGCGAAGCCGCAGGTAACAGCTAGTTTTATATAATTCTTTTATCATGAAAATAGGTTGGAGTGTCTGAGGTTTTGCTCGTTTTCATTAACACGTTGTTGGTACATCATTTTGCAACAAAAAATTGATAACATCAGTAATTTACTTATAGCTAAATTTAGTGCGGCTTCCAAAGCGGAATGCAGAAGAAATAATAATAACAATCCAATCTTTACTCTCTATAATATTAGTTGAGTATATATATTAATATTAGCCGTGTGGTACCCGGCAGAGTAGAATAGGACCACTCCAAGTCTTTCCGTGGATGTCGTCGAAGGCGACTCAGGAAACACAAGCTATACAAGCATATAAACATTAAGGAGACCTCTCGAACCCGTCTGGCCAGCGTGAGGAGTGTAGGCCAAACCTCTGACTGTTCTGGCATATATATGGCTCTGGTAGTACAGAGAGGGTCGTGCTACTGCAGAGGAGACTAAAAAAAATAAAAATAAAGATGATAGATATTTATTGACGAGCTCCGTGGCGCAGCGGTTACCACGCCAGCCCGCGACACGGTGGTCCCGGGTTCGATCCCCGGTCAGGTCATGATGGAAAACGATCTTTTTCAGATTGACCTGGGTCTTGGATGTTTATCTATATATGTATTTGTTATAAAATATAGTATCGTTGAGTTAGTATCCCATAACACAAGTCTTTCTTAAGAACTTACTTTGGGGCTAGCTCAATCTGTGTGATTTGTCCGTATATATTTATATTTATTTATTATTTATTGACTCACCTGTATATGTCTGTCAGCGAATAGATCTTCAACCAGCGTCCTGTCAACCCTGCTCATCCCAGCGTGATGGATCGCGAATCCGTACGGCAACAACTCGCGGAGTTCAGGATTCTTCACTTGTTCCGCTTCCGTTCTCAGTACCTCCATACTTGCTGAGCCTTCCCTGATGACAACAAAATAAATGATGATGAAAAACAACTGTCGTTGATGACGCTTTGTCTAATAAGGATATGATTTTTTGAACTTTGGATCCGGCTCGAAGGACCATGAATGTTAGGAAAAGAAAAAAACCAGGGGTACTTTATTTGAACTAATCATATTGGTGATACCACCACGAACTTGTGAACTTGTGTCATTGTATACTAATTCAACGATATAATATATTATAGATTCAAGATTCAATCGTTTATTTAGTATAGGTTTCTTTGAACACTTATTGTCATATTTGTGTTTACAATTTTTACAACAAAAAAATTTGTTGACGTCAATAATTACTTATGGCTAAGTTTAGGCCGCTTCCAAAGCGGAGTGCAGTGTATAATAATTACTTATATAGATAAACATCTAAGACCCAGGCCAATCTGAGAAAGATCATTTTTCATCATGAACCGGCCGCGGATCGAACCCCTTGTCGCAAGCTTTAACTACTGCACTATAGAGGCGGTCAAACGCACGTCAGATTTTAGTTAAATTGACAAAGAAAAAATACGTATTTAATATTTTTTGATTATCTAGCTCAAAGTAGAGGTGAATGGAAAGCAAAGAGGAAGGCCTTTGCCCAGCAGTGGGATTTAACAGGCTAGTAAATAAAAAATAAAAAGAAGTGAGGGACTCATCTTTTTTTTGGAAACTAACCGTGGTGGTTCAAAGAAGTTTGACTTGTTTTCTTAACATTTTTGGTCCTTCGAGCCGGAATAATTTCGTGTACGTTAGAGAATATAGCAAGGTTAGAGATTTACACCCAATATTACTGATTGATTGCTATTTCTTACCTGAGAAACTGTCCCAGCGTATCTTTCTCCAGACACATGTCTCGAATAGCGCGCGCAGTTTTGCCCGTTTCTTTGCGGGAGTGAACGAACACTAATATCTGAAAAAGTAACAAAATTGTCTTTTTATTTTAATACATATACCATTATTTTTTTTTTTTAAATAATGACAAGCCGTGTTGTTCCCTGCAGAGTAGAATAGGACCACTCCAAATCTTCCCGTGGATGTCGTAGAAGGCGACTTGGGAAACACAAGCTAAACAAAGCTTACAATCATCAAAGAAACCTTTCCAACCCGTCTGGCCAAAGTGGAGAGTGTAGGCCAAATCCTCTGACTGCTCTGGCTAATATATGTCTCTGGTAGTACAGAGAGGCTCGTGCTCCTGCAGTGGAGACTGAAAGACCTGATGATGACATACCTGATTTCTCCCGGCGTGTTCCATAGTTTTCTCGTAGACGATATCGTTCATCACTTGGAACCGTTTGAGCGCCTTCTTCTCCGTAACTCCGATGTACTGTTGTTCTAGCGCCACGGGTCTGCAATTAGAAATATAGTGTTAAAGGTGACAGACAGGTGTAATAATCTCTTTCAACGCATTTGCTAAATAATGCGGTTCTTATGACATCGTTCATTCATTCGCACTCGCTCAATAAGCCAATGCCACAGATCAAAAATTGAAACTTTTTCATTGAATCCGAGCAAAAAGTTTCGAGTTCAGCATGAAAACTTTTTTCTGATTCGTGAAATGGGATTCTTTAAAACCGACTTCGAAAAAGGTTATCAATTCTGTTATATGTACTTTTTTGTAAAAAATAATCCTCGACCCGAGTCGAAGCCAAAACGCCATCTTAACCTAACTTTTGACGTGACTGACAACTGGCAGTTCTTTTTTTTTTGTTGCCAGGTTCGATTCTTAACAGTACCTGTATTTTGGCAAACTGCTTTTATTCTTAACTTTTATAAATTCCTTATCTGCTGAATTGCTATCTTATTGTAGTTTATATGGTAATCGCAAATGTATTGAAAATAAATATATATATACGGACAAATCACACAGATTGAGCTAGCCCCAAGGTAAGTTCGAGACTTGTGTTATGGGATACTAACTCAACGATACTATATTTTATAACAAATACATATACAGATAAACATCCAAGACCCAGGTCAATCTGAAAAAAAATCATTTTCCATCTTGACCTGACTGGGGATCGAACCCGGGACCATCCGTGTCGCAGACCGGAGAGTTGACCGCTGCACCACGGAGCTCATGAATCATTAACAATGAGTGATTTTTTTTCCTTTTAAGTTTACCTGAATGAATTGTCGAAGTAGAACAGTCCCTGTTCTGGCCTGACCCGCAGGAACGCTGCGACATCGGTGTAGTTAGGCAGTGTAGCGGAGAGGCCGACAAGGCGCACCTGAAAACAGTGTAAATATGAGTAGGGCCTTGTGGTCCCAAACCTCTAAATCTCACAACAAGTCACGAATTTATATCTACCCTTAAGGGCCCACACTAGGCACACTAGTGACGCCAATAATTTTATTCCTAATACTTTATAAATAGGCGCCGCCTAATAGGCGTTTTTTTTTTGTATGTGTAAGTGGCCAACCCTGGTGTCAGATTTTTCAGGCTGCCTTAAGGCATCTGACATAGCTTAACGACTGCCATCAATGATGACAGCCGGGACCAACGGCTTAACGTGCCTTCCGAAGCACGGAGGAGCTCGAGATATTTTTATGCCACTTGCGGTCACCCATCCAAGTAGGGGCTGCACCAGGGCTTGCTTAACATACGTAAGCGCTCATAGAGCTCACACCCACTGGACCATCGGGCTAATAGGCGGTAATCAGTAGTTTTCTTAATGACTGATTCTCATAAGAATAAAACGTGATGCCAAAAATACTTCAGGTTATTTACTAAGGCTTATATGATTTACATTCTTGAATTTCTTTATATTTATAAAGTACTAGCTGTTACCCGCGGCTTCGCTCGCGTGATATATAGCCTTAGTCCTTCTCAGTACCCTTACCTATGTGTATGCAAAATTTCATGATAATCGGTTCAGTATATTCAGCGTGAAAGCGTTACAAACAAACAAACAAACTCACTTTTGCATTTATAATATTAGTTAGGATAGTTAGGAATAGGAATAAAATTATAGGCGTCGCTAGTGTGCCTAGTGTGGAACCTTAAGGGTGCGCTAGTCAGGTGTTTCGCCATACAAATTCTGTAGGGTGATGACTCCGTTGTTCGGTATCGTCTGTTTAAAGTTTTTAATTCTATCAATTTGCATTGTCGTTATCTATGCTTGTATGGAATCATAATTGAAAAATTATAAGTACTTACTTTAAAAGTTATGAGTCTTAAAACATTCCGTTTTAACACGTAATTTTAACGCATCTTTGGGCACAATTAAATACCGGAAGGAGTATAAAATCTCTAAAACAAAATTCATACAAGCATAGTTTGGTTATTAAAAAATATAAATTATTTTACTTTTAATAAAAACATTCAGCTGTTTTATCACAAGAACACTTCTCCCAAACGCATACTTGCGAATTTTTAGACGACGAAGATTTAGATTTTCAACAATATTTGTGTTTGCACACACTAGACTGTTGTTCCGATGTGCTTATACATCAGTGTAAATAGTTTCGCACTGTTCAAAACCGAGTCTATCCCTTTCTCAGCGAAATAGCACGCATTTTAGCCACGTGCGCTGACGAGTTCGAGTTCCCGACTAGCGCATCCTTAAGGCGCTGTGGTATCAGACACTAGCGCCACCCAGCAATGAATTCTTAAAGTCCTAAATCATATCCTCTTGGGTGTTTAAGCACTGATCAGTGCTCTATGGAAATCGCTTAATTGCCACGCGAGCGAATTTTTAAAGTTTTCTTTAAAATATTATGTCATTAGGTATAAAATTTCGAATTTTCCGCAAGTTCAAATTTTCGCTGTTTTTCCGCAAGTCAAGAGATATTGAATTTAAAAATCTAATAGCTAAATGGCCTAGTAAATTACTTGTAGTATTCTTGATATAACAGTTCATACATATTAAAATTTAAGTTTAATAGAATTACTTACCGCCTGAGGATTATTAATTCTATTAAATGAGTATAGTTCTCTTAATTCACCACATTAAAAGTTGTGAAATTTTGTACCAAAAAGACAACAAGTAATTTACTAGGATATTCAGCTATTAATTTTTTTATATTTGTGGTATCAGACGCTAGCGCCACCAGGTGTTTTAGGAATAAAATAATTAACTGCTGTTAATTACTTGAGGTGTTTTAGGAATAAAATAATTAACTGCTGTTAATTATTTTATTCCTAAAACACCTCAAGTTTTAGGAATAAAATAATTAACTGCTGGGTGGCGCTAGCGTCTGATACCACAGCGCCTTAATATATCTTACTAGCTAAGCGTCAGATAATGAGGGTATTCGGAATCGACAATTGCCCCAGATGGCGGTACTGTGTCGAGGGTTATTTTTGACAGCTGTTGTCAAAATCCACCAATTTTATGATTGGTGTTCTGACAGCGGAATCTCGATTCCGAACACCCTTATTATGCTTTCACTTGCTGGAATATACTTAAAGGCCGCACACTAGGCACAGTAGCGACGCCAATCATTTTATTCCTAATACTTTACGAATAGAAAGAAATTCAAGAAAGGTAAATCATATAAACCTTCGTAAATAACCTGAAGTATTTTTGAAATCCTGTTTTAATATTATGAGAATCAGTCATTAGAAGAATTACTCTGATATCTATGGATAGAATAGTACCGTAGATCTTACCTCTTCTTGAGTTTGTTCCCTCGTGCGTAGGGTACGAGCGACCAGCGCCTCCAAAACTGGTCCCCTTTCGTCGTGCAGCAAGTGAACCTCGTCAATGATGATCAGACGCACTAAATTGGTGAAGGAACGCTCGCCACCTGTTGAACAAAAAAGGTAGTGAGTATTCTATAGTTTCCATTTCATTTCATTTATTAATTGCATTTTCACACTGTACAGTTCTTACAATACTACAGTTATTCAACAATTGTAGGTACAACATGAACCCTGTCGGGCGTCGCAACACTATCAATGGAACGGCATGCGGATATATTTATTACTTGAATGCGAATCTATTTTATAAAAAACCTGCCAAGTGCGTGTCGGGCCACGCGCAGTGTAGGGTTCCGTAGTTGCGAATGACAACTTTGAGTTCACACTGTTTACACTCACACCTCACAGTCTAACGACCAAAAACATCTAACAATGAAGATTGTATGAAATTTTACATTTTCCAGTACATTTTATAAGTTGGTTGCCTATAACTTTTTAGTTTGCACTTAGTACTGGGTACTAAGTGCAAACTAAAAAGTTATATTTTTAGTTTGCACTTAGTACCCAGCTCTGATAGTTTTCCTTTCAACTTCAGTATATATACTATTGCTGTAATTTTTTTCACGTATCCATATATAACCGTTTAGCAGACAGAGGGGGGGGACACGTACCTCTAACAAAATTTTGCACTTTAAAACCAAATATTTCGGAAACGGATCCCTAAATCGAAAAATGGTGTTCTTAACCTCACAATATTTTTGAAAGACCTTTTTAACGATACCCCACACGATGGGTAAATAGAGAAAAAAAAATTACTCCCCCACTTTACTTGTATGGGAGCTACCAAAAAAAAAAAATTTTTTCAAAGTTTTTTTCTACGACTTTTTTGCCATGATTAATATACCACTCATACCAAATTACAGCTTTCTAGTACTTATAGTCTCTGAGTAAAACCGCGGACGGACAGACAGACAGACAGACAGACAGACAGACAGACAGACAGACAGACATGGCGAAACTATAAGGGTTCCTAGTTTACTACGGAACCCTAAAAAGTCAAAGTACAATGTATATTATAACGAGGCTACTTTCATGAATATATACTATTTTATAAAAAGTTTAAGCACATTATATTGGAATATTTATTTAGTTACAGGAACCGTATTAAAAAATATATTATTATTTGAAAGATTAATATTATTTACGCAGTGTTAATGGTATTTTTGCCGTGTGATTTCCGACAGAGTAGAATAGGACCACTCCAAGTCTTGCCGTTGATGTCGTTGAAGGTGACTGAGGAAACAAGCTAAACAAAGCTTTTAAATTCAAAGAAACCGACCCGTCTGGCCAGCGTGGAGAGTGTAGGCCAAATCCTCTGACTGCTCTGGCTAATATATGGCTCTGGTAGGACAGAGGGTCGCGCTCCTGCAGTCATCATCATTTCGTGTAGGTGACACGGTCAGTCGACCATGCACACCCTGGTGTCAGAGTTCTACGGAACCACCTCTCGGCCTCTGACGTGGTTCCTTTAACGACTACCAGATGGCAGCCGGGACCAACGGCTTGACGTGCCTTCCGAAGTACGGAATCATCTTTCTTATCAGACAATCAGGTGATTCATGCCTGCAATGTCCTAACCAAACTGGAAACAACTTAACAAAGTATGCTTCCCGTGGGAATCGAACCCACGACCCCCGGGTCAACAAGACAAACCACTGGACCACAGAGGCAGTCAGCAGGCGCTCCTGCAGTAGAGACTAAATAGAGACATGATGAAGATGTAAAAAGTTGAATATTCTTACCCTTCCTAGTAATGATATCCCACTTCTCCGGAGTACAAACTATGAGTTGGGTCGCTTCAATCTGTTCCCTGGTCAGCTGATGGTCTCCCGTCAACTCGGAGACCTTCATGTTGTACGGGGCCAGGCGTTTGCTGAAGTTTCCCACCTGTGAAACAAATAAAGTTGAATTAATTCACCTAAGACGGTTTTATTGCGATTTCATAACGATTTTTTTTATGAATCAAGTCACGTCGACCGTCTTGGATTCCAAAACTGACGCAATTTTTAAGATCGACTCCACAAAAAACCTATACAACGACACCAATGACGATTTTTCATGCTAGTCACGTCCGCCATCTTGGATTCCAAAAATGATATACACCATGGCTCACTTTATACAAGGTGGCTCACTATATACAGGGTTTCTCGCGATATACAGGGTGACTTACTATACACATACAGTGTGATCTCACAACTCACCATTTCCTGTACGAGCGAACGCATGGGCGCCACGTAGATCATCGTGAAGTCATGTACATTAAGGTGCCGTCATCATTCACGTGCTTCCCCACTTCTCTCAAGATACACAGCAGCGCCACGTTGGTTTTAATATAAACTTATTATCACGTCTTTACCCCTTGCGGGGTAGACAGTGCCTCAGAAACGTGGTATTTGACGTTTAGTGTGTTAGTGGGCGTGAAGGTGACAGCGGAACCTAAACAGCGATCGGTTGCTATCCGCATCGCCTATTATACCCTTTCCGTATGTGACAAAGAGTGGATGATTACACTGGGTTGAATTTATACAGGGTGGATTTATATACAAGGTGGATTTATATACAAGGTGGCTCACCTTATGCAGGGTAGCTCACTATATACAGGGTGATCTCACAACTCACCATTTCCTGTACGAGCGAACGCATGGGCGCCACGTAGATCATCTTGAAGTCATGTACGTTAACGGTGCCATCATCGTTCACGTGTTTCCCCACTTCTCGCAAGATACACAGCAGCGCCACGTTGGTTTTACCCGCGCCGGTAGGGGCACAGACTAAGAGGTTTTCATCCGTTTCGAGGGCTGCTTTTGAGATGCGACTCTGTAAAAAAATTTAGTCACATTAGTAGACACCTTGTATAGATTCAAAGTTAAAAAGGATGAATTCCGAAAAATATTGTGTTCGTATTTATCTATATATACTAGCTTATCAAAGTAACTTACAGTAACAGTAATACCAGTGCTCTGCGCTACCAGAGCCATACATCAGTCAGAGCAGTCAGAGGATTTGGCCTACACTCTGCACGCTGGCCAGACGGGTTGGAGAGGTCTCTTTGATGTATATATGCTTTTTTAAGCTTGTGTTTCTTAGTTCGCCTTCTACGACATCTACGGGTAGACTTGGTAACCACACGGCGGTTCTACTAACTTGAATCCTATTCAATGTTTTGAATCCCTCTAAAGCTGGCTATACGTATTTGGGCAACTTTTTTTCTATCTCAAAGCTCTGTTTAGCTTATATTTCCTAGGTTATTAATGACATCTACGGGTATACTTGGAGTGGTCCTATTCTACTCTGCCGGGAACCACACGGCGGTTCTACTTACTTGAATCCTATTCAATGTCTTGAATCCCTCGAAGGCTGGCTGTACATATTTGGGCAGCTTCTCTATCGCCACGAGGGTCTCGTTCTCCTCAAACGGCTTGGGTTTCAAAGCTGGCACGTGGACTTCTTCATATCCTTTGAACAAAAGAAAATACTTGAATAATTTGTGTTAATCTGTCACAGTACTACCACTTTAATAAGTTACATCGTGTTCGATGGCGCAGAATAAATAAATAAATAAATAATAAATATATACGGACAAATCACACAGATTGAGCTAGCCCCAAAGTAAGTTTAAGACTTGTGTTATGGGATACTAACTCAACGATACTATATTTTATAATAGATACTTATAAAGATAAACATCCAAGACCCAGTTCAATCCGAAAAAGATCTTTTTCCATCATGACCTGACCGGGGATCAAACCCGGGACCCCCGTGTCGCAGGCTGGCGTGGTAACCACTGCGCCACGGAGCTCGGCAACCTACCGCCGACTCAAGTCGACTGATAATAATATATAAGATTTGAAATTCAAAAACAACAGGACTCGTGCTATCTCGCTCGCAATACTCGCACGACTGCCGTGAGTGGTCGAGACGCCGCATGGCGCGTACTCATCAGCCAATAGCGGACGGGTATTTTCGCGCCATGCAAAAATTTTACTTCTGCGCAGGTTCATCGGTGTAACTTATAAAAGTGGTAGTACTTGTACCCAGCCTATTTTTGGAACGTCATCATCATCATCATCATCAGGTCTTTCTAGTCTCCACTGCAGGAGCACGACCCTCTCTGTGCTACCAGAGCCACTACTAGCCTGAGTAGTCAGAGGATTTGGCCTACACTCTCCACGCTGTCCAGACGGGTTGGAGAGGTATCTTTGATGTTAATAAGCTTTGTTTAGCTTGTGTTTCCTTAGTCGCCTTTTACGACATCCACGGGATGACTTGGAGTGGTCCTATTCTTCTCTGCCGGGAACTACACGGCAACACGCCAGTAACTTAACAACTGGTCTTTTGAACGTATCTATACTAATCATCCAGAAAAACTTATTTATTTACGAACACCTGCTCTTCCAGCTGTAGGACCTTTCTAGATCCTTGTACTTGCCTGGTACTACTAGCCTTCACTTCTGACTATATTACGGGACTGTCAGAGTCACACTCACCTTTCCTCTGCTTTCTTAAGGATCCAGGGGGTAACTAACACCTCTTATTAGCCATGAAGGAGCTCCAGCTGCAAACAATTCCACTTCTAACTAGATTACGAGACAGTCAGAGTCTCACTCACCTTTCCTCTGCTTCCGGAAGGATCCAGGTGGTAGCTGACACCTCTTACTGGCTATAAAGTGAACATCCGCTGCAAATACTTCCATATCTGACTATATTACGAGACTGTCAGAGTTACACTCACCTTTCCTCTGCTTCCTAAAAGACCCAGGAGGTAGCTGACACCTCTTATTAGCCATGAAGTGTGCTTCAGCTGCAGACATCTCCACTTCTGACTAGATTACGGGGCTGTCAGAGTCACACTCCCCTTTCCTCTGCTTCCTAAAGGATCCAGGTGGTAGCTGACACCTCTTATTGGCCATGAAGTGAGCTCCAGCAGCGAACACCAGCTCTTTCAGCTGTATGACCTTTATAGATCCTTGTACTTGACTGGTACTAATAGCCTTCACTTCTGACTATAATACGGCACTGTTAGAGTCACACTCACCTTTCCTTTGCTTCCTGAAGGATCCAGGTGGTAGCTGACACCTCTTATTAGCCATAAAATGAGCCCCAGCAGCGAACACCAGCTCTTCTAGTTGTAGGACCTTTCTAGACCCTTGTACTTGCCCGGTCCCACCGGTCTCCACTTCTGACTTGTGACGCTTGCGGGGCGCTTCGGATTGTTGGGCAGTCTGGAAGGAAAATAAGACTAAAATAAGTAAAACAACTAGTTAAGGCGCTCTTATAGTAACACTAGCGCCACCCAGCAATTAAATTCCTTAAATCATAAATTGCATCGAATTTTAAAAATCTAACAAGTACAAAACTGCTAAATTACTTATAGTATTTTTTGTTTATTACAAGTAATTTACTAGTGCCATATTTAAAGAGAAAAATCGGTTAACGCCAAAAGTGGCCACTTTTGGCATTAACCTGTTTTTCTTTTATTTTACCAAACGAATATTAGTGTAAATGAATACAAAAATACTACAAGTAATTTACTAGTTTTGTACTTGTTCTTTTTTTTTTTAACTAGCTATTTAGGTCCCACTGCTGGGCAAAAGCCTCCCCTTCTGTTCTCCACCTTGTTTGTACTTGTTAGATTTTTAAAATTCAATATAATTAAAAATTAAATGAATTAATTGCTGGGTGGCGCTAGTGTTACTATAGGAGCGCCTTAATTAATAATAATACTAAAACTTACACGTGATAAATTTTTGTGAAATAATATAAATTAAGGGTTAAAAACCGGCCAAGTGTTAGTCAAACTCGCGCAATGAGGGTTCCGTACAATATGCTTCGTGAACACACACACAATGTGCAAAAAATGTTTTATTCAATTGACTAGCGCCATCTAGTGGTGTTTTAGTGAAATATTTCCCTAGATGAACTTATTATTGTGAGTTTACCACTTAATTTTCAAGTAATAGAATTCTTATTATTTTTCCTGTAATCTTCAAGGAATGAACTATATTTTGTAATTTTTTCAAAATTTTCGGCCCAGTAGTTTCGGAGATCAGGGGAGGGGAATGGAACAAAAAAAATATATTTTGAGATCCTCATAATGAGCCCTTTCATTTGATATATGACAGAGTAAGGTTTGCAAAACTTTCTTTTAAAAATTCGTAATTGGGCCCCTCCAAATGACCCTTATTTCAAAAAAATCTTTATTTACTTTGCACATCCGTGTTTGGGTCATGGGATTACACTATCTTACCAAATTTCATCTAATTTGGTTCAGTAGATTCGGAAAAAATCGGCTGTGACAGACGGACGGACGGACAAACGACGCTCGAGTGATCCTATAAGGGTTCCGTTTTTCAACTTTTGTACGGAACCCTAAAAAAGGAAAAATTATGGAGACCCGTCTTTACACACGCTTTATTACGTCGGATTCGCCGACTAGTTTCGGTCTGTTGCCAAGTCGCTGTCCCTATCATTCTCCCGATCTTCGCTTAGACTTTTTAAACTACTCAACGGAATTTAATGCAGTTTTCAGCAACAGATAGAGTGTTTCATAGAGTGAGTGTGGGAAGTTCCGTGGTGCAGCGGTCAATACGCCTGCCTGCGACACGGATGGTCCCGGGTTCGATCCCCGATCAGGTTTTGAGCATAAATATCAAATTTCTTACATCCGAATAGGAAGCGTATAGAGGTTACACTAATTACTTATTTGTATATACCATTAGTGTTCTGCATGAGGTGTTCCAAATCTCAAATTTTTTATACCTCAACAAAAATGCTCATCAATCTTAACAACTTTTGCTAAGGCTCCACTTTTATATTTCTTATAGTTCAACTGAACCATTATGATGCTGCATCAGGTGTTCGATTTTTCGAAATAATTTCTACCCCATATGTTGCTCAGGCTTAATAGCTATATAGCAAAAAAGTTTCATTCAAATCCGTCCAATATTTTCGAAAATGAACGTGATCATACATACAGACAGACAGACAAGAAAATCTAAAAAATAGTTTGCTTCTTATTATTCTTTTTAAGTGTTCCTCTATCCATTTCAGTCAAAAATACTTAATGTACAGACAAAATATTTTTACTGTTTTATTATATGAATAGATAAATAAATATATAAACGGACAAATCACACAGATTGAGCTAGCCCCAAAGTAAGTTCGAGATTTGTGTTATGGGATACTATACTAACTCAACGATAGTTTTTTTTTTTCAATACACTTGTTAATAATGCGGTTCTTATGACATAGAAACTTGGATCGTAATGATGTATTTACGGCACTAGTGCTTTTTACTTTATACCAATCACAACCGCTCAATAGCCCAATGCCACGGATACAAAATTTAAACTTTTTCACAGAATCCGAGCAAAGAGTTTCAAGTTCAGCATTAAAACTTTTTTCTGATTCGTGAGATGTGACTTTTTAACCGACTTCGAAAGAGAAAAGGTTATCAATTCGTTTGTATGTTCTTGATTGTAAAAAATAAACCCGAATAAATGTATCTGATTATTATAAATGTATTTCACAAACTGCTTTAGTTCCTAACTTTTATTGCTGAACTACAATCTTGTATTAGTTTACATGGTAATCGCAAATGTATTGAAAAACGTCGTATGATGCTCGTACGCGGTAAGCTGTCTATTATAGACATCGGATTATTATAAGCACTCGGCTTCGCCTCGTGCCTATAAACACCTCTCCTGTAATATCCAGCTTACCGTACTTGCATCATAATGTATATGAATGCCTTACTTCATCATCCCCCTTGCCGGTGTCCAGCTGAGCCAGTATCTTCTGCAAGTGTGGCTGCCTGGCCATTTCCTCGCGTATGGCCGCGCGCTCGTTGTCCGACTGCGCTGACGCCAGTCTGATGCAGTACAGCACTGGAACAACATCATCATCATCATTACAACCGTAAGAACAGCCAAGGTTCTTAGACATGTTTTATCAAAATCGGTTCAGCCATTAACAAGATGGAGGGATTTGCGGGTCAGGGATTACCTATAATATTTAATTAACAGACTTCAAAAAAAGGAGAGCGTTCTCAATTCGTCGGAATCTTTTTTTTTTATGTATATTCCCCGATTTCTCAAAGACGCCTGGACTGATTTAAGAAATTCTTTTTTTGTTCGATAGATAATACTTTACAGATAGTCCCATTAAATTTTTATACAAATGTGTCGAGCGCTTTTTGAAAAAATATACAAACCAATAATTTTTTTACATGAATGCCGTTCGGTTTTATTCTTATGCTAGTTCAAACAAATTGATAGGGTTGAAGTCGGTTTTTGTTTTTTGTTAAAAAATATCTTAAATTATTTTATAGTGCAAGTGTGGTGATCAAGGGTGTCATTCGGGGAGGCCTACGTCCAGCTGTGAACTTCTTACGGCTCAAACGAATGATTCATCATCATCATCATCGACAGGGGGTTCATCCTCATACCTTAAATCCTAAATGGTCACGTACAGTACGCTTTGACAGGAACTGTCTTCCACGTACGCTAAAGTTATGGAATGAACTCCCTGCTATGGTTTTTCCGAGAGACTACAATATGGGATTCTTCAAAAAGGGCGTGAAAAGATTTCTTCAGGGTCGGCAACGCGCGTGTGACACCTCTGGTGTTGCAGACGTCCATAGGCTACGGTAACCGCTTCCCATCAGGTGGGCCGTATGCCTGTTTGCCAACTTAGTAGTATAAAAAAAAAAAAAAAAATCATTTCGTGTAGGTGACACGGTCAGTCGACCTGCAGGCCTATTTGCTAACTTTTGACAGCTACGGTGTACATCATTTTCATGGTAACTTCAATATTCATTATGGTTTCGGTATGAATGACTAATTTTATTTAAAAAAATAATAAATAAATATATAGGGACATATCACACAAATTAAGCTAGCCCCACAGTAAGTTGTGAACTTGTGTCGCAGGATACTAACTCAACGATACTATATTTTTTTGAATATATACTTATACTTATATAGATAAACATCCAAGACCCAGGTCAATATGAAAAAGATCTTTTTCCATCTTGACCTGACCGGGGATCGAACCCGGGACCCCCGTGTCGCAGGCTAGCGTTTTGACCGCTGCGCCACGGAGCTCGACAATACATTTAAGATATGAAAATCGTAATGGATGCTAAAGTGACAATCAAATCGTTGTACACCGAGTTAGCAAATCGGCCTGCTGGTGTCAGAGTTCTTCGGAACCGCCTCTCGGCTTCTGACGTGATTCCTTTAACGTTTTAGTCTCCACTGCAGGAGCACGACCCTCTCTGTACTACCAGAGCCATGTATTAGCCAGAGCAGACAGAGGATTTGGCCTACACTCTCCACACTCGCCAGACGGGTTGGAGAGATCTCCTTGATGTTTACAAGCTTTGCTTAGCTTGTGTTTCCTTAGTCGCCTTCTACGACATCCACGGGACGATTTGGAGCAGTTGTAATCTACTCTGCCGGAAACCACACGGCAACACGCCAGTAACTTAAAAACTGGTCTGGCACGGTTACTGGCCCCGTGTCAAAGGCCACACTTGTTGCACGAAGTCCACTGCTGGACATGCTGCCCGGCTTCGACGAGTTCCGTGGCGCAGCGGTCAAGACACCTTGTGACACGGATGGTCCCGGGTTCGATCGCCCGTCAGGTCAAGATGGAAAATGATCTTTTTCAGATTGACCTGGGTCTTGGATGTTTATCTATTGAAGTATCTATTATAAAATATAGTATCGTTGAGTTAGTATATCATAACACAAGTTTCGAACTTACTTTGGGGCTCAATCTGTGTTATTTGTCCGTATATAATTATTTATTTTAGAGGAGTTATATCATTGGGCGTATTCTTCTCACCAGTGGTCATTACGAAACGCTAGTAGTTTTTCGATTTGTATATTAAAAATTAAAAATAATAAGACAGTAAAAAATATGACGTTCAAAAAGAGATTATTTCAACTATCCAACAACAGACAATTATCCAATTTTGAATAAAAATCTTTGACTTTGACTTTGGGGGGTTTTGCCATTTTCACCTCGCTTAGTGAGTACAGTTCATTTCCTATCTCGGTTCAGACAACAGTTCAACAGTTTTTTTAAGCGAGGGAAGGGAAAATTTAGTTGATCTGGGGGATGCTACATGCACGGATGGATTGAACGTGAGAAAGTCACAGATTGAGCTAGCCCCACAGTTAGCTGTGAATTTTTTCGGACGACCTGATAAGGGTCGCAGGAAGGCGCTGAATGAAGGCCGCTTCCAACCGGTCATATTGGAAATCCTTGGGGGAGACCTATGTCCAGCAGTGGAAATATCTCAAGCTCCTCCGTGCTTCGGAAGGCACGTTAAGCCATTGGTCCCGGCTGTCATCGTTGATGCCAGTCGTTAAGCTATGTCAGATGCCTTAAGGCAGCTTGAAAAATCTGACAATAGTGTTGGCCACTTACACATATGACAAACAAACAAAAACAAAAGTGGACTTCTTGCGGCTGAGATGATGATGATGATGATGAATACTAACTCAACGATACAATATTTTTTCAAGGCCAATCTGAAAATGATTCTTTTCAAACATCACCTGACCGGGGGTCGAACGCGGGACCACCCGTGTCGCAGGCTGGCGGGCCTCAGGTCTTTTTTAGTCTCCACTACAGGAGCAGGCACGGCCCTCTCTGTACTACCAGAGCCATATATTGGCCAGAGCAGTCGGAGGATTTGGCCTACGCTCTCCACGCTGGCCAGACGGATAATATATAATAATAATAACATGCCTGTGTGTCTGTATTTGTTCAATGTCTTCACGAACTCGAAGCAGTCATAGCCGAGAAGCAGCACGAGCCTATTCTCCAAGTCTCTGTCGTCGGCGGCTTCTGCTAACGCTTTGAGTACTTCGCTGGCTTTGGCCTGAAACAGAGAAAAAAATACAATGCTATAATAACTCCTCCTTTTTAGGGTTCCGTAGTAAACTAGGAACCCTTATAGTTTCGCCATGTCTGTCTGTCTGTCTGTCTGTCCGTCCGCGGTTTTACTCAGAGACTATAAGTACTAGAAAGCTGTAATTTGGTATGAGTATGTATATTAATCATGGCAAAAAAGTCGTAGAAAAAAATCATGAAAAAATTTTTTTTTTGGGTAGCTCCCATACAAGTAAAGTGGGGGAGTAATTTTTTTTTCTCTATTTACCCATCGTGTGGGGTATCGTTAAAAAGGTCTTTAAAAAATATTGTGAGGTTGAGAACACCATTTTTCGATTTAGGGATCCGTTTCCGAAATATTTGGTTTTAAAGTGCAAATTTTTGTTAGAGGTACGTGTCCCCCCCCCTCTATCTGCTAAACGGTTATATATAGATACGTGAAAAAAATTACAGCAGTAGTATATATACTGAAGTTGAAAGGAAAACTATCAGAGCTGGATATTAAGTACAAACTAAAAAGTTATAGGCAACTAACTTATAAAATGTACTGTGTTGTAGGTTAGCCAATATTGTATATGAGGGTGACCTAATAATAAATCAGTTGTTGTCTAGCACTCACGGTGTTTCATTCAAACACGACATGGTGACAGCGGGTATTGGTAATTTCGATTAGTTGCGCGAGGAATATTAACGTAAATTTGCTAAAACCGGCCAATAGTCATTTATTTATAATAATAATGTCATTTATTAATAGTGCGGCAAAATATATAAATTGTGAAAATCTGCGGTGAAAAGTGGCAATTTGTAGTTGTGAACTATGGAGCACGCTCGACCCCCAGCAGAATTAAACATGGACGGCGGTCCCGTTAGCAGGGCTAACGCGTGGAAAAAGTGGAGACGTAAAATTTCATACAATCTTTATTGTTAGATGTTTTTGGTCGTTAAACTGTGAGGTGCGAGTGTAAACAGTGTGAACTCAAAGTTGTCATTCGCAACTACGGAACCCTATCCTGCGCGTGGCCCGACACGCACTTGGCCGGTTTTTTTTAATTCGCTTTAATGGCTAATATATGGCTCTGGTAGTACCAACATTCAAGCAGCAAGCGGCGGAGTCGCCATTTGCGACTCATGGCCCACATGGCTACCCCGCCATTCGCAATGTTTTTAGAAATCTCACCTGTGACACCATAGCGTTGGGGAAGTGTCACGCGAGTCGCCTTTGAAGCCAGTAAAAAAGTTAGAGATCATATGTAAAGAATAAAGAGGCGGGGTCGCCATGTTAGGACTCATGGTCCAACATGGCGACCCCACCATATGTGATGTTTTTAGAATTCTCACCTGTGACACCATAGCGTCAGGGAAATGTCGCGAAAGCCACCTTCGAAGCCAGTAAAAAAGTTAAGAGACGATATGTAAAGAATAAAGAGGCGGGGTCGCCATGTTGGACCATGAGTCTCAACATGGCGACCCCGCCATTGGCGATGTTTTTAGAATTCTCACCTGTGACACCATAGCGTCGGGGAAGTGTCGCGAGAGCCGCCTCTGAAGCCAATACGCGTCGATGTCCATCGGATGGAGAACTGCGTCGCGACGTTTCTGCGACTGTTCTTCTGTCAACTGTGGAAGGTTTGAATTCGAATAATAATATATTTTTAAGCAAAGACCTCCCAAAAACAGAGACATGAATAGAATATATCTAATGATAAAGTTTTTCTTAGAACAAAGGTACCATTAAAAATATCTCGTGAAATTTATACACCCAAGTATAAAAATTAACTCAAAGTCAAACATTTTTATTCAAAGTTGGATAATCGTATCTCATTTTTAACGTCATATTTTTCTTTTTTATTATTTTTATTTTTTAATATGCAGAATCGAAAAACTACTAGCGTTTCGTAATGACCAATGGTGAGAAGAATACGCTAAAAGAAACTGGATCCAGACTAACTTAAAAATCATATGTTTGGACTACCCTTATATGCTTCTTTAGAGTCGCCTGGACGCGGATGTCTCCATACAAACGGAAAAAGGGAATTGTGGCAATTTTTTAACGACTACCAGATGGCAGCCGGGACCACCGGCTTAACGTGCCTTCCGAAGCACGGAATCATCTTTCTTGTCAGACAATCAGGTGATTCATGACTGCAATATCCTAACCAAACTAGAAACAACAAAGTATGCTTCCCGTGGGAATCGAACCCACGACCCCCGGGTCAACAAGGCGAACGCCTTAACCACTGGACCACGGAGGCATTAATGTGAAGCTTCTCTAGGCGTTTTTGTCAAACAACTCACGTTAGCGTGGATAGCGTTCTTCCTGCCCTCCCCGTCGCTGTCCTCTCCCCCACTACTCTCCTTCTCCTTTTCGTTCTCGGAGCCTTCCCCGTCTTCTTTCTCTTCTTCACGCACCTGGTATAAGACAATCGAAGTTTATAACTTATACAAACATATAATAAAATAGTCAAAAATATGTGTCTTTACATTGGATATAATTATATTTAAATTTAAATGTACATAGTGGAAGGGACATACCCGTAATAAATCGAACTACAGGCTACACTAGATCATTTAAGTATCGTAACGAATATTATTAATGCGGAAGTGAGTTTGTTTGTTACGCTTTCACGCTGTATCTACTGAACCGATCATCATGAAATTTTGTATACACATAGGTTAGGGTACCGAGAAGGACATAGTCTATATATAACGCGAGCGAAGCCGCAGGTAAAAGCTAGTAATGAAATAAAAATAACAGTAACAAAAACAAAAATTCGACGTTCCCATACAAATCGGCCGGCTGGCTGCACACTTTTGTATGGAAATGCTGAAGTCAATTTTTTTTTGGCTGTTATTTTAATTTCATTATACTATAATGATCTAGTATAGACCGTGGTTTGATTTATTACAGGTATGTCCCTTCCACGTTGTATAACTCCCACAAGGCATCAAAGAACATACGCTATGTTTGTTTGTTTGTTTGTTTTTCGTATGTGTAAGTGGCCAACACTGGTGTCAGATTCTTCAAGCTGCCTTAAGGCATCTGACATAGCTTAACGACTGCCATCAACGATGACAGCCGGGACCAACGGCTTAACGTGCCTTCCGAAGCACGGAGGAGCTCGAGAAATTTTTATGCCGCTTGCGGTCACCCATCCAAGTAAGGACTGCACCAGGGGTTGCTTAACATACGTAAGCACTCATAGAGCTCACACCCACTGGACCATCGGGCTCGTCTGTTGCCGCCATGTTTGATGTTACTTGATAAAACTTTACCGTACAACACCGATACTTAGTATCTCATTATACTGGCTCCGACTGGCTGGTCGAGCTCCGTGGCGCAGCGGTCAACACGCTAGCCTGCGACACGGGGGTCCCGGGTTCGAACCCCGGTCAGGTCAAGATGGAAAAATGATCTTTTTCAGATTGACCTGGGTCTTGGATGTTTATCTATATAAGTATAAGTATATATTCAAAAAAATATAGTATCGTTGAGTTAGTATCCCATAACACAAGTCTTACTTAAGAACTTACTTTGGGGCTAGCTCAATCTTTGTGATTTGTCCGTATATATTTATTTATTATTTATTTACTAGCTGGACATTGGCAGAATCACTCAAAACTCGGTTAAAGCCATATAAAATAAGAAAGAAAAAAGAAAATATGATAGTCACCTCTCCATAAGCGTCCTCGTCGTCCTCTTCCGATGATTCTTCAAACTGCACATTGATTCCGTAGGTCTCGTCAATCTCTGTGTTGCCCTCAGTGGTGGCGCTTATGTTGAAGTCTGTTATCTTCTTGCCTAAAATACAACAATAATAGTATTTTATGCAACGGTTTTATAATTATTATTTTTTTATTACGAGCCTTGAGCATCCCAGTGCTGGGCAAAGGCCTCTTTCTCTCCTTTCCATTTTTGTCTATCTGTCGTTTTTGTTCTCCAGTCTTTGCTGTAGTTATTGAGCTCATCGCACCACCTCGTCCTTGGTCGACCACGTCCCCGTTTGCCACTGGGCCTCCAGTCTGTAACTCTCTTGGCCCAGCGATCGTCAGACATTCGAGAAACGTGTCCAGCCCAGTCCCACTTCAAGCCAGCTGCTCTTCTAGCCACGTCAACAATTCTGGTCTGAGAACGCAGGGTAGAATTGCGTATGCGATCTACGAGTTTCACTCCGAGCATACTGCGTTCCATGTTGCGTTGGCAAACCTTCAGTTTATGCTTTTGGATGTCAGTCAAA
Organism: Rhodophaea formosa; assembly: GCA_963082605.1. Classification (NCBI taxonomy): domain Eukaryota; kingdom Metazoa; phylum Arthropoda; class Insecta; order Lepidoptera; family Pyralidae; genus Rhodophaea; species Rhodophaea formosa. Next base: position 7,706,678 of record OY720229.1, on the reverse strand, counting down.
GACCAAGTTTGGGCTCCGTAAGTGAGTATGGGAAGTATGCACATGTCCATGAGCTTTCGTTTAAGGCTAAGTGAAAGATTGCCTTTCATGTGATCTTTTAAAGACCAATAGCTCTTCCAAGCATTTTGGACACGACGATCGACCTCTTTGTCTTGTCGGTCTAAGAAAGAGACTATTTGGCCTAAATATACGTACTCCTGGACATATGCAACATCTTCCCCCTCAACACTCACCCGATGTTCGATGTTATTGGTCATGACCTTGGTCTTTGACATATTCATCCGAAGCCCCACCCGAAGACTTGCCAAGCGTAGATCTTCTAGCATTTCTTCTAGTTTAGTGGCAGAAGAAGCAAACACAACCACGTCATCAGCAAACCGTAGGTTGGTTAACTTGTTGGTCCCTATATTGATGCCTACTTCTGTATTAATCCATTTACTTTCTAAATCTTTAAAAACTTCTTGGAGAGTACTATTAAAAAGTTTTGGTGACAATGGGTCGCCCTGCTTCACACCCCTTTCTATATTAAATGTGGGTCCTGATGATTGTAGTTTAACTGATGCTGTACTGTTACTATAGATGTTTTGAAGAAGTTTTATATATGTTGGTTCTACATCTTGGCTTTGCAGGGCGTCAAAAATCGAATCGTGTAGGACGCTGTCAAATGCTTTGGCGTAATCTACAAAACCAAGATATAGAGGTAGTTTAAATTCCTGGTGTTTTTCGATAAGTTGATTAAGAGTATGAAGATGATCTGTAGTAGAAAGACCGGGGCGGAAACCGGCTTGCTCTGGAGGTTGTGCTTGCTCGAGTTTGAGGGCTATGCGGTGTTCAATGATTTTTATAAAAACTTTATATAGGTGTGAGATTAAACTGATGGGCCTATAGTTGCCAACATCTGATTTATCACCTTTTTTGTACAAAAGAATGATGTTTGAATGGCAGATGTCTTTTGGGATTTTACCGGTTTGCAGCATGGTGTTAAATAATTTTGTCAAATGTGGAAGTAATGTGCGTTCTCCAAATATAAGGACTTCAGCTGATATGTCGTCGGGACCTGGACTCTTGTTGAACTTTAGTTTTTCTATTGCTTTGTGAATTTCTTCTTCTGTAATAAGCGGTAACTCGTTTGGGCAGTGGTAATCTAATGTTGATCTATTTTGGCTTGCACGTTGTGAATATAAGTCTTTATAAAAGTCTGTACAAATTTGCAATATTTTATCTCTGTCTCGATGTTGGGTCCCGTGTTGATCTTTTAAACACGTTATCCAATGTTTCTCATTATTAATACCCTTTCTTGCTATTTTGAGTGAAGTATTAGTTTTTAAGGCTCTTTCTATTAATATTTTATTGTAATTTCTTATGTCTTTCCTGATGCTTCGTTTGACTTTTCTATCTAATAATCTATACTCTGTACTTCCCCAGTTACTTTTATACTCTTGTCTTTCTTCAATAAGTTTTTCAATTTCGTCTGTCAGTTTTTTAAGCCTCGTTTTTCTAATTTTGATTTTATTGCTAGCATTTTTTACACATTTTTGTATATTGTGATACTGTTCTTCTACTTCCATATTTTCATCATTAAGTAATTCAAAACTATTTTTAAGTTCAACGTTTAATTGTTCATAATGAGTGCTAAGTGAGAGTTTATCTAGTTTTTTGATTCTACTTTTAAATATTTGTTGACGGTGAATTCTAAAATTAAAAGCTAAGCGTGCGCGAAGAGGTCTATGATCTGAAGTAAACTTTATATTATTGATAACTTCTACGTTTTTAATAATTGATTTATTTGATGTAAGTATATAATCTATTTCATTTCGTTTGATACGTTTCTTGCCAGGTGAAGTCCAAGTCCATCGGCGATTAGGTTTTTTAAAGAAGTATGTATTGGCTATTGATATGTTTTGTCCGAGTGCAAATTGTATTAAACGTGTACCTCTTTTGTTACGAATGCCTAATCCATGAGGTCCAATGATGTGGTTATTGTCTGTTGGGAGTCTCTGTCCTATTTTGGCGTTAAAATCGCCAAGGACAATTGTCCATGTGCTACGTTGTTCTTCATATGCAATATTAAGCAATTCATAAAAAGCTTCGGCTTCATGGTCGGGACGTTTAGATTGCGGTGCGTATACTTGAATTAGAGTTAATATTTCGTTTTGATTTACCCTGAACTTAAGAACGGCGATTCGATCAGAATAGGGTATAAACTGTATTATATTTTGAGCCCATTTTTTGGAAATCAAAAAGCCTACACCTGAGTTGCCACCGGGTTTCCCCGTATAACAAAAGATGTTGTTATCTCTTTCCAAGGTATTATCACCATCTCTTCTTACTTCTGACAAGCCAACAATGTCCCAATTAATAAACTTTAGTGCATTTTCCAATTCCATCAGATTTTCGTCTGACGATAAGGTGCGAACATTAAACGTAATTAGGTTGAGTGTTTCGGAGTCCGATTTTGTTGCATTAGTCGTTAGACGGTGGGGAAATCCCGCCCGGAGATTCTTGGCACCCCTGACTCCAGGGTTTACCGGCGTACCGTCATTGTCGGGACCACAGGAGCCGCCGGGCACTTGGGGCCTACAGTTTATGTTTTGATCCATGAGAGAGAAAGGGTTGGACTTTTAACCTACCGCGCTTGTCCAATGCGGGTTGGTAGGCAAGCAGTAAGCCATCTAACTAGGCCTATGGGTAACTCGCCGCCGTTGACGCATTTGCGTTCATCCGCCGCCGCCCTAAGTCGATATCCTGCTCTGACACCGACTGTTCCGTTCGAGCCTATTAATTAAGCCCCGAAACGGCTAGTTTTGTTTTCGTCAGAGCCTCGTCCGTTGTTCGGCAGGGAGCACCACGTGCAGGTGAGGTTGACTTCGGTATATACAGGAGTATGTATATAGGTGTTGTTACCGCTTACCCCCCGGTTTTATAATAGGGGTCTTAAAAGTTAAGGAGGAACAGTAGGCACAGTAGCGACGCCAATCATTTTATTCCTAATACTTTACAAATAGAAAGAAATTCAAGAATATAAACAATACAAGCCTTAGTAAATAACTTGAAGTATTTTTGGAATCATGTTTTGATATTATGGGAATCAGTCATTGAGAGAAAAAGTGATAACCGCCAAAAACGGCCGTTTTTGGCGGTAATCAGATTCTCATAATTCTCACTGATTCCGATAGTAATAAACATGATTCAAAAAATACTTCAGGTTATTTACTAAGGCTTGTATTGTTTATATTCTTGAATTCCTTTCTATTTGTAAAGTATTAGGAATAAAATGAATGGCGTCGCTACTGTGCCTACTGTTCCCCCTTAAGTGGCGCGGGTAGAGGCTAATAGAGGCGCCACGAGCCTTTTAAGACTTAATTATAAACCGTTGCATACAATATTTTTTCTACGACTTTCAAAAAATGCAAAACTAGTAAAACATCAATTTTGAGTTTGACAACAACTCGCGGGAAATGTAAATATGACAAAATTTTGTGTCTATGGTTACCTTCTTTTTTTTAATTGATGTTCGCTTGACTCTTAAAAATAAACTTCTTTTGCATCACGAAATCTAGGTTTAATAGTCTGTGGCTGCTAGCCGTATCGTAATAGCGACATTATCATCATCATCATCATCATCAGGTCTTTCCAGTCTCCACTGCAGGAGCACAACCCTCTCTGACTACCAGAGCCATATACTAGCCTGAGTAGTCTACAGAGGATTTGGCCTACACTCTCCACGCTGGCCAGACGGGTTGGAGAGGTCTCTTTGATTTCAATAAGCTTTGTTTAGCTTGTGTTTCCTTAGTCGCCTTTTACGACATCCATGGGATGACTTGGAGTGGTCCTATTCTACTCTGCCGGGAACCACACGAAAACTACATTATACCATACTGTTATGGAGAATAGAGTATGGACTTATTATGGATGTTCTTATGTTTGTGTTCTTGATCACATAAATGACAGATTAAGGTACAGGAGTAGAAAAACAATATTAAAAAGGTGTTATTATGGTGGAGAAATTCGACGTGTTGGATAGGAAGCGCGGTGGGCTAATAGGGAATATGCACGGAAAAAATATGTGTTATCTTACCAGTTTATCCAAAAATATTTAATAGTAAAGTACTGAAAGTGAAAATAGAATAAAATTTGGTTGAAAAACGAACGAGATAAAATGATTTTACGAAAATATGTCTATCTCACTCGCGAATACACTATTTTATATGGCAAATGTATACATGCATGATATAGACTTTGACGTCACTAGTCCATATAAGACTTCTCTTTCTTATTTAAACTGTAGGCCGGCCACGACCCCGTTTTGAAAAATCTCGTCGGTGTCTCTTGTGTATACCTACAACAGGTATGGATGTCTTCAGGGCGTTGTGTAGATTACGAAACTGCGTGTTGTAATGTTCGCAAGTGGTGGAGGGGATAGCAGTGACGTCATAAACATGGCCGCCGACGGTATTTGTTTTTTGTTAATTACATCGCACCTATTAGGTCTATTTGCTTGTGGGTAGTGTCGTTGAAAGCTTATTAAATGTTCCTTATTTTATTCCCAAACACCTTAAGCGTATCTCTTGTATGTGAAAAAATATTTGACATAATATGATATTTTCAAACCTATGTAAAAAAAAAATTATTTTTTACTGGAAAACCGCTAAACTTACGGTAATTTTGTTTCATATAAAACATATGCAGAATTTTATTACCTTTTCATAAATGTTAGTTTCATTAAAATTGGACTTAAAATGACTGAGCTATGTTAATTTTGTGGCGCAAGGAGCATGATGTTGTACTGTAATTATGTCACATAAATCTTACCGTTTCGTGCTTTCTTGATAATGCTACCTTAAACAACTTATAAATATTAGACGCGCATGTGCTGTTAATATGCATGCATACACATAGGTTAGGGTACTGAGAAGGACATAGGCTATATATCACGCGGGCGAAGCCACGGGTAACAGCTAGTTATTTCATAAAGACAATAGCACAGACAATAGTTTCTTTTGAAACACATCCAAAACGTTTCAAATATCCTAATAAAACCTCCATACTACAGTACACATAGGAAAAACAACAAAGAGCCGAGTACTATAGTAAAAAGTCTTACCTAAGTTCACCAGTAGGGCAAATCTCTCATCGGGAATGGGCCCCAACAGCAGTTCAATCTCTTTCTTCTTCTCAAGGTCTTTCAGCTTGTCATTTTTGAGAACAACTAGTACCTGAAAGTGCAAGAAAGTTGAATTAATAAAAAAGTAATAAACTCGAATGCCGTTATTGCCTATTTACGTCCGCTATATTGATTTTATGTAACCTCTCCAACCCATCTAGCCAGCGTGGAGAGTGTAGGCGAAATCCTCTGACTGTTCTGGCTAATATGTGGCTCTGGTAGTACAGAGAGGGTCGTGCTCCTGCAGTGGAGACTAAAAACCACCTGACGATGATCCCAGGCGAGGATGTAACCAGGAACCTTAAGTGCTGATTGATGACAGAGGCATCAATCAGCACTTACGAAGAACACACTGTTTATAGTAATAAGTATACATATTATTTATGTTTGAGTTTAGTTTCATTTTTTTACACAGTCCCTTTTGGGTAAAAGGATCTCCATCTTTAGCCATTTACTTCTATCTATAGCGATGCTCATCCATTCTTTCCCTGCCATTGTATTATATTGTCTACCCATCTTTTTCTTTGCCTGACAATGGTTCTTTTTCCTAACGGTCAAGATAGAATTTTGTTTTTAACCTTTTCTGTGAACACCCATGTTTGGCGTGCATAGGCTAGGCTAGGGAGTATGCAGGAATCCATAATTATCTTTTTCATGTTATGACTTAGTTTCCTTTAAGAATATACTTCAAGAAAGTATTTCTTTCAAGTTATATTTATTCTTCTGTCTATTTATTTTATATGAAGAATACGGTAATTGCCTAATGTTAAGATTATACAAAATTTGTTTCCAATCATACTAATTTCTATCTAAAAACAGTATAAAGAACACTTTAAATTTGATATAGATTCGTTAAGTGATCTTAAAGCTTCTTTAAAGTTCGGTGAAAAGGACCATTTTCGAAAGTATAAAGTGTTAAATTACAATTATACTGTATTGTAGTCCGTTAAATTTATAGCAACATTTATTATGAAACCATAACCACAAACGAAATATTTCGTATAGCTACCAAACAAAGTTCTCACGCCACCCATACAAAATACAAGCTTGTGTCGTCACAAATATGCAAGCATTTCAGAGGCGCGTTTTCACGTCTAAAAATTAACGTCTAAAAACATGTGTCTTTAAAACTTTTATATCTGAAAGAGGTTTTTGTTTAGAAATGTATTTCTGTTAGTATTGTGTTTATTTTTGGCAGGTCTTTACATAGCAACACGAATATTTTTTTAATCAACATGCCCATTTGTTGTTAATAAGCTTTGTTTAGCTTGTGTTTCCTTAGTCGCCTTTTACGACATCCACGGGATGACTTGGAGTGGTCCTATTCTACTCTGCCGAGAACTACACGGCTAAATAAAGCTTATTAACATTAAAGATACCTCTCCAACCCGTGTGGCGAGTGTAGGCCAAATCCTCTGACTACTCATGCTAGTATATGGCTTTGGTAGTACAAAGAGGGTCGTGCTCCTGCAGTGGAGACTAGAAAGACCTGATGTTGATGATGATGATGCCCATTTACTTGGCATAGTGAAATATGATAAGACTCACCTCATCACACGCTCCGCAAAGTATGTCCCGCGGCTGGTCCCCCAAAGCGCTCTGCATGAACGACAGGAGCAGCTCGTAAGCGTGTCTCGTGTGTTGAGCTCGGGGGCGGTACAGCACTCCAGGCGAGTCGCTGTCATCGGCCCAGGCCACTCGGGCAGTCTTAGATTTTGACAGTTCATAAGTCGCTTCGTCACGTTTTTGGCGCCTGAAAGACAGAGATTACATATACAGGACCTCTCCAACACGTTTGGCCAGCGTGGAGAGTGTAGGCCAAATCCTCTGACTACTCAAGCTTATATATGGCTCTGGTAGTACAGAGAGGGTCGAGCTCCTGCAGTGGAGACTAAAACGACCTGATGATGATGATGACATATACAGGGTGGAATCGAGATCGTTTGCATACGCAAAAAAAATTACGCGTAAAAACATTTCTTGCATCAACATTAATTCGCTGGTTGTGTATCGGTCTAAAGTCACTTGTTTTGCGTAAATTTCACCAACCGATTGATTTAATACTGTTTAAATGAATTAATTTTTCGGTGTTTTTGGAAATTCAGTCCTGTTTAAATTTTTGGTTTTTATCTAAAGTAATAGCCCCTTTCAAAGCAATTGAGGTAGTCATTAAGTTTTCCCTAAATTTGAAAAATGTGTAATTTTAATTTACTTGAAAGTAGTCTTAAATTACTTTCAATCATGGGTATAGTCTATATTTAAAAGGATGCTAATGAATTAAAAAAACACCTGTATAATCTATTCTAATATATATTATAAAGAAGAAAGACTTATTGTTGGTTAGTTTGTTTGCATTGAGTAGGCCTCGACACTACTGGACCGATTTTTCAAATTATTTATCCCATAGTAAGCAAATTTACCTGCGGGTGACATAAGCTATACGCAGACGAAGTTGTAGTAAAATTGCTATATGTAAAATAAAATCAAGTCAAATAGCGGACAAACTGCAAGAGAGCAGCCAGTTAGGGGTTAGAAGCATTCCAGGCAGGGATGTAATCACGAAAAGGCTTAGATGAGATGACAGAGACATCAATGCTTTTCCAGCGCCCTTCTTTCTTTAGGTTTATGCCTGTACCGAAACGGAACATTGGCGGAACCACGAAAGGCAGTTGTATGATTCCGTTCCGGTTTCGTTCTGCTTGCGGTGTGAGACGCACCAAACAAAATCATACTAGACAGCGTTTCGCGGTCCGCCAATGTTCCGTTCCAGAACGCTTCCGGTCCGCATTCGTGGCTGTATGCTAAAGGCGTTAGGGCTCCATTGTTTAGCCATAAACGATGATTTTGCCAATGTCAAAGTTGACAATAACACGCATGCACATAAAACAATATTCGCTATTCAAATATTTTGTTGGTTGTTTGTAAAACAATATGCCAAGAGTCTACTACTTTTTTTTGTTAAAAAATTTGGCTATGTTACAAGCTGATAATACAGCTTTCTATTGTAAATGGCCTTTGCCCAGCAGTGGGACAGTTAATGGCTCAAAATGAAATAATTGGTAAATGAATTATATTAATCAAACAGACAGATGTTTTCTCTTTATATTATAATAATAGGCTAGCCTAAACATACATCCTAACTAATATTATAAATGCGAAAGTGAGTTTATTTTTTAATTTGTGTTTGTTACGCTTTCACACCTTATCTACTGAACCAATCATCAGATTGGGATTGTAGTTGTTTGTTATTCCTAATAAACAAATTTAGAATGGACCAAATAGAAGGAATGGAGGGAGGCCTTTGCCCAGCAGTGGGACAGTTAATGGCTTGAAATAAAATGAAATGAAATAAACAAATTTACTATCACTCCTCTCGTGTACACATCAAAGTTGACATGATGCATCACATTGAATGTACCGGTCGTGCACTTGTAGCATACGCAGGTAGCAGTTACACCAAGCCTAAAGATAGATGTGCCATGTACAAAAAATTAATGTCTTCTTACTTGGCTTTACGTTCCTCGGCTTTTTCAGGCTTCGTACGCTGAGCCCGGTCTCCCATGCGCGTCCCGCTGAGTTTGCCGGATAACGACAGGACTTCACCAGTCGCCTCATCACGACCACGTCTTTCTATGAGCCTCACATCCGCTTGGAGTACAAGATTGGAGTTCTACAAATAAATAACCTATTAAAATCATAGAACACACGAACATCTTGAAATATACAAGTTACTAAAAGCTATTTAAGAGGCGAAATAATGTCTATGTTAAGAAAATGCGGTTTAAAATTGCACAATCACAAGAAATACAGTTTGTAAATAATGATAGCACTTACAGCTTTGTACTCGTATTGCAGCTGCCTGGCAGCCGCATCAGCCATGGCGTTTGTTTTATTTTAATATTCACTTATCACAAATATGCACTGATATCATAAAATTGTAATCCGTTCTATGAAATCACAAGAACGAAAAAAAATACGCAAATATGTCAACGAACGAGGTTAGGTCGCCGAAGACGCCATTTTAAATTATATTTTTAATAGTTATTTTCCCGACACTAAAATGGTAGGCAAATAAAAATAGCGTTGTACAGCCTTTTCATACCAATTTGTTTCGAATCGAGAATAGTACGAGTTTTTGTAGTAATGCACTCATTTTAATTATGTCTGAATGTTGGCAGCTCTGCTGGTATGTGTACATGTTATTGATTGTGATTGTGTGTGTGTTTGCTTTGTTTACTCCTTAAACCGTCTTCACAAAAGAAAAGGTTCTCAATGAGACATGTGTATTTTTGTTTATTCGTACGATTTGCAGTAGTGTTTTATTTTTTTAATTGTTAACATAGGTACCCTATAAATTGCTACTCTATACAATTAATTTTAAGTAAAGAAGGTAAGTACAAAAAATGGTCAAGTGCGAGTCGGAGTCGCGCACGAAGGTTTCCGTTCCATTATCTATCCAAGATTAGACAATTAAGCAAAAACGGCAAAAAACGTGTTTGTTGTATGGGAGAAAATATTTATTTTATTTTGATTTAAGTAATTACCTTTTTATTGGATGTAGAACTAAATATTATATAAATATTTCAAGCTGTTTACCTGTTGCTGTTATTAATATCGAGCAAAAAACGGCAAAAACGTATTTTTGTTGTATGGGATCCCCCTAAACATTTTACCCCTTAAGTGTTTGTTATGGATACGTGAAAAAAAATACAGCAGTAGTATATATACTGAAGTTGAAAGGAATACTGTCAGAGCTGAGTACTAAGTACAAACTAAAAAGTTATAGGCAACCAACTTATAAAATGTACTAGAATGTAAAATTTCATACAATTTTCATTGTTACATGTTTTTGGTCGTTAAAAAATGAGGTGCGAGTGTAAACAGTGTGAGCTCAAAGTTGTCATTCGCAACAACGGAACCCTACACAGCGCGTGGCCCGACACGCACTTGGCCGGTTTTATTTCTTAACACGTTGCATACGATAAAATTTGTTATCTTTACTTAGCACAGAGAAAAACATAATATTATCTTTTACAGTCTAGAAATGTGAATTAATTGAGTGTGATTGGAAACAAATTATGAATAAATTATATAAACAAACTCGTGTGAGGTGCATAGCCGATAAAAGAAGCACGTGCTCGCATCACAACACAACAAATACAGAAGTGCGATTTGTGAGTCATCTCGCGCAAGGTCAATGGACTCGTACGCGTACGACACGGGAGTTACGGAAAAAATTAAGAACATTGATAATCCTAATCCTAACTATCCTATAAATTAAGAACATTGATAATCCTAACTATCCTATCTGCCTTACTATCCTAATCCTAACTAATATTATAAATGCGAAAGTGAGTTTGTTTGTTTGTTTGTTACGCTTTCACGCCCTATCTACTGAACCGATTATTATGAAATTCTGCATACACATAGGTTAGGATACTGAGAAGGACATAGGCTATATATCACGCGGGCGAAGCTGCGGGTAACAGCTAGTATTTTATAAAACTATACGGACTGGCAAGTCTATGCCGTGACGGTAAATGGTATGACGCCGTTACGTAACAACTATTTATTTTCATTTTCACATTTGCTAAAAGCGAATTATTTATTAGGTACAGTACAATACATACAAGAGGCAATGTTGTTATTATTTTATTCAGGAAACAAATGGTTACGTAGTAAATATTAATAAACTTTAAAATTAAACTACTACTGACTGTTTTTTGAATATTACAGGAATATTTTTTCTTGCTATTTAGCTTATAGTTCTTGTTTTTACCAGATAAGTTGACTAAAGCTGAATGCAACTGAAAAATCATATCTCAAATTTCACTACATTTTTAATATATGTTTTATTTATAAGGTAATAACGTTAAATTTGCAATATACAAGTTAATCTTATGTTTGAGGTAAATAAACTTTGAAAGTACAGTAGCGGGCTCATGCATGACAGTATGATGATTTTGATAAATTTTAATACTAGTAAACGCCCGCGGCGCACTTTTCCGCCTGGCACCATTACTCTACAAAAATTACCTTGATCTCTACTACGAGTTGGCCAACAATCCACCTTTACGCAGTTCTATGCATATAGACGTAGATTAGACAATAACGAGTTCAGAAATATTGACTTCGTAACAAAAAATGTTTTATAGGATAGTTTCGGTAGGTACATGTAATGATGACCTGAGTAACACTCTACAAATGTTACTTATTAGTTGACGTTTCACGGTAAGTACTTGCATGTTCTATGTTTAGAAATTTAAGATATTTTGTCAGTAAGGGTCAGTTCACACCGAAACGCGACGCGACGCGCACTTTTTACACTGTGATAAGATTTTAACCCTTATACGCATAATCAAAACGACCATTTTCGCATCAAAAATTCGCCTCCTCCTCTGGTATCTTGCGGCCACTGTCTATCAAGTTTTTCTAGCAATTTTAGTCTTATAAGTGTGCAAATCACAGTGTAAAAAGTGCGCGTCGCGTCGCGTTTCGGTGTGAACTGACCCTAAAGTAAAAGATTAAATCGCAAATTTTTTTTTTTATTTTTTCAGAAAATGACCTTTTCAGAATATGTCATTTTGCGAATATGTGATTTCTGGGTTTTGCTAATGGTAAAAGGAAAAGTAATTTTCAGAAAAGGGTGATGAAAAATATTTTTTAGAAAAAGGTCATTTTGAGAAAAGTTTATCAAAGAAACATGCTATTACCGCATTTTTGAGAACTTATAAATTTTGTGAAAAGATTAAAGGTTATTTTTTAGAGAAAGTCGTCTTGAGTAGATTGAAGATTGTGAGAAAAGACCAACTCAGTAAGATGACGTGAATTCATTATAAGAAAGTCATTGTATTTTGAGATGAGGTCATCTTGAGAAAATGACTAGTAATTTTACAGTTTGCAAAAATACCATTGTGAGAATTTCAAAATGTCACAAGATGTGATTTTGTAAATGTTTGATGACTAAAACTACACCTTAAAAATACTTATTAACGCAATAGGAGTGTTTCTCTTCTGGGTTATTAATAAAAACTTGTGGGCTTCCCCCACTACTTGATCTTGTTTACAAGTTGCAACAGCTGATTCTATCGTACGCGCCGAGAATAAGCACGCGACCACATGACATTTGCGCTCGCTCGCCGCTCATTGTTGTGGGTATTGTGTGAGCGAGGTGTGAGCAACTGACTGACAGAAATTAACAGTTTGACAGTCTCGCCGGGCGCGCCCAAATGTCATGTTAAACCCTTAGTTAAACCTGTCAAACTTCATTTCCCGTTTGGCGACTTTGGCGTCGCGCAATAATAACATTGACTTGTGATAAATATTATTCAATAAAGAAATGGCCGCACCGTCAAACGGCAGTGGTAACCTGGTAGAAGAGTTCGAAGAATCATTCGAGGTAAGTAAAATAGTTTGTAAATAACTTTCATTTATGCAAAAAATCGAATAATGATATAACCTTTACATATCTACATACCTATTTGTTGTATTGACAACTGTCAAATTTTGGTACCAACATTGCAAATCGAAACGCTCCGTGGCCGGTGCTAAAATTCAGTCGAAGCTTCATAAGCTAAATCGAGTTGTTGATATTCCAAATCCCTAGTATTTGCGTGTGTACGTGACCGGGATACGCTTATGTGACTTCGAGTGTACTTCGATCTGTGTGTGAAAGATTTTTGTTGCAAGCGAGCGCATCGCATCCCATTCACGTCGGCCATTTTAGTGATAATGTTTTTAAATCATTACGAAAGTATAATTGTGTTCCTAGGTTCGGCTCTTGAACTGATCAATAAAAGTGTATTATGTTAATTCGCGTAAGTGTTTTCAAGAGGATTGAAGTGTCGGACAGGATGGTGTAATGAAGTGAAATAGTGGCGAGACGATTTGTTGATTTTTGTGATTCGCGTTGTTGAAAAAAGACAATGTCTGCTACCGGTGAAGACGTTGGGAGCTCCGCTGGAGGCGTCGCCATTCAAGTATTCCGCCCAACATGGGAAGAATTCAAAGATTTCAACAAATACATCCAGTATATGGAGTCGAAAGGCGCCCATAAGGCTGGGCTTGCAAAGGTGATTCCTCCGCCCGAATGGGTGCCTCGGAAGTCGGGGTATGACTTGGACCAGCTTAACGTGACCATCCCGTCGCCTATATGCCAGGTTGTGACAGGCAAGCAAGGTTTGTTTCAACAAATCAATATTCAGAAGAAATCCATGACTGTCAAGCAGTTTGCTGTTATGGCGAACTCCGCGAAGTACTGTACGCCTCGCCACTCTAGTTACGATGATTTAGAGAGGAAATACTGGAAGAACGTTACTTATGTGGCCCCAATATATGGAGCTGATGTGAACGGGAGTATCACAGACCCTGATGTCCAAGAATGGAACATCAACCACTTGGGCACGATCTTAGACTTCGTAAACACCGATTATGGGATAGAAATTGATGGTGTCAACACTGCATACTTGTATTTCGGGATGTGGAAGACCACATTTGCTTGGCACACTGAAGATATGGACTTATATTCAATAAATTATTTGCATTTTGGTGATCCCAAAACCTGGTATGCAATCCCACCGGAACATGGTAAAAGATTTGAAAGAATTGCTGCTGGATTCTTCCCAACGTCAGCTAAAACATGCGCGGCATTCTTGAGACACAAGATGACATTAATTTCACCTCAAATATTGAAGCAGTACTCTGTACCTGTAAATAAAGTTACGCAAGAAGCTGGTGAGATCATGATTACATTCCCTTACGGTTACCATGCTGGGTTCAACCATGGATTCAACTGTGCCGAGTCAACAAACTTTGCAGCTCCTAGATGGGTTGAATATGGAAAACGGGCCACCCAATGTACTTGTAGTAACGATATGGTCAAAATCTCCATGGATACATTTGTTAAGCGATTCCAACCTGACCGTTATGAGTTATGGCTAAAAGGACAAGACATTGGCTGCCACCCTGAACAGCCCGAGAAGATGGTGCCGGCACCACATCCATCTGGTCAAGACATCCTCTGTAATAAGAATAACACAGAGCTACCAGAATCTTTCATTGAAGCTGAAGTAGAAGGTCTTAAAAAGAAGAAACGGCATCCATTGCATTTGAAACGAGCAATGGCCAGCAAGAGCATCTCTGAAGGAGCTATTGCTGTCTCTATCCTTGGTCATGATGTGATGGACGATGACGAAATGACTATGGCCGAAGGAGATCTTGATATGATGACTTCAATGAAAAGACCTATACTACCAATGGATCCAGATGACACCCAACTAGATGCTCTTGAAGATATTTGGCTCAAAGGGGATGAGATGGATCCTTCTGAAGCTTTGCTACCTGATACAGGATACATTGACTCTGATAAAGACTCAGATTATGAAGAACCCAAGCCCAAAAAGAACTCAAAAAAGAAACGTAAAGATAGCAGCACGAAAAAGGAATTAAAGGGAAAGAAAGAAAAAGGCGAGGTAGATAAATCAAAATCAGAAGTTGAGGAGAAAAAGAAGGAGAAGACTCCTAGAAAATCAGGTCGCAAAGTCAAAACAAAGAAATTGTCAGAAGACCAACTAGAAGATATGGCTGCGTTAGTTTCTAATTGGGAATCACCGCCACATGTTGAAGAACCTGTGAAGACTCCAGACAACAAAGAGGTTACAGATGTAACTGATCCCTTATCTGTAGCCACACCCCTTGAAGATGTACAGAAAGAACCAGAGACAGAAGTTAAGAAAAAGGAACCTAAAAAACGGAAATCATCAATCAAATCTGAATCCGAAAAAGTAGAGAAACCAAAGAAGGAACGAGTCAAAAAGGAGCCAAAAGTGAAAGAGCCTAAGAAGACTGATGAAGAAGGAAAGAAAGAAAAGAAGCCACGTAAACCCCGGACACCGAAAAAGATCCCAAATTTCCAATACAACTCACCTTTAGAGCCGATAATGTCAATGCAGCAGAAAGCCTATCAAAGTCCCTTCGAAAGACGAGATAAGCAGACGAGTACTATTGTCGCACCGCCAAAACCTAGCCCACCAGTCAGTGCTATAACAGCGCCAAAACTTAGCCCTCTAACCATTAACACAGCTCTTAAATCTAGCAGTCCAAATACTCCGTCACCACAGTATCCTAGCCCAAAATGCCCTAAGAAAACATATGCAGATATACTTCTAGACGCGAATTTACGTGTCCCAACTATAGTACCACCTGTAGACAAGAACCCTAGCGCTTTCCAAGGCGAATTCCAAAAGTTTATGGTGAACAAACAGAAAATAGCCTCTAGTCCCAGTCCAACAGGAAGTTACAGAGTACCAAAAGTGGACAAAGTTCAAACCTCTGAGAAAGTTGTCGTCGAACCCATCGAGGAACCAAAACAAGACTACCCAATGCCTATCGGGCAATACAACGACAGTATATTTGTGAACCGTAGTCCGTTAGACTACAGAACTTATCCAAATCCAAACGATAGGCTTCAAGCTCAAGAACAGTTGACAAACAATAGGCCGTGGCGGCAGGACCAGCCGTATTATCCTCAAAGTCTACAAAACGTCCCACAGATGTACGGTCAGATGAATACGGATTACTACAGAAGTCCGTACCAGTCTCCATGGTATGGCTACCAGGAGTACCAGAAATAAGCAGTATTAGTTTGTAGTCTTGACTTGAGGAGACCTGTGTGGTTAATCTTGATATACTGCAGTTGAAAGAAGAAAAAAGAAGTTTTAAGAGCCCTAACATCCCGTGCTTCAATTATTGAGGTAAAACTATTTTTGTTTCTACTTTATTGGGGACAATACTTGAACAGAATTGCGATACTGGTTATTTTCTCAAAATATCGTTACTTTTCTTAGATGAAATGAAATCAAATCGTTTATTTGCTAGCAAACACGGTACAAGTATTACACTGATAAAAGACAGGTCAAAATTAGACCTTATTGAATTGAACATACGTGTTGCGCCAACAATCGGCATGCAAATATTTAAAGTAATTTAGAATTAAAAAAAATAACGATATATTTCGTGCACTTTTTTGGTTCAATATGTTATATTAATAAATAACAATAAAAATAACTTTTGTAGTAACTAAAATATCGATTTTTTTAGGCACTGGTATAAAAATAATAACTACCAACAATATTTTGGTATTATTAGTATTTTGTCCCTAATTTTTGCAATATTCTTCAATCAAACAGTTATATAGACAAAAATATCTGCTTTTAGAGCAAGACTATAATATATTATAGTCAATATTAATCAATTATTTATTACGGATAAAAATAATATATATCTTTGGTACCATTTTGTTCGTAATACAATACCTTAATGTTGTTTCTCGAAATACATACTAATAATGAAGCAAGGGATTTAGGGTCTATTCAATAAGATTTTTGTAAAAACTATGGTAACTTAGACAATGTAAACTTATTAAATCTTAAGATTTTTTTTCTTTTTGTATTGCTGCTAACACACGTCAAACCATTGCCTTGTATTTTTGGAACATACAAAAAAATTTATATGAAAATTCTTTCGCAATTTTTTTTAAGTTTTGATTGTTTAATTGCTTCAAATAATAGTACGGAATTAGCGTGATGCAATTTGTGGCCTAAGTCGCCTTCTACGACATCCAGGGAAGACTTGGAGTGATCCTTTTCTACTCTGCCGGTGCCGGAAACACCCGTCACGGCATTTCGCCAGTGTGAGTTCTTAAATGTTGACTGTTTTGATTATGTAAATCATTAATAAATTGAGGTGTTCAAGGGGGTTGTGATGATTAGGTTCGTTCAGTTAGCTCACGTGAGATGTAGGGAAGAGGGAGAATGAGTTGACATCTCACATATCATCGTGGGTATCGAAAAATTGCCCCCTAACGCCTGTAGCACACAGCCGCGAATGCGGAACGGAAGTGGTCCGGAACGGAACACTGGCGTAACCGCGAAACGCTGTTGTATGAGTCCGCTTCGGTTTCGTTCCGCTTGCGGTGTGAAACGCACCAAACAAAATCGTACTAGACAGCGTTTCAAAGATTTATTTGCCAACTATGTGTACGGCACATTGATGAGTAGATGTATTATAATTTAAAATTAAATGAATTTGAATAATTAAAATAAATTACATTTAACTATAACATTCTTATTATTAAAATAAATTACAGTTGAGTCGTTTCGCGGTTCCGCCAGTGTTCCGTTCCGGACCGCTTCCGTTCCGCATTCGCGGCTGTGTGCTCAGGCGTAAATGTTAGTTGAAGTATCTTGTACTAGAAAGAGAAAAGAAGGGGCTATGGTATAAAGTACTGTACCTATTTGAGGCTTCTCGCCAGTGTGAGTTCTTAGATATAAACTTATTCTAATTGTGTTATATTTTTTGAAAATCTGAACATATGAGGCAGTGGTAATATAAGACCTTCAATCACATTTAGCTCTCCACACTGTTAAATACTTAATTCTAGAAACATTTTGTCACATGTATCGGTAAAATAGATTTTATTTTAATTTTGGTATTATTGAACATGGTCTTTATTTTTAGCCTTAAACATATAAAGCCCACTCATAATTGATTCTTTTACCCTTTTTTGTAAGGGTCAAAACCTTTCAATACTAATCAAAAAATATCTACGAGGCTTGGTTAAGAGTATATACAGATACTGTATCTCGTCCCTTACGGGGTAGACAGAGTTAAATATCTCAAGATGTAATGTTACATTTAGCAAGAGATATTTTAAAAATATATTATTACTGGTCACTATCGAATTTTTGTGTTATCTGTAATATTTCGTGTAGCGTCACTGAAATTAGTTTTCTTAATTCAAGCTGTTGTTATACTGTAGACCAGTGTTTCCCAAAGTGGCAGACCATGTTTTTAGGGTTCCGTAGTAAACAAGGAACCCTTATAGTTTCGCCATGTCTGTCTGTCTGTCTGTCTGTCTGTCTGTCTGTCTGTCTGTCCGTCCGCGGTTTTACGCAGAGACTATCAGTACTAGAAAGCTGTAATTTGGTATGGGTATGTATATTAATCCTGGCAAAAAAGTGGTAGAATAAAATCTTGAAAAAAAATTTTTTTTAGGGTAGCTCCCATACAAGTAAAGTGGGGGAGTAATTTTTTTTTCCCTACTTACCCATCGTGTGGGGTATCGTTAAATAGGTCTTTAAAAAATATTGTGAGGTTGAGAACACCACTTTTCGATTTAGGGATCCGATGCAAATTTTTGTTAGACGTACGTGTCCCCCCCCTCTATCTGCTAAACGGTTATATATAGACACGTGAAAAAAATTACAGCAGTAGTATATATACTGAAGTTGAAAGGAAAACTATCAGAGCTGAGTACTAAGTATAAACTAAAAAGTTATAGGCAACCAACTTATAAAATGTACTCGAAAATGTAAAATTTCATACAAGATGTTTTTGGTCGTTAAACTGTGGGGTGCGAGTGTGAACAGTGTGAACTCAAAGTTGTCACTTGCAACTACGGAACCCTACACTGCGCGTGGCCCGACACGCACTTGGCCGGTTTTTTATTTTATGTTCTGAGGGCTCATGGGCCCTGAGACTCATATTAAATCACCCTTGGATGAAATAAACATTGGGTGGGCATTTATGATGACTAAATCAAGACAAAATAAATCTTAGATCCATATTGCTATTTTTGAATGTGTAACCAAGTCATACAATTCTTTCATTTTTCAACATTGAACGAGCTAAGTGTTGAAAAATAATAAATCTGATTCCTAGCACCTGCATAAATATTTTAAGTTTTTTAAAGTCTAGTTACGTGTGACAATTTGTTTGTAGAGGTAGCCATTTTGTCGACTGATGTAAATCACATGTAAGTATAGTAATAATGTAACATAGGAGCTTTACCTTTACTTTTAATTGATTTTAATCTAGATTTTGTTTTTAATTTAGACAAACTTGAGTTCTGCGCGCCCATTTTGTTCTAGCTTAGGAAGTAAAGTAATATAAGGTTTTACAAAATTGTTACTTTTGTAACTACCTTTATTCGTATAGCAGGTGTAGTGAAAAAAAGGAAGCGTTAAAGAAATCATTCAAATATAGACCTAGTTGCAAGGTCTGTAAGGTTGACTTAGATTTGATAGACTGCTCGACAGCGGTGTCGTGTTATTCAAAAGATGCAAAATTCACGGAATTATCTTATCATGATGACGAAAATAGTGCACTAGAAAATATATTGTGAAATACAACAAAATAAAATCGAAGAAAATTAAATTTGTATATGACCGGTGATCGGAAAGATTAGACTATATTTAATTTACCTAATCATATAACTACATTTTATCACCAAGTTTTAGACATGTACACTTGTGTCATTTATCACTTGATTTTTCATAAATACTCTAATCGTTCCGATCAGTGTTGAACAGAAATAACACATCGAAATTATAGAATCGTGAATTTTGCAAATAATTGAAAACTTACAAATCTCTACAGAGTAAATAATACATACTTTACGTGTGTGGATTCTTACTGATATGTTCAAAATAGCCGCTCCCAACTCATGTTTTGCAGTGTGATACTAAATCCGTGATATACGGATTTTATTTTCTTGATTCGGTTTTATCGTCCAGTGACTGATTGGCAGTGACGCGAAATCATCGTTTCCTCACACAAAACAATCTAATCAAAGTTTCTTTTTTATTTGGCCTCGTTATTTCCGTATTTTCATGTAATTTATTTTATGAAAAATTTATGGTTACTCTGCATTTGAGTTCGTTACCGGTAACGTCCTCAGCTGTGATGTTTTTGAGCCCGGGGACCGTTATACAATTATATATTTGCGTATATAATTACGTTATATAATTGCGTCACTGCCAACCATATTCACAGCTGCGCTATTTTAAATTATCGTCGCAGCTAAATAATTGCAATCTGATAGATACAAAATTATATTTGAGATTTCGTAATAATAGTTATATCTAAGACGCTATTTATATAGGATAATTGATTTGCGATGTCGAAGCAATCTTGTTGCTGTAAAACCATGAGGCGAAGGCTTCGGTAATAACATACGCGTCTAAATAACGCCAAATATTTCTATGATGTAAAATTAAATAATTTTTCTGGCTATTGGTCATTTGGAGAAGACTTTCAGTTCAAGCGGTATTAACTACTTCATGTTATTTCGTCAACTTCAGTCGTACTCTGTCAGCGACAGAGTGAACCCGGCTTTTGACTGTGGCGTGAGATACTCACGCACTCTTTTCTACTCTGCCAGGAACGACATGGCTTGACATGAATGACTTTGAATGAACATCAGTTTATACCGGTTGATTTTTAGTTATTATTATGCAAAGCATAAGGGAGCCTTCGTTGCACGGTTTTGCTATAGATTTAGACATTAGGCATGTCATAGTTACACCCTTTTCTTAAGGTTTTGGCAGTTTGTGACGGACTTTCACGTAGATTAGATCAATTTACGTAATAATATAAATTACCTGTGTATGTCTAATTTTTTGGGACGCTGTTTTCTTACATGATACGGACTATATATGTATAGAACTAGATTAGACCAGTTTCAATCTAAACCATATTTTTTGTATGTCTTTTGGGCACACAAAACAAAAGCAAATAAGACAAACTGTTTTTTATGGAAAACATGGTCTGGGGGGCGCAGCCCCCTGATTAACAGTATATGCCCATAATATGCTCATAACAATGCCATGCCATGCTCATAACAATTTAGAAAACACTGGTCTAAACTTAGTCCTAACTGTTTAAGACTATATGTCGAATATTTCCATTTATAAATGGGTTGTGTAAGTGACTTAAAATGCTAATGAAATACATATATATTATTAATGTTGCTAGCAATATATGAAATCGGACATCGTAAAGATTGTCGAAGTTTACTTACTGTTTCGAGTCGCTTCAAAATTGGGTAGTAGTTTTCTTAGCTTCGCTGTTTTTGTGTTCGTGGCTGCCTTTCGCCATACTTGTGCTGAAGCCCTAAAATGTGCAGAGATAGTCATACTTAAAGATATTTCTTTACGGTAGATCACCGATTAAACTTTTGTCTTGATGATAAAGCTGTTTCTCCAACAGCAATGTTGTAGAAAATGTTTTGGAAACACAGTATTGGTGGAAGACACCGTTAGGTTTGGTAAGTGATCGGTGTAATTAAGATTTGCAACTGTAAAAAGTCATGTTAAGCCAATACTGCCAAGATAGATAGACGCATGACAGACGGTCATGTTTTCCTCCTTGTCTAACCAATCCAATGAAAAGGGAGGTGATTCAAACGCCCGTTTGACATATGCCTATTTATCTCGGTACAGACTCTTAGCTAATAAGACCTTATATTTTATTTCTGACTCGGTCCAAATAATTTTGAAATTGTATTGTGATTTCTAAAGATAGTGTACTGCAAAGCACTTGATAGAATAAATTGATAATACGATGAAAAGTGAGTTTTGAATGTGTGATTTGATTGCACTATAGAGAAACAAGAATATTGAGGACAGAAGTGAAGATTTTAACTTCAAGAAACATTGTACGAGAACAAAATTCCCTTTTTGTCGGTAACAACATGAGAGTAGTATTAAGAATGTTCTTAATTATAACGAATAAATTATTACTTATTAACGATAATTAAATGTTTAAATAAGATTTATTCGTGAAGTTAGATAATGTTAAAGTGTTGTAGGTAAATTGTAAAATTGGACGTTAGGCAAATAGTTCAAAATTTAATAATAGAAGTATCTCAATAAATATAGTAAGTTTGTGTACTTTTTGATTAAAAACCAAAAGTAATGACGGGTCTCGTAAAAAGTCAGCTACTGGCCGACATGTTTCGACCTCATCCGGACGGAGGGCCGAAGATAAGCACTGAGTGTGGATCGGGACATCGTGTGCGCGTCTTGACATTCGAATTACATTCACATAGAGGTAGACCTCCGGATAAGGTCGAAACATGTCGGCCAGTAGCTGACGTTACATTATTAAGTGCACTGTTAAAATTATGGAGATTTCTGAATTCATCGAATAACAGGTGAAACGGGTCTAATGAGCTTTTATCATTGGATATTATTTGCTAATAACAATAAAAAATATAGTCAAATTATTGGACTTGTATCAGTGCTGTTCATAAGATATACTTGTGAAATTCGTGAGTTACTTATTTATTTCTTGAAATTTGTTCGCGCTATATCTTTACTTCAATGATGTATTTTTATATTCTAAGTTCTTATTGGTTAAGAGTCTGCTAGAATCGTTTAATATAGATTACATTATAGTAATTTAAAAAACTGTTTTAAATGGAATTCTGTCAATAAATATATAATAATGAATTTGTATACTTTTATTTAAATTTCCAACCTCATACTAAAAATCCAAAACATTATAAAGAAGATTGCTGCAGAAAAATGATGCACAGCCCATGAAAATAATGCCAATAGGCTGAGCACGAAGAGACACCAAAAAGGCCATAAGTTTGCCAAATAATTTTCAAGCGCGAATATGTTAGAACAGCGGTTCTCAAACTTTTTTCGCGGGGGAACTCGCTTAGAAATCACGAGGAGGCTAGGAGCCCCTAATAACTAAACAGTAGGTTAACTGCCTGTACCCACTCGTCGTCATTCATCATCATTAACGCCTGTAGCAAAGCCGCGAATGCGGACCGGAAGCGTTCCGGAACGGAACATTGGCGGAACCGCGAAACGTTGTCTAGTATGAAAACGGGTTGGTGATCGCAGTTAATTTGGGTTATATCGGTTCCGACGCTGCTGCCCTTTGAAAAAGTTGTTTTAACTAGGTAAAGGTAGGAGTTGGACTGGGGAAACAGGATAAATATTTTGGGATATGAAGGCCAATTCGCCAATGAGGAAGATTTCTGAAGAAACTTAAATATAATCTATCTTCGCTAGGCGTTAATCTTATCAATTCTAGATACATAGGGGAGAGTGGGGGAATTACGGACGGCGGGTAATGGCGAACACTAAGGTATTAGAAGTTAGAAAGAGATAGTAGATATCTCAAATGACGCATTCGCACGTCGGATCCGATCTTAGTGCTGAACAGTAACTGGTGACGTGAGACTGCGCTCGGTGTCAAAGGTAAGTGATTTTTTATGTTTTCTAGTAATTTTATCTAATTTTGCAAGATAAATTGTATGCGTGTATAGTACTCCATGCAAAACGTAGGAATCTGACATTTTTGTTGTGAAGTAATGACTAAATATGTAACTTATTTCAAAAATCGCCACGTGCATTGCCAGTTTCAAACCTCGAAAAATTAAATAGTTTTACTTTTTGGTCCGTATCGGGTAATAGCGGACGATTTAAGTGGGGCAATCTCGAACGTCCGTAATGACCCCGTGTTATAATGAACTATTTTTTTACCGACTATAGCTAAGGGTTAAACAATTTTTAAAATTCCAAAAATATTTCAGGTGCCTCGCAATCTTAAAAAAGCCGTTCAACAAGTTAAAAATAAGACTGTCGTTAGGAAAATCAACCACTGCATATGCTGTTCCAAATAGCACGACTATCTCAATAACACACAATACAATCACAAAAATACAATTATAATAATAAAAGAGAAAAAAGAGGAAGAAAGCAGAACAAAAAGAAAATACAATAAAGTACATACGAAAAAAGCTAAGACTGAAAATACAAATAAAAAAAAGAAAGCTGTTATAAATTTTTAACTACAACAAGAAAAGAAGAATAAAGAGGAAAAAGAGAAAATAGGACTCATTGGTCCAATAAAAGAAAGAAAGTTGTTAAGAATTTAAAGGGTTTCGAAGATGACCATGTTTTACATAATAAAAAGAACTCCACCAATCAATACCCGGAGGACGAAGAAGAGTATTATTGTATGATTTGTAATAAAAAATATGAAACTCCAATTATCAAAGACTGGATGCTGCTGGACTGCTTTTATTGTAAACGCTGGGCCCACAAAAATTGTACCAGTGGTGAAAGTACATCTAGAGGATTTCTCAGTGATTTCTGTGCCCATTGGGCTATGTTCGTGATTACCCGATAAGCCGTCCGCAATTACCCGACATGCTTCGGGTAAACCCGGACAACAAACTTTTTGTTTTTCCCCCAAATTTTGATTTTTTAGTAAAAATTTATCAAAGTTAATTATGAGAGTTTATGAATGATTCGTTTAAGTAGACATTTATCAATAAATGGCTTTTGTATCTTTGTATTTTTTTTGTTTTATTACAATTTTCCCTTAGATGTTCGCAATTACCCCACCTTCCCCTACATATAGGCGTGTTTATTACAACTGTAACATTATGGCACAGTTACGGTTCTCACGGAATGACGTAACGATATCAGATAATAATTATCTGCAACAAACATTCGTAAATTTGTCGGTAAAATTTTTGTACGGACCTATAGATAGTGCGCCCTGTGGCTGTGATAGCCGTATACATACATACTATCACTTCTTTATTTACCACACCACGTTTAGCATCGTAGTGGGCGTAAAGGTGGAAAGCGGAATCAAAATGGTGATGAGTTGCTAGCCGCATCGCCTATCAATGTGATTCCTTAGATTTTCGCCCAATCCCTTGACCGGCTTTTACGGTCTGCGCGGGAAGAAAAGCAGCTGGTATATTGTATGTTTTTCTTTTCTCCCAAACCAGCATGGACCGTATAAAAAGGCCTATTTTTATGCGGATATAGGTATAATTTTAAACAAGATATTCTTAAATTAATTTTAAGTAGATAATTATTATGTTCTGTACTTGGTATGGTCATGTGCAGAGGAGAGATGCCGAACATCTGCCTAAAAGAATGGCTCATTTTTTTTTTTTCACACAGATTAAGCTAGCCCCAAAGTAAGTTCTTAAGTAAAACTTGTGTTATGGGATACTAACTCAACGATACTATATTTTATAATAAATACATATTTAGATAAACATCCAAGACCCAGGTCTATCTGAAAAAGATCATTTTTCATCTTGACCTGACCGGGGATCGAACCCGGGACCATCCGCGCCACAGGCCGGCGTGTTGACCGCTGCGCCACGGAGCTCGTCAATTTGGAGATAGAGGGAAGTAGAGGACGCGGTAGGCCACGAACGACGTGGAATGAATGTGTCAGATCAGATATGAGGGAATGTGGGGTGAATATAAATATGGTAAACGACAGAAAATTATGGAGACCACCTCTGGAGTATTACCTACCGAACAAAAAAAGAATCACTAAAATCGATCCATAACTGACTGAGTAATCGCGTAACATACATAAAAAAAAAACAGACGAATTGAGAACCTCCTCCTTTTTTTGAAGTCGGTTAAAAATATAGTATCGTTCAGTAATTATTCCATAGGTATCACAAGTCTCGAACTAACTTTAGGGATACCTCACCTGTGTGAATTCTCCGTATATATTTATTACAAAGAAAAAAATATATATTGCAAAATTTTTTGCAAATCAAGAGAGCTTTATCAAAGAATCCCGTGTTGGAACTTTTATATACGGCACCTAAAGAAATGTCTCTTCTCTCAGGCATGTCTGAACGTGTTGACGAAGCAGGAGGCGTCTCCCAGCGTGGAGAAGGAGGAAGTCAAGGTGGAAGTGGAGAGGTTCATCGACCTCGCTCGGCAGATGGAAGCGTTCTTCTTGCAGAAGAGGTAGGTGAACATTAAACCCTTCAAACTTGCATGGCATCATAAGATGCTCTCTGGTTCTTGTTGTATTAGTTCAGACGAACGCGATATATACTCGCGCGCGGACCTTGCGCAGCCATTGCAAATTGAGTGCTATTGCCATTACGTAAAACATATTTTTAAATCGACACCGCGTATATGACGCAATAAGTTTTAAAATATGATTTAAGTAATGGGCATAGCACTCAATTTGCAACAACAACTACAACAACAAACAACTTACAGTGGGGCTAGCTCAATTTGTGTGATATGTCCCTATATATTTATTTATATTTATTTAATTTGCAATAGCTGCGCAGGATCCGCGCGCGTACGTCTGAAGTCTGAACGCACCCTAATGAATTTCATATTTTTGTGATGTCGGCTTGTCGGCAGTTTCTCTTATGTTCTCTTACATAGGTACAATGAACCAGTCAGAGACTGACTCTGTGGACTGTTGTGTTTGATTGACGTTGCCTGCCATCCGCTACAGTTCTCGAGAACAATAATGCATCAATTAGGCCAGTCAATAACGACATCAAACATTGCAAACGCACATGTATCGGCGATTCTGTTTTTTATGTATTGTAGAGACCACTAAGAATAGTCTACACCCAAGTTTGCAACGTTCTTAACCCTGTGCTACTCCGGGGGGCCCAAAAGTATGGGACTTTTTTCAGTTTCTACGATTAAACTACTTCATGGATGCTTTTTTCGGGTACTACTTACTGGATGCTTTTCGGCTTTGGTGTAGACTATTCTTAGTGGTATACAATATATAAAAAAAAATTGCCGATACATTCGCGTTTGCAATGTTTGCACTGTTTGTGTCGATATTAACTGGACTAAGTAGGATCTTAAAGGATTATTCTAAACCGTCTTCGAAACGTGTTTGTTTGTCCGCGTACCTATGTCTCAAGAATATAATTTTTTTAGACCTACGCGGATAGACATAATTGACTTTAACGTAGTCGTCGGAAAATTGCAAATTTTTATTTATTCTGTGAATAATTTTGGGTTCAATCTTACAACTGAATTTTAAAAAGTTATCTTCATCATCATCCTCAACCGCTTCAGATGACTTTATAATATTATTGTATTGTACTGGTCTGATGATGGGGTCGAAAGGTGGCCAAAGGTTATAATTGTTTCAGGTTCCTCCTATCCGCCATGAAGCCGGAACTCCTCGTGAAGGAAGACAACAACGAGCTCAAGTGTGAGCTGCAGAGGAAGGAGGAACTACTGAGGAGACACTATGACAAGATCAGCCAATGGCAGAACCTGCTCGCTGATTTGCAGGTACGCATTTATTTATACATTTATTTATCAGCCTCAGTGGTCCAGTGGTCCGAGGAGCCCGATGGTCCGGTGGGTGTGATCTCTATGAGCGCTTACGTATGTTAAGCAACCCCTGGTGCAGTCCCTACTTGGATGGGTGACCGCAAGTGGCATAAAAATATCTCGAGCTCCTCCGTGCTTCGGAAGGCACGTTAAGCCGTTGGTCCCGGCTGTCATCGTTGATGGCAGTCGTTAAGCTATGTCAGATGCCATAAGGCAGCTTGAAAAATCGGACACCAGTGTTGGCCACTTACACATACGAAAAACAAACAGTGGTCCAGTGGTTAAGGCGTTTGCCTTATTGACCCGGGGGTCGTGGTTCGATTCCCACGGAAAGCATACCTTGTTCCAGTTTGGTTAGGACATTGCAGGCATGAATCACCTGATAGTCTGATAAGAAGAGGCGAGGTGACTATATGCTCATTAAAAGCGTGTTCTGCCAGATATCTATGTATTTCTGTAATTAGCAAGGATATGTGATTATTTAACAATACATTTATTATTAATACGGTCCTTATGACATTGAAACTTGGGTCGTAATGTTGTATTTTACGGACTAGGCCATTTTCTTTACACCTAATTATGGTAATCGCAAATGTATTGAAAAACGTCGTATGATGCTCGTACTGAATAAGCTGGCTATTATAGTCATCGGTTTATTATATTCATATTCAAAATGTTTATTTAATATAGGTTTCTTTGAACACTTATTAATTGTAATACTTACATAAACAGGGTGGCCTGTTGATAGACGTCGTCGGTACGCGAATCACACACACCCATGTATGTTTCGCGATTTTTAGCAGCTAGAATTTTTTTTAGATAGAAAATAAAAAAAAAAAAAAACAAAAATTTCTAGCTCCTAAATTACAAAAAATCGCGGAACATACATGGGGGTGATTCGCGTACCCCTTAGGGTAAGGCATCAAAATTTTTCCTTTCGACCTCTTTCAACAGGCCACCCTGTATTTTATTTACAACTGAAAACTTATTGTCGTCAGTAATTAACTTATGGCAAGTTTAACGCTGCTTCCAAAGCGCAGTGCAGAAGAAGCGGCAACAAACTGTACAGCGCATTTTCTCCAATCGACGTCAACTTACAACCTCGAGCCTATAAGCACCTTGACTATGATATCCAGCTTACCGCTTGCATCTTATGTACTATTTCCAGGGCCACACAGTGTACAATAAGTGCCAGCAGCAGCAAGGCTCTCAGCCCGCCATCCAGCAGGCTGCATCCTCGCCTAGACAGCCGCCCACCGTGCCCCAAAGTGTACAAGTGAGTCCCACACAATGCCAGCTTATCCCAACTAATCATTATCATCAGGTCCTTTTATGTCTCCACTGCAGGAGTACTACCCCCTCTGTACTACCAGAGCCATATATTAGCCAGAGCAGTCAGAGTATTTGGCCTACACTCTCCACGATGGCCAGACGGGTTGGAGAGGTATCTTGGTGTTTATAAGCTTTGTTAGCTTGTTTCCGAAGTCGCCTTCGACGTCATCCACGGGGAGACTTGGAGTGGTCCTATTCTACTTTGCCGAGAACCACACGGCAACCAACTAATCCCAACTAACATTATAAATGCGACAGTGAGTTTGTTTATTACGCCTTCACGCTCTATCTACTGAACCGATCATCATGAAATTTTGCATACACGCTGTCTGGAGTACGGAGAAAAACATAGGCTACCTTTGATCCCGGAGTAAAGCACCGCCATTCCCGAGGGATCGACACTAACGGGTTGGGTTTTTTCGAAATTTATACGGGAGTTTTCTTCAGTTCTCTCCCTTTCCAATAAATAAATTTATACGGACATAACACACAGATTGAGCTAGCCCCAAAGTAAATTCGAGACTTGAGACTTAACGATACTATATTTTATTACAAATACATATTTAAATAAACATCCAAGACCCAGGTCAATCTGAAAAAGATAATTTTCCTTCTTACTCTGACCGGGGATCGAACCCGGGACCATCTGTGTCGATCACGGGTCGATTCAAGCCAAGGCCAACCTTATGCATGCTTATATATATATAGCATGTGTGTGCAGTTCGTGAGCGGGACACAAGCATGCTCAAAACTAGCATGTGCCGTAGTTTAAAGCGGGAAATACACGTCCGATTTTTCCATCCGATCGGACGGTGTTGCCGTTTTAGTGTCCCTAGTTCTAGGGGAATTAGATTGTCTTTAGGCACTTCTCGTCCGTGCAGCATCTTCTTTTGCAGAAAAAACAGTTACGTTAAACGTGACGAACTTCTTCAGTATATAGCGTAATGAAAATTTAATTGTGAATTGTACCAAATCATTCTTAATTCTTCGTTCTTAGATTTCAATAATTTCCGTGATTAAAAGATGTCTATTGGTTTATTATAGCCATGTCTCTAAAATCACATTATTTTTTTATGTTGGTGTAAGGAGTTTCTTTAGAGCATTAAACCAACCATTAAAAGTTGGTTTAATGCTCTAAGGGAGTTTCTTATGTTTTTAAAGGCAATACTGCAATCGGATTGGAATCAAATCGGACGTGTAGTCCCACCTTAATTCTTTAATCATTGTATTCCAGGCCCAACAGATGGCGGCAGCGGCGGCGGCGCAACAAGCGGCGCTGCAGCAGCAAGCGGCGTTGCAGCAACAACAGGTACCCCGCCCCGCGCTGCCCCCCGCCTACCCCGCTAACGTCCCTAGGCGGTAGTTAGGAGATAAACTTAGAGATAGGAAGTTTTAAGATATGAATAGGTTACACTACAACCAAGAAAAAAAAACAATATTTGAATAAGTAGTCAGTGCTACTTGTGGTAGTTTTACTATACAGGGTTATTTGTAAAACATCAATGACCCCTTAATATCGGAATCAGAATCCCTAACATAATAAAGACCCACAAAAAAGCTGCCTTCCTATGGGAAAATCGAAAAACATAAACTTCTCATAGAAACTCGACCAGGTGATCGGTGATTTTGTATAGGAGGTCCAGATTTTTAAATATGGTATTTAAATATGATATTTATAGACCCTCAAGAAAAAAATCTGGGATATAGGGATTCTGACTTTGATGTTTAACAAATAACCCTGTTCATTCGATTACATGTCAGGAATCGAATAAATCACATTTAACAGTAAACATAATCTGGCTACGCCCGTTCGCCATTCGTCATAAAGAACGGGTATATATGTCGCAGTCATCTGGTTGAATCCGCTATTTGATTGAATGACTACCGCGTTCATTGAATGGCGACATTTAATTGAAAGACTAGGCCGAACGTTGAATAAGCGTAACTCAACGTCCAACTAGTTACCGGATTATAACATAGCCCTTTGAACAGAGCGGATATATACAGTCAGGTGATTCAAATTTAGTTCATTTTTTTCCCACTGCGGCGCTAGAAGTCACCAAAACAAATATGGCGTCAAACAGGTGGCACAGCTGTAGAACTGTGTTGATATTTTTTTCGATTAAATTTACTTTAAAGTGTGTTATTTGTAATGAAATAGTATGACAGCATGGATTTACCTATTATTACGCCGCCGCCGGCAACTTTTAAACCAAGAAAAGTTTGCAAAAATAAGAAATGATGCTACCACCAAACATTACAAGGTCGGCTAATATCCCATTCAAAGGTTTCGCTAAATGACGTTCAGTCAAGGCATTGAACATTCAACGACTTGACGAGTTGTCCTTTAGTCATTCAATTAAATGGAGTCATTTAATGGACACGCTAGTCATTCAATCAAATAGCAGATCCAACCAGATGACTGCGACATATACGTATACAATTCTAATAGAGGGAAATTGAGAGGTAATTTTGATACGATTATTCAAAACAGTATGTAAGTATAAAAGGAGTTATTGATTTTTGAGGAGTAGGGAGTTGATACAAAATAAGTGTTCAAATTTATGCCGGGCCATATATATATACATTATTATGTATATTTGGAGACAATAACTTTTTATAAAAGAGTATATTAAAGAGAATATTTTTTGGAACTTTACCTTGTTATGAAAGATAAATAATAAAAATAATTGTTGTCCTCAAGAGCCGTTAAATATGAGTAACTATAAATAAGGAAAAAATAATTGTAAGTTAAGTATCTCATGTTTTGTATTTTAGATCTTAATTTTAATTTATTTGTGTTAATTTAAGTTGTAAACTAATTTCTTTATGTAAAGAAAGAAATATAGTTGGTTTTGAATTATTTTTGTTTTATTTCTTTTGCCTTTATTTAATTTTTATAAGAACTTATTTTAATAGTACACGCGGACATTTTATAGTACAATATAAACTGAAAAGAAGAAAGAAAATATTTTTATCGTGATTTTAGTGGATAATTTTTTTTTTCTAAAAACAAGGTAAGTCTCATGGATAGCGCAAGGCTTATTGTAGATGTCGCTGGGTACGATATTTCCTAACAAAAATATGTATTCCTTTATTTTTAGACTTTTATGCAAGTAAAAATTCGTAAAAAAAATGTATTATTCTCAGCTGCGCCACAAGCTCCGTGGCGCAGCGGTCAACACACCTGCCTGCGACACGAATGGTCCCGGGTTCGAAAATGATCTTTTTCAGATTGACCTAGGTCTTGGATGTTTATCTATATAAGTATCTATTATAAAATATAGTATCGTTGAGTTAGTATCCCATAACACAAGTCTTTCATAAGAACTTACTTTGGGGCTAACTCAATTTGAGTTATTTGTCCGTATTTATTTATTTGTTTCACTGTTATATATATGTAATATTGGAACAAAAATAAACATATTTAAGCTAACCTGTGAATAAAACTTTTTATATTATATATATAATTTTTAATATATATAATATATTTTTATATACTTATATATTTTTTTATTTTTTATACCTTAAATATGTCGATTTGTCGGAGACTACATAGCGAATATTGACATGTCTGTAGTTAATTTTACGAGATTTAGTCAGATTACGGACAACATTTTTTAGAGTCAAAAGCCCAGTTATGTTTGACAGATTGTTTCATTCTTATAACTAGCAATTTTCCCGCAACTTCATCCGCGTAAATTATAGCCTATGTCACCGCAGATAAATAAGCTATCTATAGGTGAAATAATTATGAAAATCGGTTCAGTAGTTTTGGAGCCTATTCATGCAAACAAACAATCGAATCTTTCCTCTTTATAATATTAGTTTTAATTCAAACCTTGTTTTTATTTACCTTTTCAACATAACTGTTTTTAGTCTGAGTTCATTATTATTTGAAAATATTCATTTACTTGAACAATTTGGTGACAAAGAGTACTAAAAACTAAAATCATAGATAAAAAAAAGATTCGTCTCTGACTAAAATAAATATTAAGTTTATATGAGGTTTATATTCAATGAGGATGGCAACTGTCATGAGTGGCGTTGGTTTCAATTTTTCCGAAACAAACTGTCAAATGTACCTACGGGCTTTTGACTCAAAGAAAATGTTCTCCGTGATCTGACTAAGGCCTACATTACTACGGGTCCGGCCGATCTGGGGCGAAAAAAATTCCGGACTCACCCGGGTTCAATCCGTCTCTCGAAGAATGTATGAAATTTTCGTGTGTTGGCTACGCGCAAATTCCGGTCCTCCGTTCCGGATTTTTCCGGATCCCCAGATCTTTTTCCGGGAACGGACATCCGGAATTTCCGTGTAGTCACACGAAAATTTTACACGTTTGTTCGAGTGACGGACGTCCGTTCCCGGAAAAAAGTTTTGATACCATTTTGATGGTCATAAACACTTTTATGACCATCAAAACCATTTTGATGGTCAGTAAAGAGTCTATGACCATCAAAAGGGCGCCCTTTCGCTTATCCTCATTTTATAATAAGACGGATAGTGATCCGTCCGTGTTTCATCAATCTCCCATCCACAGAGTACTTTGTATTATATACTCCCATCTCAATAAGACACATGCCGTCTTGTTATAAAACGAGGACTAACTTTAGTACGGTTCAAACCATTATCCGGCCAAAGTAAGTTCACGCTTAACATAGACTTCTCAACAGTCGTTGTCAATTGGTTTTTGTTGGATTATGGTTTAAACCAGGTACTAAAGTTAGTCCTCGTTTTATAATAAGTAAGACAGCATTTAAGATGGGTCAGTAGGTAGATGTTTTATACCTATTATATGTTAATAAAACCCTGTCTAATACTTAAGGGGCGACTCAGTCAGTCAATATGAACAACTCTTTTGTATGGGAATGGTAATCTTTTATTCGAATTTCCAGCATTAGTCCCATAGGAAAAGTTGTTTATATTGACGTGCTGAAACGCCCCAGGGTTTTATTAACATTTTTTATAGCATAACTCTGCAGTTAGGTAGAATGGTTATATGGGATGGAAGTTAAAAAAAAATGCCGCAGCGAATGCGTTAATAACCAAGACTATTGACGGATCAACAGTCAATTCAATATCCATCGTAGTTCTGTAGTTTGTGTCCACAATGACTGCAAAGATCAGGCTAAATTGTGCCATTTGTTTCGTATAAAATTTTTACTTCTAATTTCACTTCGCCGAACATTATTGGTCTAAACTTGTAATGTAAAATTATCGATTAGGCTAATTCATATTTTGCGCAATAATAGTTTAGCCTAAGTATATATAATGGTAAGCCCTAATTTTTAGAATCTCTAATATTACATGGACTAAAATCGATTGGCATACATATCTTTAGAAGTAACGAGCATACATGTACTTAACAAACATCTGTCAATCTCGCTATTACCCTTTTGGTTGCCTATTCTCTGAGATACAGACCCATACCGTCTAGTTCAGGGATGGTCTCCCAAATGGGTTGGCTTCGACTTATCCTAAGGCCTGTATTTACTGTTTATACCTACAAACAAATGTAATGTGTTGGCAAATAAAGTTTATTATTATATTATATTAACGAAGAGCTCTGTGGCGCAGCGGTCAACACAACACGCCTGTACACGGATGGTTTCGGGTTCGATCCCCGGTCAGGTCAAGATGAAAAATGATCTTTTTCAGATTGACTGGGTCTTGGATGTTTATCTATATATGTATTTGATATAAAAAATAGTATCGTTGAGTTTAAATACTTAATCATAACTTTTAAAAAACCATTTAATGCACTACTCTAATAATTTCCAAAATAAAATAACAAATCTTGTGACAAAGCACTATAGTTAGGTTCCGATTGCAGAGGGGTGGCTCTTGGGCCACCTCAAGCCACACAACATTTATTTATTTATTTAATATAGGCACGCTTACAGCAGTTACATACATTTACAGTTTTGACATAATTATTAGATAAGTACACAATGTTCTGATGTTCATGCCAATTAGTAGCGTACACAACATTCTCTATATTAATTAATTCGCTACCGTAATTATAATTACAACATGAATACCTATTCACCAAAAGTACTATTTACTCACAATTTGCCATTACATGATTTCAAATAGTTATGCCTTAGGTAAGATGATATGCGAAATTAGGAATATCATCCTCATAGTTATTATGAAATCAACCCGTAACAAATACATTGCAATAGTTTGTGGAGTTATTTTGCTGCACAGAAATGAATGGATATATGTGGTTAGTCTTATTTTTCAAAAAATTAACAAAATCTTTATATTCATGTTTCATAATTATTAAAGTTAAATAATTAAGAGTTTAGTGAATTTATTTTACTGCACAAAAATGTTATGGCCTAACAGTTTTGTCAGTTTTCTTTTTTTGCGAAATATTCATTATTCATTGAGAATATTAAAAGTAATTCATTAATTAGTACTTTTTAATTATAATATTTATTACCCAAAATAAATATTTTGGATAATGAATATACGGCGTTAAAAAAATAATTGAAAAGTAAATTAGACTATACATACTAAATTAGGATTAATGATAATGTTTTAAAAAAATTGTACGAGAAGTTTGTGCACCAAGCTATATTAGCAATATAAAAAAGGGAACTTTGAGGGGGATTGTTTGTGTGAAATACATCCCGATAAGTTCAGTTTGTGTCAATAGGAACAAGTGAATAGGAAATTTTGACAAGCATACAGATGTTAGGAAGACCCACCGTTTCGGTGCGGGGGTTTTAATACATTAAAGTCTTACAGATGCAGAGCAGTCTCGCGCAAGGCATGTTTCTAGCGGGAGGGCGGGGGGCCTACGCCGGCGCTCCGTTGCAAGGGCCCCTGGCCTACTTGGAGAAAACTGCCACTAATATAGGTAGGTACTGCAATGGTGGTATTCATCTTTGACGTCCACGAAGTTTCATACAAACTAGAGTTGCACTCCAAAAGTATTTCATGTACCTACCTAACAACTTACAATAAAAAACCATTTTCAATTATTGCATTTGTTTGTTCACATTCTATATGTTTTTAAATAAATGCACGTACTGATCTCCTTACGCTTAAACAGATTCCGATTAGTCTGTTTTGTTGCAGACATGGTGGGTCTGGGGGATGGACGCAGGTGACGCGGTCGCGGGAGGGGCAGGGGTCGGGGCCGCGGCAGAGGCCGAGGTGAGATTGATTATTCTTCAAATATTTCATTCACTAGTATCAAATACCCATAGGTCCAGAAAGTTTTGGCTCGTTTGTGCGGAGAATAAAAAAAAAAGTAAAAATGTATTTATTTTTTCTCCAATCAATCTATGACATAAATTTGCGAGAAGACTATCTTTAATGTGACAAACACAGATTGGAGGAGACTGGAGTCTGATGTAGGCAGGGCCTGTTATACAGTAAACCAGTGCTCTCCTTTTCTGGATGTTCGTGAACAATATATGTATGTACTTGTTGGGTGAAATACAAATATGAAGTATTTTCAGTATGGAAATTACAATAAATTAAACTAAACTTACATGAACGTACATAGGTATGTATCATTTAAAATTTGGTTCTGCGAATGCCTCTAGATAGCCCTTCAAACTATTTTTGGAACTTAGTAAGTACTGTTTGCAATTTAAAATGAGATCGTGAAGCTTTTGTTAGCATTTAAACTGTAATCAGTTCATGAAATAATTTGAAGGGTTATCTTATAATTAAGTTCATGTATAACATATATAATTGTAATGGAATCTCGGATTTAGCTGGATTTGAAAAGAAGGCTATGGGAAAGAGAGTATTAGTAGTATGTATGTAATTTCTTTATTGCACAACTTAAAACTTAAAAGAAACAGTATTACAAGAAAAGTACCTTTGTACAAAGGCGGACTTATCCCTAGAAGGGATCTCTTCCAGTCAACCAAGTGCTTGAAAAAGAAATAAGAAAAGCTTGGGGATAGTGCCAATATGAACAATATACCTATACTAATGCATAAACATAAATAAACAACGTACATTAGATAGTAGTAGATGAATATTTAAATCTTATTAATTGCTTATGAATTTTGCAGGTCGTGGCGCATCCCCTGAGTATGGCGGCAGCATGACCCCTCCATAGCGCGCCCCCCTCCCCGCGCCGGCGGAGGCAGCACACATACACACGCAATACTCTATCCACAACAGCACATTCGCGCACATGCTGTAGACTGAGTTCCTAATCAATTGTTCTTTAATCGTTCGCAGAGAAATAACTTTATTTGGTGCAACGTATTGCCTTTTATCAGTTATCATGAAATTTTGCATTCTCATAGGTTAGGGTACTGAGATGGACATAGACTATATATAAGGCGGGCGAAGCCGCGGATAACAGCCAGTCCTATTATATATTATATTACTTACTATTGATACCTATAGGTACAACTGCAATGCCATTACGAGAGAACAATTGATTAGTGAACTCGCGCTCCAGTACAGTAAATATCACATTTAACAGTCGCTGGATCTATGTTGTCTCATTTTGATTTTTTTACTTTCAAAAGTAAAAAATCGAAAATTTTATAAATTTAATACTTTTTTTCAACGGGACAACAAAATGATCTTTTTTTATGTTTGGGTATACATTCATTTTTAGGGTTTAGTGTTGCCCCAATTTTGAGTAGAAATCATCATCTTCTTATGTTTTCGCGATTGTTACACATTTAAATAAAATTGTTTTAATACGGTTTTTATCGCGTTTATTACATTATTTATACACCTAACGTTTCGAGCACTTTACAGTGTTCGTGGTCGCAGGTAGACTCGAATAATGTAATAAACGCGATAAAAACCGTATTAAAATAATTTTATTTAGAAATCATCATCATCATCATCAACATGTCTTCTTTTTTAGTCTCCACTGCAGGAGCACGACCCTCTCTGTACTACCAGAGTCATATCCCTAGTAGCATATATTGTTGGCATTTGCTTGGGCCAGATACCTCTGGTTAGTTGGCACATTCATACAATTGGCGCGCAGTTTTCGGGTTGGGCCCAATACTAATGGCCTACGTTGATTTGAATATGATGGCCCAACTTGTAATAGGGCCAACGTACCTACGATCGTTGGCATTTCGTCGGGCCAGTTGCAATAAGTTGGTTGGACACTGAAGGGCCAATGGCTGCTGAAAAAATATGGGGCCTCCTTCTCGACTCTACCACCTCCAGGATGACTGGTGTACCTCAAGTTTCAATCACCCTGTGAAGTGCAGTGCACCCCTGACTAGCATGTTACCACGCCGACTTAGTGTACGCTGTCACTTGTGTTACAGTTCCGGCTCGAAGTATATAGCCAAAAGTAAAAAAATGTTAATAGCGCGTTCTAACATACACCTTACGCCATCTATTGACTAAATAAATAGTTATATATTATAAATAAATAAAACTCCTTTTAAACCAGCTTTGCCGGATAGTTCATGGCAAAGAAGAGTAGGACCACTACAAGTTTTTCCGTGGATATAGTAAAAGGCAACTTAGGAAACACAAGCTAAAAAAGCTTATAAATATAAATATCAAAGAGACCTCTCCAACCCGTCTGGCCAGCGTGGAGAGTAAAGGCCAAATCCTCTGACTGCTCTGGCTAAAATGGTAGAACAAAGAGGGTTGTGCTCCAGCAGTGGAGATTATAAAAGACCTGATGATGATGATGAAACCAGCTTCCGTTGGACAGACTCGAGATGATATCTAATGTAGGTAGGCAAAAGGTAATACAAAGAACATTACTCACACGCAGTTTTTTTTATTCAGTGTACTCATGGACGTATAAAAGTACTATACAAACCTATGCAACATTACGTTAGTATTATATTAATTGTCTTTCGAAGGTCTTTCCCTACAAAAATCACCCAACGGTAGGAATAACACTAACAGGCCCGATGAAGGATTTTATTAGTTGGCCCGATGTTATACCCGTAACTTAATCCCTACAAAAATAACCCAACGGTAGGAGTAGCACTAACAGGCCCAATGAAAGATTTTATTAGTTGGCCCGATGTTGTTAAATAACTTAAATCCCTACAAAAATCACCCAACAGTAGCAATAGTAGTGGTAGGCCCGTTGTTGGCTACCCGTCGGGTAAGTAGTGCATGTTTATGACAGTGGGCCTATTTTAAGTAGAGGTTGGCGGAGTAACTAACCATCTGCCAATACGTTCCCAACTGTTGGCATATGGAAGCCAACGGAAAATGCTACTAGGGATATTAGCCAGAGCATTCAGAGGATTTGGCCTACACTCTCCACGCTGGCCAGACGGGTTGGAGAGGTCTATTTGATGTTTGTAAGCTTTATTTAGCTTATGTTTCCTAAGTCACCTTTTCCGACATCCACGGGAAGACTTGGAGTGATCTTATTCTACTCTGCCGGGAACT
Organism: Rhodophaea formosa; assembly: GCA_963082605.1. NCBI lineage: Eukaryota > Metazoa > Arthropoda > Insecta > Lepidoptera > Pyralidae > Rhodophaea > Rhodophaea formosa. The sequence goes on along the minus strand of OY720229.1, from coordinate 7,667,851 downwards.
TCGAGCAACACGGAAGGGACACGCTGCATTCCCCTCTGTCAAGGTACAAGCCAAAATTAGGCATATGCATGTCTATGTGTTAGTTGTGTGTGACTCATCTGTACACAAATTATTTTTTCTTTTTTATGTCATTTTTTGTGACAATGTCATAATTACTATCAAGTGACAGTTTAAGTTTTGTATGTAGGTGTGCGGAACTAAACTTGTGTGCACATTTCCCCCCGCAAAAAACGCCAGAAAAATTGTCATAGTAAAATTGTCGCTTTGCCCACTCCCTCCGTCCGGTACGGAGGCCGTGTTGCTCGAAGGCCGGGAACCACACATCGAATAATTTGAAAGAAAACGGAGAATTCGAGAATTTACACAATTAGCGTTTTCGCCAACAGAGGCAGTTTTCTTGAAATTAAAAACAGTAGGTAGTGAATCAAACTTTATGGCGGCCCGGATAGCTGCGAGCTGCGCAGAACGTGCCCCGCCTCCCCGCGCGCCCCGCCTCCCCGCGCGCTCCCCGCCTCCCCGCCTCCCCGCGCGCGCCCCGCCTCCCCGCGCGCGCCCCGCCTCCCCGCGCGCTCCCCGCCTCCCCGCGCGCGCCCCGCCTCCCCGCGCACTCCCCGCCTCCCCGCGCGCGCCCCGCGCAGACCTAATATTGTGTTCATCGCATCGCCTCGCGCGATGTTCCGAACCGAGCCGCCATAACGTTTGATTCAAACTGTACCTAGTTCATAAAATCATGGAGGGTTAACTAGTACGTTAGTATTATATTGTCTTTGTTAGGGCCTGATAGAACAAATTTGATATGATCTCTCCGTGTTATTTCAAATAATTTCTTTAAAATGGGGGCAGCTCCGGACTCCTAAAATTCATGCTTCAAGTAGCTGCGGTATTGTTTCTGTTATTCAAACTTTTAGACTAGTGACTGTTAATAAATATTCAAGCACAATGCACATTCACGAAAATATATCACTCAGGAACAGTTTTAGTCAAACAAATTATATATTGAAAAGAATTATTTTTGTATCGAAACACTAAAAATTAAAAATAATCATGTATTGGAACTTTTGTAAATGGATTGAGTAAATTGTGAATCGAGGCACTCATTCTAAAAGACCGCTTAGATATAAGGGCATAGAACAATTTAAACTCAATTGACTTTAATTTATACATAACCTATCACTTGTAATTATCCGTCTCTCCAATATTTGTGTACAACACGCGGCGTATAAGTTGAACTAAGTGTGAGCGAGACACACCTATTTTAATCAGTGGCAATGTATTGCGGTGTCCTACTCACACTTAGTTCAACTTATTTGCCGGGCACTGTAAGTGGTTTTTTTAAGGTCTCGATTGCCTCGAGAAGAGGCAGTCAGTCGGTTTATCTTCTTCGTAGTAGGGGCCGCGTCTTTTCTTTACCTGAGCGTCAACCATGAGTTTATAATACGTAAGTAGTAAACGATTCGATCTAAAGTAAACTATTCGATGGCTCGTAATAGAAAACTATTGTCTTACTCGATAGAAAACGAAGGTCACTTTTGTAACTCATGGTGCTGATACCGCAGAAAATGTTCCTATAAACATAGGATCGTATTCGTTTACTTTCAACCTTGAGTCGTTTTCGATTACGAGATTCGAAAACTACCCTGGTAAATCGTACTCATGGTGTACAAAGTATAGTAAACTATGACCGTTAAAAAAACGTTACCGTATACTACTCTCATAAATGAAATGTAAAAACTCATGGTTGACGCTCTGAAGAAGTTTCGTACTATTTACGTTTAATGTCTGTGAAAATGTTTAAAAACAGAGTGGAATTACCTATTTACTTGAAATCTATCTGTACAAGTCTTCGGTTCACTATTTGCTAATCCAAATTATTCTTAGAGAGAAACTTTATAAATACCTATTAACAATATTTTGAAAAGTAACATACTCATGTAATCCACCAATAAGGTTTATATAGTACAGTTTACGGCTCATCAGCTACTCAAGCGTCTTGGGGTTTTTCAATAAGGGCGTGGAAAGATTTCTTCAGGGTCGGCAACGCGCAAGTGGCACCCGTGGTATTGTGGGCGTCTTTAGGCTACGTAACCGCTTTACATTAGGTGGGCCCTATGCCTGTTCACCCACTTAGTTGTATATTAAAAAAAAAAACTTCATGTGGTGAGTATGATCAACTTCCCTATTTTATTTCTTTAAGCAACTGATTTGTATATTTTACTAGCTACTTAGGTCCCACTGCTGTGCGAAATGTCACCAATATAACTCTGAATCCCTCTTTAAGTATGTCTCGTATCCGGTGTAGCAATATTTACGGAGTAAGGAAGTACTTGCCTCGAACTACGTTTGATCTGCCGTATACTGTACTACAAACCCTAAATATCTAATCATATAACCTATATCATATTTACGAATACTGATATGTGTGCAAGAATTGTAACCTCTACGATATTTAATGTATAGGATTCCTAATGAATCAGTAATTAGAACGAGTAGATTTCTTTCTAAATAGGTACGTAGCTACTTAGAACTTTTGCCATTATTTTTGATTAAGATTTACTGAATACGGCGATATGATTGGTTAGATAATACACCGTACGAGAAGGTAGGAATACGTTCGTTCACTGAGCTCAATTGTTGAATTAGTAGAGTAGAAGCGATCCGCCGCACGTGTGCTCAACAATCGGTGAGTAGGTATTCACGCGTGAATAAAATCAAAGAGTGGTCCTGTTTTGATATATTTATGAACCGTGCGTATATTTTCTTTTTTCTGAGAATGGTAGATTTGGTAGTTGGTGGTTCTTGACTCGGTGGATGGGACCCTATGTCTTTCTGTGTTCTGTGGACCCTATGGTACCAGTGATACTCAGTGAGACCAATTAGACCCTGTAGTACAGATGGGACCCATTGGGACTGTGGCGTCAAGTCAAATTTGATTTTTGTACGCGACTTTGAATGCGAGTGAACTGATGCGACCATTCGGAAAATCCATTCGTATAATGGTTCAATAATAGAACCATAACACAGAGCAAGGATTGTCTTGTGGCTCGCGCCCTCTATATTGAAACTTGCTCTGTGAGCCATAAGATGCAACATGTGGTAGCTTGACTATGAGTGGTGGATCGATTCTACCAGTTCAAAAAATGAGCTCCCGGTTGCACTAATGCCTGCTGACGGCACGTCCTCCACCATAGCGCGAGTTGTCACGCATAAATAAACTAAAACATTCTGAATGAACTCTCAGGAAAAAAACAATCCCTTAATACATCTTTAAAAAAGGTATTATATTTATAATTTAGTAACATTACGCAGGTATTTGTTCTGATTGTAGGTTTTTGGTAAATTGTGTTAATAGTGATAAGTACCTATACTTATATTCTAGTCAGTTTTGAAATTATAACGGAAAATAAAAAACTACGGAGTTTTATTTCATTACCAAACTATTCAAGTTTATGAGCTAAAGGCTGGTCGAGGTGTCGAATGACTACAGGGCTGGTAACTATTTAGCTCAAAGAATAAGCGCTACCATTCAACGAGGAAATGCTGCCAGTCTTCTGGACACATTACCGCAGGACAATTACCTGCGGGACATTTTTGTTTTTAAAACCGGGTTCGATCCCCGGTCAGGTCGATTTTCACATTGACCTGGGTCTTGGATGTTTATTTACGTATCTATTTTAAAATATAAGTAGTATCCTTTAGGTTAGTTCAGCTCAATTTGTGATATTTATTTGTCCCTATTAGTGGATTTTTTTTATTTAACCTATATTATCTCCCACTGCTGGGCAAAGGTTTCCCCCATTTCCTTCCAGGACTTCCTGTCTAGAGCATAGGTGGATATATTTATATTTTCTCCACTTAACAACGCTTTGGTATTCCTGGTTGTAAAGACATGTAAGCAATATTAAACTGTTCAACAGTCTTATTTAGAGATGCTTTCAAGCAGCTGAGATTCGGTTTCAAGTATTGGCCACCAACACACGCAAAAAAGAAGACTGAAAATAAGAGGGGTGATGAATAAAAGTGAATATTCAAGCGAATAATACTTTATTTCGTTAATACAAATGATTTTACTATTAACTAGCTATAATAACAAACAACATTATATTCATACACTACAACAATCTAAAGTAGAAGTCACACGGTGTGGTTGAAACGCTGCGATTGTCCGAGGCAGTATATTTCAACAAGTGTTTTGAGTCTTGATCAGTATAAATGCGTGACAATAATTAATTTTTAAAAAGGTTAAATTCCATCCCATATTATTTCCTATACTTCATCATATCAGTGATGTCTGAAATATATTTCTCGAAGCTATTTGATTAGTATAAACACATAGCGGTATTGGTCTTAAAAGCATTACCCAAATATACACTGAGATTTAAACGACAGAATTATTCACTATTTATTGTCAAAGTTTACGTTTTTAATGTTCTACTACTCAATAACATGGACTGAATAACTAAAAGGAAAGCACAACCCAAACGGATGGGTCAAGCCATTTTGAAAAGTTACACTAAAGAGAGATACTCGAGTATTTGAAATTCATACATATTAATATGAATACGAAAAATAAACAACCGTTTAAATTAAGCGTTTTGCCGCCGCGTTCCGATCGCACCGTGTACTTTCAACATAATACTATTCAGATCTGGGTATACGTATCACAATTATGTACAAGATTCACGTTTTATTACACAAATAAGGTTTAAGTACGTAAAATAAAAATTGTACTGAACGTAGCCTTCAAAAGGAAATAGGAACAAATTATAATATTGTTTAAATAAGCACCCAACAACTAAATACCTACTCAAAACAATTCAAAATGTCCTTATAGAGAATTAAAAACATAAGTTAAAATGTTTTTGAGTATTTGGGAGTAAGAAAATTTACTTGTCCCAAACATTTGTAAACAATAAACTATATCAATCAGTGGCGGATTGATCAATAGGTAGAGACCGCTAAAGCCTAGGGCAGCGAATTTGTAGGGGCGGCAAAATAGGCTAGCACCCAGTACCGGCGTTAGCATTATTAGTCCTAAACTTAGCCATAAGTAAATTATTGACGTCATCTTTTTTTTGTTGTAAAAAAATTATAAACACAAGTATGTATGACAATTATAAAGTGTTTAAAGAAACCTATATTAAATAAACGATTGAATCTTGAAATTGCCTCGGGCGAGATTTAAATGGGACTTACCTAGGAAGAAAATACAACAAATACAATAAATAATACGCCGCTGATTAAAAAAAAGACTTTTTTATAGTTCTGTTTTTTAAACCGTTTCATACATCCTTTCCAACTATGCCGGATTAATTAAACATTAACATTTCAACAAAAATAATACAAATTAATAAAAAGTCTACCTAAGTACACAAGCCAATAAATTAAGCGAACACAGAAATCAGTCTACAACATAGGTACAACTAACATAAATAACTTCTTATGTCTAAAGACGAAAAAAAATACGCAATCCGCGTAACCACATAAGAGCGGCCGCATATTATCAGAAATTTGTTAGAAAAATTCTAACGGGTCGTCCGTTTCTGATGCCCGCCGGATGGCACCTCAGTCGGACGTCAGAATTTTTTCTGTTAGAAATGGCGGAAGGCGTGTTTTCCATACATTTTGTACTAGGCCCCGCACACTATCAGAAATTCGCGTCAGTTTACCGTCCGCCGCCGTACGTGATTTTTTTGCCATCTTTTGCTCTGGTAGACGCTTCAGATATTCACAAAATATTTATTTGTATACTCATCTCTTTAAAAATACAAAATTAAATAAAAATGAAATAAATATTTAGGGCTGTCGTACTAAGAACATAATTTTCGTTGCAGTTTTTTCCCGATCGTCTAATGTTGTATAGATAATGGTACGGGACCCTTCATGTGCGAGTCCGACTAGCACTTGGCCGATTTGTTTTATTTATAAAAAAAAAAGCGCTAAGAGCAATAACATACGTATCTTCATTCATATAGGTAGATGTGCGTAAGCATACAGATGAAACACGACTGGGCTCAAAAGCTGCCGGATCAAAATTTCTGATAGTATGCGGGGTGCTTCCGGCGAGCGTCAGAATTTTTCTAACAGAAATTTCTGCCACGGAACTGGCGGCCGCTCTAACACGGAATGTCGCTATAAGAGATTAAATTTTACATCCGTGCACACGTCACTGTGTGAGTTGACAATCAGGGTCGCCACCGCAGAATGAATTCAAGTACTAACGTACGTAGAACAGACGTCTCGCAACGTACGATTAGCAATAGTAGCAGCTAACCCTGTTTTTAAAGCTATCAAACGCACTCGAGAACGGGGGAGAGGTGCGGGGACGCTTTATTGCGGGGGACGCCGGGAGTTTCCGTTCTGTACGTTAGTACTTATATTAATTCGATAATAGTGTATTAAATCTTATAGTTTAATATAAGACATACCTACTGAGGTTTGTTCGAACATTGGGGATATATCAATAACTTATTTATAAGCTATATTACTTTCATTTTCATTTTATTATCTAAATAAGTGCACTCTATCATACATACTAGTGCATATTATCTATTCCTTGTAATCATTTTCGTAATTCCTAGGATTAAATTTTGGATTGTCGATAATGAAAATATTTAACTTAAATATTTTCATTATCGACAATCCAGTTTTCGATTGACCCATTCTAATTAAAATTACGCATAATGCCATCCACGAGTTAATACCGAAGAAGATAAACGGTGAAATAATCTTTTTAGACCCTATAAGGGGTCGATTCAACCCGTCGATTTAAACAACTTTTACAATTGGAACAATGCTGGGAAGTTAAAAAAAAAAAGATATTTCCATAGGAAAATTTTGAACGACCAGCCGGCCTATTTACTAACTCGGATGACAGGTGTCTATCAATTATATCAATCTAGGATTTGCTGTTACAATGCGGTTTTTGTATTTCAAATAAAAAGTTCGAGCAAGCAAAACCCGCATTGTAATTGTAAATTCTAGATTGATGTGCATCGACATCTGTCATCCGAGTTAGTAAATAATCAGGGCAGGTCAGTTTGTAGGTAATTACCCCTTAGAGGTCCGAAACTAGTAATAATTCACCGTGTATTTATTGGAACCGTGCTGGAAAGTTAAAAAAAAAGATATTTCCATAGAAAATTTTTAACGACCAGGTCAGTTCGTAGGTACCCCTTAGAGGGTCCGAAACTTAAATTCACCGTGTATAATAGTGCTGTGTAAAATCAAAGAGTAGTGGAGGCGGCGTTCGACCCGTGTTTCAGTCGCGTGACCTATTTTTTATTTAGGTTGTATGTATGGTACGGCAACTGCAGTTCTTATTTTTTTTAATAGACTGAACTTCTAGTGAAGGGCTCAGTATTTTAACAGGTCACAAACGATACATAGTATTTTTCAATTAAATTACAATTCGTTAAGTCTCAAAAATAACTAGCAAGATATTCAATTGTCAACTATAGATAATACAGGCCAACTAATTTTTGTTTTCTTCTGATACAATTTTGACTAGAAAATTAAGTAATTTCCAATTAAGACACAGAAAATATGGTAGGTAGGTTACCATTATTTAAATTAATGTGTCGAACAGCCATAATACTAGTGGGAGAGCTCGTGAACCATTTGACTAACCCGTTTCCAACAAAGCTAGAATTTTTTTAAATGATATTTTATTATCTGCTAATTATAAAAGTACCGGTCTGGCAGGGATATCGCGGTTGCGTCATCATCCTTTAAATTTTTGAAAATGCAAAATAAAAATTTTTCGTAACCTTCTGCCACAAGGCTACAATTTTAATATGTTATAATTTAAGTATGTTTAAGTGTAAAAAAAAAATCGCCAACCTCTTTTGAGTGTTGCAAGTGTGTGCCAGACGATAGCAAAGTTGTCATTGGGACGGTAATTCATAACCTGCTCCCACAAGGCTACAATTTTGAGGGAACATTCTTTCAATTGTTTAAAAAATATATCTACACAGCCAGACCATTCTAGCGGTTGCGAGTATCTGCCAGACGACTATATAATAGTCATGTCGCTCGACGGGAGTGCGCGCGCAACAGACGTGTATGAGTTAGAATGTTAGAAAGAAACAATACATCTATTGTAGTGTTCGGCGGCCTCCGTGGGGCAGTGGTTAATCTGCGGCAGAGGTGGACCTTGGTTCGATCTCCGGCCAGGTCATGATGGAAAACTAAACTAAAAAAATTTATGGGATGATGACGCAACCGCGATATCCCTGCCAGACCGGTATTTTCATAATTAGCAGATGATAAAATATCATTTAAAAAAATTCAAGCTTTGTGGGAAACGGGTTAGTCAGATGGTTCGCTAGCTCTTAATCTATACGTTTTCGTTGGTCTTATTTTCCTTACATTTAATTTCAAATCCTACATGGTACATTTACTATTGACTTTGTAGAAGCTAAGCGACAAATAGTATCCACACCATGAAAATTACCCTCGAATTCCCTTAACCTTTTTCAGGCAGTGGCAAATATGTAGCCACCAAAAATTGAACCTTATGCCCCGGAGATAAGGTCCAAAAACTATGACTTTTGAATATACCTACTGCCTTTTAAAGTGTTTAAAGGGGTGACTCGCCCGTCACAATGAACAACCTTCGCCATGGAAATAATTTTTTAAACATTTTCAAATAAAATATAAGTGCCGAAGACTTTTGTACAAAAATGTAATTTTTTTTAATTTCTATTATTGGACCCACAGGGAAAGTTGTTCATTTAGACGGGCTGAATCTTACCCCTTCAAGTAAATTTCGGTACTAAATTTACACGCTGTATATGCTATACTATTGAGATGATAATTTTAAAATCAACCTTATTCTTTAAGCTATAAGGCTCACTTTATGGAGGTAATACAGAGTTGATTACAGAATGTACTATGGAATGTACCAATATCAATAGCTCGCACTAAATATCACGAATGAGGGAAGCGTTATATTTTGATATATGATCTGATGACATTAAAATGAACCTTATTAACCAGACAATAGAGTTTATAAACGTACAGATGTGTACCTTGAAATTATAAAAGCCATACCTTAGGCCTAACACTCACAGAAAAGGCGTATGGCGTAGAAAGGTTGAGGCGACTAGGGCATCAGAACCGGTTTTTCCCGGTTCTGGGTGTCACAAACAAAATTTTTTTCAGAATTATCTAAACCCGGTTATTTCGGTTTTTTCGGTTCGTACCTTTTTAAAAGATTTTTAAAAATCTAGTAATAATAAAAATAATTATGATCCCTTCACGTTTATTTTACTAGTTTTACTACGTTCTTTATTTTTTACGCATTTTTATTTAAAAATCGGAAGAACCGAAAGAACCGGGTAACCGATTCTTGATAGTGTTCGGAACCGAAAACCCGGTTCTCGATGCCCTATTGGCGACGTGGGACACTATATAGGATTTTGAGCCTAATTACCATACTCAAAACGACCAATATCGCGAAAAAAATTGTCACTTGTTCTGGCTGCTCGAGGCATTTTGCGGTAGCTAGCGACGAATTTTTTCTCGCGAAGCTGGTCTTTTTCAGTATGACAATAAGACTCAAATTCCTATCAAAGTGCCCCACGCTTGCGCCGTATCTACGTCTTAGCCTTAAATGTTAGATAATTGTTTATGATTATACAATTAGCTGATTTCAAAATTAATATTTAGTAACGTTCTTGATTCTGTACTAATCCGTTTTTAAGTTTCAAGTAGATACACGCTGGATTTTGCTATCGCTATATAATATGTCTAAAATATTATTGTTTGTATGACGTATGTGTAAATTATTGTAAATATAATACTCATTTAAGTAGCTTTTCTATAGTAAAGAATGAATCAGGAATATTATGGGATATATTGTAGGGATGGTAATATAATAATTATTTGAAGTCATTCTTGCTTATCGCTTTGATTACATCAGGAATATTCTGGTATGTATTAAAATTATGGGATATATTGTATGGTAATATAACACTTATTTAAAGTTTTTCTTCAATCCCATTGAATATATCAGAAATATTATAGTATGCATGTAAATTATTGTAAAATGAATCATCATCATCATCATCAGGTCTTTCTAGTCTCCACTGCAGGAGCACGACCCTCTCTGTACTACCAGAGCCATATACTAGCCTGAGTAGTCAGAGGATTTGGCCTACACTCTCTCTGTCTGTAAAATGAATGTAAAACTAAAATGAAATTTTGCAATTAATTACTTGTTTAAATATGTTTTCTTGCCCATTACAATAAATATACCAGGAATATTATGGGATATCAGAATATAGTACTTATTTGAGAAGTTTCTCCTGTTCATCGCACTGGCTGTCCCGGGCAGGAGAGGCGCGGCGCGCGAACGACGCGCGGGTGTGCGGCGAGGCCGACACGGGGGGCGGGTTGGGGGACACCTGGACACGATGGGACATTTAAATAATAGTACATTATGATACAAGTACGGTAAGCTGGATATTATAGACGAAGTGTTTATAGGCATGAGGCGAAGCCGAGTGCTTATATTAAACCGACGACTACAATAGCTTACCGTACGAGCATCATACGACGTTTTTCAATACATCTGCGATTACCATAAACTAAAATAAGATTGCAGTTCAGCTAATAAGGAATTTATAAAAGTTAGGAACTAAAGCAGTTTGTAAAAATACATTTATAACAATCAGGCACATTTACTCAAGTCGATTTTCTCCAAAAAAGTACAGTGATAACCTTTTCCTTTTCGAAGTCGGTTAAAAAATCACATCTCACGAATCCGAAAAAAGTATTCATACTGAACTTGAAACTCTTTCGGATTCTATGAAAAAGTTTAAATTTTGCATCTGTGGCATTGGGCTATTGAGCAGTTGTGATTGGTGTAAAGTAAAAAGCAATAGTGCCGTAAATACATAATTACGATTCAAATTTCGGCCAGAGACAATATAGTTGTTATTATAAAAGTGATTGACGTAATGACACATATTAAAAGTCATTTCTGACATCGTTATGTTTTATAGTTTGTGAGTAGATAAAGGTATATTACCTGTCTGGAAGGAGTTTTGTGTTCACCGGTAATGCTGAGGTCTTCGTCCACAGATTGGAGTAACTGGAACAAGATTAAAATTTGTCAAATAGGTTGAAATCACTCACTGAAGGGGGCCAGCCCCCTATTTACTAACTCGGATGACAGGTGTCGATGCCTATCAATCGAGAATTTACAGTTACAATGCGGGTTTTGCTTGCTCGAACTTTTTATTTGGAATACAAAAACCGCATTGTAACAGTAAATTCTTGATTGATAGGCATCGACACCTGTCATCCGAGTTAGTAAATAAGCCGGCAGGTCAGTCATAATAACCTGAGAGGCTCAATCACCCCATAAAGGTTCCTAAACGATCGATTTTTCCCAGAGTATGTGTATGAACAACAACCTAACCATTATCTTTCAGTCAGTCTAGTGCTGATTTCAAATAGGGGATTTGAATTGATAATTGAATGAAAATAAAAGAGGTCATTTTCAATTTTGTTTGCGGGAAGTTGGCTGGAAGATAAACCTTATAAGTATAAAAGTAGTTTCAAACCTATTATGTATTTTATGAACTACATGTTCATAAAATACTTTGAAAAGGTGATCTAGGACTTTCCGGATCAAAATTGTTAATGAGCTTTTCGTTTTCTTTCAAATGGGGGCGACACTGGACCGCGTAAAATTCATGTATCACCTTAAGAGTCCCACGTAAAGGCGCAATCCCATACAAACGTAGTTTCGTTTTAGTTTTACAACAGTTAAGCCAATCTCAACCAAATTTCGTACATACGACCGGATAAGGCATATTGATGTTTATAATCAGATTTCAATTTTAAAAACAATACCTATACAAAATTACAGCGAGTACAAGTTTTCGATACGAAACTTCAACTCGCTGTAATTTTGTAATAAACTGTTGTTGTTGTAATAAATTAAAACGAAACTTCGTTTGTATGGGATTGCGCCTTTACGTGGGACTCTTAAGCGTAATAGACCGTCGTCTCAACGCAATTTACCGATTTTATAAATCAGAAATGTATGAAGAATCTATGAAAAAGGCTGCAAAAAACAAAACCTCAAGTATGTTTCCTCTCCAGCAACTTAATAATCTTCGACAACTGCATCAGAACGAGTTCATCCGTGTTCCTCTTATGTTCGAACTCTTCCCGGTCGAATTCCCTCTTGTCGACCGAATCTCGGTCGAAGTCCGATCGCTCGCCGATCGAGTCGGGGCCAAGGTCGTGGAAGGTCAAAAGGGAGGAATCCGTGTGGAAGGTGGTTTTCTTCTTTATACGCTCCGTGTCTGTTGGGGGAGGGAAGGGAGGGATCAATATTGGATTGACAATTGGATAGGATGGATCACAGATTACGGAATGTAGCTTGCGCTCTACTAGATAAAAGTATTACTAATATCGCGTGTCAGCCCGCGCCCGGCTAGTAGGCGAAAATCGCATACTCGGCCTGTCAGTTCGTGCTCGAGAAAACGTAAAAAATGTGCTGTGATATGGTACCTTACAGCAACGATGTTACACAAAATTAGGCGAGTAGGCGACCTATACTGTTGAAAAGAGTTTCTTTTGGCATTTCTTCTCTGCAGTGGTCGGTTCCGAAATGCTAGTAGTCTGTAGCTTTTGAACAATAATTAGTAAATGCAATACTTAATCAGACAATGCCTGCAAGGGCCTATTTTCTGAATAAACGTTTTAATCTTTTGCTCTGTGGGATGGACTTTAGGATATTTGCATATAGCTACGCATGAACCTATCGTTTAAGAGCGATTTAGTCACATTTGCCATAGACTTCGCTGTTACAACTAAGTAATAAAATACGATCCACGACCATTTACCACTTTACTAACCATTCCTCACGCACTCGTCACAAACATTGGCGTCCAACTCTCTCTCAAACCTCGACACTTCACACGTATTGGGCATAGACTTGACAAACATATCGTTTGAGAGTGACATAGTCACATTTGCCAAGGACTCTGTTGTGTCACAGGCGTTGGCCAGTCTGTCTATGTTTGGCCAATATTGGTCATATTATTGATATATATATTGGACAATGACTTAATTCTGTTTCGTACGCAACTAGCAACTACCATATCGACTTTTGTTACTGTAAGTACGCATTGGTAATAAAACAAAGTGGTTGGTGGTTTTCGAATGTGTGAGTGGCGAACACTGGTGTCAGATTTTTCAAGCTGCCTTAAGGCATCTGACATAGCTTAACGACTGCCATCAACGATGACAGCCGGGACCAACGGCTTAACGTGCCTTCCGAAGCACGGAGGAGCTCGAGATATTTTTATGCCACTTGCGGTCACCCATCCAAGTAGGGACTGCACCAGGGGTTGCTTAACATACGTAAGCGCTCACAGAGCTCACACCCACTGGACCACCGGGCTCCTCAAAACAAAGTAACAAAATACGAGTACGATCTACAATTTATCTACTGTAGAAATAAGAAATCTAACCGATCTTCCCGTCAACGCTTTTATTCAAAATAGTTTTAGTCAGCCAGTAATTGTTCCTGACGCACTCGTCGCAAACATTGGCGTCCAACTCTCTCTCAAACCTCGACACTTCACACGTATTGGGCATAGACTTGACGAACATATCGTTTGAGAGTGACTTAATCACATTTGCCAAGGACTCTGTTGTGTCACAGGCGTTGGCCAGTCTGTCTATGTTAGGCCAATATTGGTCATATTATTGATATATATATATTGGACAATGACTTAATTCTGTTTCGTACGCAACTAGCAACTACCATATCGACTTTTGTTACTGTAAGTACGCATTGGTAATACAACAAAGTGTTAACATTTCATTGATTTACAGTAGAAATTGCCATAAGGCTGAATGTGTTTAGATGCTTTTATCAATATTTTTGTAAGTTGGCAATACAGCTTTTTTGACATTGACATTACTTTTCGGCGCCGAACGGAGATTATAAGTGTCGGGTCTAATACTTTTGTTTTTTATTGGATTTATAAGATATACTGTGGCTAAGAATTATTTGTGAGCACGGTGATATAATAGTCCAAGTAATAAATAGCTGGCATATGAGTTTTTTAATAAAAGTAACAAAATACGAGTACGATCTACAATTTATCTACTGTAAAAATAAGAAATCTAACCGATTTTCCCGTCAACGCTTTTATTCAAAATAGTTTTAGTCAGCCAGTAATTGTTCCTGACGCACTCGTCGCAAACATTGGCGTCCAACTCTCTCTCAAACCTCGACACTTCACACGTATTGGGCATAGACTTGACGAACATATCGTTTGAGAGTGACTTAGTCACATTTGCCAAAGACTTAGTCGTGTCGCAGGCGTTGGCCATTCTGTCTATGTTCGGCCAATGTTGGTCGTATTGTTGGCTGATGTTCGGCAAACATCTGGCATAGTTTTGCATGCATCTGCTGGAGTTTGTGGAATATTTGTCTGAACTGGCTTCAATTCGTTCTGATGACGGATAGTTTTGGGGTGACACTTGTAGGAGCTCTATTATGTTATGTTTTTGACTTGGCTGTAAGTAAATAGACTTATTAACAAGTAGTCATTTAAAAAATATAAACCGCCTTCAAATTTTCCTAATGACTGATACATACTTAACTTTATTCTTCCAACTTATAGTTTTTGAGATATGCGCGTACAAACATACAACTACGAAAATTGAGACACGTGTTTAGAAGCTGGTATAGACTAACTTATACAAAAGCTGTGTAATTCAAAATTACATACATGTGGGTTGAATCGATAACCTACTTTTTTTTAATTCGGTTGAAAAGTATAACGATATCATTTTGTGAAGAAAATGAAATTGATAAGAAGAATTTAATCAAAATAGCAAACTAAAATCTACTCGTACAAGAATATTTCTGTTCCTTCAACACGCATAGCGCGAATTTTTAGACGTCAATAAATGCGAACAAAACTGAACCTTATTCATAGTGGAACAAGATCCGCAGTCGTCTGGATTGTACGCAGTGGGCGTGCTGGTAGATTTACCGAGCAACTTTTTGGATATCATTGAAATAGGTATGTTTGCGCTGGAGGAGTGGCAGAGGTGCTGGAAGGAAAGGTTAGGATATAGTCTAGGTACAGTCCGGAAGGCGTAAGCTGAGCTCTGCATTTGTGTGAGTAATCACCAAAAGTAGAGTCAGACCAAAAACTCTTAAAAACAAATTTGACACTTGACACGTCTTTATCGTTCATGTTTTAAAATAACTGTTTAAATTACAAAATATTTCTATTACATGGCTATTTAAAGGGTTGCGTATTCTTCGTTTACTTTTGTTTGCAGCCATTTCACTAATAAATCGGACACAAGAACAAAATATTAAGAATTAAATACGTCACACTGCTACCAGTACAAGGGTGAAGTGTGACAGGTGCGCGGCGGAGATGCGCCGCGCTGTAAGCCGATGTCACACCTACACTATCTATGTGCACTCACACAAATGCAAAGCTCAGCTTAGGCCTCGCGAACTGTATAGATCTATCCTGCCGGGAACCACACAGCTATGCTGTATGGTTCCCGGCAGATTAGAATAGGAACACTCCAAGTCTTCCCATGGATGTCATAGAAGGCGACTTAGGCAACCCGTCTGGCCAGCCTGGAGAGTGTAGGTCCACTGTCTGCTCTGGCTAAATATGAGTCTGGTAGTATAGAGACAGTCGTGCTCCTGCAGTGGAGACTAAGAAGACCCGATGCAGATGATAATCTATCCGGGCATATGTTCTCAACCAAAAAAAAAGTGTGGGTAAAATTTTCTTTTAAATCTAAATAGAAAAGCACACTATACAGTTTTTAGTTCGTCAAACGAATCGATTATAGAAAACAGTAAAGCAATCAGACTGATATTCTAATAGAAATTTTATCCCACAAACATAAGGTTTTTATTACAATGGCACGAAAATAAATAGTTTTTTCCAAAAGTAGCCTGCTTGCTGCATGTGGCAAAACGAAGCAAGTCGTTTTATTGAAAACGGGTAGATAACACGTTTATCGCTTTTCAACAATTCGTTTTTTTAACAAGTTGATAAAAAGCATTAAGAGCGTATCCTAGCAGTATGTTTTCCATACAAATGTATTCCTCCATTTTCTCTCTGAAAACTTCTTCTAGAGGCCACAATTTTTTTTTTCATAAAATCTAGTACTAAAATAGATATGGGGCCTGTTTTATTTTTCTAAAAACTGTAAGTACTAAAATCTTTCAATAAAATTTGTTTTTATTGAATGTTTTTTAAGTATAATTGAATAATTGTGCCTCTAGAAGCAGTTTTCAGTGAGAAAATAGAGGAATACTTACATTTGTATGGAAAACATACTGAAAAAATACTGTTAGGATACGCCCAGCATATATATATAATATATAAAGCGTGCTTTTTCGTTTGTTTTAAAAGCACACTTATTATATGCTTCAAGTCTTAACGGCCATTTCTAGCACTAACCTTATCAACTTCAGTATCGAACTGTTCGTTGGTAGCGCCCTTAGATAAGGCACCTTTCTCCATCAACGTCGCGCGCTTGGCGGCTAAGTACAGAGACCTGTAAAAAATAGAAAGTAAAGACATATAGAACATATCTGTAAGAAAAGTATTAATATTTAAGAAACCCATGCGGTTCCGCCGTGTTATACTATAGGAAAATAATAATTGCCGTGTTATATTCTATAACATATAGAAGTGCCGTTTCCAGACAAAAAAAAATACAATATTTTATAGGTCTCCATTTATGTCTATGCCGTGTGGTTCCCGGCATAGTAGAATAGGACTACTCCGAGTCTTCCCGTGGATGTCGCAGAAGGCGACTTAGGAAACACAAGCTGAACAAAGCTTATAAACATCAAAGAGACTTCTCTAACCCGTCTGGACAACGTGGAGAGTGTAGGCCCAATCTTATGATATGACTGCTCCTGCAGTGGAGACTAAAAAAGACCTGATGATTATGATTGTTTTGTTTTTCGTGTGTGTAAGTGGCCAACACTGGTGTAAATATTTATATAGTATTTATTATATATATATATATAACCTTACCGTTTGACAGTGAGGTAGAAGAGCTTAGTGATAGCTCGCACGGAGTAGTCAGGCACGAACGTGTGCCGAAGTTGCGAGTCTATGTTGATGTTTTGAAGAGATATATATTATATACATTTATATAGTATATATTATATATATAATCTTACCGTTTGACAGTGAGGTAGAAGAGCTCAGCGATAGCTCGCACGGAGTAGTCAGGCACGAACGTGTGCCGAAGTTGCGAGTCTATGTTGATGTTTTGAAGATATATATATTAAATATATTTATATAGTATATATATATTATATAATCTTACCGTTTGACAGTGAGGTAGAAGAGCTCAGTGATAGCTCGCACGGAGTAGTCAGGCACGAACGTGTGCCGAAGTTGCGAGTCTATGTTGATGTTTTGAAGAGAGCCCATGGCTGATGGCGTGGGCGATTCCGCTACAATATTAAATAAACATTATTTATTTTATTTTATTATACTTACATACAGAAAATTATAAAAATCACGCTTTCAATGATAATGATGAGAAGTGTGATATATCGGTTGTTATATTATGATGCAAGTACGGTAAGCTAGATATTATAATCAGGGTCTTTATTGGCAAAAGGCGAAACCAAGTGCTTATAATAAACCGACAGTTTACTGAGTACGAGCATGATACGATGTTTTTATCAAAACATTTGCGATTGCCATAAAGTAAAACTGGGAAGCAGTTTATTTGCCGAATTCAGCACATACGAAATTTATTAAAAGTATCGTTGAGTTAGTATCCCATATCACAAGTATGGGAGAAAAGAAATAACGTAGAATCGGAAAAGTCGGTCGAGGGAATGGGCAAATATCGGAGGAATCATGTTAATAGGCGATGAGGCTAGCAACCCTTCACTATTCTGATTCCGTTCTCCACCTAAAAACCCACCAACATGCTAAACGCGGCCTTAAGGTTTTTAAGACCTGGGCTCTGTCTACCCCACAAGGGAAAAAGACGTGATAGTAGACCCGACGAGCTCCGTGGCGCAGCGGTGAACACGCCGGCCTGTGACACGGATGGTCCCGGGTTCGATCCCCGGTCAGGTCAAGATGAAAAATAATATTTTTTCAGATTGACCTGGGTCTTGGATGTTTATCTATATACATATGCATTTGTTATAAAATATAGTATCGTTGAGTTAGTATCCCATAACACAAGTCTTACTTAAGAACTTACTTTGGGGCTAGCTCAATCGGTGTGATTTGTCCCTATATATATTTATTTATTTTATTATTATCACACACTCACCAACGCCAACATTCTGCATGAGCGCCTGGACTCCAAAATACGTGAAGGGCCCAGCTTCGAAGACCAGGTTCTCTCGGCCCACTGTCACTTCCACCCTGCCCTCCAGTATAAGTACGAAATAATCCACCTACGGAAATAAAAAATAACACATCATTATATCATCAGGTCTCTTTTAGTCTCCACTGCAGGAGCATGACCCTCTCTGTTCTACCAGAGCCATATATTAGCTTTGAGCAGTCAGAGGATTTGGCCTACACTCTCCACGTTGCGTTGGCCAGACGGATTGGTCTCTTTGATGTTTATTTGCTTGTGTTTCCTAAGTCGCCTTCTACGACATCCACGGGAAGACTTGGAGTGGTCCTATTCTACTCTGCCAGGAACCACGCGGCAAATACATATACATAAAACTTATCCAAGAAGTAAATAACACACATGATATAAAGTTAGCCACAGCAGTCAGAGGATTTGGCCTACACTCTCCACGCTGGCCAGACGGGTTGGAAGGTCTCTCACGTTTATAAGCTTTGTTTAGCTTGTGTTCCCTAAGTCGCCTTCTAAGACATCCACAGGGAGAATCGGAGTGGTCTATTCTACTCTGCCAGGAACCACACGGCGGGCAATAAAAGAACACATGAATTATTTATGGAAACCCGGCTCCACCCACGTTTTATTTCATCGGATTAGCCTACTAGTTTAGCCTACGACGTGTAAAGCCACATGACGGTTATGCTTCGAAACAGTCGCCCCGATGATGGTCTTCGTAAAACCGAAATTAGTTGGCGAATCCGATATAAAGTAATCCTAACTCACCGGTTTCCCTGCTGGAAGACATAAGTGCTCGGGTCCTTCTTAGTCTTGCCCTTGAGTTTGATGTATTGTATGATGTTCTGATTTACTATACGATGAAACACCGTCTCTGATTATAACTAATATTCAGGGAGTATAGAAGTAATCCTAACTCACCGGTTTCCCCTGCAGGAAGACATAAGAGCTCGGGTCCTTCTTAGTCTTGAGTTTGATGGAGAACATAAGTGCTCGGGTCCTTGTTAGTCTTATGTTTGATGTACTGTATGACGTACTGCATTACTAGACGACAGGACACCGTATCTGATCATAATAAACACGGAGTATAAAGTAATCCTAACTCACCGGTTTCCCCTGCTGGAAGACATAAGTGCTCGGGTCCTTCTTAGTCTTGAGTTTGATGTATTGTATGACACCCTGCATTACTTGACGACGGAACATCGTCTCTGATCATAATAACCACGGAGTATAAAGTAATCCCAACTCAACGGTTTCCCCTGGTGGAAGACATAAGTGCTCGGGTCCTTGGTAGTCTTGAGTTTGATATATTGTATGACGTTCTGCTTTACTATACGATGAAACACCGTCTGTATATAACTAATATCCACGGAGTATAAAGTAATCCTAACTCACCGGTTTCCCTTGCTGGAAGACATAAGTGCTCGGGTCCTTGTTAGTCTTATGTTTGATGTACTGTATGACGTACTGCATTACTAGACGACAGAACACCGTATCTGATCATATAACCACGGAGTATAAAGTAATCCTAACTCACCGGTTTCCCCTGCTGGAAGACATAAGTGCTCGGGTCCTTCTTAGTCTTGCCCTTGTGTTTGATGTACTGTATCACGTGGGTCTATATTGGTTCCCCTATTTTTTTTATACTTCTAATATTGATTGGCGCACAAACTTTTCGTGCATAATTTTTTAGAACATTTTCATTAATCCTAATTTTGAATAGTCTATTTTTTTCGCCGTATATTTATTTCCCTAAATATTCATTAGGTGTTATCTACGGAGTATAAAGTAATCCTAACTCACCGGTTTCCCCTGCTGAAAGATATAAGTGCTCGGGTCCTTCTTAGTCTTGCCCTTGAGTTTGATGTACTGTATGACGTGGTGTAACACCTAATTTTATGCAAGTGTTGCTTACCATGAGATAGCCTATAAAATTACATTATTTCAAGCTGCCTTGACCGTATACGTTCACTGAACTATATCTCATTCCACTTTTCGTATTTTCACGAATCCTTCTATTCCCGGTTTTCTAATAGTTTCACTTTGAATCTAGAAATATTGAATGTTTTGGTCTGTAAGGAAAAGGTAAACATAGTCTTGTTTTGCTGTGTTTGACATCTGACAGAAGTGACAGGTTGACGTTTAGTTTCTGGTAGGTTTGTTGTCTGTGGCGATATTTCTTTGTAATTATTTGGGATTTTAGCTGTTTTGTGTTTTGAGTTCTAAAATCATAATAGAAGATAGTAAATGGACTTTCTTTTATTCTACGACTATACGTTCTAGATATTAGTAAAAATGTTACGTCGGATTTGTCATGAACGGTTTGCTGCTGTGTGTATAACGAAACGCAGAAATGGTGCGTTCGGAAGTGTTGCTTTACATTGTTTTGACGTATTGAATTTTTACTTATAATTAAGTAATTGTTTTATATTTAGCCTTTCTTTATATAAAATAGCAATTAATAGGCTACCCATTAATTGTTTAAGTCAAGTTCGCTAGCTTACTTAATTTATTTAAAATGTGTTAAGTGGTTGTGTTGTGGTTCATAGTTTTGAGCATATGATTCGAACGTGCTTCGCGTCGTCGGAAGTCAGTGGTAGGAGGAAGTGTCTTTTTCGGGCTGCGCGTGCTGGCGTGCAGGTCCCTGAGAAGTTCTGTGCTGTGGGCTGTCTGTTGTTCTGTTCTGTAAGCTGCTGATTCTGGGATTTGAGGAAGAATCCTAAGGCGACGTTGCTGCGAGCGTTATTCGTGGTTCCTGTTGTTCCGAGATAAAACCGGTGAGTTGAACACGTGTGAGAGCACACCCATGCGTGCGTTTTGGTAGTGATTCGTGTATAATCGTTTTCATTCTCTTACAGCTTCTGGTACTCTTCGGTGTCGGCGTGATCGCCTTGCTGTTGTTGGTTTCAACGGTTGCCGTAGTCCAGAAGCGTTTTTCTGCCTCCGTTACAGGTATGCGATAACCTCTTCTACATTTCTATCTTCAGAAACACTCTCCCCCACGCTTTTAAATAAGTAGGAATTATGAAATCTTTCTATTAGAACTAAAGTTTGTGTAAAAGCTATCCTAAATATAGTTTTATTGTTTGTTACCCACTAATATCTTGTGCTACTAGAGCTATCTCTTTTAGTCACTGTTAACAATATTAGTTTTGTCAAATAGGGACCATGATGCATGGCCTGAGATTGTTTTACGACGGAGACGCTCGGTGCCTCCAGCGCCACAAGCGTCCACCATCAATGGTATCATGCCTCTGGTGCGTTGTATTTCTTATTATGATAATCTGAAACTATCTTTTCATTGTAATAGCTAGATCTATTAATTATTCTTAAAAGAAGTGTAGTTATTCTGTTAAATGCTGTTCTGGGTGCGACGTCACCGTTAATGTAAAAGTCTGTAACTTTCCCTTATCTTCTGTCTGTAATTAGCTGTACCTAGTTGTAATGCATTATTGTGTACTACTACAGGAGGTGTTTGGCTGAGGTGTTCGTCTGGAGTGTTTGGCCGAGGTGTTTGGCTGAGGTGTCTGGCTGGTGTCGGTCCGAGGAGTGGGTTCATCGGCTGGCAAGTCGAATCCTTCGTCGGTTGACTTGAGGATTCTTTTTCTTTAATTACGGGGATAAATTTCTTGGTTGAAAGTTTTACCTTTACATAAATACTACTTTCAATACCACTATTCTACTTATCTTTAAGTACTACATAAATTAGTATACTACTTATAACTTCTACTTTAAATAGTATGCTACTTTACCTTAATATAAACGCGTTCTCAAGGGACCAGCCAAACTAGCCAACAACCCTCCCCTTTATTTCTTTATTTTCTCATTGTTGTTATCTTAACTTTAAGATTACGGTTATATCTCTTCACTAAGAGTACCTAAGATGTTATTGTACGACAATAAATAAAACCTCTTGTCATTTAAACCTATTTTTCTTGACTTTTCCTACTTAGGAGTTTACCCCTCCACCACTTTAAAACTTAAATTAAACTTAAAACATAAACTCTTTTTTTTCATAAGTTACATGGCGCCCGAACAGGGACTTTGTTGGTCTAGTGTGCTTTCTCTCTGTCACTGGTCTTTCGCTCAATGACGGATTGGCTGGTCCTTTATACTTATTTTGCTGATAAGTCTGAATAATTAAATTGAACTTCTGTTACGGTTTAGTAATATTGTGTGAGGTTACTGTGTACACTGTTTCTATACGAATATTGTAATTTATCTTACAATTATAAATTAATTGCGGTAACTTATCTGTTATAATTTAAGTTTGTATCTCAACATGACGGAAGAACGCCCTATTCGTTTTAACGTTTTGAATAAAGATGAGCTCCTTTACGAAGTGGCTATACGTGATGCTGTACCAGAGAAATCTGTTGATTTATTACGTATTCAAATTAGACGCTTGGCTAAAGAGATACCTAGCGATGAGGTGAGTGTGTTTGAAGGTGATGTAGAAGCGGAATTAAAAACTATTACTTCTAAAATTTCTGAATTAGAGGCGATCCTGAATCAGAAAACTCTTTTATTAAAAAGGTTATATCGCATCCAGGCTTTGGGTAACCATATCTTTCATAGGTTGAGTCGTGTTGAGCCTGTTGAGGAAGTGCATGTAACGTTGAAGGAGCAATTAGATGATCGTCTCGTCCTGTTGTTGAAACGAATTGATCAGCTGTATCATTCTTTTAGTAGTAATTTTGATTTTAAGCCGGCTGTAGATGTAGTTCCTGGGGAGTCTGGTGTGGCTGAAGCTGAATCTGTAGTTGTGAAGTCTGTGGTAACTTGTGATCGTTACTCTTTCGTTCACTCTCTTAATCTTAAATTTAATGGGAAGGACAGTGTACAAGCTTTTCTTCAAAGGATAGAGGAGTTGTGTTTATCTAGGAATATTTCTAAAGAGAAGTTGTTTAATTCTGCAGCTGAATTGTTTTCTGATGAGGCTCTTTCGTGGTATCGTAGTGTAAGCAGTGATGTGAGGGACTGGGAGTCTTTAAAAAACTTATTATTGGAAGAATTTCTGCCTTATGATTACGATCATCGCCTGCTGCAAGAAATTAGATCTAGGAGTCAGGGTCCTGATGAGTCTATTTCGTGTTATATGAATATTATGTTTAATTATTTCTCTCGTTTGCGGATGCCTGTTGGAGATGAAGAGAAGTTGAGTATAGTGAAGTTTAATATAAGACCTTCATATTCCATCCCGTTAGCGAACGTTAATATTCAGTCGTGGGCTGAACTTAAAAAATATTGTAGGCAGCTGGAAGCAGCTAAACAGAGGGCTGAATTGTTCACTGAGCCTCCAAAAAATATTCAGAATGCTGTTGCTCCTGACCTTGCGTATAAGTGGAAGTCGAATCGTTCCAGATGTGATGTTGTTTCTAAACCTAGTGATAAGTTTTGCGTACGCTGTCGTGTTCGTGATCATACGTTGCTCGAATGTACGGAGCCTCGTACTATTATTTGTTTCCGTTGTGGTGAGAAAGGTGTAACTGCTGCTAACTGTCTGAAGTGTGCGCCTAAAAGTAAATCTGCACCGGATACAAAAAACGCGTAAAGAAGGGCCGTCGTTTAACTACGCCTGCGGAGTGGCGTGAATGGTGTGATTATGTGCGGGTGTTTTTTCAAAATAATAAACGTAACGTAGCGACGGTCCGCTCAAATATTTGTCGGGACGCTCGTCCTTATTTAAATGTAGAAATTGGTGGTGTTCCTTTTTCTGGGTTGTTAGATTCCGGATCTGAGATTTCTATTATTGGTGGTTCTGCTGTGGAGTATTTTACTAACCTGGCTGACTTACATCAGCATGATTCTATAGATTCTGTTGTGACTGCGAATGGATCTACCTCTCCAGTCGCTGGATATATGTTTTTGCCTGTTGTGGTAAATGATGTGTTGCGTGTGATTAAGTTTTTTGTGATACCAGGCGTATCCTCGTCTTTATTATTTGGTATCAACTTTTGGAAGGCTTTTCAGGTTGCGCCTGATGTCTTGAGCCTGATGGATCGGAAAGATCTAATAGTTTTTCAAGAACCTGCTGAAGCGGCTGTGTCGCAAATTAATCGTATACACCCTTTCGATGCTTTAACGGAAGAGCAGAAGAAATTGGCGGGTGATGTTTGTAAAATGTTTGAAGATATCTCAGCTGAAAAGAAGGGTTTAGGTAGAACTCATCTGATATCTCATCACATTGATACGGGAGACGCGACTCCTATCAAACAGCGTTATTATGTGATGTCCCCTGATAAACTTCGTGAGTTAAATCGTCAACTAGACGAAATGATTGAACAGGATGTAGTTGAGCCGAGCTGTAGTCCCTGGAACAACCCTATTACCATGGTTCCTAAAGCTAATGGTGAGATGCGTTTTTGCTTAGATAGCAGGAAACTTAATGAGGTTTCGAAACACGATGCCTATCCTCTTCCCTATATCTCTAACATCTTAGATCAACTTCGAGACTCATGTTTCCTTTCTTCTATTGATTTAAAATCTGCGTTTTGGCAGATCCCTCTTACTCCTTCTTCTAAAGAGAAGACCTCGTTTACTATTCCGTCGCGGGGACTTTTCCAATTTAAAGTTATGTGTTAGGGTCTGACCTCTGCGCCAGCTACGCAGCAACGACTGATGGATAAACTGTTTGGACCTGAATTTGGAGGGCGTGTATTTATTTATTTGGATGACATTGTCGTGGCTACTAAAACTTTCGAGGAGCATATTGATCTCCTAAAGAGGGTGCTGGAGCGTTTGCGTTCTGCTAATCTGACTGTTAGTTTGTCGAAGTGTTGTCTGTTTCGGAAGCAGTTGAAATACCTTGGGTATGTTGTGGATGATTTAGGATTGAGAACTGACCCGGAGAAGGTGAAAGCCATTACGGATTTTCCCATACCTACTTGCCCCAAAGATGTTAAACGATTTTTAGGGACAGCTTCATACTATAGAAGATTTATTAGAGGGTTTAGTACCATTGCTGCACCTTTAAATGCTCTAACTTCTACTCGGAAAAACCGGCCACCTTTTGTTTGGTCTCCTGAAGCTGAACACGCGTTTCTGCAGCTGAAAAGTGCTTTGACGTCTGCTCCTGTCTTGGCCTGTCCTGATTTTTCTCTTCCTTTTATTGTGCACGCTGATGCATCCGATGTTGGTATTGGAGGCATGCTGACTCAGTCTTTTGACGGTGAAGAACATCCAATTGCTTATTATAGTCGTTCGTTGAATCATGCAGAGCGTAACTATTCTGCTACTGAAAGAGAGGCGTTGGCTGTGGTACAAGTAGTAGAACATTTTAGGCCCTACCTTGAAGGTCCTAAAGCTTTCAAGATTATTACGGATCACGCTAGTTTAAAGTGGTTCCTTAACCTTCGTAATCCTACCGGGCGTTTGGAACGCTGGGGTTGCAGACTTTCTCCCTACAATTTTATTATTGAGCATCGGCGCGGTAAAGAACACATTGTTCCTGATTCTTTATCCCGTTCTGTACCGGTTTCTGTTATAAATGCTGCTGGAACCGATCCTTGGTTTCATAATCTGTATTCTCGTTGTCAGAACAGGCCCCAAACCTGTCCTAACTACCAAATAATCGATGGTATACTTTACCGTTATACTAAGAGTAAGTCTTCGCTAACTGGAGATTTTGATTGGAAGGAAGTCGTACCTTCGAATGAAAGACTACGTCTCATTACTGAGAATCACGATTCTCCTTTAGGTGCTCATTTAGGGACTGAAAAGACGTATAAACGTTTGCGTCTTCGCTTTTATTGGCCTGATATGTATAAGGATGTTGAAGAGTACGTGTCGAAATGTCAGACATGTAAAGCATATAAACATCCTAATCAAACTACTCCTGGTTTGTTTGGAAATCCTAAGGTGTGTCGTAGACCGTTCCAGTGTATCAGCGTTGATTTAGTTGGCCCACTGCCCAGGTCTCGGCAACAGAATGAATATCTGCTTGTAGTGGTTTGTTGTTTTTCAAAATATGTGTTAATGTTTCCTCTTAGACGTGGGACTGGTAAAGTAGTGGCTCAACGCTTGGAAGACCATGTTTTCTTAGTTCATGGGGTTCCACAAACCGTTATCGTCGATAATGGACCGCAATTTATAGGACGCGATGTGAGAGCGTTGTTTGAAAAGTATAGAATACCACAAATTCATTTCACTCCTACTTATTGTCCTCAAGTAAATACTGTAGAACGGTATAATCGTACTATTGTCACGGCAATAGCTGCACTTGTTGGTACTGATCAACGAAGTTGGGATTCACATCTTTGTGAAATTCAATTTGCTATTAACACTGCTGTGAATGACACTACTACTTTTACCCCTTTTCTGCTTGTTCATGGACGTGAAGCTGTTGTTGATGGTTCTATCTACGGAGATAGTGAGGATATAGATGATATTCTTGTTAGTTGTCGTGCTGACTACCTCGATAAGATAGGCGTGTTGAAGGAAATATTTCTGAAAGTGGATAAAGAACTGAAAAAATCGCACTGGAGGAACGCTAAGTATTACAATAGGCGTAGAAGGGATGTTGAGTTTGTAGAGGATGATATCATTTGGCGCCGGACGCATGTGCGTAGTGATGCTGCGAAACATTTTTCTTATAAATTAGCTCCACGTTTTGAAAAATGTCGTGTAGTGAAGAAGCTATCTAAATTAGTGTATTTGGTGGAAGACGAGAATGGCAGGAGGAGTGAGTGTCATGTAAAAGACATTAAAGGTTTAGGTTGAATTTTAGTTGGATCGTGATGCTGGGGGCCAGCGTGAATTTTTCTCGTTACCTCGCAAAATTCTGGCGGGTGAGGGGGTACTGTAACACCTAATTTTATGCAAGTGTTGCTTACCATGAGATAGCCTATAAAATTACATTATTTCAAGCTGCCTTGACCGTATACGTTCACTGAACTATATCTCATTCCACTTTTCGTATTTTCACGAATCCTTCTATTCCCGGTTTTCTAATAGTTTCACTTTGAATCTAGAAATATTGAATGTTTTGGTCTGTAAGGAAAAGGTAAACATAGTCTTGTTTTGCTGTGTTTGACATCTGACAGAAGTGACAGGTTGACGTTTAGTTTCTGGTAGGTTTGTTGTCTGTGGCGATATTTCTTTGTAATTATTTGGGATTTTAGCTGTTTTGTGTTTTGAGTTCTAAAATCATAATAGAAGATAGTAAATGGACTTTCTTTTATTCTACGACTATACGTTCTAGATATTAGTAAAAATGTTACGTCGGATTTGTCATGAACGGTTTGCTGCTGTGTGTATAACGAAACGCAGAAATGGTGCGTTCGGAAGTGTTGCTTTACATTGTTTTGACGTATTGAATTTTTACTTATAATTAAGTAATTGTTTTATATTTAGCCTTTCTTTATATAAAATAGCAATTAATAGGCTACCCATTAATTGTTTAAGTCAAGTTCGCTAGCTTACTTAATTTATTTAAAATGTGTTAAGTGGTTGTGTTGTGGTTCATAGTTTTGAGCATATGATTCGAACGTGCTTCGCGTCGTCGGAAGTCAGTGGTAGGAGGAAGTGTCTTTTTCGGGCTGCGCGTGCTGGCGTGCAGGTCCCTGAGAAGTTCTGTGCTGTGGGCTGTCTGTTGTTCTGTTCTGTAAGCTGCTGATTCTGGGATTTGAGGAAGAATCCTAAGGCGACGTTGCTGCGAGCGTTATTCGTGGTTCCTGTTGTTCCGAGATAAAACCGGTGAGTTGAACACGTGTGAGAGCACACCCATGCGTGCGTTTTGGTAGTGATTCGTGTATAATCGTTTTCATTCTCTTACAGCTTCTGGTACTCTTCGGTGTCGGCGTGATCGCCTTGCTGTTGTTGGTTTCAACGGTTGCCGTAGTCCAGAAGCGTTTTTCTGCCTCCGTTACAGGTATGCGATAACCTCTTCTACATTTCTATCTTCAGAAACACTCTCCCCCACGCTTTTAAATAAGTAGGAATTATGAAATCTTTCTATTAGAACTAAAGTTTGTGTAAAAGCTATCCTAAATATAGTTTTATTGTTTGTTACCCACTAATATCTTGTGCTACTAGAGCTATCTCTTTTAGTCACTGTTAACAATATTAGTTTTGTCAAATAGGGACCATGATGCATGGCCTGAGATTGTTTTACGACGGAGACGCTCGGTGCCTCCAGCGCCACAAGCGTCCACCATCAATGGTATCATGCCTCTGGTGCGTTGTATTTCTTATTATGATAATCTGAAACTATCTTTTCATTGTAATAGCTAGATCTATTAATTATTCTTAAAAGAAGTGTAGTTATTCTGTTAAATGCTGTTCTGGGTGCGACGTCACCGTTAATGTAAAAGTCTGTAACTTTCCCTTATCTTCTGTCTGTAATTAGCTGTACCTAGTTGTAATGCATTATTGTGTACTACTACAGGAGGTGTTTGGCTGAGGTGTTCGTCTGGAGTGTTTGGCCGAGGTGTTTGGCTGAGGTGTCTGGCTGGTGTCGGTCCGAGGAGTGGGTTCATCGGCTGGCAAGTCGAATCCTTCGTCGGTTGACTTGAGGATTCTTTTTCTTTAATTACGGGGATAAATTTCTTGGTTGAAAGTTTTACCTTTACATAAATACTACTTTCAATACCACTATTCTACTTATCTTTAAGTACTACATAAATTAGTATACTACTTATAACTTCTACTTTAAATAGTATGCTACTTTACCTTAATATAAACGCGTTCTCAAGGGACCAGCCAAACTAGCCAACAACCCTCCCCTTTATTTCTTTATTTTCTCATTGTTGTTATCTTAACTTTAAGATTACGGTTATATCTCTTCACTAAGAGTACCTAAGATGTTATTGTACGACAATAAATAAAACCTCTTGTCATTTAAACCTATTTTTCTTGACTTTTCCTACTTAGGAGTTTACCCCTCCACCACTTTAAAACTTAAATCAAATTAAAACTTAAACTTTTTTTTTCATAAGTTACAGTGGGTCTATATTGGTTCCCCTATTTTTTTATACTTCTAATATAGATTGGCGCACAAACTTTTCGTGCATAATTTTTTAGAACATTTTCATTAATCCTAATTTAGTATAGTATAATTTCTTTACGCTTAATTTTTTTCGATAAAGTAATCCTAGCTCACCGTTTTCCCCTGCTGGAAGACATAAGTGCTCGGGTCCTTGGTAGTCTTGAGTTTAATGTACTGTATGACGTACTGCATTACTAGACGACAGAACACCGTATCTGATCATAATAAACACGGAGTATAAAGTAATCCCAACTCACCGGTTTCCCCTGCTGGAAGACATAAGTGCTCGGGTCCTTCTTAGTCTTGCCCTTGAGTTTGATGTACTGTATCACGTGGGTCTATATTGGTTCCCCTATTTTTTATACTTCTAATATAGATTGGCGCACAAACTTTTCGTGCATAATTTTTTAGAACATTTTCATTAATCCCAATTTAGTAAAGTCTAATTTCTTTTCGCTTAATTTTTTTCGATAAAGTAATCCTAACTCACCGGTTTCCCCTGCTAGAAGACATAAGTGCTCGGGTCCTTGGTAGTCTTGAGTTTAATGTACTGTATGACGTACTGCATTACTAGACGACAGAACACCGTATCTGATCATAATAAACACGGAGTATAAAGTAATCCCAACTCACCGGTTTCCCCTGTTGGAAGACATAAGTGCTCGGGTCCTTCTTAGTCTTGCCCTTGAGTTTGATGTACTGTATCACGTGGGTCTATATTGGTTCCCCTATTTTTTTATACTTCTAATATAGATTGGCGCACAAACTTTTCGTGCATAATTTTTTAGAACATTTTCATTAATCCTAATTTAGTATAGTATAATTTCTTTACGCTTAATTTTTTTCGATAAAGTAATCCTAACTCACCGTTTTCCCCTGCTGGAAGACATAAGTGCTCGGGTCCTTGGTAGTCTTGAGTTTAATGTACTGTATGACGTACTGCATTACTAGACGACAGAACACCGTACCTGATCATAATAACCACGGAGTATAAAGTAATCCCAACTCACCGGTTTCCTCTGCTGGAAGACATAAGTGCTCGGGTCCTTCTTAGTCTTGAGTTTGATGGAAGACATAAGTGCTCGGGTCCTTGGTAGTTTTGAGTTTGATGTATTGTATGACGTTCTGCTTTACTATACGATGAAACACCGTCTGTATATAACTAATATCCAAAGTAATCCTAACTCACCGGTTTCCCCTGTTGGAAGACATAAGTGCTCGGGTCCTTCTTGGTCTTGCCCTTGAGTTTGATGTGCTGTATCACATCCTGCCTGAGTAGACGACGAAGCACCGTTTCCGAGACCGTGTCGGGACGAAAAGCATCCACACCTAACGAAAAAAGTTAATATTAATTCTTGGTCTTTTTATTCTATATGTTGTCTATTTTATGTAATTTTACGATTACTTGCACCATAATGGGTCTTGGATGTTTATCTATATACCAGCTGTTACCCGCGGCTTCGCCCGCGTAATATATAGCCTATGTCCTTCTCGGTACCCTAACCTATGTGCATGCAAAATTTCATGATGATCGGTTCAGTAGATTCGGCGTGAAAGC
This sequence comes from Rhodophaea formosa, assembly GCA_963082605.1. Classification (NCBI taxonomy): domain Eukaryota; kingdom Metazoa; phylum Arthropoda; class Insecta; order Lepidoptera; family Pyralidae; genus Rhodophaea; species Rhodophaea formosa. Next base: position 7,636,931 of record OY720229.1, on the reverse strand, counting down.
TAACAAACAAACAAACTCACTTTCGCATTTATAATATTAGTTGGGATAGTTGGGATGTATTTGTTATAAAATATAGTAGCGTTGAGTTAGTATCCCATAAAACAATAGTCTCGAACTTTTTTTAGAGCTAGCTCAACCTGTGTGATTTGTCCGTATATATTTATATTTATTTAATGTTTATAAGACAATATATGTTATCGGAGTTGTAAGATGCCTTGAGGCATCTCGAATAATGGTAAACAACTTACTGGTGGCCAGAAACTGGAAGGTAGCCAGCGTGAGTTGCGGCGAGATGTGTTTTTTTTCAGCATTTCAATGATATTACATAAAAATTTTCGAATTAAATTTTTATCGTGACATTTAATTAAAACAATGCACACTCAGTCCACATATATAAGTAGTTTATAAGGTCTTTGTGAGTTGACGTCGCTTCGAGAAAATGCGCTGTGCAGTTTGTGGCCGCTTCTTCTGCACTCCGCTTTGGAAGCGGCCTGAACCGGCCACCGTAAGTAATTAATGATGTCATTTTTTTTGTTTTCTTATGTTTTCGCGATTGTTACACATCTAAATAAAATTATTTTAATACGGTTTTAAAATTATTTTAATGTAATAAACGCGATAAAAACCGTATTAAAATAATTTTATTTAAATGTCATTTTTTTTGTTGTAAACACAAGTTGACAATTAATCAGTGTTCAAAGAAACCTATATTAAATAAAACATTTGAATCTTGTAGCAAAAATGGCAAGCAACTTACTGGTGGCCAGAAACTGGAATGTAGCCAGTGTAAGTTGCGGCGAGATGTGTATGTGCTGGTTTTCATGTCTCTCCGCGAACGCCGCGAAATCTTGCAGCTTGTTCTGTGGGCGGTTGCGGCGGCGCTTCGTTCGGTTGTCCACTGTTGGGCAAAAAAATATCAATAAGAATCCATATATACTAAACTAGCTGTTACCCGCGGCTTCACCCGCGTGATATATAGCCTATGTCCTTCTCAGTATCCTAACCTGTGTTTATGCAAAATTTCATAATGATCGGTTCAGTATCTACCTTCCCCCTATCGCCTTATCTAGGGCGCGTAAGCGTAACAAACAAACAAATAAATAAAGAAACAAACTCACTTTCGCATTTATAATATTAGTTAGGATTAGGATTGAAATGGTTTTGCAGACCTATTTGCGTAACACGGTCAACAACTAATGATACTTTTAATAGTTTCGTCGAAAATCTCAGCCTGTTTCATTTCCTCTATTACGTCTTCTAGCGTCACCAGACCGACCAGACAGAACTACCTCCGTGGTCCAGTGGGTAAGGCGTTCGCCTCGTTGACCCGGGAGTCGTGGGTTCGATTCCCACGGGAAGCATACTTTGTTAAGTTGTTTCCAGTTTGGTTGGGACATTGCAGGTATGAATCACCTGATTGTCTGATAAGAAAGATGATTCCGTGCTTCGGAAGGCACGTTAAGCTGGTGGTCCCGGCTGCCATCTGGTAGTCGTTAAAGGAACCACGTCAGAGGCCGAGAGGCGATTCCGAAGAACTCTGACACCAGGGTGTGCATGGTCGACTGACCGTGTCACCTACACGAAATGATGATGACCAGACGGATCGTCTCGTAGAACGGATCACCTTCGTTGTTTATGAACGACATAAGTATAACATACTTTCAAGGTATCGTTTCTACTTACTAAACACGCCAGTTTCGTCGACAATCTCAGCCTATATCATCTCTTCTATCACGTCTTCTAGCGTCACCAGACAGATCGTCTCGTAGAACGGGTCACCTTCGTTGTTAATGCGATGAAACACACATAACAAACTTACAAGGTATCATTTATTTTCTACTTACTCATCATCATCATTTCGTGTAGGTGACACGGTCAATCGACCATGCACACCCTGGTGTCAGAATTCTTCGGAACCGCCTCCCGGCCTCGGTCGGGGTTCCTTTAACGACTACCAGATGGCAGCCGGGACCAACGGCTTAACGTGCCTTCCGGAGCACGGAATCATCTTTTTTATCAGACAATCATGCCTGCAATGTCCTAGCCAAACTGGAAACAACTTAACAAAGTATGCTTCCCGTGGGAATCGAACCCACGACCCCCGGGTCAACAAGGCAAACGCCTTAACCACTGGACCACGGAGGCTAACATATTTCTACTTACTAAACACGTCAGTTTCGTCGACAATCTCAGCTTGTATCATCTCTTCGATAACGTCTTCTAGCGTCACCAGACCGATCGTCTCGTAGAACGGGTCGCCTTCCCCTTCGTTGTTGATGCGGTGAACGAACGCCATGTGGCCTTTGTGTCCTGGAAACAACGTATATTTATACAAACTTTTATTTATCTTCATCATCATCATATCAGCTAAGGATTATCATCATTGGGGGTTCTTGCCATATTCACCACACTTGGCAAACGGGTTGGTGAGCGCATTTTTATGGCTTATATAAAAGAAATAAAATAATAATTTATTACAGTAATCTTGGTTACAAGGTGATGCTAAGACTTCCCAGTGAGTAATCTAATTATACCTTCTCGTGATAGAACAGACCCCGAATGATATAGGATAAGGCTAGGCAAAGAGAGAAGTGTAAATAAATAAATAAAATTTTTATTTCAGATAATTTAAATCCATACATTTTGATGACATGGTATGAGGTAAATAATGTGAAGAGACAGAATAATCGATTTTTTTTATTAGGTATTTATGTCCCACTGCTGGGCAAAAGCCTCCCCTTTATTTCTCCAAGTGTCTCTGTCCCCAGCCTTCTCTTTCTAGTCACTCTCATAGTGGTATAATGCATCCGACCATCTTGTTCTGGGTCTTCCTTTCTTTTTCCGTCTGTCGGGTTCCAAAAGGTAGCGATATGGGCCCATCTTTCCTGGTGCATACGGCAGACGTGACCCGCCCAGTCCCATTTTAGTTTACCTGACTTTTCGCCAACATCTACCACGTTTGTAATGGAGCGTAGGGTTGTATTTTTTACTCTATCTGTCAGTTTGATACCCAACATGCTACGCTCCATTGCTCGTTGGCAAACCTGCAGTTTGAGTCTCATCGTTTTCGATAATAAAGGGAATTAGAGTCCCTTTCATAAGAAGCTATAAATTATATAAACCAATGTTCAGGGGTTCGCAACATTTGGATGAAATAAAAAATACAATTTATAGCAAAAACTGTTACTGAATCTTTATTATATCGCAGAAATGCGCCAAAAGTTTACATTCATGGAGTCGGACTCGTTCCTGTACCAAAAAATAACCCGTTAAAATATAACCCGACTAATTAGAATTGGTCTTTAGTTTCGTATTACCCGTATAGTGATTTAAGTCAATTGTATTTGGTTAACTCATAATATTGTCACTAGGTAACTCCAGCTCAGTAGAAGTTTATTGATGTACTTAATTTATAGCTTCTCGTGGCGGGGAGTTTAGAGTATTACTTGCGGATAGGGTGGGGATGAGAAAATAGCAGCTCGGGAGGTCTGGCGCGTGTATAGACACCATGTTTAAGTTGTTTGAACATGACATCCAAGTGACATCTTCAAACACAAGGTTAGCGTTGTCAGCGGCGTGTTGTCATTAGGGTCGATGCTTGCTATATTTTTGGTGGAGAGGAAGATGACTATGTGAATGTTGGCCAAAGACAGCCGCAGCAAGTTGTTAGGACAGACATTTGCACTCTCCTGCAGCAGACGCGTCCTACTCTCCACCATCCGTGCTCTAGACAATGTTAAAGACACCATCCTTTAAACTGCTTGAACATGACATCCAGCGTGACGTCTTCAAACACAAAGTTGCAGGGGTTCTGGTGATACTGGCAGAGCTTTCTCAGTCAGAGTCCACGAATGCCAAGTCCTTGATAAAGAGATATGAGTATGTTGTCCAAAGACAGACCCAATAACTTACTAGGGCAAATGTCTGCACTCTCCTGCAGCAGACGCGCGTGCTACTATCCACCATCCGTGCTCTAGACCATGCTAAAGACTCTTACCATCCTTTATCCATCCTTGGCCTTTGCCTACCCCCATGGGAAAGAGGCGTGATGATATGTATTGTTTATTGATTATCTTCATAACATTCGTTACATGTCAACTCTTCACAATTATCACATTATATTAAATTATAAATGACATTAAATCATTTCATTACATTCATTAAATCATTTGATTGAAAAGTAAAAACAAAGCTTATTATAATAAATTATACAACTTTAAACCTACATTTGACAAAACTCCTCGTATGAGTATGGTGCCAAATCAATGAGCCAGTTTTTCAGCTTTAATTTAAATAATTTTACATTTTTGGCCAATTTGATCTCCTGTGGGATGCGGTTGTACACTGTCGGCCCCATGATGTGCATTAATTTGCCAGATTTTTCTAACGTGCATGGAGTAGAAGCTAATTTGTCAGCGTTCCTTGTTCTCATGGTCAAGTGATATATACTTACCATCTTTAAACTGCTTGAACATGACATCCAGCGTGACGTCTTCAAACACGAAGTTGCAAGGGTTCTGGTGGTACTGGCAAAGCGTTCTCAGCGGCGTGTTGTCATATGCATCCCCGATTGCTAAGTCTTTGATGAAGAGATATGAGAAACTTGTCCAAAGACAGACCCAATAAGTTACAAAGACAGACATCTGTACTCTCCTGCAGTAGACTCGTCCTACTCTCCACCATCTGTTCTCTAGACAAAGTTACAGACACTTACCATCGTTAAACTGCTTGAACATGACATCCAGCGTGACGTCTTCAAAAACAAAGTTGCAGGGGTTCTGGTAATATTTGCAAAGCGTTCTCAGCGGCGTGTTGTCATATGCATCCCCGACTGCTAAGTCTTTGATGAAGAGATATGAGAAAGTTGTCGAAAGACAGCCGCAGCAAGTTATCTAGGACAGATATCTGCAACTCTGCAGCAAGCGCGCGTCCTACTCTCCACCATCCGTGCTCTAGACAATGTTAAAGACACTTACCATCCTTTATCCATCCTTGGTCTCTGCCTACTTCCATGTATGCACTTACCATCTTTAAACTGCTTGAACATGACATCCAGCGTGACATCTTCGAACACAAAGTTGCAGGGGTTCTGGTAATACTGGCAGAGCGTTCTCAGCGGCGTGTTGTCGTCTGGGTCCACGAATGCTAGATCCTTGATGAAGAGGACGGTGACTATGTTCCCACGGGAGCCTTCGTACACTGGGATGCGGGAGTAGCCTGTAAACAAAAACTGCCGTATACAAATTTCATGCCGTGTGGTGGTGTCGTGCCGCCTGGCAGAGTAGAATAAGACCACTCCAAGTCTCCCCGTGGATGTCGCAGAAGGCGACTTAGGAATAACAAGTTATACAAAGCTAATAAACATCAAAGAAATCTCTCCAACCCGTCTGGCCAGCGTGGAGAGTGGAGGCCAAATCTTCTGACTGCTTTGGCTAATATATGGCTCTGGTAGTGCAGAGAGAATCATGCTCCTGCAGTGGAGAAAAAAAAATACATAATGATGATGAATTATCCAAATCACTGATGATTTAATTCAACGTCTTTTTCAAATTGGAGACAGGTCTTTTATAAGTTACACCGATGTAATTGCGCAGAAATCCCGGGTTCGATCCCCGGCCAGGTCATGACAGGAAACGATCATTTTCAGTTTGGCCTGGGTCTGGTATGTCTATTATTTTTTTCAGGGTTTCGTACCCAAAGGGTAAAAACTGAGACTTCGATGTCCGTCTGTCTGTCTGTCACCAAGCTGTGTCGCTTAAACGGTGATAGCTATGCAGTTGACAATTTTCACAGATGATGTATTTCTGTAGCCGCTACAACAACAAATACAACAAATACTTAAAAACAAAATTAAATTAATATTTTAGGGGGGCTCCCATACAACAAACATGATTTTTTTGCTGTTTTTGCTCGATAGTCTATAAATGTCGTATAGATAATGGTACGGAACCCTTCGTGCGCGAGTCCGACTCGCACTTGGTCGATTTTTTATGTAGGACGATATTTTTATATATAGGACGGCAAACGAGCAAGCGGACCTGACCTGATGGTAAGTGATCACCACCGCTCATAGACAACTGCAACACCAGGGGATTGACAAGAGCGTTGCTGGCCTTTTATTTTCCTTGCTAGAGGCAAAGACAAATTATATTGTCTTTGCTAGAGGAGAGAGGGGATGGGCCTCCGGCTCTCTCACTCACCGAAGGAAGCATAGAAGCGGAAAAGCTACTACTTAAGAGGATCGACTACCTGTAATTTTCATACAAAAAGCTATAACTCTTCTACCCCCTAAACCTTTACGAAATGAGGAAATTTTGGTGTCTTTCAATTTAGCACACCTTAATCTAGGGCTATTTTTCTTTTTATTGATTCGGTTTAGATTAATTTAAATAAAATGCCCCGGGTATTTTTTATGTAAAAAATATGGATATTTACTTAGATGCTCATAACTTTTGTTGTAAGCAATATATCTTAAACTAGCAGCCCTACCCGGCTGCGCCTGGGCATGTATTATACCTTAAAACCTTCCTCGTGAATCACTCTATCTATTGGTGAAAACCGTATGAAAATCCGTGGAGTAGTTTTTGAGTATATCGCGAACAGACAGACAGACAGACAGACAGACGCGGCGGAGGACTTTGTTTTATAATATGTTAGTGATATCAAACGTACAGCCCTACTTCTCCAACATATCAAAAATGTGTAAAAAAAAATATTGAAATTGGACTATGTTTAAGGGGTGGGAAGCGTTATCGCTTTTTGTATGAAAATTTACAGGTAGTCTATCTTCTTAAACGTCGATTTTCTGTGAGACTGTGGTGCTAGGAGCGTGAATAGGCCGTCTGGGGGACGAGCCGGCCTATTCACGCTCCTAGCAAAAGTGCATTTCGCCGGTAGCGTGGCTCTACCACAACTTATCATTATCTTTTCTATACAGGCTGATTTGAACCTTTGAGCTAGGTATATTAAAATCTCAGAATAAGAACCGATAATGGAATACAAAAATGTAAGAAAAAATGGTAAAAAAATAAAATTTGACTCCCCATACAAATTCGCCCAGCTGATCGGTGACTGTATGAGGTCTAAATTATTTTTTCGTTTTTCTACATTTGTAGAAAAACCTGCCTGAAGAATTGCCTGCCTGAAGAATTGCCAGCAAAAATTCTCCCAAACCAGCATGGAAGGAAATACAAAATTACTTTTTCGCCAACCTTATTTTCTTATACCCAAATAGCGTGGAAGATAGGTATATCTACATTGTATAAGTAAAAAATGACCTGCCGTCTACGCGTCTAATGCCTACTTCACACGAGCTTTACTGTCATGAGGTTAGTAAGACGAAAGAGTGACGAGTTAATTATCGCTGGAGAAGTGCTAATCACAGAACTATATCAGTGCTAATAGTGTTAACGACTTCTAATGTATACGACTATAGCGACATTTTTAAATTTAGTGTGAAATTATTTTAATTACTTGATTACCTTTTGTTAATTTATTGATTAAATTTTGAATTTTGGCTATATATATCTGTTTAATATTCGAATACAATTATTGTGAGACTTTGCGTATGGATTTGTTAACACTATAAGTTCTTATGAATAAATTGATTCGCTTTGAATAAATTATTGATACAACATATGATCAGTGGCGTGCAGTTCATAAAGACAAAAAGACACTGCCTACCCTAAGATTTGCATTAATATCTATTTTTTTTATTATTATGAAATAAATATTTTTATTTCATCACTACAACCCCATCTGTTGAGTGTCGCTGATATCATGATACAAATGCGTGCGTAGCTTGCTGAGTTGCTGCTCCATGCGACTACGCGCAATTTCACGTACATTGCATTTCTCTCTCCAGCCAGCTTCCACTGCGCGCTGCTATGGGGTGGGAAAGACACAAACTATTCACGTCTCAATGTTTGCTTGTGTGCCTCGTAGTCACACGGATACAGAATAGTGTGCAGTCATATAAATACGTGGCACACAAGGACATCGTAACGCACACATACGCACAGGAAAGACAGTGTCTTTACCACCGAGCGCCGAGTGGCGTTCGGGAATTAACGAAGTTTACCGAACTTCGTCCGTACACTGAATAAGTAACTTATTTTAAAAGTAGCATTGTTTCATATAATTAGCGCATAGTACTATCCCATCTCCTTTTGGTCGTTTGTTTTCTATGACGAAATTTCACTGAACCGCGCCATTGTTTGTTTGATTGCGTTTGTTTTGGTTTGGTTGCTTGCAGTAAAAAAAGATTTTAACGTTGTTTAGTGTAAAATATGGAAGTTGTTCGCTGTGAGAGTTGTTCAGGTGGTGTGTGTATAGAAAAAATAAAAAAATGATGTGTTTACAAGATTGTCTTTTGCTGAAAAAAGGCAAGCTGTAGAAAAAGGTCGTTGTACACCGAATTTGCAAATAATTCAAACAAAAGGTAAAGTTAATCGTAAATTTAATGCAAAACAATATGATTCATATTATTGGCTCACAGGTTGTATACATAGCAATCGTATATACTGTTTTATTTGTCTACTGTTTTCATGTAATAAAACCGTGTGGAACGACGCCGGTTACAACGATATTCATAATTTTAGCACAGCAGCTAAAAACCACCTATAGCTCAAATCCATCAAGCTTTTTAGGTAACAGAGCGTGCCAAAGAAAATACACACTACATAGACATACTTCATAATACACACGAAAAACATAACCCTCATTAAGGCGCAGACGGAAAAAAAAATCTGCCTACCCTGTCTAAGAACTTTGTGCACGCCACTGCATATGATGAGGGCTATGACTAGCCTACATCTCAAAGCCACATGTCAAATATGTAAAAATTATGAAATGTTAATATCGATTCAGTAAATATCAATTAAAGAAAATACATATTTTTGACACAATTCAAGGTTTTGAGTATTACTAGGTATTTTGAAATACAAATCCATTAATATAACAGTTAACTTAATAAACACCTTCAGTGTAATATTTATTTTTACGGAATATGCATCACTGCAAATTGCAACAATTACAAACCAAGACATCTTTGATGTATCATATAGACTGTTTTGAGTTTCTATGAAAATCAAAGTGTGTTAAAAGGTAAAAAAAAACATGATAATATTTTAACATTGTCTACTAAGTCCATGTAAACCGGGCATAACGCTCCCCTAGCATTTGCCTCACTGTGACCTTGTCTATATTGGGGTGAATGTTTGGCATATAATAGCTTCGACCTGATTCGCCACGTAGCTACCTATTTAATGTTATATATAACCGTGCATGACGTCATAAGATATTTTATATGGATGTATCAGAGTTCCGAAACGCTAGTGGTCTGTAGCTTTTGAATAATAATCAGTAAATGCATAATACTTCCATCCATCCATCCATCAGGTCTTTTTTTAGTCTCCACTGCAGGAGCACGACCCTCTCTGTATGTAGGTCTGGTTGCTGGTATCTCCCAAATAAAAAGACTATTTAGAAATATCAGATTATTATTTGACGAGACAAGATATCAGAGGAGGGCACGCGAGCAAGTAATGTAAGGTCCGGTCCGGCTTCGGTCGTCGTCGGTAACCTTCGGTTATTTTCGGCTCCATGGTACAGTGGTGGGATCCGCCGGCCGTCATCAGTAAATAGGTTCAAGCTTGTACAATATCTGTTTAATATTCGAATACCACAGCAATATATTAGCCAGAGTAGTCAGAGGATTTGACCTACACTCTCCACGCTGGCCAGACGGGTTGGAGAGGTCTTTTTGATGTTTGTAAGCTTTGTTTAGCTTGTGTTTCCTAAGTCGCCTTTTACGACATCCACGGGAAGACTTGGAGTGGTCCTATTCTACTCTGCCGGGAACCACACGGCGAACATACTTAATAAGGTAATTTTAAATGTAATTTGACGTGAAAAAGGCCTTTTTTCTGAATACATGTTTTGAATCTTTCGTATTGATGCTGTGGATTTGTAGCACCTTAATCTCTTTGGATATCTTTTTATGGCATCATCATCATCATCTTGGGCACTACAGCCGCATGTGGGCCTTGGCCCGGTCCAGTAAATCTCTCCAGCCGTTTCTGTTTCTGGCTTTTTCCTTCCATCATCTGACTGGTACTTTTAGGTCTTGTTGCTCTCCATCCAACCATCGAAGTTTAGGTCTTCCTGGTCGAAGGATTGTTATGATAATGATAATTTATTCTATGATAATAATAATTTATTCTATGATAATGATAATTTATTCTATGATAATGATAATTTATTCTATGATAATGATAATTTATTCACATAAAATAGAGTACATACGATCTTAATAATAAACATGTCCTTATTCTATTTTGCTTATACCTAACAAGCATGTGAAATTAATAAATAAGTCAGTAATCATAATAATAATAAATTAAATTAACATGAAAAAAAGAATTTAAAGCACGCACGATGTCAGCATTAAGATAAATTTATAATTTGATTCAATTCATTCATTAATAATTTACAAAAATGTCATCAATTTTATAATAAGTTTTTTCAATGAGCCACGACTTTAATTTTTTCTTAAAAACGGGTAATGGGTTGTATACTTGTATGTGTTCTGTACTGTATTCTTGGTGGTAGAAATGGTCGCGGCGGGAGATAATTGAAATGCAGGGCTCCAGGACGATACTTGGGGCGCCATACAGAGAAAGAGTGAGAAAGAAAGAGAGCAATAGTTATGTCGCAGGGAAATGATAAAACCAGGGATGTCTTGAAATCTCTTAGGGATTTGATTAAATCACGCAGGATGTTAAAATTGCAACACGATTTTATCATTTCCCTAAACAAATATAGTGTTTTGATCAAAAATCCGGACGGGTTCAGTGAAATGTCGAAAAATCTATTAACTAAGTTATAATGGCTTTAAATGTAGAGATCCAAGATCAATCTTATACTGATGTTGTGTGTAGAACAGTTTAATGAAAGTATTAGGAAGATGTTAGAAGGGCGGCATGATAAAGTTTTTTAATATGTTTATATAAACAGGGATCAAATCCCTGATTTTATCATTTCCCTACGACAGATTGCTATATCAACAACATTGCCATCATATCAAGTAACACAGTCAAGTCTGCATAATAAATAATATGTTAGTGTTGCTAGTTGAAACAGAGGTCTTCGCCCTTCAGGTTTACCATGGATGGAGGAGATATAGGTTATGTGGGAGTGATGTGGGTGCTTAGTATCAAGAACAGGTGGCTCGGTGAGTCGGCTGCGATGTAACTGACGATTGTGAACGATGACGTATGTGTAAGTGGCCAACACTGGTGTCAGATTTTTCAAGCTGCCTTAAGGCATCTGACATAGCTTAACGACTGCCAACAACGATGACAGCCGGGACCAACGGCTTAACGTGCCTTCCGAAGCACGGAGGAGCTCGAGATATTTTTATGCCACTTGCGGTCACCCATCCAAGTAGGGACTGCACCAGGGGTTGCTTAACATACGTAAGTGCTCATAGAGCTCACACCCACTGGACCATCGGGCTCCTCATGTATGGACCATGGCTCCGACCGAAGTATGAAGGAGAGAGAGAGACGACGAAGATGCGAGAGTTTGGTGATGGCTGATCTGGCTGCTGCTGATGGAGAAGGCTGCGTCCAATCACGTCGGGGTCACCACTGTAGCGGGAGCCGTACGGTTCCCTGGGCGCACACCTTGCCCAGCGGGAAGATCTTGCCTTTTGTTGCGGTCGAGCATACCACCTCGCTCCCGCTACAGGTTACATCAGAATTTAGCTCATTAACATATGATTGGCGCATTTTTCGTTTTTGAGCACTAACTGATAGGCCGTGTATTCGATTTTCGGCTACTAGCCGGGCGCGGATTGATACGCGGTAATCTTTCTTTCGTCTCTAGTAATTTCGTGCTCTGTGTGTATTGCGAACAGTGGAGGTTGTCGTCGTCGCTACACGTACCGATTCGGCACGCTAAGCGCCTTCCATTCCAATACAGCTGTGTTGTACCTTGCTCCGCGCTAACACAAGCTGAGGCATTCCCTTGCCATAAATCTAGGTGTCTTAATGTATATGTCGCCATTTCTTTTTTAATGAAGAAGGTACATAGATTTAATTTTGGCAATAAATGATTTTTAATTATTTTATTGCAGAGCCGTGTGTTTTTATTTAGTGTTGACAACAATTAATTTTTCTACTTGTACATTTTTTTGCGGATGTCAATGAATTCGATTACATCCTGTATATAAAGTAGTCGTTGAAAACCCATAAACTAACGAAGGGCAGCAACTTGGCGAGCGTCCAAATAGAAATACTGCTAAATTTGTACCGATTTAAAATAGACCGGTTATGAAATGTGGCTGGAAGTTTGTGCGCGATACGGTATACTATAGTATAGTACTATACTACGTCTTAATCTCAGAATACAGAATTCTCCAAAAGCTGCACTGACGTACAAAATTGAGCATCATCATCATCATCAGGTCTTTTTTAGTCTTCACTGCAGGAGCACGACCCGCTCTGTACTGCCAGAGCCATAGGTACATAAGCCAGAGCAGTCAAGAGGATTTGGCCTACACACTCCCCGCTGGCCAGACTGGTTGGAGTGGTCTGTAGGATGTTTATAGCTTTGTTTAGCTTGTGATCCCTGACATCCACGGGAGGACCCACTCCAAGTCCTTCCGTGGATGTCGTAAAAGGCGGCTTAGGAAACACGAGCTCATCAATTTTACTAACCTATTCTACTCTGTCGGGAACCACACAGTAGATCTCTGGTTATACTACGTCTTAATCTAATAATGGTTTAAATCAGGTACCTACTAAAGTTGGACTAACTTTAGTACGTGATCGTTTTATAATAAACTTAACCAGTTGATTACACAGCTACACGCCAAATACTCGTCAAAGTAAATGCTCGTTAATTTCGCGAAGTTCCGAGTATATTCGCTTTACTTTAGTGCTGCAATTGTTTCGTGCAAATTAAGCCACTAAGGTTGATTGAAGGTCAAGGCATTAGGGGTTCGATAATCTTCATTTTTCTTGAACTGTTTCATTTTATAACAATTTTGATGTATACCTTTAAGAAGCAATATTTTCCATCATCATCATGTTCCTTTAGTCTCCCCCGCAGCAGCACGACCCTCTCTGTACTTCTAGAGCCATATATTAGGCAGAGCAGTCATTGGCTTATTTCCGTGTGGTCAGCGTGAACCAGACGGGTTGAAGAGGTCACTTTGATGTTTATAAGCTTTATTTAGCTTATATTTCCTAATTCTACCTGACCTTCTACGACATCCACGACAAGACTATGAGTAGTCCTATTCACTGCCTTATGCTGAGTGGCCCCTTTTTGGTGCCTCACTGTACAGAAAATAGAAATGAAATTACACTAAACTGAATGTATTGTGGCTCCGAATAAATTATTTTTCTTTCTATTCTACTCTGCCGAGAACCACAGGCTCGTTTTTCTTGAACTGGCTGAATACCTATTTTTTTATGAAACAATACGGTAGTTGCCTAATGTTAAGATTATATAAAATTTGTTTCTAATGAGACTAATTTCTATCTAAAAACACTATAAACAACACTTTTGATTTGATATCTATTCGTTAAGTGATCTTAAAGCTTCTTTTAAGTTGGGTGAATAAGACCATTTTTTAAAGTATGAAAATCTTTAATTACAATTATACTGTATTTTAGTCTGCAAAATTTATAGCAACTTTTATGATGAAACCATTACCATAAACGAAATATTTCGTATAGCTACCAAACAAATTTCTCACGCCACCCATACAAAATACAAGCTTGTGACGTCACAAATATGTAGGCATTTCAGCAGCTCGTTTTCACGTCTAAAAATTTACGTCTAAAATCATGTGTCTTTAAAACTTTTATAACTGAAAGAGTTTTTTGTTTAGAAATGTATTTCTGTCACTATTGTATTTATTTTTGGCAGGCCTTTACATAGCAACATGAAAAAGTTTTAGTCAACATGCCCATTGAGTGCGTTTGACCACTATCTTACCTGACAAGCAAACTCAAGCCTATTCACTCTTTTTAATAACAATTTCGATGCATTCCTTTAAGTAGCAATATGTCGGATGCCTAAATCTGACACCAGTGTTGGCCACTTACGAAAAACAAACAAGTAGAAATAATATCTAAACGACAGATTTATAAAGAACGATGATGAAAATATTGTTAACAGTATCCTGCCTTTTTGCAGAAAATTGTTTCGCCGATTATCACTTGCCAACCAACGTTTCACCTGTTTAGTATAAAACATACGCTACCTTTAAGTACGCTACGCACGTTACGCAACTTTTAGGTTGTCATTTTGAAAGGTGTCATTATAAAAAGGGGGACCAAACATAAAGTTGGCAACTGCGAGGTTGGGAAATAAAACAAAACTATTAGAAAAGTTGGCAAATGATTATTCCGCAAAATAAAATTCTTCGAAACGTTAGTTGTCATAGTGATAATTGGCCGAATTTTTTTCTGCGAAAAGGCAGAGAACCATTGTTTACAGTATATTTCGCATTTTGTGACGTCATTTGTGAGCATATATCTTGCTAATCCGGTTTGACAGCCTCCGTGGAGCAGCGTTTAACAGGCCAGACTGCAATACTGAATCCCAGGTTCGATCCTCGACATGATGGTAAGCGATCATTTTCAGATAAACTTGGGTCTGGATATACCTATTATCGTTGAGTTAGTTACGTACGGCAGAAGTTCAGAACTTACTGTGGGGTATCTATATATTAATTAAGAGCGTATACTAGCAATATTTTTTCAGTATGGTTTCCATACAAATGTACTTCTCTATTTTCTCGCTGAAAACTGATTCGAGAGACACAATTCTTTGTTTTATAAAATCTAGTACTAATAGGTATGCCCCTATTTTTTATTTTTTCCTGTTTTGAAAAAGAAAATTCTTCATAACAGTTTTTTAGAAAAAAAAATTAAACATAGGGACATACCTTTTGTAGGAATTGATTTTATGAAAAAAGAATTCTGCCTCTAGAAGCAGTTTTCAGCGAGAAAATAGAGAAATACATTTGTATGGAAAACATACTGCTAGGATACCTTAATGTGTTCTGAGAAATGTATATTAAATAAACATTTTGAAATGAATTAAATATATTTATTTATAACCATTTTTCTTTATATAGATTTTAAAAACAAAGATGATTGAGATATTCTTTGAGAATTATTTCACTTTTGTGACGTCATTTGTGACCATTTTTCGCTAAGTATAACTTTATATCATGTGTGTTATTTACTTCTTGGATAAGTTTTATGAATATATATTTGCCGTGTGGTTTCCGGCAGAGTAGAATAGGACCACTCCAAGTCTTCCCGTGGATGTCGTAGAAGGCGACTTAGGAAACACAAGCTAAACAAACCTTATAAAAATCAAAGAGACCAATCCGTCTGGCCAGCGTGGAGAGTGTAAACCAAATCTTCTGGCTACTCAGGCTAATATGGCTCTGGTAGCATCCTGCATTGGAGACTAAAAAGGACCTGATGATGAGGTATGTTCCCGTGTGGTTCCCGGCACTGTAGAATATGTCCCGTGCATGTCGTCGAAGACGTCGAAGTCGAAAACACAAGCTAATCAAAGCTTATAAACATAAAAGAGTCCTCTCCAACCCTAGCCAGCGTGGAGAGTGTAGCCCAAGTCCTCTGACTGCTGTGGCTAATATGGCTCTGGTAGTACAGAGAGGGTCGTGATCCTGCATTGGAGACTAAAACGAACCTGATGATGAGGTATGTTCCCGTGTGTTTCCCGCCGCAGTAGAATATGTCCCGTGGATGTCGTCGAAGGCAACTTAGAAAACACAAACTAAACAAAGCTTACAAACATCAGAGAGACCTCTCCGACCTGTCTGGCCAGCGTGGAGAGTGTAGGCCAAGTCCTCTGACTGCTCTGGCTAATATGGCTCTGGTAGTACAGAGAGGGTCGTGATCCTGCATTGGAGACTAAAAAGGACCTGATGATAAGGTATGTTCCCGTGTGGTTCCCGGCACAGTAGAATATGTCCCGTGCATGTCGCCGAAGACCACTTAGAAAACACAAGCTAAACAAAGCTTATAAACATAAAAGAGTCCTCTCCAACCCTGTCCAGCGTGGAGAGTGTAGGCCAAGTCCTCTGACTGCTCTGGCTAATATGGCTCTGGTAGTACAGAGAGGGTAGTTTTCCTGCATTGGAGACTAAAAAGGACCTTACGGTTAAAAACACTTTAATATCCTTCATCATTCACGAGTATACTCCTGCAAATGCTTACACCCATTAAGTGTCTTCACAACTTTCCCCCAACTAAGAAGCTTATGGATGAATAGCTAAAAATAATCAATGCACCTACCTGACTTGACGATTTCCGACATGGTCTCAAAATCCAACACAGAGCTTATAGGCAACATGAAGACATCCTCCAGTTTCGTCATCACGTCAGACACCGTCTTCTTGCGGAGTTCTAAAGCTCCGGAAATTATGTTTACCTCATCTTAGTTGAGGTTGAAGAATGAAGATTTCATACTAGTTATTAAATACTTCTTTGATAAGCTTTATGTATACACTTTATAAATTTGATCAAATGTGCAAATCTCAATTGGGATATTTAAGTGCTAATAATTTAAGATATTTTTAACAAAAAACAAGAACCGACTTCAACGCTATCAATTTGTTTCAATAAGCATTAAAACATGGAATTAAGTGTACCTAAACCGAACGGCATCCTTGTAATTTTATTTTTTGGATTTTTGTGTAGTTTTTCAAAAAGCGCTCGACAGATTTCGATAAAAATTTAATGGGACCATCTGTAATCGGTCCAGGTCTCTTCGAGAAATCGGGGAACATACATTAAAAAAAATTACGAATTGAGAACCTCCTCCTTTTTTGAAGTCGGTTAAAAAAACTTATATATCCTTTATCATTCACGAGGATACTCCTGCATGTCTTCACAACTTCCCCCCAACTAAGAAGCTTATGGATGAATAGCTAAAAACAATCAATGCACCTACCTGACTTGACGATTTCCGACATGGTCTCAAAATCCAACACAGAGCTTATAGGCAACATGAAGACATCCTCCAGTTTCGTCATCACGTCAGACACCGTCTTCTTGCGGAGTTCTAGAGCTCCGGAAATTATGTTCACCTCATCTTTGTCCAAATCATTGACGTCAGTGGTCACCTTGAAAGACATGATCTATGTGAGAGACGTTTAGGTGTCCTTTTTCGTTATTATTGGGGGGTGGGGATAGGTTAACTTAAAAGGTTCATAAATAAAGTTATGAGGAGTAAAAAGGTCGCCAAGTTGTTAATATATAATATATACAATTGACGAGCTCCGTGGCGCAGCGGTAACCACGCCAGCCTGCGACACGGGGGTCCCGGGTTCGATTCCCGGTCAGGTCATGATGGAAAACGATCTTTTTCAGATTGACCTGGGTCTTGGATGTTTATCTATATAAGTATATATTATAAAATAAAGTATCGTTGAGTTAGTATCCTGCGACACAAGTTCACAACTTACTGTGGGGTTAACTCAATTTGTGTGATATGTCTCCATATATTTATTTATATACAGGGCGAAATTTTGATCGTTCTAGACCCTTAAAGGGGTGATTCAGCCTCTCGATATGAACCATTTTTATACGGGACCAATGCTGTGGAAACTCAAATTTTATTTCGACATTTTCATACAAGTGTTCAGCCGGCCGGGCAATTTGTATAGGAATGTCGATTTTTTTTCGAGTTTACAGCATTTGTCCCACAGGAGAAGTTGTTTATATTGACGGGCTGAATCACCCCTTTAATGGTCCGGAACGATCAAAATTTCGCCATGTATAACTTATATGACTATTACTACATGTTATAGAAGTACTAATAAAAAACCGACTTCTTTTTTTCCTAATAGGCTAGTCTTCTGGGTCTAAATAATAATACTTAAATTAGTCCGTCAGTGAGATAATCAAAAAATATTGGACACTATTTTTTTCTTTCGTAAATAAAACAATAAATGATAAAGATAAAATGCTTTAAAATTCATAAGTGGGGATTGGTGTCAAAAAAGTGTACCGGACAGTGACGTCACACGAAACTTTAACTGTGGGGTATCTATATATTAATTAAGAGCGTATACTAGCAGTATTTTTTCAGTATGGTTTCCATACAAATGTATTTCTCTATTTTCGAGCTAGCCCCAAAGTAAGTTGTCAACTTGTGTCGCAGGATACTAACTCAACGATACTATATTTTATAACATATACTTATATAAATAAACATCCAAGACCCAGGTCATTCTGAAAAATATCGTTTTCCATCATGACCTGACTGGGAATCGAACCCGGGACCCCCGTGGTCGCAGGCTGGCGTGTTGACCGCTGCGCCACGGAGCTCTAATATAAATAACTTAATTATCTAACAATATAATTGAGATACTATCGTTGGCTCCCCGTGACACTATCTATCGGTATAGACTAACATATAGAAAAACTGTGAAATTTTGACAATACTACATATATATGGGAATAAATGGTAACCTCTTTTTTGAAGTCGGTTAACAACATGCATAAGACAATATAATCATGCATAGAACAAATAACATAAGCAAGGAACCAACTCCAATGGTATAGACTAACATATTAAAAAAAACTGTGTAATTCTCACAACACTAAGTACATACATACAGGTAAAATTGATAAACTTCTCTTTTTAAGTCGGTTAAAAACATGCATTAAGGGCCCACACTAGGCACACTAGCGACGCCAATAGTTTTATTCTAAATACTTTACAAATAGAAAGAAATTCAAAAATGTAAATTATATAAGCCTTAGTAAATAAGTATTTTTGGAATCATGTTTTAATATTATGAGAATCAGTCATTAATAGAACTACTGATTCCCGCCAAAACCGTAAACAGTAGTTCTCTTAATGACTGATTCTAATAATATTAAAACATGATTCCAAAAATACTTCAGGTTATTTACTAATGCTTATATGACTTACTATATTGAATTTCATTCTATTTGTAAAGTATTAGGAATAAAATTATTGGCGTCGCTAGTGTGCCTAATGTGGGCCCTTAAGGAATATAGTCATGCAAAGAAGATATTAAGGACATAAAACAGGAACCAACTCAAGGCTGTACTATTTGCTAACTTTTGACAACTACGGTGTACCTTTTGTTGGTCACTTCAACTTCCATTACTGTTTATACATATATCTACAGTACTACCATTTTTATAAGTTACACCGATGTACCTGCGCAGAAATCAATTTATTGCATGGCGCGAAAATATCCGTCCGTTATTGGCTGATGCGTACGCGCCATGCGGCGTCTCCGCCAATCTCGGCAGGCGTACAAGTATTGTGAGCGAGATAGCACGAGTCATACTGCTATTGGATTTCAAATCTTATGTTGTAGCAATAAGTTCGTTATTTCACTGATGTTTTCATTCGGCCCGAGTCGGCAGTCGGTTGCGCTATTCTGCGCCGTCGAACAACTCCGATGTAACTTATAAAAGTGGTACTACTGTATACTAATATTATAAAGGGGAAACATTTGATTGTTCGTTTGTTTGCATTGAATAAGCTCTGAAACTATGGGATCGATTTTCAAAACCCTTTCACCTATAGAAAGCAAATTTATCTGCTGGTTATGGCGAGAATGTTTTTATTAAAACCACAGTGACCGGTAAAATAGGAATAATTTATTTAAGAATATCAATAACTTATATACAAAAGTAATAATACAGTAGTAGGGGTGAACGTGCCATTTAACATAAAGACAGCAAAATCATTGGCACGTACCCTTAAGACGTGATGTGCTTAATTGACATAATACAAATTAAATAATTATATTTCCTAGTTAATATCACGTCGCAATAGTATTCCCCCTTTTAGAAAAAAAAACAAAAATAATGTAACAAAAAATATTAAACTTAGACAAAATTATAACAATCACAAAACAAAGAATGAATATCTATAAATAGAAATAACAAATGAACATAAATATCTTAATCAGCAATAAAAATGATACTTGATACTTCATGACTTGTGTGTGGCACGAGTCGCACGCGCGGAGAAACGCTGTGTAGGCAATTCCCAGGCTCGGTATTTGTGCTTGTCTGCATTTAAAATCGTTATAATACTCGTAGTAATGTTGAACTCACGTTGAACTTGCCGCTGTGTGTTGATGCGATTTCCATAGTCCCACTCCATCATCCTCTTTAAACATTTGCATTTGCCTTCTGTATCCTTCTCTCTATCCAATGCCCGTACCAAGTCCATAGCCGCCGGCCCAGCAGAATGATGACAATTATTACGAATGCGGAGGTGATGGCGCCGGCCCAGTACTGCACTTGCTGAATGGATTCCAGCAGTTCTGAAAGTCTTTCACTTTTTGATAGATCTTCTTGCGGATTCTTGATATTTTGCACCATGTTAATCTGCTCGTTTTGGTGACTCGAGGAAGACCCCATCGTGGATGAATGCTGCTCGGAAGGATGATGGATAAATACTACGACATTGTATATCACTAATTAGCTTTTTATATCTTGAATCTTACGGTTCTTCGTGATTCTCGCCCCGAACGTGTGATTTTTATCTCTTGCGGACACTCAACATCTTGCTTATTGATCTCACGTTCGCTTGTTTCTCCAGACTGATTTATTAAAAATGCTGGCTTCAGACGGTTTATAGATACTGTTATTTCCTTGTCGTCACGAATTATAGTGAAAACCTTTTCGTTTCTTCGAATTACCAAATATGGACCTTCATATGGTGGTGATAAACTGGGGCGTAATCTGTCGCATCGCAGGAACACATGAGTGCAATCCTTTAGTCGGGGGTGAACGAATATATTCCCGTTTGTACTTTCTCTTGTTGGCACAGAAATGACTCTATTAATATTTTCTTTAATCTCCTGAATACATTCAGGGTAGGTAATCCTGGGTTCTTCTCCAAAAAAACTTGCTGGTAACTTAATGGTAGTCCCATAAACGAGTTCGGCGGCGCAGCAACCAGTGTCTTGTCGATAACTGGAGCGGAGTCCGAACAGTACTGAAGGCAATTCTTTTGTCCAATTTTTTGTATTTGTTCTTGCTATTAACGCAGCTTTTAAGCTCCTGTGAAAGCGTTCAATTTTTGAATTTGCTTCCGGATGATAGGGACTAGTGCGTAATTTGTCGATTCCCATTAGTTTGGCAAGTTCTCTAAAAATTTCAGATTCAAACTGTCCTCCTTGGTCGGATGTAATGTAATCCGGGCATCCAAAACGTACAATCCACCCTTCGTAAACTGTCTTTGCAACTGTCTCTGCTGTGATGTTGGAAACAGGAAAAGCTTCTGGCCATGACGTACATCTGTCGATCATAGTTATTAAATATTGTTTATTTTGAGACGTCGGTAATTTGCCAACAATATCAATGTGCACGTGAGAAAAGCGCTTCGCGGGCAAATATTTCCCCAGTGGCGATATCGTATGTCTATGCACTTTCGCTTGTTGACATTGTAGACATGACTCACTCCATTTATTTATATCCGCATTCATTCTCGCCCATATGTAATTTTTTCCAATTAATTTTCTCGTTCCATTTTTTCCAGGGTGGCTCAAATTATGATAGCTGTTAAAAATTAGTTTCCTGAATTCTTGAGGTAAATATGGACGAGCAGTTCCAGTTGATACGTCGCAGTATATCTTGTCGTTAGAATGCGATGAGCGAACAAGCGAAATGCGTAATGATTTATTCTTCTGTAGCTGTTGCAGTTCGGGATCTTTTTCTTGGGCCTTCCTTAAATCCGAAAAATTGATAACTTGCGGAAGTGTTATTGTTTCCACCACTCTTGATAAGGCATCGGCAACGACGTTCCTGTCCCCGTCTACATGACGTATATCGGTGCAAAATTGCGATATGTAATCCAAGTATCGTATCCTCCTGGGGCTCTCATCAATGCTAGGCTTCTTGTCGAACGCATACATTAATGGCTTATGATCGGTGTAAATTGTGAAAACACGTCCTTCAATTAATCTTCGAAAATGCTTCACGGCCATGTATATACCGAGTAACTCTCTATCGTAGGTAGAATATTTCATTTGCGCCTCGGAAAATGTTTTGGAAAAATAAGAAATTGGTTTCCAATATCCATTGACTCTTTGTTGGAGGACTGCGCCGGCACACTTGAGACTAGCGTCCGTCATTAAGGCAATCTTTGCGTTGGCATCGGGAAAAACTACGGTAGCGGCGTCTCGCAGATCTTGTTTGCATAACTGAAAAGCTTCTTCAGAGACTGGATTCCACTTGATCGGTGTGACGTCATTCTTCTTTGAGTTCCTCAAATATATATTAAGTGGGGCTTGATGCTTAGCGGCACGGGGAATTAAATGCCTGTAGAAATTGACCATGCCCAGAAAACGACGTAGTTCCTTGACCGTCTTTGGTTTAGGAAAATCAATAATTGCCTGTGATTTTTCTTGAGTCGGTTTCATCCCTTGGCTCGTTATATGATAACCAAGAAAGTCTAACTCGCTCTTGAGAAACTCACATTTGCTCAGATTAATCGTAATGCCATTATCACTCAGTCGTTTGAACACTATATCCAGATGCTTGAGATTCTCTTCTTCGTCCCGTGAGGCAATCAAAATATCGTCAACAAATATGTATATAAAATCCAGATCTCGGAAAATGGAATCCATAAATCTTTGGAAAGTTTGTCCAGCGTTGCGCAATCCAAACGGCATAAACCGGAACTGCACCAACGAAAAAGGCAATATTACGGCAGTTTTTTCAGGTTCAGCAACTGGTATACAGTAGTAGGCCTTCCTGATATCAATTTTGCTAAATACGCTCTTTCCACTCGTAATATACGAAAAATCCAATAGCCTGGGAAGAGGATATCTGTCTGGAACTGTGATTTTATTCAACGCACGATAATCACCGCAAGGACGCCATTCGCCATTTTTCTTCTTAACCATGTGTAAAGGACTGGCCCATGGGCTGTTAGAAGGTTCACAAATACCCATATTAATCAATTCCTGGAATTCCTTTTTGGCTGCTTTATACTTGTCTGGCGGCAGCGGGCGAGCGCGGGCGAATACTGGTGGGCCTTTTGTAATGATGTGATGTTGAACGTTGTGTTTAACGGGTTTTCTGATTGACATCGGCCGAGTAATATCTTCGTATTTTTCCAACAGTTGTTTTACGTTGTCTTGTAAACCGCCATCAATGGAGCGAACAGAAGGGAAATTTGATTTATCCAAGTTTGCAGGCGTCTTCAGCTCTGTAATCTTGTCTACTAATCTTCTTCCAGATATG
The DNA here is from genome assembly GCA_963082605.1 of Rhodophaea formosa. NCBI lineage: Eukaryota > Metazoa > Arthropoda > Insecta > Lepidoptera > Pyralidae > Rhodophaea > Rhodophaea formosa. The sequence continues at coordinate 7,613,625 of OY720229.1, read as the reverse complement.
TCCACCAGTAAACGATAGTGCTCCAAAAAATCAGCTCCTAAAATTGGCATCTTGACATCGGCAATGATAAATGTCCACGTAAAATTACGTCGTAAACCCAAATTTAACGTCATCGTTTTCTCGCCATAAGTATCGATAATTGTTCCATTCGCAGCATAAAGTTTAAAATCACTTGCTTTCTCTTTGCCCTGTGCGTCTTTGGTTAATACTGAACAATTTGCTCCCGTGTCCACTAAAAATCTATAACCACTGTTTGAGTCGGTAATAGTTAGGCGTTTGGAGGGTTGAAGAGCACAGAGATCCGCCTCATTCTGTGCAAATTTTAGTTTTCCGACGGCTGCTCCTCGTTTTTCCAAGCACAAGGTTGGATGCATCTATGAGCCCTCTTCTTAAAACGCTGGTGATAAAAACACAACCTTGATGACGAACGTCCACGCGACCGTGACCTAGACCGGCCATACCGCTGATACCTAAAGTTGTCCCGTCGGCTAAAACGGCGCTCGTTACGTAGCTCAGCGATCTCCAGTTTCAATGACGCTAACTGTGATGTCATATGTGTTATTAAATTGACATCGGTGGCGTAGGTACTTTGAACGTTTTTATTAAACTGCATGTTTTCGTTTATCCGATCGGCCATTTCGCTTAACTTTTCCAGCGATAATTGTTCTGTGACCGCCAAAACAGTGGTAACCGAGGGAGGAAGTTGTCTCAGCCATAGCAGTCTAATAGTATCTTCGTTTATCTTGCCGTTTCCTGCTTCCCTCATTCGCCGTAATAATTGCGAAGGCTTCTGATCGCCCAAATCCATCTCCGCAAGTAACTTATGAAATCGGCGGTGCTCGCTTTCTTCATAGCAATTAATAAGCCGATCTCTTATTGCAGCATACTTGTTTTCAGATGGTGGATTAACTAAAATATCGCTGACCTGGTGTATTACATCTTTTGGAAGCTTGGACACCACTGCGTTGAATTTGTAGTCGTCTCCTTGTTTCTGGGGTGCTACGATGGCTTCGAACTGTGAAAACCATAGCCGAGGCGAATCCTTCCAAAATTCCGGCAACCGTTCAGCTATGGTGATAGAGGCCACGACATCTGTGCAGGAGTCAAACGATGTGTCTTGAGAGGCGGCGATGTTGATTCCTTTTACCGGTGTGACTGGAGCCATTTCGACGGTATCTTCAATGGAGATAAATGTGCTTCTTGAATTTTCAAACCGGTGAGACCCGCTTGTGGGAAGCCGGTGAAAATATGCACGTTCGATTCGCGTACTCGAAGAACTTCGTCGACCGTCGGATTACTGTGGCAGAATCACGTTGATCACGTCGGGGTCACCAATTATGGCGAGAATGTTTTTATTAAAACCACAGTGACCGGTAAAATAGGAATAATTTATTTAAGAATATCAATAACTTATATACAAAAGTAATAATACAGTAGTAGGGGTGAACGTGCCATTTAACATAAAGACAGCAAAATCATTGGCACGTACCCTTAAGACGTGATGTGCTTAATTGACATAATACAAATTAAATAATTATATTTCCTAGTTAATATCACGTCGCAATACTGGTGACATAGGCTATAATTTACGCGGACAAAGTCGTGGGAAACTTGCTAGTCTTGAACAAAAATAGTCAATCATACGGAAGCCGTAATGGTTGTTGAACTGTATGGCGACCACGTGCCAGCAAGCGCAGCGCCGGAGACCCACCGACTAGCTGGTCGGACGATCTGACCAAGGTTGCAGGAAGGCGCTGGATGCAGACCGCAAATAACTGGTCGTATTGGAAATCTTAAGCCGTGTGGTTTCCGGCAGAGTAGAATAGGCCCACTCCAAGTATTCGCGTGGACGTCGTAGAAGGCGACTTAGGAAACACAAGCTAAACAAAGCTTAAAAACATCAAAAACACTTCTTCAACGCGCCTGGCCAGCGTGGAGAGTGTAGGCAAAATCCTCTGACTGCTCTGGCTAGTATATGGCTCTGGTAGTATAGAGAGGGTCGTGCTCCTGCAGTGGAGACTAAAGACCTGATGATGATGATGATTGGAAATCTCATGGGGAGGCCTATGTCCAGCAGTGGACTTCTTGCGGCTGAGATGATGAGGTTAAAGTGACCATCAAAACGTTGTACAGTGGGCCTCATACTTATACTTATATATATATATAGCCCCTTAGTAAGTTGTGAACTTGTGTCGCAGGATACTAACTCAACCATACTATATTTTTATCATATATACTTATATAGATAAATATCCAAGACCCAGGTCATACTGAAAAAGATCGTTTTCCATCATGACCTGACCGGGGATCGAACCCGGGACCTCCGTGTCGCAGGCTGGCGTGTTGACCGCTGCGCCACGGAGCTCGACAAATACTACGACAAACTCATAGAAAACTGAACTATCCCCATACTATTCGTATGGTATACCATAGTATGGTGGTATGCTTTTGTTGCCCATTGTACATAGGGTTGCCAACATCTATGTCTTAATATAGTATTTTAGTGGGGAAAAATAAAAAAAAACTGACTAATTTGTAGTTATCTTTTTTTTGTCTTCAATAAAACTGGCATAAGCTTAATCACGGTCTATTTTTAAATTAATAAAAATCAAAACATGTTTCTTTTTTCGTGTGTGTAAGTGGCATGGCAACACTGGTGTCAGATTTTTCAAGCTGCCTAGAGGCACCTGACATAGCTTAACGAATGATCGATAATGACAGCCGGGACCAACGTCTTAACGTCCCTTCCGAAGCACGGAGGAGCTCTAGATATTTTTATGCGACTTGTACCCATTCAAGTGGGGACTGCGCCCGGGGTTGCTTTACAGGCGTAATCGCTGAGAGTATTTATTTTCACTGGGCCATCGAGCTCATGATTTTAATTATGACAGGGGCGCGTTCAGTTACACGCAGACGCACATTACGTCTGTTGAACGAAAGGCACTTAAAAATTGTGGGACCTGTTTTTTTCTTTTATTTATTTTTTAGTTTTAGTGCCGCTTATCCATTTTTCCATAGAAATCAGCTGAGCAAATTTCTATTGAAGGTCTCATTTTAAATTTGGTTTTTCACCTTTTTGGGTTCCGTATTTTTTTACAATTCTGTACTTCATTAGGGATTCTGATTCCGAGATTGTAAAGCTCATAGGTTCAAAACCAGCCTGTATAGATCTTCAACAGTATATAGTACGGAGTCCTAAAATATAGATAGTACAATACAGATATTTTCAACCCAGGTATGTACCTGGGTTGAAAATATCTGGAACCCTTTAGGCACTTCATCGCACCACCCGTTTTAAACTCTGTTTGGTCTAAAGGTTTGACTGGGAGAGAATGCCTTATGGCATAAATCCGCCTTTTGTACTATGTATTATTTATATATGTGCAATAAAGTTTAAATAAATAAATATATCATAGTATGGTTGGCAACCCTATCTGTACACCATAGTTGTCAAAAGTTAGCAAACAGGCCTGCAGATCTTACCTTAACCAATTCCTTCAGCCGCTCCCTGTTGTAAACGCTGCCTATCTCTTCGCCTAGGAAGTAGTCCAGGAGCTTGCTGACAGGAAACGCCAGGGGGGCCGTGAGCGCCATCACCGCCTGTGGGTGGGTTTTGACAAGTTAAATAGTGTTGTAAAAAAAGTATGTTTATGGGGGCACACTAGGCACAGTAGCGACGCCAATCATTTTATTCGTAATACTTTACAAATAGAAAGAAACTCAAGAATGTAAATCATATAAGCCTTAGTAAATAACCTGAAGTATTTTTGGAATCATGTTTTAATATTATGAGAATCAGTCATTAAGAGAAATAGTGATTACTGTTAATCTGATTCTCATAATTCTCACTGAATAATTGGCGTCGCTAGTGTGCCTAGTGTGCGGCCTTAAAGCATCATAAGTTTCCTTAATGTATCGCTACTATGATCTTGTTTGTGATCAATGTTAATAAAAAAAGAAAAACAAATTTAAAGCAATCTCCGACATGAAAATCCCTTTATCTATAGGGATTAAATCAAAAATAAAAAGAAAACTATTAGCGTAGCTAACATGTCACCCCGAAGTTGTCGATATGGTGTCACCCCAGCGATGGGGAAGTAGGGATTCCAAACAATAGCACATAGCTCAATCTATGTATTGCTGAAGCGCAACTTTAGTTTGTATGAAACTTCGTGAACACGTCAAAGTTGATACCACCATGGTTAAATGCCTTTAAAGTTAAGTAAGGTGACTCGCCTTAGTGACGACGATGCTCTTTGCTCCAACCATCAACCCATGTCTGCTACAAATTGCTTGAGGAGTGATTTCACCCAGCAGCACGATGGCTAAGGTCGAGAATATCACGGCAAAGAGTCCAGAGGTCAACTCGTCCAATAAGATGGTGAAGGTCGAGTTGACGGCGACATTCCCAAGTAAGATACTGCACAGTAGGTAGTTGCCGTGGTCTCGGACCGGCATGATAGCGCGGGCGTATTTTCTTTCTTGATCTGTGCCTGGGCGAAATATTTGTGATTAAACAAAATATTATCTTGATTTTAATATATACAGCCTAATTTTACCGATCAGTCTTTCGGTCGAACGATCTGACCAACGTCGACGCAGGTAGGCGTTGTATGAAGGGTGGCTTTAAACGGGTTGTGTTTGAAATCCTTATGGTCGATTATAATAAGTTTTTCATAACATTTCTAAACGTTAATACTCGTTTAAAAAACTTAGAAATATAAAATCATCTTCTTTCTTTCTTTTCTTAGATTATGGCTCCATCGTTTAGCCCAACGATGATTATATAAAATCATCCAAGTGTAAGTAGAATTTATTTAGAATGAAGGGGTTTTGACTGAACGCCGTAGAAAATAACAGAACCGTATTAGGTAATGTATACGTATTAATGTATTGTGTGTTATTACTTAGGTACATCATAAAGTTATTTTAGTATGTTGTTTTACCTGTATTCGATATTATCTTCAGCTCAGTTCGATCCAGCGACATCAGTCCCAAGTTCAACCCAGAAAACAACGCCGAGAACATCAGACAAATCAGTATCAAAATGAGCGTCACCCACAGCGGCAGCAACGTATTATGAGTCGCGAACACTTTGTACTCTTCACTCCCTTGATGTATGTACTTATGTTCGTCCTTCGTCAAGTCTTCAATGTCACTTCTTATATTTTTGACACATAAGTACAATTTTGCGTCTTTAGTGGAAGGAGGAGCGGTTATTTCGAATAAGGCGGATTTCGGGGTGACTGAGCCTTCTAGTGCCTGAAAAAGGTTTAACTTTAATGCTTTATTCTTGAATAATCTTTTCATGATATTGAAAAATATATAATGTAAGTTCGGCCTAATAAACTCCCTTGAGGTACTCCTATTTCACTTACGTTTTTGGGCTTCGTATAGCACATAAACTTAGCTTATATATCTATTATATGAACTCAAGGTATGTAATATAACATTAACACATAAATCACGAAACATGGATTAAAATATGGAGTTACAGTAGGATAAAGTTGTACGGTGTCAAATGCTACTTTTAACTCTAGGAATTTTTTAGGTATGAAGTCTATGCATGTGCTATGTGTTTTTCTCTTCATAAAACTGAAAATATACTCGTACATACCATATACTCTCCTTTGAGAATAAACTTGCAATTCTGTCCTGCCTCTTGGTTGAAGTCTGTAAATGCTATTACCGTACGTGGAGTCAGACCTTCACCAAATAACCTGTAAAACATTTAAAAGCTTAACTTTACAGACAACTTTTCCTAATGCTGTGATTTTTTTTTATCATTTTAATACAAATAAATTGCCGGGCTGGCAGAGCACTTTTGTAAAAATATATTATATAATGACGACTTTTTCCAAATTCCCATTATTGGCCCCATAGGAAAAGTTGTTCATTTTGACAAGCTAAGTGGCCCCTTCAAGAGAATGTCGATGGTTTTACACGCTGTATAGGAAACGCCAAAGGATCACGGATCTGTTATTCTAAACTTTACTTCGGTACCACTTTTGATAGTTTTATGGCTTGCAAATAAGCTACCCTTCCATTTTTTTTTCAAACCTTAGGGTACATCATTTGACCTCAACGTCAGTGGTCTTATATCTGTAATGTCTTTACACTTACCTTAAAGTTACCGCCGAACCAGCTAAAACGCTCGGCACGCCTTCCTCCGTTATTTTTGGTTCTTTTGACGAATGCTCTATCCTTATACCATCTACTACAACGGGAGGATGATCAGCTTTCACCGTGGTTGCGAACATATCCGTTTGTCTTGTAACACGAGTAGATACTTTATCGCTATATGGTATAGTTGACATTGTATCTCGTTTTTTTCTAGCTTCTAACCTCTCCATAAGTGGATCATCATTTCTATAATTCACTTTAGTTATTTTTCTTTTCCTCACACCTATTTGTCTTGCAATTCTCGTGGTTTCTTCATCTTCCTCATCATAAGATTTAGTAGTTAATTTGTCTTGTCTTTCATATTTTTCTAGTCTGTTTCTTACTGAGTTTAAATTTTTAAGTTCATCATTTTCGTCACTAATATCTCTTTTTCTTCTATCATATTTAAGTGATCTTACAGCTACATTTTCGCTATATCTTTTAGAACGATCACTATATTTGTCTAGACCTAATCTATTACTATCTATTACGGTATTGTCATCTAGGAATACATCTACATTATCGAGTTCTCTCCTGGAGAGTCTGGGTTTGGGATCTAAGTAGTTCACGTCGGTATCTCCGGATAAATCCGCCCAGTTTGAATCTTGGTCTTTCTTCGTGCCTTGTAATGTATTAGAAGATTCTGCCGTTTGTCTATCAAAAGAAAATACATGTTACTTTCTTTCCACAAACTCGACTAATACATTTTCTAGTCTAGTGCTAGGTGATTGTCTAGAATATTTCAAGTGTCTTCCTATTACGGTTTCGTAGATACAGCTCTGTGACAGACGAACGGACGGACATCAGAGGGGTATAGGGTTACCATGATTACCCTTAAAAATTACCCTTTTGTAGAAGGTTCCCTGTCTCATGAAACATGTGATATTTTTTTATTTCATTTGTTGTTCTTTTGAAATTTGCTCTATAAAGTTTTGATTTATTAATATGTAACCTCAAAAACATTACCTAACAATATATATATTGAAATAACTTAACACAATATGTCATAATTTGTTCAGTTGACGTGTGTATGTGAAGTACGGGTTATTGTGCATCTTCCTTACACAGCAGTTAAATAAGTAAAATATGATTTACACTCTTAAGTGTAAATCATAGTCAGTAAAAAATTATTTACACTCTTAAGTGTAAATAATTTTTACTTATTTAACTGTTGTGTAAGGAAGATGCACAATAACCCGTACTTTACGTACCCGAATCGCGACATTAGTAAATAATAAGTTATTTACTAATGTCGCGATTCCCGAACATTGTCTCGCTCACACATCTTTCATTCCGCTCACACATCTTTCATTCCGCTCACACACAATCTGGAGTATTCAGGAATGGTCTGGCTGTCAACTGTCAAGACCAGAAGTAATAGAACTTTCTAGTAACCCATTAGACCGCAGTAAGGGAATGGACGGGGCGACCAACGATTTCGGCTCATACGGCAAAACATGAGAGTTGCTGCTTTATATAGGCTTTGCCATTGTTTCTTAGGTCGGCCCTTCAGGCTATGCATGCAAATCGCGGCCTATCAGGCATATGAGAGCTTGCGGTCTCTCCAAGACTTGCGCACGCAGGCAACGTCTAAAGTCGAGGTCCATCCCTAATGACCCTTTGGTGATATTCGCTCTAAGGTGAGGGCACTGTGCCCTCACCTCAAAAAATCCGGTGATGTAACAAAAGCTCACTAGGAGCTAGCTACATATACCCATTAAAAAAAAATTCGAGTCAGATGAACTTTCACACCGAGCTTAAAGTAAACTCCGAGTTTTACTTATAATAAAAACCGGCCAAGTGCGTGTCGGGCCACGCGCAGTGTAGGGTTCCGTAGTTGCGAATGACAACTTTGAGTTCACATTATTCACACTCGCACCTTATACAGTTTAACGACCAAAAACATCTAACAATGAATGATTATATGAAATTTTACATTTTATAAGTTGGTTGCCTATAACTTTTTAGTTTGTACTTAGTACTCAGCTCTGATAGTTTTCCTTTCAACTTCAGTATATATACTACTGCTGTAATTTTTTTTCACGTATCCATATATAACCGTTTAGTAGATAGAGGGGGAAACACTTACCTCTACCAAAAATTTGCACTTTAAAACCAAATATTTCAGAAAAGGATTCCTAAATCGAAAAATGGTGTGCTCAACCTCACAATATTTTTTAAAGACCTATTTAACAATAACACGATGTGTTTGTATAGAAAAAAAAATATATTACTCCCTCCTTAGTAATATGGGAGCTACCACTATTTTGGCATGATTAATAACATACCCATACATACTAAATTACAGCTTTCTAGCACTTAGAGTCTCTAAGTAAAACCGCGGACGGACAGACAGACAGACATGGCGAAACTATAGGGGTTCCTTGTTTACTACGGCACCCTAAAAAGTGAGATTATTTTCTACGACCCCAGCAACGAACAAGGATACCGATTGCTTCACGTATTGCCACCAGTGTTGCGCACTTACAGACACGAAAAAAAAAACAACAAACGTATTGCATATTCGACATGTTGAAGACCAGTCAGGTGTCGTGTTTGGATTCCGTAGTGAATAAATTCCCTGAGAGGACTAATAAAACCAGGGATTGACTCCAAATCCTGAACCCTAATATATATTTCTTCCGAGATTACTTCATATGGAAATGTTACTCCAAATACGATGAAATTCAAAACGTATGTAGGAACTACTAGTACAATTTTCAAGTTCAATGAGCATCAAAATCGGTTCAGTAGTTTATGAGATATAGCTTTCGCCCACAACTCCGCTCGCGTGAGTGTCGATCCCGCGGGAACAGTACTTTTCTTCGGGTTGAAGGCGTAAAGTACGGCGAAGGATATAGGCTACCTGCCTATGTCCTTAGCCGTTCTCCAGACAACGTGTAAGCAAAATTTTATGATGATCGGTTTAGTAGATAGGGCGTGAAAGCGTAACAAACAAACTCACTTTCGCATTTATAATATTACTAGCTGTTACGCGCGGCTTCGCCCGCGTAATATATAGCCTATATCCTTCTCGGTACCCTAACCTATGTGTATGCAAAATTTCATGATGATCGGTTTAGTAGATACGGCTTGAAAGCGTAACAAACAAATAAGCAAACAAACTCACTTTCCCATTTATAATATTAGTTGAGATTGGGACTAGCTGTTACCCGCGGCTTCGCCCGCGGAGTATTAGCATTCTCAGTACCCTAACCTATGTATATACAAAATTTCATGATGATCGGTTCAGTAGGTTGGGCGTGAAAGCGTAACAAACAAACAAACTCACTTTCGCATTTATAATATTAGTTGGGATGGGTTTGGGATTTTAGACCCTTAAAGAGGTGAGTCAGCCCATCCAAAACTGGTTCGAGATGAATAATATAGTTGGGATAGTTGGGTGGGATTGGAATTTAAATACATGATCGCGAGGTCCAAGTTTGCGACGAACTACTAGTATTAATTAATGTTCAAGCGTTCCGGAACCGATCACTGCAAAGGAGAAACGCCGAAAGAAACTCTTTTTACCCACGACGGAACGGAGCAGGTACCTATATGTGTTTAGGGTGAGAGATGTTTGTTTGTGCGTGCGTTTGTGCAAAGTAATGTTCCCACCTATCTTTTAAACTATTGATCCGATTTTGACGCGGTTTTCAATAACGGGTTTTTGTTTGATGAGTTCATGTTCTTAGACAGGTGTCATGGCTGTAACTCACTAGGGGGCGCCACAATATTAGTGCAAAAAAATGTTATGTCGTGGGTTTTTTTTCAAAATTTTTAATTTTGATTAATTATAATTCATCATTCAACAGTAATGGTCGACAACTAGCCTGAAGGGCTTTTTATGATTTTCGTTGTGATAAGAGGTCTACAGATTACAGACACACTAATTTTAAATAGTTTGAAAACTGCTATCAGACAGTGTAGTGCCCCGAGCCCTCGACCCTGACATTATCAAGGACGCGTGGGTGTTAAAAATCCCTGTTAAGTATCGCTATACGGACAACACTCCATGAATGTTCAGACGGATAAACGCAAAATACCTCGAACCGTAGTCAAATACCAGTGAAACTGAAAATACTATGCCTGACATTATCAAGGGCGCGTGGGTGTCAAATCAGAAATCGCTGTGTCGTATCGCTAAATCTGTGTCGTATATGGACTAGACAAACGCAAATAGACTTGCACAAAATACTCAGAACCGTAGTCAAATACCACACTATGTAATGCAACACTCAATGCTCCATGACTGTTTGTTTTTCATATGAAATAGGTTTCTTCCACGCTGGTTTCGGAGAAAAGAAAAAAACGTAGAACGTGCCTACTGCTCTTCCCGCGCAGATCGTAAAAGCCGATCGAGAATACTTCAACAAATGCTAGATGGCGTTCTCACAGCTTAATTTGTCTTCCGAAGAACTGAGGAGCTGTCATCATTGATGGCAGTCGTGAAGCTGTGTCAGATGCCTTTAAGCAGTTTGGAGATTTTTTATACGACTAAGTTGGCAATCAGGCATACAGCCCACCTGATGGAAAGCAGTCACCATAGCCTGTGGACGCCTGCAACACCAAGGGTATCACACGCGCGTTGCCGACCCTGTTTCTTTCGAAACGTCCTGTACGCAACCATTTTGAATTTAAGGTATGAGGATGAACTCCCTGTCGATGGCGTGAGGTGCTGATAGAATGTTGCCGTAGGCATCATCTCAAAGAATGGTGCAGAATCTGACAAATGGTATCAGATTTTCCAAGCCGCCTACAGGTTGCCTACACACACGAAAAAGAAGCCATAAAATGTACCTATGCACTATTTAAAAAATCAGTCAAAAACTGTTATCATGTGACCCGGTGACCCTGACATTATCAAGTGCGTGTGGGTGTCATATCGCAAATCCCTGCGACGTCCAACAATTAGTTATGGGGGCAACCACAGAGCAAGGAATTTCAAAAAATAATAATATTATATGTATTGCAAATTGTAAAAAAAGTAATTTAATTAATATGATAATAATTAAGTCACCTAACCCACGTCTTCATGGCTCCAGCTGAAAATTAGCGCTGTAGCACCCCGCTAGCAGCATAAAGCTGAGCTGGCCACCTTTTCGACAATTTTTATTTTTAATTTTCTTAGAATTGCTAATGATTCATTCATTTGTGTGATTCATGTATTTTGTCGAAAAAAAAATTTCTTTCTTTCTTTCTTTTCTTTCAATGTGGCTCGCGCGCTAGTAGTAGGGCGCGAGCGACAAGGCATTGCTTGATCTGTGGTGGCTAATCCATAAATTACGTATAAGCGAGGGAGCGGGTCGAGTCAGGTTTTCGAGGTATTGCTCGAAGCGCAACCATTTTGAGGCACACCTATTGAAGCCATCAAATTATTCCTAGGAGCGCACCATTTACGTGCGCTTACGATAACAATTTAAAATATTCAAATGTTATTCCTTGAAGCGCACGCATGTTTAACTTTTGAAAAGAGATAGTACTAACTGAAACTGTCGATTACAAGCAATGAGAGTTATTTTTATAAAATTTGCCCAAATCTCTAATTGTTCATATATGAATTTCAAAAGATCATCTAACTAGTTAGGTATATAATTTATTACGTTTACTTCATGCTATCATTTTTAACGTAGGTGCGCTTTGAGGATTAAAATAATTTGAAATTTCTACCGTTTTTTTCCGCGAAGCGCACCCACGTTCAAAAAAAGAACGTGCACTACTTGTTATTGATAGCTTCAGTTAGTTCCCAGCTCTATTCAAAAGTTAAAGATAGGTGCGTTTCGCGGAATAAAATTTTTATATTTTAAATTGCCATCGTGAGCGCAACTAAAAGGTGCGCTCCAAGGAATAATTTAGTTGCGCTTCATTAGGTGCGTTTCAAAATGGTTGCGCTACAAGGAATACCCGAAAAAAGAAAAAAAGCGGCAGGGCCGGATGATTAATCAGATTTATCGTCAGGGCGGCAAAACGTATTTGTTCACATCACAGAGCACATAGTTTGTTTGTTTGTTTTTCGTATGTGTAAGTGGCCAACACTGGTGTCAGATTTTTCAAGCTGCCTTAAGGCATCTGACATAGCTTAACGACTGCCATCAACGATGACAGCCAGGACCAACGGCTTAACGTGCCTTCCGAAGCACGGAGGAGCTTGAGATATTTTTATGCCACTTGCGGTCACCCTTCCAAGTAGGGACTGCACCAGGGGTTGCTTAACATACATAAGCGCTCACAGAGCTCACACCCACTGGACCACTGTGTATCGAGGGGACTGGCTTCGTAAACCCTCAAAGTATGTCAGTGTGTGGTGGGACAGATAATGTGTGAGCAGCAAAACAACATTGTGTACAGGGCGCACAGAGGGCTAGCGACGGACTGGCTCTGTAAACCTTTTACAAAATATGTTTGTCGGACAGATAATGAGGGTGGCATAACAACTTTGTGCACAGGTCGCATAGAGGGTTAGCGACGGGCTGGCTTTGTAAGTCCACAAAGTATGTCAATGTGTCGGACAGATAATGAGAGGGCGGCAAAACAATTTTGTGTACAGTGTGCACAGAGGGCTAGCGACGGGCTGGCTTTGTAAGCCCACAGAGTATGTCAATGTGTCGGACAGATAATGAGAGGGCGGCAAAACACCTTTGTGCACAGGGCGCACAAAGCGCTAGCTACGGGCTGGCTTTTTAAACTCAAAAAGTATGTCAGTGTGTCGGACAAATAATGAGAGGGCGGCCAAACACCTTTGTGCACAGGGCGCACAAAGCGCTAGCTACCGGCTGGCTTTTTAAACTCAAAAAGTATGTCAGTGTGTCAGACAGATAATGAGAGGGCGGCCAAACACCTTTGTGCACAGGGCGCACAAAGCGCTAGCTACGGGCTGGCTTTTTAAACTCAAAAAGTATGTCAGTGTCTCGGACAGATAATGAGAGGGCGGCCAAACACCTTTGTGCACAGGGCGCACAAAGCGCTAGCTACGGGCTGGCTTTTTAAACTCAAAAAGTATGTCAGTGTGTCGGACAAATAATGAGAGGGCGGCCAAACACCTTTGTGCACAGGGCGCACAAAGCGCTAGCTACCGGCTGGCTTTTTAAACTCAAAAAGTATGTCAGTGTGTCAGACAGATAATGAGAGGGCGGCCAAACACCTTTGTGCACAGGGCGCACAAAGCGCTAGCTACCGGCTGGCTTTTTAAACTCAAAAAGTATGTCAGTGTGTCGGACAAATAATGAGAGGGCGGCCAAACACCTTTGTGCACAGGGCGCACAAAGCGCTAGCTACCGGCTGGCTTTTTAAACTCAAAAAGTATGTCAGTGTCTCGGACAGATAATGAGAGGGCGGCGAAACACCTTTGTGCACAGGGTGCAAAGAGGGCGGCGAAACACCTTTGGGCACGGACCTTTGTGCATAGGGCTCACAGAGGACTAGCGACGGCGCTGGCACAAAGTATGCCAGCGTGTCGGACACATAATGAGATCATAATAAAATATAATCCTGACAGATATGGTCATGTTGATTTTATACTAAAAAGGAGAAAGTGTTAGTCACTGCTTCAAATACTATACAACTGAGTCACATGTAACTATGATGACTTTATGTTTTACAGGATAATGAGAGCATGAAGCTTTTAATCTTGTACTCCATATTCACAGGTATTTGTCAGCAGTGACGAGCTCCGTGGGGCAGCGGTCAACACGCCGGCCAGCGACACGGATGGTCCCGGATTCGATCCTTGGTAGGACGATACACAAGCAAGCGGGTCACCTGATGGTAAGTGATCACTGCTGCCCATGGACTACTGCAACACCAGAGGTGTTATAAGAGCATTGCCAGCCCTAATTTTTCCCTCCCCAGAGGAGAAGGGGGGATGGGCCTCCGGCTCTCTCACTCACTAAACGAAGTACAGAAGCGGTAAAGCTACTACTCAAACGTCGATCTTCTGTGAGAGTATGACTTCCCCGGACAAGCCAGCCCATTGATGCTACTAGCAAAAGTGAATTTTGCCGGTAGCGTGGCTCTATTTCATTCATGTTTTTTCTTGTCTCCCAGACCAGCACAATAAAGTTGTTTTTTTCTTTGTTCATGTGTGTAAGTGGCCAACACTGGTGTCATGTTTATCATAGTGCCTAAAGTCATCTGACATAACTAAATAAGTACCAAATAGCCTACCTGGACTACCTGAGATCTTTGGAGTTTTGTGAGAAGAATGGGATCTCTTACTGACAGAAGGTCAAAAATTAACTCCTAACACACAATGGGCCCGAATAGACAGAGTGTAAAAAAGGTTATTTAAGCAGTAAACAGTTAGTTATGTGATTACTAGACATAGGGATCATAATCATGTCTTTGTTCCATATGTGGTAACCAGGGCCTAGAACCTTGACCGAAAGACCATGCTTAGTGTGCCGTGAGTAGCTTGCTAGCCACAACACCTGTGATAATGATCTATACTTAATATTATAAAACAGAAAGAATGAATTGTTTTTTCATACTGAATAAACATAAAAACTGCTAGAAAAAAATAAAAATAAACTTTCACCTATTAAACCTATAGTATCTGTGGGTATCACATAAAATAATAGAAAACGATTACAATTTTAGTAGCATGAATGGGCCGGCTCGTCCGGGGAAGTACCACACTCTCACAGAAAATCAATGTTTGAGTAGTAGCTTTACTGCTGCTATGCTTCGTTCGGTGAGTGAGAGAGCCGGAGGCCCATCTCCCTCTCCCCTCTGGGGAGGGAAAAAAGAAAGGTCGGCAACGCTTCTGTAACACCCTTGGTGTTGCAATTGTCCATGGGCAGCGGTGATCACTTACCATCAGGTGACTCGCTTGCTCGTTTGCCGTCCTATGACAAAAAAAAATAAGGACGGCTAAGCATTAATAAACAAAACAAGAATTCTAGATTTCTAACTAGAATTTAAACAAATGTTATAAATTTGTCTAAATCAATATTGTTTGTATCAATACAACTGCAAGCACTATAAGGTACTCCAGTCAAACAGCGTGAATCTCATGATTCCTAAAAAATAATGCATTCAATACTCACAATATTTTGGCCTTATCTGCTGTGATTGCATCGTTTAGGGGGTCCAAATAAATTTCCTCACCCTGATAAGACCATTTCTCACCGAAGGGGCTGTTATTACTGCTCGACGAACGTAAACAAAAATATATTTTTCCATTTTCTTTTGGCACTGTTACTTCGGTTTCTGTGTAGGAATGCTTCGTTTCTATTTCACGTATTTCATAATTTGGGTAACTCACGTCACAGTTACCACCCTGCACGCCACCCTCGGGGGTTAACCTCCACGAATAATGACCGAGAAACTCACCACCGAAAGCTTTTAGTAAATATTTACAAATATTATCCTCACAATCTCTTTTCAACACTTCTAACTTAAGTATCCTTGGTTCTGTAGTACTTTGCTCAAGAGCGACCACGAATATTACTAAATAAACTATTAAACCACAAGTCCGTAGCACTTTAGACACTGGTGCCATTTTTATCGCGCTGAATACAAAATAAAACAACGCACTACGCTATACGTAGTAAGACATTTTTTTCGATTGACTCTTTGACAGTTCGGCGGCAATTGTTGCCGGAACTGCAGTAAATATTGTTAATGTCACTTTATTTCATCATATCCGGTTGCTTTTGGTTATTTACTTTTGTGGTGTGCAAAAGTTTAGTTTTCAATAAACATCTTTTGATATTTAAAATATACAACAACACACTAATTAGATATTTCAGCAGATAGCTTTATCTCATAAATATTAATGCATTGAATGCATCTGATTTTAAATATAATTTTTTTATAATGTTGTCATACTTGGTGGGAATACACGTCCGATTTCCGACCTGATTGCAGTGTTGCCCTTAAAAAACCAAGAAACTCCTTACACCTCCGTGACAAAAATTATATGCAAAAATACCCCTAGATATCCCTTAATCACTATAATTATTAGAATCTGAGAAATTAAAAAGAAATAAGAATGATTTGGAACAATAAGCAATTCAATTTAAATATTTGGGTGACCAGAGGGCTGGCCGATATCTTGGCCAAAAGATCAGCATTGCTATTCAACGTGGCAATGCTATGAGCCTTCTGGGCACGCAACCTCGGGGCTACGATTTACCCGGCCTTTTTTGTTTGTAACTATACTTGGTTATTTTTGGAATAGTACAATAAAAAAATGGGGCCAGCACAAAAGATAAAAAATCGGAAACCCAAAATTGACCCGAAAAAAGTAAGATAATTGGTGAACGCTAGATATATAAATATGATGAACGTCCATTAATTTACGTCACATGTTTTTATTTAACGCACTCGGCATTATAAAATATATAAATATATACGGACAGATCACACAGATTGAGCAAGCCCCAAAGTAAGTTCTTAAGAAAGACTTGTATTATGGGATACTAACTCAACGATACTATATTTTATAGCAAATACATATATAGATAAACACCCAAGACCCACGTCAATCTGAAAAAGATCATTTTCCATCTTGACCTGACCGGGGATCGAACCCGGGACCATCCGTGTCGCAGACCGGCGTGTTGACTGCTGCGCCAAAAGCTGAGTCGGGCCGGACGAATCAGGCGCATCATCCACCCACGCTCACCGTGCCCGCTTCCTCGCACTACCTTTTTCACAAGGACTACCCGCTGGCTAACAAAAAATTTTGTGTTTTTATCATCGGAAGTGCGCGCGCGTTCCTTTGATTTACAAACGAAGTTGTGTGCTTTTAACCCGGTTTTTTTCCCGGAGTATGTGGCTATGCAACGTGTGTGGTTATATTTTGTAAGGAGAACATTATCGGTAACCCAATGTACGAACTGTTGTTAATGTTTACCCACGGTTACTATACCACGATCTATTTCACGCACTGACACGGAGCCAAGGAAGAGGAACCCAGCCCAGCCAGTACTTTATGGATTATGAATTAAATTTTTATATTACTGTCTGTATGTGCCCAAAATTTTAGGATAAAAGCAATTACAAAGTAACTTATGAGTAATATCAAATTACGATTCCACCTATATAATAAAATAGCCTTCTTTAAAAGGGTCTCCAAGTCTTTGTACTATTCCAAGATTAATAATGCTTTTAATTTTAATTTTATTTAACTTATTAATTTAGTTTTTTTTTAGTGTATCCTGAATATGTTATCGTTTACAGTGTTTATTAAAATGTCACCCAATCCAATATATACACGCCCCATTTTAAAATTTAATTTTTATTAAACTATGTATTGCCGTGTGGTGTGGTTCCCGGCAGAGTAGAATAGGACCACTTCAAGACTCCCCGTGGATGTCGTAGTTAAGTAGACTAAGGAAACACAAGCTAAACAAAGCTATAAACATCAAAGATACCTCTCCAACCCGTCTGGTCAGCGTGGAGAGAGTAGGCCAAATCCTCTGACTGCCCTGGCTCATATGACTCTGGTAGTACAGAGATGGTCAATCAAATTCCCCCTAGATCTAGGGACACTATACCTAAAACGGTAACACTATTCGAATGTCGGATGGAAAAATCGGACGTGTATTCCCACTATATTGAATCAGTTTGGATTGTATTGTAGTATTCATATTCTTTGATTTAGTACAAAAAGAAGTGACGTGACATATTAAATTTATACTCTAAGGACGACAAGGACGTGACTAAAAAATAAAAACATGAAATTCGTATGAAAATCCAAACGTCCAAGAAAATTCAACTCGAAGGCAACTCGAATAATTTTCGTTTTTAACTATCTCTTTCTTTCGAACATATGTTTTAGTACTTAGTTACGAGGTGAACAAACGCAATGAAAATCGAAAATAACTCGACAGGTTCTCGAACGTAAAAATAGTAGAACACCAAGCAACCAACCATTTGCCAAAAGTCAAAAAAGAGTGTGTTGGCCTGTTGGCTTATTTTGTAAATTAGTTAAATATTAATCACGTATTATAATTTAACAATGAATCTTACGTTAAAATACTCCATTAGCAAATTAGTTTAAGCGTTACAAGCCCTATACGTTTGACGTAAGGCGATTGTTATATCATCCATATCATCATGAGAATATTGTTGAGTTATCCATGAATCTGATGGATATTGTGAATATGGAGGTGCGGGAGGCGGGAGATGGGGCTGCGGCCGGGGAGTACGTCCGTCCTCCGACGAAGAGGTACACCTGGGCGGAGGTACGGCAAGCGGTTCACGATCTACGGAAGGAATTGTCTTCTTTGTCGACAATGGTCCCAATGGCTATTTCGTTCCGGAGGCTGAGCAACGGGAAGATGAGGATATACTTCTTGAGGACTCCACAGAATGGCTGGGAGATCACGCTGCTCTATACAGATATAACTCCTTCAGCTCAGCCCAATAGTGCCAGGTCGGTTATGATTTTCACAAAGTACTCCTTAGTTTTTGACAGGAGGTATAATAAGCAAATATGATAAATTCATAGTTATATTATTTAGCCTTATTTGCAGACTTCCCACTCTTGCAGTTCCATTATTTACGCCTGGTTTTGTGTCTGTAAGTTTAATTGCCTTTCGGCATATGCCTCTTCCAGGCATATTTATAAGGACAAATCATAGAAATTGAGTTAACAGGCCTAAATTTGTGGTTTAAGTTAAATATATATACGGACAAATCACACAGATTGAGCTAGCCCCAAAGTAAGTTCTTAAGTAAGACTTGTGTTATGGGATACTAACTCAACGATACTATATTTTATAACAAATACATATATAGATAAACATCCAAGACCCAGGACAAGCTGAAAAAGATCATTTTTCGTCTTGACCTGACCGGGGATCGAACCCGGGACCTTCCGTGTCACAGGCCGGCGTGTTGACCGCTGCGCCACGGAGCTCGTCAAAGTATTTGTATTATCACCACAAATACATATATTGATATAAAAAAGATTGTCAAGCTTTTGTGGTGCATTTGCTCGAGCTAGTGAGGATTTCTAAGCTTCAGAACTTTTTTTTGGATGAAGAATACTTCTGTGCTACTGACAATGTCTACATTTGATGATGCTTGGTTTGTTGATGCTAAGGAATCATGGCAATACGATGCAGTTAGCAGCCCATGATCATATAAGTAATTTAATATCATGGTTATCACCTTTCGGTTCAAATCCTACCTGCGGCGAAATCTTTTCATCATATCTTTTTAATTTTAAACATATGTATGGTGATAGTTATGATTAACTAGTACCCTCATTTTAATGTTTGGTTTCAAAAGGTTTTCCACTAAAAATAGTGTGTCACAATACAAACTTGTCATTTACATTAGAAAGTCAGCTGTATGGCATCCAAACAAATATTGTTTTTATCCTAGGCTTGACACAATAACCTTAGGGTCAAATGAGTAATTATTATGTTTCATATTTCATTTATATGTCATACATACTCATACTTTATATCGGACATCTGTTTCTTATGCAGACATATCATTAAGTAGAGTTCTATACCAACATACAATATTTTACTTCAATAAGTTGCAGTATTTATAAAACATCTGCCATATTGATTTTCTGCAGACAGCCTATGACACTCCAGGGACGAATATGTATCTAATGATACGTCACACTTCGAAATCTGTTTAGCCATACAAGCTACATGAGAAAACAATGGAATCCCTGAAAAGCATTACCCTCCTTCTGTGTGGGTCAGTAGGGTAAAAGAAGACATGATACTAATACATTATACATACATAGTATCACGTCTTTATCCCATACAGGGTAGACAGAGCCTAGGTCATAATGTCCAAAAGCCTTGTTTAGCATATTGATGGGCGCATGGAAAACGAAATCAAAATAGTGATGGGTTGCTAGTCACATCTTCTATTGATATAATCTCTTAGATTTCGGCCCTTTACCTTAACCGGCTTTTATGGTCTGCGCAGGAAAAACAAGACATTCTTATTTTTTACTTTGACAAGCTCAGTGGCGCAGCGGTAAACACGATGGTCCCGGGTTCGATCCTTGGTCAAGATGAAAAATGATCTTTTTCAGATTGACCTGGGTCTTGGATGTTTATCTATATCTGTATTTGTTATATTATTATATTATTAAATATAGTAGTTTTGAATTAGTATTGTAATAAGTAGTAACTTACTTCGAGCTAGCTCAATCTGTGTGATTTGTCCATATATATTTATTGTACATACATATTGATTAAATTAAATTAAATAATAATTAGATAAATATTACCCTCCTTCTGTAAAAAATACATGATACTAATACCGAAAATCTTTAAATTCCAGGTTGGATTGGAAACCTCTCATCGAGTCCAATGTAGCACTGGGTGTGACATCTGGCAAGTGGTCCCGAGAAGAGCAGTTGCTTTGGGAGCGACAACGGGTCGCAGCCTGGGGCATAGCCTCTTACGAACTCCATGCTAAGACAGGGAGGGTGCTGTTCCCTTGTGCTTCCTCGCTGTTTGTTGCCGAAGAAGGTTCCAATCAGGTATAAAATTCACAAATATAATATAAAAAACACGGTCTTTGACTGAGGGTTAATAGTTCAGAATTGTAGGCCTTTGCCTAGCAGTGGATCAAAAATTAGGCTATCAAAATACTAGGCTATATAATACAGGGACAATTCACACAAATTGAGCTAGGTCCGCAGTAAGTTGTCAACTTGTGTCTACTAAGCTTTAGTAAATAACCTGAAGTATTTTTGAAATCATGTTTTAAGAATATGAGAATCAGTCATTAAGAGAACTACTGATTACCGCCAAAAATGGCCGTTTTAGGCGGTAATCAGTAGCTCTTTTAATTACTGATTCTCATAATATTAAAACATGATTCGAAAAATACTTCAGGTTATTTACTAAGGCTTACATTACTTAGATTCTTGAATTTGATTGTATTTATAAAGTTTTAGGATTAAAATGTATAATATATATATATAATAGTTCAAAAAACTAAAAAACACGCTTTTAGCATGCAGGTCATGTATTGTCATCGGAACTCAGAGCGTGTGCAAAATTTTATCCTAATCGAAGACCGGGAAGTGGGTCAAATTGAGATTCCAAGATTTTCTTACATACATAGTTCGTTACAAGTGAAGCTAACAAAAGCATGTTAATTAATAATTATTGGTGTCGCTAGTTGGCCTAGTGCGGGCCCTTAAGATATATTTTTCTTATCTTCTTCAAATGCCAGTACAGGGATTTTTATTCTCAATACATAATAGTTTATTGCATATCATAAGTTGATAAGGTGACAAATTAATACAAGTTTGTTTATGGCCACTGTTAGGGACAGCAACTTAGGGAAGAGGAGGACGCACTTCTAATTTCTCTCTCTCTCTTCTAATGTGGGTTTTCAGAAACGCTTTTCCCCTGGCGGCGTTGTGGCGAGAGGTCGAGCGGTCAAAATCCACGAATCCAAAAACGATTGGTGAATTTTGACAGCAGCTTTTAGTTCTTAGTAGGAGGTACTCTTATATCGTAGATTGTAAGTTGTGTAAGTTACGTCATTTGGAGAAAATGCGCTGTGCAGTTTGTTGCTGCTTCTTCTGCACTCCGCTTGTAAGCGGTGTAAACTTAGCTTTAAGTAAATTATTGACGTCAACAATAATATAACGTTGTAAACCAATTGTAATGTAAACAGACGTTCACCAAATGATATTTATTATCTTAAGATAAATAAATTTTTGAGTATTGACTATTGCTGTCAAAAATACCTCTCGACACAGTGTCACCACATTGGGGCAAAGTCAATTCTGAAAACCTCATTCTACGAAGCACACCCTCTGCAGTTCTTCGCTTCCTCGACGAGCTGGGTTGGCTTACAATAACACCAATCAACAACCCAAAATAAGGAAAAAACTCTTAAAATGGAGAACGGAGTCTCCATTACGCAGAGGATTTAGATGACGAAAAGTCCTCTGCTCACACACAATGGGCCCAAACAAGAGGCCTAAGTGTGGAAAACTGCCCACGGAACCAGGTGAACCTCTTTCTATTCTAATTTGTGTTGCAGTCGCCCCCGCTGGTGCCCCGCTCGCTGCACACGGGCGGCGGCGCGCCGCTGACGCCGGCGCTGTGTCCGCGCAGCGCCGCGCTCGTGGCGCACGCCGCCCGCGGGGACATCTGGCTGGCCGGCGGCCTGCCCGGCCCCCAGCGGCTGACGCACGCCTGCAAGGGACGCGAGCCCGACAGGTGAGTAGTGTTGCAGTCCCCGCTCGTGGCAGGGACATCTGGCTGGCCGGCGGCCTGCCCGGCCCCCAGCGGCTGACGCACGCCTGCAAGGGACGCGAGCCCGACAGGTTAGTAGTGTTGCAGTCCCCGCTCGTGGCAGGGACATCTGGCTGGCCGGCGGCCTGCCCGGCCCCCAGCGGCTGACGCACGCCCGACAAGTTAGTCATCTCATCATCATCTGGTCTTTCGTCTCCACTGCAGGAGCACGACCCTTTCTGTACTACCAAAGCTAAATATTAGCCAAAGTCAGCGGATTTAGCCTACACTTTCCACGCTGGACAGACAGGTTGGAAAAGTCGCTTTGATGTTTATAAGCTTTGTTAAACTTGTGTGCAGGTTTCCTAAGTCGCCTTCTACGACATCCACGGCAAGTCTTGAGGTGGGCCTATTCTATTCCACCAGGAACCACACGATATTTGTCATGTAATCGATACTAATATCATAAATGCGAAAGTGAGTTTGTTTGTTTATTTGTTTGTTACGCTTTCACTTCCTATCTACTGAACCGATTATCATTAAATTTTGCATACATGTTGTCTATAGTATGAAGAAGGACATAGGCTACTTTTATCCCGGAGAAAAGTACTGTTCCCGAGGGTTCGACACTAACGCGAGCGGAGATGCGGGCCAAAGCTTAGGAAATTAGGATTAGGATGACTATCCTAATCCTAACTTCCTATCCTAATTCTAATCCTAACTGATATTATAAATGCGAAAGTGAGTTTGTTTGTTTGTTACGCTTTCACGTATCTACTGAACCGATCATCATGAAATTTTGCATACACATAGGTTAGGGAAGGATATGGGCTATATATCACGCGGGCGAAGGCGGGTAACAGCTAGTGTTAAATAACCACTAGGAGGCCGACTTTACCATCAGTCGAATATTTTAATATTTTTCAGCGAATACTTAGTTTTAATTGTACACAGGTTAGCAGACGACCCCAGACAAGCGGGGGTTCCATGCTACGTAACCCAAGAAGAATTCTCGAGGTATACCGGCTTCTGGTGGCAGCCTAAATCTGAGGGTAAACAATTACTTATCTATACCTTTGACTCTCGAGACTCCGTCAAAGACAATATGATACTAACGTAACAGACTGCCCACCTCATACAAAATTATTGGACCAAATTAAGGTTGCGAAAAGCAGGCGAATGTATGGCGCAGGAGAGTTGCTTGGTAGTCGTTACTAGATGGCGGTAATCTGCGTTAGCCTTTAACTTACTAAATATTCGGTGTCATTTTAAAATATTATGCCTAAAATATTGTTTTGATTTTCAATAAGATATATTTTGTGAATCATGTTTTTATATTCTAATAATACGGTAGATACAATGTTGTGTAGTTTCGAGTGGCGCCATCTATGCGAGTCTCTGAGAACAAATCGTACGATTAAGGCGTTGAGACCACATGACTCCGTCCTGCCTTTATCCTAACTAGTCCCAATCCCAACTAATATTATAAATGCGAAAGTGAGTTTGTTTGTTTATTTGTTTGTTTGTTACGCTTTCACGTTCTACCTACTGAACCGATCATCATGAAATTTGGCATACACATAGCTTAGGGTACTGAGAAGGACATAGGCTATATATCACGCGGGCGAAGCCGCGGGTAACAGCTAGTATTATAAATACGAAAGTGAGTTTGTTTGTTTATTTGTTTGTTTGTTACGCTTTCACGCCGTATCTACTGAACCGATCATCATGAAATTTTGTATACACATAGGTTAAGGTACCGAAAAGGACATAGGCTATAAATTGCGTGGGCGAAGCCGCGGGTAAAAGCTAGTTTCTGGAAATAAAATGAACTGGCCAATTATTCAATGATTATGTGCGTGACAGCTTTGTTTAAGGTATCTATATATATATGTATTTGTAATAAAAAAACCGGCCAAGTGTGAGTCAACCTCGCGCAATGAGGGTTCCGTACAATATGCTTCGAGAACACACACACAATGTGCAAAAATGTTTTATTAATTGACTAGCGCTATCTAGTGGTGTTTTAGTGAACTATTTCCGTAGATGAACTTATTATAGTGAGTTTACCACTTTAGTTTCAAGTGATAGAATTCTTATTATTTTTCCTGTAATCTTCAAGGAATGAACTATATTTCGTAATTTTTTCAAAATTTTATTCTCAGTAGTTTCGGGGATGGTCAATTTTTGCCTTCTTTCGTGAATAAAATCAAAAGTATTGATTTTACCCGAACAAAAAAAAAATATTTTTGAGATGCTCATAATGAGCCCTTTCAATTGATATATGACACAGTATGGTTTGCAAAACTTTTTTTTTTTTTAATATTGTAATTGGGCCCCTGAAAATTACTTTTATTTAAAAAAAAAAATCTTTATTTACTTTGCACATCCGTGTTTGGGTCATAGGATTGTACCATCTTACCAAATTTCACCTAATTTGGTTCAGTAGATTCGGAGAAAATCGGCTGTGACAGACGGACGGACGGACAGACAGACGCACGAGTGATCCTATAAGGGTTCCGTTTTTCAATATTTGTACGGAACCCTAATATAGTATCGTTGAGTTAGTATCCCATAACACAAGTCTCGAACTCACTTTGGGGCTAGCTGAATCTGTGTGATTTGTCTGTATATATTTATTTATTTAGCGTTTGCAATATTATATAAAGGCGGGGCGCGAACAAGCAGTGAGCAGCTAATACCCGACGACTGCCACGAAAATTATAGTTGGGCTGGCCTGTCGGGTTGGAGAGGTCTCTTGATGTTTTTAAGATTTGTTTAGCTTGTGTTTCCTAAGTCGCCCGAAGTCTTGGAGTGGTCCTATTCTACTCTGCCGGGAACCACACGGCTTTTTAATATTTTTTTTGTACCTGTAAATAATATGAGATTTTGTTTGCAGATGACGTGTACAGGATAGCGTACGAGGAGGTGGATGAGAGCGACGTCAAGATATTCAGCTTTCCCTCCTCCCAGTCCAGCAGTGGGGAAGTGGAGGAATTCAGGTAAAACCCTGTTACATATATCATCATCTTCGGTCTTTTTAGTCTCCATTGCAGGAGCACGACCCTCTGTACTACCAGAGCCATATATTAGCTAGATCAGTCAGATGATTTGGCCTACACTCTCCACACTGACCAGACGGGTTGGAGAAATACCATTTTCCCCTGAGGAAGACCTCCGGATGAGGTCGAAACATGTCGGCTTCTAGCTGACTTGATACGTGAGTGGCCCGTATTTTAAAATAAAATAAAATAAATATATATACAGACAAATCACACAGATTGAGCTAGCCCCAAAGTAGGTTCTTATGTAAGACTTGTGCTATGGGATACTAACTCAACGATACTATATTTTATAACAAATACATATATAGACAAAAATCCAAGACCCAGGTCAATCTGAAAAGATCATTTTTCATCTTGACCTGACCGGAGATCGAACCCGGGACCATCTGTGTCACAGGCCGGCGTGTTGACGTTTTTTTTATTATACTTTTAATAAAATAAATAAATAAGATATGGGAAAAAAATCTACAAATTTTTTATCGAAATGCGTCGTGCACTTTTTGAAAAAAATACACAAAAACCAATTTAAAAAAATGTTTACAAGAATGCCGTTCGGATTACACTCATTTCCATTTTA
This sequence comes from Rhodophaea formosa, assembly GCA_963082605.1. NCBI lineage: Eukaryota > Metazoa > Arthropoda > Insecta > Lepidoptera > Pyralidae > Rhodophaea > Rhodophaea formosa. The sequence goes on along the minus strand of OY720229.1, from coordinate 7,587,637 downwards.
TTCTTATGCTTATTAAAACAAATTGATAGGGTTGAAATCGGTTTTTGTTAAAAATATGTTAAACTAGCTGTTACTCGCGGCTTCACCCGCGTTTTATATAGCCTATGTCCTTCTCGGTACCCTAACCTATGTGTATGCAAAATTTCATGATGATCGGTTCTGTAGATACGGCGTGAAAGCGTAACAAACAAGCCATAAGTAATTATTGACGTCAACAAAATTTTTTTGTTGTAAAGATCGTAAACGCAAATATGACAATTAATAAGTGTTCAAAGATACCTATATTAAATAAACGATTGAATCTTGAATCAAACTCCCTTTCGCATTTATAATATTAGTTGGGATTGGGATTTTATAATAATAAATTATTGATTGATATAACACAATACAAATAAATTATTGATTGATATAAAATAATGTCGTTTATGTTGTAGGTTCCCCCGGGCTGGCACGCCTAACGCCAAGTCGATACTCAGAATGGTGACGTTCAGGCTCCAAAAGGCGTCGCCCACCACCGTCCTAGATTATTATCAAGAGTGTTGTAAGTTTTATCATCATCATCATCAGGTCTTTTTTATATTCCACTGCAGGAGCACGGCCCTCTCTATATTACCAGAGCCATATTAGCCAAAGCAGTCCGAGGATTTGGTCTACACTCTCCACGCTGGCCAGACAGGTTGGAGAGGTTTCTTTGATGTTTATAAGCTTTGTTTCAATTGTGTTTCCTAAGTCGCCTTCTAAGACATCCACCGTAACACTTGGAGTGGTCCTATTCTACTCTGCCGGGAACCACACGGCAGGGTAAAGGTAAAAAAGGATAAAAACAGAAAGTAATTAAAATAAAATAAAATAAATATATAAGGGGGCTCCCATACAATAAAATTTTTGTCGTTTTTACTCGATAGTCTAATGTTGTATAGATATTGGTACAGAACTCTTCGTGCGCGAGCCTGACTCGCACTTGGCCGATTTTTTTTGTTTTACGCTATTTGTATACAAATACGCGAATGTTATTACAATCTAGCTTATAACTCAATCTGATAGTGAAAAACTTCAACCTAACATTATTGTTAATTTGTAATATACTGATCACTTACGTATGAAGTCAGCTACAGGCAGACATGTTCGTATGTAACATCAGTGCGGACTGGGACGACTTCGTGCGCGCGTCTCGGTTCACATTCGCCCTGAGGAAGACCTCCGGATGAGGTTGAAACTTGTCGGCCTGTAGCTGACTTCATACGTGAGTGACCCGTATTTTACATATTAATAATGTTAGTATCTCACGTTAGTTCTAACATTATTGTCAGGTATTTTCAATATTGTCATGTTATTTCCAGCGTCAGATAGCAACGAGACAATGGAAGTGACGGACATCCGGTGGTACGGCCTCCGGACGCCTCTCAAAGAGGCCTTCCCCTGGTTCGAATACTTAGCCAGAGTTGGCTGGACGCCGGACGGGAAATAGTAAGTACAGACCTTAGATAATATAAAGCCTAGATAGATTCTATTAGCCTAAAGGAGTTAGTGCTTTAGTATGTTAAGCAACTCCAGGCACAGTGCTTGGATATGACCACAAGTGGATAAAATCTCGATCCCGTTCTTTGGACGGCACGTTAAGCCATTGGTCCCGGCTGTCATCATTGTGGCAGTTTTTAAGCTATGTCAGATGCTTCTAGGCAACTTGAAAAATCTGACACCAGTGTTGGCCACTTACTCACACGATAACAACAATCCCCTGGTTCGAATATCTAGATATCGGACGGCAAATAGTAAGGACAAACTAAAGTTAACACAGAAGATTCTGGTCGTGAAGCTCCCAGTATGGAATTGTCTAGAACTTTCCCGAACTTTGTCTGTCTCGCTTACACATATGTATTCTATCCCGCTCACACAATCACCTGGTTTGAATATCTAGCGAGCATTAGCTGGACAGCGGACGGGAAATAATAAATACTAACCAAAGTTAGAGGCTTACGTCAGGGAAACTAGCGACGCTCGTAATTTTATTATCAGTCTTCTAAATAAGATCAAATTTAAAAAATCTAAATTGCTTGTAGTATTTTTATTATAACTTTTAATCAATATAATAATTTTAAATTAAGAGATTAACTAATTACCGTTAAAAGAGGCCGCTTTTGGCGGTAATGTATAGTTCTCTTAATTAACCAAATGCAAAATAATGTAAAGTAATACTATTAATTTTAATTTAGAGGAGCCCGATGGTCCAGTGGGTGTGAGCTCTATAAGTGCTTACGTATGTTAAGCAACCCCTGGTGTAGTCCCTACTTGGATGGGTGACCGCAAGTGGCATAAAAATATCTCGAGCTCCTCCGTGCTTCAGAAGGCACGTTAAGCCGTTGGTCCCGGCTGTCATCGTTGATGGCAGTCGTTAAGCTATGTCAGATGCCTTTAGGCAGCTTGAAAAATCTGACACCAGTGTTGGCCACTTACACATACGAAAAACAATTAATTTTAATAAGAATATATATGAATAGCATTGTAAATGCATAAAAACACGTATAAAAATATGAATATACGCTATTTTTTCACAGCGTCTGGGTACAGCTGCTGGACCGCAAGCAGCAGCGGTTGGAGCTGTGCCTCATCCCTCTCAGCTCATTCAGCGCGCCGTTCAGCTATGACCTCGCGGAGTCGCCGAGGCAACAGCCAAGTATAGAACAGGTAAAACGAATAAATATTAATCACGTTTTTTCAAATAATAAAGATTTTTTTGCGATTTCATCCCCTATTTCACCTCCTTAGGGGTTGAATTTCTAAAACTCCTCTCTTAGTGCCCACTTACATCGTGAAAGACGAGCTCCGTGGCGCAGCGGTCAACACGCCTGCCTGCGACACGGATGGTCCCGGGTTCGATTCCCGGTCAGGTCAAGATGGAAAATGATCTTTTTCAAATTGACCTAGGTCTTGGATGTTTATCTATATAAGTATCTATTATAAAATATAGTATCGTTGAGTTAGTATCCCATAACACAAGTCTCGAACTTACTTTGGGGCTAGCTCAATCTGTGTGATTTGTCCGTATATATTTATATTTATTTATTTACTTATATAGTGTGAGTTGACCCTCGACGTACCTACATGCCGTTTGGTTCTCGGTAAAGTAGAATAGGATCACTCCAAGTCTTCCCGTGGATCTTTAAGGCGACTTAGTAAACACAAGCCTACCCGTCTGGTCAGCGTGGAGAGTGTAGGCCAAATCTTCGGACTACTCTGGCTTAAATATGGCTCTGGTAGTACAGAGAGGGTCTTGTTACTGCAGTGGAGACTATAAAAGACCTGATGATGATATGATATTTCTTTACTTCCAGAAAATAGAAGACATCCAAGTCCTCGTATCTGAATCGGCGCCAGACGCGTGGATCAACGTTCACGACATTTTATACTTTCTGCCGTCCACTGAAGATCTAGTTTCCTTTATCTGGGCGTCTGAGGAGAGCGGCCATCTACATCTGTACCTTATAACTTGTTCAATAGTACGGAATCGACAGAGATGTAAGTATACACTAAATTACTGCATTTTGTACTCTTTGCCCTTCACAGAAGATATAGTTTCCTTTATCTGACATCTCTATGTAAGTAAACACGAAATCACTGCATTTTGTTCTTTGTGTCGTTCACGGAAGACTTAGTTTCCTTTATCTGGGCGTCCGAGGAGAGCGGCCATCTACACCTGTACCTTATAATATATATATGTATAATAACTGGTTCAATAGTACGGAATCGACAGAGATGTACAGTATTACCACTTTTATAAGTTACACCGATGTGCCTGCGCAGAAGTCAAATTTTTGCATGGCGCGAAAATACCCGTCCGCTATTGGCTGATGTGTACGCGCCATGCGGCGTCTCGACCACTCACGGCAGTCGTACGAGTATTGCGAGCGAAATAGCACGAGTCCTGTTGTTTTTAGATTTCAAATCTTATTTTGTAGCAATAAGATCTTTATTTGATTGATGTTTTCAGTCGGCTTGTGTCGGCGGTAGGTTGCGCTATTCTGCGCCATCGAACAATTCCGATGTAACTTATTAAAGTGGTAGTACTGTAAGTAAGCACTACAGCAATATTTATATAAAAAAATATATCAGATATTACGTTTGTACAAAATAAGATGGAGATATGAAGGAGTTTTTGGTGGGAACCAATCGGCAATCTCCATCTTATCTAAGGCAAACATATCATCATCTAAGGCAAACCTCGTTAGTTTCAGTTTAAGTTGTTCGTTGTGTAACCACAACATCTGTAATTTATTCAGCGTTTACCGTTCCATGTGTCTATTTTTCTTTTTATTTGCGAGTAATAAGCTTTCTTAATTTTCGTTGTTGTCATGCTATTGTACTTTGTTAGCTGTAAGTTTTCCGAAAATGATAAAATAAAATAAAATAAAATAAACCTCTTGAGTTCCCACTCAAGAGGTTTGCCTTAGATGATTTTTCAAATAGTTTTTGTGAACATTGTAATATGAAATTGGTGTTATAAATTCACTAGCATTTTAGCACGAGCTCATGAACTATATCTATATTCTACACCTATATATATGTATAAAACAAAGACGGGTTTGTTACAACACTTATAACTCGAGATCTGCTGAACCAATTTTCATGGTTAATGATTCGTTGGATTTGTCTCCGCCCCGAATAGCAGAATACATCTTAAAAACAATGAAAACTAGATATCTGTGCCTCCTGTGATAGGTGATTTAAGTTCAGTTGTACCCTTTTTGTGATTTTAACGTGGGCATTATCAGAAAAAAATTCCCGATTTTTGGGTCCAACTCACGTTCTTCTATCTGTTATAGTTTCGGAGATAATTTTGTGCAAAACGATATAACTGTCGGATTTTTTGCAAAAACATCGTGAATATCGATATTTGTCAAGTTGTAACCCTCATAATAAATATAACAATAAACTATTTTTCGTGCTCCGTGATTTAAGTGTCACTGTATTCAATTTCATGTTTTATTTCCTATTTCATTTATCGTGAAAATGAATGTATCTAAAGTAGTATCCGTTTACACCAATCCTTTTCGATATCTCTGGAGTACAAATTGACCTATACCTACCAATCCGAATGTGAATTTATGCTTTTTTTTGTGAAAAGTGATACATTATGATATAAATCTTTCTACACAAATCTGGTTTTATGAGCAAACAAATATAAGTGTTATTGTATCTAAAAATCAAACTTATTCTAAAAATATTATGTAGAAAAATAAATGTGCTTAATGATCGAGTGAAGATAGTGGGAGTGCGCAGGGGTGAAACGCCGTGTGCTGTGATCTGTATGGAGTGACGTCGGGTCCCGATTGCGCTATGGATCGATTAGTAAGTTAACGGATATATAATTTTACATGAAATTTCCTGATAGTCTATTTATTTGTTTTGGTTATTGGAATAAATCACCTTACAGAAAATAATGTAATGTTAACGTTTAGATCAGTTGCTTGATCTTTTCTTTTGTAATATCGGTTCTATTAATTTGTTTGGAATATGTATTAAAATCAATTGACGTATTATTAACGATACCTGTTTTTTCCTCGCTCTGGTTTTCCAAATTTAAGTTTGAATAATTTTTGTTTTAGTTAAAATACGACCTGATAAATGGAATTGGTCACAGAAGTTAAAATTAAAGAAAAAAATCGTCAGTCCCAGGAAGATGGCTACAAATTAAGAGAGGAGACAACAAGAAAATTAGTGAAAGGGTCCCGGAACTAAAGTTTAATGGACACAAAAATGGAAAGAAGAGAACCAGTTGAAAAGACGCGGGACGCGTTTCCGACACTAATAAAAAGAACGAAACACAAAAAAATTTTCAAAAAACCGAGTAGGTATCTAAAGAATTTGGGTCAATTTGAAAAAGATCATTTTTCATCTTTACGTGACCGGGGATCGAACCCTGGACCATCCGTATCACAGACCGGCGTGTTGACCGCTGCACCACGGAGCTCGTCTTATAGAAGTATCTGAGTTGCAAAAATTATGTTAAAGACACTACACCAGATAATAGATGACTCCAACGATGGCAATGATGAAAAGGTTCTTGATACAACTTATAGATTATAAAAGACTAAGTTAACTTTTTATTCTTTTGTCAACGTTAGTTTTCCTACAAAGGACCTATTGTAACAATTTAAACAGGTTTCATTCCGATTTATATAAGTATACTTCCGTATTTTTTAGCTAACTGCATAATCAGTTACGACAAACTGTCCATCTGTGTTAGTTGTCTATTAGATTAAATCTCATCATATGATCATATAATCTACGTGCGTTCCTGTACAGCTTTGTAAAATTATCAATGGTTTAAGAATTACAGGCCTCACAAAATTTCTAAACAAATTTTGAATTCTCAAACCATTGATATCTTTTTAACTAAACTGTATAGGAACGAGATTACTATGAGATATTATAATGAGATTAATGGATGGAATGCTAAATTTTACACGAAAATTATCAAATATTGCCACAATTCCCTTTGTCCGTTTGTATGGAGATGCGCGTTCAGGTCTCTCTTAACGCTTTGTATTGTACTAAGTAGTTGAATGAAGTTAATTTGATATCTCAAGATAAAAGATTGACCTGTGCGATTTCTCAATTTTTAAGTTTAGATTATTACTTGCCAAGTGTGTTTACTTGATAAGTTCCTTTTAAGAATAGTAAAAGTAAATTGTCGAATTGAGGTGGATAGATCTTAATTTAGTTATAATAAAAAATATTGATAAAGTTGAGCTATTAATATGAGTACATTAATAATAATTCTGAAAAGTTCAATAAACGTTTATTATTTTTCGGTAACTTGTATTTATTTACACAATCCATACCTTTTTGTCGAGGGGTATATCTTGACTTATATCTTTTAACACATCATATAAAAGACTAGAATTTTAGCAAACTGATACAATTCAGGTAAGAAATGTAAATAGGCAACTGATAAGTAAAATTCATAAAATAGAAGAGTTCATATAATATATTTTGTTTGAGGAGCATTATGCTACGGTCATTATTCTATAAGTTATTAAATGTTTCAACTTCGTGTATATCGGTTTGCACAAAGAAAATTTATAAGTGCTATGTAATTTAACTGTACTAGTATCAATTATAACATTAATTTTGCCCATAAGAGACTTGTGAGAAGGTACAACTCACAGGTTTTTCATTCATTACTATTAAAATTTAATATGTAGCAAAAAAACTGAAATATAAAGCTAATAGGATCGTTTTACTCTACAATACAAGGTATTTAATTTTATCCTATTCCACTCAGTTAACGAACAAGAATTTTTTAAATCTTGTTTTTGCTCTCCTGTAAAGTTATGATTTTTTACTTGTATCACTTATCACAGGAGGCACAGATGTGTAATGAATACTTAATCATTGACTGTTAGGCGGTACGAAGTTCGCCGGGTCAGCTAGTTTGAAATAGTTAAAAGTAGACTATCAAATGGACTCATATAGACTCTTCACCTCTCCCATAAAGCGATCAAAGGACCGACGCCATCTTTGATTGCTACATGCTAAAACTGTATATCTACTCACACACTATAAAATGTCTATAACGCTATCAGAATTTGTCTTTTAATGAGTATCATTACGTCAAAAACATTTATAACAACAATTATATTGTCTGTGGCCGTAGGTAATATTGTACGTATTTTCATTACGACATCGTTTTTAGGGTTCCGTAGTAAACTAGGAACCCTTATAGTTTCGCCATGTCTGTCTGTCTGTCTGTCTGTCTGTCCGTCCGTCCGCGGTTTTACTCAGAGACTATAAGTACTAGAAAGCTGTAATTTAGTATGTAGAAAAAAATCTTGAAAAAATTTTTTATTTTGGGTAGCTCCCATACAAGTAAAGTGGGGGAGTAATTTTTTTTTCTCTATTTACCCATCGTGTGGGGTATCGTTAAAAAGGTCTTTGAAAAATATTGTGAGGTTGAGAACACCATTTTTCGATTTACTGATCCGTTTCCGAAATATTTGGTTTTAAAGTGCAAATTTTTGTTAGAGGTACGTGTCCCCCCCCTCTATCTGCTAAACGGTTATATATGGAAACGTGAAAAAAATTACAGCAGTAGAATATATACTGAAGTTGAAAGGAAAACTATCAGAGCTGGGTATTAAGTGCAAACTAAAAAGTTATAGGCAACCAACTTATAAAATGTACTGGAAAATGTAAAATTTCATACAATCTTTATTGTTAGATGTTTTTGGTTGTTAAACTGTGAGGTGCGAGTGTAAACAGTGTGAACTCAAAGTTGTCATTCGCAACTACGGAACCCTATACTGCGCGTGGCCCGACACGCACTTGGCCGGTTTTTTCGATTAAGTAATGACTTTCAAATGTCGAATACTTCATTTGAAAAGGAATCTTGGTAAATTTTTTTGAAAATAGAACTACGTCGCGTCGCTGAGCGCGGTCGTCCTCTACACGCATCCTTGACGCGAGTTTGATTTGCCGCCATTGCCAAATAGGTAGATTTATTTGTAATAAAAAGTGAATGATAGTAAATAAATGGAAAAAGTGATGAGGAAGCATTGAACATAATCAATAATTTGTTGCCAGATAAGTCAAGAATGAAGTACCTACGAAAAAGTTTTTAGAATAGTTTCTTAAATATTATAGACAGTTTATAGTGTGTTTGTAGATAAAGTATTGTATGCAACTGTTCGTAATTAGTCCTTAAAATACTTACGTGATATTATTATGAAACTCGCCTGCGGCTCGTTTCATAAACCCACATTCGTATTTTAAGGACCCTTATTACTAAACAGTTACATAAAGTACTAATACCGTACAACACCGATACTTTGTATCTCTTTCACCTGGCCATTGGCAGAATCACCGAAACCTCAGCGGAAGTAATATTATAAAGATATAAGAAGAAGAACAATGCACTGTCAAAATAAACATTCTCGGACACATTATTTTTTAATGATACACTTTTTAGGGTTCCGTACAAAAGTTGAAAAACGGAACCCTTATAGGATCACTCGAGCGTCTGTCTGTCCGTCCGTCCGTCTGTCACTGCCGATTTTCTCCGAATCTACTGAACCAAATTAGATGAAATTTGGTAAGATAGTGTAATCCTATGACCCAAACACGGATGTGCAAAGTAAATAAAGATTTTTTTGAAATAAGGGACATATTGAGGGGCCCAATTACAAAATTTTAAAAGAAAGTTTTGCAAACCTTATTGTGTCATATATCAAATGAAAGGGCTCATTATGAGGATCTCAAAAATATTTTTTTTGTTCGGGTAAAATCAATACTTTTGATTTTATTCACGAAAGAAGGCAAAAATTGACCATTCCCCCCCCCTGATCTCCGAAACTACTAGGCCGAAAATTTTTACAAAATTACGAAATGTAGTTCATTCCTTGAAGATAACAGGAAAATAATAAGAATTCTATCACTTGAAAATTAAGTGGTAAACTCACAATAATAAGTTCATCTAAGGAAATAGTTCACTAAAACACCACTAGATGGCGCTAGTCAATTGAATAAAATATTTTTTGCACATTGTGCGTGTGTTCACAAAGCATATTGTACGGAACTCTCATTGCGCGAGTTTGACTCACACTTGGCCGTTTTTCCTCACAAAACTCACAAGTGCAGTAATAGTAATTTTACTAGCAAGTGTGTTATAATAGTAGATTGTTGCACTGAGCAGAAAGTAAGTTATTGCAATTTAATTTACTTAATGCGAGGTGCATAATCTGCTTTTCTTTCAACTACTGCAATAAAAGTAGTTGAAAAATAAAACTGGAGACAAATTACAATAGTTAAAAATTTGTTGTTCACATTCCCGCTTTTTTTCTTTATGATTTCCAGTATTTTTTTTAGGCAAGGCAATACACACGTCCCTTTGTTAACTCCATACGGCCGTTAGGTTGGCCAACCTTCTTTATGACAGGTGACAACTATTGTCCACGATTTAAAAAAACTAAACAGTGCAGTAAAGGATTTCCATACATTTTTGCTGCTCTAGTGCAGCAAAAATGTATGGAAATCCTCCAGCACAAAGCAGAACTTTGCTGCTTCTAGTGCAGCAAAGTTCCGCTTTGTGCTGGATATGTAGTGCAGTTATGATAGAATTGCAGCGTAGTTGGAAGAAAAATGTTTTTGTTAAAGATTGTTTTTTTAAATTTTTTGTTTAATTTTTCCACAGCCGTGATAGAAATGATAACAGACGAAGACATAGCGGTCGGTCCAAACATAGTTAGCAAAGAAGCGATCACGGCGGGAGAGTGGGAGGTTATGGGAAGGAATATTTGGGTGAGTTTTAAATAGAGGCTTCTATTCATTATTTTTCGTCACGTGTTCCTTGTTTTACAGATAAATGATTTAACCGATTTCAATGCGGTTTTTTAATTCAAAAGCAGGTTTTTTAGCGATGGTTCTTAGGCATGTTTTGGCAAATATCAAAATCTGCCCAGCTGTTTAAGATACAAGTTAGAGGTTACTTAAAATGATATTATTTATTTGTCCTATTGTTGTTTGAGTAGAGTGGGAGTTTCTTGAAAAAAAAAAAGTTTATTGATGTACAATTTTTTTTCAGGTAGACGAATCCCGAAAATTAGTATATTTTGTGGGGCTCAGAGAATCTCCGCTAGAGCGCCATCTATACGTTGCTTCGTTCGCGCCGCCCCGGCCGAGCTCTATAACGTTACTGACGACTGTCGGACACTCTTGCACTGTAGATATTGATGAGGTGAGTAATTTAAGCCTTATTTACTAAGGCATAAGGTTCACATTCGCAATTTATTGTACTAGGTCGCTACGTTCGCGCCGCCTGACCTAGCTCTATAACGTTGTTGACGCCTTTCGGACATTCTTGCACTGTAGATATTGAAGAGGTTAGTAATTTAAGCTTTATTAACTGCGACATAACGTTCAAACTGGCAAGTCAGTGTACCAATGCTTTCTTTACCATCTTTAATGTACAATGTGGCATTTAGTGGACCTTATAATATGAAATTGATGTAATTTGGTTATGTAAAATAGTTAAAGTAGATTGTGTGTCATATGCACTCGTTTATATTTGTCACCAGAAGCTCATATCAAACAATCATTTTCATTATCTTTTAGTATCCCATAACACAAGTCTTACTTAAGAACTTACTTTGGGGCTAGCTCAATCTGTGTGATTTGTCCATAATATTTATTTAAACACTAGACATTGGCAGAATACCACTCTCATGCTTCCAATGCATTCTTTACCGCCCTTAATACACAATATAACTTGTTCCAGGAATGCACAACAGCGGTCATAACGTCGTCCAACATCAGTAGTGTGCCGGCTACGAGGGTGTACCGCATAGTACACACCCCCAAACCACAGTTACTGATACAGGGCACTCTGATGGAACGGGCCGCGTCAGGTATGACAGCATCATCATCAGGTCTTTGTTAGTCTCCACTGCAGGAGCACGACCCTCTCTGTACTACCAGAGCTATATATTAGCTAGAGCACAGGATTGGGCGTAGTCTCTCCACGCTGGAATGGGTTGGAGAGGATTCTTCGATGTTTATAAGCTCTCTAGCTTGTTTCGTAAGTCGCCTTCTACGACATCCTCGGGAAGACTTGGAGTGGTCCTATTCTACTTTGTTGGGAACCACACAGAGGACTTAATCCGTCTTATTATAGAACTAACAGTGATACTTAACAGTATATCGCATAGTAAACACCTCCAAACCACAATTACTGATACAGGGCACACTGATGGAACGGGCCGCGTCAGGTATGACATCATCAGGTCTTTAGTCTCCACTGCAGGAAAGTCAAAGTCAAAGATTTTTATTCAAAATTGGATAATTGTATCTCATTTTGAACGTCATATTTTTTACTTTATTATTTTTAATTTTTAATATGCATAATCGAAAAACTACTAGCGTTTCGTAATGACCACTGGTGAGACGAATACGCCCAAAGAAACTCAATCCAGACTTGGTCCCTACGTGCCTGAAGGGCTTCGATTACAATATTTTACAAGTATTTATTTATTTCTAATGTTATTTATATTAATTACAATCAATCAAATTACTGCCACGCATTTTTATCATTTAAATAATCATTAATACAATAATATGCCTTTTTTACTAATTGGTTTTTAACAGCAGTTTTAAACTTATGTAAAGGTAGACCCGATATTTCTGCGGGAATTTTATTATAGAAGCGTGCTCCGAGACCCATAAATGAACGCTTAGTTTTCTGCAATCGCAAAGCTGGTGTAGCCAACTTATTTTTATTTCTTGTGTTTCGGTCGCACGGAGCACGACCCTCTCTGTACTACAGAGCATTCGGAAATTCTACAGGATAGCGTCTCGCTCGCACATATGCAATTCGATTGTCTAACAAATTTAGTAATATTTATATAACGTGTGTATTGACCCGCACCATGTGGTCTCAACGCTTTAATCGTACGATTTGTTCTCAGAGACTCGCATAGATGGCGCCACTCGAAACTACACAATATTGTATCTACCATATTATGAGAATATAAAAACATGATTCATAAAATATATCTTATTAAAAATCAAAACAATATTTTAGGCATAATATTTTAAAATGACACCGTATATTTAGTAAGTTAAAGGCTCACGCAGATTACCGCCATCTAGTATCGAGTAGCAAGCAACTCTCCTGCGCCATACATTCGCCTGCTTTTCGCAACCTTAATTTGGTCCAATATTTTTGTATGAGGTGGGCAGTCTATTACGTTAGTATTATATTGTCTTTGCCCGCACCAAACCCTTAAAAGGGCGACTTAGCACGTCAATATGAACAACTTTTTCTATGGGATTAATGCTTGGAACTAAAAAATGTTATCGCCTTTAATTGTCTGATAATTTTGACGAACGCTGTGGCTCAGTGGCAAGCCTTTGAATAACAGGGTCCTGGGTTCAATCTCAAGTCAGATCTCAATGACAAACTATATTTTTCAGTTTTGTCTAGATCTTTTGGCAAACTATATTTTTTAGTTTTGACGAGCTCCGTGGCGCAGCGGTCATCACGCCTGCCTGCGACACAAATGGTCCCGGGTTCGATCCCCGGTCAGGTCAAGATGAAAAACGATCTTTTTCAGATTTACCTGGGTCTTGGATGTTTATCTATATATGTATTTGTTATAAAATATAGTATCGTTGAGTTAGTATCCCATAACACAATCGTCTTTCATAAGAACTTAATTTGGGGCTAGCTCAATCTGTGTGATTTTTCCGTATATATTTATATTTATATCTTCGATGTTCACAGCCATTAGTTATACCCTGCTCTTAGTAGTGAATTGGTTGACCTTCTATTGTTGCCCAAGGGCGATAATGACACTCTTCATCCTGAGCCAACAATAATGTTTTTTACAGAATCATCTGAAACGCGGAGTTTCAACGGCTCGTGGGACAGCCGGTCCGGTGACGGTGACGACGAGTGCAACGAGAGTGCTATACTTGTTAGAGGTACGTCCAATTTTAAATGTATTTATTTCATCATTTTCAAGATTTCAAAGGTCCATTTGATATCGTAGTTTTCTAATGTTTTCTTATGTTTTCGCGATTGTTACACATTTAACGCGATAAAAACCGTATTAAAATAATTTTATTTAAATCGTAGTTTTCTTCACAACAAACAAAGTCATCCGCCGCGTCTGTCTGTCTGTCTGTTCGCGATAAACTCAAAAACTACTCCATGGATTTTCATACGGTTTTCACCAATAGATAGAGGAACGGCAAACGGGTTTTATAGCTTGTTAATATTAAAATAATAGAAAATATTATCATGCTGCGTTTCTACGCGGCGTGAATTTGTAGATTTTTTAATGGAGTACGTGTTTATATCTGTTGCTTCTCTTCCCGCGCTGATCGTAACACGATCGAACGAGCTGATCGATACACAGAAATTTTAAAAATCTTGGTATAAGGCGATGTGGCTAGCAACCCATCACTATTTTGATTCCGTTCTCCACCTACAAGCCCACCAACATGCTAAGCGTGGCCTTTAGGTTTTATATATGTCGCAGGGAAATAAGGATATTAGGAATTTCACGAAATCCCTAGGAATATCACGAAATCCCGGTAGATGTCCAATATTCTTGTTTTTTACGACTTTTTACTAAAAATATCTAGTGATACCTCAAAATACCAATTAACCATCAGCAATACGTCGTTTCACTAAACTAAATCTAGTGAAATAACGAATACTGTTGAAGAATCCTAGCTAATATTATAAATGCGAAAGTGAGTTTGTTTGTTTGTTACGCTTTCACGCCGTATCTACTGAACCGATCATCATGAAATTTTGCATACACATAGGTTAGGGTACTGAGAAGGACATCCTAACTAATATTATAAATGCGAAAGTGAGTTTGTTTGTTTATTTGTTTGTTTGTGACGCTTTCACGCCGTATCTACTGAACCGATCACCATGAAATTTTGCATACACATAGGTTAGGGTACTGAGAAGGACATAGGCATAGTCATATCACACAGGCGAAGCCGCGGGTAACAGCTAGTAGGCTATATATTAAACGGGCTCTTTCTACCCCGCAAGTGAAAAAGACGTTATAGTATGTATGTATAAAGGTTTTCACTGATGATATATAATTTCAGAAAATTCATTATCCTGCGTAGACATCCCCCCTCCCCAAATTTACACGACGCGCCTATCGTGCGGTCTGGCGGCGTACTGCACGAAAATATAGTATCTTTGAGTTAGTATCCCATAACACAAGTCTCGAACTTACTTTGGGGCTAGCTCAATCTGTGTGATTTGTCCGTATATATTTATTTATTTATATTGTTTCCAGAAAATTCATTATCCTGCGTGGACATCCCCCCTCCCCAAATCTACACGACGCGCCTATCGTGCGGTCTGGCGGCGTACTGCACGCTGTGGCGCTGCGGGCGCGCGGGGCGCAGCCCCACCGTGCTGCACGTGTACGGCGGCCCGGAGGTGCAGACCGTCACCAACAGCTACAAGGTGACATTCTCCCCACTACAAACAAAACTTAACATCCGTACACACGTCTGTGTGTGAGTTTACAATCAGGGTCATCACCGCACAATGAATTCAAGTTCGCATGAGACGGTGCGTAATTTGCGTGGTGCGTAATAACTGACATAATAAATAAAAAATTCTTTATTTTCTGTACCAACAATACTTTAACTTATTTGTGATTGGAATCTCCATTTAAGTAAATAATTACCTGTGTTAGGAGACCTAGTAGCAAACCCTGTTTATCAAAACTTTAAGATCTATTTATTTATTTTCTGTTTACGTTTTCCCAAACGTTGCCTGGGTGAGAATCCTTTTAGCATTAAGTCTACCTATTGTAACTGTTTTAAGGATCAATAGAGTTTTAAAAAAAAGGAGCTCGGGGAGTGGTTCGGGGACGCCATATTGCTAGGGCCGCTGCGAGTTTCCGTTCTGTACATTTTTTTTATTAACCTATTATGTCCCACTGCTGGGCAAAGGTCTCTCCCATTTCCTTCCACTTGTCCCTATCCCTTCCGGTCTGTACATTAGTAATTTTATTAATTCTGTAACCGTTGCCTTTTCCCAACATCATTGTTCTGATAGCCAATTTTTTTAAATCATGTTATTCTTTTTCTTTGCAGGGCATCAGACAGCTACGTATGCACATGCTCGCAGCGCGAGGGTTCAACGTGGTAGCAGTGGACTCCAGAGGGTCCAAACACAGAGGGCGGGCGTGGGAGGCTGCTATTAGAGGGAAGATGGGACAGGTGGAGTTAGATGATCAGGTCAGTCATAGAGTTCGAAAGAATCATGTCCATAAAAATAAAATAATCCATATTTATTTATTTTTTATTTTATTTATTAACACACAAAACAGATTACAACTTTTACAAAAAAAAAAAAACACAAAAATACAATATGAAAAAAAAACTGGTTGAATTCCAAAATGTGTGTACAAAAAAATAGTAACCCAGAGAAGAATCAGACTTGGTGAAAAATAATTAAAAAGTAGAACACAAATTTCAAACTCTTTCCAAGCTAGAAAAGGAATGGAAATCCGTTTCTAACTCAGAAGGGAACTAACTCACTTAAAATAATAATAAAATATGAAAACTTTGAATTAAAAATATCAAATTCTGGATATGTTTTCGCGATCTCGTTACACTGACGGGCCATCCTCACAATAGGGTTGTAATAGGAGGTATTATTTTTGAAGACTTGTAGAGCGAAAGTGCCTATTTGGTTTGACCTCCGGGCGCTACGTTGGGCGCCAATGTCGGGTCCTACTCACCCAGCTAGTTAGAGTAGGCCCAACATGAATATGAATGAAGGTATTAATGCTCAGCGGAGAGAGAGAACACAACACAACTCAGATAACGAATTTTAATAAGTTTCACACAGGCGTTACACAGTTAGTAGTAGTGAATACAATTAGTAAAATAATATTTATTGTAGGCGAGTGCCTGTAAGCTAGGGTCGAGAGATCACGACCAAGGAATTGAATGGAATGCTTGAGTGATGAGGAAGGACTGTGAAGAAGATTTAAAAATGGAATTTGGAATATAATTTAGAATTTAAAATGAATTTCGAAATAAAAGTGGACAGGATGATGATGATTGGGAAATGAGGTGAAAAGCAAGATGCAGCATGAAGGTTATCCATGCGCATCGTTACATACCTAATGTTAAGAGATATTTGGCAAAGCAAATCAGGGACATCTATAATAGAGCGATCCTATCACTATTTTGATTCAGTTTTTGCCTATGCGCTAAACATGGCATTTTAGTTTAATAGCTCCAGGCTCTGTCTATCCCGTTAAGTATGAAAAGGTTGTAGCAGGAGCGAAGCGGTATGCTCGACTGCTATAAAGGGAACATCAAGGATCGTTTGACTCCGCATGTGTTGGTTCTTACTTCTTCTTCTTCTTAATTCCTACGGCGCTCATCATCATCATTTCGTGTAGGTGACACGGTCAGTCGACCATGCACACCCTGGTGTCAGAGTTCTGCGTAACCGCCTCTCGGCCTCTGACGTGGTTCCTTTAACGACTACCAGATGGCAGCCGGGACCACCGGCTTAACGTGCCTTCCGAAGCACGGAATCATCTTTCTTATCAGACAATCAGGTGATTCATGTCTGCAATGTCCTAACCGAACTGGAAACAACTTAACAAAGTATGCTTCCCGTGGGAATCGAACCCACGACCCCCGGGTCAACAAGGCAAACGCCTTAACCACTGGACCACGGAGGCAGGCTACGGCGCTACAACCCTTTGGTCTTGGCCTCTCACACAAGTTTCTTCCACCTGTCACGCTCCTATGCCTCTTTCTTCATGTGTCGCTTAGAAAGTTCTATTTAGAGACGGGATCGGTGAAAACTCTGACTGCGCGTTTTAGAATCGCTCAGCGCCATCTATTGCGTACTGTTGTTATTAGGTTTCCAACTTTAAAATGAATTTTTCGTATTAGCTCTTGTTGCGTAAGTTGATGTATGTGAATCTTCGTATTTTATATAGAAAAATCTGTGCAGTCGTTTTTAGGGTTCCGTTGTAAACAAGGAACCCTTATAGTTTCGCCATGTCTGTCTGTCTGTCTGTCTGTCTGTCTGTCTGTCCGTCCACGGTTTTACTCAGAGACTATAAGTACTAGAAAGCTGTAATTTGGTATGAGTATGTATATTAATCATGGCAAAAAAGTGGTAGAAGAAAATCTATAAAAAAAATTTTTTTTAGGGTAGCTTCCATACATGTAAGAAGGGAAGTGAATTTTTTATTTTCTCTAAAAACCCATCTGTGGGGTATTGATAAATACGTCTTTAAAAAATATTATGAGGTTTAGAACATCATTTTTCGATTTAGGGATCCGTTTCTAAAACATTTGGTTTTAAAGTGCAAATTTTTGTTAGACGTACGTGTCCCCCCCCCCCCCCCCCCTCTATCTGCTAAACGGTTATATCGTGAAAAAAATCACAGAATTTGTAAATATAACGAAGTTGAAAGGAAAACTATCAGAGCTAAGTACGAAAACCAACTTATTGAAATATAGCACTTTTTCATAAACCGCAAAAATAACTTTGTCATTCATACAAACACTATTAAAAACTATTAAAAATCTTTGCTGGCGAAAAATTATAGAGGTTTTTGGTTAATCTAAGCTTGCTTCTACGGAGCCCTTTATGGGCGAGCTCAACTCGCACTTGGCGAATTTTTTAGTTTATCGCGAACAGACAGACTGACGCCGCGGAGGATTTTGTTTTATAATAGGGTCCTACATATACCCTTGGAGAGCGCTCGCATTACATTTACGCATTTCATTGAATATTGGTTGAATAATGTTTTTTTTTTTTTGCAGGTGGAGGTTTTACAATGGTTGGCCAAAGAGACTGGGTGCATAGACATGGAGCGAGTGGCGATACACGGATGGAGTTACGGTAAGCCTTTAGAACTATGATTCTTAACCCGGGTTGTGAATATTATTAAAAGTTATGATTATTACCTCACGCCATCGACAGGGGGTTCATCCTCATACCTTAAATCCTAAATGGTTACAGTACTACCACTTTAATGAGTTACATCGGAATTGTTCGATGGCGCAGAATAGCGCAACCTACCGCCGACTCAAAACGTCTATCAAATAACGAACTTATTGCTACAAAATAAGATTTGAAATCCAAAAACAACAGGACTCGTGCTATCTCGCTCGCAATACTTTTTTCTCATACCTTTAAGGATATGTATATATTGTTTGTATATGTGTAAGTGTATATATTTATTATATGTATATATAACTATTTAAGTAGTGTACTATGTATTATATTTTATGTTTATTATTAGTTGGATCGTACACCCCGTCTGCTAACGTTTTTTAGTCCTCTCCATCCATCGGTTGTCTGGTAGAAATTGCTTTTAGCAATAAGACCGCCAATTGTACAACTTAGTTTAATTTTTGAATTATAAACATTTAACTTATGGTGTACAATAAAGTATTACTTACTTACTTAACTACTAAATACTCGTACGACTGCCGTGAGTGGTCGAGACGCCGCATAGCGCGTACTCATCAGCCAATAGCGGACAGGTATTTTCGCGCCATACAAAAATTTGATTTCTGTGCAGGTACATCGGTGTAACTTACAAAAGTGGTAGTACGTACAGTACGTTTTAAAAGGAACTTTCTTCCACGTACGCTAAAGTTATGGAATGAACTCCCTGCTATGGTTTTTTCGAGAGACTACAATATGGGATTCTTCAAAAAGGGTGTGAAAAGATTTCTTCAGGGTCGGCAACGCGTGAGTGACACCCCTGGTGTTGCAGACGTCCATAGGCTACGGTAACCGCTTTCCATCAGGTGGGCCGTATGCCTGTTCGCCAACTTAGTTATATAAAAAAAAAATTAAATCACTGATTGTAAACCTGATACATTTTCTATTATTTTCATGACATCAATTTATTTAATTTTACCACTCCTTGATGAAGCGCCCTCCGGCCTGTGCCCGCTCTGTGCTTGCGACTTCGTCCGCGTGGAAAAAAGTAGCCTATCTCTTTTCTTAGGCTGTAAACTATCTGTGTACCAAATTTCATAAAAATTGATTCAGAAATTTTGGTAAGAAAGCGAGACAGACAGATATTACTGTCGAATTTATAATATTAGTACGGATTCCCCAACTGTCCTACTTCCAGCACCGTAGGAGACTTGATGGAGGCTAACTTCTGGCCAGATTCTGGTCTAATGTAATATAAGATCAGTGGCGTAACTATACCATCTGGGACCCGTGGCAAATTCTTTTGATGGGGGCCCTTTCAGTAAAAATCGTCACGTTGTACTCAGTTTAATTTTAATAAACTTCGAAATTTTCATCGTACTCAATAGGGAATATGCATGAAAAAAATATCTGTTATCTTACCAGTTTATCCAAAAATATTCAATAGTAAAGTACTGAAAGTGAAAACAGAATATAATTTGGTTGAAAAACGAACGAGAAAAAATGATTTTATGAAAATATGTCTATCTCACTCGCGAAAACACTATTTTGTAAGGCAAATGTATGCATGACATAGACTATGACGTCACTAGTCCATATCGGACTTCTCTTTCTTATTTAAACTTTAAAGTTTCACATCTTTGTCGTTAATAAAGATATTTTAAAAGTTCTTTTATATTTTTATACTGTGGTTATTAAGGATTATACTAAGCAAATAAAAAAAATACGTGCATTGTATATGTCCCACTAATGGCCATGGGCCTCCTCTCTTAGGCAAGAGGGAATGGTATGTAGTCCCCACGCTGGCCCAATGCGTATTGGAGACTTCACATTCATCCATAGAACATAATATCTCAATGCAATCATTATCTATTCGCTAGCTTCTTCGCTGAAGGAACAACATCGTGAGAAAACCTACATTTACAATGAAATGCAAATAACGGCCCTCTTGGGTCGGGGGCCCGTGGCATTTTAACTTTTTACTTCTAGCTAACTTCAATAACATATTCCTTTGGTAGTCATTAAGGCGCTTCTATAGTAACACTAGCGCCACCCAGCAATTAATTCTTTTAATCCTAAATTATACCGAATTTTAAAAATCTAACAAGTACATAACTAGTAAATTACTTGTAGTATTTTTGTATTCATTTTCACTAATATTCGTTTGATAAAATAAGAGAAAAACAGGTTAACGCCAAAAGTGGCCACTTTTGGCGTTAATAGATTTTTCTCTTTAAATATGGCACTAATAAATTTCTTGTAATAACAAAAAATATTTTACGTAATTTAGTAGTTTTGTACTTGTTAGATTTTTAAAATTCGAAACAATTTATGATTTAAGGAATTTGATTGCTGGGTGGCGCTAGTGTTACTATAAGAGCGCCTTAAGTATTTTATCTCACAATATTTGATAGATATGTTTCACACTAAATACTAGTAGGTATATCTCTTATTGTCTCATTGGCGGGAGCGGCCTAGCTACCTGTGGCACAGGTTCCTCAGGAACCTATTTCAGGAGCTGGCCTCTTCACAATTGGATAAGCGAAACTCCTATCTATACACTAGCATATCGTCTCAACGCCTTAACGTACGATTTGTTCTCAGAGATCCGCATAGATGGCGTCACTCGAAACTACACAACATTATATCTACCGTATTTTTTTTTTTTTTTTTTTATAGGGACATATCACACGAATGATTATGAGTATATAAAAACATGATTCACAAAATATATCTTAATAGAAATCAAAACAATATTTTAGGCATAATATTTTAAAATGACACCGTATAATCAGTAAGTTAAAGGCTAACGCAGATTACCGCCATCTAGTATCGAGTAGCAAGCAACTCCCCTGCGCCATACATTCGCCTGCTTTTCGCAACCTTAATTTGGTCCAATATTTTTGTATGAGGTGGGCAGTCTATTACGTTAGTATTATATTGTCTTTGACACTAGTAATAAGCATACAATGTATCATTTTGCTTGTATTGTGAAGAAAAAAATAAACGATTTATTATTTATTTTTATTATTATTTTGCCAGCACGGTCACCCTATTGTAACGCCACTGTATAAGATTTATAGATATAGCCTTTTTGACTCGAAATGAAGAAGAACGGATTTTAAGATTAAACGTTTGCAGGCGGCTACCTATCGCTGCTGGGCCTAGCAACGCGGCCCAACATCTTCAAGGTGTGCGTGGCGGGCGCGCCCGTGACGTCGTGGCGGCTCTACGACACGGCCTACACCGAGCGCTACATGGGGCTGCCGAGCGCCGCCCCCCACGCCTACACCCGGGCCAGTGTGCTGGCGCACACGCCCTTCTTCCCCGACCAGTGAGTGACAGTAACTTGATGAGGTTAAGCAACTCCATGAGTGAATTACAAAAGATTGCTTTGCGACGCAATGACACATTGAAGTAAATTCCGGATGAGGGTCAAATTAAGATTGGTGTGCACTGTAAAGACTAGTTAATATTTTTTTAAATTTTATGTAACACACATCATAACTATCCTAATCCTAACTAATGTTATAAATGCCATAGTGAGTTTTTTTGCTTGTTTGTTTGTTACCCTTTCCCTTCTTATCTACAGAACCGATCATCTTGACGCCTACATATAGGTAAGGGTACTGAGAAGGACATAGGCTATATATCACGCAGGCTAAGTCGCAGGTAATTGCTAGTCCTAATATATTTATAAACATAATAACAATTTATCAACCTGAGGCAATCGTTGATTTATCGGAAAATGTCGTGTGGTGCTCGTACTCAGTAAGCTATTTAGTCATCGATTTATTATAAGCACTCGACTTAGTCACGTGACTATTGCAAGCTTTACTATCCAGCTTAGGTACTGTTTCCAGCCCATCAACATGAACAACTTTTGATACGGGACCAATGCTGGAAAATTAAAAAAAGTTACATTCCCATACAAAAGTGTCCAGCTGATCGAACCAAATGTATGGAAAAGATAAAATTAATATTTAATTTTCAGTATTGGTCCCATAACAAAAGTTGTTCATGTTTATGGGCTGAGTCACCATTTAAGGGGTTACACTAGGCACAGTAGCGACGCCAATCGTTTTATTCCTAATACTTTACAAATAGAAAGAAATTCAAGAATGTAAATCATATAAGCACTAGTAAATAACCTGAAGTATGTTTGGAATCATGTTTAGTATTATCAGAATCAGTGAGAATTATGAGAATCAGATTACCGCCAAAAAGGCCGTTTTTGGCGGTAATCACTATTTTTCTTAATGACCGATTCTCATAATATTAAAACATGCCAAAAATACTTCAACTTATTTCCTAGTGAAGGATTTACATTCTTGAATTTCTTTCTATTTGTAAAGTATTAGGAATAAAATGATTGGCATCGCTACTGTGCCTAGGGTGCCCCCTTAAAGTTTGTGTACAGAATTAAGAATAAGGGGGAATATAAATGATTATAGTGTTGACAGCGCGCAAGTCTAAAAAAAATGATTTTGTTACAGGGAAGGCCGGTTACTCATAATCCACGGTTTGGCGGACGAGAACGTCCACTTCTGCCATACCGCGGCTTTGCTCGCCGAGCTGGTGCGGCTAGGGAAGCCTCATCGGGTGCAGGTCAGTTCATCATCATTAGGTCTTTTTACTCTCCACTGGAGGAGCACGACCCCTCTCTGTACCACCAGAGCCATATATTAGCCAGAGGATTTGGCCTTGTATTTCAATCATTGTATGCAACTGTTTGTAATTTGGCCTTAAAATACTCAAATTTTTTTATTATGAAACTCGCCTGGTGCTCGTTTCATAAACCCACACTCGTGTTTTATGGAACTTTACACATACTTACTACAAATATATATTTTTTTAAATTTAATTTTTCTTTTTCACAGGTATACCCTGGTGAGAGGCACTCTCTTCGCGCTATGCACGCCGCTAAGCACTACGAGGCGACATTACTGCATTTTCTGCACGAAAACCTGTAAAATTATGTAAAGTGATCAGTTTACGGCATGATCACGCTAATGATCACGAGCAAAAGTGATTAGAACAGTTTTACTGTGGCGACTTATACAACGTGTAACGAAGTGGTGTAGCAAAACTTAAGGCGCTGTAGTATGAGACACTAGTGCCACCCAGCACTTAATTCTCATTCTAAATATCAGCAACTGTAAAGAAAGCGATTTTACTGTGGCGCACTTATACAACTTGTAACGAAAAGAGGGTATCAATACTTAGGCATGATCAGCAGCTGTAAATAAAACAATTTTACTGTGGCGCACTTATACAACGTGTAACGAAAAGGGTATCAATACTTAGGCATGATGAGCAGCTGTAAAGATAGCAATTTTGCTGTGGCGCACTTATACAACGTGTAACGAAAAGGGTATCAATACTTAGGCATGATGAGCAGCTGTGAATAAAGCAATTTTGCTGTGGCGCTCTTATACAACATGTCGAAAAGGGTATCGATACTTAGGCATAATCAGCAGTTGTAAAGAAAGCAATTTTGCTGTGGCGCACTTATACAACGTGTAACGAAAAGAGGGTATCAATACTTAAGGGGGGATGATTCAGCATTGATAAATAAATAGGTATATATGGATAAATGACACAAATTGAGTTATCCCTACAGTAAGTTGTGAACTTATGTCGTAGGATACTAACTCTACCATTCTATATTTTACAATAGATACTTATATAGATAAACATCCAAGACCAAGGCCAATTTGAAAAACATACTATCACGTCTTTACCCCTTACGGGGTAGACAGAGCCTAAGTTCATAAGACGCAAAGGCCACGTTCATCATCATCATCATCAGGTCTTAAGTCTCCACTGCAGGAGCACAACCCTCTCTGTACTACAAGAGCCATATACTAGCCAGAGCAGCCAGAGGATTTGGCCTACACTCTCCACGCTGGCCAACAAGGCCACGTTACTGACTGACCTGACGTCTCAGTGTTGCCGCCTCTTTCAGAAATCGTAAATAGTCGGCGATTACGACTAACAATAAATGTGAGTCGAACCGGATTTCTACATAGTATAACAGAAGTAATGGGGATGGCAACTGACAAGAGTGGCGTTGCTTACGATTGTTCCGAAACAAAACTGTCTGTCCCTTATTAAGGGAATCAATCACGAGCACCGTGGCGCAGCGGTTACCACGCCTGCCTGCGACACGGGGGTCCCGGGTTCGATCCCCGGTCAGGTCATGATGGAAAACGATCTTTTTCAGATTGACTTGATTGGGTCTTGGATGTTTATCTTTATATGTATTTGTTATAAAATATAGTATCGTTGAGTTTGTATCCCATAACACAAGTCTTTCTTAAGAACTTACTTTGGGGCTAGCTCAATCTGTGTGATTTGTCCGTATGTCCGTATGTCTGATGGCAACTGACATAATATTATTATTAAACTTTTTTTTATGAAAGTTCAAATGATTTATCACTATTCTTGTGCGCTAATTACTTGCATAAAAGTCTGATAATATAAATATTTATATGTTGCTCGGAAACATCGTACGCAGCGACATCTTCAATTAGCTTTGCGTTGCCTCCCCAATTGAGTTGCAGGCCAGAGCGCCCAACTTTATTGCGAGTGGGGTATTAGCTGTTCACAGCTTATACGCGCCCCGCCTCTCCGCGCGCGCCCCGCGCAGACCTATATTATGTACTGCGCTAAAACTCGTGCGATGTTCGGATTCCCAATAAAGTTTGGTGCGGCCTGTAATTGAACGATTTTCCCACTGATCAAAATAAGAAAATATAATTTTAAGTACCTACGCGTAAATATTCTCATTTGAGTTTAAAAATGTTTTTGCATTTTTTTACCATAATTTTGTAAAGAGAAGTTCTTCAGTATCATTAAATAATGTTATTTTAACCCAATTGTATGAAGTCGCCTATTAATATGATTGATTGAAACTACCACCGGATATTACTGTATATTGTACATATTAAAAAGGTTATAGCCACGTATTTTCAGTCGGAAAATGAGGAGCCCGATGGTTCAGTGGGCGTTAGCATTATTAACGCATGCGTATGTTAAGCAACCCCGGGCGCAGTCCCCACTTAGATGGGTGACCGCAAGTCTCATAAAAATATCTCAAGCTCCTCCGTGCTTCGGAAGGCACGTTAAGGCGTTAGTCTCAGCTGTCATCGTTGATGGCAGTCGTTAAGCTATGTCAGATGCCTTTAGGCAGCTTGAAAAATCTGACATCAGTGTTGGCCACTTACACACACGAATAAGGACGGCCGAGCCGCGACGTTTTTGGCGCCATCTGAATGGATGGCAACTGGTACAAGTGGCGTGGTTTACGATTGTTCCAGAAAGAAACTGACGTATGTAACGACTTTTGACTTATTTTTTTGCTCTATAATCTGACTAAATCCCGTGAAATAAACTATTGAAATGTTTGTATTAGCTAGATTCCGACTGACATATTTATTGTATAGTAACAAAAACAAGAATTATATTTATAGGTTATGTTTGCAATACTTAAAAATCTTTCGTTATGGGAACAAATATAAGTGGTATATTTAAAAAAAATGTCAATTGATTTACACTATTCTTATGTACTCTTCTTATCTTCACTTGCATGTCTTAAAATAAAGATATTCATATTTTGTCAGGAAACATCTACAATTATCTTTTCGATGCCACCCCTATAAGCTGAAACTGTCGGCATCCTCCGACTAAAAGTATGTGAGTGGAAACCTTTCTTTTAGAACAGAAGTCGCCTTTTGTCAAAATACCTACTCACACATTTCGATGCCTGTATATTTTTATCGAATCAAACTTTGTGCAATATAAATTAAAAAAAGAAACTGACTGCGCACAACTCTGTTAATGCTAAGTGGCTTTGCGACATCTCAGGAGCACCTGTGGTTTTTACTGTCACTTTGAAGTACATACAACATGGAGTAGTTAATACCGCTGTCTCGACTCGAAAAATATTCTCAGACTCAAAACAAGGGGTACAGTTGTCGTTTGCCTTAGACGATTTTGCAAATTGATTTAAGTAGACTTTATGATATGAAATTGGTGTAGTTTCGTGTTATAAATGCTCGTGCTCGAGAACAATTTGTGAAATAGTTAAAGTAGACTGTTAAATGGACTCGTATAGATTTGTCATCAGAAGCTCCCACGAGGCTACCTAAGAAATTACGCCATCTTTGATGCTACATACCGTACAACACCGATACTTAGTATCTCATTATACTGGACATTGGCAGAATCACTGAAATCTCGGTGGAAGCCATATTTTAAAAGAAGAAAGAAAGTTAATATTTGTTATTATTAATTAATATACCGTGTAAATATGTAACCTTGCCATATTCTCGGATGTGTGTCTACCGATCATATAGAACAACTTTCACTAAGGAACATGAGTCGAAGTATGAAAAAAAAATGGGTGACCGAACCCGAAAGCGAAGAATAGTCTGATCAATTTAGTATGAGAAGTCCAATTTTGTACAGTTTTACGTACATATTTAATGTAGGAAAATAGTAACTACTAGAAAACAGTAGGTGATCATTAGTAACTTTCGCTAAAGATTTTATAGAGACAAAGTGAAGCGGTAATATCAACTCTATATCAGTCTCAATTAAATACGCATGTCATATAGCGACACCGGAATCTAACCTTAATTAGCTGTCTTGAGATGTCGCGAACTATAGAATATTAGTCAAAAAGGGTATAACACGGACACAGGTAACGAATTTTATAAAAAAAATATTTGTATTTGTAAAAAAAAAAGAATTGAACCAAGAACACTTAAAAACGCAAAAAACCTATTCCGCGTTGAAGATTCTTCAGTAGTTAGGACACGATTACTGTGGGGCTTACGAAATCTGTGTGATTTGTCCCTATACCTATATTTATCGGACCCTACCAAACAGTGCTGCCATCTAATGAAAAGCACTTGAGAAAAAACTTCATATTGTGGTAATGTTGAGAATACCCTTTTTGAGTAATGTTGTTCAAAAAACTGATATTGCTAGTCTTTTTTTATTTAATGAAGGAAATTGTATTATTATTATTATTGAAAATAATCAGAATGTCTCGCCTGTTGCTATAGGAACTGAATAAACTGTATTTTATCATGAAAATGGTTTTTATTTGTTCAAAAATGTTTGCTTATCAAAACTAATTAAGGAAGATAAAGATTGAATACTCTGTTTGTGTTAACTGAACTTAAAAATTGAAAACTGTGACAGCAAACAACATCCCCCGTCAGTTTTTAGGGTTCCGTACAATAAATGAAAAATAGGATCACTCGTGCGTCTGTCTGTCCGTCCGTTCGTCTGTCACAGTCGATTTTTTTTAGTCTTCTCTGCAGGAGCACGACTCTCTTCTGGACTACCAGAGCCATATAAAGCCAGAGCAGTCAGAGGAAAGTAAAAACATTCTTAAAAAAATGATAAGGATGTAACAAGATGACGCGATAATATTTAAGTTTATTTAATCAGACCAGCCCCCGTAGCATGGCTCCCGCGACGCCGTTTATATCGCGCGATAAACTATCTACTTCTCGCTCTTCAGTATTGCGAAAAACAAGATGGCGATAGTCGATAAACGTTGTCGCGCGTGCCATGCTACGGGCAGGATGAACAACTTTCCCCAGGAGACAATTTGTAAAATGCAAAAAGCAATTCGATCTCCCATACAAGTCACCTGATCGGGAAGGCTTTTTATTTTGCATTTTGATGTATGACCCTTAGATAGGGATAGTGTTAACTATCTTGACTATGTACAGCGTGGAAGGGACATACCCGTAATAAATCGAACCACGGTCTATGCTAGATCATTATAGTAGTATGAATTTTAGTTGTGGCAAAGTCACGCTACCGGCAAAATTCACTTTTGCTAGTAGCATGAATGGGCCGGCTCGTCCGGAGAAGTACCACACTCTCACAGAAAATCGACGTTTGAGTAGTAGCTTTTCCGCTTTTATGCTTCGTTCGGTGAGTGAGAGAGCCGGAGGCCCATCCCATTATTTTTCCCCTCTGGGGAGGGACAAATAAAGGCCGCGGCGACGCTGTTGTAACACCCCTGGTGTTGCAGTTGTCCATGGGCAGCGGTGATCACTTAGCATCAGGTCACCCGCTTTCTCGTTTGTCGTAGTATGACATAAAAAAAAATAACAATCAAAAAACAAAAATAAATTTCGACACTTCCATACAAAAGATAAAAAAAATCCACAAATATATTTATACATAAGGCAGCCGTTATTAACTGAACGATCTATTAACTAACACACGCTCAAACCACCTGAAATTTAGCACGCGTATGAATATAATGACTATTTATGACGTAGGCATTCGCTAAGAAAGGATTTACGAAAATTAACAGCCTTAAAGGATGAAACGGGGGTTCAAAGTTTATAACAGGAGCGAAACCGCGGGCGAAAAGTATACCTATATACAATTATACCGTTCTCCAGGAAAACTTTAAAACACACCCGGAAATATAATAGTAGTTGGGTTTTACTTTTATAACTATCTTGTTAAGACTGTCGTTAAAAACTGAATCACTTTGGCAAAGGCAATATAATACTAACGTATAGACTGCCCACCTCATGCAAAAATATTGTACCAAATTAAGGTGGCGAAAAGTAGGCGAATGTGTGGCTAAGTAGGCGGTTCAAACTACCGCCATCTAGTATCGAGTGGTTGATTAAATCTTTGTTAGCCTAAAACTTACTAAAACTGAGGTGTAATTTTAAAATAAAAAGCCAAAAATATTGTTCTAATTGTTTATAAGATATATTTTGTGAATAATGCTTTTATATTTTCATAATACGAAAGATACAATGTTGTGTAGCAATTAGTAGCGCCATCTATGCGAGTCTCTGAGAACAAATCGTACTATTAATGCGTGGTCCCAACATGACTTGGGTCATGAGCCAACATCAAAAAGTACTGTTGTAACTGTAACAACTAACTACTGTCATGTGGTCTCAACGCCTTAATCGTACGATTCGTTCACAGAGACTCGCATAGATAGCGCCCTTCGAGCCGGTACGGAGGCCGTGTTGCTCGAAGATAGCGCCACTCGAAACTACACAACATCGTATCAACCGTATTATGAGAATATAAAAACATGATTCACAAAATATATCTTACTAAAAATCAAAACAATATTTTAGGCATAATATTTTAAAATGACACCATATATTTAGTAAGTTAAAGGCTAACGCAGATTACCGCCATCTAGTATCGACTACCAAGCAACTCTCCTGCGCCATACATTCGCCTGCTTTTCGCAACCTTAATTTGATTCAATATTTTTGTATGAGGTGGGCAGTCTATTACGTTAGTATTATATTGTCTTTGCTACTGTCTACAGTTTAAAGTGAAGATTTACTCAAGGATATCGCCAAAATTGGCCGTTTTTGACAAAAACGCTAAGAAAAGCTACAATGCCTCACTTTTAATTGTGAACAATAGTTCATCAAGTAGTTTGAAGGGTTTTCTAGGGCTAGGGCCTCGCTAAACATAATTTCAAATGATTTCCCCATTTTATTTCACAAATGATTTATTTCAAGTGTGGGTAGCACTGGACTCGTGTATTTCCTTTACAAAAGGTTGTGTATGGTCATGTGGTCTCAACGCCTTAATCGTACGATTTGTTCTCAGAGACTCGCATAGATGGCGCCACTCGAAACTACACAACTTTGTATCTACCGTATTATGGGAATATAAAAACATGATTCACAAAATATATCTTACTAAAAATCAAAACAATATTTTAGGCATAATATTTTAAAATGACATCGTGTATTTAGTAAGTTAAAGGCTAACGCAGATTACCACCATCTAGTATCGAGTAGCAAGCAACTCTCCTGCGCCATACATTCGCCTGCTTTTCGCAACCCTAATTTGGTCCAATATTTTTGTATGAGGTGGGCAGTCTATTACGTTAGTATTATATTGTCTTTGGTATGGTCAAGTACCTATCTGTCTGCAAAAACAACACAACCGATTCATAGTTCTGATGAAGTGAAAAATAACCCAACGAACGTGATTTAGGGATATCCCAAACGAAATAAAATTACTTAAAGCTCAGGGCGGTCAAAATGTCACACTGGGAGGTTATTTTTTATGTACGATCGTATAGAAATGATACCTGGCCTGAGTACCTGGCGTATGCTATGACATCATCATAATGACCTTAAGAAAAAGGATGTGTCATTGAATTTATATAATATTATAAAGGGGAAAGATTGAATTGAATATGCTCCGAAACTAGGTACAGGACCATTATTTCATTTAAAACTAACGTGAGATAAAGACATTATAAATTTATCAACGGGTCACTATAGTCGGCAATCCCGACAAATAGCACGTGAGTGACCCGTTCATATATATATATATATATATTAGGTACAGGACCGATTCTCAAAATTCTTTCACTTATATAAAGCTGAAAAAGATGTGTGGTTCCTGGCAGAGTAGAATAGGACCACTTCAAGTTTTCCCGTGGATGTCGTAGAAAGCGACTTAGGAAACACAAGCTAAACAAAGCTTATAAACATCAAACAGACCGTCTGGCCGGCGTGCAGAGTGTAGACCAAACCGTCTGACTACTCTGACTAATATGACTCTGGTGGTACAGAGAGGGTCGTGCTCCTGCAGTGAAGATTAAATAAAATAAATAAATATATACGGACAAATCACACAGATTGAGCTAGCCCCAAAGTAAGTTCGAGACTTGTGTTATGAGATACTAACTCAACGATACTATATTTTATAATAGATACTTATATAGATAAACATTCAAGACCCAGGTCAACGAAATTTTGATCGTTCTGGACCCTTAAAGGGGTGATTCAGCCCGTCGTTATGAACCATTTTTCCTATGGGACCAATGCTGGAAACTCAAATTTTATTTCGACATTTTCATACAAAAGTGTTCAGCCGCCCGGGCAATTTGTATAGGAATGTCGAATATTTTTTCGAGTTTACAGCATTTGTCCCATAGGAAAAGTTGTTTATATTGACAGGCTGAATCACCCCTTTAATGGTCCGGAACGATCAAAATTTCGCCATGTATGGCTATGGTAGTACAGAGAGGGTCATGTCCTGCAGTGGAAACTAACCAGGACCTAATGATGATAATATAAGTAAATCTTAATATTATAAAGAGGGACGATTTAATTGTGTTTGTTTTTGCATGAATAGGCTCCGAAACTATTGGTCCGATCTTCGTAATACGTTCACTTATATAAAGCTAATTTATCTGCGGGTGATATAGGCTATAATTTACGCGGACGAAGTCGCGGGAAAATTGCTACCTAGTTAACTATAAGTATAATTAAATTTCTGGGAGATCGATCGAGGGAACAGGTGAAAATATTTCAGTAACGAACAGATAGACAGACACGGGAAAGGACTTTGTTTTATAATATGTATTATATGTTTTATATAAATAATATGCATAATAGTAACTGGAGAGTGAAGGCCAAACCCTCTGCCTCCTCACTGCCCTGGCTAATACATGGCTCTGATTGCACAGAAAGGGTCGTGCTCCTGCAGTGGAGACTAACAAGGACCTGATGATGAATATGTATTATAGCAGTCGGCCCCGGCTTCGCATGTGGAACATAACTAACGTATGGTACTAAGGGATAAAGTACCTATCCAACGGCGAAATAATTTTAGAAATCGGTCCAGTAGTTCCTGAGTTTAAAACGTTCAAACCAACAAACTCTTCAGCTTTAAAATATTTGTATAGACCTGTGGTCCCAAGAGTCCCAAAGTCCCAAACCCTTAATCGTACGATTGGTACTCAGAGACTCCAATAGATGGCGCCACTCGTAACTACACAACATGTATCTGCCGTATTATGAGAATATAAAACATTATTCACACAATATATCTTGTTAAAAATTAGAACAATATTTCAGGCATAATATTTTAAAATTAGTAAGTTTAGTTGGCTTAGGCTAACGCAAATTACCGCCATCTAGTACCGAGTAGCAAGCAACTCCGCAGCTCCATACATTCCCCTACTTTTCGTTTTTAGTTACGTTAGTATTATAATATTGTCTTTGGTATAGATGTATACCTTCGAGCAACACGGCCTCCGTACCATGTATACGGACAAATCACAGAGATTGTAACTTGTATGCAGATCCGCTTCAAGTTGATTAGCTAGTATTCTAAATTCTAAGTCGTCTTTTTCTGGCCTTGGTAAGAAACAAAACATCATAAATGAATCGAAACCAATCGAGATAATTGATGGTATTACTGGAATTAGTTATAAATGCTGTCATTTTTGTATTACGTATGCAAAACAAGTCATCACAGACATATGCTGATCACAGCAATTATGTTTACGCACTGTACCAAATAATCGCGCTCAAATAAGCTTTGAGGCATATTTACACGCAAGCCAGTTGCCAAGCCATACTACTATTTATTAATCTGTGGCTACACAAAAAGCCAAGCTAGTAGCGATTACTAGCGATACGTGATGTTTACCTACGTTATTTTCCTTATTATCATAAACCATACGCACATTAACTAATAGGAATTACTCGTGAAATTACTGGCTTTCCAGTCTTGCTCGGCAACTGGCTTGTATGTAAAGGGACCTTTAAATGGGTAAACTTGAAATTATTGGCCATTTACACACACAGCCTATGGCGTGTGAAAATTTCTGGCTTGGTCACCATCACGGATTTAAATTTTACTCAAAAACTATTCGAAATTAGTCGCCGAATATAAAAAAAAAGTTAGGTTTATGCAGTAAGTTGAGGATACTCGCTCGCTCCGTTTTGGTCAAAAGGAAACTTAACGAACCAAGAACGAACCTGTTCTACCTTGTGTCAAACTTTTCTTTTGTCATTTTATATGTTAAGTATGGAAGTAAAATAGCTTATAATTTCTTTTATCTCTATAAAAAGGAAAGAGGGTTCTATCGATACCAATCGAAGCTATTCTAAAGCCCCTTCCAATAATTTACTTACCTTTAACAAAAATTTGCAAATAAATCCCTAAATCGAAAAATGGTGTTCTCAACCTTACAATAATTTTTTAAACACCTTTTTAACATTACCCAACACGATGGGTTTGTAAAGAAATATTACTCCCTCTTTACTAGTATGGGAGCTATCCTAAAAAAAAATTCTTTCAAAATTTTATTCTGTCACTTTTTTGCCATGATTAATATACATGCTTTTACCAAATTACAGCTTTCTAGTACTTATAGTCCCTGAGTAAAACCGCGGACGGACAGACAGACAGACACATGGCGAAACTATAAGGGTTCCTAGTTTACTACGGAACCCTAAAAAAGAATTTTGCGATTTTGAACGGGCAGTCGACCGCCTCCTGTTTAACGTACAGTGCGTACCACTCTAATCTGACCTCATGACCACAAAGGTTATCTCCCAAGACGGCTGCCATCCATCGGATATTGACCAACAAAACAGGTCCGGAGACGAAACCAGTCCATTAGTATCCGCAGCGATGCGAAACAGTGCGCGCGGTTTTTAATAAATTAAAAAAATATATATAAGTTTTTAATTGTCTTGTGGGCAGTGATGTGGTGTTGTAGATTGTAATATTTATATTAAGTTTTTAGGTGAGTCGAATAAGTTTTTTTTTAATTTATACCTACCTAAAAAATTAATATTTTGTTCTTTATTGTTTCGAGGTTAATGGACGGTAGTTAAAAAAACCCAAATTGCGCGCGATGTTATTATAGTTTTGTTTACGTAGGTACATTCTATATCTAATATTCTAAGTAAGAGAGTTTATCAATTGAAGGTCTGCAACACGGATAGATAATCAGTCCTTGTTCTCCACAGGGTAGAAGTGTTTAAACCGACTTCAATAAAAGGAGGTTCTCAATTTGACCCGTATGTTTGTGTGTATGTTTGTGAGCGATTACGACTAAAAACATTTTGGTGTTGTTCTAAGAAAGTGGGAAAAGTATTGGTTTGACTTAGGTTATTTGGCTTCGGTTTAGTTTTTTATCCAAATTAATAATGACCCAACTTCAGGGTATACTCTTTACATTAAAATGATAATAATCAAAATCGAGCTACTCTATAAAAAATGATGCGTGGTTCATATAACATAATGCATGGTCATACAACTCATACATAATAATAAAAAAAATTAGACGCGTCGACTTGATAGCCTCCGCCGTTTTTGCTTCGGTTAAAAAAAGCTGAGATGAGAAAGAGTGTTAGTTCATTAAGTATTTTATTAGCAACCGAACCTCCAAGCTTAATTTCGACCCCTTGATCAGCATTTACAATCAGCCTGGCGGGAATGTAGCTATCATTTTAAAGTATTTTCTCTTTTCACTCGAAACAGTAAGGATACTACTTACATAATATATCACGGATTACTTAATGTTCCACGACATCACACCTAAACTTAGTTATACATATGTATATTTAACAACCAGTTTTAAAAATGTCCATGTTAATGACCTCTCTCATAAGGTGAGGTAAAATTTACGTCTGGGTTCGAATATTAGACGATCTGATGGCTTTTACAAACTGAACACAAAAAGCGAAAAATATTCTGAATTATTAATTTAATTTAAACGACAAAAACGCGTTATATTTTCTAACTCATAATTAATTCAAAATCTTTACAGACGTGCAACCTACTCTAGTCTACTTACATACATACATACTTTCACGTCTTTATCCCTTGCAGGGTAGACAGAGCCCGAGGTCATAATAAAACCTACAGGCCACGCTTAGCATCGTAGTGGGCGTAGAAGTGAAAAGCGGAATCAAAATAGTGATGGGTTGCTAACCGCATCACCTATCAATGTGATTCCTTAGATTTTCTCCCAATCCCTTGACCGGCTTTTACGGTCTGCGCGGGAAGAAAAGCAGCTGGTATATTGTATGTTTTATCTTTTCTCCCAAACCAGCATGGAAGAATTAGTCTATTTGATCGTTAAAATTGTTTGAAGGGGCTTCGCAATAGAAAACACAATATTTTAAATTAAGGGGGCACCCTAGGCACAGTAGCGACGCCAATCATTTTATTCCTAATACTTTACAAATAGAAAGAAATTCAAGAATGTAAATCATATTAGCATTAGTAAATAACTTGAAGTATTTTTGGAATCATGTTTAACATTATCAGAATCAGTGAGAATCACGTTTATACATAATGACTGATTCTCATAATATTAAACATGATTCCAAAAATTCTTCCAAGTTATTTACTAGTGCTTACCTATATGATTTACATTCTTGAATTTCTTTCTATTTGTAAAGTATTAGGAATAAAATGATTGGCGTCGCTACTGTGCCTAGTGTGCGGCCTTAAATTTTGGTTTCCTTTTAAATTAAGCACTGGATCCCTAAAAACTCAATGTTTCTTTTTAAGAGCCTTAGGTAGGTACATCAGAGAAATTCGATGAATTCGCAATCACGAATTAGAACCAATTTTATTCTTGTGCTCTTAAAACGGATCAAATTAAAATAATCTTCGTCAGTACTGCGGTGGATAATTAATATTTACTTGTAAGTAGTATTTTTAGTATAAATTTTCATCAATATTATCTTTAGATACAAATACGAGAACCATGGAGATATGTACTACGTGATGAGAACTAAAACTTTACTACGCTTTTGGCGTAATGCAAAATATAATAAACTAGCTTTTACGCGCGTGGTATATAGCCTATGTCCTTCTCAGTCCCCTTACCTATGTATATGAAAAATTTCAGGATGATAGGTTCAGTAGGTAGAACGTGAAAGCGCAACAAACAAACAAATAAACAAACAAACTCACATTCGCATTTATAATATTAGTTGGGATTGGGATATTAAGTAGTTGGGATTGGGATGTCCTTCTCAGTCCCCTTACCTATCTATGTATATGCAAAATTTCAGGATGATCGGTTCAGTTACGGCGTGAAAGCGTAACAAACAAACAAACTCACTTTCGCATTTATAATATTAGTAAAATAATAAAAAAGTAAAAGTAAAGTAGTCTTATTAAAGTAATATTAGTTAGGATAGGATAATAATACCAAAATAGTTACTACAAGTAGATTAGGTACCTATTTTACTACCGAAGAATTGGCGTCGATTTTTTCAATTTGATATTTTTCTAAGTAAGAACAAGAATTAAATTACGGGTTTCGCTAGTTTTGCTGATGTAAGTAGGGTTGTCAACCATACTGTTTTGAACAGTATTATACTTTTTTCGCTCCTGAATACTTTTTACTGTTCAATAAAAAAAAAAGTATGCGAAATACTGTTTTTATGACCACTGGTACTTTAGAACTAAAGGCCTTATGTAAAGAGACGGGACAAGAAAAATAAGTTTCTATTTTTAATATAAGTAAATAATTTGTTAATAAGCAGGTATGCTTAATAAAATTAAAAAAAAAATAAGGATTTCTAAAATACTGCTTTCTTTTTAACCGACTTCAAAAAAGGAGGAGGTTCTCAATTCGTCTGTGTTTTTTTGTATGTTTGTTACGCGATTACTCAGTCAGTTATGGATCGATTTTAGTGATTCTTTTTTTGTTCGATAGGTAATACTCCAGAGGTGGTCCCATAATTTTTTTTTGTCGCAATGTATTGAGCACTTTTTGAAAAAAATCAACAAGAACAAAAAAAATTGTACAAGTATGCCGTTTGGTTTAATTTTATTTCTGTTTAATTCTTTCGCGAATCAAGTTAATAACGACGTTGTTCCTCTATTTTGATTGAACTACACACCCATTTACTTATAGGGTTGAAGTCGGTTTTACATTTTTAGGGTTCCGTAGTAAACAAGGAACCCTTATAGTTTCGCCATGTCTGTCTGTCAGTCTGTCCGTCCGCGGTTTTACGCAGAGATTATAAGTACTAGAAAGCTGTAATTTGGTATGGGTATGTATATTAATCATGGCAAAAAAGTGGTACAATAAAATCTTGAAAAAAAATTTTTTTTAGGGTAGCTCCCATACAAGTAAAGTGAGGGAGTAATTTTTTTTTCTCTATTTACCTATTGTGTGGGGTATCGTCAAATAGGTCTTTCAAAAATATTGTGAGGTTGAGAACACCTTTTTTTGATTAAGGGCTCCGTTTCCGAAATATTTGGTTTTAAAGTGCGAATTTTTGTTAGAGGTAAGTGTCCCCCCCCTCTATCTGCTAAACGGTTATATATAGATACGTGAAAAAAATTACAGCAGTAGCATATATACTGAAGTTGAAAGGAAAACTATCAGAGCTGAGTAGTAAGTACAAACTAAAAAGTTATAGGCAACCAACTTATAAACTGTAAAATTTCATACTATTTTCATTGTTAGATGTTTTTGGTCGTTAAACTGTAAGGTGCGAGTGTGAACTCAAAGTTGTCATTCGCAACTACGGAACCCTACACTGCGCGTGGCCCGACACGCACTTGGCCGGTTTTTGTTAAAAATAATTCTCTTAAATACTGTTCAATTTGTTTCTCCACCCTAAATATACTGTTTTTCTCTTAAATAAAAGTTGGCAAACCTAAATGTAAGTCTCAATCGCCTCATTGATGTAAAACCTCATGTCAAAAACTCAAAAACCATTTATTGCTCATAGTTACTTAGAACTAGGTACATTTAGCAATGCCGTTCCAACTCGGGGTTTTCCTTAACAATCGGTAATTATGTTTGTTCATCGCATTCTCGCAACCAGTCCGGCGAGGTTATTAAATATGTGGAATTAGAAAAACTTGAATATTTCGTGATCCTAAGTCGTAGAATACTTATTTACATCAACAAGAACTATTTAAAATAATGTAAGATATTTTTAACAAAAAACAAAAACCCTATCAACTTTTTTAATAAGCATAAGAAAAAAACCGGCCAAGTGCGTGTCGGGCCACGCGCAGTGTAGGGTTCCGTAGTTGCGAATGACAACTTTGAGTTCACACTATTCACACTCGCACCTTACAGTTTAACGACCCAAAACATCTAACAATGAAAATAGTATGAAATTTTACAGTTTATAAGTTGGTTGCCTATAACTTTTTAGTTTGTACTTAGAACTCAACTCTGATAGTTTTCCTTTAAACTTCAGTATATATACTACTGTTGTAATTTTTTTTACGTATCTATATATAACCGTTTAGCAGATAGAGGGGGGGGACACTTACCTCTAACAAAAATTCGCACTTTAAAACCAAATATTTCGGAAACGGATCCCTAAATCGAAAAATGGTGTTCTTAACCTCACAAAATTTTTGAAAGACCTATTTAACGATACCACACACGATGGTTAAATAGAGAAAAAAAAATTACTCTCCCACTTTACTAGTATGGGAGCTACCCTAAAAAAAATTTTTTTTCAAC
This sequence comes from Rhodophaea formosa, assembly GCA_963082605.1. Classification (NCBI taxonomy): domain Eukaryota; kingdom Metazoa; phylum Arthropoda; class Insecta; order Lepidoptera; family Pyralidae; genus Rhodophaea; species Rhodophaea formosa. Next base: position 7,548,863 of record OY720229.1, on the reverse strand, counting down.
TTTTTATTCTACCACTTTTTTGCCATGATTAATATACATACCCATACCAAATTACAGCTTTCTAGTACTTATAGTCTCTGCGTAAAACCGCGGACGGACAGACAGACAGACAGACAGACAGACAGACAGACAGACAGACATGGCGAAACTATAAGGGTTCCTTGTTTACTACGGAACCCTAAAAAATGGAAATAAGTGTGATCCAAACGGCATACCTGTAAACATTTGTTTTGGTTTTTGTGTATTCTTTCAAAAAGCGCTCGACATATTTCGATAAAAATTTAATGGGACCATCTGTAAAGTATTCCCTATCGAACAAAAAAGAATTTCTTAAATCGGTCCAGGCGTCTTCGAGAAATCGGGGAACATACATAAAAAAAAATAAAGATTACGACGAATTATAAACCTCCTCCTTTTTTTGAAGTCGGTTAAAAATGAAACCGAATTTAAAACACGATTCATATAATGGGCGTGAGGAATCATGGCGATGATCATAGCGATGCGGGTAGGAACCCATCACTACATTTATTTTGATTCCGTTCTCCACCTACAAGCCCACCAACATGCCAAGCGTGGCCTGTAGGTTCAATGACCTTAGGCTCTGTTTACCCCACAAGGGATAAAAACGTGATAATATTTAAGTAATACTAGCTGTTACCCGCGGCTTCGCCCGCGAAATTTATATCCTATGTCCTTCTCAGTACCCTAACCTATGTGTACCTATGCAAAATTTCATGATGATCGGTTCAGTAGACACGGCGTGAAAGCGTAACAAACAAACTCACTTTCGCATTTATAATATTAGTTGGATGGGATTGGGATTTTAGACCCTTAAAGAGGCGAGTCAGCCCATCCAAAACTGGTTCGAGATGCCTCCTTGAGACCCTGTGACTAACTAAGGTGGCCGACCCAAACTGACTGGTTCATATGTAATATACTGAGGACAAATTACTACTTACAAGTATTACGTATCCTGCTTGTTATATAGACTGGCCAAACCACCCCGCCTAGGGTGCCGTTAAGGGGCATGGTGAATTGGTGATACATTAATTTTTGAGGGGGTCCAGTACTGCCAACATCCCCGCTAATCCCAACTAATATTAAAAATGCGAAAGTAAGTTTGTTTGTTGTTTACGCTTTCACGTCCTATCTACTAAACCGATCATCATGAAATTTGGCATACACAAAGGTTAGGGTACTGAGAAGGACATAGGCTATATATCACGCGAGCAAAGCAGGTAACAGCTAGTTTGTAATAAATCAATAGACAGAAAACAGATATATCATTTAAAATTTTGTTCGATGAGGCCCTAGATACCGCTACCCCTTCAAACTATTTTGTCACCTACTGTTCGTGAAGCTTTTCCCAGCGTTACATACAATCAGCCCGACTATCCTAATCCCAACTATCCTAACTAATATTATAAATGTGAAAGTGAGTTTGTTTGTTTATTTGTTACGCCAGTTATTCCGTAACCTACGCATACTTTCATCGCAGTGCTTAAGACTTGGTTGGCGCAGCGCGTATGAAGGAAGCCTGATAATCGGAAGCATCTTGGTTCGAGTCACGGATAAAGCAAGATTTTTTAGAATAATTATATTTTTTTTTTGTTTGAGTTTTAATTTTACTCAAAAATATGGCTAAGGAATGTCATATATGTAGGGAGGAAGTGAAGGATCGTCAAATGTTAAAATGTAAAACATGTAATAATTCATTTCATCTAAATTGCACAAACGTATCAGAAAAAAGATATTACTTAATGGACAAAGACAGAAAATTAGAATGGAAGTGTGATTTTTGTATATCTGGTTCAAAAGCGGATTCGGTAATAGAGGAATTTGAACAAGCTTTATCTGATTCGTCACCGGATTTCGTAACTTTAAGAAATCAAAACAGATATAATGTACCAGTAGAAAACTCATTCGAATCGTTACAGCTCGATGAAGATGTGGATAACTTTTTATGTACGTCAACGGTACTTCGTAATACAGCATTAAGAAGAAGTTGTCCCGATTTGCGGGAAAACAAACAAAGAAAAATTGAATACATGGAAAAAGAAATTGAAGAATTGAAAGATAAATTAAAAAATGCTGAAAATGAAATCGTTAATCTTTTGGCAGAAAATAAATTGTTAAAAAATCAAAAATTAAAGAGCAATGACATTTGTATAAATTTAGAAGGAAATTCAAATAAGAAAATATCTACAAATAGGAAAAAAGACAAAAGTATCAACAACACTATTTTAAATGTAGATAGTGATGATGGAATATTGAGTGACAAAAAAGAGTCTGCTAGTACAATAACAAAGACACCACTGAATATGAAGGAGGACATTACTAGGAAGAAAAAAAACATTTTTATTTTTGGAGATCAGCAAGCTAGAGGACTATCAGTACAGCTGCTTAAAACTAGATTTGGAAAGTGGAACGATGAATATAATACTATTGGAATGGTAAAACCTTATGCAACTTCTGGAAAAGTCTTAAATAGTCTCCATAATTTAGCAAATAATATTAATGACGATGACTTAATTGTATTATCGGTTGGCAGTAACGACAAAGATCCATTTGCGTTGCTCAGTAATGTATGTAATGTATTATTCCAATTTAAAAAATGTAATATACTATTGCTAAATGTTTGTGAAAATAGGTTCTTAGATGTTGATATTTTGAATTCTCAACTTAAGCTATTGGCTAATCAATATTATAACTGTAGATTTGTTGACATCAAATATTCTAGGAAAAATGTTAAGATGACTAAATTAAACTTTATGACATTCAAAATAAATGTAGAAATTGACTATTTAAGATATGAATTTGATTACGAAATTAGAATAAAGGTAAAGCAATATGGGATACTATTTCGTCCTCTAAAGGACATGATCCTCATAATAATAACATTAGCCAAATTAAATCGAATAATTTGACATATACTGACCCTGTTGACATTTGTAATATATTTAATAATTATTTCATAGATTTAACTGACATACCAAATTCAAATAATAATATTAATTTAAGTAATGACATAAAAATAATTCCCAATACCATATTTCTCACTCCGACTAATGAAGATGAGATATATAAGATAATAATGTCCCTTAAAAATAGCAAAAGTAGTGGTATCGATGGTATAGTTACAAAAGTCATCAAATTTTGTGCTTTGGAGATATGTAAACCCTTAACACATATTATTAATATGAGTTTTACGGAAGGAGTTTTTCCTGAAATACTCAAACAATCCGTAGTTAAACCGCTTTATAAAAAGGGTGATAAATTAAATCCCGCTAGTTTTCGACCAGTGTGTTTGAGTTCTGTTTTTTCTAAAATATTTGAGAAAGCGATGTTAATGAGATTAAATAATTTTCTAACTGAATTCAAAATATTACAGCCAAATCAATTTGGTTTCAGGAAAGGAAGTTCAACTGCACTGGCTTGTTTTGAGTTTGTGAAAATTATATCAGAAAATCTAAATAAGGGGCTTCCAGTTAGTTCATTGTACTTAGATATGACCAGTGCTTTTGACTTTGTTGATAAAAATATACTTTTAGATAAATTAGATTTAAATGGAATTAGAGGTAAAGCTCGTGATTGGTTGGGAAGCTATTTAAACAATCGTAGACAGTGCACAGAAATTACGAAATTGACTACAAATAAAAAGTGTATGACTAAAGAGACGTACAGATCTAAATTTCGCACTAAAAATGTAGGAGTGCCACAAGGCAGTATTCTCGGTCCATTATTATTTTTATTATACATAAATGACCTCCCACGTGCTACTCCTCATAAGTGTATTTTATTTGCAGATGATACTACACTTATTATTCAATGTGATAATAAAAATGAAGTAGAAAAAACCATTAATAATGCTCTTTCAGATGTTATAGGCTGGTTAGATAAAAACAAATTACAAATAAATTTAAGCAAAACAAAAGCCATGCAGTTCTCATGTTATAACTCGAAACTAGAACAGCTAAATATAGTTTATAAGGACTCCAATATTGATGTAGTAGATAAGTTTAAATTTTTAGGAATTCATGTTGACAAACATCTCAACTGGAAGGAGCATGTGAATGTCGTATGCAAAAGGCTAGAATCTTACACATACGCACTACGTAAATTGCGACAGACTGTATCAACAGAAGCTGCCTTAACAGCATACCATGGTTATGTATCCTCTGTATTAAGCTATGGGCTTCTGCTGTGGGGTAATTCTGTTGATATAGATAAAGTCTTTAAAATTCAGAAAAGATGCGTGCGTGCTGTTAATAACGCAAGGTTTTTCGACAGTTGTAAACCACTGTTTAAGAAATGTAATATTCTACCTTTGCCATGTATGTACATTAAAGAGGTTTGCTTGTTTGTAAAGTATAATTTATACTATTATAGAACTAGAGCCGAATGTAGAATAAGACAAACGAGACTTAAATATATGAAGCTGCTACATAAACCAACTTGCCATAAAACGGTGTACAAAAGGAATTCATATAACATGAGTATTGTAATATATAATAAATTACCTGACGACATTAAGGAATTAGAAGGTTCTTCATTTAAAAATAAATTGACGAAATGGCTATTAGATAAATCTTTTTATAGTATTAAGGAATATTTATGTGACAAATGATATATAGGTATATAATTTTTTGTGTTTTAGTGCACGGTAAAATAGGACTTGTGTAATAAATATGTACTTACATTAATATTTTGCACGTCTGCTTGCAGACTGAATACAGAAGCGTATGCGATGATTAACACCTTATTGTACATGTATTCTGGCAAATAAATGTTTCTGATTTCTGATTTCTGATTTCACGCCCAACCTATTGAACCGATCATCATGAATTTTTGCAAACACATAGGTTAGGGAACTGAGAAGGACATAGGCTATATACCGCGCGGGCGAAGCCGCGGGAAACAGCTAGTAACATTATAAATGCGAAAGTGAGTTTGTTTGTTTGTTGTAAAAAAAATGTTAATAGCGCGTTCTTAATACGCCTTACGCCATCTATTGACTAAATAAATAATTATAAGTACATAAGTAATACAAAAAACTACTTCAAAACCAGTTTTGCCTGGTAGTTCCTGGCAAAGAAGAGTAGGACCACAAGTTTTTCCGTGGATCTTAAAAGGCAACTTAGGAAACACAAGCTAAGAAAGCTTATAGTATAAATATCAAAGAGACCTCTCCAACCCGTCTGGCCAGCGTGGAGAGTAAAGGCCAAATCCTCTGACTGCTTTGGCTAAAATGCTAGTACAAAGAGGGTTGTGCTCCAGTAGTGGAGATTATAAAAGACCTGATGATGATGATGATGATGAAACCAGCTTTCGTTGGACAGACTCTAGATGATATCTAATGTAGGTAGGCAAAAGGTAATATAAAGTACATTACTCACTCGCAGTTTTTTTTATTCAGTGTACTATACAAACCTACGTAATATTACGTTACTATTTTATTAATTGTCTTTCGAACGTCTTTCCCTACAAAAATTACCCGACAGTAGCAATAGTAGTAGTAGGCCCGTTGTTGGCTACCCGTTGGGTAAGTAGTGCATGTTTATGACAGTGGGCCTATTTTAAGTGGAGGTTGGCGGAGTAACTAACCATCTGCCAATACGTTCTCAACTGTTGGCAAATGGAAGCCAACGGAAAATTCTACTAGCTTAACCGATCATCTTGAAATTTGGCATACACATAGGTTAGGATACTGAGAAGGACATAGGCTATAAATTTCGCGGGCGAAGCCGCGGGTAACAGCTTGTGTTAAATAATTATGCAATAGCCATGTATTATGGTACGCCTGGCAACTAGGGTTGTTAACATTTTTTTGTCAATATATACATATTTTTTAAAAGATTACCTACTAGGCATCAAAAATGTAGTATTTTAGTGTGTAGTACACTTTTATAAGTTACACCGATGTACCTGCGCAGAAGTCAAATTTTTGCATGGCGCGAAAATACCCGTCCGCTATTGGCTGATGTGTACGCGCCATGCGGCGTCTCGACCACTCACGGCACGTCGTACGAGTATTGCGAGCGAGACAGCACGAGTCCTGCTGTTTTTGGATTTCAAATCTTATGTAGTAGCAATAAGTTCGTTATTTGATTGATGTTTTCATTCGGCTTGAGTCGGCGGTAGGTTGCGCTATTCTGCGCCAACGAACAATGCCGATGTAACTTATTAAAGTGGTAGTACTGTACTGTCAATTTATGTCCTCAAATTCCGTCAAATTGATAGCTGTGTGTGTGCGCGACAGACTATCGGTTGGATACTAGATTTTTCTACGCTTTTAGGCTAATAGTCTATCTAGGCTTTATATAATCTAAGATATGAAACAGTCAGTTTGGCTAACATATTTTTTTAAAGCTATCACTATATACATATTATAAAACAAAGTCCCCCGCCGCGTCTGTCTGTCTGTCTGTCTGTTCGCGATAAACTCCAAAACTACCGAACCGATTTTCATGCGGTTTTCTCCAATGAATAGCTTGGTTCTCGAGGATGGTTTTAGTATATAGTTTGTTAAGTTTTGGTATACATTTATGTATATACCAACGATATTTGTTGGCGTCGTAAAAAAATTAGCCGTTCGGGAGCTTTCAACGAAAACGCTGTCTAAACCCTTTGAGATATAACAAAACAATGTATGGTGGAATTGTGTATCTTATTTAGGTCTACAGAAAAGTCCGCGATGGCATATGTCTATATATTAAGGATAACATACGGTATTCATTTTAATACTTAAAAAAAAGGGCAATTATCAAAGATCACGCGCAGGCCAAACCCTTAGAGCTAGAAATTTGAAATTTTGCTCACATATTCCTCTTATGACGTAAGCATCCACTAAGGAAGGATTTTTCAAAAGTCATCCCCTAAAGGGGTGAAATAGAGGATTAAAGTTTATATGAAACATTTTATTCCTTGGACATATTTGTATGAAATTTCGTGTGAATTGAGAACGGAAAAAATAATGAGTAACATTTTTAATAGTTTCCCGAAATTAAACCTCTAAGGGGGTAAATCGGGGTATATGTTTAGTTTACCGCTTTGTAGCGTCATATTTTATAATCCTATCCGCATCAAACCTGAAGTCACCGCGGACGAAGTCGCGGGTAACTGCTAGTAAAAATATATATACGTTTCTAAAAATGTAGTATTTCAGTATCCCTCCCTACAAGAATAAAAAATTGACTAATGTATATTTTTTACTCTGTTTTGTATTACATATTGTGTATTACATATGAACCAGTCAGTTTGGGTCGGCCACCTTAGTTGGCCACAAGGTCTCAAGGAGGCAGCTCAACGAGTTTTGCAATAACGCGTCGTTTTCCTCATGGGATTATAAAACGGATGCATTAAGTATATTATACTCGTACGTACGTCAGCATAGATTTTTTTTGTTTATGTAATTTGTTCCCTGGTAAAAACATATGAGGAACAAGTTTAGTATGTAAAAATAATTATTTTTAACAAAAAGTTAAACCGACTTCAACCCTATACGTTAATGGGTGTAGTAGTTCTATCAAAATAGAGGAACAACGTCGTGACCAACTTGTCTCAAATTCGCGGAAGAATTAAACAGAAATAAAATTAAACCAAACGGCATACTTGTACAATTTTTTTGGTTTTTGTTGATTTTTCTAAAAGCACTGGATACATTTCGATAAAAAAATTATAAAACCACTTTTCAAGTTCAGTCAAAACAGAGAAGAAACGTTCTCATCAATTTGTCTTGATTCGCATAAGAATAAATTACAAACCGAACGGCATCCTTTAAGAATTGTTTTGGATTTTTGTTTATTTTTTCAAAAAGTGCTTAAGTGCGACAATAATTTCATGGGACCACCTCTGGAGCATTACCTATCAAACAAAAAAGAATCACTAAAATCGATCCATAACTAACTAATTACGTAACACAAAGTTTAAACCAAACGGCATCCTTTAAAATTTTTTTTTGGTTTTTGTAATTTTTTTCAAAAAGTGCTCAATACATGCGACAAAAATTTTATGGGACCACCTCTGGAGACCATCCAGACGAAACACGACTACGAAACACTATTATAACTAAAACTATTATTTACAAATAACCTTGCCATAGATTTTACAAACAAATTATTTTTTGATCTTTCACGCCGGTCAGGGATATAAGAAAAAATCGGCCAAGTCCGAGTCGGACTTGCGTATGAAGGGTTCCGTACTATGCTACGGTACGACAGCCTATGTATGTATGATAATGTATTATATCTACATTATACAACATCGTACATAAACGTCATAAACGGCAAATAATCATGTTTGTTGTATGGGATCCCTCAAATAGTTTTCTTTATTTTGTTTTTAGTATTTGTTGTTATAGCGGCAACAGAAATACATAATCTGTAAAAATTTAAACTCTCTAGCTATCACGGTTTATGAGATACACATCAAAGTCGCGTGTATAGGGTCCCGTTTTTACCCTTTGGGTACGGAACCCTACAAACGTAGAATGTGCCAACTGCTTCTCTTCCCGCGCAAATCGTAAAAGCCGATCGAGAGAATGGGCGTGAGGAATCATGCCAACAGGCGAAGCGGCTAGCAACCCATCACTATTTTGATTCCATTTTTCACCTACTAGCATACCAACACTAAACGTGGCCATAAGGTTTTATAGACCTGGGCTCTGTCTACCCCGCAAGGGAAAAAGACGTGATAGTATGACACCCGCAGATAAATAAGCTTTCCATATGTGAACGAGTTTTGAAAATCGGCCCAGTAGTTTCGGAGCCTATTTCATTCAAACAAACAAACAAATCTATCCACTTCATAATATTTTTCCAGAATTAAAACGCTGGCATAATAACGGGAAAATAAAGCAAATAATATTGAAAAGTCATTGGGCTTGTGACTTGGCGGGTAAAGGGTAAAGGCATCGATGGGTAAAGGTGACCGACACATAATGATATGGCTGGAAGGTTGACTTTGAGTGACCGGCGCGGCCGGGGTCAGAGGAGTAGGGCCAGTGTAGGTACGGATTCAATGCTTTCATAATAACATGGCGCAGCGGTCAACACGCCTGCCTGCGACGCGGATGGTCCCGGGTTCGTTTCCCGGTCAGGTCAAGATGGAAAATGATCTTTTTCAGATTGACCTGGGTCTTGAATGTTTATCTATATAAGTATCTATTATAAAATATACTCGTAGTATCGTTGAGTTAGTATCTCATAACACAAGTGTCGAACTTACTTTGGGGCTAGCTCGATCTGAGTGATTTGTCCGTATATATTTATATTTATGCTAGCTTAGTGCTAGTTTTGAGCACGTGCTACATAGTAGCATGCTCAAAAAAGGATAGCATGTCTATTTTGAGCATGCTACGCACAGACAGAGCAAAGAATGTGATTTATTGTTACAAGGTTACAACTTAAGGGGGAACACTAGGCACAGTAGCGACGCCAATCATTTTATTCCTAATACTTTACAAATAGAAAGGAATTCAAGAATATAAACAATACAAGCCTTAGTAAATAACTTGAAGTATTTTTGGAATCATGTTTTGATATTATGAGAATCAGTCATTGAGAGAAAAAGTGATAACCGCCAAAAACGGCCGTTTTTGGCGGTAATCAGATTCTCATAATTCTCACTGATTCCGATAGTAATAAACATGACTCAAAAAATACTTCAGGTTATTTACTAAGGCTTATATTGTTTATATTCTTGAATTCCTTTCTATTTGTAAAGTATTAGAAATAAAATGATTGGCGTCGCTACTGTGCCTACTGTTCCCCCTTAAGAGGATCGACTACCTGTAATTTTCATACCACCCCCTACCTTTACGAAATGAGGAAATTTTGGTGTCATTCGATTTAGCACACCTTAATCTAGGGCTAACCGTTTTTCTTTTTTATTGATTCGGTTTAGATTAATTTAAATAAATTAAAATGCCCCGAGAATATTTTATGTAAAATATATGGATATTTACTAGATACTCACAACTTTTGTTGTAAGCAATATATCTTAAATATCAAAACATACAGCCCTACATCTCCAATTTATCAATAATGAATAAAAAAAAATATTGAAATTGGACTATGTTTGGGATATGGGGGTGGGAAGCGTTATCGCTTTTTGTATGATTTACAGGTAGTCTATCTTCTTAAATAAATTTACTTTTAATACGGTTTTGTCGCGTTTTTTACATTACTTGTACACCTAATGTTTGGAACATTTTACTTGTGGTCGCAGGCAGTTGACATTTGTCTAATATTTTAATAGAACTATCAAAAACTGAGTACCACCTTTAATATTTATTGATAACGTTTCGGATGTCGATGTCTAAATTTCTTGCAGTCAGCTTAATTGATGACTGTATCCCAAGCTGGTGATAACTACCAACCATCAATAACCTCGCGAAGCATACTTAAAAAGTATCTGTGGACTTGAGGATTATCAAAACGCATATAATGGTTGGGTTTGTCTGGAGCATGTTCACAGATCATAGGCTCTGTGAACATGCTCCAGCAGCATCGGTCGGCACTCGTATTAAAAACATATAGCTGACATAAAGACTATGCTTCATGTCAGCTATATGTTTTTTAATGATATATTGATATAGATGCTTCTCTTTGTTTGCCCAATGTATGAAAACCACACTTACAGTCAATTCTATAAACTCCAGCATCTTGTAATTGGATATTACTTACATTTTACAGGTCTTTTACTAAAAGTTGGTTTTGTTTTCTTGTGCGATTTGTAGGGTCTTGAAAGCGTGCTTCAAGCACGCTTCGGTTAATCATGTTATGTATACTATATACTGTTCTGAGGTATTTACATCATACATAAGTATGTAAAGGGATTCAAGGACCAAATTGGTAACATATACTTTTATTTATTTCCAGGATGTTCCTGTACCTTTTCTCTATCCTGGCTGCGGCGGCTGCGCAGACCACCATTCCCACAAATGTCCTCATAGACGTCTTTGGCACCCCACCGACACCTCTTGAAGAAGTAATTTCCAAAGACAATATCTATCTATATCTATCTTCTTTGCTTTTATTCTGGGAAAAAAAACGGGCCAGCTGCATGGGCACCGGGATGGGGATGCAAGGGGGTGCGCAGTCGCACTCCCTAGCTGTAGATACATCTGGGGTGCAGGTGCGTGCGAGTGCAACCCCCGTGTTAAGGGCCCACACTAGGCACACATAGCGACGCCAATTGTTTTATTCTGAATACTTTACAAATAGAAAGAAATTCAAGAATGTAAATCATATAAGCCTTAGTAAATAGCCTGAAGTATTTTTGGAATCATGTTTAATATTATCAGAGTCAGTGAGAATTATGAGAATCAGATTACCGCCAAACACGGCCGTTTTTGGCGGTTCACTATTTCTCTTAAGGACTGATTCTCATAATATTAAAACATGATTTCAAAAATACTTCAGGTTATTTACTAAGGCTTATATGATTTACATTCTTGATTTTCTTTCTATTTGTAAAGTATTAGAAATAAAATTATTCCATTGGCGTCGCTAGTGTGCCTAGTGTGGGGCCTTAATGAATAGCGCAAAACCTGAGACAACCTACTTTATTATAAAAGAATTATTTAAATTACTAGCTGTAAATGTCCTTCTCAGTGCCCTAATATATGTGTATGCAAAATTTCATGTTGATCGGTTGTCCTAGATAGGGCGTGAAAGCGAAACAAACAAACAGTCACTTACGCATTTATAATATTAGTAAGGATTAAATTTAATTTTCGCGGATTATTTACGAAGGCATTAGTTTGTATTTGTTTTTTTTTGTTTGTTGCAAATTAAAAAGTCTATGGTAATTACGCGCGATCTAGGGCGACGCCGCCGGTTCGCGTACTGTAGCATACCGTACCATATAGGTAACTAAGTAATGATCAAACACGGCGGAATTAAAATATTTTTGGTTAATATTTTACTCCTATTTTTATTTGTGGAATCGATTCTACTCTTGATTTTGAAGACACATTTCTGAACAAATTTCAGGTTTTGCGCTTTTCTTGCTAAAATATTTTAGCTAGACAAGCACTTAAAAAAGAAATATCTCATCTGGCTGGAGGCATGCGCTCAGGCAAGCTTAGTTTTTAAATAAGTTAGATGGCAGTAAGCCTACAATGAGAATGTGATAAAGCTTAAAAATAGTTATTAAGTATGTTCACATTTATTTAAAATAAAAATATTACAGATTACAAACATTACGTGCATTAATTTAATACTTTGCTAATTGCATGCGTACAAGATAACATACCTAGTAGTTACTTCTTATTTTCTTTGTGTGTTAATAACAATGTGTGTGACTAATCCAACCATTTTCTAAAGGCTTTGTCGACGAAAATAAACCCCTCAGCACTGGCCAATCCACTCGGGATATACCCCACTACCACATACAGACAGATGGAAAGATATATGCTCCAACCCTGTACTATGGAACTAAACAGTGTCAGTATAACCTAGGTCACTCCGCATTTTTTCATTCATTGGGAGTCAGAGACGAGACATAAATACTGGTTTAGAACTAACAGTATATAACATCCTTCCTTTTTAGGTAAGAGGTCAAAGCATTCATAATACCCACAGAATCATCATTTGTTACACTTGGAGAGGGTATTTTTCTCTTCGCTACATATTAGAAGGCTGAGCAAAAGGGCGCCACCCATCATTTTATTCTTTTAATCATAAATCTTAACAAATTCAAAAATCTAACTCAAACTTTACTTACTATTAAATAACTTGTAGTATTTTTGGTACCTTTCTCATTTGAATTTGGTAAATTATGAGAATTACTTATTATTAACGCCAAAAGGAATTTGAAAATTCATAAGTGATAACTATCAAAAATAAAGCAAGTAATTAATTAATGGCATATCAGATTTAGACCTTTTTTTATAATATTAGTAATAATATAAAAAAGGTATGGTGGATGCATAAATCATTTATTAAAATCGCAGCTTTTGTCCCAATAACTCTGCAAGCTAACTTAACTTTATTCAGAAATTTACCCTGGAGGTGAAGGTTCTTCTACAAAAACTATTATTCTAAAGAGGAATGATATTTAAGCTTTTTAATTGAGAAAAAGAAACCGGAGATATTATAATTTAAATGTTTGTTCTGCGTAGCCTAATAACCCAACAAAACTGTTTATAAACAATTCAAAGTGAGAATATGAGGCTTAATTTTCTAAGCGTTTGTCACAAACGGCCACTTTTGGCGGAGACGCTAAGTAAAGCTTCCTTCACCTTCACACTTTAAACTGTAAACAGTAGTAAAGACAATATAATACTAACGTAATAGACTGCCCACCTCATACAAAAACATTGGACCAAATTAAGGTTGCGAAAAGCAGGCGAATGTATGGCGCAGGAGAGTTGCTTGCTACTCGATACTAGATGGCGGTAATCTGCGTTAGTTAGCGTATGTTTTTATATTCTCGTAATACGGTAGATACAATGTTGTGTAGTGTCGAGTGGCGCCATCTATGCGAAGCGAGGCTGCCGTAAAGTTTGATTCGGACTGTATCGAATAATATTTTAACACTTTACTGCTTGTTTGTTTTTCGTATGTGTAAGTGGCCAACACTGGTGTCAGATTTTTCAAGCTGTCTTAAGGCATCTGACATAGCTTAACGACTGCCATCAACGATGACAGCCGGGACCAACGGCTTAACGTGCCTTCCGAAGCACGGAGGAGCTCGAGATATTTTTATGCCACTTGCGGTCACCCATCCAAGTAGGGACTGCACCAGGGGTTGCTTAACATACGTAAGCGCTCATAGAGCTCACACCCACTAGACCATCGGGCTCCTCTTGATATGCACATGCGTCAGTCAAAATCAACTCTATCAGCTTCTAAACATGTGTGCCTGTGGTAAATGTGTGTATGTATATTTCAAAAACCGGCCAAGTGCGTGTCGGACCACGCGCAGTGTAGGGTTCCGTAGTTGCGAATGACAACTTTGAGTTCACACTATTCACTCTCGCACCTTACAGTTTAACAACCAAAAACATCTAACAATGAAAATAGGTAGTATGAAATTTTACAGTTTATAAGTTGGTTGCGTAACTTTTTAGTTTGTACTTAGTACTCAGCTCTGATAGTTTTCCTTTAAACTTCAGTATATATACTACTGCTGTAATTTTTTTCACGGGTCTATATATAACCGTTTTGCAGATAGAAGGGGGGGACACTTACCTCTAACAAAAACAAAAATTTTCACTTTAAAACCAAATATTTCGGAAACGGATCCCTAAATCGAAAAATGGTGTTCTCAACCTCACAATATTTTTGAAAGACCTATTTAACGATACCCCACACGATGGTTAAATAGAGAAAAAAAAAAATTCTCCCCCACTTTACTTGTGTGGGAGCTACCCTAAAAAAATTTTTTTTTCAAGTTTTTATTCTACCACTTTTTTGCCATAATAAATATACATACCAATAATAAATTACAGCTTTCTAGTACTTATAGTCTCTGCGTAAAACCGCGGACGGACAGACAGGCAGACAGACAGACAGACATGGCGAAACTATAAGGGTTCCTACGGAAACCCTAAAAACGATATAAGTATGTCGGGTTACAATATTCTTTTTAATTGGAAAAGGTGTAGTTCAATTGCAAATATCAAAATCGGTTCAGTACTTTTTTAAGACAGATATTTTAGTGTGTATCAATCAACAATAACAGTTTTAAAGTCGATTTTTTTCCAATAAGCTTCTAGCAGTGAAAGTATTTAAAAATATTTTAACCGACTTCAAAAAATGAGGCCGTATGTATATTTGTCCGCGATTATCGCGCGTTTGGATGAACCGATTTTGACGCAGTTTCAAGAAAAATATTTGTTACATCTTGGAGAAGGTTTTGGTGTACAACGAAGTGGTAATTTGAAGGCGGTTTCTTTTTTTAAATAAGTTATTATATTAATTTTTCTCACTTACGTTTCAGATAACAGTGAAACCAACCGAAAAGAATGAGTTCATAGACAAGAATGGGCAGGCGTGCAAGTGTGTGCCGTACTATCTCTGCAACTCAGAGCTGGAGGGGGTTAACGCCAACAACGCCACGGTCACCGGGTGGGGAGAACTGGACATTAGGTCAGGATCAAGCCTTACCTTACATATACGGCAAAACATTAGAGTCTGGATAGCTTGGAGAGTGTAGGCTGGACTTTTTGGTGGGAAGTCAAGGGGTACAGTTGTCGTTTGCCTTAGACGATTTTGCTAATTGATTTATGTGGACTTTATAATATGAAATTGGTGTAGTTTGGTGTTATAAATGCTCGTGCTCGAGAACAATTTGTGAAATAGTTAAAGTAGACTGTTAAATGGACTCGTATAGATGGTACGGAGGCCGTGTTGCTCGAAGTATAGATGTCATCAGAAGCTCCCACGAGGCTACCAAAGAACTTACGCCATCTTTGATGCCACATACCGTACAACACCGATACTTAGTATCTCATTATACTGGACGTTGGCAGAATCACTAAAAATCTCGGTGGAAGCCATAATTTAAAAGAAGAAAGAAAAGAGTGTAGGACAAATCTTCCGACTGCTCTAAGCTAATATATGGCTCAGCAGGCTTATTTGCTAACTTTTGACAGCTACGGTGTATATCAATTTCATGGTAACTTCAATATTCATTACGGCTTCGGTATGAATGACTATTTTTATTTACGATATGAAAACCGTAATGGATGCTAAAGTGACAAACAAATCGTTGTACACCGAGTTAGCAAATCGGCCTGCTGGTAGTTCAGAGAGGGTTGTGCTCCTACAGCGGAGACTGTAAAGACTTGATGTTGATGATACAATGACAATATAATACGTATTCACAGGTTCGGCGAAGATGACTGCCAAGAGAGCGTGGAGCGATGCTGCACCAACCCCAAAGACCCCGCGGATGTGCCGGCCCCCAAGCCCGATGCCTCGAAGCTGAAGGGCTGTGGGTACAGGAACCCCAAGGGCGTTGACTTTACTATCACAGGAGGGAGTGTGAGTATTGATTTCATTCCAATGGTAGCCTGTAATTGCTTTGGCGATATGGCCGCCAATTGTACAAATTTGTATCTTTTTGTGTATTTTATTTTTCATTTTTGTATGTCATGTTAATGGTTTCATGGTGCAATAAAGTGTATGTATTTACATTACATATTACTACCTGCATATGCATACATGCTTACTAACACGTCTTTATCCCTTGCGGGGTAGACAGAGCCCAAGTCATAAGACCCAAAGGAATATCGACGGTCAAGTTACACGCTGTAATGTGAAATGAAAAGAGGGTAGGTAGTTTTGTGATCATCACATAATAGTAACGCATTCATTTTGTCTCATCATCAGGTATTCTTAGTCTGCTTTACTGCGGCAGCAGCACGACCCTCTATATTAGAGCCATATTATATTTCTCAAAGCAGTTAGAGAATCTAGCCTTCACGTTTCACGCTAGCCAAACGGGTTGGAGGGGTCTCTTTGATGGGGGCTTTCCGGTTACATCCCACTTTTTCATCCCAGTTTTGTAAAATTCCGCTTTCATACCAAAACCATTTCCGGTTTCAACCCAAGTTTGAAAATTAATTTTTAATTCCGTGTTCTTGTTTCTACGACATCCACGGGAAGACTTGGAGAGGTCCTATACAACTTTACCGGGAACCACACGGCATTTACCATTCCTTTTGTCTAAATGATTTTAAATGTTTGTTTCAGGGTGGCGAGGCGCAGTTCGGCGAGTTCCCGTGGGTGGTAGCAGTGCTGGACCACCGGAACCTGTCCTACGTTGGAGTCGGAGTCCTGATACACCCACAGGTGGTCATGACTGGTGCCCACATCGCTTACAAGTGAGTTTGCTAACATTCCAACCACAAAGGAAATGTGACGGTCGCTCGCGCCATACTAGAGACGCATTTTCAACACATTGCACATAGATGGAACTACTGGTAACGTCACACAACTTTGCATCTACCGGATGTACCTATCTACCAAATAATTTAAGATATTTTTAACAAAAAACAAAAGCCGACTTCAACCCTATCAATTATTTTTAATAAGCATAAGTAAAAAATGGAAATAAGTGTAATCCGAACGGCATACCTGTAAACATTATTTTGGTTTTTGTGTATTTTTTTCAAAAAGCGCTCTGCTCATTTCGATAAAAATTTAATGTGGCCATCTATAAAGTATTACGTATCGAACAAAAAAAGAATTTCTTAAATCGATCCAGGCGTCTTCGAGAAATCGGCATAAAAAATAATAAACAACAACGAATTGTAAACCTCCTCCTTTTTTTGAAGTCGGTTAATATAATAAATATATACGGACAAATCACACAGATTGAGATAGCCCCAAAGTAAGTTCGAGACTTGTGTTATGGGATACTAACTCAACGATACTATATTTTATAATAGATACTTATATAGATAAACATCCAAGACCCAGGTCAATCTGAAAAAGATCGTTTTCCATCTTTACCGGACCGGGGATCGAACCCGGGACCATCCGTGTCGCAGGCAGGCGTGTTGACCGCTGTGCCACGGAGCTCGTCAAGACAAGTTCTTCTTCTTCTTATTATTTAAGAGCTTTATAGCTCTTGTCGACATATATTTATAGGACATGTTCTTACTTAGGTTAAAAAGAGGAATGATTAATTGTATATTTGTCTGTATTGAATAGGCTTAGAAACTACTGGACCGTTTTATAAAGACGTGATAATATGTACTTACAAACAATCACGCCTTTTCTCTTGCGGGGTAGACAGAGCCCAGGTCTATAAATAAATAAATAAATATAAATATATACGGACAAATCACACTGATTGAGCTAGCCCCAAAGTAAGTTCTTATGAAAGACTTGTGTTATGGTATACTAACTCAACGATAGAATATTTTATAACAAATACATATATAGATAAACATCCAAGACCCAGGTCAATCTGAAAAAGATCGTTTTCCATCTTGACCTGACCGGGAATCGAACCCGGGACCATCCGTGTCGCAGGCAGGCGTGATGACCGCTGCGCCACGGAGCTCGACTACTCTCTCAAAGGCCGACCAAAAGGCCACGCTTCGTATGTTGGTGGGCTTGTCGGTGGAGAACGGAATCAAAATAGTGATGGGTTGCTAGCTGCATCGCCTATTGACATGATTCCTCACGCCCATTCCCTCGATCGGCTTGTACGATCTGCGTGCAAAGAGAAGTTGCTGATATTCTACGTTTTTTCTTATTTCCCAGACCAGCGTGATAATATACATGTATATGTATTTATGTGTGGCCGTGTGGTTCCCAGCAGAGTAGAATAGGACCACTCCAAGTCATCCCGTGGATGTCGTAAAAGGCGACTAAGGAAACACAAGCTAAACAAAGCTTATTAACATCAAAGAGACCTCTCCAACCCGTCTGGCCAGCGTGGAGAGTGTAGGCCAAATCCTCTGACTACTCAGGCTAGTATATGGCTCTGGTAGTACAGAGAGGGTCGTGCTCCTGCAGTGGAGACTAGAAAGACCTGATGATGATGAAGATGATGATGTATTATTTTATGTATGATAATTGTCATTTCAGATACCCAGAACAGGATACGTTAAGGATCCGAGCAGGGGAGTGGGACACGCAGACGAACAAGGAAAGACTTCCACACCAGGAGAGAGTTGTGCAGGAGATGTTCTTACACGAAGGTAAGTGATGAATAAAATACATCCTTGTTTAACTTAATGCATACATACATATTATTACATCTTTATCCCTAGTGGGGTAGACAGAGCCGATAAAGTAATAAGACTTGCCCGATTTTAGCATCATAGTGGGCGTAAAGGTGAAAAGCGGAATCAAAATAGTGATGGGTTGCTAGCCGCATCGCCTATTGATGTGATTCCTTAGATTTTTCTACCCAATCCCTTGGCCGGCTTTTACGGTCTGCGCGGGAAGAAAAGCACCTGGTATATTCTATGTTTTTTCCTTTCTCCCACACCAGCATGGAAGGACTTTACTTAATGGTTACCGCAAATTAATTGAAAAACGTCGTATGATGCTCGTACACAGTAAGCTGTCTGTCATAGTCATCGGTCATAGGTCAGGGGTGAAAAATATATTTAAAAATTTTATTCTGTTTTTCACCTTAACGTCCACTAACACACTAAACGAGACCTTTGAGTTTTATGACCTTGGACTCTGTCTACCTCGCAAAGGATACAGACGTGAGAATATAAATGTGTATAAATAAATAATAAATAAATATATACGGTCAAATCACACAGATTGAGCTAGCCCCAAAGTAAGTTCGAGACTTGTATTATGGGATACTAACTCAACGATACTATATTTTATAATATATACATATATAGATAAACATCCAAGACCCAGGTCAATCTGAAAAAGATCATTTTCCATTTTGACCTGACCGGGGATCGAACCCGGGACCTCCGTGTCACAGGCAGGCGTGTTGACCGCTGCGCCACGGAGCTCGACATGTTGTATGTATGTAAAAATGTTTGAGGATACCTAAGTTTTTAAGCATACATAGGTACAATTCATAATTATTATCTGTAGGTCTATTTTAATAACTTATGTTTGAAAATGATAAAATCTGTAAATTTCAGGCTTCAACTCCAAGAGTCTGATAAACGACATCGCCCTCCTCCGCCTCAACGAGCCCCTGGAACTGGCAGAGCACATCAACGTGGTGTGCATGCCGCGACAGGGCGAGAGCTTCGATGGCAAGAAGAGCTGCGTTGCTAACGGCTGGGGGAAGGACCACTTCGGTGAGTTTTTTCGTAATTACCATCATCAGTTCTTTTCTTTTCGAAAAAGTAATGAAGAGGTGCTAGAAATTGTAGGAGAGAAAAGAAGACTGATAAACGAAATAGAGAATAGGAGGGGTAGGATGATTGGTCACTTGATACGACATGATGCCTTCTTTAAAAACATACTGGAGGGTAAGGTAAAAGGAAAGAAAGGTCCAGGGAGACCAAGGAAAAGTTTTGTTGACCAACTAAAGAAGAAGGCTGGTGTCATGTCGTATCAAGAACTAAAGTCTAAAGCAGAAGATAGAGAAGTTTGGCGCATACTCCATCGACAAGAGCTATAAAGCTCTTAAATAAGAAGAAGAAGTTCTTTTCTAGTCTCCACAGCAGGAGCACGACAGTTTGCCATTATTATATTAGCCAGAGCAGTCAAAGGATTTGGTCTACATTCCCACGCTGGCTGGATCAGCGAACTCTTTGATGTTTATCAGCTTGTGTTTCCTAAGTCGCCTTCTACGACATCCACGGGAAGTCTTGGGGTGGTCCTCTTCTACCCTGCCGGGAACCACACTTCTACTTGACGCACCAGCACACAAATATCTTACCTTGAGGTCTTCTGCGATTGGTAAAACACGTCAGTCTTAAGACAGACCAGAGCTGGAGTAAAGTTCTTCTAAAAGAGAAAGACACTTGCTTTAATGCAACGAGCCCCTGGAGCTGGCAGCACATTAACGTGGTGTGCATGCCGCCCAGGGCGAGAGCTTCGATGACAAGAAGAGCTGCGTCGCGAATGGCGGGGGAAGGACCACTTCGGTAAGTTTCTTCGTAATACATGACGCATATAAACTGTAGGTGATGGTGCATAAATGTTTCTAAATGGAAACCACGTACCAGTAAGCGCAGCGTTGGACACCCACCGATAGTCGGGCGGCCCTGACAAAGGTGCAGGAAGGCGCTGGATGCAGGTCGCTTTCAACCGGTGTATTTGAAATCCTTAGAGAATGTCTTGCGGCCGAAATGATGGCAATGATGATAAATCCAGGGACTACCCTGGATGGAGTGGCGTGGAACTACCTCTGGTATCAATTCGTTTATGTTTTGTAAGTAAATTTTCTCTCAACTTGTATTTCAGACCAGACCGGCCGCTACGCCGTGATCCTCAAGAAGCTGGAGATCAACATGGTGCAGCATGAGCGTTGTAACCAGCAGCTGAAGAAGACGAGGCTAGGGTCCAA
Source organism: Rhodophaea formosa (assembly GCA_963082605.1). Lineage (NCBI taxonomy): Eukaryota > Metazoa > Arthropoda > Insecta > Lepidoptera > Pyralidae > Rhodophaea > Rhodophaea formosa. The sequence continues at coordinate 7,527,896 of OY720229.1, read as the reverse complement.
GTTCAAGCTGCACAGCACTTTCGTCTGCGCGGGGGGAGAGGAGGGGAAGGACACCTGCAAGGTACATACATAGCCTATGTCACTCAAGGTTAACGAACCTATCCAAAGGTAAAAGAATTTTTGAAATCGGTCTTTTAGTTCCTGAGATTAACGCGTTCAACCAACCAAACAAAAAAACGCTCCAGTTGCAGAAGACAATAGCTCCAAGTTCAAGGTGCATAGCATCTTTGTCAGTGGGGGCAAGGGGGAAGGATCCCTGCAAGACGATATGCTCCCCATCATGCTTTTTGAGTCATATTATTTTATTGCTTGCTCCCAGTGCTGGCTTTAGCATATTAACGCATTTGTCCCTTAGCAACACATTGTAGGGAATGTGAGTATCGCTCGCGCGTTACTAGAAAGGCCTTTTCCACACATTCTATACGATAAAAGCGAGTCAGGGGACGGTACCGTTTATTAAATCTTCTGAAAATGCTGCACGTTTGTTTCGTTGTTATGTACAGGGCGCGCCAAATTTTTCGAGTCTTAGCGTAGTACACATTATTAGGTATGCGCGAGGCGCGCGCAGGGAGTCGGGCCGCATACAAGCAGTGGGTAGCTAATATCCGACCCAGATAGATACGAGCTCCGTGGCGCAGCGGTTAACACGCCGGCCTGTGACACGGATGGTCCCGGGTTCGATCCCCGGTCAGGTCAAGATGGAAAATGATCTTTTTCAGATTGACCTGGATCTTGGATGTTTACCTATATATGTATTTGTTATAAAATATAGTATCGTTGAGTTAGTATCCCATAACACAAGTCTTTCTTAAGAACTTACTTTGGGGCTAGCTCAATCTGTGTGATTTGTGTATATGTTTATATTATATTTATAAAGTTAAGCGCAACCTGTAACTCAAAAGTATCTAATATATTCCCAAATCTTACTTTACATTTGTCTGTTTGTCCCCAGGGCGACGGCGGCGCCCCCCTAGCGTGCCCGGTGGGCGACGAGCGCTACAAACTGGCGGGGCTGGTGGCCTGGGGCATCGGCTGCGGGGGTAAGGACGTGCCCGCCGTGTACGCCAACGTGGCGGCCTTCAGACAGTGGGTGGACGACAAGATGGCTGCTTGGGGGCACGACAGCAGCGGGTACAACTTGTGAAGATGATAATAAACCATTTTTAGTATATTTGTTTTATAATTTATATTTTTTCAACATGCTTGAAAATTCGAACCTTATTTTGTCAACCTTGTATGGGAGAAATTGTGTTTTAGCGGTCAGCAAAGTTACCACAAACTACGAAAAGTTACTATTACTAGTATCAGACCACGTCAGAGGCCCTTGAGGCGGTCTAGAAACTCTGACACCAGGGTGTGTTGAGTCACTTGACCTTAATACCCACACGAAAAGAAGAAGAAGACTAGTATCAGACGACCAACTGCCTTGTCTTCTCTAGCTATGGGGCATCGGCTGCGGGGGGAAGGACGTGCCCGCCGTGTACGCCAACGTGGCGGCCTTCAGACAGTGGGTGGACGACAAGATGGCTGCTTGGGGGCACGACAGCAGCGGGTACAACTTGTGAAGATGATAATAAACCATTTTTAGTATATTTGTTTTATAATTTATATTTTTTCAACATGCTTGAAAATTCGAACCTTATTTTGTCAACCTTGTATGGGAGAAATTGTGTTTTAGCGGTCAGCAAAGTTACCACAAACTACGAAAAGTTACTATTACTAGTATCAGACCACGTCAGAGGCCCTTGAGGCGGTCTAGAAACTCTGACACCAGGGTGTGTTGAGTCACTTGACCTTAATACCCACACGAAAAGAAGAAGAAGACTAGTATCAGACGACCAACTGCCTTGTCTTCTCTAGCTATGGGGCATCGGCTGCGGGGGGAAGGACGTGCCCGCCGTGTACGCCAACGTGGCGGCCTTCAGACAGTGGGTGGACGACAAGATGGCTGCTTGGGGGCACGACAGCAGCGGGTACAACTTGTGAAGATGATAATAAACCATTTTTAGTATATTTGTTTTATAATTTATATTTTTTCAACATGCTTGAAAATTCGAACCTTATTTTGTCAACCTTGTATGGGAGAAATTGTGTTTTAGCGGTCAGCAAAGTTACCACAAACTACGAGAAGTTACTATTACTAGTATCAGACGACCAACTGCCTTGTCTTCTCTAGCTATGGGGCATCGGCTGCGGGGGGAAGGACGTGCCCGCCGTGTACGCCAATATGGCGGCCTTCCGGCAGTGGGTAGACGACAAGATGGCTGCTTGGGGGTACGACAGCAGCGGGTACAACTTGTAGAGATGATAATAAACCATTTTTAGCATATTTTGTTTTATAATTTATATTTTTTCAACATGCTTGAAAATTCGAACCTTATTTTGTCAACCTTGTATGGGAGAAGTTGTGTTTTAGCGGTCAGCAAAGTTACCACAAACTACGAAAAGTTACTATTACTAGTATCAGACCACGTCAGAGGCCCTTGAGGCGGTCTAGAAACTCTGACACCAGGGTGTGTGGAGTCACTTGACCTTAATACCCACACGAAAAGAAGAAGAAGACTAGTATCAGACGACCAACTGCCTTGTCTTCTCTAGCTATGGGGCATCGGCTGCGGGGGGAAGGACGTGCCCGCCGTGTACGCCAACGTGGCGGCCTTCAGACAGTGGGTGGACGACAAGATGGCTGCTTGGGGGCACGACAGCAGCGGGTACAACTTGTGAAGATGATAATAAACCATTTTTAGTATATTTGTTTTATAATTTATATTTTTTCAACATGCTTGAAAATTCGAACCTTATTTTGTCAACCTTGTATGGGAGAAATTGTGTTTTAGCGGTCAGCAAAGTTACCACAAACTACGAGAAGTTACTATTACTAGTATCAGACGACCAACTGCCTTGTCTTCTCTAGCTATGGGGCATCGGCTGCGGGGGGAAGGACGTGCCCGCCGTGTACGCCAATATGGCGGCCTTCCGGCAGTGGGTAGACGACAAGATGGCTGCTTGGGGGTACGACAGCAGCGGGTACAACTTGTAGAGATGATAATAAACCATTTTTAGCATATTTTGTTTTATAATTTATATTTTTTCAACATGCTTGAAAATTCGAACCTTATTTTGTCAACCTTGTATGGGAGAAGTTGTGTTTTAGCGGTCAGCAAAGTTACCACAAACTACGAAAAGTTACTATTACTAGTATCAGACCACGTCAGAGGCCCTTGAGGCGGTCTAGAAACTCTGACACCAGGGTGTGTGGAGTCACTTGACCTTAATACCCACACGAAAAGAAGAAGAAGACTAGTATCAGACGACCAACTGCCTTGTCTTCTCTAGCTATGGGGCATCGGCTGCGGGGGGAAGGACGTGCCCGCCGTGTACGCCAACGTGGCGGCCTTCAGACAGTGGGTGGACGACAAGATGGCTGCTTGGGGGCACGACAGCAGCGGGTACAACTTGTGAAGATGATAATAAACCATTTTTAGTATATTTGTTTTATAATTTATATTTTTTCAACATGCTTGAAAATTCGAACCTTATTTTGTCAACCTTGTATGGGAGAAATTGTGTTTTAGCGGTCAGCAAAGTTACCACAAACTACGAGAAGTTACTATTACTAGTATCAGACGACCAACTGCCTTGTCTTCTCTAGCTATGGGGCATCGGCTGCGGGGGGAAGGACGTGCCCGCCGTGTACGCCAATATGGCGGCCTTCCGGCAGTGGGTAGACGACAAGATGGCTGCTTGGGGGTACGACAGCAGCGGGTACAACTTGTAGAGATGATAATAAACCATTTTTAGCATATTTTGTTTTATAATTTATATTTTTTCAACATGCTTGAAAATTCGAACCTTATTTTGTCAACCTTGTATGGGAGAAGTTGTGTTTTAGCGGTCAGCAAAGTTACCACAAACTACGAAAAGTTACTATTACTAGTATCAGACCACGTCAGAGGCCCTTGAGGCGGTCTAGAAACTCTGACACCAGGGTGTGTGGAGTCACTTGACCTTAATACCCACACGAAAAGAAGAAGAAGACTAGTATCAGACGACCAACTGCCTTGTCTTCTCTAGCTATGGGGCATCGGCTGCGGGGGGAAGGACGTGCCCGCCGTGTACGCCAACGTGGCGGCCTTCCGGCAGTGGGTGGACGACAAGATGGCTGCTTGGGGGTACGACAGCAGCGGGTACAAATTGTGAAGATAATAATAAACCATTATTAGTAATTTTGTTTTATTATTTTATTTTTATTTTATTATCACAATACCATTAATTCGCAATACATAGATATATAGACGCGCGAAAAAATTTCCCTGTTGCTGCGGGTAAGTCGGGTAAAAAAGCGTCCGCTATAAGTTGGGTCACCCATTTATTTATTTATTTATTGCGTTTCATAATGTACAGTTCAGTTCTTACTACTAAAAGTCATTGTTTTATAATAGGTACACTATGAACCCTGTCGGGGGCATCGCAAAACAAAAAGTGGAACGGCAAGCGAGTTTTATGACATGCAGTTAGTTAATTTATACAAATATAAAATGAATAATTATTGTTCACAATTTGGGACTGCATGGTATGTTATGTCACAGAGGAAAAAAAAATTCAATCCAAATTAATATTATAAAATCCGAAAGTGAGTTTGTTTGTTACGCTTTCACGCCGTATCTACTGAACCCACCATCATGAAATTTCGCCTACACATAGGTTAGGGTACTTAGACGGACACAGTCTATATATCACGCGGACAAAGCCGCAAGTAACAGCTAGTAGGCTATAAAAGCTGGGACCGCATGGTATAGTTATGTCATCGAGGACAAAAATTTCCAATTTTGTAATATAGGCATGTAAACCTCGATATTATCTCAAAGGAGTAACTCTACTCGTCGATATAAACAACTTTGTCTATGGGATCAATGATGGGAATTAAAAAATAAACAAAATTTTCAAACAAGTGTTAAGCCAATTAATATGAGAAAGTCAACATTTTTTCGTTTGGATAGTAAAAGTTGTTCATAATAACGCTCTGAATCATCCCGTTAAGGTAATGTCATTGACGAGCTCCGTGGCGCAGCGTCTACACGCCGGCCTGCGACACGGATGGTCCCAGGTTCGATCCTCGGTCAGGTCAAGATGAAAAATGATCTTTTTCAGATTGACCTGGGTCTTGGATGTTTATCTATATATGTATTTGTAATAAATATAGTATCGTTGAGTTAGTATCCCATAACACAAGTCTTATAATTAATGAACTTACCTTGGGGCTAGCTCAATCTTTGTGACACTCTGTATAGCAAAGAAAAAAGTACAACAAGTTTTAATGTAACAATTTATTTAGTGCAATAGAAGTGTCTTATTATATACAATAACATTTAAATTAATAATATTCGTTACTTAAAAAAGCATAGCCGTTTGGTTCCCGGCAGAATAGAATTAGACTACTTCATGTCTTTATGTGTCATCTTTATATGTATGTCGTAGAAGGCGACTTAGGGAACACAAGCTTTTGAGCAACAATTAAATAGTTATATATTATTAAATTAGATGATTTGAAATGTGATTTGACGTGAAAAAGTGCCTGCTAAGGCTTATTTTCTGAATAAACGTTAGATTATTTATTTGATTGATTTCATTAGGAACGAACACTATGTCCCCTGTACGCCACGACTATTTTCTTTTCGCACAGAGCTTACTTAATTGTCATTTAATTTTCATTAAGCATCAGGTCTTTGTTAGTCTCCACTGCAGGAGCACGACTCTCTGTTCTACCAGATATTAGCCAGAGCAGTCAGAAGATTTGGCCTACACTCTCCACGCTGGCCAGACGGGTTGGAGAGGTCTCTTTGATGGTTATAAGCTTTGTTTAGCGTGAGTTTCCGAAGTCGCCTTCCACGACATCCACGGGTAGACTTGGAATGGTCCTATTCTACTCTGCCTGGTTCACGGCGAGGTTATTATATATTCCGTGGCTTTAATGTCTTTTGAAACTTATGGTCTCACTTTAACAGTGGGTAGAGCGGCGCCGCAGTTGGCTTTGTCGAGCGCCGCGTGGATTTGTTTGAGACGCGCACGAGCCAGCGTCAGGTTGGCGTTGGTCGCTCGCATGCTCTCCTGGAAACCGAAAACAATAATCCATAGATAATAGATTGGGTAATAATAATAATTTAAAAAACTAAATAACATGCTTTTAGCACGCACTAACGAGCTAGTCATGTATTGTCATCAGAACTCAGGCGTGTGCAAAATTTCATCCTAATCGAAGACCGGGAAGTGGGTCAAATTAAGATTCCATACATTACATACATAGTTATAGTTACAAGTGAAGCTAATAAAAGCGTGTTAATTAAAAAGTAATTTCGTATGCTTATGTGTAAAGTTGTAATCAAATATCTTTTGGTTATGTTGTATGTATCTGGCTGGATGAGATATCATTTGAAAGGTACAAATTTCAAGACATTTGCAAAAATAATTCGCCATTTTTCAACCGAATTATTGTATATTGAAAATGTATTATACAAACAAAAAAAAAAAACGTATAAAACTTAAAAATTTAGAAAAAAGAAATTATGCAAAATATGCTGATAGTGAATTTTGGTGTACATACTGCAGTCCCAATAAGAATAGCACAAAATTGGTTTAGCGTTTTCTGCCTGAGAATATTGATGTCGAAGTTACACCTACCTCTTTGAGAATTTTCGAGGGTCATTTTACAGGCTACTTAATAAAACAGTTAAAAAAATATGTTACACATTAAATGTAACATTAAAAATATTAAAAAAAAAATTTGGTCTGTGGAGACTATAGTAATAGAATAACAAATTAAAAATAAAAAAGTTTTCGTCCCTTTGTTTGTGTACACACAAATCTCTGGAAATAACTGGACGGATTAAAATGACACTTGTTTTTTTATATAGCTGTTAAGCCTGGGCATCATATAGGGTAAAATTGATTTTAAAAAATGAGATTGGAAAAAATTGCTACGAATCGAGAACCTTCTCTGTTTCTTGAAATCGGTTGATAACATGCGTAAGGTGTATAATCACACTTGCACAGAAAATCGACGGTCTATGCTTCGTTCGGTGAGTGAGAGAGCCGGAGACCCATCCCTCTTCCTCCCTCTGGGGAAAGAATAATAAAAGACTGGGAACGCTCTTGTCACACGCCTGGTGTTGCAGTTGTCCATAGGCAGCGGCGACCACTTATCAGGTGACCCGCTAGCTCGTTTGCCGTCTTATGACATAAAATAAGAAATGCCACACTCACTTGCACATTCAAAAGCGTCTTGTCAGCACTGGTAAGCTTCTCAACAGAGATGTCTGTGGTGTGTCGCACCAGGCCTTCTATGGTTGCCCGCAACGACACGTTACATTCCCCTGGAAATTAATTCGGGTCTTAGTTGTTTCGCGCCACAAGCTATTCGCGCCGCGGTGCGAATAGCCCAAATATTTATTTGAATGAGTCAATTCAATAGTGATTCAATCCGTGATTATGCCATGTTTAAATATATCATCACATTATTATTAGTTTATATGGGATTTATTATGCATTCGCAATGCTTTTTACTTTATTTATTAAGGCACTCTTATAGTGACACTAGCGCCACCCAGCAATTAAATTCCTTAAATCATAAATTGTATCGAATTTTAAAAATCTAACAAGTAAAATACTACTAAATTACTCATAGAATTTTTTGTATATTACAAATAATTTACTAGTGACATATTTAAAGAGAAAAATCGATTAACGCCATAAGTGGCCACTTTTGGCGTTAACCTGTTTTTCTCTTAGTTTATCAAACGAATATAAGTAAACATGAAAACAAAAATACTACAAGTAATTTACTAGTTATGTACTTGTTAGATTTTTAAAATTCGGTATAATTCAGGAATAAAAGAATTAATTGCTGGGTGGCGCTAGTGTTACTATAGGAGCGCCTTAAATAAAGAAAATAAGAAATGGTGAAAAAATTCCTCGCGGGTAGGACTTGAACCTGCGTCTAGATCTCTGTACGATCTATGCGTTACAATTACGCCACCGCGCTTTATTTAATATATCATCACATATTATCTGGCAAATTTTTTTTTCACTATCCATTTTTCTACTTATCTGTTTAAATAAATAATTCGAACACTTTAATTTTTGATATGAGTCCAAATCGGACCCATGCTAAGAGTCGTAGATTGTTTTACCTCGTGGTCCGAATCGACCCATTCCAAAAGATACCTTGGGCCATTTGCACCGCTCCAACGAATGCGGTGCGAAAGATCCCATTCAAAAAGGGCTCTTGGTCGATTGCACCACGGTTCGGATCGCTTGTGGTGCGAAATGACTAGAGACCCATTAATTCATCATCATCATCAGGTCTTTGTTAATCCAGACGAGCTCCGTGGCACAGCGGTCAACACGCCTGCCTGCGACACAGATGGTCCCGGGTTCGATCCCCGGTCAGGTCAAGATGGAAAATGATCTTTTTCAGATTGACCTGGGTCTTGAATGTTTATCTATATAAGTATCTATTATAAAATATAGTATCGTTGAGTTAGTATCTCATAACACAAGTCTCGAACTTACTTTGGGGCTAGCTCAATCTGTGTGATTTGTCCGTATATATTTATTTATTTTATTTAATCTTCACTGCAGGAGCACGACCCTCTCTGTACCACCAGAGTCATATTAGTCAGAGTAGTCAGACGGTTTGGTCTACACTCTGCACGCCGGCCAGACGGTCTGTTTGATGTTTATAAGCTTTGTTTAGCTTGTGTTTCCTAAGTCGACTTCTACGACAACCACGGGAAGACTTGGAGTGGTCCTATTCTACTCTGCCGGGAACCACACGGCAATCAATTACGTTTCATCATTATCCGAGCGTATTCCCGGTGTCATCCTTAGCGGTAACGCTTGAGAGCCTGAGGCACTGCTAAAATTTACTTTATGAATATTGAGGCATAGAACACACGACAATAGGATTGTGTCCGACACAAAATTATATACTTTGTCCGTTCGGTACATTATTGAAAAATATTGAGCACGTATTTTTTCTTGTGTCAATCAAACAAAAATTGATAAAGATATTGCTCGTTAAAGTCCCGCGTGACGTCATTGACCGATACACTTTTTATCGGCCTGTTGTGTCATGAGCCCCCACTCCACTTCGATGCGCTTTACCTTTATGATATTTTGTTTGATTGAAAAAAAGAAAAAAATACGTTCCAAATATTTTTCGATAATCTGTAAGATAGACTTATAATTTTCATCATCATCATTGTCTTTTTAGTCTCCACTGCAGGAGCAGGACCCTCTCTGTACTACCACAGCCAGAGCAGTCAGAAGCTTTGGCCTACACCTGGCAGATTGAACATCGATACGATGATGCAGACTCAAAGCCTGTTGGACATAAATAATAACAGTCTAAACTTATTTATTCACAACCAACACATATTATTTTCCACTCATCAATCTCTGCAAAAGTGGGGCTCATGACACAACAGGCCGGTAAAAAGTATCGGTGAGTGACGTCGTAATAATCTACCAGACGGGCTAATTATTTTAAATAGATTTTTGGAGGTAACATGCCTAGTGAGTTTGAATTTGTGGCCCAGTACATATTCTTATCTATGATGTGGCCATAATAGAGATTCAAACTTGATTGCATTTCATTTGATTACCTTTACCCTCCCTCCAATATTTGTCTAAACTGTGTGGCGTAGTGTCGCGTTCCACAGCGCCTTCATAGCTCTAAAAATGGTACTCACACAACTTTTGGTGCAGTAACGACGTGTACACAAGTCGGTTGGGGCTGGGCGGGGCTGGAGAGGCCACGGAGTGCCGAGGAAGGTCTGGTTCTGCTTGTGGTATGGTTATCTTGGACTCTGGAAATGTTAAATACACATTTAGTTTAAGTGGTTTATATACAAACACTTCTTGATAAATTTACGGTAGTTTGAAGTCCAACTTGGTTAAAGAACCAATAGTTAGAAAATTATCAATGCCGCGTCGCTTCCGATGCCATCCCATGCCAATCCAGTGTAGGGCAGCCCTAAAGAACTGACATTACTGGCAGCCACAAAACAAAGATGTTAGGTCAGGTCTTTTTTAGTCTCCTGAGCAGGAGCATGACTCTCTCTATACTTCTTCTTATCGAGTCGAAATGGTTTCATTCTATTAAATATCTTCTATCTTTCTATACTTTTGTTTGTTTTTCATATGTGTAAGTGGCCAACACTGGTGTCAGATTTTTCAAGCTGCCTAAAGGCATCTGACATAGCTTAACGACTGCCATCAACGATGACAGCCGGGACCAACGGCTTAACGTGCCTTCCGAAGCACCGAGGAGCTCGAGATATTTTTATGCCACTTGCGGTCACCCATCCAAGTAGGGACTGCACCAGGGGTTGCTTGACATACGTAAGCGCTCATAGAGCTCACACCCACTGGACCATCGGGCTACTAGAGCCATATATTAGCCAGAGGTGTCAGAGGATCAAAGATGTAAGGAAGAAAATGACTAACCATCATCAGACTCCGGGGCTTCTCCAGCAATCACAAACACATCAGCATTTGGCTCGATCAGGTCCTGAAAATATTTATATAAGGTAATATTGTTTCGTTTTTATGCCCACCTGCCTTAGAAATTAGTTAGGCTAGGCTTTGGCTTCTTTATATACAGACTTCCATACTCAACTTTTCTTGTTAACTATAATAGCTGGTCTTTTCTCGTCAATAAATTCCAAACCACGCTAATCAACTACTTCTAACATCATTCATCCCTAAACCGGCTCCGAGCCGGCGTTGGGAGATGTCGAGAAAACAGGGTCAGGTGGGGTTTCTCTACAACCAATTTGTGTGACTGCGGTGCCGATCAGACCATTTCTCACCTTCTGTCGTGCCGAAACTGCCCCATTACTTGCACCGTACAGGACCTTAATGAGGCCAACGACAGGGCTATCAGCGTGGCCAAATACTGGTCGAAAGATATTATATAGAATGAAACCATTTCGACTTGATAAGAAGAAGAAGAATAAACTACTTCTTATCACATTGTTTGCTGGTTTCAAACTTCCTCTTAAATATTTATAATCCTATCCATCCTCGTCACTCCGTATGATATGATCAATGATTGGATAATCAGGGGCTTATATACCTAAACTAAAGCCTAAACTTCTTTCCACTAAAGAATAAATAAATATATAAATAAATATATACGGACAAATCACACAGATTGAGCTAGCCCCAAAGTAAGTTCTTAACTAAGACTTGTGTTATGGGATACTAACTCAACGATACTTTATTTTATAACAAATACATATATAGATAAACATCCAAGACCCAGGTCAATCTGAAAAAGATCATTTTCCATCTTGACCTGACCGGGGATCGAACCCGGGACCATCCGTGTCGCAGGCCGGCATGTTGACCGCTGCGCCACGGAGCTCGTCGAATAATGTGGATATTCCTTCCAGAATTACTAAGTAATTCGGGATTCCCGGGATTACCTAGTAATACATTAGAGTATGTTAGCATTATTCAATAAAAATAAATCATTTTCACAATAAGATCTAACTATATTTTGTATGCAGATAACATTTGGAAAGCATGTCCATATTATTCTTTCGTGGAATAAAATTGAAGTTTAGGTATATTAGCACCTAATTATCCGATCACTGGATATGACACATCCCATTGAAATAGTCTCAAAATTGCACACCCTTTGCCAGAGCACCCACAATAACAAAAACAAGTTGGTCATAGGTTAGGTTTCCAACGATAGTGCTAGGACCAAAACAGAAGCAAGCGAGCATCCCCAACTTTAGGCAAAACCCTAACTTCTTTGTTTCTTGTTAAAATAATCGTCATCATCATCATTTCGTGTAAGTGACACGGTCAATCGACCATGCACACCCTGGTGTCAGAGTTCTTCGGAACCGCCTCTCGGCCTCTGACGTGGTTCCTTTTAACGACTACCGGATGGCAGCCGGAACCAACGGCTTAACGTGCCTTCCGAATCTTTCGAATCGAATCTTTCTTATTAGACAATCAGGTGATTCATGCCTGCAATGTCCTAACCAAACTGGAAACAACTTAACAAAGTATGCCTACTCCTTCTCTGTTCATGCAGTCAGACTTTGGAACTCACTGCCACCTGAAATTCGGGAATCTCAGTCCATTTCTATCTTTAAGAGACGAGTCAAGGAACACTACCTTTCGGAATTTTAATTTATTGGTTATAATCATGTATGTAGTAACTACTTTTAGACTTTCGCGTAGCATTATTATTAAATACAATTAACGCGAAAACATACCGTTTTTCTCCAGACGTTTCGGCCGGGTTACACCAACCTTGGTCACTGGATGACTGTTGCAGCGGTGTTAGTGCCCCGTTGGGGCGATACGGTATGTTTTCGCGTTAATTCCATTGACGTATGTAGTATGTACACCGACATTGCATGTATGTAGTATATTTATTATGATTATATGTATTTATTTAAGTATATATGTAGGCGTTTGTTTAAGTAAGTTTATAACCAGCTGGTAGTAGATTTCTTATTTTTAAGTTTTGTTCGTTCATTTTTTTTTTCATCTATTTTTTTCGAGGCTTCAGTGCACTTGATGTGACTATGCCAGCCTCATGGGGGACCTCTAGTATAAAATTTATCTTAGCAACATTATACACCTCCATAAGACGTATACTGATTTTGCTGGATGTGATAATGGATTGCTCAACACTGTGTTCCATTCTCGATAGGTACTTCAGCTAAGAACCTGTCTCGTAAGGACTGCCTTACTGACCACATTCCAGCAAGACATGTAACAAGTCTTCCTCCTTATGACAAAAACTACATAAATCTGATTGGGTCACACGCATCACAAGCAAGAACTTGTTAACTGGAACGTGGCCAGACCTCACCCTAAATGCAGAGCCAAGAAGTTCCCTAGAGAGACTGTTTGTTCATTCATACATATTAATTTTTTGTTTTGTTTATGAACACGCCAATCTGCCTAACATAATAAATTTTCCTCTCAAATTTTCTTCCACACACACACCTACTGGAAGGGATTTCTTAAGAAATAAGTAGTGCCTTTGTACAAATTTTTATTGTTAATGTTATTCTTGTTTTGTATTGTATTGTGTACATAAACTTTTAATTAAATAAATATGCTTCCCGTGGGAATGGAACCCACGACCCCCGGGTCAACAAGGCAAACGCCTTTACCACTGGACCACGGAGGCTGTTAAAATAATGCCATTTTTGTATGAAAATTCAATGAATCTTGTTGAGCAAAGCCAAGCAAGTTCTATTATTATATTAAATACAATCATCAAAAAATAACAAATTCGGGGTAAGCTTTTCATAAACTCACTGGGAGGATGTAATTCAAATTCACTATGTAATCTTACCATCACTAAAAACATAATGTACAAGATGTAATCATACTACTTACAGGTGACCTCCCAACTTCTATTTCCGAATCAGATTCCGACGCCTCACCGTCCACTACATGTGCAGTTTTAGACATGGCTTTAAAGATACTAATTTGTATATTTTATAGACTTTTACACTGAGCTTTTACATGAATAATAAAATGTTAAAAGTAAACACTAAACTAACTAAAGTAACTGAAATAATTTTGGTTTGAGTTATTTTCCCAGTTTTGACATTGACGGCGACTTATTGCCTTTTTATATGACTTTTGCGAATGATGTATTTAGCCAGTATCACTATCTGCTAGTATAAATTTCCCGCGCTTTTTTGAAACATCATGTTCTAAAATGAAACATTGATTCATCAACTATACAGAGTCCGTAGGTACTTGTTTTTGTTCGATGAATTAATTTTATATGTATACATATTGTATATCTGTATTATTTTTTCTTATAATCTTTTATTTATGTTCTGCTCGGGCTTTATATTATTCATGCTAGCATATTTATACTAATATTATAAAGAGGAAAGATTTCATTGTTTGTTTGTTTGCATTGAATAAGTAGACACCAATACTACTGGACTCAGCTACTGGACTATAAAAACTGTTTCATCTACATAGGCTACCTTGCCCAGCGGGAAGATCTTCCCTTTGTGGCGGTCGAGCATACCACATCGCTCTTGCTACAACGCGAACGAAGTCACGGGAAAATTGCTAGTCATATAAAAGGAAACACTGATTTACCAACAACGAAATAGATACTACTATACAGAGTTCATACTGTGTGTGAAAATATTGTAAATAAGCTAGCTTTGCTTTTGCCCCCGGCTTCGCTATCGTTAATATCGTTTCCCCGGGAACAAATTTTTCTCCGGGATGAAATGTAGCCTATGCCATTTTACGTACTCCAGGCAACGTGAAAGCAAATCAACGAACGAATTGCAACACGGCGTGACGTCATAGCTCGCCCCACTGCCCGCCATATCGCCGTTGTATTCACCGCTGCGCGCTCCGCCGAGCGAACGCGTCACTTTTTGCCGAGCAGCCGACCGCACAACATAACCCTAGCCACTATATTGTTATGCTGAGTGTTAATCTGACTGTCCATAATGGATTAAAATGCTCGTTGTTACGCGCCAGTTCTGTATTTAATTTCAAAAGCACTAGTGACCCTGCCTCATCCCTTCTGTTACAGATGATCGGTTCAGTAGATTGGGCGTGAAAGCTAACGAACAAACAAATGCACTTTCGCATTCATAATATTAGTTAAGTAGGATTACGCTCCGGATGGTACCGGACTCAAAGGTTGTCCATAGCCATACAAAGAGGTAATGCAGCCAGTGTGATGGGAACCTTTGAGCCGGGTACAATTAGGGGGGCATCTTTGATTAGGTTGTTAGAGTTAGTGAGTGTGTTAAGTAGGATATATAATTTGCTTTATTTTTATTTATCTCAAAATTGCTCGCATTTTTTTTACTATCTTTCATTTATGTGTTGCTCAGGTTGATCCCGCAATACAAGCCAATGAAGTGAATCCAAGATAAACTAATTAAAATCATCATCAAGCGAATCTTGTATTAAATGAAAGATGTTGATTCAATAAAATGATTTATTTTATAACAACAATAACAAACATTTACATAAATACTCCTATACTTATACCTATTTTACTAAAGGCTCCAACATTATCAACCTTATTTCTTTTGGCCTAATGGCGAAAATAATGTCACAATGTGCAAGCGACTCAGTGTCAATTGGAATTTCAGGTCTTTTTTTATTTATGGACTATAAAGCTAGCTTCAAGTGAGCTTTTGCTACTTCATCGGACTTTTTGTGGTAAGAGCAGAGTGCCCTCAACCTGTTAGGCGAACATCACCAAAGGGAGGCAGGGAGGGAGGGAACATCACCCAGGAGGGACGGTCCTCGGCTGTGGGCGTTGCCTGTGTGCGCAAGGCTTGGAGAGACAGCAAACTCTCATAAGACTGATGGGCCGCGATATGCGTGAAGGAAGGACCGAACTGAGAATACCAGGTGGTCAGCACCTAGTATACATAGGTCCTAATGTTTTTGCGAATGTTACACGTTTAAATAAAATTAATTTAATACGGTTTTTATCGCGTTTATTCCATTATTTATAGTTCGTGGTCGCAGGTAGACGAGTCAGCTAGTCTAGGTAGTCTACGTGCGACCACGAACACTAAATTGTTCGAAACGTTAGGTAAGTATATAAATAATGTAATACTTAAACGCGATAACACTCAGATTTAGGAAATAAGAAAGCGTATTGATAAAATATCTCAGTGCCATAAAACTTGCTTTGACTAGACTTAAATTGTAAAATAAAGATATTTTCTGAAACATGCTCCTTTATTTAAATATTAAGGGGGGCACACTAGGCACAGTAGCGACGCCAATAATTTTATTCCTAATACTTTACAAATAAAAGAAATTCAAGAATGTAAATCATATAAGCACTAGTAAATAACCTGAAGTATTTTTGGAAACATTTATAGGTTATGTCTGAGGGCCCAACATTTTACCTGATAACTCCCAAAATAGGCTGTTACAAATTCTAATTCCAAGCTTTACAATTCTTTTAGGACATTTACAAAATATTTAGCATAGCTTGCAAGGATTATTAAGTACGAATAATTATTATTATTTAGCTTATTAACATCAAAGAGACCTCTCCAACCCGTCTGGCCAGCGTGGAGAGTGTAGGCCAAATCCTCTGACTACTCAGGCTAGTATATGGCTCTAGTAGTACAGAGAAGTTCGTGCTCCTGCAGTGGAGACTAGAAAGACCTGATGATGATGATGATTATTAAGTACAGGCCCTCACAGCGCATGCACACATAAAAACCGTATTGTATAAATTTTATTTAAGTACATAGGTCCTGTCTAAACAACGCAGTCAAAGATAATATAATACATTCGAGCAACACGGCTCCATATGGAGGGAGTGGGCACAGCGACAATTTACTATTACGATTTTTCTGGCGTTTTTTGCGGGGGGAAATGTGCACACAAGTTTATTTCCGCACACCTACATACAAAACTTAAACTGTCAATTGATAGTAATTATGACATTGTCACAAAAAATTACATAAAAAAGAAACAATAATTTGTGTACAGATGAGTCACACACAACTAACACATAGACATGCATATGCCTTACTTGGCTTGTACCTTGACAGAGGGGAACGCAGCGTATGGCTACTCCCTTCCGGTACGGAAGGCCGTGTTGCTCGAAGTATAATACTGACGTATAGACGGCCAACCTCATACAAAAATATTGTATCAAATTAAGGACTGCTACAAGGTAAAGCGTACAGAAAGACAGAGTTGTAGCGTTTCCACTCTTCACTAGATGGCGCCACCAGATCCGCGTTAGCCTAATATTGCTAAAACTGAGATATATATTATGCCACAGATATTTCATAAATATTATGCCACAGATATTGTTGGAAGCCGGATTAGGGAATAGGACTCCAAGTCCAACGCTAATATAAAAAGAGACCTCTCCAACCCGTCTGGCCAGGATGTAGAGTGTAGGCCAAATCCTCTTACTGCTCTCGCTAATATATGCTGGTAGAACAGAAGAGGTCGTGCTCCTGCAGTGGAGACTAAAAAATGACGATGATTGTTTTAATTTTTAATTATATTAAGTAGACAAATAAATAAGATACTGTTTGTGAATAATGCTTTCATTTTCTTCAAACTCCCCGCCACGAGAAGCTATAAATTAAGTACATCAATAAACTTTTACTGAGTTGGAGTTACCTAGCGACAATATTATGAGTTAACCAAATACAATTGACTTAAATTACTATACGGGTAATACGAAACTAAAGACCAATTCTAATTAGTCGGGTTATATTTTCACGATACAAAACGCTGTCGCTCAATCCGAACGAGTCTGACTCCGTGAATGTAAACATTTGGTGCATTTCTGAGATATTATAATGTTTATGTAGCAGTTTATGCTATAATTTTTTTTTATTACCTATTGAGTCTTACTGATTTATACTAAAGATTCTGTAACACAGTTTTTGCTATAAATTGTTTTTTTTTTATTAGCTATTGAGTCTCAATGCAGGGCAAAAGATGTTTTACGTTGCCAAATAATCACTTCACCTGCAAACTCCCTCCATTCTTTATGAAAAAATATTTCTAACCATCTCTTCTTTGGTTTATTTTTTTACACAAAAATCAACAATATTATTTTTTATTTCATCCAAATGTTGCGAACCCCTGAACATTTGTTTACATAATTTATAGCTACTTATGATGGGGACTTTAGACACAAAGTTGTGACGCTACAACTAGTGACATCTATGTGCAACTGTCAGAAATTAACATAGAATTTAGAGCTGCCACGGCCTGCGGGCATGCTTGACTGATTACGCTGTACGAATTTATAGCAAGTTTCAAGAGGCTTACATTAGTGTCGCTAGTTTCATTCTTGTACTTCAATATAAGAACAAATTTTAAAAAATCTACGTAAGTATTTCCTTATATTACTTGAAGTATTTTTAGTAGAATTTTTCATCAATATTATCATTTCGGATCGAGAGAATAACTCATTACCGCCAAAAGTGGCGGCTTTTGGCGTTAATGAGTAGTTCTCTTGATTTACCAAATGTAAAATAATGAAAAGCAATACAAAACACAGCTGTAAGCTACAAGTCAAGTGAAAAAATCAACATTATGTACTTCACTAGTAAATAGTGCAGTACTTATGTAGAATTTTTCAATTTGATCTTATTTAGTAGTAAAAGAAATAAAATCAGGGGTGTCGCTAGTTGGCTGGTGTAAGCGTTTGGCCAATATTTTTTTATTAGGTTGGCAGTAAACTGCTTTGCTGAAACAGAACTCTCAAAAGCTCATTTCAATAAAGGATTCACTTTGTTATTGTAATTTATGGAGCCTTTTCTACCTCAAGTTATCATTCAACATCATCCTTCACATCGAAGCCCTGATGTTTAGTCTTCATATGATTCTTTAAGTTATTCGCCTGCGTATACGCCGCACTACACAAACTACACTTATACCGTTTCTCGCTATCATGCGATTGCAAATGCACCCTTAATGCTCTCATCCTAGGGTAGGTTTTCCCACAGTATTCACATCTGAAGTTACGCTCACCAGTATGCGAAGTCATATGATCTTTTAACGCTGAAGGCTGATAAAATTTCTTGTCGCATACAGTACATTCGTGCTTCAAAACTTTCAAATGAGTCCTTCTATTATGTTCTCTCAGTCCTTTTCGACTGTCATACACTCTATCACAGGTTTCACAAGGAAAGGATCTAGTTTCACCGTGAACATCTATCATATGCCGATATCTCTTCGAGTAAGAAAATAGTATTTCATCGCACTTATAACATGGATATTGTGGTTTATTATGCATGTGTGTCACGTGGTAATTCCTCCCATGTTTAGATTTGAATATCCGTCCGCATTGGTTACATGGAAAATCAGTTTTCACTTCATGACTTTTCATATGCATATTTAGGCCGTGTTGATCAAAATAATGAGCACCACACAACTCACATATATGCGTTCCAAAATGTTCAGCCATATGCCTTTTCAGTCCATGGAAGTAACCAAAACTTGCACCACATTCTACACAACTTATTGTTCCCGCTTTAAGCCTGAATTGTAGAAATTCGTTATCCGTATCCGTATAAATATTTTTTCCATGCGTAACTATATGGTTTTTGAAATCTTGTATACTCTCGATTGTGATTGGACATAATCGACAATCGATTCTGGTGATATCGATTTGAGGTATCTTCTTATCGTATAAAGCTTCTTCGTAATCACTTGGATCATGGTTCAGGGTATGTTCTCTAAGTTTGTCAGGTTCGGTGAACATTTCTTTGCAGTATATGCAGTTGTAATCGCTGAAGGTGTTGAGGAAGGGGCAGACGAAGGAGTTTTGTACTATGGTGACTGCGTTACGGAGTGTGTTAATGTCTTTGTCGACTATCCTTGGGGCTGGCGGCGGTTTTAGAGGCAGATCGTCGGCTGGATCTATAATAGAGAAGAAAAAAGATTATAGAAGCTACCTTTGTTATAAGTAAATATATACGGACATATCACACAAAATGAGCTAGCCCCACAGTAAGTTGTGAACTTGTGTCGTGAGATACTAATTCAACGATACTATATTTTATATAATCTTATAATATATACTTATATAGATAAACATCCAAGACCCAGGCCAATTTGAAAAAGATCATTTTCCATCTTGACCTGACCGGGGTTCGAACCCGGAACTAACCGTGTCGCAGGCGGGCGTGTAGATAAACATCCAAGACCCAGGCCAATCTGAAAAAGATCATTTTCCATTTTGACCTGACCGGGGTTCGAACCCGGAACTAACCGTGTCGCAGGCGGGCGTGTAGATAAACATCCAGACCCAGGACTATCTGAAAAAGATCATTTTCCATCTTGACCTGACCGGGGTTCGAACCCGGAACTAACCGTGTCGCAGGCGGGCGTGTAGATAAACATCCAGACCCAGGACTATCTGAAAAAGATCATTTTCCATCTTGACCTGACCGGGGTTCGAACCCGGAACTAACCGTGTCGCAGGCTGGCGTGTTGACCGCTGCGCCACGAAGCTTCTTTTAATTCTATTCTATTTTTAATTATTTATTATATTGCTTCCATCTGTGTTTCGGTGATTCTGCCAATACATACTATCACGAATATTTTTCCTTGCGGGGTAGACAGAGCCCAGGTTTATGATAAAAACTTAAGGCCACGTTTAACATGTTGGTGGGCTTGTAGGTGGAGAACGGAATCAAAATAATGATAGGTTGCTAGCCGCATCGCCTATTGACATCATCATAATTTCAGCCGCAAGAAGTCCACTGATGGACATATGACTCCCTCAAGTTTATTCTGTTTATTTATAAATTTCTTACACTATTATTGCAGGTTTTCCCTAATACAATAGTGTAGGTACAATTTAGGAAATATCTCTACTATAACACAACTCAAATAAAGTTATCCTTGTGAATTCAGTCAATGAGCAACTATAAACATGTCGATGTCGTTTGCTACTTGATTAAGTATTTTCAGCGTCCGGGTCAGTGGTGCCTGCTTTAACAAGTTCGTTCGCGCACTCGGTATTGCGAACAGGGGAGGCTGCCGCCGCCGCCGTACGTACCGGTCCGGCACGCTCGAGAGCGTATACTAGCAGTATTTTTTCAATATGGTTTCCATACAAATGTATTTCTCTTTTTTCTCGCTGAAAACTGATTCTAGAGCCACAATTCTTTTTTCATAAAATCTAGTACTAAAATAGAAATGCCCTATTTTTTATTTTTTCCAAAAAAACTGTTTTTGTACAATTTTTTTTCTTTTCAACAGGTTTTTCGAAAAAAAATAAAACATAGGGACATACCTATTTTAGTAATAGATTGTATGTAAAAAGAATTGTGCCTCTAGAAGCAGTTATCAGCGAGAAAATAGAGAACTACATTTGTATGGAAAACGCACTGCTAGTATACCCTCTTAATGCCACCCACTGTAATACGGCTTGGTTGAAAGTATTTCAAATATGACTGGTTGAAAGCTATTGACATGATTCCTCCGATATTCGAACATCCCCTCGCTCGGCTTTTACGATAAGCGGGAAAAGAAGCAGCTGGTGCATATTACTTACGTTTTTTCTTTTTTCCCAGACCAGCGTAGAAGATTTTGACAATGTACAGTTTAAAGTGATACAAAGTATCCTTGTTGTACGGTAAAGTTAACAAGTAACAAACAAATAAATAAATAAATATATACGGACAAATCACACAGATTGAGCTAGCCCCAAAGTAAGTTCGAGACTTGTGTTATGAGATACTAACTCAACGATACTATATTTTATAATAGATACTTATATAGATAAACATCCAAGACCCAGGTCAATCTGAAAAAGATCATTTTCCATCTTGACCTGACCGGGGATCGAACCCGGGACCTTCCGTGTCGCAGGCAGGCGTGTTGACCGCTGCGCCATGGAGATTCAAAGATTCAAGACTCAAAACGTTTATTCAGAAAATAGGCCCTTGCAGGCACTTTTTCACGTCAAATCACATTTAAAATTATCTTATTAAGTACTATACTTGCTTGCTTAATCACTTATTACACAATAAAGTTAACTGTGACTGTCCATCCACAATCCAAATTAATAGTAAAGAAATAAGGGAAAAAAGAAAACATTAACACAAAGCATTCACAAAGAAAAAAAAGTGAAAATAAAAGAATAGCAGATAGCTGTTATTCATAATAAACCCTACTTTTCTTAAAAACAATGTGTTAGGGACCCATGTCAAACCAACGTTTACAAAGTGTATTTTTAAATTTATTAACGCTCGTATTGAAAAGGTCTAGATTTTATTATGTAAGTGAGAACGAAGGAAGGATTTTAAAAATTCAACCCCTAAGCGGGTCTTCATCATTTCCCTGCAACCTTTGAAATTGAGACTTTTGTTAAAGAATAAAGAATTTTTGAATTTTTTGAATATCGTGTAGGTGACACGGTCAGTCGACCATGCACACCCTGGTGTCAGAGTTCTTCGGAACCGCTTGTCGGCCTCTGACGTGGATCCTTTAACGACTACCAGATGGCAGCCGGGACCACCGGCTTAACGTGCCTTCCGAAGCACGGATCTTTTTTATCAGACAATCAGGTGATTCATGCCTGCAATGTCCTAGCCAAACTGGAAACAACTTAACAAAGTATGCTTCCCGTGGGAATCGAACCCACGACCCCCGGGTTGACAAGGCTAACGCCTTAACCACTGGACCACGGAGGCAGCGGGTGAAATAGGGGGAGTGAAATTTACGGGGACTTGCATACGCTAGCAATTCTACAAAAAGCCGGAACGTGGAAGAAATAGCGGTTGGGGACGCAATCGGACAGTTCATCATCATCATCAGGTCTTTTATTAGTCTCCACTGCAGAAACACGACCCTCTGTACTACTAAAGCCGCATATTAGCCGCAGAGCAGTCAGAAGGTTTGGCCTACACTCTCCACGCTGGTCAGACAGATTGGAGAGGTCTCTTTGATGTTAATAAGCTTTGTTTAACTTGGATCGGAAAGTTCACTCACCATAAACATCTTCCTTCAGGCTTTTGAGTTTTGACCTCATCTTCTTGATCCTATGCAATAATTCTTTCTTGGCTTTCAAATGGTCATCCGACACTTTCTTCACCAGCTTCCTCTTTCTCACTAACTTCGTCTTCTTAGGTTTTTCTGGTGGTGGTTCGATCTTTATTTCTATGCCTGTAACTGATTTAACGATAAAAAAATCCCAATCCCAACTTAATATTATAAAAGCGAAAGTGAGTTTGTTAATTTGTTTGTTACACTTTCACGCCGTATCTACTGAACCAATCATCATGAAATTTTGCATACACCGTTAGGGTACCGAGAAGGACATAGGGTATATATTACGCCGGCGAAGCCGCGGGTAACAGCTAGTTAAATATATTAGCAAAAAACTTTGCTAGATGAGGACTCGCGGTGTTTAATTATGCTCATCATCAGGTCTTTTATAGTCTCCACAGCAGGAGCTTGACCATCTCTGTATTACCAAAGCCATATACATGGCGAAATTTTGATCGTTCTGGACCCTTAAAGGGGTGATTCAGCCCGTCGATATGAACCATTTTTCCTATGGGACCAATGCTGGAAACACAAATTTTATTTCGACATTTTCATACAAAAGTGTTCAGCCGCCCGGGCAATTAGTTTTTTTTCGAGTTTACAGCATTTGTCCCATAGGAAAAGTTGTTTTTATTGACAGGCTGAATCACCCCTTTAATGGTCCGGAACGATCAAAATTTCGCCATGTATTAGTCAGAGCAGTCAGATGATTTGGCCTACAGTCTTCATGCAGGCCAGACGGATTGGGAAATCTCTATGATATTTATAAGCGTTGTTTAGATTGTGTTCCCTAAGTCGCCTTCTACGACATCCACGGGAAGACTTGGTGTGGTCTACTCTGCCGGGAACCACACGGCGCATGATTGCTTACCATCTTCGTTGTTATCCATAGGTATATCATCAGCATAATGATGATCAGAATCGCCTTCCTCTTGCTTTATTTCTGCTTCTTCTTTTATTTTGTCATCTGTAAATGAACAACAAGTCTTATGAAAATCAAAATTGTTATAAAGACACAATACACACATGTCATGTGCAAATTTAGCTATTTTTTATGACATAGTATGGCAAATAAGCAATAAGGTTGCCTGATGGCAAGTCACCTGATGGTAATCACCGCTGCCTCCATGGAAAACTGCAATACCAGGGGTGTGAAAGAGGGGAGGGTGGGGATGGGCCTCTGGCTGTCACTCACCTAACGAAGCTTAGCACCGCTGCTCGGCTTTATCTCTAAAGCTACTACTCAAACAATGTTTTTCTGTGAAAGTGTGGTATCCCCAGACGACCCGGTCCAATCATGCTACTTATTATTTTTCCTTTTTTTCAATGGTTCAGTACACTTGATGTGACTATGCCAGCCTCATTGCGGACCTCTAGTATAAAATTTATCTTAGCGACATTATACACCTCCATAAGAGGTATACTGATTTTGCTGAATGTGATAATGGATTGCTCAACACTGTGTTCAGCAATTCATTCTCCATAGGTACTCCAGCTAAGAACCTGTCTCGCAGGGCAGTATACTGACCACATTCCAGCAAGACATGTAACAAGACTTCCTTATTATGTCAAAAACTACATAAGTCTGATTGGGTCACACGCATCAAAAGCAAGAATTTGTTAAGGCCGCACACTAGGCACAGTAGCGACGCCAATCATTTTATTCCTAATACTTTACAAATAGAAAGAAATTCAAGAATGTAAATCATATAAGTACTAGTAAATAACTTGAAGTATTTTTGGAATCATGTTTTAATATTATGAGAATCAGTCATTAAGAGAAAACGTGATTACCGCCAAAAACGGCCGTTTTTGGCGGTAATCTTATTCTCATAGTTCTCACTGATTCTGATAATGTTAAACATGATTCCAAAAATACTTCAAGTTATTTACTAGTACTTATATGATTTACATTCTTGAATTTCTTTCTATTTGTAAAGTATTAGGAATAACATGATTGGCGTCGCTAGTGTGCCTTGTGTGCGGCCTTAACTGGCACGTGGCCTGACCTCACCCTAAATGCAGAGACAAGAGGTTCCCTAGAGAGACTGGCACAGTCAAACCATAGTACCGAACTAGGTGAGTTAGGGATTGGGATTGTCCTGTACCAGATACCATTTGACTCTGAGCCTCTGTTCATGCTACTTGCAGAAGTGAATTTCATAGCTGCCTCTGCCACAATAAAACAAAACAAAGGGGACAATGTGTGTCAACCCATTCACTGCGAACGTTGGATATATCGATATATCTGACGTTCGCGGTGAAAAGGTAAAAGAGTTTAAATACCTTCATGCACCAGTATCTTGCTCTGCAACAGTTTCTGCTCGCTCTGCAGAACTTGTTCCCGGAAGGAGCAAGCTTCCCGTAGCCGAGTGACACAAGTAGCACATATCAGGCAGTCCGCCTCTGCGTCCAAGTGTGAGAGCTGAAATGAAGGAAATGTTATGGTGAGTTAAGCTCATATTGAAACCAGAAACAAATTTACTGGATTGATTTTTTTTTCCTTCTATTCTAAATCTGCAATCAGCAAATCTGCGCTTTAAGCAGGTTTGTTGAGGGTACATTGTCATTTTGAAGTGAGTTCTCCAGTGAGTGGCTCTACTCATCATTTAAAAATTTTTTTTTTTTTTTTTTTTTTTTTTTTTTTTATTTATTTATTATCCACTTATATCTATCATTACAGGATAAATCCTAATGCGATAGAGAAGACTATTTACATATTTTGTGCAATTAAATATGCTACCCTTGTGAATTCGTTCAGAGAACAACAAAATAGATCTAGTTCCTTAGCAATAAGATTAATAGTGCGAAGTGCACGCGTCAGTGGCGCCTGGTCTAGCAGGTTGGTGCGCCCGCGCGGCACGGCCAACAATGGCGGCAGTCGTCGTCGCCACACATACCTATCAGGGACGGCTAATCCCATAATTTTTAGTATGTCCGAGTTATATACTTTTCCTCTCAAAATCTTAAATAAGTAAGTCACCAATGTCACCTCTCTCCTTACTCTGAGTTCGTTGTAACCCACCATGCCGAGGATAAACAAGGTGGGGTACATAAGTGGGTAATATGGGTAAACCTTGTACATCCGCATGTATAAATACCTCAAAAACTTATTCTGTACACGTTCTAACATTAAGCTATATTTTTTTTTTTTTTTTTAAATAGAAGAATGACTTTTCTTTTTAGTCTCTTACGGTACGAGAATATTATGGAAATACTTTTTCTATGTTAAAATCTAGACAAATATTAGAAACCTGATAAGTTTGTTTGTTTGGTTAAACGCACTGATCTCAGGAACTACTGGAACGATTTCGAAAATACTTTCACTGTTGATTAGGTTTTTTTTCCATGAGTACCATATACTAGGTTTATTGCTCCCCAGCACTACTAGTAATATAATAATATTGAAAAATATCCTTTTTTTCTCGTAATAGTTTTTTCAGCCATTCAAGGATTTTGCAAGAAATCATCTCAGACAAATGGTTTCAGAATGGAAGCAGTTAACGGAAACCAGAAGGAGGAGCAACAAGCATTAGGTTCTACATGAAACATGCCATAAACAAAATTGCTGTGTAGATAAATATTGTAAGAACAAAAGATGTTTTTTACAATGCCTACTATTTGAAGAAAAAAAATAGTTCTTAGAGACCTCAAAACTCTAATTGTCATTTTGAAGTGAGTCCTCCAGTGAGTGGCTCTACTCATCATTTAAATATAGAAGAATGTCTTACTTACTACTATACTTTTTCCCATTATTTAACACAATAAACTTGATTTTAATTTCTCAAGAAGCTCACTGTTTTTGGGGTTTGTAATTGTTTATTTAACACATCAGTTATATATTTCTTTCTTTCAGTTGTGATAATAGAAACCAATACTTTTGATGCAAAACTTAGGCTAAAGCAATGTGTACATATGGTAACACACTTGCAAGAAAACTAAAAAGGTAAAGGAGTTTCTTTTGTTATAAAGAACGTAAAGCCAGTCAAGGGAATATGCCTGAATTGCATGGTGGAGTTGTACTCAATAGATTATGTGATAAGAAACAACACGAAGGTCTTTAGACCTGCGGCCCTTGGTTTAAACTGTAAGGTATAAAAGTTTTACTAATAAAACTTACAACAAGACCATAACAATCCACAAACATATCACAATACACCTCTTTTCGACCAAGCCATTCATATTCCACGTTCAGAAGGCGACACTTTTTGATGTTCCCGCAACAGCGGCACAAGCCCGATTCCACCACGGGCTTGTTTTTGTTAGCACTCATTTTCAGTAGGTATGTATTTTTTATTTTACTTGCTATCAAATGATTTCGATCATAAATATTGTTGACAGAAAGTGACTGACAGAAGTGAGTGACAGACGGACGAATCAGAAATTGAATTGACAAAAAAAATCAAAAAAATTGACAACATTGGAATTTGAAAGTTGGTAGAACTGCTTTGGGTGCGTTCCATTATTCTGATTTTGTTAAAGTTTGTAGATGCAAAACCAGTCTATACATGTGGCGATGTCACGGGTTATTATGGCAACATTGAGATATTTGACGTTTTATTTTGATGTTTGTGAATGTATATGTTGTTCATGTTGTTTGATTGACCGATTGCTTGAAGAATCTCAGAAATAATTAAACAATTTATTTTGAATAATTTGAGGCGAATGTTATTTACTTAACATTTTCCTCAGTATGTCTTCTCAAATCTGATTGAAACAACGGTGAAAAATGAGTGTGAAGAAAGGAAAAGGGCCAGTTTTTGACCCTGGCCTGTGCAGATGTTGTGGTTCTATAAAGAAGTGTCGAGTTTTGAATGTTGTGTATGAATGTATGGGCGAGAAAGTCATTTACTCCGACATGATGATGGACTGCTTCGGATTGCTTGTAAGTTTTTGGTATTTTACAAATTCTTCATTTAGTACAAGCCTCCCCTATTGTACCACCTAAGTTCCTTTCTTTACTTTGATAGAGTGGGTGTATTCTCGAAATTGAAGCTCTTATAATGTTTGTACAGTCCTGCTAATGCGCCTTGCACTTTTAATCAGCGCTTTAATAGACACGTGAAGCACAGAGTAGGCTTGAGTATTGAGAATAACACAAAAGCATCTGTGAAGATAAAATTATCAAAATCAAAATCAAAACGTTTATTCAGAAAATAGGCCTTTGCAGGCACTTTTTCACGTTATATCATATTTAAAATTATCTTATTAGATAATATGTATTTATTAATTGTTCAAAAGCTACAGACTACTAAATTAAATATTAGTGTGACTTGGAGGCTAAAAAGTTAAGCTTCCATAGCAACCCCATTACAAGTTATGTCACTGCACATTCTTTTTCTAATTCCAACTTTGCAGCATAGGAACCATCCTGAACCATCAATTTTGAAGAAGTTGGGTCTGTTTAATTAATATAATCTTATTGAGCCATTCTTGGAACTAAGCAGAATACTGCACAGTTAACAGTATTGCTCTTTCCCATCCCAGCACATCCTGAGTCATCCCTGGAGTGTAGAGCAACCTATCTTAAAAAAGTTTAGTTTAGCTAGATTTGTGAAGGAAAAATTTGGAAATTATAAATTACTAGTTTACTCATTGTATCTGCTCTTTTTTATTTTTTTTTTATTTTATTATATACGGTCTAATCACACAGATTGAGCTAGCCCCAAAGTAAGTTCGAGACTTGTATTATGGGATACTAACTCAACGATACTATATTTTATAATATATACTTATATAGATAAACATCCAAGACCCAGGTCAATCTGAAAAAGATCATTTTTCATCTTGACCTGACCGGGGATCGAACCCGGGACCATCCGTGTTGCAGGTAGGCGTGTTGACCGCTGCGCCACGGAGCTTTTTTATTGTTATAAAAAAGCTCCGTGGCGTATAAATCAACAATAACCTGGTGTAGTTGTAGTTTGAAAAATAGAACCCCAAAAAGTAAAATTCATTACTTACACTTCCAGATATCCCACTTAGACGGCAAGCCCACTGAGCGTCTCATCTGTGCCACTTGCGTGATGAGACTCCGGGACGCGTACAGCTTCCGCAAGCAGGTGCTGCAGTGTGAGGAGGCGTTCTTGCAGATGAAGATGTATGACGGAGATAGGGACAGTAAGATAAAATTTCCATCTTTTCATTTATGAATTCTGTGATCATGCCAAGATAAAGGTGCTAAATTAAACGTTTTTTTTTAACTGATTTGCTTTGTGTTGCTGTATTCCTCAACAATCCTATCTTTATCCTAACTTATAAATGAGAAAATGAGTTTGTTTGTTACACTTTCACGCCCTGCCTATTGAACCAATCATCATGAAATTTTGCATACACATAAGTTAGGATACTGAGAAGGACATCGGCTATAAATCATACGGGCGAAGTCGCGGGTAGCAGCTAGTATTTTATATAAGACTAGCAGCCCTCTCCAGCTGCGCCCGGGCATGTATTATACCCATGAACCTTCCTCATGAATCACTATCTATTGGTGAAAACCACATGAAAAACTGTGTAGTAGTTTTTGAGTATATCGCTAACTTTTTAATAATATGTAGTAATAGTAATAGTGAAGTGATACTTATCTGAAGATCTGTGGCAATCTATAAAATATTGTTTTCTGCCTTGAACTAATCAGGGGTTTAACCACAGAGGTCATCATAGAGAAATCAAGCACTGTAGAAAATTGAGTAGACTAGTAAATAACCTAAAGTATTTTTGGAATCATGTTTTAATATTATGAGAATCAGTCATTAAGAGAAAACGTGATTACCGCCAAAAACGGCCGTTTTTGGCGGTAATCTGATTCTCATTATTCTCACTGTTTCTGATAATATTATTAAATAAATATTTTTTTATTTACACATAATTACAAATATAGTTAAACAAATAAAAATATAAATACTTATGATTAAAAAGAAAGAATAATAAAAAACATAAATCTAAACTAAATAAAAAACGGAGCCCAGATCGCTGTCATCACAGGGTAATGTACCCAAGAGACTGGCCGCATTTCCACGTTGAATCGCTAGGCTCAGCCGTTGTCCAAAATGAGCGCCAGCCCTTGGGTTCCTGGAGACGTCGATCAGACGTGCCGAGATCTCTCTGTACAATTGACGAGCCTCCGCACCCCATGGCCCCAAAGTCTCCACGTTATAATATTAAATATAATATTAAATATAATAATATATTAAACATGATTCAAAAAATACTTCAGGTTATGTACTAA
This sequence comes from Rhodophaea formosa, assembly GCA_963082605.1. Taxonomy (NCBI): domain Eukaryota; kingdom Metazoa; phylum Arthropoda; class Insecta; order Lepidoptera; family Pyralidae; genus Rhodophaea; species Rhodophaea formosa. The sequence continues at coordinate 7,498,072 of OY720229.1, read as the reverse complement.
TGCTTATATGAATTACATTCTTGAATTTCCTTCTATTTGTACAGTATTAGGAAAAAAATTATTGGCGTCGCTAGTGTGCCTAGTGTGGGGCCTTAACTATTACAAAAGTAAAATAAACTTTCCTGTGCATTTTCCTGACTCCAAATTTCTTAAGAAGTCCTGTTGAGGCAAGATTGTTTTCAACATTTATGCAGGCCAGTTGCCATAAAGAAAATATTTATTTACAGATTCCAGTCATACCCAAATGGAGGAAGCGTTAGTTGAAGGGGCTCCCAAAGTGGAAATCCAGCTGGTCAAGGTTGAGCCGCCTCCAGACAGCGACCCAGGCGACCCAGGGTCTGGTTGTGAAGATGATGGCGGGCCAGATTGTAAGTTTACTTGCTTTTAAGTAAGTATATTTACGGACAAATTACACAGATTGAGCTAGCCCAAAAGCACAGAATTAATAATAGTACTATGCCAAAGTATGGGATACTAACTCAACGATACTATATTTTATAATAGTTACTTACATAGATAGACATCCAAGACCCAGGTCAATCTAAAAATGTAATTTTCCATCTTGACTTGACTGGGGATCGTACCCGGACCATCCGTGTCAAAGCAGGCCTGTTCACCGCTGCGCCACGCAGCTCGTCTAGTCGGAAAGGTTAAGCCGTGTGGTTCCCAGCAGTGTAGAATAGGACCACTCCTAGTCTTCCTGTGGATGTCGTAGAAGGCGACTTAGGAATTAGGATACACAATCCAATTTCTGTTTCCAAGGCTCTGGTAGTACAGAGAGGGTCGTGCTCCTGCAGTGGAGGCTAAAAAAGACCTGATGATGATGATGATGAGTTTGATATCCAGCTGGTGATGGTTGAGCCGACACCAGACAGCACCCCAGGTTGTGACCAAGACGATGATGGACCAAACTGTAAGTTTACTTGCTTTTTGAGTTGATTAATAAGATGTTGACACCCAGCTTTGGGAAGTTGAGCTGCCAAAAGTGACCCCGGCTAACTTGATCTGGTTGTGAAGATGACTGCGTGCCAGTCTGTAAGTTTACATGCTTTTGAGTTGATTGATAAGAGGTTGAGCCGTGTCGTTTCCGGCAGAGTAGAATAGGACCACTCCAAGTCTTCCCGTGGATGTCGTAGAAGGCGACTTAGTATACACAAGCTAAACAAAGCTTATAAACATCAGAGACCCTCTAACCCATCTCAGCGTGGAGAGTGTAGGCCAAATCCTATGCTCTGGCTCTGGTAGTATAGAGAGGGTCGTGCTCCTGCATTAGAGACTAAAGAAGACCTGATGATGACTACTCTTTATCCCCAGACGAAACGCCGCCCGATCTACATACCGAAGTGGAGATCAAACCGGAAAAAGACCCAGACGACTCAACCGAGACGCCTCACGGCGTTCAGCCTAGCGCGAGTGTCATACGACGTAGCATAGAGGAATCCAACTCAAATGATGACACGCCCTTGAACCAACTCGTTCCTAGTAAACCGAACCTCAAAAGACCTAATGGAGCTTTGCTACAGCCGACACCTAAAAAACCGAGTAAGTTTAAATACTTTACAATACTCTAGCAGTTTTTCCGCGACTTCGTCCGCGAAAAATAGCCTGTGTCACCCGCAGATAAATTAGCTTTCTACAGGTGAAAGAATATTGAAAATCGGTGGTGTAGTTTCGGAACCTACTCATATAAACAAACAATCAATCGATACTTTCCTTTTTAGGGATCCGTAGTAAACAAGGAACCCTTATAGTTTCGACATGTCTGTCTGTCTGTATGTCTGTCTGTCTGACTGTCTGTCCGTCCGCGGTTTTACTCAAAGACTATAAGCACTAGAAAGCTGTAATTTGGTATGGGTATGTAAATTAATCATGGCAAAAAGTGGTAGAAAAAAATCATGATAAAAATTTTTTTTAGGGTAGCTTCCATACACGTGAACTGGGAGAGTAATTTCTTTTTCTCTTCTCAACCTTTGGGTGGGGTATCGTTGAATAGGTCTTTACAAAATATTGTGAGGTTGAGAACACCATTTTTCGATTTAGGGATCCGTTTCAGAAATATTTGGTTTTAAAGTGCAAATTTTCTTTAGAGGTGAATGTCCCCCCCCCCCCCCCTCTATCTGCTAAACGGTTATATATAGATACATGAAAAAAATGACAGCAGTAGTATATATAACGAAATTGAAAGGAAAGCTATCAGAGCTTACTAAGTACAAACTAAAAAGTTATAGCACTTTTTCGTAAACCGCAAAAATAACTTTGTCATTCATACAAACACTATGCAAAACAAAGTTATCTTTGCTGGCGAATAATAAGAGTTTTTGGAAACTCTAAGCTTTCTTCTACGGAACCCTTCATGGGCGAGCCCGACTCGCACTTGGCCAATTTTTTTTAATAGTATAAACATGCAAGACCCAGGCCTATCTGAAAAAAAAAAATTTAACTAGCATTACCTAGCCGGGGATTGAACCCAGAACTCAGCGGTTCTATGTAATATCTTTAAAATAACTAAAAATAAAACTGTAATTAAATAACAACACAAAAATTAAACAAAATGTCCCTTTTCAGAGCTACCAATGTCAAAAGTGCAACAACTGATGCGAGAGCGAGACCCCTCATACATGACAGAGACGAACATACTAACTATAGTTGAATTCTCTTACGTCTGTCCATTCAAATGTCGCCACAACCACATTCTATGTTACTACTGCGGGCAGAACTTTGCAGATCCAAGTCATTTGAGAGACCATACAGAAGCTTTCCACCATCCGAAGAAATTCAAAGTGACCGAACACAAAAACATGATCAAAATCGACCTAACAAGAATCGATTGTCGATTATGCACAGAGAATATCGATTCTATAGAGAAATTCAAGCAACATATAACAACAGTGCACGATAAGAAATATTATTTCAATTACAAAGATTCAGTGTTACCGTTCAGGTTGACGAAGGACGAATTAAAGTGTGCCATTTGTATGAAGTTGTTTCCGTACTTTCACGCGTTGAATAAGCATATGAATGAGCATTTTAGTAATTATGTGTGCGAGACCTGTGGGTTAGGGTTTGTGGATAAGGGCAGGTTTGTGATGCATCAACAGCGGCATGATGAAGGTGACTTTCCTTGTGAGACCTGCGGGAAGATCTTCAAGGCGCAGTATAATAGGGATTTACATATAGACAGGTATGTTCTTACATTCTTCTTCTTCTTTTCGAGTCAAAAAGGCTATATTTATAAATCTTATATTATATTAGACCAAAATTTGGTCACCTGGACGGCGCGATTGTTAGCCTCCAACATATCCCCTACGGTGCAAGAAGTAGGACAGATGGGGCAATTTATGAGATGGGTCATCGTCTGAACAGCGCCGCAGTTGCATAGATTGTTGCTAGAGAAACCCCACCTAACCAGGTTATCTCGGCATCTTCCAACACTAGCCCTTATCTTCCATACTATGCACGTCTTTATCCCTGACGGGGTAGGCAGAGCATAAGGTCATACGACCCAAACGCCACATTAGCATCGTAACGGGCGTTAAGGTGGAAAGCGGAATCAAAATAGTGATGGGTTGCTAACCACGTAGCCTATTGATGTGTTTCCTTCTTTTTCTTTTTTTCTTTTTAATTATGGCTTCCACTGAGATTTCAGTGATTCTGCCAATGTCCAGTATAATGAGATACGGTGTTGTACGGTATGTGGCATCAAAGATGGCGTATGTTCTTTGGCAGCCTCGTGGGAGATTTTGGCGACAAATCTATACGAGTCCATTTAACAGTCTACTTTACCTATTTCACAATTTGTTCTCGAGCACGAGCATTTATAACACCAAACTACACCAATTTCAAATTATAAAGTCCACTTAAATCAATTTGCAAAATTGTATAAGGCAAACGACAACTGAACCCCTTGACTTCCCACCAAAAACTCCCAATGTGTTTCCTTAGATTTTCGGCAAATCCGTTGACTGGCTTTCATGGTTTGCGTGGGGAGGAAAGCAGCTGGTACCTTCTATGTTTTTCTTTGCTCCTAAACGAGCATAGACGGGTATGTATTTTTTTGTATTCATCATCATCAGGTCTTTTTAGTCTCCACTGCAGAAGCACGACCCTCACTGCACTACCAGAGTCATATATTAGCCAGAGCAGTCAGAGGATTTGGCCTACACATGCCTCCAAATGAGACATCTATTCCTTTAGAATTATAATAAATAAATATATAAGGACATTGACGAGCTCCGTGGCGCAGCGGTCAACACGCCGGTCTGTGGCACGGATGGTCCCGGGTTCGATCCCCAATCAGGTCAAGATGAAAAATGATCTTTTTCAGATTGACCTGGGTCTTGGATGTTTATCTATATATATGTATTTGTTATAAAATATAGTATCGTTGAGTTAGTATCCCTTAACACAAGTCTTAGTTAAGAACTTACTTTGGGGCTAGCTCAATCTGTGTGATTTGTCCGTATATATTTATTATTTATTTATTTATATCACACAAATTGAGCTAGCCCCACAGTAAGTTGTGAACTTGTGTCGCAGAATACTAACTCAACGATACTATATTTTATAACATATACTTATATAGATAAACATCCAAGACCCAGGTCATTCTGAAAAAGATCGTTTTCCATCATGACCTGACCGGGGATCGAACCCGGGACCCCCGTGTCGCAGGCTGGCGTGTTGACCGCTGCGCCACGGAGCTCGACTGTGTACTACTACTGTGGTATTACTATAAGTTAATGCCTTTATTTTTTTCACACGACAAATAAACAAAAGTAAAAGTTATTTTTCAGGGTACACAAGAAGAAAGGCAGAGTATACTGTCCCAAATGCGACATCAAGCTAATGTCCTACCCCCAAAAGCTAAAACACTTAGTGGAGGTACACGGGGAGGCTCCTCTCAGCTTCCCCTGCTCTATGTGCGATAAGGTGTTCGAAACTAGGCGGATGCTAACCATACATAGGCGGAAGGACCATTTAAAAGACTACAGGTATTTGTTTTGGCGTGTAAAAGTAGCCAATTAACAGAAAAAATCCTGGTGGATGTCGAAACTAGGCGGATGCTGACCATACATAGGCGGAAGGACCATTTGAAGGACTGCAAGTATTTGTTTTGGTATTAGAGGGTGGCTAATAAAAGAAAAGGAACCCTGGTGGAGGTCGAAACTACGCGGATGCTGACCATACATAGGCGGAAGGACCATTTGAAGGACTGCAAGTTTTTGTTTTGGTATTAGAGGGTGGCTAATAAAAGAAAAAGAACCCTGGTGGAGGTCGAAACTAGGCGGATGCTGACCATACATAGGCGGAAGGACCATTTGAAGGACTACAGGTATGTTCTGGGGTGTGACAGTGGCCAATACAAAGTAAAACGCATGGTGGAGGTCGAAACTAGGCGGATGCTGACCATTCATATACGGAAGGACCATTTGAAGGACTGCAGGTATTTGTTTTGGCGTGTAAAAGTGGACAATAGAAGGTATAACGCCTGGTGAAGGTCGAAACTACGTGGATGCTGACCATTCATAGGCGGAAGGACCAATTGATAGACTACAGGTAATTGTTTTGGTGTGATAGTGGCCAATAGAATGTAAAAACATCTATTGGGAGGTTAAAACTAGGCGTATGCTGACCAACTCATGTAATTTTCCAAATTAAAAAAACACTTAAGTTCTTTCTAACTACTGAACTACCTACATTCTGTTTTTGATGTTATTTGAATGGGAGTAATTCAGAAGTATACCCATACATACATAAACATTATCACATCTTTATCCTTTGCGGGGTAGAAAGAGTCTAAGGGTATAACACTCAAAGGCCCCGTTTAGCGTGTCAGTGGGCGTGAAGGTAGAAACTGTATGTATGTATGTTATTACAGTGATCGGATAATAGGATGCTTGTTGACGATGGACTGTATATTTTTAACTTAAACGGAGGTTAGGGGTGCTGGATCCTTTATGCAAGAAAACACTCAGGTAGATGTAGCACAATATTTATTCCTGTGACAATCTGTCTGACTTCCTTGTACTGCTGAGTCGAACCGTTACTGAACTGAAGTGAACTGATCTGTGCTCAACGATATAAGCGGCGGCTCTTTTGGGCTATCTCATTGCGCTCGAGTAGCTACGATACGCGTGAGGACGCCGACCAATCACAATGCGCGCTCGGTTGTAAGTCCGAGTGAGCGAATGTGGGGATTTTTACCTGATTGGTAAAAATGCGGCTATTGTGATTGGTCGACCCTCTTACAATTTTGGCGGCACATTGTCTGTCGTTAACAATGCTAATATACCTAAACTTTAATTTTATTCCTACGAAAGAATAATACGGACATGCTTTTCAAATGTTACTTGCATACAAAATATAGTTTAATTAAAACTCATTGTGAAAATGATTTATTTTATTGAACAATGCAAACATACCTGTACTACCAAGTAATACCGGGAATCCGAAATTACTTAGTATTTCAGGATTATTGTGAGTAATCAGGAAGGAATATCCACATTATTCTTCTGTGGAAAGAGGTTGAGGTATATGAGCACCTGATTATTCGATCATTGGTTATTAATTTATGTTTTCTACCCAGATACGAATGCCAATGCTGCGGACAGAAGTTCTTTACAAGGTTCGCTCTCAACAACCACATGCCAACTCATACCGGAGAACGTAACTTCAAGTGCAAAGTGTGCGAGAAGTGCTATCCGCGGTTGAAGACGTTGAAGGACCATATGAGGATCCACACCAACGATAGGAGATATAGGTATGTACTCTCAAAAACAATATATGCATGGCGAAATTTTGATCGTTCTGGACCCTTAAAGGGGAGATTCAGCCCGTCGATATGAACCATTTTTCCTATGGGACCAATGCTGGAAACTCAAATTATATTTCGACATTTTCATGAATTTTTTTTTCGAGTTTACAGCATTTGTCCCATTGTATAGACTGCCAATCTCATACTAAGGTAGGCAAATGTATGGCGCTAAAGAATTGCTTTCCACTCGATACTAGATGGCGGTAATCTGCGTTAGCCTAAACTTACTAAACTTAGAGTGTAGTTTTAAAATATTATGCCTATAATATTGTTCTAATTTTTAATGAGATATATTTTGTGAATCATGTTTTTATATTCTCATAATACGGTAGATACAATGTTGTGTAGCAACGAGTGACGCCATCTATGTGCGTGTGTGAGAACAAATCGTACTATTTAGGGGTTGGGACCACATGGTACTGTAGCAGGTGGTCAGGGGTACAACTCATACCGGAGAGAGAATCTTCATGTGCAAAGTGTGCGAGAAGTGCTATCCTCGGTTGAAGACGTTGAAGGAACATATGAAGATACACACCAACGATAGAAGATAAAGATAGATACGGATAAAGATTTTGTCAAAAGCACACAAATTGATACAAAGAAATAATCACATTAAGGCGCTCTTATAGTAACACTAACGCCACCCAGCAATTAATTCTCTTAATCCTAAATTATATCGAATTTTAAACACCTAACAAGTACGTACCTAGTAAATTACTTGTAGTATTTTTATATTCATTTTTACTAATATTTATTACTTAAATTAAGAATAAAATAGATTAACGCCAAAAGTGGCCACTTTTGGCGTTAATCGATTTTTCTCTTTAAATATGGCACTAGTCAACTATTCGTAATATACAAAAAATTCTATAAGTACAGTACTTATTAGATTTTTAAAATTCGATACAATTTGTGATTTAAGGAATATAATTGCTGGGTGGCGCTAGTGTTACTATAAGAGCGCCTTAATTTGGTCCTATATTTTTGTATGAGGTGGGCAGTCTATTACGTTAGTATTATATTGTCTTTGCTTGTAGTATTTCGGCTGACGCCCAAAGTGGTAAAGTATTTTTCTTCTTTTTTTTTCAAAATTCATCAGGCATTTATTACGAAACAATGAAAATAATTTACATAGACATATCCTAACTAATCCTAACTAATATTATAAATGCGAAAGTGAGTTTGTTTGTTTGTTTGTTACGCTTTCACGCCAAATCTACTGAACCGATCATCATGAAATTTTGCATACACATAGGTTAGGGTACCGAGAAGGACATATGCTATATATTACGTGGGCGAAGCCGCGGGTAACAGCTAGTATTATAAATGCGAAAGTGAGTTTGTTTGTTTGTTACGCTTTCACGCCAAATCTACTGAACCGATCATCATGAAATTTTGCATACACATAGGTTAGGGTACTGAGAAGGACATAGGCTATATACCACGCGGGCGAAGCCGCGGGTAACAGCTAGTAGTATAATAAAGTAATCAAAGATTGTTCCCGACTCAAAATTCCCATCACTCTTACTGCATTACCTCTTTGTATGGGAAGAACATTTATGAAAAAAGAATACTAAAATAATACAAGTAATTTGCTAGTGTACTACAGTATTAGATTTTTTAAATTTAATACGGTTTAGGATTTAATTGCTAGGGTGGCGCTTATTTCGTATACCACTACGCCATAAGAAGATACGTGTTTTTTTTTTCGGGATCCATCCTAACTAATATTATAAATGCGAAAGTGAGTTTGTTTGTTTGTTTGTTACGCTTTCACGCCGTATCTACTGAACCGATCGTCATGAAATTTTGCATACACATAGGTTAGGGTACCGAGAAGGTCATAGACTATAAATTACGCAGGCGAAGCCGCGGGTAACAGCTAGTTTGAAATTTGAAATAATACGAAGAGATTATTTAAAATTTTGATCTAGCAGCAAAGCTATATTACAGCGAGTAGAAGTTTCGTATCGAAAACTTCTACTCGCTGTAATTTTGTATAGGTATTGTTTTTAAAATTGAAATCTGATTATAAACATCAATATGCCTAAAGGTCACAGCACACTTATCAACTCGTAAACGGAACGTAAACGTATCAACTCCAGCAGCTCAGTATTCTTTGTATGAAACTGCCTACTGCAACGCACACTATTCGGATTCGTAACGTAAACGCCTCGCCTCGAGACCAGCTTACGAACCGCTTTGCTGGTCGGTCAACTAGTGGTCCCCGCGCTTGCGGCTCGTCGTCCGCGCGCTTACGCCTCCGTATTCCCCTATGGGAAAGAGGCGTGATAATATGTATGTATGTTTGTATGCGAGCTGGGGTACTGTTTTTGAACGTGTGACACTCGTCTCCAAGCGATTTTTGTATGGATAAATCGTTCGAAGAAGACGCGTTTCAAATAGTACCTCTGACGTCTCTCCGTTTTCGTTCGAGTTGACCGCGAGTCGACGTACCGAAGCTGAGCCGGTTTGGTTATGTGCCTACGTCAGGTTGACGCCTGGTTGACCGCGCGGCGAAAGGCGATACGGTGTCGATCCCTTTCCGAGGTGACCTTTATCCGGTCGTATGTACGAAATTTGGTTGAGATTGGCTTAACTGTTATAAAAGTAAAACCAAACTACGTTTGTATGGGATTTTGGCTTTTCGTGGGACTCTTAAGTGCTAAAATCTTATAAATAGAGAAACAAAAGCAGATATTAACTAAAGTTTATTTTATTTCCAGATGCCACATCTGTGGGCAGGCGTTCATTCAGAACTGCAGTCTCAAAGCCCATATGAAGAGTCAACACCCAGAGTATTGATGTAGTATATAAAATAGATAATATAGATGTATATAAATATAAATATATACGGACAAATCACACAGATTGAGCTAGCCCCAAAGTAAGTACGAGACTTGTGTTATAGGATACTAACTCAACGATACTATATTTTATAATAGATACTTATATAGATAAACATCTAAGACCCAGGTCAATCTGAAAAAGATCATTTTCCAGCTTGACCTGACCGGGGATCGAACCCGGGACCATCCGTGTCGCAGGCAGGCGTGTTGACCGCTGCGCCACGGAGCTCGTATAATATTGTAAATTCATTTAATTGAAACGAAACTGCAATTAAATTACAATTGCTATCAATATACGTCTATCAGCCTCTGTTGTCCAGTGGTTAAGGCGTTTGCTTTATTGTTTGTTTTGTTTTTCGTATGTGTAAGTGGCCAACACTGGTGTCAGATTTTTCAAGCTGCCTTAAGGCATCTGACATAGCTTAACGACTGCCATCAACGATGACAGCCGGGACCAACGGCTTAACGTGCCTTCCGAAGCACGGAGGAACTCGAGATATTTTTATGCCACTTGCGGTCACCCATCCAAGTAGGGACTGCACCAGGGGTTGCTTAACATACGTAAGCGCTCATAGAGCTCACACCCACTGGACAATCGGGCTGCTTTATTGACCCGGGGGTCGTGGTTCGATTCCCACGGAAAGCATACTTTGTTGTTTCCAGTTTGGTTAGGACATTGCAGGCATGAATCACTTGATTGTCCGATAAGAAAGATGATTCCGTGCTTCGGAAGGCACGTTAAGCCGTTAGTCCCAGCTGCCATCTGGTAGTCGTTGAAGGAACCACGTCAGAGGCCGAGAGGCGGTTCCGAAGAACTCTGACACCAGGGTGTGATGGTCGACTGACCGTGTCACCTACACGAAATGATGATGATGATGAGTCGCTTGTATGAAACGCCATACCTGTAAAATCAGTGCGACAATGATCATTTAGCACTTGAATGACGTTAAAATGGGGGCGCTGTGTGTAATTACGAGTGTAATTAAAGCTACTTATTAACAAAATATTCTTAAAATATAAATAGAATTAAAAGCACGAAATATCAGCAACAAAAATCAATTTGTGCTATCTTTCAGAAGTGACGTTTCACAAGATGGCGGCAATGGCAGCGTTTTGTTCCGGTTATGGCCACGTGCCAAAGATCCTTGTGGCACTGTATTTGCGAGTTTGTAAATCAATTTGACTTGTGTCGCTCCAGATCTCAATGAAGGTTTTCAGATTAGAATAGATTTTTCCCCCAGATTTTTCACCACAAATTATGTTGATGCGGAAAGATGATTTTTTTTCACAAAATGTTAGCGAGTCAAAAATTATAATATTTATATATATATATATAATTATTAAGTTAAACATGTTTGGTGGATTTTGACAGCAGCTGACAAAAATAACATTCGACACAGTGTCGCCACCTGGGGGAAAAACAATTCGGAAAACCCTTATCTTTTTAGAGGAGAGGGACAAAATCTGAATACGACAATCAAATTGAATAACTACAGCTCTGAATCCACGTCCTAGTTTTCTTCCGCCCCTTTTTTGGGTTTATGAGTTGATCGACCAAGGAAGGAGGGTAATGCTTTTACCCACGACGGAACGGAGCAGGTATATGTGTTTAGGGTGAGAGATGTTTGTTTGTGTGTGCGTTTGTGTAATGTTCCCACCTATCTTCTAAACTAATGATCAGATTTTGATGCGGTTTTCAATAACGGGTTTGTGTTTGATGAGTTCATGTTCTTAGACAGGTGTCATGGCTGTAACTCACTAGGGGGCGCCACAATAGTGCAAAACAATGTCTTGTCGTGGGTCTTTTTCAAAATTTTTAATTTTGCTGAATTATTCGCTATGTATATTTGACTTGACTGCTCGGGCTAAAATATGGCTCTGGTGGTACAGAGAGGGTCAGGCTCCTGCAGTGGAGATAAGGACCTGATGATGGTGTTCGATGATATATTTTCATATGAATGCAGTTTGTCGTATCCAGATTTTGCACCCTCCCCTCTAAAGTGAGTGAATTATGTTCCTTTTCACCTTCTGAAGCCCAAACTGTTTGACCATTAATAAAGTATGGTTTCATTAGATTGATATTCTTCTGAAGTCAAAGACTATGTGACGTCAGCAAAAAAACAATATCTCGGGGTATTTTTAAATAATGTTAATCCGATTGAATTGTGTACATTTTGGTATAGAAATTAAAAATGTTATTTTATACTTCTCTCAAAAATAAGGAATGTATTTATCGAAATCTCAATTGTAAATAATTAATTATAAGTTATTATTTATTATCAGTGTAAATATGACTAGGTAATCTATGGAAATAAATTTCAATTTAACATACCCTGGGTTTTTATTTATTTGACACATATCGCAGGCGAGAATGGCTACTCGGTCGCTAGTAATTGATAAAGTACTTTTTTTATAGAACATTATACAGATTGAGCTAGGCCCCAATGTAAGTTCGAGACTTGTGTTATGGGATATTAACTCAACGATACTATATTTAATTACAAATACACAAATCGATAAACAAGTAAAAGTGTGCAGCCGGACGATTTATATAGGAAAGTAATTTTTGTTTTGTTTGTTACTGTTATTTTAGAAACCCTTGGTTCCATTTGAAGTCTGTCTTTTACAAGTTACCGTCACAATAGCTGTGGTAGAGCCACGCTACCAGCAAAATTCACTTTTGCTATTAGCATGAATGGGCCGGCTCGTCCGAGAAGTATCACACTCTCACAGAAAATCGACGTTTGAGTAGTAGCTTTACCGCTTCAATGCTTCGTTCAGTGAGTGAGAGAGCCGGAGGCCCATCCCCCCTTCCCTCTGGGAGGGAAAAATAAAAGGCCGTGAATGCTTTTGACACACACCTACATATGTTATAATCCCAACTAATAGTGAGTTTTTGTTCGTTACGCTTTCACAACTGATCTACTGAACCGATGAAACTTTGCATACACATAGGTTAGGGTACTGAGAAGGACATAGGCCATATATCACGCGGGCGAAACTAGTCATAATATAAAACAATAATCAAGAGAACAAGGCACAACATCACTGGGAGAAGGAGTCGCTCCGAGGTCCTGTCTCCTGAGGCCCAGCAGGGATGTGGCTGGCTACCGGCGATGCTGCTGACACTACACTCAGCTTTCAAAGAATCGCAGCTAAACCTACTACCATAGATATATTAAATAATTCTACTGAAATAGATTTCTCACTCAGAGGCATGCACTCTGACGAACGCTCAAGCGAAGGTTTAAAAAGTAAGGTGTTCCACTTCTAGGGTAGGTTGAATGACTACGCATTTATCTGAAAGGTAAAAATCTAGGTACTTTGAACAAATGCAAGCATAAAAAATGCTTTTTAGGGTTCCGTAGCCATAGAGTAATAAAAACGGGACCCTGTTATTGCGACTTTGATGTCCGTCCGTCTGTCAATCTCATGAATCGTGATGGCCGGACAGTTGAAATTTGCACAGATAGGTAAGTATATTAATATTAAAGGGGGTTCTCATACAACAAACGTGATTTTATTGCCGTTTTTTGCTCGATATTGATAATGGCAACAGGTAGACTCTTGACATCTTCACAGAAAAATTGGTTGTATATTCCCTTCAAAATAAATATCAAAATAAAATATGTAGGTAGTTACCTACAACAACCGTGTTCTTTTTGCCGTTTTATGTGGCAGCTGCTTCCCTTCCCGCGCAGATCGTAAAAGCCGATCGAGGGAATGGGCGTAAGGAATCATTTCAATAGGGGATGCGGCTAGCAACCCATCACTATTTTGATTCCGTTCTCCACCTTCAAGCCCACCAACATGCTAAACGTGGCCTTTAAGTACTTTTTATATACCTGAGCTCTGTCTATCCCGCAAGGGAAAAAGACGTGATAGTACCTATGTATGTATTGTAAGAAGAAATCAAAACGAAATCAGTTAAATTTCCTTTATTTTTCTCCATCATCTTATGTTATACAGTTTTATTGTGATGCGTTTCTTCTAAATGCCTTCTCAATTGTATTTTATTACTGAAGCCGACCCAGCATTTCGAGCAAGCGTATTTCCAATCAGGGTTATGTATTCTCATGTGTTCTCTAACATTCTTTTCGTACCTATAAGTTTTTGCGCATAACGGACACGCAAAATTCCTTTCTTCTGTGTGCATAGCCATATGCTTTTTTAGATGATTTCGTTCAGCAAAAGGCCGTTTGCAAATTTCGCAAGCTATATTTTGAGTGTGATACTTTATAGTGTGCGCGCCTAAAGACTTCCGAGTTTTGAAAATAGAATTGCAGGCTTCACATTTAAATTCAAAAGAAATTCCATGACACGCATCTAAATGTTTCATTTTTTCATAATGGTGTTCGAATCGTTCAGAACAATACTGGCACTTTGACGGTTTCTTCTTTTTTGGTTCGCTATGAACTCTTTCGTTGTGATATTTGAATTTTGTGACAGATGAAAATACAATTTTGCATTTGTCACACGGATACTGGCCGTTTTTGTGAATTTGTTTGTGCTGTATCAACCTTTTATGGGAGACAAATCCTTTACCGCAAGATTCGCAAATCGCATTATTATAATGTACGTTAATATGCTTATTTAACATAAAGAAACTGTTGAACTTTTCTGTACACATAAGGCACGAAAAAACGCTATCTTCCGTTTTTAAATTATAAGCTATCATTCCATTTCCGGACGCCGGAAATTCTTTGTCATGTTCGACGGTCAAATGGTTTCGAATATCATTTACATTTGTAAATGGAACGTCGCACATTTTGCATTTGAGTTCGGATATGTCTACTCTGATGGTTTTCTTTCCTTTTTTCAGATATTTTGTCATCAATTCCTTTCTTGTTGGAACTTCGTGGCTGTCGGTGTGTTTAAGTAGAACATCCATCGCTGGAAACGGTTTGCTGCAGTAAAAGCAATGAAACCGTATCGGAAAAGACAAGTACGTGAAAGGGCGAACAGTGGTGAATTCTAGAAGAGTGGCTGCGTTTTCCCTTTCCGATAATGTCATGGCCCAAATACTTGACGTCGGACGATCTCGGGGAGCTGAAAATAAGACATTTTCTTTTAAGAACCACTAATTTAAAAAGTCATAATGTGTGCTAACTTAGAATTTACTTATACTTACTTAATGCAATATTTTACTAGAAATGCTAAGTCAAAAACAAAACAGAAAATAAAATTGAGTCACTGAGAAGCGTTTTTCATTTCACCAATATAATTTACACCAAAACTGGTATCTTAAATCCTACCCATAAGTGGAGATGTCTCTCCCGAGACGATTCCAACAAGTAATCTAACATACAAAAACAGGCAGTCAATTGCAACCTCAAGGGTCACACTAAATTTTGTGTGTAATATTAATTTTGTAACTTAGCTCATTTTAAATTCCTTTTTATCATCAGCATTCGGTCTTTTTTAGTATCCACTAAAGGAGCACGACAAAGTAGTCAGAGAATTTGCCCTACAGTCTCCATGCTGGTCAGATGGGTTAGAGAGATCTCTTTGACGTTATCAGCTTCGTTTAGCTTGTGCTTCCTTCGTCTTTCTATGATATCCACAAGTAGACTTGGAGGGGTCCTGTTCTTCTCTGCCGGGAACCACACGCCGTTATTATCTTTTGTATATACCTATAGATAACATTTGAAAACTGTTTTCGCATTTTTACTATGTGCAGTACTTACTTTGCTTTACCACCTTGTGGCCCATGCGTGCTATAAGGTTGCCGACAGCTGGCTTATATTAAAGTCAGTCAGTCAAGATATTTTTGTATGTATTTTGCATGTTTAGGTCAGTAGTTCAGAAATTAGTCAATTAGCCTTGGATTTTAAATAAATAAGACATTATTATAGCATTTGTTTATTCTAGAATATTGCCAAACGGATGCCATTGTTTATTATGCTTCACAAAATCACTTTTACTATGAAATCCCGAACCGCACTCCGAACACACAAACTTATAGACAGAGTTATGTATTTTCATATGCTTTTTCAAAGTAATCTTATGCATATACGCGCTATTACACACAGGACAGATAAAACTCCTTTCTCCCGTATGTCCGCGCATATGTTGTTTTAATTTAGACTCTATGCCAAAGCATTTAAGACATATTTCGCATTTGAACTTCTCTGTGTGGAATCTAGTAGTATGTTCAGTCAATGCTCTTCTAGTATTAAATATAGATTTACAAACATGGCACTGAAATGTCTTTAGAACACCGTGAGCTTCTTTCATATGCACCATTCTGCTGTAGTATTCTTTGAACGTCTCTAAACATTGCGGGCACTTCCTAGGCTTAGCTCTATCTCTACCTTTATGTACTATTTCAGTGTGATATTTCAACTGACTCTTCTTAAAGAAAACTTTATCACAGTTTTTGCAGCTGAACCTTTTTGTTAGATGACTTTCTTTGTGCTTCATAAGTAGATGTTGATTTAAAAATCCAGCCCCACAATTTTCACATACGACTTTACCAACGTGTGAGTTCATGTGGGCATTAAGTAATGTAAAATTATGAAATTCTTTTCCACACAAATGACATTTCATCATATCGTTAATGGCAGCCATATTGTATTCAGTCATTCCGTTATGAGCCGAACAAAACTCGACGCCATGTTGCCCCTTCAAATGTTCTCGAACAGAATTCAAATTTGAAAAAAGTTCGTTGCACATTCTACATTTTAAATTCGAAATGTCAACTTGGAGTGTTCTTTTCCCTTTTGGCACGTATTTGTCTAGAATAATCTCCATATTTTCTACGGTATGTGTTGTCGTGTGTTCTAGGAGACATGTGATTTCTGAATAGTATTCTGTGCAGTAGAAACATTTAAAAGTAGATCCCATAAAAGTGAAAGGTCTCACTGTTGTGTGTATTATGAAAAGAGCCGCGTTTTTTCTTTCCGACACAGTCATTTGCCAAATACTCGTCTCTGGTAGAGATTTACTGCCTGCGAAAGAAAGAAATAGTCTTCAGAAATTATTCAATAGGCGCGCACAAAATTAAGTATAAAATATTTAAATAACTCTAAAAACAAGAAATAAATCGGTGTACCAACCTTAATACTTCGGTTTGCATCACAGATAAATAAAATCGTCTCATTCTTACTTCTATGGCTTGCAAAATTGATTTTAAAAAAAAAAGTCTCTCGTTTGCATAGTCAGGTACAAACTGCTACTTACTATAGATTTGAATTATCGAAAAAAAAACGTGAGTAAGAAATAAAAATAGGTACAGTAGTACCACGTTTATAATAGTTGAAATCCAAAAACAGCAGGAATCGTGCTATCTCGCTTACAATACTAGTACGACTGCTGCGAGTGGCCGAGACGACGCATGGCGCGTACACATTAGCCAATAACGGACGGGTATTTTCGCGTCATGCAAAAATTTTATTTCTGCGCAGGTACATCTGTGTAACTTATAAAAGTGGTAGTACTGTAACAGCATTTACGCGGGGCATACTTAACTCGCAAAAAAACAACTTCGCGTTATGACTAAACTGCATTTTCGATTGTCATTCAGCCTAAGACTAATAAAAAATAATATGTTTTACAAATTGTTTTATTTTATCCATCATTAGAACTTACTTCAACATCTCTATTTTACATGGCATACCTAGCTTTTTTACTTACAGACTAAGGACTAGACAACAATACACCGTATGATGACACAGAATCAAAGCCTATTGGACATAAATAATAAAAATCTCAACTTATTTATTCACAACCAACACAGTAAAGGTGACGTGTTTTTATTTTCCACTCAATTTATCAAATTTATGATCACCTATTTGCTATTTAATTCTTTACATATTGTTTTATTTGTTTCTTTTTCACATGTTGTGTCCAAGACAGCTTTCAAGCTGCCGAAAGACCCTTATTACAACTTAACGGCTGCTACCTAAAGATGAATGGAAGAGAAGATTGCCGTCGTTACCTTTAATAACCTCTACTGCAATTTGAGCTTATCAATTTACAGCAAAATTGAAATACGATCTAGGATGCCACTCCCTAACATGCTTATTATACTCATTCCTATTCCCAAACCCACTCCCACAGTCATTGCAGTGAAACTTCATGACCTCTCCATTGGTGTGAGTTCTCAAATGCTGCTTCAGACTCCTCTGATGTCTATACGCTTTATGACAAAGATCACACACATAATTCCTCTCTCCTGTATGACAAATCATGTGTTTCTTCAACGTCGTAACACAGCTGAAACTCTTTTTACATATTTCGCATTGCGTTTTCTGTGTGTGGTACTTATTCGTGTGCATGGTTAAATTTCTCCTGCTTGAGTATACCGCTTTGCAGACTTCGCATTCAAAAGTGAATGTTATACCATGAACTTCCTTCAAATGCTTTAGTTTTCGAAAATGCTCCCCGAATCGTTCAGGACAGTGCGGACACCTCAACATTCTCATTTTCGTAGCGCCTTCATGAGCCTTTTCTATGTGATATTTTAGGTTAGAATTCGTTGTGTAAACCTTATTACATTTATTGCAAGGATATCCTCCAGGTAGGTGTATTTCTTTATGCTGTATCAGTCTTTGGTGAGTCATGAAACCAGCCCCGCAAGTCTCACAGACAGCGTTACTGAAATGAACATTCATATGCCTATTCAAAAGTATAAAAGTCTGAAAAATCTTATTGCAAATATGGCACGAGAACTGCCCGTCTTTCGTCTTCAAATTGTACGCTACTATACCATTTCCCGATTCCGTAAAGGGCTTTTCATGATCGTTTATCAGATGCTTCCTAATTTGATCTAAATCTTCAAAATCATTTGAACAAATTCTACATTTAAGATCTGATATATCAACTTTTACAGTTCTCTTTCCTTTTGGCAACAAATCTTTGAGAATGATCTTCTGTTCTGGTGTTTCATGAGATACACTGTGTTCCAATAAAGCCTTGATTTCCGAGTACTGAGCATGACAAAAGAAGCATTTAAAGAAGTATCTACAGTATACAAAAGGTCTCACTGTGGTGCTCTCTAATAGCAAAGCTGCATTTTGTCTTTCTGACAGCGTCATCTCCCATAAACTAGTTAGCGGTCCTTGGCGTCGCTTCGTGGCTTCTGCTTCTCCTGGGAAGATAAAATGGTCCTTTAGTTTTTGGTACATCTTCTCATTTTCAAGAAATAACACTCGCTAGTATTTTTCTGTAAATACTTACATATTCGCAGGTAAAATTACAAGTATAAGAACGATTTTATTATCCGAACGATGACAGGTACAGGTCCAAGAAATGCTTTAGAAGAAAATTGTCGCTAGCTAGTTACGCTAGTGTTTTCACTTTTTCATACAATTTTTTTTAATGAAAACTTCCTTTACATGCCACTTTATTAACTCATTTATTGTAATAAAGATAGCAAGAGAAGCAGCGCCTATAAAACCATCATTTTTACTTTGATTATGTAAAGAAAAGTAGGATTTCATAAAAATAATTATATTTCGATGACAAAAAAACTAACGTGTCTATTTTCTACCTAAGCATTTCTTTAGCTTCAAGGTACCTGCACTTAAAATATTTGCGCATGATTTAAATGGACGTTATAATAAAATATGTATAGGGTGACAGAACAGAAGACAAACAACTGAATATCAAAATCCTTTATTTTTGGTACTTAAATTATTAATACTGTTTTCATGACTATATTCTTTCCTTTTACGTTACATACTTGAGTTGTGCATCTTGGGCTACATAATTATTATAAAATATACTACGGTACTAAGTTAATCTAAAAGGCGCGTTATTAATATAAATATCCCTACAATCACTAAAATAAATTACGAGATTCAAGCGATAACGTCTCCAGCAAAATTCTTGACGATCGTCTTGATCTGCCAGTGAGGATGCCATTGCTTTACATGTTTGTTATAATCATTCCTATTATGAAAGCCATTCCCACATTCAGAGCATGTGAACTTCCATACGGGACCATGTACCCTCATATGCTGCCTTAACGTCCTTTCGTGCATATAGGCTTTTTGACATACGGAACAAAAGAAGTTTCGCTCCCCAGTATGACCCCGCAAATGCATCTTCAGCAACGAACGTGTCCCGAAGCATTTCCCGCATACTTTGCATTGTATTTTCTGCGTGTGCGACTTAGTTGTGTGTTCTGTCAATGCCCGTCTTGTTGGGAACACAGATTTACAGGATTGGCATTCAAAAGAGAATGTTATTCCGTGCACTTCTTTCAAATGCGTCATCTTTCTGTAATGTTCCGCAAACCTTTCCAAGCAATGGGGACACTTCAACGGCTTAATCTTCTTCGCGTTTGTGACTTCGTGCTTTTTGAACATGTGGTACCGTAGCTTTAACTTTGTAGGGAACACTTCTTGACAGTTACCGCATTTGTGGTCACCATTCTGGTGAACTATCCTGTGATTTATAAGACGTTGATGAGACATGAAACCTAGTCCACACGTCTCACAGACTACATTTAAATGTACATTCATATGTCTATTTAATAGGAAGAAAGAGTTAAAGGCTTTTGAGCACTTATGACAAGAGAGAAGACCGTTATTAAGGCTCAAATTATACGCCATTAGTCCATTACCAGCTGAGTTAAACTCTTTCTTATGTGCTACAATCAAATGTTTTCTTATATCGTCTAGATCTGAGTATTTTTGCTCGCATACCTTACATTTTAGATCAGATATGTCAACTTTTATGATTCGTTTACCCTTCCTTAAATACTGTTTAAGTAGACTTGCTCTTTCTGGCACCACATGAAAAGCAGCATGCTTCAGTACTGAGTGAATCTCTGGAAAGACTTCGTTACAATAGAAGCATTTGAAGTTGGCCTGCTGGTAATAGAAGGGCGTAACTGTTGTGCTTTCTAGGAAGGTAGCAGCATTTTGTCTCTCAGAGACCGTCATTTGCCATATACTTGTCTGTGGTCCAATGCGGTCTGTCGTTGGTATCCCTGGGAAAATAAAATTCTGCCTTAAATTCTTCATTTTCATCGAATGTTTGTACAAACTCGTGCAGGACTATAAATATCAAGCTCTTTCAAGTATACTGCTTTTTATTTCGTGATGAGATGTGCATTCCAAATTATAAATTAGAATAATAAAATATGTATATAAGTAAAGGTTGTTATGTGTTCTTGGATGAATAACGCTTGTTATATTTTTTAATAGATAATATCAAGGCAGCAACACAACGTTATTCACATAATAAAAGTGGGATCATTATCACACGAATTAGGTCCTTGAGTTCGTAATATAATTTGTCTCATACGCCAAATATGAAAATATCGTGGGGATTTTAGCATACTAGTGCACTGTTTCGAGTACTTTTATGTGACATGTAAGAGACTATAGACTAGACTATGACTTTCGCCAAAAAACAAGGATAAGGACCTACTTAATAATCTTAACTAATGACATTCATAAATCTCAGACAGTCTTTGTCTTGCTAGGTTATCAAGACAGTAACAGAACGAGACTTGAGAACGATTTTAGTAAAGATGCATCTAAGATGCCTTTAAGTACCTGGGGCGTTAGCAACTAAGGAATAAGAAAGAAACGCTTACATGGACGACTGCTTCAAACACTTCAACTTGCTTGTAATACATGAATCACATTGACGTGAGCCAGCAACGCAGTTTGATCCTCATACTGTTGACCACAAATCGAACATGACACGAATTCATGACTCTTCATATGCTCTCTTAAGTTTTTCCTTCTAGCGTAAGCCTTTCCGCAAATTTGGCACTTGAAATTCTTCTCATCAGTATGTACAACCATGTGTCTGGAGAGACAGTATTTCGAGAAGAATCTAGAATGACAGATATGACATTCCTCATTCCTTTCCTGAAGATGAACTGATCTGATATGAAGTAGTAAATGATATTTCAAATCATACTCTTTACCACACGTCTCACATTTAAAAAGGCCATTCGATTTATTATGGACTATTCTTAAATGTTTCGTCCTTTGGTAGTTTGAGTTGAATCTTTCAGGACATATCGGGCATCGTCTAGGAAAGGTCTTTAAATGAACTCCTCTCATATGTAGTGTTCTTTTCGCAGCGTTGCTGAAAACTTTATTGCATTTGTCGCAAGGAAAGCTGCCAGATTCATGCGTCTGCAGGTGCCTTTTCAACAAAATTAGTGATATGAAAACTGAACCGCATATTTCACAACTAAAGTTGTTGAAATGTTTGCTCATGTGTATAATCAATAGTCTTAATTTTAAGTATTTTTCTCCACATATCTGGCAGTCAAATGTATTTCCATCGAGCTTAAATGGTATTATATTATCTCTGTTACCTAATTCTATATCTTTTCCGTGAGTTTTAAGATGCACCTTTAGGATTTCTAAATTTTGTTGTTTTTCTAAACATATTTTGCATTGAATATTGGTGACATCTACCTTTATTTGCTTGTCTCTTCCTCTATTACGTAATTCTTTATCTAATTCTCCCACGGTATGGTCTATTATGGAATGATCTCGAAGAATATTAGCATCTAGAAATGTTCTAGCGCAAATAAAGCACTTATATTTATTACTAGCATGGACAAAGGGGTAAACATAAGAGTGCTCGAATAAAACCAAAGCATTTTGCTTCATTGTATTGTAGTTTAACTCCTTCGTTGTCTTATTATATTCTTCATTTATGTTTAAGTTTATGTTTTCAGCTTCGTTTCTTTTCTTGCATTCTAATATATCTGACTCTTTGTGTAAAGTAATACTTGTTTCTTTAGAACTTTTACTGTCATTTTTTAGTGACTTAATTAGGAGTTTAGTTTTTTCTTTTGTATTGGTATTGGTTTCCTTGGCAAATTTAACAACGGCATCATCATCTTGATCTTTTATAGAATTGAGTTCTCGGATGGTCCCTAGAAGAAAAAAATAATGATATAATATTAATCACCTATATGTTATGTATGATTAATATAATATATGTTATGTATGATTAATATCTAACCCTCCACCAGCTAGTCATAATTATGAGCTTTATTATAGAAGAATACTTACTATTTTCTCATTCGCTAGAGGTTATATTCAGGGTAATGCATTTTTGGGAGTTCAGAAAAATAAAATCATTAGTTTGGTTTGAATTATTTATATTGATCTCTTTAAAAAAAACCGGCCAAGTACGTGTCGGGCCACGCGCAGTGTAGGGTTCCGTAGTTGCAAATGGCAACTTTGAGTTCACACTATTCACACTCGCACCTCACAGTTTAACGACCAAAAACACCTAACAATGAAAATTGTATAAAATTTTACATTTTCGAGTACATTTTATAAGTTGATTGCCTTTAACTTTTTAATTTGTACTTAGTACTCAGCTCTGATAGTTTTCCTTTCAACTTCAGTATATATACTACTGCTGTAATTTTTTTCACGTAGCCATTTATAACCGTTTAGCAGATAGAGGGGGGCGGGACACTAATCTCTAACAAAAATTTGCACTTTAAAACCAAATATTTCGGAAACGGATCCCTAAATCGAAAAATGGTGTTCGCAACCTCACAATATTTTTCAAAGACCTATTTAACAATACCCAACACGATGGGTTAGTACAGAAAAAAAAAATATTACTCCCGCTGTACTTGTATGGGAGCTACCCCAAAAAAATGTTTTTTCAAGATTTTTCTACCACTTTTTTGTCATGATTAATATACATACCCATACCAAATTACAGCTTTCTAGTACTTATAGTCTCTGAGTAAAACCGCGGACGGACAGACAGACAGAAAGACATGGCGAAACTATAAGGGTTCCTAGTTTACTACGGAACCCTAGGAATATGAGTGGAAATAATATTTACAAATTATTTTTATAACTAAGTTAATGTTTGCTTGTGCACATATTATTATATTAACATGTTTTAGAATATCGTAAGTTATACGAGGTACGAGGTACGTGATACGAGGGTTCTGAAAGTATGCGGTTCGTATCTTTCCTGTAAATGCAACTATTTTATATGACTTTTCATATGGAAAGGTTTGCTTAGCATGCCCGTAACTGCATCTGTTGTACTATTTCATATAAATCAGATCTTTTTCTGCAGGAGCATAGCCCTCCCTATGCTACCAGGGCCTTAATATTAGCCAGAGCAGTTAGAGGATTTTGCAGAAGAATACTTATTGTAAGTTGTAATAGTGTACGATCAAAATGAAGCTCACAGCGTTAAATTTTTGTTTTTCTCAAAATATGACATCAATTGATAATTAGGGCATAATTAAAAAATATTTTGTAACAGTAAGTCCCAAGAGTTACTTCAACTTTTCGCAAAATTAAAATATATTTAAATAAAATTATTTTAATACGGTTTTTATCGCGTTTATTACATTATTTATACACCTAAGGTTTCGAGCACTTTACAGTGTTCGTGGTCGCAGGTAGACTAAGTTGACATTTGTCTAGTATTTTATAAGAACTGCAAAATCTCTACCTACCTGCGACCACGAACACCGTAAAGTACTCGAAACGTTAGATGTATAAATAATGTAATAAACGCGATAAAAACCGTATTAAAATAATTTTATTTAAATGTGTAACAATCGCGAAAACATATGAAAACATTATTAAAATACATAGTTTGCTGAGTACATGGACGACGCAGCTTGATTCAACTTACAGACAAGTTAGACCACTAAACCTTAACACAATTTGATTGTATTTTAACTTCCTATGTCGTGCAGCCTCAGATGGTCTTTCAAGTTTTTCCTTCTTAAAAAGGCCGCGCCACAGACGTCACACTTGTGGTTCTTTTCCCCCGTGTGGATCACCATATGCCTCTTCAACGTCTCCTTATTACAGAACCTTACGTGGCAGACATCACATTGCTGGTTCCTCTCTTGTAAGTGCACAGATCTTATATGACATATCAGGTGATACTTCAGATTGAATGCTCTCCCACACGTCTCACATTTATGCACCCTCGTCGACTGATTATGGACATCTTGTAAGTGAATTGTCCTTTTATAATTCGAGTTGAACCTCTCCGGACACATTGGACAACGCCTTGGATACTGCTTCATATGTACCCCTCTGATATGAAGAGTTCTCTTGTATGGTGTCATGAAAACTTTGTCGCATCTGTCGCAAGGATAGTGTCCGCTTTCGTGGACTTCTAAATGCTTTTTTAGAAGTCGCAAAGTCATGAAACCTGATCCGCAAATCTCGCAGCTGTAGTTATTGAAATGTACGCTCATGTGGATGACCAATATTCTGACTTTAATAAAAACTTGCCCGCATATCACGCATTGGTAGGATTCACCTCCATCTATTTTGAAAGGTATTATGTTGTCTTTCAAATCAGGGTCTATAGGTTTGCCATGCTCTTTTAAGTGGTCTTTTAATTCTGCTAAGCTTTCTGGTCTGTTTGAACAAATTTTGCATTCCATCTCACTGACGTCTACTTTTAGAATATTCTCTCTTCTATTATTGACGAGTCGTTTCAGGGACGCAAACGTGTGACTGTCTTTCATGTGTTGTCTTAAGACACTAGTTTCAAGAAAGGGTTGTGAGCAAATGAAGCATTTAAACTTATTATTACCATAGACAAACGGATAAACGGTTGAAAATTCAAATATTGTCAATACATTCTGTCTTATATCAGTCGCCGGTGTTTTCTGGACTTTTGGTTTAACACTAACAGTAGGTACAGCAGGTAAGGTCACATCAAAGACATTTACTTCTAATGGACTATATGTAGCTAATTTAGGTAAAGAAATAGGCGAAGGACTTCTAGAAGGAGTGTAGCTTAAATTCACGGTCTCCATTTTGCTCTGTCGCATCTTTCGTAGTTTTTCGTAGTCCACTGTTCCCAGGGGTTTAGAGAGAGTGCGGTCGTAGGAAACTTGGAATAATGGCACAATCCGAGGCGTCGGTTCATCCTTGTCGCTTCCTAGAAAATAAAAAAATGCATGTACTTGTTTCAGTCCTCCGTCTTTGTTAGTTTGGTGAATATGATACAGGTGCGTTCAATCTTTTCCATTAGTAGTTTTGTTAAAATACTTAGAGCGTTCCAGTGTTATCCTCATTCTTCAATATTTGTCATATTCAACATCAAGTTCAGGAAATATAGTATATATTTTTTTTCATTATAAAGCTTACCTATCAAAATTATGTATATTACATTTTAGAAAAATTGTTAGTAGTATCAAGAACACTCTGACGTCAGCAAGTAACACAAAAAAATATATTAATGAAGAACTAGTTGTAAAAATAATCGCTATCTCTAGCGCTTATGGAATGGCAATTAGGACGACAGGTCCTACGGACCATACTACGTTCAGCTAGATAACAGAAGAGAATTAGATTGTAGACAGCTTGGCGAAAATAAAATTTCTATTCTATTTTAATTCTATTTCTTTACTCGCAATTTCTATGTTGAGAAATGTGGGACGAGTAGGTATCCATAAATATATAGGTAGTTACTGAGTCAAACAATATAATCAGATCATTTTAATTTAATCATCAAATGTTCATTCCAATTCACTTAAATAGATGGTGAATTTTGTTTCAAAAGAAAATTATCTAAAAATACATACAATTGCCAATACTCAAAACTTTCAAGATTCATAAAATAAAAAAATAATATTTTTTCGTTAAAACAATATTATTCAGCTTGTAAATGAAGTTTATGCCGCAAAATTATGCAATTATAGATAACCTAACGTAGAATAAAATACAAAAAGAGTCATCATGAAAACTTTTGCATTTCCAAATCGGGATGGTGAACTTTAATATGCTTTTTCAAACTGCAGTTCTGGACGAATGACATGCCACAAGCGGCACAAATGAATCTCTTATCATGGTCATGTATCCTCATATGCAAAGTCAAAGTATACTTCCTCGCGTATGCTTTCTTACAAACACTACACTTATACTTCCTCTCCCCTCCGTGTTTCACCATATGCTCCTTTAACTCCGATTTCGAGTAAAACTTCCATTCACACAAATTACACGCATGCCTCTTTTCTTTCAAATGTACTGTTCTGATATGAACTCTTAGTTTTCCGCTTAAATAGAAGACTTTCGGGCACATATTACATTTAAATTCTTTTAACTTCACACCGTGGATGGTTGAAATATGTTTGTTTCTTTGGAAGTAGTTTTTGAATGCCTCAGGGCAGTGAGGACATCTGTGTCTTTTAGCTCGCATATGGACTACAGCAAAATGTTCATTCTTCGCGTTCATAGATTTGAAAATCTTATCACAGCTTTCACATTGAAACGAACCAGTTTCGTGTGAATAGGAATGAGTTCTAAGCCGTTCTGGAGTCATAAAACCGTTCCCACATTGTTCGCATATAAAATTCTGGAAGTGTATATTCATATGTTGATTGAGAGTTTTAAATTCATCGTATTTTTCATCACATATCGCGCATTTGAACTCAGTTTTTCTTACTTTAAAGGGTAAAACACCATCACTGAATTTGAGATCTAGTACCTCATGCTTTTCACACAAATGTCTCTTTAACTCATCAAAGTCTTTAATGATTTCATCACATAATTTGCAATCTACATCTGTTATGTCTATTTTGATTAGTTCATAAGGTTTCAGTTTAGATAAAGAGTATTTTATTTGTGTGAAGTTCAATTTTCTATGTTCTATCGCGTGATGTTCTCTCAAATCTGCTGGATCTGAATAATACTGTTCGCAGTACATGCACAAAAACAAATTCTTCATCCATCTGAAAGGACAAATTCTAGAATTCTCTAGAAGAGCTACTGCACACAACTTTCGTGCCTTTATTTCATCACTCAGGCGTTTGGGGTCTTCTACTTTTTCTATGTTGTTTTCGACACGTATATCTTCATCAACAACTATTCCGTCCTCGACTGTAGTGTCTTCACCTAAAATGAGAAAATATACGTGCATGAGCATTGATTTTTCATTTTCACATGCCTCTTATAAAATAATTCTATAACATAATTATATCTTCTTCAGAGGTAGTTAATGCCTGGTAAAACATAGCAGTCAAGGCTCATTCACGTTCAATTTTCTCATCTCTTTTTCCATTTCGATACATGATGAAAAAATGATTTTCCAGAGTTGATTTGTGATTTAACTGCTGCCTGGCAAAAATCAATGACAAGGAATGATTTCGAAATTCATAAAGATTCAACGAATAGTTCTTCTTACTGATCATTATGGATTGTATTTATAATAAACCGTGTAAAGTTAAAATGATCTATCATTTGCTTTAGGATATCGCTACACTTATCGAGCTTATTATTAGCCGTGTGGTTTCCGGTGTCATCCCGTGGATGTCGTAAAAGGCGACTAAGGAAACACAAGCTAAACAAAGCTTATAAACATCAAAGAGACCTCTCCAACACGTCTGGCCAGCGTGGAGAGTGTACGCCAAATCCTCAAATCATTTCTCAAGCTGATAAATGGCTCTGGTAGTACAGAGAGGGTCGCGCTCCTGCAGTGGAGACTAGAAAGACCTGATGATGGATGGATGGATGACACTTATCGACGCGGAATCGGCTTAAGAGTCGCCTGGACGCGCATGTCAAAACGGACATAAGGAATTGTGGCAATATTTGATAATTTTGGAGTAAAATTAAGCGTTTAATCAATTAATCTCATTATAATCTACGTACGTTCCTATACAGCTTGGTTAAAATGCCAATAGTTTGAGAATTATAAGCCTTTTCAAATTTGTATGGAAATTTTGAGAGGCGTATAATTCTCAAACCATTGATAATTTTACCAAGCTGTATAGGAACATACGTAGATTATAATGAGATTAATTGATTGAATGCTTAATTTTACCGCAAAATTAAATATATTGCCACAATTCCTTATTTCCGTTTGTATGGAGACATGCGCGCCCAGGCGAATCTTAAGGCGGTCAGAAAACCTATTTTCCGTTGGCATCCATTCGCTTGAGGTCAACGCGGAAGGCACGTCCACAGGAAAGGCGCTTCATACAAGCGTGATTTTTATGCCTAATACTACTACAAACTAAACTTTACATATGTGCACACGTCTAAGTGTATGTTTACTATCAGGGTTGAATTAATAAATATAAGTTCTAACGGTCGTATAAGAGGCGACGCGTAACTGCGACAAAGTAATAGCAGCTAACCATGTTTTCCGACACTTTAAAAACTCTTTTGCACGGGGGAGATGCGCGAGGACGCTGTGTTGCGAGGGAAGCTACGAGCTTCCGTTCAGGACCTCAGGAGTTTTTGAACTAGTAACATCGATCCGCCACTCGTTGTTAGGCTACCGCATTCTGAATCGTAATTAGTTCTATTTATGAACGATTATTCTTAAGAGTCGCCTGGAAGCGCATGTCTCCATACAAACGGAAAAAGGGAATTGTGGCAATATTTGATAATTTTAGGGCAAAATTAAGCATCCAATCAATTAATCTCATTATAATCTACGTACGTTCCTTACAGTTTGGTTAAATTATCAAATTTTTGAGAATTATACGCCTCTCAAGATTTCCATACAAATTTAAAAATCTTGTAATTCTCAAACCATTGGTATTTTAACCAAGCTGTATAGGAACGAACGTAGATTATAATGAGATTAATTGATTAAATGATTAATTTTACTCCAAAATTATCAAATATTGCCACAATTCCCTTTTTCCGTTTGTATGAAGACATGCTCTTCAAGGCGACTCTTAAGTTTTCCGAATGGTCGCGCTAGACTACTCGGATTCAAAGACGCGTACAAAATACTGTATCCCAACTGTACCATATAGGTTTTAAGTACAGTACTTACATTTATTAATAAAATTCCTACTTTTCACTTATCTGTTATTATCAAAATGAAATTATAGGTTCTTGTGACTTGGCCTCGCCAAAGCCGCTCCATCCGTAGTTCGGAGGAGTTGAAGGCCATTCGAAAGAGACAGCGATCGTTCGGAGAAGTCAACGGCCGTTCGGAGGAGTGCTAAACACAAGTGGTCAACCGCCGCAACAGGCGTCTTTACCGTGGCGCAGCGATTAACACACCAGCCTGTGGCACGAGTTGTTCCAAGTTCGATCCCCGATCAAGTCATGATGAAAAACGATATTTTTCAGGTTAGGTGGATCTTGGATGTTTATCTATTAAGTATCTTTTATAAAATACTAGCAGCCCTACCCGGCTGCGCCCGGGCATGTATTATACCTTAAAACCTTCCTCGTGAATCACTCTATCTATTGGTGCAAACCGTATGAAAATCCGTGGAGTAGTTTTTGAGTTTATCGCGAACAGACAGACAGACAGACGCGGCGGAGGACTTTGTTTTATAATATGTAGTGATTGGATGTGTATCTATTAAGTATCTTTAATAAAATATAGTATCATTAAGTTAGTATCCTACGACAAGTTCACAAACTGGAGGGTATTTATTTATGGTCCCAGAGAAAGGAAAAATGTAGAATATACCTACCTGCTTTTCGTCCAGCACATAGGCAATGCGGCTAACAGCCAATCACTACTTTGGTTATTTTTCCACCTATAAGCCCACTTCCACGCTTAATCTAGCCTTTGTGTCTTATGGCACAAGGCTGTCTACCCAGTAAGGGACAACGACGTGATTATATGTATGGATATGTATAGAAGAAGGTATGGTTAAATTTTATTTAATTTGGGTAAGTATACGTATATATCTAATTAGTTTCCCATACTAAGCGTCATAAATTAAATTACTGAAAATGCTCGTGAAAAGGGAAACATCTGATTAGATATAATTAACGTTTATTAACAGTTACTTTTACAGTAGACGAAATAATAAAAATATCTTTAATATGATTCATATAAACAAGTTTTTTACAGATGCAAAGCCAAACTCTTAAGACCGCAGCATGCGATCCTATCTCTTATAGATCGTGCAATTTGTTTTTACAATGGCAAGATGGTGCCATATAGATGTTTATCACAAAGATATGTAGAGCTTAAGAAAAAATAAAACCAAAACTCACAAAAAATATCGTATTTAAATTAAATAGAAAAATATTTTCCGTCTTATTCGGGTCTTAGGGAAAACACTCTGCTTCAAACCTTTCCATTAACCGACAATAATCTTTTAGTTTTACCAAGGCTAACGCCATCTAGTGACGGGTGGAAAAGACTTCTATGCACTGCTGAGCTGTCGCTACCGTCCATAGTGGCAGCCGTGGCAGTTTGTGAAACTAATAAATCGAAACCCTTGTATGTGCTTTTGGCAGTCCTTAATTGGGCAATATTTTTGTAGAACGGCAATTAATTGTCTTTTGTCACGGTCACCTTTAACACCTGATGATTGCATGATTGCACAGCATTGATGCTTAAATGTAGGGAGCATATACATAATTTAACCTTTATTAAATACATAATTATACTTCATATAAATTAGTAACAACTACTCAAAAATAACATCCTTATGATGCGTCTTCATATGACCTTTCAGACTGCACTTCTGCACGAAGGCCCGGTCGCAATAGTTACAATTAAACCGTCTGTCATCATTATGAATTCGCAAGTGCTCTCTTAGTGTACTCTGTCTAGCATACGACTTGCCACAGAAACTACATTTATGGAGTTTTTCATTGCTATGAACGATCATATGCCTTTTTAAAGAAGATTTATTATGATGCTTATAGTCACAAATGTCACAAGTGTAACAAGCCGACTTCAAATGCGTCAACTTCTCATGGTTTTTCCAGTACGAATTCATTAGGAACACCTTTGGGCAGAAATTGCACTTATATGTAGGAATGTCTGCATTGTGAACGTCTTTCATATGTCTTAACTTCCGATAGTAGCTATGAAATCCTTCACGACATATATTGCAAACGTTCTTCCTGGCTCGTGCGTGAACTGATCTATGGTGTTCGTCTCTGGCTATTTTATTCTTATAGACTTTCCCGCAGACGTTGCAAGGGTGAGCCCCTAATTCGTGAGATTTGAGATGTATCTTCATTGAATGAGAAGTAATAAAACCTGTACCACATTGTTCACAGAAGAATTTCATGTAATGGTCTTTTACGTGAATATTTAGAAGTCTGTACTTGACAAATTGTTTACCGCAATGGGCGCATTCGAAGTTATTTTTGTTTATTTTGTATAAAATTACGCCATCGTATTCGGGATCTACTTTAAATGTATGCTTATCCATCAAATGTTCTTTCAAAGCGTCCATATTCTCCATTACGTCACCGCAAATTCTGCAGCCATATTCACGAACATTTACTTTAATAAGATCAGTCAGAGACTTTCTCAGCACGAATTTTGAAATTTCTTCCTCAGTTATAGAATCATGTTGTTTAAGATGCTCTTCTAAATGTGCAATTTCTGGAAATTCGTCTATGCAATACAGGCATGCGAAAGCGCCTCTACTGTATTTGAACGGGCAGAGTGTTGTATTCTTTAACAACGTAACACAACTCGACCGATGTTTGCGTCTCACTTGCACTGGTTTGATTACCACTTTACCAAATGTCTGCATCTTAGTTACAACATTCTTCTTGAACGTTACTGAACTTAGTTGATTCTGTAGGTTCGCATGACGTGCATCCTTAATCAAGGGCTTTACGATCGTTAACTTTGGCGATCGATCTTTCTTTATTGTTATCTCATCTGGAGGCTCACTTTTGATTGTCATTATTCGAGGCATAGGCAGCGTCTTCGAGGCTACTGTATTCGCCAGGGGGATCTTCCTAATAGTTATTGTACTTGGCAGACGCGAAAGGGTTACTGAATTGATCGGGTCACCTAAAAATAGAAAAATAAGTATCAGCATTGAATTCAAAAACTAGAGTTACTGTCTTAGATAGCTATTATATTTCACTTGATAGTATCTAAGTTAAACGAAGAATGCCTACGTTAGAAATATGAAAAGGTTTTGGGTACCTTTTATGTAGATGATATTATGAGTAGGACTCAGAGGCGTATTAACATATTTTCTGCCTGTAGGCATTTCCTTAATACCGCCTTCTATCAACCTCCTTTTGACGTGACGTGCGGCAAAGGGGGCGGTTGATGCTGTCACACGCACACTTCCATAAAGACAGTTCGGAAAGACACAGACGACACACAGGTCGTCTACTACAAGGCAATAACGTCTTTACTTTGATGTATGTAGGCGAGATCTTCATAGGGTAAAATCTCCTTGAAGCTTATCAAAGGTCAAAATAAAAAGAGATTCGAATAAAATATACATAAAAAGTAATCATTAAGCTTTATTATTATTTAAAAAAGCTGAAAGATATAATAGAATTGGAATAACTTATCTGCTATTAATATCAATCAGGATCTACTAAGTACAGTAAGTAACCAGAACCCATTAAGATGCTTATATTTGCTCGATTATATCATCAGGGTTTTGTTTTCAAGTGTATTCATGTCCATTGCTTTGACACGCTGTGAAAGTTAATATCTTTATGTTTTGAATTTTGCTAGTAGAGTTAGAACGCCACAGCTGTCACTAGTACTCTAACTTTACTGAGTGTATACCTACATGGGCAAAGTAACCAAATATAGGTGGAGTGCATGTTAAAATGGAGGCATTAGTGGGGGAAGTGGTAACTTCTTTTAAAAAAAAATTAGTGGTAGAGTAGATAACCCACGTTACTAGTCACTCTACCAGTTTCTAGTACTCTACCGATGTTGTTTACACCAGTAGTTTCTAGCAAAGTAAGTACTCTGCCATCTGATCTACCTTTACTCTACGGTTGACGTGTCCCCACAACCGACCAATCACGCGAAATTAAGAAGCTTAAGAATTACATCTTCGTGGTGGTACAATCTACTTATATTTATATTTTATTAACAAAAATGGACTATATTTGTCTGAATAAATGATATATGATTGATTGATTGATTGATTATATTACACATAGACATGACCATTTAGACTATATATTATAGTACAAAGTTCATCACAGTATTACCAAAATACAGATTATAATATACATATCATACTAATATGTATAAAATGTTTAATTGTATTTCGTTTCAAACGTTTTGTATTCCTTTAAGTTAATTTTTTGCTTTGGCCAAGTCACTGGCCGCTAAGAAGTTTTGTAAAAAAAAAGTAAAACAAAAGAGCGGGAAAGTAACGCGTTCGAGAAGTGAATTGTTTTTTTGTTGTTGGTTGTGTGAATATTCCATGTTCATTGCAAATTATAGAAAATTACAAGTTTCATTGTTATAAACAACATCACAATCTTTAATTTTTTGTCCCGGCGAATAGTCCTTTATATATTGGTTATTGCGAGCCGGATACGTGTAGCCAGTAGTTGGCAAAAAGTGGTTACTTCGCAATCGTCTTGTGAATAATTCGTCGGGAGTTTAGAGCTGCAGTAGATGGTCGTGGAGAATACCTTGCCCTGCGTCAGCAGTGCATTGGAGGTGCAGCATCATTGTCCTCACCATTTACTCCCGTAGAAGAGCGGCGGAGGTGATCCCCAGTGCATAAAGTGTGATGGTAAAGTGGACCTGCTAAGTGAGTAATTCAAAAGTTTTCTTATCGCTAGCGAACTAGACTCATTACAAAGGCAGTGTACTTAACGTTTTGCAATGGAGTTATTAAAAATTCAAGAAAATATTCAGGATCAGATTAAAAAATCAAAAATTAACTTTTATAAGAGCCCAAAGGATAGGTTGACTAAGGCTTACATGGAGACGAGATTGCAGAGTCTTGAGGCGAAATGGTCAGAATATACAGCGAATCATTATAAACTAATGCTATTAGAGAAGATTTCAGATACCAATTATTTCAAAGAGTCTGTATATGAAGCTTTGGAGGAATTTTATATTGAATTTAAGTCTGAGTTGCGCGACTTACTTGAGAAACAGTTTAGTCGACCCATTGTTCAGGAGTCTAGCCAATCTGAGTTGAATTCTTTCAATACAGCATGTAGCATGAAGAGCAATATCAAATTACCGAAGATATCTATTCCTATTTTCTCCGGACGGTATACGGAATGGGTTTCCTTCCGTGACCTATTCATTTCCTTGGTGCATAACAATACCTCCATAGATGATGTGCAAAAACTACACTATTTAAAAGGTCATCTGACCGGTGAGGCTGAGCAGTTGCTGCGTCACATCCCTATAACTAATGATAACTCAGTCAGTGTTGGACAATGTTAGAAAATAGATATGATAAGTTCTAGATTTAGTGAATTGCATTTTAAATGGTTTTTTTAGTAAGAGGAAATTGTTAACAGAGTCTGCCACTGCTATAAAGGAATTGTTGAATTGTACTATTGACATGTTAAATGGTATGAAGGGTTTGGGAGTTAATGTCGAGTCCTGGGACATTTTGGTAATATACATTGTTTGTTTGAAATTGGATCAGGAATCACGTAAGCAGTGGGAGGCTAATGTTAGCGAGTTAATTTCTCAGTCAAATCAACTGCCTGATTTTACTCTGTTTAAAGAATTTCTCGAAAAAAGGTATCACTCATTGGAGTATTTAGATCCCAAGATAAATGAATTCAACAAAACTAGAGAATATAACCGCAATCACGCCACCCTAGGTACTTCAAAGATTGTGAGTATGTTAGGAACAGAACAAGTTTGTATATATTGTAAGGGCGACCATAGATTAAGTAATTGTAAAGATTTTTCTTCTTTGGAGTATAACGGTAAACGTGAGTTTGTCCAGAACAATAATATTTGTTTTAACTGCTTAACACCAAAACATTCAGCCAAATATTGTCGTAGCCCAACTAGTTGTAGAATATGTAACCGACGGCATCATTCTCTTTTACACCCCAAATCAATTGCTTCATTGGTAGGCCGGGATCATGATATTACAGTTGAGGATCCAGATCAGGCAGAAACGCCTCTGGTGCATAATTTACCCCCACCGTCGTCATCCGAGTCAGAGATATTACATTTAAATAGCCATTTTTCTAAAGGTAACTTGCAGCATGTTTTATTGGCTACAGCTTTAGTAGAAATCGATTCGTATAATCATCAAGGCCAGACATTTAGGGCTCTCATCGATCAAGGATCACAGGCCTCCTTTGTTACTGAAGCTGTAGTACAATTGCTAGGTTTAAAAAGAATATCGGTCAATAGTCAGATTACAGGGTTAGGACACGGAAAGAGTATTTCGTCACGAGCCATGGTTACTTTAAAGATTCGATCTCGGACCCATCCGGATTGTGTTATGGAGGTTAAAGCTTACATATTGAACAAAATTACCTCTTTGATTCCATCTACAAATGTTACTTTGAATTCTTGGCCTGAATTAGATGGTATAATTTTAGCGGACCCAGCATACCATACGCCCAATAAAATTGATATACTGTTAGGAGCTGATGTTTATGGTACAATAATTTTAGAAGGACTCTTAAAGTCACCCACAGGCACAGTAGTCGCTCAAAATACTACTTTAGGGTGGATAGTTAGTGGAGTGGTGGAATCAAGGGGGTCATTATCATGTGAAGTTACAAGCATGCATGCGCAGTTGGACATTTTGCTTAAGTCTTTTTGGGAGATAGAATCAGAGCCAGTGAACTTTAAAAAAATAATGTCAGCAGAAGAAAGACAGTGTGAAGGGTTTTTTGAATCTACTACACAAAGAGATGAAGAAGGACGTTTTGTGGTAGCGCTTCCTTTTCGAGATACCAATCCAATGTGTCAATATGGTGATTCAAGGTCAATTGCACGAAAAAGGCATTACACTCTTGAAAAACGGTTACAACAGGATTCGTATCTGAAAGAAGAATATGAAAAGACATTCAAAGAGTATTTAGAGTTAAATCATATGCAGTTAGTTTCAGAAAATGATAGAGATCGTAAGGTTTTTTTACCATATCATGCAATAGTGCGCGAAGATAAAGATACTACAAAGGTAAGAATAGTATTCGATGCTTCTTGTAAGAACTCAGAGGGTAGATCTTTAAACGATGATTTGATGGTAGGTCCTACATTACAACTGGAATTACGACATATTCTTTTGCGATGGCGAAGACATCCCATCTGCCTGTGTGCCGATATCATCAAAATGTATAGGCAAATAAGAATCAAACCAGAGGATACTAGGTTTCAGTGTATTTTATGGCGTGCCAGTCCTAACGATCCACTTGAAGAATATAAATTACAGCGACTGACTTTCGGTATATCTTCAGCACCATATATATCAGTTAAATGCCTGATTCAACTAGCACAAGAAGAAGGTAAGAATTTCCCACACGCTGCTGAAAGACTAAAATATGATTGTTATATGGATGATCTTATGACTGGCCAAAAAAAGGAGGATGCATTGAGAATTTATAAAGAAATGAATGAGTTACTCCATAGGGGTGGGTTTCAGTTGCAAAAATGGACAAGCAATAATGAATCTGTACTGAATGCAATACAAAAGGCAAAGGGTAGTACAGACAATAAGAGAAACTTCGAATTTCAACAGAATTCAATAAGCAAGATTTTAGGACTAACCTGGGACCGCTGTAAGGATGAGTTTATGTATGTGGTTAACCTTCCTCTTGTGTCTCATCCTATTACTAAAAGAAAGGTAGTATCGGACATAGCAAAGTTATATGATCCTCTAGGTTGGATAGCTCCTAGTATAATTACAGCAAAGGTGTTTATCCAGAAATTGTGGTTATCGGGTCTGCAATGGGACGGAGAGTTAAAAGGAGAATTGCTACAGGAATGGCTTGCTTATCGAGAAGACCTAGACAAACTTGCCACATTTCGATTACCACGGTGGTTAAAACAAAAGGATGGTGATTCCTTGATTGAACTCCATGGATTTAGCGATGCTTCTAGTATAGCATATTCTGCTGTGGTTTATATGCGTGTTATCGATTCAGAGAATAATATCCATGTTAGCTTGGTCGCTGCACGAACAAAAGTAGCTCCTATTAAACAGATATCGATCCCGCGATTAGAATTATGTGGAGCTGTCTTGGTGACGAAGCTTTTGATTGAAATTTCAAATATGTTGGATGTCCATCCATCTTGTATACATGCCTGGACAGATTCTCAAGTAGTTTTGGCTTGGTTGAGTAGCCACCCAAGCAAATGGAAAACTTATATAGGAAATCGAGTATCAGAAATTATTTCTTCACTGGATCGTAATCAATGGGCTTATGTTCAATCCGAAGATAATCCGGCAGATTGCGCTTCACGTGGAGTAAAACCATCAGAAATTGCTTATCATAAGTTGTGGTTAAATGGTCCCGAATGGCTAAAAGACAGAGATATTATCTATACCAATCCGACAACATTAAATACTAAATTGGAAGAGAAGGTAGTAAAAGTGCATACTACCTCAATTGAAATGCAAGATGACACATGGTCAAGGTTTTCAACGCTTAACAGGTTACTACGTGTAGTTGCCTATTGTAGAAGTTTTTTAAAAAAGGGGCATAACAACCATGTTTATCTTACTAAAGAAGAAATAATGGATGCTTTAGATGTTATTATTAAAATAATACAAATACAAGAATTTGAACTTGATATTAGTGATATTAAAAAGGGAAAACAGATGAGTAAAAAAAGTAAAATTGCATCCCTGAACCCATATATCGATGAATATGGCTTATTGCGTGTTGGAGGGCGCCTAGAACGAGCTAATTTACCTCTAGATCAAAAACATCCTATTCTTATACCAAAATCCTCATTTTTAACTAACTTAATTATCGCCGATGCACATGTTAGGACTTTACATGGAGGACCTCAGCTAATGCTAACGTTTTTAAGATCTAAATATTATATTATTGGCGTTAAAAATAGTGTTAAACACCACGTGAAAAGATGTGTTGTTTGTACAAGATATGCAGCTGTGAGTCGGAATCCTCTAATGGGACAGCTTCCATCTCCTAGGGTAACTATCAATAAACCATTCAGTAGCAGCGCAGTTGATTACGCCGGCCCTATCAACTTAAGAATATCAAAGGGTAGAGGACATCGATCGTACAAGGGTTATATTTGTATATTTGTCTGCATGTCTACGCGTGCCGTTCACATAGAAGCTGTCACAGATTTATCATCTCAAGGATTTTTAGCGGCTTTTAAACGTTTTGTGGCTCGTAGAGGACATTGCAATGATCTTTACAGTGACAATGGGACAAATTTTGTTGGTTCTGCCCGGGAATTGAAACATCTATTCAATGAGGAACAATCTGCTATTTTGCCAGAAATTGTTAGTTCATTGGCAAACAATGGTACGCAATGGCATTTCATACCTCCAAAAAGTCCAAATTTTGGAGGCTTATGGGAAGCCGCGGTGAAATCCACCAAATTTCATTTGAAGAGGGTGATTGGTGAATCTACTTTGACGTTTGAAGAAATAACTACATTACTAGCACAAATTGAGGCTTGCCTTAATTCGAGGCCTATTTCTTATACTGAATCCCAGGAGGATTTGATACCATTAACGCCAGGTCATTTTTTCATTGGCGAACCTTTGCTTGTGGTCCCTGATCGAAACTATGAACAATCATCTACGAGTTCCCTACGAAGATGGCAGCTCTGCCAGCGCATGTTGCAAGATTTCTGGCGAAAATGGTCCAATGAATATTTAACCCGATATCTCCATCGCTATCGCTGGTCTCAACATGTACCCGAACCTAGCATAGGAGCTGTAGTGTTGGTGAAAGAGAACGATTTGCCACCGGCTAGATGGATGTTAGGGCGAGTCGTTGAAAAACATCCTGGCATTGATAATGTGACTCGAGTTGTCACATTGCGTTGTAAAAATACTTATTTGAAACGCCCTGTGTCCAAATTATGTGTATTACCCATAGCGTCTTAAGTTTTTAAGAGAGTTATTATAAGGGATAGAGTTTATTTTCTTCATTTTAATGTAAGTTTAAATTAATACAGTCCACTCTTGGTACAAATATATTACAGTCCACTTAAAGAAGTAGTAGCAAGTTGATAAAGTCAAGTTTAAATTAAATTTTTGTTATATTTGGTTAAAGTTTATTAAGTTTATCTTAAATCTATTTTTTCTAGAATGTTTAAAGACTGTCGTCTTTGGCTGGCGGCATGTATAAAATGTTTAATTGTATTTCGTTTCAAACGTTTTGTATTCCTTTAAGTTAATTTTTTGCTTTGGCCAAGTCACTGGCCGCTAAGAAGTTTTGTAAAAAAAAAGTAAAACAAAAGAGCGGGAAAGTAACGCGTTCGAGAAGTGAATTGTTTTTTTGTTGTTGGTTGTGTGAATATTCCATGTTCATTGCAAATTATAGAAAATTACAAGTTTCATTGTTATAAACAACATCACAATCTTTAATTTTTTGTCCCGGCGAATATTCCTTTATATAAATATCATATCTATACACCATACTATCTCTGGGAATCTTATATTGCCTTTGTATTAATTATTTAAGGAAATACTAGAATTTTACGGAATCCAGTGCTGCCCACAACTGAAACAAATCATTTGAAAGAAAACGGAGATATAATTTAAATTTTTGTTTGATGTAAATATAAAACTATTTTGTGAAATGTTGTTTATAATTTAAACTGAGCACGTGAAGCTTTTCTTAGCTAGAGTTCTTTCACTTAAAAGAAGGTTTGGATGGGCAGCAGCGCCAAATACGAGATAAGCCACACAAAATGCGCTTACTAACCCGTCTGCCAAGCGTGGTGAGCATAGTTGTAACCCTCCCATGATGGAAATCCATGGGGGAGGCCTATGACCTATGGTCTATGTCCAGCAGTGGAGTTCTTGCGGCTGAGATGATATCTATCAAAACAAAGACGCAAGTGTGTGAACCATGGCCATGCACCCTCGTGATGCAGCGGACGCCCTCAGTAAAAGAGATGGAGAAATTGTCTTATCTTGAACGCCCCACGATTCACGCTCACTTACTTAAGGTTACCAGATAAAAAATCTAAAGTCCGGTGAAAAAAACTTAATTCCCCTTGAAAAATCCTGAAATTTTGTTGCAGTTTGAGAATTTTATCCCTAACTGCAACAAAGTCTCAGGATTACAGTTTAAAAAGACATATTATTATCGTTTTTAAACACTGCCGATCTCGGGATGTCGAGTAAGCGTGAATAATGATTTGAATTGTGCACCTATTACCAAAGTTGATGATTTATAGTTTGTTTAACTATCAACTGAAGAGATCTTTAAATTTTATCAAAAATTCTACAAATCCAGAGATTTTCTTAGATTTGCAAAATCCGGCCGCAATCATAAGAAGAGTCCAAAAATCCTGAAATTTCAAGACAAATACTGAGATATGGTAACCGCTACACGTACTTAGCATGATAACATGATGACATTCGTAATACAATATTGATGTATACCATTAGTATACCAAAAAGTCATGATAAATCACTCGAGTTGTCGATCAACTTGTGCATTAGTAACACGAAAGTACGAAAGAGCAGACGTGTCACCTCATACAAGAGACACGACGCCGCCATAATTGAAAATATCTAGATCGATGGCTAAATTAATTGATATCTTAGTTTGTCGACCAAACGAATTCCGAATAAAATTGTATCACGCATTTAAGCACAATTTTGCAATAATTATTACCATCTCACATATTGAAATAATAATAATCGGTGGAGGGGAGTTAATTTTAAAATTTATATGACAGCACTGAAATCCAGAATATTTTTTTCAATAAGCATTTTTATCTATGTGATACTGATGATGATGCAGGTAACGATAAAAAAAGTATGTTTGTCACTGCGATCTGCGACTAACAAAACAGCATGAAGTGTTTTATACAAAACCGCTTAACTTAGTTTAGTGGAGCCATATTCAAGTTACACATGTACTCTCTATCATCGTTGTGTACTTTCTGGTGCTCCTTCAACCTGTTCCGTCTTGCGTACGCCTTGCCACAGATATCACACTTATGGGGCTTCTCCCCACTATGAACTATCATGTGCCGACGCAAAGACGACGTATTGTAGAACTTATGATCGCAAATGGGACATGTATTAGTCGTCGTCTTCAAATGGGACTTCTCGTGGTCTTTCCAGTAGGAAATCATGAGGAAAACCTTCGGGCAGTAACTGCATTTGTATTCTGGTATATCAGCATTATGTACGTCTTTCATGTGCTTTAGTTTTTGGTAATAACTATGGAACCCTTTGCCGCATATGCTACATGCAGATTTGGTTCCAGCATGAACTGATTTGTAATGTTCATCTCTGCCGATTTCGTTCTTATATATTTTACCACATTCTACGCATGGGTAGGAGCCTGATTCGTGAGACTTCAAATGAGTACTCAATCCTGTAGAGTTGATAAATCCAGAACCACATTGATCACAAATAAATTTCATGTAATGTTCCTTAATATGGATGTTGAGAAGTCTGTATGTTGTAAATTGCTGACTACAATGCGCGCAATTAAAATTATCTTTGTCCATTCTATATAGTGCTACACCGTCGTTTTCTGAATTATCTTTTAGATCATGTTTATCAGCCAAATGCTGTTTCAACGTATCGAAGTCCTCTAAAACGTCATGGCAAATTTTGCAGCCGTACTCCTTGACATTGATTTTTATAAGTTCCGTCGTAGAATACTTTATCAGTGCTGTGTAAATGTCATCTTCACTCAACGAGTCATGTTGTTTAACATGTTCTTCTACCTGTGCCATATCTGGAAACTTTTCTCTACAATACAGGCATAGGAATGAGCCACGGTAGTACGTGAATGGATACAATGTCGTATTTTTTAACAACGTAGCGCAGCGCGTCTTAACCTTATCTTTACTTGGCTTTTTGACCTTTCTGCTCAATGCCAATTTCTTTAGCAACTCATCCTTCGTTGTGTAAGTACTTTTCTTAACTGGCTTGTCTACGGGAAGATTTTTCTTAATAGGCTGTTTCGCAGTGGGTATGTTTTTCTTCAATGGTGCCGAATTCGTCTCTATCTTAATAGTTACTGAACCAGGCACTGATTTATCCAAGGATGCTGGGAAAGTAACCATCTTTTCACCACCAGGTTTTGGTAGCACCTGCTTTTTAAGTATGGTCACTGAACTTTCTAGAGCCAGTTTCTTCTCGCTGTTTGTATTCGTAACAGGCATCTTCCTAATAGTTATTGAACTTGGCAGATGCCGAGCCAGTTCTATTGAATTGTTCGGTGAGTCACCTAAAAATAGAAAAATTATCATCATTTAGTGTTTCTGAAATGAAAGACTTTTGTAGGGCTAAAATATCAGGTAGCTAATATTGTAATGATACTAATTGTAATGGACACATAATCATATCGTCTTTTGGACTTACGGAGCAGATATGGCCTGATGTAACAAAATCAGAATACCATTTCATTTCTTATTATATCTACTTGCGAACTAGTAACATTGAAAAAATTAATGTTATTCGTAGAAAAACAAATAAAACCAAATCTTTACATTACTCTCCTCATTTCGGTGAAAGTGGATATAATATTTATCATTGAGAAGAAAGTAAATCCACCATCCATCAACTTGCTAATCTCGTTGTACTATGAATAAATTAAATACACATTTTTTATTAAGAAATTTATTTTGCATCATCATACATAGAGTGAAAAGACCTACTAAGTAACAATGATATAATTTAAACATACCTACTGAACTCCCAAAATGTCAGAATGCATGTGTGTAACCAATTAATAAATGTATAGTAAAGTATAATTTACTCTAAAATAAACCTATGTGACGCGTCTTCATGTGTCCCTTTAAACTACACTTCTGTGCAAACGCTCTATCACAATAATTACATTTAAACCTTCTATCACCATTATGTACTCTCATATGCTCTTTCAGGGTGCTGCGTCTAGCATAAGCCTTCCCACACACGCTACATTCATGTATTTTCTCACCAGTGTGGACGATCATGTGTCTCGTTACCGATCCTTTAACATGGTGCGTGTAATCACAAAAATCGCACTGATAAGTATTTGCTTTTATATGGACGTTATTCTCATGCTTCTTGCAATTTCCGTTTAACAAGTAAACCTTTGGACAAAAGCTGCATTTATACTCTGGGAGATTCGCATTATGGACCATTTTCATATGTTTGAGTTTATGATAGTATTCAGGAAAACTTTCTCGGCATATACTGCAGACGTGCTTCCTAGCCTTCCCGTGAACTCGTGTAACATGAATATCTATCCCCATTTTATTTTTAAATATCTTACCACACTCTTTACACGGATATGAGCCAATCTCGTGCGATTTTGCGTGTTTATTCATTGCTGCCGAACTTGTAAAACCGGAGCCACATTGGTCGCAGAAAAATCTAATGTAATGTTCTTTTACATGCAAGTTAAGTTGCTTATACGATGGAAATTTCTTATCACATAGTGCGCAATCAAAACTGTTTTCTTTCATTTTATAAAGCGCTACACCTTCGTTCCTAGTATTGAACTTTAGGCCATGTTCATCTGCCATGTGTTGTTTTAAAGCATTCCAATTCCCCATTATATCGCTGCAAATTCTGCATCCATATTCGCGAACATTGAGTTTTATATTTTTACCTATTGAATCTCTAACGCGCGCATAAATATCTTCCTTAGTTAACGAGTTATGTTTTATAACGTGTCCTTCTAACTTAACAATGTCAACAAATGTTTCTGTACAGAAGAAGCATTGGAATGAGCCGCGATTGTATTTGAACGGACATAAGGTAGTATCCTTAAGTACGGTTATTGTAGTATTTGTGGTTGTATTCGCTACTACTGGTTTAATTTCCAAGTTACTTGAGTTTCTCTTAATAGTTATAATAGAAGGTGATTTTTTATTTTGGTTTAAAGGCTTGGGTAGCAAATCTTTCTTAACGTTAGTCGATTTTGGAAGTGTCTGTTTTTTGACTGTCAAGATTTGTCGGGAAGATCGCTGCTTCAGGCTTATGGTTCTTGTCGGGAGCGTCTTCGTCAAAGAATAAGGCAAAGGCTGATTGAATGATATTGATTGGTTCGATGGGTCACCTAAAAATAGAAAAATATTGATCAGTATTTGTGTCTCAGAAGAATCTATTGAATCGCTATATAAGACAGATAATATAAACCAATTTAAGAAGAATTGTTTCAGAAAACATATATCACTCTTTTTTTTGTGGTACGCATATATGTATACCAACAACGCCTATCAAAGAGAATAAAATATTTATTTTTATTTTATTCTGTTTCCACGGAAGACCAGTGTTGCTGACTGTTATATGACAGTCAGCAATGTATGCTGACTCACTTTCAGTGGTTTAAACATAATGAATTAATTGGTGAACTGTATTAATTGTGTGTTAACTATTGTTGTACTGTACCATTTGTAAATCACTAAATAAATATTTTTCCATTCTATTCTATTCTTATTTCGAAGACATTGAGGAGGTTTTTCACCTCAATTTCAAAAATAATAACAATATACCATTTTTAGGGTTCCGTAGTAAAC
Source organism: Rhodophaea formosa (assembly GCA_963082605.1). Taxonomy (NCBI): domain Eukaryota; kingdom Metazoa; phylum Arthropoda; class Insecta; order Lepidoptera; family Pyralidae; genus Rhodophaea; species Rhodophaea formosa. The sequence continues at coordinate 7,453,117 of OY720229.1, read as the reverse complement.
TAGGAACCCTTATAGTTTCGCCATGTCTGTCTGTCTGTCTGTCTGTCTGTCTGTCCGTCCGCGGTTTTACTCAGAGACTATAAGTACTAGAAAGCTGTAATTTGGTATGAGTGTGTATATTAATCATGGCAAAAAAGTCGTAGAAAAAAACCTTGAAAAAATATTTTTTTTTGGGTAGCTCCCATACAAGTAAAGTGGGGGAGTAATTTTTTTTTCTCTATTTACCCATCGTGTGGGGTATCGTTAAAAAGGTTTTTCAAAAATATTGTGAGGTTAAGAACACCATTTTTCGATTTAGGGATCCGTTTCCGAAATATTTGGTTTTAAAGTGCAAAATTTTGTTAGAGGTACGTGTCCCCCCCCCTCTATCTGCTAAACGGTTATATATGGATACGTGAAAAAAATTACAGCAATAGTATATATACTGAAGTTGAAAGGAAAACTATCAGAGCTGGGTACTAAGTGCAAACTAAAAAGTTATAGGCAACCAACTTATAAAATGTACTGGAAAATGTAAAATTTCATACAATCTTCATTGTTAGATGTTTTTGGTCGTTGAGACTGTGAGGTGTGAGTGTAAACAGTGTGAACTCAAAGTTGTCATTCGCAACTACGGAACCCTACACTGCGCGTGGCCCGACACGCACTTGGCCGGTTTTTTTATCAAATAATGATACGTATAGCATTTTTCTGAGCGTATAGCAAGGCACACTTGACACTCATCAACCACCCGAGCAAGCTGCTTTTCGCCTTAGCTTCTCCACAAGAAATCAACTACATACAAATAATTAACCAATAATGAAATCACGTGAAATTAATACCCCACCGTTTCTAGCTGTCGTACATTACAAGTGCTTTCGATAGTATAAAACATGGGTCTCTACTCAAAGGTGTTTTGATATACCAGGATTCAGGTTCATAAAAAATACGATACCTATGTAAATTTATGAGTAATCGAACAATGGACGCAAGTAAAAAAAATGGATCCTTCAGGTTCATAATTACCGCCAAAATAGGATATAAAATTTGTCTCAAATACCGATGTTTATAGACTTGTAATTTTTAAGCCAAACTGTGTCAGAGGAGATAAATCAATCGCCTCATAAGCTAGTTTCCTGGGTCAAAAGAATGATAGAAATTAAAATAAGATCATCAGTTAGATAATAATAATAATATATACGTACGTTTTTCTCTTGTCAACAAACAAAAACATACAGATACTTAGTCCATTTAGTCTCCTTCGGCAATAGACTAGAACGAGAATAAAATAAAACACAGTTCCTTTTTGGTTCGAGTAGCTAAGGTGTGGAATGAACTGCCTGCGTCTATATTCCCAGACAAGTACAATCCCGGGACATTCAAAATTAGAATAAATGGGTATCTCTTGGATAGGCATGTAACATCCTCGTCTTCATCGTCACTTACCATCAGGTGAGATGGGAGACAAATGCCGAATTCTATAATTAATAAAAAAAAGCAAGACCTGAAGATATCACTTCAGCAAGACTTCGACACGTGTATTCAATCCGTCCTAACCTATGGTGTAATGGCAAAGAAAAACTACCAATGTCAAAAAGCTGGCTGGCTGGCTGGAAGACAGAGAAAGATCTAGAGAACTCCACGGACAAGAGAGTCGCTCTTAAATTTTGATGATGAACCTATGGTGCCCAAATTTGGTCGTTGTCTAAGGAAATGAAGTCCTAATTAAAGATTTGTCAAAGAGTAATGGAGCGAAGTAATTATGATGGGTGTGACAATGATGGGTAAAATTTATAAGGTTCTCTTCGCTTCGCTCGTCAATGAGCGACGCAGCAAAGCTGCTAAGCCTAAATGGGATTGGGAGGGTCACTTTGCAGGATTCATCAAGATCGTTGATCCTTGGGGATTTTGTAGCCACCTGGTATCCCGAAGGTAGACGCAGAAAAAGGTGCCGACCGATCACAAGGTGGACTAACGATTTCCACAAATTCGACAAGTAGAGGCCAGAGAAAAAGTTTAATGGAGACGCCTGGAAGGTGACGGACCTTTGCTTTTAAAAAAAAGCATTTAGACGCGCAACAACTTGGCTATCAAGCGTGCACTATATGCATAAATTAAACACAATATTTTATCATTAAGAAATTTATTTTATAAAATACAAACAGAGAGACTTATACACTCTCAAATTCTCAATTCTTAAATAGTATTATAATAGTATCCTTAAACTTTTTTTTTTTCTGGGGCACGCAAAGATCTTCAATAGCAAGTTATTAACATCTGTTATTTATGTACGTATCATTTACTTTGTAATAACATCTTTGTGATGCGTCTTAATATGTCCCTTTAAACTACAGTTCTGTACAAACGCTTTGTTACAATAATTGCATTTAAACCTCCTATCATTATTATGTATTTTCATATGCTCCTTTAGAGTTTTGCTTCTAGCGTATACTTTCCCACACACGCTACATTCGTGTTCTTTCTTGCCAGTATGGACAATCATGTGTCTCAATAAAGACCCTTTATCATGATGTTTGTAATCACACAAGTCGCACATGTAAGAGTTTGCTTTTATATGGGCCAGACTTTCATGCCTCTTCAATTGACCGCTCATCAGGTAAACCTTTGGACAGAACCTGCATTTGAACTCTGGAAGGACAACGTTATGAACATTTTTCATATGTTTGAGCTTTTTATAGTACAAAGGGAATTCTTCTCTGCATATGGTGCAGACATTTTTAATGGATTTTGAGTGAACTAATTTTATGTGATTGTTTATCGCCATTTTATTTTTATAGACTTTCCCGCACTGTTTACATGGATAGGAGCCTTTTTCGTGCGATTTTTGATGGTGAGTCAATGCTGACAAATTTACAAAACCAGAGCCACATTGGTCACAGAAGAACTTATTGTAATGTTCCTTTATATGCATATTAAGTTGTCTGAATGTTACAAATTGCTCAAGACAATGCGCACATTCAAAACTATTTTCTTTCATTTTATAAAGTACTACGCCATCATTTTCAGTATTAAGTTTAAGGTTATGCTTATCCGTCAAATGTTGTTTTAACTCGTTCCAATTCTCCATTGTGTCGTTACAAATCTTGCAACCGTATTCGCGAACATTGAGTTTTACTTTTTTAGTGGTTGAGTTTTTTATTAGATTATAGATATCCTCCTTAGTTAACGAGTCATGGTTTGTAGCGTGTTCTTCTAACTTGACAATGCCAACAAATGTTTCTGGACAGAAAAAGCACTGGAACAACCCACGATTGTATTTGAACGGGCATAAAGTTGTATCCTTCAGAAGTGCTATTGCGCTTATTCTAGTTGTATTCCCAGCTACTGGTTTAATTACCACGTTACTCGATTTCCTCTGAATAGTTATTATAGATTTCAGCGATTTTTTAACGGTAACAGGAACTGTCCTACTCTCTTCAACAGTTGCTAAAGAAGGTGTTGCCTGGTTCATATTTTCACTTGGTGACAAATATTTCTTATTGGCAATCGATTTGAGAAGCGTTTGTTTTGCAACTGTCATGATTTTTTGAGGAGGTACCTGCTTCAGGCTTATAGTTCTTATCGGGGGTGTCTTCATTATAGTATTTGGTAGAGGCTGATTGAGTGATATTGATTGGTTCGATGGGTCACCTAAAAAAAGAAAAATATTTGTCAGTATTTTCACCTCAGCTGTCTCTGAATTAGTAAACGGAGGGGGATATTATAAATACTTTAATGACCTGTCGTCCTATGTGTAAACCTAGATAGGTTAGTTCTGAAGCGGAAAGGTATTTTTCAAAGTAGACCGAAATTTATAAGAATTAGAGAAAAACAATACTTACCTACCTCTAATTTTAGAAACTTGAGTTAGAAGAAACTTGTTTTGCAGTTAGTTCAATATGATAGATCAAAATTACTGGTGTAATGAAGATAGAAAAGCGAAAGGACCGTAAAAATCGACCGTAAAACACTAAGGATTTTTAGAAGTCGACGTGATTGCTATGTACTTTTCATTCTTACAAAAATTGTGACAAATTTGTGTTATTTGTCCCTATACATTTATATTTATCCTATCCTTATCCTTACTAATATTATAAATGCGAAAGTGAGTTTGTTTGTTACGCTTTACCGCCCTATCTACTGAACCGATCATCATGAAATTTGGCATACACAATTACACATAGGTTAGGATACTGAGAAGGACATAAGCTATATATCACGTGTGCGAAGCAGCGGGTAACAGCTAGTAACTAAAATTGACGGGCCGACCGAATACTTTAATATTATGCAGTGTACAAATTATATTCGAAACAGGAAATTTCATAATTAAAAATCGATGAATTTTCATAAATGTCTTTATTTCATGTATTTATTAATAGACTGATAGCACATTTAAAAATATATATACTCATATTTAATTTTATCTTCGATTTGACAAATTGACATCTTACATAATTTTAATTAACATTTAAATAACTCAACTTTGAAAAATAAATTGCTTCTTGTGATTGCGTTATGATAAAATTATTGTAATATTTTAAATTTTTACACATTTAAAGTAAAACCATAACTAAAAAAATAATAGATAACAGAACGGAATGTGTATAAACAACTTAATCTATAACATTAAATATATACAACAGTGTACAATCTTAAGCACCCATATACACGCATAGTTGGGTTATTTTATAGACGAGAAACTTAATATTATAGAATTAAAATGTGAATTATACTACAAGACAACAAATTTATTGCTAGTATCCCAACTAATATTATAAATGCGAAAGTGAGTTTGTTTGTTTAGTACGCTTTCTCAGTTCAGTAGATCCGGCGGATCATCATGAAGTTTTGCATTATACATAGGTTAGGGTACCGAGAAGGACAAAGGCTGTATATTACGCGGGCGAAGCCGCGGGTAACAGCTAGTTTGACTTAATAAATATGCTATTCTTATCAGCTTCTGATACCCAAATGCGATTTTAAGAAATATGTGCAAGTAGATATAATCATTTTAATTGTTAATTATACAACAAAATGATCTATGTATGTAATGAATGTGTCTTTATATGAACTTTTACACTATAAAGCGCTACATAGATGGAATGCAAGCATCCAAAAATATATATCAAGGATTTCATTTTGACTGGTCACACCACACCACAATACTTCAGTATGTCTGGCACTTTGACGGCGGTACAGGTAGTATCGCAGAAATATCGTCGTCATCGTCGTCATCAGGTCTTGTTTAGTCTCCACTGCAAGAGCACGACCCTCTCTGACTAGCACAGAGCCATATATTAGCCAGAGCAGTCAGAGGATTTGGCCTACACTCTCCACGCTGGCCAGACGGGTTGGAGAGGTGAATAATATATGGTAAACTTAATATTAATTGTACTTAGTAAAAACCTTAATTTTTTTCAAGTTTAATGTAGGGTAAAAATAAAAAATAAAGAACTATATACTTATATCAAAATAACTATATGCTTATACACAAAGTTTTTATTATTCGTACCTAAGGTAACTGGAAATATACGCGTCTTGTTGAAATAACAGCAAAATCTGTCTTGAGGATTAAAGGTTAGTGACTCAGTTCGCAGGGCGTAGGTCGTATATGAGCTCAATTTTTGAACTAGTAGAATCGATCCGCCACTCGTTGTGATGTCAGCACTCGGTTCGTATTCACACATGAATAAAATCAACGAGTGGTCCTGTTTCTACGTATTTTTGAACTACCAATGGTACCCAATGTGGCCCAATGGTACCTGTGGGACCCTTGGTACCCATTGGGACCCTTTGGGACACTTTGGACCATTTGGGACCGATGGAACCTAATTGGACCCATTGGGACCTTATGATGCTTATGAAACCCATTGGGATCATAAGGAGTCAAGTCAAATTTCATATTTTATTGTACACGTCTTTGAATCCGAGTGCTCTCGTGCGACCATTCGGAAAAAAACATTGAATAAAGTTTCAAAATTAGAGCCAATTAAGATTCACCACGCGAAAGCTTAATTACGAGTGGTGGATCGATTCTACTGGTTCAAAAATTGAGCCCCTGAGATCACCGGTTCAAGTCCTGCCCAAGTGTAATTAATTCACCATTTCTTATTCCTTTACTTAATAAGTGTTTGTCTTGCTAGGTTATCTAGAAAGTGACAGAACGAAATTTAAGAACTATTTTAGTTAAGATGCATCTAAGATGGTTTTGAGTGTTCCGGTGTAAGAGGCCAGTCGTGTTGTGATCTGCTATTTTATACACAATGTGCTATATATGCCGTTTAGATTATATAAAGCCTAGATACACTATTAGCAGACACTATTTGCCTAAAAGCGTAGAAAAAAATAGTGTCCAACTAATAGTCTATCATGCACACACATAGCTACCAAATTGACGGATTTGGAGCAACAAGTATAGACCATAACCTTATTTAACCTTGTTTGACAATGTCTTAAGAGTTAGAGTTAGTCATGCTCACTAAAAATGTTCAATCTGGTGGCGGCGTTGTGTGTCGGGTCGTTGAGTTCCCTCTAATATGGTTGAGTTCAGCGATGGCTGATCCACACGTCAACTCGTGAACGGGTGCTGTCAGGGGGGACTGGTCTGCTCGGCCTCTTTGAGACTACTTTAAGTATCATATGTTGTTTATTATCTTTACACACTCGATCGTTAACATAAACATGTTCCGAAAATAATAAATATATGTATATTGAAATTGTAACATGAAAACAGAAAAATGAAAGGAAAAAGAAAAGAAAGAAAAAGACAATAAGGAATAAATATTCGTAATCATATAAAGCCCTTCAGGCGAGTAGGCGACCAAAACTGTTGATAAGAGTTTCTTTCGGCGTTTCTTCTCTGCAGTGGTCGGTTCCGAAACGCTAGTAGTCTGTAGCTTTTGAACAATCAATAAATACATATTATCTAATAAGATAATTTTAAATATGATATGACGCCTATTTTCTGAATAAACGTTTTGATTTTGATTTTTTGATGGCAATAATTGACAGGACGCGTGTGCTAACACAAAACTGTCACGCACAAAAGCATTGAAAAATTGGCTAGTTGCATGGAGATATGACGTGGCTAGTTGTTAAATCATTGAAATAAAGACATAACGGTGTCTAGAGAGTATTTAGTCAAAGATATGCCGTTGCCACCGAACTTCAAAATGAGAGGAAATTAATGAAGGTTCAATCATCAATGATTGATGAGGTTAATAGCGTAGTAAGTATCTACTCAAAGTTAACTCCTTTATGGTGAGTTTTCATGTGCCCTTTTAAACTACATTTCTGTACGAATGCCTTATCACAATAATTACATTTAAACCGTCTATCATCAGCATGGATCCTCAAATGCTGCCTCAAAGTGCTCTTTCTAGCGTATGCCTTCCCACAAACGTGACATTTATGGATTTTCTCCCCATTATGAACAATCATATGCCTCTTCAAAGAAGCCTTATTATGGTGACTGTAACTACATATATCACATCTATAGCAAGTAGATTTTAGATGCGATAAATTCTCGTGCTTCTTTAAATCGGAACATTTTAAATAAACCTTCGGACAAAAATTGCATTTATAAGTCGGAATCTTTGCGTTGTGAACCTCTTTCATGTGTTTGAGTTTCTCGAGGTATTCGAAGAATCTTTCGCGGCATATATTACATACGCTCTTCTTTGTTCTAGCATGAACAACTTTGACATGTTCATCTTTACCCATTTTGTTTTTGAATACTTTACCACATTCAGGGCAAGGATACGAACCTGTTTCGTGGGATTTTAAATGAGTAGTCATTGCAGCAGCAGTTATAAAGCCAGCACCACACTGGTCACAGAATAGTTTCATATAATGTTCTCTTACGTGCATATTTAGTTGCCTGTAAGTGACAAATTGCTTAACGCAAAGGGCACATTCAAATTTATCCTCGTCTATCTTATAAAGAGCTACACCGTCACATTCTGGATTGAATCTAAGCCCATGTTTGTCTGTCAAGTGTTGCTTTAAAGCATTCAAATTCTCAGATATATCACCACAAATTTTGCAACCGTATTCGCGAACGTTGAGTTTTATAAGATCTGACGTTGACTTTCTCACCAGAACTTTATAAATATCGTCTTTTGTTAAAGCTTCGTGTTCTTTAACGTGTTCTTCTACCTGTTTAATGTTTAAAAATAAATCTGTACAGTAAAAGCATTGAAATGACCCTTGATTAACTTTGAAAGGGCATAAAGTTGTGTCCCTTAGCAGTGTTATGGCACTCTTCCTAGTCGTATTTGCTGGTAGTGGTTTCATTATCATTCTATTAGTGGGAATCGCCATCACTTTTTTCTTCTTTTTTATTTTTATTGACCTTACTGGAACAGCGTTTTCATTGACTGCTGAATCTACATGCTCTAACTTTACAGTTACCAGTTTTTCGTCTTTAATATCTAATGAATTTGACTCATCTCCCGTTGGTAAAAACTCTTTTTTAATCAATAGTGAATATTGAAGCAGGTCCTCTTCGCTAATGTGAGGTGTCTTCTTTATAGTTATTGTTTTAGTCCGAGTGGGTTTTATCTTTATTTTCGATCGGTCACCTAAAAATAGAAAAAATAATTATGAGCATATTCAGATACTTTTGATTTTGCTGCGCTAGTATATTTAGGTTTAAAAAATATATTTAGACGAAAACAATTGATGATAAAAAATAAAACTTACTTGATGTCCTAAACTGATATCATTACCTATATATTGGGTTAGCATTAGTCCTACAAGTTGTACGGGAATTAACAAAAACGCCTAAATTATTTTAAATTAACTGCTTTTGCGGGTACTATGATCATTAAAGCTTTTGGAGTAATAAGAATATCCTCACATCTCAAGAATATTTCGACAACACTTATACAATCTTATTAAATTAAGAAATAAGATGGTGAAGAAAATACCGAGCTTCTCTTACCTATTGATTGCATTTAAGATGTGCACACAGCGAGAAAAATAAAACAGCCAAGTGCGAGTCCGATTCGTAGACACACAAGGGTCCTATACCTGTACCCCAATACCATATTCAACTACAACAATGACGTTTGTTTTATGGGAACCTGGATTACAAATAAGCATGAATAAATCATTATAGTTCATCTGTTTTTTATAGGTTTGGAAATAAATTGCGATTCATTAGTAGTGGAGTTGGATGGCAATCTTGATTGTCAGGTTAACCATACTAAGTGTTTTATGCATTTGGAACAGATTGGATAATTTGTATAATAAGCTTAATAAAAAGCTCATAGAAACGGTAGCGGATTCCGGGCTCAGAATTATTCTGGCTAAGGATGCAATCGTGAAACTCGGACCCTGTGGCCTAGTAGTCAATGGTCATCATGCCAGGCTGAACCGAAGGTGTCAATATATGTCTTTACTAATATTATAAAGCTGAAGAGTGTATTCGTTTGTTTGAACGCGCTAATCTCAGGAACCAATTTCAAAAATTCTTTCACGGTTTGATAGTTACGTTATCCGTGAGTGCCATAGATATGTACAACTAGCGAAGCCGGGACGGACTTCAACTATAAATATATAATATGTGTGATTTGTCCGTATATATTTATTTTATTTCTGAGAGATACAACACTAACTATGAGTAAAAACATTTATTAATTGATCAGGATAACAATTTATGATATCATCGATATACACTTTCTAAATTACAATTTTAAATCATCTAAATTTCTCTATAAGTAGCGCAGTAGTGGTCTAAGAGCGCGAGCATAAGATCCCAAGTTCAATCTACGCCTAACCCCTGACGGGACTCAGAGGTACACCTTCGAGTTTGTAGATCAATCTGACTCAATACGGAAATTTGATAAACCACTGCCTGCTTCCGGGGAAGAAAAAATCGTGAGGCAACCTGCACACTAGATGATTATTAATAGTGTGAGAAATGGAGAAAGATTGAACGGCTCATATTTAGTGACAGTTCTCTTCTTGCTGCGAGGTATCCCTCTTTGGTTCTAGTAGGGGAATCCAAAAAGGGATTACACCGGAGCATTGCCAACTGCATCACTAACGTCTACAATATCCTTGTGGTGGGTCTTCATATGACCTTTTAGACTACACTTCTGTACGAACGCTCGGTCGCAGTAACTACACTTGAATCTTCTGTCGTCGTTATGTATCCTCAAATGCTCTTTTAAAGTGCTCCGCCTCGCATAAGACTTCCCACACACATTGCAATTAAAGGTTTTTTCGTTACTGTGAACAATCATATGCCGCTTTAAAGATTGTTTGCTCGGATGTTTATAGTCACAGAGGTCACAGTGAAACGTAATCACTTTGGTATGAGCCATATTTTCGTGCCTCTTGCGGTGTGATGAAAGGAGGAACACCTTTGGGCAGAAGGGGCATTTGTACTCAGGAACATTCGCATTATGGACCTCTTTCATGTGTCTCACTTTGGAATAGTACTCCAGGAAACGTTCACGGCATATGCTGCAAACATTCTTCTTGGCTCTAGCATGAACTAATCTGTAATGCTCATCCTTTCCCATTTTGTTCTTGAAAACTTTGCTGCAAGCGTTGCATGGGTAACATCCTGTTTCGTGAGATTGCATATGGCTTTTAAGCCCAATGGATTGGATAAATCCAGCCCCACATAGCTCGCAAAAGAACTTTGTAAAATGCTCCTTCAAGTGTAGGTTCAAAGACCAATATTTTACAAATTGCTTACCACAATCAGGACATTCAAAATTATTGCCGTGAATTTTGTAAATAATCAGATCTTTGTCACCAGTATCAACTATGATTTCATGTTTTCCAGTCAAGTGATCTTTTAAAGCATTAATACTATCCGTTACGTCACCGCAAACTTTGCAGCCGTAGTCTCGAACGTTGACTTTGAGTGTCTCAGTCATAGATCTTTTAAGTAAGACTTTATATATGTCATCCTCTGATAAGTTATTATGCTCTTTAACGTGTTCTTCGAGTTGTGATATTTCATAAAATTCATTTGTACAGTACAGACACAAAAATGCGCCTCGGTAGAATTTGAAAGGACAAAGCGTTGTGTGCTTCAAAATTTTTACTAAACTCATTCTTGTTGGAACTGCATTTGGATTCACTCTAATATCGATTGCTGTTGTTGTATGTGTATCTTTATGTATAGAGGATACTGATCTCACCACCGGATTCACAAAACTCTTTTTACGGACTTTATTCGGTATGGATTTTTTGCCTTGAACTACTGTTTTTAACAAAGGCTTTGCAATGGATACTGAGAAAGGTTTTACGTTAATAGTTTCAGAACTTGTTCCCTTAATAGGTATGTAGCTAACGACCATCTTTGTTTTTTTTTGTTTCGGAATTGGTGGAACTTTTGTCTTTTTAGTCAGCAAAGCTTTGAGAGTCTCTAATTCTATGGGTTCAGATTTTATTAAAGATTTAATAGATACAGATCTCTTCTGAGCTGAAATGTTATCAGGCGTTGTTGAATGCTTTACTTTTTCAGTTTCTGAGACAGACAGAGATCCTCTAAAAGTTGTAATTTTAGGCAAGTCATCTTGAATCGGTTCGGTTGTTATTTCTGGTAAATTATCTCCTCTATTCATGGAATTCGACGGTATATTCTTGATTTTAATGTTAGTCTTAGCAGGAATGGTTCTAATTGTAATTGCGTTTGATATAGGCAGAGGTCGCAAGAGTCTTATTACCTTGGCCGGTGGATCACCTAGAAATAGAAAAAGTACAATCAGCATTTTGCGTTTAGAGAACAGTAGACGACTTACACATTGTAGTAGAATAATTGAGATCCGTACATTTTTCATTTACTATTTACCTGTGTTATGAATTATGATGTTTCCTAGTAAGTTTATTTGAATGGGTCGCTGAGTGTTGACTATTTATTA